>CM056995.1:200207824-201465324 GCA_029891345.1 Dryococelus australis | reverse complement strand
GGTAGATATGGTGGTTGTCAGATCTGGTAGATTTTGCGGTTGGCAGAATTTGTGGTTGGCAGATATTGCCAAGTATGGGGAAATTTATTTAGGTATCTTCTAGGCGATTTTTGTTATGTATTCGGTGTAGATATCGTGAGCATGCAAATGGAAGTGAAATTGGGTCCCCATAACCGTTGAATTATCCATGAGCCATTCCAAATAATCACAGTACAGGAGATACTGCAACATGTTAGGCTTTACCCCCCTTCGCTTTATGCACACACTGTTCATTCAAAACAATGTATTGCCAAAGATCAGGAGCACTTGGAGGAAACTCAAACTCTGTGGCAGTGACCATGCTTCACACCAGCTCTCATACCAATCACTTCCATAACGCAAATGAGTATTTACAAAGAGATTTAGAAGAGTTATTAAACGCAAAAATAAGGTTTTACTAATCCCCTGATAACCCTTACAGCAATTACCTCCAAAATTGTAAGAAATGATCAAAACCAAAATTTCAGTTTTTTTATCCTTTGTAGACGGCTATTTATTTTCTTATTATTTTTATAAATAATGCCCAACACTTTAATACGACAGTACATGATGCAAAATATGCTTGAAAACAGGTTTAAAAAGCCAATAATACAGAAGAGTCCAATATGCACATTTTCATAAAATTATATACTGTACAAGAAAATACTTAAATATTTGATTACATATAACATGGGCTAGCAAAATTCCTTTGACCAATAAATAATGATACATGATTACAATACTTATCTTGGAAATATTAATGCCCCAAGATTTTTATGTTTTGTTTGTTTGCCATATCTTTAAAAATTATATGCCAATAATTAATAATATCTTTAAAAACATGGCAGGATTTGCAGTCTGCCTGTTCGTTCACATGTCTGTCCCTATCATGTGTCGTGTGTTGTCCTCCTGTCTGTACTCTGGGGTGGGAAAACCCCACATTTATAGCCCATGGAGAATACTGTCGGGTGTGGAAAAATATTACAGATCATGGTAGAACAATTCGCCGGAAACACAAATTCAGCCGGATGGTTGCTAAGCACTGGCCAACTGCGTTGGAAAGAGGGAGGCCTCGACGAGGTGTGGGGAGGGGGCACTGAGGCAGCCAGCGTCGCACAGTGCTTGATGAGGTTCCTTGCCGAACAGATGCACTGCCTGCCACTGCATCGCTCACTGTCGAATTGGGCCAGCAAAATAGAAAGTTTCCAAAACCTGTGCTGCTGATTGTTCAATGTAGCTGATGGCAAGGTAGATGCATTACGCTCGTTTTCGAATGGTGTTTTTCCATCTCCATTACAGTATGAGTAAATTTAGAGCATAGGCTTGCAAAGTGTGTGATGGTGCAACCAGCAAACTCATCATTCATATCTCCTGTAACACATTTGTGTGACGCCTCACACGGAAATTTTGCGTCTTTTTGAGCACGGAGCTGCTTGAAAATGTACTGCTTTTCATTATGGAAAAATTGCAATTTTGCCAATTGCAAATTTCCTGCCCGAAAAATTGTAAGTAATATGTGGTCTTTACCACATACCTGTTGTTTGTACCGGATTACGACACAGTTTTATGACGTGTAATCACGTGTGCACCCCATATATTGACATGTTTCAGCATCAAACCAAAAGATTGGACAGCAATAAAGTCACCCCGATAAGGGGCAATGCTTACATTAAAGAGACATTTCCTGAAAAGGCAATCTATTTGCCCATTGTTCAGTGGCATTGAACACCCCTCCTTGGGGAAATGATTTGTGTTTTGTATTTAAGGTGGGTGCAAACTCTGGCTCAGAGTTGGATTGCCACTGCCCCAGAAGGAGATTACCCAGCCAGTTATGTAATGTACTAGAAGTAAAGTTTTCTGCATAGCCCCTGTGGCAAAATAGGAAGCAGGCACATTTAGTGTACTGGGTAAGGAGTCAGGCACCATGTTGGCAAGAAAACATTAAAAAATAACTTAATGTTGAGAACATTTTTCGATCACATAAGTAATGCGTGGCATAATTTTAAAATGATCTTTTAAAATTGCTTGTCATGCACCAAGCTAGGTACCATTTTAAAAGGGGGGGGGGGGGTTGTGTTTCCCAGAAATTTTTACAAGACAGTTGAAGACTTATCCAGCCCTAAAATTTTAAAGATATTCTTGCTGGAATTTTGCTAGGAATAAATGTGGAGGCATCTGGTAGTTGGTTTCATTAAGAAAGTTCATTAGGCCATGAATTTTCATATAAAATATTTAATGGAATTAAATAAATACTTGGAAATATCAAAGCAAACAAAATCAAAATAATTTGTTGGTCCTTTGACACACACACACACACACACACACATATATATCAAATGGCCGAATAATATTTAATAATGGGCAAAATTCAAATGATGACACACACATATATATATCAAATGGCCGAATAATATTTAATAATGGGCAAAATTCAAATGATGACACACACACACACAGATATATATATATATATGTCTGTGTGTGTGTGTGTGTGTGTGTGTGTGCAATCTCTGATCATGTGGCCAGAGAAAGAAAATGTAATGTTAACAGTGACGAGTTGGCTTTTTGCTCTTCTATTTTTGATTGGCAGAACTTTATGTTAGGTCAGCAGTATAAACTAAATGTTCCGAAAAATTAAATGTCAAGTACCTTGCATATCGGGCGGGTTGCTTGCAATGTTTTAATGTTAATCTTATCCAATTAATCATCGAGGCTTATAGGCCCATACCTATTTTGGTCAAATAAAAAAATTTTGGTAATCCAAATTTTTCTTGAATATCATTCAGTATTGTACTTTTGAAACAATTTTATACTTTTATATGTATTTTTCCTTAATATGCTTTAGGTTGGTACTAAGAGATATGTGTGTTTTAAATGGTTGTTATTGCAAACAAAACTTGAAAGAAAAAAACATTTCTTAATAAAAACTTGAAACTGCTCATGAATTTTACTTGGTACAAGTTAGCACTGAATTTAAGTACACTTTTGAAATAAGGTTTCAAATACTTTCTGCTTGAACGAGGGTTTTTCATTTTCCTTTTGGGAGTTTTTGATCTATGGACTTTTGTTTGTCCATCTTGCCACCAATAGGAACTTTTGTGGTTTATGTGGCGCATAGTTAGAGGTGTCAGATTATGTAGCCAAAACAGGCGAAATACTCTTGTAGACGTCACAACAGTGAATTTCATAAATTAAACTATCGGTATATCAATATAGGAGATGCAAGGCTTTCTGAGGAAATTTTTGTTTCATGTAATTATAATGGAAGTCGTAGAGGTACAACTTGGATAAATCTCAAGTGAAAACACCATTGTATAAAGACTTGTTGAGTGTAACAGAGACCTTTCCCATTTCGATAAGGACTAGATTTTCATTGAGGATTTGTCTTGCCTTGAAAGTAGGAGGTCGTCCAATCAGTTCTTCTACTGCATATACAGTATCATACAGCGATGCGACTCTGATGTCCCTTTCACAGTGGATAATCTGCGAAGTTTTTCTATAGACTGAATTATTAATCTTTTTAAAAACGATTTTTCGAAAGCGTTCACCACCTGAGCACGTCTTTGAATATTGAATGTGATTTTTGGAACCACCCACGCTCGGCTCAAAACGCAGAATATGATGGAAAACATCGAGTTTGGCTTTATACTTCAAGTAGTTCTTTAGTAGTTCCTTGTTAATTAACGCATTTCTTCCCTGGTGCAAGAATTAACAGCAATTTCTCAGTTTTGCCAGATACTGATACAAGCAGAATATCAACTAGGGCACCATGACATTCATTCAGAGAAAACAAATCCACTTCGGCGAAAAAAAAACATGTGTCCCCATCATTATCTGTGTTGGCGAAATTCGATATCAAAACACATCCAGTTCAACCCACTCAAAACTCCCAATTGGTAGCTTGCACTTCGTTGTATGACTGTACAAGCTATTTACATTGAAAAAGTAAATGTACTTATCTGGCATTCTGGAGTTGTACTTATCTCCCATATAAAGTTTGTTGGTTTCTGCATTCCTTTTGGAAACCTGGGTAATACCACCCTGGCCACACATTCCAAAAAATGTATTTATCTACATCCACGATCAGCTTGACGCGCACACCTGTTTTAAGCAAATGGGCATCCCATGAGAGAGAGGTATCTGCCAAGTACACTCTGGGTTCGAGACCGTATCCTGCCAAACATGCCGCTCTGAAATTCTCAAAAGTATGAGCCAACAAAAACGTGTCCACGTGTAAATATTGAATTGCATACTCTAGCAAATTCTGACAATTGAATGCATTCCACATAGATTGAGCATGAGTGTACTCTGAATCGCTAACGCCCTTGCCTTTCATTACATTATGAAATACATCCTTGGGGGGGGGGGGGAGCGAGGTACAGTTCAGACTCTCCATGGACTTAAAGTGATAAGGAAATATGGCCTTTCTTTGAGCCAAATCAAATTTGGTATTGTCTAGAAACTGAGCGGGTGATACTCAACTAGGCAGAAGACAAATTTCCTACCAATGTTTCCAGTGGTGAGCTCATGAAATTAAAAGTGTCAATGAAGCATAATTGCACAGCTCACATACCTCCTTGCGAGCTTCTTATATGGGGAATGTGCTTGGCAATGCATTTATAGTTTTCTAGAGTGGTTCCAATTACATTTATCTCGCCTGGATTTTCGATTACTATGGTTTTGTCAGGCAGTGTGATGTGTCTCGGAGCCAATGGCTTCATAAGAAAGTGGGCATCATAATCCTGCAGATTATGGTATCCATCTACAAGTTGTTCTTTTTCAGTCTGAACAACTAATAGAACTGATTATGTGTACGGCCTCTGACTGCGCCCATCAAATGGCCATGGTTAACAACAAAAACTTTGCCGATCGGTTTATTACAGAAATAACAACTTGTTTGAGCCATAAGCTTATCTCTTTCAGCCATTGCAAATGGCTTCATCGGAACAGTTATACTGTGCTTGTCTGCAACCCACTGTGTCAATTCAACTAATTTGTCAATCATCCTGTACATACAATCTTCACCCACAAACTCATGGTACTGTGATAAGGAAGAATCATAAGCACACATGAGCAGAATGCTCATGCAATTGTGTAAAAAGCAAGTAGACATGGTTTTCAGATAAGCTTCAGTATCGCAGTACGTAATAAAACTCATGATTTGCTGTTTGGCAAAGTTCGTGAATTCAATGTACTTGGTCTCCTCTGTTGGGAAAGCACACCTCACAGCATCGTGTTGTCATAAAGCTTTATGATTTATGAGTTTCTCCTCACTTTTAAAATATCGGAGGCAATGCATGCAAACCAATATTTTGTATTTGTTCTTAGTCAACTGACTGTTAACAGTTGTGACATACTTTTGATCATTGCAAAATGCAAGTGAGTGGTAGTACCACTGACACAAATGGCTAACATTTATATGGTGATCACATCACACAGGATAAACGCAGATGGGTATGACGATCCTATCCTTAGCATTGTCATATGATTGGTCAACAATATTCCTATAATTATTTACCACTGAGTAGACATTAATAGAAATATTATTGAGCTCCTTGAAGTGTTTGATCTCATGTATCACTACAGGAGTCGACAATCCCTTAGTATACAGAGCCCGGTGAGATTTTGGGTATTAAGATGGTTTGTTGAGAGATGATATGGTAGGAAATAAAGATGCTAGAATGGCATACAGGAAGCACTAGTCTTTCATGTACTGCATATTAATGCAGGTCTCCCAAATGGCATTGAACGGATGCACCTATGTTTAGCTATGGGGTTCCTGACATCCTAAAAGTTCCTATACTCATCAATATCAGCAACCAGCCCACACCTTTCAAAGTTTGGATATGAAAAATAAGAGAAAAAACTTATAGCAACATGAAACAACAGAAAAACCTGAAAAAAATGTGTATTTGCCTAACAAATTAACACATTTTCCCATTAACCAACCCCTATATGTAAATAATTACCATTTTCACACTGAACAATCCCTATACCTATCGAATTTTTATTTCCCATTAACAAACCACTCCCTGTAATAAACACTATGCATTCCCCCCTCTAATAACCCTGAAAACTGGTTATTATTTTTTATGCTGAAGGTTTTCGAATCATTACTAGGGATGCTTCACAACCTATCACTTAAGCAACTACTCTACCGAAGCACCCCAGATATATGATAGGTAATTATAACCAGTTGAAAAGTTAACATTCAAAATGCATTACAACAAGTTAAAAGTTTCAAAATATTTAAACACAATTTTAAAAAAGATTTATACAAATTTAAAGTATTTGCTTACATTAAAAACCTTTGTGCAGTAGATGATGAAACAGTAGCACCAGTGATTGCGAGAACGTTTCTGGTAGACTGTTATAGGCAGTATGCTGGTAAACTCAACTCGCAATGGCCAGTGCTGCTAAGAAATCTAGCTGCGGAGAGTGGAAAGCGATGTTGATACTATGATGGTTGGAGAGATAATGAGATCTGGAATGTTAATGAATCTCAGAGTGTCAAGACCTCCTCATGAGATGATGTCCGTTGAAAGACCGACAAAGGGTGGGGAATATCAACCCTCCTTTACCTCCGTTAAACTCTCCAACTGACCCAAATCACCACATTTTAATATGAGCTTATAGAAAAGATTGCATGGTCCATACATCCAGTCTTCAGACAACTGCTATTCAAAAAATGTTTTTAAATTCTTGTCAACAACACTACTTTAAACTTTTAATGTTATTGTTAACCACCCAACTGGCCTGAGGCTGTGGAAACCCCCTCCACTGAACTAATGATCTATACTTCTCTCTTTTTATTATTTTATCAATCAAGTACATATTTGGCGAATGTACTTTCTAGAACTCATGTTGATAGAGCCCTCCTCTAATCACCTCACCATCATAACTTTCGAGATAATAAACTCGTGGAAGTGAGTCACTGATAGATATAATTTCAAATATTTTGAATAACCAATTTTCCATATATTTTTTCAAAGGGTTTTTAACTTTAGAAATATGACATATTGGCCAACCTGGAATTTAGGCTTTCTCTCATTAATGACTTTAGGAATATTATATAAGGTTTTCATCAATCTGTTGTCAGTCACTTTTTCAGGTGATATATTGATAGTTTTTTTGGTATCGAGCATTGTAAAACATTAAAACTTTAGGCAAAATGTACAACAATTATTAAGTACCACAAGAAGTGAAATAGTTGTAAATAAGCTGTTTTAAACTCTTGTTACATCTCTTGGCTACAGCTTATTTTATGGCAGAATAGGTGACATAATTATTTATTCCATGCCCTGTCATCAACTTTTTGAAACGAGAATTTAAAAAAGTCCACCCCTTTATCCATGTGGAGATTACTAGGCTCTTCCCCTTAAAAGGTAGACTTTGCATCAGTCTCTTGTTTTCCTCTCTTATTCCTTACTGGAACTGCCGATGCATATTTTGAATATACATCAATTACATTTAGAATATACTTGTATCCTCTATTGTGTTTAGAAATTAAAGTCATATCACACAAGTCTGCTCAAAAGGGTCATTCAGATTGAGAGTAACAACCTTCTTTCTTGTATAATTAATCCTCACAGGAACATGCAATTCCATAGCAAGCTTATGGAACTTCATGTTTAATAAATATAACAGCCCTTGGTCAACTCCTCTATAGTAGATACAATTTTGTTACTATGCGAAATATTTTCAGACTGTTTTGAAGCTATAAGCATTTTAAAACAAGCCACTAATACTTTCGGATTGTCCTAAAATATATAAGAAATATTATCACCAACTTTCTCTTTAAATATTCCACTTTCAACAATTTCCATCAATAAATGTAATTTTGGGTGGTCATCATCAGTACTTAAGCAGGAATGGACATTTGTACGTAATATATGATTCTTATAATTCTCTAAATCAGCATCAGAATATCCATTTGAGAATTTTAAAAATAATAATTGTAATATTTCTTTGATTGCATCAAATACATTTTCCACCTATTTGAATCGTGTCTTCAAGCAAAAAAAAAAAAAACTATTGAATCTCCGAGAAACCATTGTTTTCCGCATCTGTAAATGCCAAATGTCATGTCGCGAGCTGGCGAAGTATTTTTTAAAGCTAAATATTTACGAGTTAGTTGTGAAAGGTTTCCAATTACAGGTTTTTCTTCAAAGAAGGTTAAAACTTAATTTCAGGTGTTTTATTATTAGAAGTATTTATTGTTTCACTTAATGGATCCATTCTAGTCGTAACAGGTCTAAATTCTTGTTAATTTAAAACATCACAATCTATTGGCGCTTGTTTTGCTTGTAAATATTTCTCTTTAACAGCATTTATATCAGTGTGTAAATCTGAAGTAATGTCTGACATTATGTAGTAATTAATGTATATCCATTCTATTTATATAATTTGTTGTGTTGGTTTTATAGCTGCAACATTACTATAATCTGTGGTTTCTCTAATTTATCGAATTAATGTAAAACTACAACTAATTATTTGTAATTCACATTCGCAAATCTTTAGCTACAACCATAATTCGAAATTTCAATTCCTCACTTTGCCTCTGCAGTTCTGCATGCGTAACTAAAGATAATGTTTTATTTATAATTTCAACACTTAAAACATGACATGTCTTGCATTGTATCTGCAAGTTACACTGTAATAAGTGTTTTTACCATTTCACTAATGTCACTTATCAAAAGATCTAAATGTACGTGTATTCTAGTTTCAATACTTTGCAGTGTATTCAGAATATTTGTTATGCAACAATTTCCATAGTGAGTCCTTGTTAAACAAGTATGACTTCTTCTTATTTGGCTACGTCCAAACTTTGAGATAGACATTATATTCATCTGGTAATATAAAACTGTCAAAACCACATCTAAATCTACCCTTATATAGGAGTACTTCAAAGATAATTACGAGGTATCCACGCTTATGTTTCCATCAATAGAAACACATTTCTTTAAATTTTGTAAATGACATATTGCTTAAAATACGGTCATTGTAAATATGTCGTAGTTTTAAATTGCCCATTTTAAAAACAATTGACATATTCCAATTGTTGCACAAATTGTGTTTAGGAATTCGAGCGTAACTCTGTGACAGATGAAAACAGTCACTTTTGAGTGTTTACCAAACTGAAATATTACTCCATTCACCCTGTGGTTCACTCCAGACATCATCAAAGATAAATACTGAATTGGGCAATGCTTCACTTGGACTTATAATTTCGTTTTTACTACTGAATGGGGAAAAGTGCATTCTGTTCTAATTACCTTTTAAAACTGACCCCTCCTACTCAAATGTCTCTAAGGGAATAGACTAGGTGTGTGGCTACAATTTACTCATTAGTTCATCAAATTACATTTTTAGAGCTAAATATTTACGAGTTAACTGAGAAAACCCTGACTTTATAACTATCTTTAGTAACTCTGATAATAAGCAATACCCTCAATAAATTAACTCAATTAATTATATTAAAATATTATATAATTTCGGCTCTAAGACAAGACAATATTTACAGGTTAATCTCAATAAATCACTATTATTCCACAATGGTAAACACTGCTTAATAAAGTTGTACTGAATTAATATGGGAAATCCCTCGTTTTCTGAAGCCATCCAAATTGGGATCACCAATGGATTAATACACTGAACTGGTTGGTCAGGCACACAATGCATAGAAGGCCTTTCAGGAAATCCTGGTAGATCGTCTTCTCTTGCGTTTTGTCTCTCGTCACCGGAGCTCGAAGGCGGTCAGCGACGGCAGTACCCTGTGCCATCGGTGACCTGGAGTAGAAAAAAGATGGCCGACACTCTGGCGACCCCGTTTATAAAGTCTGGCTGCACCCCCCCCCCTCCCCGCCCAATTCCCCTCTTCGTGTCGTTGCTTGAGTGGCACCCTATCACTCCTGTCGAATTTGGCACCAGGTAACACCTCGTTTGCCATAACAATGCCCTCCTGGTTAGAAGAATCGATTTCTTCGATCGTGATGTATTGGGCAGAAAATAAAGGATGGGTAGCGGCCAGAAAACAGCCTCTGTACCAAAGAAGCTGCCGGTACTCCCTTCGGTGTTCGGGCCTTCCCTTGCAGGGACCTGACTCTGGAAGTCGCAGTTGATGTGCTAAAGTGGTATACAAAATTAACAATACTGTCCTTTTGCAGTTAATCTCCACAAATTATGAATAGCTTTGGATAAAGAAGCTATTGTCCTCCTGTGAGCAAAATATGGTGTTAACTTGTACTAAATGTTTACATATATATTGTTACGAAGTCGACTTTTGGGGTTATAAATTTTTTGTTGTTGTTATTATTATTATTATTTTTTATATCGGTGCCAGTAGCGGTTTTTATAATTGTTTTTTTCGCTTTTCTTGTTCGGAAGCCCTAAATTTTGTCTTCAGGGATATTTTCTATCCCTTTGTTTTTTTTTTGTTCCGATACACTAGGGTATTCATAAATTAATTTTTTTTAATTTGGTATTTCCTTTGTTGGATCTTAGTTAAGGGAATCAGGCTGTTTTGGTTGGGTTAAGCCCTCCTTATTGCTTGTTTTTTTTTTTTTTTTTTGTGTTCAGAGACGTCTTTTTTTTTTTTTTTTTTTTTTTTTTTTCCTTCTTTCGACATTGTGCGGTGAGAAATAATTTAATGCTTTTTTTTTTTTATTATTTCAAAATTGGGTTTGAGAAGACAGGTTAGAAAGTCATTCTGTTTTGTTGTTGAGTTATGTTTAGGACAGTTTCGTCCTTAAACTAGATGTCGAGGTTTTAGTTGAAAGTTAACTGATACTGTCTTCTTAAGAATTCTTTTATTTGAAATTTTTTTTTTAAGTTTGAGCAGACATTTTTTATTTGCCAAGGTTTTTTATTTGTTTTGTTTTTATTTGATGGTTAGGTCATTTAAGTTATGGTGGAACTGGAATAAGAATCAGTTACTTATAAAAGTTTTATTTTTTTGAGAATAAAGGCTTTTTACTTGACCTTCGAGGCTCTCAAGGAACTCAGTTCACGCGCAGTATTAATTAGAAAGGGTTTTGTCACCACTGGCATAAGCAGACTTCCACTAAATGGACTGCAGCTGGCCATATTTTTCTCGGCCCAGGTGCTCGTTTAAAGTTCCCCTTCAGAAGTTCGGAGGAACTGTTACGTTCCTTCATTCCAAATACAAGGCCGCAGTTGTGAGCCTAGCAGAGGTTTTCCCCGGAGGAGTTGGACTGTTTTGATGATCACAATACTTTGCCGCTAGGCTAGTCCGGGGAAGGGGGTATTTGCCATCGGGCTACCGAATATCGATCGCGGCCATCGCTGGCTCTTATTGGCCAGCCATGGCGTTGACCGAGGCCATGACGTCAGGCGCCGCCAGATGGTATTTGGAAGTGAGCAACGATTTTTGGAGAATCGTGTGCAGCTGGCTGGAGAGAACAGACGGTGATCGGCGCAGGTGTTCCGGCCCGGAGGAGGCCGCGACAACAGGACAATGTTAAGTATATGATGAAATCTTTGTGTTTGTGCGTGGTCAGGATATTCTTCCCTGCTTCGCAGGAAGAATGACTCCAGCCATGCCATTAAATAGGTTAAATTTTAGTGCATAAGTGTTAGACAGTAAGAGACAGTAATGTCAGTCAGTTAGTAACATGTGTAGAGAGTTGGTGTACGTGTCGAGAGAACATGGCAGTGGCTTGCGCGAGGTAATTATGTCCAGCTCATCAGCTCTGGACGAGGAGCTAATGAGGTTAGGTTTATTTGGCTTTAAACTTTAAATTTTTTTCGGGATGGAAGCTTAAATTTTGAAATTGTTTTGAGTAGTGATTATACCTTTTGGGAAACTTAAAAGTAAATTCAATTATAGTACCATGTGTTTTAAATGGCTCTGCAATTATTTTGTGCTCTTACCGGGCAGAGTTGGGTTGGTACCACTACACTGATGTAAACAGAGGTCTAGGTTATGAAATCAGATAATTTTTGACAGGTTTCTCCCTAAATATAAATTTGTGTTTTTTTAAATTTATTTATTTTAAAGTCGTTTGAAAATTTACTTATGTTTCTTTGATAATTTTTAAGGGCCTCTAATGCTTATTTATGTAACCAGGCCAATCTATCAATCAATCATTAAAGCAAACATAATCAGTTGTAAGACAAGTTGAGAGAGAGAGATCAAAAAATTATGGTTTTGTAATTTTCAGTGAAGGCCTGGGTGGCCTATATTTGTGAGCTTTGGTATAGCTACTTTAAGCTGGTTTTGAAAAAAACGAGTATTCCGACGCATCGATGCATGTTAATTCTGTATAGAAACTTCACATTTGGGAAAAAATAACTTTTTACTGGTAATTAATCATTTTGTCGTCTAATCCATTTGCAGTGTGGATTAAAGGGGACAGTCTATTCCTATTCGATTTGCAGTCAGTAAATACCTGTGTTTTTTCTGAGTTTTGATCATACTCACATCTTGGTGAGTAATCCTTGGAGTATTAGTGAGAAGGGCTTCATGTCAGCCCTACAGTAATTTTTCTTCCACAATAGAACAACTGGTTAGGTCAGTGGATTTCCATGTTTTATATTGTTTATTTATTAATTGTGGTTTCATATCTGAAATTTAGACTAAAGCCTACTGTGGATTAATTTAAATCATATCATTTTCTTTTCATTTGTGATCATAAACATTTTTGTGATATTGTGAGTAAAAAAAAAACAGTATCTACAGTTTTTGCATTGAAAAATCTTTCTATAACAAAAGTAATATACTTTTTCAAGTGAATTGTAACTTAAATTTAATTCTTAAATTTTTGTCTGATATTATGTTGATATTATTTATCCATTTTCTTTTTATATACATATTTGTTGGAGTGAATAAAATGTTTCTATTTTTCTACAGCTTACTTTTACTTTTTGGTCCAAATGTAATACCTTCCCTAGGGTTCATTATATGGGTATTTAATTTGTTTTTTTTTATTTGCTAAAACATCTCTTGACCCTCACAACTAGTAGGATTGGTAGCATGGTCTAAGAGTACTTGGTGCAAGGTACTTTGTAGAATTAAGGCATTTTAGTACTAAGTGAAACACATAGATTCAGTAATTCGTCAGTTTCAGAACCATGAAGCGGTGCTGTTAGCTATGGTTACTAAGCTTTTTAACCCACCCCCTCCCCTTCCTGCCTTTTTCCTTTTCCCTTTTTGGTTTTGGTTTAATGAATCTTTTTTGTTGTTTTCAAGTAAGTATTTAGGTAAAGGGTGTAGTACTGGCCCTGTTGTTTTTAAAGTTTCGGCGCGTGGTGGAGGCTTCGCAGATTAGATTTTGTGTTGGCTCATTTTTCTTTCACTTATTTTCTAAATAATTATTCATTTATCTCCCTACCTATTAACAATATATATATATATATTTATGTATTTACAATTTTACAATCTCTCTTTCAATTTCAGTGCATGGGCCCATGTCATATTACACATTTTTACTATACTCTATATATTTACATAATATTATATTCGACAGCATTTTCAGTCTTTTTGTCTCTCTTATTGTGAGCTTTGTGTTGTAGCGGGAATTTGGAATGTAAGGACCTGCTAGAGCTATCCCCCAAGTTAAATTATCACATAAAAATTTGTTATAAAATTCGTCGCCGTCCTTATCAGAATTGGAATAAGTAGACTGTTTTGCGCTTGCTGTGACAATCCACTCTTTGCTAGATATTTGCACTTATTTTATACTACTTGTAATATTATACATAGTATAAATATGATTTGATCTTTATTACTATATATATATATATATATTTTTTTTTGTTTTATACATCTCATTTTGTACAGTTTGGTATTTTCTATGACATTTGTAAAGTTATAGAATTATTTTACAATGTTTTACTGTACAAGGCTTGATTTGGCCTTTTATTTATACAATATTATACACACTTTACATTTGCTTCTCACTGTCTGTACAGTGCATAATATATCCTGCAGTATTCATTTTATTTCATAAACTTGTCTATTGCAAAACTGATCTCTATTTACATGGTTTCTTCATGTTACCATGGTGTGTACATACTTGGTAAAACTATTTTTGTGCTCTTCCGGCTTATATAAACATTGTTATTGGCTAGTAATGCTAATCCATCATACCAAATTGTTATTACATGATTACCTGGTAATGTTTACATAGTTCTCTCAACAATTACCTGCAACCTGTAAGTTTTTTATGCACCTTATTTATTATGTTGACATTCTAGTTACTAGTACGTACAGCTGAAGTATATTTATGTATAGTAAAATTATAGAAGTCATAACAAGTAAAATACCTGTTATCACATATGCGAATCCTTATTGTGCGAAGATGTACAACATATTATCTCCAAATGGAATATTGTTATCCATAGTAGGTTGTTATTTTGCTAGCATATCAAAAGATAGAAATTTAAATGTCCATTTGCTGTCAATAGATTCATTAATAGAACTAAATTGTATTCCTGTTCCTAATCCTAATTGAGCAGCATCAAAAGATTTCTCTTTCATCCACTGAATCGGTAACACAATTTTTGCGTGCATTAGTACTGGTGCTTACGTGTCGCACAGATAAGTTGCTTCAATTACTATCGACTTTTTGTATTTCATATGATAACCACAAGGCATTTGTACTTCTATGCGTTTAAAATCTATTGGTGTAATTACTCTATTAAGTGATCTATTTGTGCTTGTTATCACTAAATCTGATTTTGCATTCACAACTATGTTCTGATTTGGGAAAACATTTTTAATTACCAAAGCATTATCATTTGTACAGACAAACTTACAGTGATATAATACTTTGTGTTTATTATGTAATAAAATAGCAGCTTTAATGCATTCCTGCTCTCAGTTAGCATACTTACTTTGGCAATGTATAAATGTTTTAGTTGTTTTCTGGTGCATCGCTTATCTGTATAATTTCTTGTGTTCGATTGTTTAATGCAATTTTAACATAATCATTTACCATGCAACATGTCTGAATGAAAAATCTGTATGGGGTTGGAATTATGTGACGTGTTTCAAAAGTTCAGAACGCTGTCAGATAGTGTCACACGTTCGTGCAAGCCATTTGATGTCGTCGAGGGTGTTTGTCGAAAAGGATTTTGGTTAGGTGAATGTAGTTTGGAACCCCGGAGGAGATAATTACCCAGGGCTCCAGATATTGTCGGGCTGACAATATCGTGAAGTCGGAGAACTGATTCGTTCTTCAGGGTCGTTCGGCCGACGACCATGGCAAATCCTTCAAGTGTAGTTGTTGTCTTCTCTTACATTGAAATTAATATTGATTGAATAATTCCCTTATTTGTTGCATTTTGGGATATCTGGGCTTCCCACATGCCCATATGAAGTACTGTTACTTATTATACTGACTTGTGACCATTTAAAACATAATTGCACAGTAAATTCCAGGTTAAGAAAATTGGCGGGAGAAGGCCCATGCCTTAAATGCCTTGCGGCGAACTGGAAATAAACCACATGAAGAAACTCGTCACTGCTGAGATTTATTCAGTTATGTGCTACATCTCTATATGAGAAAACTTACATTGGTGCTGCTTGTTAACCCATCAGTTCGGGTGATACTGCTAAAAACAACACGAGGTCACAGAAAATAAATTAGTGCATTTTAAGCCTACCCAGGCAATGCAAACACTGGGTAGGTGCGAGGGGTGGTAAAGTCTCGGGCAGCTGACAAACGTAAAAGGTTCCAGTATATTAATTAACTATTGCAGTGAAGTGATTCGTCCAACATGATGATGGCTGCCCGAGTGGGCGAAACATGAGCCCCGACGTGACTCGACACAGCCCTGACAAAGACGAACGACTACTGAACTTTCCTACGCGGCGTGCCAGTCGGCTTGGCGGGCTGGCACCCCGCGATGCACTACTTTCTTGCACACAATATTTGCATGTCGGACACGTACCCTGCGTGCTGGTTGTTACACGTTGCCTACAACAATGACCCTGTAAATAATATTCATTAAGACATAACATTACAACTGTATGGATGATGTGAAGATAGAAAACACGTGAATGAACATGACAGAAAATTGCAAAAAGAAACTTAAAAAACACTGAGGGCTTTGGGGCTGCGAAGAAAGGCGTCTTTATTAGTTGCATCCCCTTGGGTAAACTTACCTTCCCATTTAAATACTAATTTTAACAAATATAAATTTTACCGGGTCTATTTTCATATTCGTGTGCCATTTGCACGTGGTCGTAGCTCACTCTGGTCTGCACTTGCGTCGTCCCTTGCCACACTGCGCTGCACTTGCGCTCATAGAGTGCACACACACTCTGCATTGTGCAACCTGGTGCGGCAGGCAAACGGACTAAGGAGAAGGCTGTGTTGCTGTGATCTGTCCTTAAGGCATCAGGTCACACATTAATTAGGGGGATTAGTGTAGCTAGATGGATAGAGCACTCCGATATACAAAACACTTCTTTTATTACACTCTCAACAGCTAATACAAGTTATTACAAGGTTCGTCCGTGGCGTTACTCTATGAACAAAAACTATCAACAGTTAACTCAATTATGTATGGAACAGCATTAGGTTCTTTTAAGATGCTCCTTGACTCTGATGGAGTGCAAGTTACTGCCACGAGTATCCCTGATTCTCCACGGCCCATTGCGCCCTACTGGAGGTATATTACCCTGAAAGTCGCGTTATCGGCTACGTGAAGACCCCCTCGATGGGGGCAGCAGTCAGGCATCGAAGTGGTACCACTGGCCTAGTGGTCCTCGCTCGTAGTCATCTCTCTAGCGGCTGGATCAAAATGGCCACGAGCTACCATTGCACCAGACTTGCATAGGGGCGACCCCGGCCTCTTTACCCTTCCCCAAGGAGATATTTTCAAAACAGCCAGGCTGGCTTATCGACGTCGCACCATCTTGTGCTCTCGCATGTCTCTTGCCAGCCCTGGCTACTGATGAGCACACCATGGCCAATCATTTCCATGAAACTCATGTGCCCCCACATGAGAGTATGGGGTCGGCCAAAGAAGGGGAAGTTAATGAATGAGTCTGGGCCGCTGAAGAAGTATGGCACCTCCGCGGCGAAGTGTTGAGCCATGTGCCATCAGCAGAGGGTTGCAGTGTGCCACCGAAAGGGGTCACTCTCGTTCGTGGCTGCCATTAGGGTTTTGCTAGTTATTGTCCATTCACGCACTTTTGAATCTCCCTAGAGCACTGTCAGTCACGAAATTAGTGATACAGTTTACATTTTGGCTAGAAAAAGATGCCAGTCCTTCTTAAATTTGCCAATTTAAGAGCACGTATTTGGAATAGAACGTATCATTAATAAATGGGTATTAAAGAATTTCTTAATAAAAAGTAGTTTAACATAGATTACTATTTGGAACAAAGTGACTATACTAGCTAACCTTAGTAAGGATTGCATTTTATACTGATGTATCTTAATTACTCTTATTTGTACGTTTTGATGCACTTATAGTTTTGAGATTTTCTATAGCTATTAATTTTTGTAATGGACATTACAAATACTAATATTATTTAAAGTATACTTCAAAGTAATTTACATAGGAATTGCAGTTACTGTGCCGGCACGATGATATTTGGCCGCTATAGTTTTGTGTAATCGAGGTATCGTGATGGAAGTGTGCTCGGCTCTGTGAATTATATAAGTTAACCCCATAAAATTGTACTAAACAATATAAAATCACCGTCGCCGACCACTAGGGTAGAGGAAGAAGGGGAAAATAAGGTGCACAAATTAGCAATTACTACTCCTCCATAGCACCAGATGATATGAACTAATGATTCTAAAAAAGTTTTTACCTGAAACTGTCGGTAGAAATACTTTGTTGATAATACAGTTGAAGATTTTTAACCCTAATAATTATAGATACATGTCAGTCGTAGTTCGTGGGATTTACAAGGTACAAGTGTAATACATGATAAAATGCTCTTGTCTATTAGCAAAGTATGTACTGAGCTTCGCAGCGATGAATGGCATTTGAGACAATTAATTTACATATTTACAAGGGCCCTGATAATTTTTAAAGAAATATAAAGTTGATCAGTATGGCTTAGTCGTCACACGGAAATTCCATCAGTGCTGCTTTCTAGAGTGTAATTGAAACACAAAAATTCAGTTGCACTCTGTCCGATTTTTCATTTTTATCATATTCTCTATGGTAGAATTTAATACTACATTAGATATTTGAATTATGTAATGCAAGCTATTGATCTTTGTTGCTAAATATTGATTATCGGTAACTAGTTTTTCGAAATGCCTAATAGTTAAAACATTGCAACACCAAGTTACTAAATCTCCTAGGATTTGAATACCTCTGGTTCTGCATAGTGGAATTTGTATTTCATTTAATAACTCAGTTAATAGATTATTTTAAATAGACTGTACGATCTTCTTAATAATTCTAGCATTTTGGCAAATATTTGACAAGTTCAAAGTACATGACTGTGTATCCATATGTCTAGTGAGTCAGATAATACTGGTTTGCTTAAAGGTATTGTGTAAACCAATGGAAAATATTCTTCATAGTGTAGTGTGGCTGTCAATGGTGTCCAGTAGATTCCTGCCTGCATCCAGAATGCTGTCCATGGCTGCATGATCTGTATAGCATACAGACTAAGGACGACAATTGCTGCTTGGCCCCCTGTCATTTTACCTTGGACCTGTAAACATAAAACATGCTCATGTTAAATCTAGTTTTCTTATTGTTGGTTAAATTTCCAGGTGTGCTATTTAATATTTCCATGTGTGCTATTTAACATTTCCATGTCATGTTACTTTATTCCCGATTTTGCTATTCGTATAAGTAATGGGGATAGACCTAATATATTTTCTTTTAAGTAAGGTCCCTTAAACGTATATTCTAGGTACTTATGTCTAGAGTGATTCTTTACCCATATGTAGTCTCCTACTTTAAACATGTTTAGGTCGTGTTTCTTATCGAAGTAATACTTTTGTACGTGTTGATTTTGTAGTCAGTTCAGGCTTACTTGCTCTCTATTTTTCTTTAACTGTGTGTCTCTATCTGCTGACATGGAAAATTTTCCAAAAGGAACATGTATAGGTTTTACTGCTTCCTGACTGTGTAACATACAGGAAGGAGTGTACTTAGTACTAGTATTTACTGATGTATTATAGTTAAAAATTATATAGTCAAAATATTTATCACAGTCTTCTGGATCCTCATGCACGTGTGCAGTTAACTGTTGACCAATAATCTTATTCATGCTCACAACTAAACCATCACAGGCTGGGTTATATGTGCATGTTTTTAACTTTTTTACCTGTAATTGTTTTAACAAAGTGGTAATCAGCTCATTGTTAAATCATGTCCCACAATCTGACAATATTTATTCCCGGCAACTATATCTTAGTATAACTTTCTTAATAAAGTCAGCACATGTGGAAGCATCTATATTCTGTACTGCTTTGGCAAAATCATTAGGCTAGCAAATTCCGCCATAACTAGTATAGAGCAGTTACCTTGTTTAGATTTTTGAATAGGATCTATGGCAGCCAATGCCCATGCTTTTAATTCTGGGGGAAGTTCTATTGATTGCAATTGTACTACTTGTTTCTTATTGATACTTTTTGTCCTTTGGCAAATTTCAAATTTCTTATCATATTGTGCAACATCTGGATGCATTGTGTCCCAATAGTAACCTTGTTTGATGTTTGCTAGTGTTTTGTATGTACCAAAGTGACTACCTCTCAATAAAGAATCATGATGGGCTGTAATTATTTCATTTTGGTAATGTTCTGAAACTAAAGTTAGATGGTTTTTCACCTGTTGGAGGGTGTAATTTTAAATAAATCTCCCCATTGGCTACAATGCCGTCTCATCTAATGAGTTTAAGATATTTCACTTCCACTGTCTGTGGTTCTAACAATTCTGTTTTGAGTTTTGGTTTATCTTTGTTGTTTTAATATCCTCTCTGAAATGGCGAATTTGTAATATTTTAAGTTGTTTATAAGTTAAGTATAATGCTCTCATTTTCAATATGGATAAATTCTTCTTCATGGTTATAAATTGGAATGAAAAATGTTTGTTACGAATTACAAATTCTTATTATCTGAATTTTGAGTACTAGATCTAGCACACTGTTTGACATTGTCTTTACTGCTTTCCTAAATTAATGCTATGCTTATACCATATATTTCTGTTGTGGCTTTTAATGTAGGTACTATTATCCTATCTTGGTACTCTTACCAGAAACCTTATGTTTGATGCTGGGTCTAGAGTTCTAGATATTTCAAGAAGAGATTCTTTAAATTCTGAATAGTGTGTTTTAACATATTTCCCTCTAGTTTGTGATATTTCTTGCTCCATTTCACTGTTTTGAAAAATAGCCTCTGCTATGGTTTTGTATATACTTTGTGAACTCAATATGATCCATAACCTTGTAACTTATATTATTTATGAAAATATCTTTTGTTTGTTTTGTTCCTAGAGTAGAAATTTTACTGAGAGCATCTGGTAACATATTCATTCTCCCCTTAACCATTTTTGCTTCAAAATCAAATTCAACTAATGCTTTTGTTATTTTCTGTATTCTCAAGTTGTTTTCCACCATACTTTTATAATATCGTATACTAGCATGATCCATCTTGATAATGAATTTTCTTCTTTATAGATATTGTCTAAAGTATGTGCAAAACATTTTAGCTGCATGATTTGCTATGTACTTCCTTAAATAAGACATCATGCCTAAGAATGTTCATAATTCCTTTACATTAGAAGGTGGTGCCATTCACTTAATTGTCTCTAATTTTTCTGGATCTGTTGTAGTTCCTTCTGGGGTAATTAAATGACAGTATCCTTATTCATTGCTGCGCAAAATTGCATCTATTTAAATTTACTTTTACATAATCCTCTTAATCTCACAAATATTTTCATATTTTCCAAGTGCTGTTCAAATGTTTCACCTAATATAAAAAGTCAGCTATATAGGCAATTGTTGTGCTGAAATGATATGGTCCTAGCAAAAGTCTATAAACGGGTGAAAATGCTGTAGGCTAGGGGAAAGTCCCATAGGCATACATTTGTACTGGTATAGCCCTACAACACCAATCGTGAAAGCTAGTTTGTGTTAATCTTGTTTTCTCACTGGAATTGCATAAAATCCTGAAAATAGATCTAGTGAGGTAATGTATTTGATATTTTGGATTGTATTTAAAATGTCATCAGTTCATGGTAGAGGATATTGATTTCTCTTTATATACTGATTAAGAGTCTAAAATCTGTCAAGAATATAATATTCCTTGCTTTTTCCTTATTAATATCTTATTACTATACTTGGTGCTGCATAAGGCGAGGACAATTGTGCAATTATCCCTACATTTATTATTTCCTATATCCATTTATTTAGTTCCTTCCTTACTTTTGGTCTAATTCTATATGGGGGAGGCCTATGTATTGGCTTATCAGTTGTTAAGTATTATTTGATTTCAAAATGTTTGGTGTCTGTCAGTTGTAGCATATTTTGTGCAAATGTATCCTTATATCCTGATATTACATTTAACAATTCAGCTTTTCCTTTACTGCTCAATTCTTTATTAATTTTTTGAATACCTTTATTCTCAAATGTTTCTATCTTATAAATGCTGTGTTCTTTCATATTAGATCCTATTTGCTCTAATATGTTATCATATATTGATATTTGGCGTGATTTCTTGGCATTATTTGTATTGAGAAACAGTTTTTTTGCAATTAAGAAATGGCATTGCATCATATTTGTGCATGAAGTCGCAATCGAAGAAGAAAGTGTGTGAAAGTATGACCTAATATATACATGATTAATTTCAGTTTATATTTAGGGAAATCTATAACTTCTGTTGCTGCTACAATTTCGAACTATTCCATTATTGGCTGTTCTTCTGATTTCTGATAATCATTTATGCAATACAACTGTGGCTGCAGTCAGGTCTAACATCGCGTAGTAACAGACTCCGTCAATGCGCAGTAAAACTCTCGCAGTTGACTTTTTCCAAATTTTGTTTGTTGTCCTGATTATTTCGTTTCACAACCTGTCGTCGCATCATCTTCGTGAGTACACTGTTTCTTTCATGGGTCGCAATATCTGTATGAAACTCAAAGTTCTGCTGAGGAAACATACAGCACTGTGCCATTTTATGTCCTGTATACATACATCATGCACTCACAAGTGACACTAAATTTCATGGTTGTACTTTACCTCGGTTATTCTCTGCTTGTAATGATGTCGAGGGGTTGGGTAATCGTAACAGCATGTTCCTGTTTCTGGATTTTAAATGCTATGTTACCTCTTTCCTGCATTGCCTCGCATATTGTGCTGCTAACAGTTTTCCTGTAAATTATGTTACTTTTTGAAATTGTGCCATCAGGCTTACCAAACTCTATGCATGAAGCTTGCATTTCCTCTTTACTTGTACATTTTTATCTCTTGCCTTGATTCTATACTATCCTAAGGCTTGTGGGAAAACATTTGCTGTCTGGTATTGAGTTTTCTGACACAACTTCTTCATAGGAATTTGTTTGTCTCTAACACTATCTTGCACATAGTTATTTTCTCTATGGAGTAACACACTTTTCCCTTTGAGTAACCAGTTTTTGGACCAGTGTACCTCCTACCCTGGTACCTATTTGTTATGTTAGTCCCCTGACTTGCTATAATTTTCCCTGTACACATGTTCTATTTAAGTATCTTTTTGCCTATTGTCATTACCTCTTTTGTAATATTTTTGATGAATATCTATATATTTTTATTAATTAAAATGGGCCCTGTTTGTTTGTCTTTTTGTTTTTCATGGTTTTTGTAATATTCATTAGTAATCTGAAATTTCTATGTTGGTTTTTGTGGACTTTCTTTATATTTACTGTGTTCGCATGAGTTTTCTCTGTGACTTGTATTTACAATCTATTTTTCTCTTCGACTAACATGTCATGTTTCATGTGATTCACGCTGTGGTTTTCTAGTCTGATCATTTGGGGTTAAATTTGTCATTTTCTCCTTAATTATATTTATTTATGACTGGAGTTTCTGATTTTAGTGTGTACATGTTGTTTTTGAGCAAACAATCATTGTACCTTTTCGTACCTAACTCAACTCTTTGCAGATTTTCTATAGTTGTGCTAGTGTATTGTTTTGCATTCCTATAATTTTGTCTGCAGAACTAGGTAAAATTGACTTCAAACTGACTTCTATAAATTCACTCTCTAACATGTATGGATAACCATTCTATTAGAAATATTTGATGTCTTCAACGTGGGATTTGCAAATTTCCCCAATCTATTTTTCACCTTTTTGTGTGTAGCAATTGTCTGAATTTCTTTTTTTTTATATCTATTACCATGAATGTCTTTCTTAGTTTCTCCCCTGTGTTACATTCACCTCGTTCTCAAAAACTAGGGGTTCAACACTTACAATGTGCAATCCCCAGGTCTGATTTTCTTGGGGATCTTTGGCTGCACACTCATTGCATTAGCTCTTGGAAAACCTTGTCACTCAAGTCTGTTTTTTACATTTATTCAGTATGTAAATAGTTTTTGTATTCTTGCCAGGAAAAATATTTAGAAAATGTATTTAACGTGTTTCTATGATACATGTGCAGTGCTGCTAATAACAGTGTTTGTATAAAAATATTTTTACCCCTTTAAATAATTCATGTCTTGTGGTGATTCTCTACTATTTTCTATGTTACTGGAAATCAACATTTGTTTTTATGATTGTAATTTTCATGTCTATTTATTGTGAAGGCAATGTTTTCAGTGTAGTAGTGTTTGATACTGTAATGGTAAAAAGAAAAATAGAAGTATTAATTTGCTTTATGTTTGTGGTAGAACAGCATATAATTTTGTTATGTTCACTTCATTGTCAAAAACTAGGAGCTGAGCGGTTAGACTGCTTAATCTCCAATCAGGTTTTCTCGAGTATCTTCTGCTCCGAACGTATTTGCTCATTAATAAAAAAAAACATAAGTTATTTCAATCTGCATGAACAATGTTTTCAACTCTCTCATAAATTATAATCTTTGTTAGATCGTGTCATGCATCAGCTATGATGGAGGAATCTACACATGCTTTGTCATCACAATATTTAGCCAAACCTTTAAGTGATTTTAGTCACATAGTATCTTAACATGATATAAAATATGTTATGTTCTGCATACAAGTAAGCGAGGGGAAAATGTTTTCTACACACTTTACATAGTATTATTTTTTCCATCACTCATGTCATGGATTCCAGCACTTTTGTAACTGACTTCCAGTTGTTTAAAACATGTAGTTCCATATACTATTAAAATCTGGTTTTCACAGTGGAGTAGAAACTCAGAAAAACACAAAGGTATTATTTTTATTTATTTTTACAAAAGCTATTGCACATCAGAAATAGAGAACATAATAAGCATGTACATTTGGATTACAGAGAAGTATAGGGTGTATCACAAGATAAAAATTACACAAAATTCAATATAACACAATGTCACTGATTACATACAGTTAGACATTTTAAATAAATGTATAGGGTATATCACAAGTTAAACAATATATTTGAAAAAGTATATGGTGCATCACAAGTTAAATGTTATACAAAATATTAACAGGATGTCTTGAAAATTACATAACACTTTGATTACATACAGGTAGTTATTTTTAAGAAGTATAGGGTGCATCACAAATTAAACATTATACTTGGAAAAAATATAGGTTGTCACAAAGATTACATAACAAATTGAGAGCACAGGATGTATCAGAGACTACATGCCAATTAGATATTATAGGCGGTTGACTAACTCACTAAACACAGATTTAATACATTTCCTTAAAATTGGATTTGGATCCTGACCTTCAAGACTATATCCAAGAAGGGAACTTTTTTGAGTCCTGGTTTATTTCCCTCAGGATCAGTTTGAATGCAGGCATCTTTACACTCATTCAGGCGAAAGTAGAATGACAGTTTCAACTAGGTCTGGAAATGTCTCTAAATAATGCGAATGAACATTATCCACACTTGCAGGTAGGGAAGTAGTTCCTGTCATATAGAAAACAAGACAATTTGTCATGTCGGAACATTGAATTAACTCATGACTCCTTTTATCTCCCAATGGAAAATGTTTCACCCAGAAGTGAAAGACTCCATCACAACTCTTGGTGTACTCTCTCAAAAGTTAGTTAGACCAGAATGCATAGGATACGTTAGACCTTCCTGTCTTAACACTGATGTAAGGGTTTCCGGGATGAAAGAACTACATGTTTGCAGTATGTGATCCACCACTAGACTGAGATTATTCCCTAAGCAACAACATATAATATTGGTTTTACACTTAGAAATACCCTCTACCATTTTAATTGTGGGTTAAACTTCACTTTACCTAATTTCACCATTCAATGTATATAACATTGAAATGTGACACAACCAGTAACTAATAAATAACCAAATTCATTATTAACTTGTACAGGCATATTTACACATTATTACATTCTTCAAAATACTGCCATGGCAATTATGTATTGTGAATATAATGTTTCAAATACTCTCTTTCACTACAATAGGTTGTAGCAATATTTTCACCCTCAGTTTTAAAAAGTTATGTTTTTCTCTGGCATGTTGAGCCTACAATTATTTGCAGGATACTTTGAACTGTCACATTCGATTAATGAAGATTCAAATATACATGGTTTATTATGTTTTAGCATGTACCCATGCCAATATACACATTAAAAATGAACACCAGACTCACACAATTCCTTATACATGAGATGTGAACTCAGTTATTCAGACTTTACAGAATAGAAGCCTTGTGAAATACATGTGTACTTGGTATTTGGCTGGAACATTGTTCAGAATTAGCCACTTCATATGCATATATGTTGCACATAGATGGAAATTATAAACTTCCTTGTTCAAAAATAAAGTTGTGAATGTTCCTATTGCAAATTTCCTTCCAGTTTATGGTGATTCTACACTCAGGTATGGTGAGTTGATAGGTGATTTCTCCATTTCCCAGTTATTCTTCCATCTCTTCACTACAGCTAGATATCATTAAGTCTTCTAGCCGCAATGACAATTCGCTGTCAGGGCACAAATACCCCACTGCACAATCATTGCATGCCAGGCCCTCGCAAAATCTGGTGCCAAGGCTAGAATCGAAGGTGTAATACCAATGTTCAATATTGTGCACACTTGAACTTGTAAAGCACCATTAAAGGGTTTAAACAAAACTCATATATCCTACTTGCAGGGTCTTGTAAACATGCATAGGCTTAAACACAGCCACTATGACTGTGCTCTATTATCTTACACCTTCCTTTATACAGGCTGCCATTACTATGACAATGCTTCTCATTGGTGCTTTAGTCATGAGTGCTCCACCCCCACCATTTTGGATTTGCAGGTTTTGAAAAACTTTATATTCCCATGTAATACAGGGAGAGACTAAATGCTTGTTGTCGAGGTATCATGTTCCTTGTTGTCGCATTTCTCACTCGAAACTACAGGTACAGAGCAACAGTCCTTTTGTATTATGTAATTAATTTGCTTTTGTGAAATATGTTCCATGATGTGTCTAGCTTCAGCTTCACATTCTAGTTCATTCACACTGCAAGGAAACTCACTATCAGGATGCAAATTATACAAAGCACAATGGTTACCATAACAAACGTCCAATAATTTGAATGTATAAGTCGGACTAATTAAGGAGAAATACCAATGCTCTTCCCCATTATACGTTTGTATTTCTAATGGACTATTGTCATCCACTTTAAACAATACTCTCCTGTACCCCAGATTAACATTTGCATACTTGACTAACATATCGAATCTCTTAATTGTAACTGATGCTCTGTCATCTTCCCCTTCCTTTATATAGATACTACTCACTGGCATTCGACCACCATCTTGAATTACTAATTACTCAAAGACATCTTCGCTAAGTCGAATTTGCAGGCACATTTGTTGCTTAGCCATATCTTAAAGTTCTAAATTCTGCAGGGAGACAGCGATTGTCAAAATGGCTTTGGGTGATGTGGTCCTTGTTGTTACAGGTTTCAGTCCACATTGAAGGGCGGTCGTAAATTTATATCCTTAGTTTATACTTAATTCGTTTATAACCTGCATACTTTGTTATTTCTTCACCTCGAGCACGAAATCTTAATTCGTTTGACAAACATGGTAACTAACTATCAGGGTGCATATTTTACACCAGACAGTTGTCTTCATCACATATGCCCTGTTCTTCATAAGTATATTCAGGACTGGTTTTTAAGAACTTCCAGTGTTCTTCCCTATTGCAGAGCTGGATATGCCAAGGTCTATTGATGTTAGCCCGATACCACACGTTCCTGTACCATCATATTACATTCTCATACGGCACTGCTGGGTCGAACCTCTCCATTGCGATTCTCCAAGTAAACTGAAGCAGGTACCCAAGGTGGTCCTGTATTTATACCTCTGATCCCCTCTCACCATAGTTTGTAACAAACCACTCCTTTTTTTTTAAAAGACATATGAATTTAATACAAACAAACATATGATTGGTGTTGGTTATTCTCTTAATACTTCGCCTTTGCACTGTATGCAAAACATTTGTTCCGAACATTGGTGAATATTATACTGCTTTGCTAGTGAATTAATGTTTGGACATGAATAGTATCTTCTAACATTTACAATAACTGCACTAGTTAAAGACTTGATAATTTCCTTTTGGGTTTTTCCGAAATCATACATGGGACAGTCTTCGATGATTGCATCATTTATGTGTTGAAATCTGTTTTCATGTGCTATGAGGCCAGATTTCTATTTCCAATTATGAGCTTCCTATGATTGATGATGTTATATACTTTGAATTTCTGGACTTAAAACAGACCACTGGTGAGGGGGTTAAAACTTAAGACTTTAGTGTTGTTTTCATCACTGGAATACGATATTGCAACTTCTTTTACAATAAACAAATTATCATTATGATATTCAAACCCTTGCACATAACAGAACACGGTTATAACTTAGCCTTTTAAACACAAAAATGTATACGTTGGATTACATAGTCATGCAAAAGAAGAAATACTTAGCCTTTTAAAAAATAGCTATTTAAAAATATAGCTATTTAAATTTTGGATTTCATAGTCACACGAAAGAATATCAAATACTTACATTTAACCCCTTTACAACTCACTAAAGAACACTTTTACATTATTATTATTATTTAAATCTTCTCCTTCAGTAACACATTAACTCAGTAAACTCAGTCCTTCATATTTACAAAATCTCCATTGAGGCTTCTGAGTCGACCTTGTCGATTCTGGAATCTGACAGTGTTTCAACAGGAGCATTGTTGTTAATGTGTTGCATCCTGTGCATAACACAGTCTCTCCTAAAATACTGATGGTTGACATTGAAAAATGCCGGTTTACCATAGGAAAAATCTTCACACAGTAAATAGGAGATGATGTCTTCATCGGCTCTTAACTCTTCACGCAGGAACGGGTATACATAGTGTATTTCATGCGGGGTATATGAAATTATGAATTCCTTAGGAAGCAAGCATAACTGTGATTGGATATCGAGGCTTAACAGTATTTTGGAACGTCCGAATACTAGTATCGTATTAAACACATTGAAACATTCTTCGCCACAATGGTAACAACAGTTCCCGTTATACATTCTAACCTTGAAGGTGATGTTGTTATCTCGAATGCTGATGGTATCGCTTCTGTTGTCGATGCTAGTGGCAATGATAGGTCTTCTGCGAATTGTGGTGCTGATGGTCTCGGTGATGCACACAACCACTAAAGATGAGACACAATTTGTAATTGCAGTCGATGCCTTGAAGGTGTACGATGTACCCACATCGACTGCTAGACTTAGACTGAGAGAAAATTAAATTATTTCCTCCTTATATAGTAACCCAATCCAAAATGGCGGCCACACCCCTGGGATTTTTCTTAAAATATTCCCTTGGCAGACATTTGGTTGAAATTTCCCTATATTAGCCAGATTCTACAACCTTCAGATTTAAATTCACAGTGGGAAACATTCCAAGGATTGATAGTCAGTATTTTTTTAAATAGTAGTTTACTTTTCTGAAATGTTAGGAATCCCTAATGGGTTGAGTGGCAAGCAAGCGGAAAGCCGAGTGTAATCGAGCATTTCTTGCTGTGCGCTGTGCATTGGTGATAAACGTTGCTGGTATATTATTAACTTAATACTGGGAGAGCTGTCAAAATGTAGGGAAATACCTAAGGGGAATATTTCAGAGGTATTTTGATAGTACTGACGTGCTACTTGCATACATTTGTGTCAGGGCTTTCTAGCAAATAGGCATGTGGGTTTTTGAGTTTGGCAAATATGACTCTGGGATTTCTTGAGTGTATAGGAATTCTTACAGTTTGCTGTTATTCGAATCCAACATGATTTAGTCTGAATTGCGGTGATAACATTAAATGGTTTCGGTTTGGAAATTATTTTATGTCTTTTTTTAATAAATTAGTTTTCACAAAAATTTACACTGTAATTGGGATGTGATATTGCTTAAAACGAATATATGTTTTTTTTTTAACTCTAAACATTTTTAACGGAATTACATGGGTAGCCAATGCCCTAAGGTGGGACATGGTAGGGTATTAGAGAGAGGGAGAGATGACTAGTCGCACTCTCTGCTGGCATGGCTGTGAACCACTCAGATGCCGTTCTGTGGATGCAGGGCCCGACACATGCTGGAGAGGGTAAAAGACAATCGAGAATATCTGCAGCATTCTTAAGAAACTTACACGCAAATGCAGATGATATAGTGTATAAAGGAACATTAATGAATACCACACACACAAAACTGAATGCTGTAACATATAGGAATGGAAATTAATGATTTAATTAATTAATTAATTAATTAATTTTTTTTAAAAACCTTTATAAATTAAAACATGTGTTAATTAAACAACACCTATGCACTTATTTGAACTTGGTATTGGACCAAGTTGGCTGTGGCATGGAAGCAAGTTTTGAGAGTGTATAAGGGAGAAGTGAGGTTTGTATGGAGCAACGAGCCATGATATAGCGCAGGGCAAGGCCTGACCAGCGGGAAAGCCGGTGATGGTGGATGGCAGGCTACAATCTTCGCAGAACGTGCTAGGACTGCGGGGATGTTTTGAGCTGTGCTATGTGGGTAGTAACATATTAGTTTGTACATATTTTTAATGTTCTTTTCCAACACGAATGAGAATTCAAAGTTACTGAAGGGATATTATAAACACGTTTTATTAAATGGTGCGAGACTAGTTATATAGAGTGGGACATATTATACGAATATTTTCTCAAACAGACTAGTACTTTACACAGTGACATATACACTAAGGAACAGAATTTACTGGCAATTAATTTAATACAATACCAAGTGTTGGAGAAATAGTGACATGTATACATAGTCTGAGTTCAGAGTGTAGTCGGGAATGGTGTGGTGTGGATATGTACTTAGGGTATAGGTACTCGTTTAATTCATTTCTCATTGCACATACTTAGTGAGTATTACTCTTAATACTTGTGTAAGTAATGTATAGTTGCACTTGTATTTGATTAATTCACTTGGTATTTGTGATTAATTTGTTTCATCAATACTTCGTCCCTTTGTGTTATATTATGTTTCGTACTTAGTAATTGTGTTGTGCTTGTAATTCAATCAGTATTTGTGACTGATTTGATTTATTGGTACTTTGTCTCGTTGCTTGTCGTTAGCCTATGTATAATTAATGTCTCATTGCGAATACTTGTGGTTGATTTGTTTTCATTGTGTCAGTATTTGTGAGTGATTATATTTCATTTGTAATTCCTCTCATTGCATGTGGTTAGTACCTGTTTCGTGTACTTGTATTTCGGTATTTCTTTAATTGGTAAGTTCTCTCATTGCGTTATATTATGCTTCGTTGGTAAATCGTATTTCGGTGTACGTATTTCGCAATTATTTATTCTTTCTTACATGGTAATTGTCACATTTCTTGTAATTGATTAATGTGTTGTTGTTTGTCATTAATCATATTTCAGTGGTATTTAGTTTCACGGAATATATTTTATATTTCTGTGATTTGTTTAGTTATATATTTAATTCATATTTACTTTTCGGCGCTATTCAATTCGTTATTATTCATATGCTATATTTGTTTTGTTAAAAAAAATCATTATTTTCAATCTGTAATATCCATAACACACAATTCCGACCTCGCAGCCCTTTGGCATGACATCATAATTTCAGGGCTCAGTAACTCAGTGAACGATGAAGAAGCAACATCGAATCTCTCTCCGAGATCATTACCTTGCTGATCAGCGACCACACAGGAGCTCCCGACACCCTCCTACCTCTCACCCACCACCCCAGCTCATTTCATCTCCAGACACCGAGTTGGACGGAGCATTGCTGCGCCCATCACCCCCTCCTTTCTCTCAGCCACCATCACAGCTCAGTCTTCCGGCAGGCAGGGAGGACGACCGAGCTCTGCGGCTCCCGCTACCCATCCTTCATCTCACCAACATAGCTCATTCCAACCTCAAACTTTGAAGAGGCAACATATAATAAAACGACCCTTATGTCAATCTTGCACTAAAGTCAAAATATATATGCTGCTGTTGACAACCCTCCAGACTTCAAATAGGCAACATCTACCCTTTGGGCACTCAACTATTTCAATACATTTAACTCTATCACTCAAACAATTAACACTTTCATCGAATTTAACACTTCCAATCAATTTTATTAAACCTTTCAATCAAATAATTGAGATTAAACAATTAACCATTTCGTTCGAACAATTAACCCTTTAGATTAAACAATTAACCCTTTGAACACCAAATGGCACTTGTACCACTCTTGCACGACTTTTAGAACATACCCACTCCCACCATTCATTTGATAGTTTTAATGTATACGGCCAGCCTACAAATACAGTTAGGAATTAATTGTATGGTTTCCCCGACATAGCATGCTAAGTTTATATAATTATACCTATGGTAGCCATTTTGAAAATATTTTTCTGAACTTTACCTAAATCACAGCAATTTAAATCACCTGCTGCAGTACTACTTGTTTGTAAAATTTGGTAGGAATCGATCAATTGTTTACCGATGTATGGCAAAATCTTTATTATTCATGTGACGTCACCTCAAAAAATGGCGAACAAAAGAGGCTTTGTATGGACGCATATGATAGTTGTAATACATACTACTAGTATACAAAATTATGTTGGAATTTATTTCATCGTTTCGACGATATGGCATACTAATCTAAAACAGCTATACGACAGTAATTTCGAAAACATACTTTAAACATATCAGTTTACACCATCTGCACCAGTACTACTTGTCTGCAGATTTTGGCAGGAATTGGTCAATTGTTTCCCGAAATATGGAATAAAAAAAAAGTATTTATTCGTGTTTCGCATTGTTACAAAATGGCGGACAAAATAGGTCTTCATGACGACACATTTGATAGTTGTAATATGTACTGCTAGTGTACACAGTCAAGTTTCAATTTATTACATGGTTTCGACGACATAGTATACTAAGGTAAAATTGCTATATTGTTCCCATTTTGATAAGTGTCTGACCCTAAATCATACCATGTTATATGAACTACCACAATACTACTTGTATTCCTAATTTCGTAGGAATTGGTCATTTGTTTCCCGAGATATGGCATAAAAAACCTTTTCCGTTAGTGTGGGGCTATCTTACAAAATGGGCTACCAAAGTGGCTAAGCGTTGGCATATATGATGATTCTAATAGGGGCTTATATACTTCCCTCATACAAAATTTGGTAGAATTTTGTATAACGGTATGGTTTGTTTGGCCGCCATTTTAAAAATAATTGCTTAATCAATATAAATCGCATAAGTTTACGTGGACTACCATAGTGTTACATTACTTGCCAAAACTAATGAGAATTGGTTGGGTAATTTTCGAGATAACACATAAATTGTATTGTAAAGGGCTTTTTTTTAACGTCCCAGGTTTTATTCTTGACAGCTTAGCAGGGGATGGCTTATAGATTAACTTAACCTAAGTTATATTAACACCCATACCTTACCCAGGATTCGAACCCAGAGCCTCCAGCGCCCCAGATCGATAGCGTACTACCCAACTGCGACACGGTAGGTCGGAGATATCATATAAAGGCTTAATTTTTTTATGTTGTGGTATTTAAAAAATGATGCACCAATATCAATATCATTATCTAAACACAATGCTTACATGATACACTACATGCATACCAAGTTTGGTTTTATCCGTTGAATGGTTCCCGAGATATGACATAGCAGCCAAAATTTTCAAATGGCTGCTATTTCGAAAGTGAGAGCCCGGTATGGTATAATTATATATGTGATATGTCGTTACGAAGTGCTATAGGTATATGTACCGAGTTTAGTGAAATTCGGTTTATAGTTTCAAAAGTTTTTAGGGGAGCACACACGCAAAGACACACACAGAGACACGCACACATACACATACAGGAAAGTGATCTTATAGGCTTTTCTCTCCTTCGGAAAGTAGGCAAAAAAACTGGATGTCTTGATCATGTTTCAGTAAAAATAATGAAATGCTAATTACAATCTTCTCATTATTTTCTCGAATTCTGGAAGAAATAATATTACATCAATTGTTAGCATACTAAAAATGCATCAGCATCGTACTAAGCTGTCAGTGTTGCTTTCAACAAAAGAAATCAATCGAGTAAGCCCTCTATCATTTTGTGAACAAGGCCCTACAAGTATTAAACAACAAATAATTTGTAAGAGGAATATTTGGTTGTCTATCCAAAGCCTTTGATTATGCTGATCATAAATTACTTCTGCACATAAAGAAAATTAATGCATAAAGGCTCTTCATCACTAATGTTCAAAGCTTACATTGCTAATAGAAATCAATAAGTTTGCCTTTCTCAAAGTGATAACAAAAGTCATTGTATTGATTATAGATCCTTTATCGCTAATGTTAAAGTAGATGCACCACCGGGTTCTATTTTAGGGCCAATATTATTCTTAATGTTCATCAATGACTTTCCTGCATGCGTGAATGTAGAAATGTGCTTAAGTTTGCCAAAGACACTTCTGTAATTGTATGTGACACAAGTAGTGAATAGCTTACTACATTAAAGAAAATGGTTACGTGGTTAAAAAATAACAAACGGACTATCAACTTAGAAACTTATTTACTTTTTCTTTTTTAAAATATCACATTCCAACAATAGTTGCATAGCATTTCGAAAACAATTTAAGAAAAATCCTACCTGTGGTAAATAGTACTTAACTACTTGTTCTGACAATGGACTGTAATTTTAAACGGAAAACATATATTATGACCCTGTGCAACAGACTGAGTTCACTATGCGTTGTTTTTCACTTAATATAAATATATGTTCAAGGAAGATATGAAAATAATATACTTTTCCAATGTCCATTACAAATTAAAATATGGCATAATATTTTGGGGTTAGTCACAAAACTGGAAACACGTCTTCAAATTACAATAATAGGGTGTACGCATCATAGCTAACATCAAAGTTCCTATTTCCTGTAAATCATACTTCAAAATCTTACCATTATCTCACTTCCTTGAGCCTTGGGTGTATATATAATCACAAATAACCGCATGAACAAGGATAATTATTCTAATGATATAAAACAGAAAAGAAATTAATGTTACATCACACCAAACAATGAAACTTAAAAAAAAAAATATTATTTGAGAGACAAAATGTATTAATATAAACTACCCACAACTCCTAGACAACCTATAAAAGCTTACAAGTTGTCTGTTTTTAATAAACTACTTTAAAATATCTGACTGTAATTGCTCACTACAGTGTATAAGAATCCCTTTTTATAATGTGATTATAATTATGAAATAATCTGCAAATATGTAGAGTGTACTGGCAGTATTTGTATTGTAATAAACAGTGCTTGTATGTTTATATTGCAAAGAAATAATCTGCTTTGATATTTAACAAGGTACACAGATAAAAGTCTAATGTCTTGGCAGCAGTATTAATGTTATAACAACATTAATTTTTTGTTATCTGTGAGTGGCCAGTAACTAATGTTGCTGTTAATGCAATATAATGTTAAGTAATTAATGTAAATGTAACATTAAGTACTTTTGTAACAACATTACCTCCTTACTGCACTGTCAAAATTAAGGTGGTGTTTGTGTTTGCGTTAAAACAAGCTTAGTGAATTAATGTAAACATTTGTGTTAAAATTTCCCTTGTATTTTCATTGCCTCAAAAAACATTCCGATGTAAAATAAAGGCAAATGTAAACTGCTTTGCAAGGCTTGAGAGCTGGTCGAAGCTGAATTTAGTTCTCATACTATGCTTCACAAAAAAAATATTTTGGTTTCATTTTACGATGTTATCGCTGTTCACTACTATCCGCCATTTTACAACGTGAAGTCAGTGTAAATTTGTGTTGTATAGACATTACTTCTATGTCTTAGTAACACAAAACATTTTGTTCTTCATGTTATTTTTTTCGTAATACAACATTTGGTTGCGGCAAAACTACTTGGGGTCTTTATTAACATTAACACTTCAACAAAATATTTCCATTATTTTAATACAATATTTGGGAAATTGTTAACATTATTAACTCTGTCACAACATTATACATTTACTACAACATTAAAGTTTGAAGATATGCGTCAATAGTAATTCTTTTGTTGCAACAACACTAGACATTTCATGTGATATAAATTTTTCAAATGACCATTTTTTTAAAATGTATTAGCTGTTTCGTAATTTTTTGATATTTATTCGTTGTATTTTATTGTTACGATTTCTCTCTGGAAATTCAGTGGGGTAAACCAAGTTCGGTAAAGGACGGAGGTCTTAATTAAATAAAAGAGTTAATTATAATTTCCTCAACATCACAGAATAAAATTATATGACTGACTGTTTACATGTAATGACTTCAATTAATACAATTTATTATTACATAAAATAAATCAATGAAATTATATTATTAAAAAGCAGTTCCAATAGACAGTGTATCAAAACCTATTTAATTATAATATGGATTATTTCTCCATATTTAACAGTTCCAATATTTACAATAATATCCGTATCACATGTCCATTCCGTCCCACCTCAGTTTATTCCATGTTCCGCAAGTCCGCAATGTTCTAGAGTTCTCCGAGCACCCTCACGCACAGTAGTGTTATGGTGGGCACTAGCACGTACCTGCCTTTAAACGAACATACTTGCTGAACGCAGAGTAGGTAGGCACCGTAGTATTCAGGGTAATTTGCAAACACCCGCGGCGAAAGAATGGTAGCCGCAAGGACACGTCAACACAGGCCTCCGGGCACAAAACAATCTCTCAGTAGTTTCGCCACGAGGCGGAAGGTAAACCAGGTTCAGTTTATTATACATAATCGTTAACAAAAGCATACTGCACCCGGAAAAGCGGCCTGTCTGCAGCCAGCCACCGAGACGAGAAGATGCTACCCTGGACGCAGCACCATCATGGACGACCACCATGTCCGTATTGATGACCAGCCTAAGGCAGCAATGACACAACAGAAGGTGAGCATGCAGAATGGCCATTTATACTAAATGAATAGGTGGCATTAATCTAACGATAATATCCCTCCGTGCGTTACAGTAAATGTAATTGTATTACAATGTTTTAAATCCATATATAACTCTAAATATAACCATTTTTATAGATTGTGTCTTGTGCGTTGTGATTAAACAACTCCCAATCCAAAACTCTAACTTAATAATTCAAATATTAAATATATATTAACAATTACAAAAGTAGAGGCGCCGGTCCGATTCAACCTCTCATACCCAACACTATTACAATGGTGGCGGCTAGTCTTTTCTCCACCTTTCATTAGCCAAGATTGTAAGCTCCACCATCCCCCTTTAGTAGCTCTTATATTAATCACAAGTTTAATTATAATAACTTGGTGAATCTTGCAAGTTAAAATTTAAAAAAACCACTTCGCCCTAAAATCGCATCCTACCCACGTTAATTAAAATAATGCAGTTCTAGGCCATTATAAACATTTACTAAATTACATTGTTTCGCAAGAAGCAAAATTTGTAAGCTATTAAAATTGCGTCAAATTTCAAAATTATCATGGTAATTTAATGGGATACAGTAAAGCCTCTGTGTGCGATGGACATGTTAGGAAATATATAAATAAATAAATACATATATATATATATATATATATATATATATATATATATATATATATATATATATATATAATATATGCAAGACGCTATGTTGTTGTTTTGTTAATTTAAAAAACATTAACTTCAGGGTAATAGCATGAAATAACATATTGATTTTAATAAATCAATTAATGTGTAGAATGAAGTGATGAGTGCGTAAACATAAATAATAATAAGAATAATAATAATACCAATAACAAAATGCTTAATAAATGGAAAGTTTTAAACAACGGATAATACAAGCAGATATCTTCGTAAAGTTGTTAATAGCTCGAAAGATTTAACAAGGGTATATGGCTATAATAAACCAAATGCATTAGGGAAATGCATAAGATTTCACGTTGAAATACTATTGTGATTTTAAAGACAAGTAGTAATAAAACAGTCATATGGTAGGATCACTAACGGTCATACACAGGCATGCAACGTGCGACCGAGTGGTGAGGCCGCTGTTATGTGTGCATTCTGTAAGACAGCACTGATCTTGCAAAGCAGGCAGTGCGAACAGAGTTCACAGACTTAAGCCACGCGTCATGGCAAATTAATTTCATTAACTCTTATATTTCCCTTGCAGTCATGGTACATTTTTACAATCCAATTTTTATTGTACGCAAATAGGGTGCAATCAGAAAGGTAGCAACTAGTTCTAGACGGAACTGTGATCCGGGACTTAGCAAATCACATGGTTCGATTCCACGCTTAGGCATGAATCTCCGGCCCTCAGGGGTTCACAGATTCTCGACTTAGAAGCGAAAGTATGGTGTACTGTGTGGAACGCAAAGAGTTTTAACTGAATGGAAAAGTGCACGAGACACGCCCACTCCACCTGCACTGTCTATATGCAGGCCGACTCACATACACGCAGTAGAAAGTATTCTCTTACCCAGGAGGTCATACAAAATGCTTGATTTTGCACACGAGCGCAGAACTTCTTTTCGGGATACTAACCCGAACCTTAGAGGCCTGTTCTTTGCTCTACTGACCTGCTGAGGTGATTCCAGACAGAATGAGCTCTATGGGATAAGTCAGACTTTAACTGTGGGTCCTCATTGCGACACAGTATTATAACTCAGACTTTTTTTACTGTGGGTACTGTATGCGACACAGTAACTGGCACTGTGCCACGAGGGCACTGCAATTCGACCTCTTTGGGGTAGGATCTTGAGGGCAGAAAATTTTGTGTCCCGATAAGGTTCGATGTGTAAGATAATTGCGACTAGTTTATAAGAAATCTGCAAAATCTTATAATATAAAAATATTTTACTTTGTTTTTTTTTTATGGAAAACGAGAATCATTATTACTCTAACGAAAATATCAGTTTATTAGAGAAATTATCAACAGGGCGGTTTGACCTTCAGAGTTCTTGAAATTTAGTAGCCAGCATAATGAAGCATGATCAGTTCTTAAGATGAAGTGTCTGCCTTATGGGTGAAAATGTGCAATCGCCTTCACCACTGCCAGAAACTCCCTGCATGTCACATAGTAGTTCCTCTCGGGCTTGTGTAGCACCTAACTGAAGCATTCCATTGGCCTCTCTTTTCCATCCTGTATCTGAGATAACACAGCCCTGATACCAACATCACTAGCATCAGTATCCAGATGAATTCACCCTCTCTACTCGAGAAGTCCAGTTCTGTGGGAGATATCAGAATTTCCTTTAGTCTATTAATATCGATTTCGCACTCTGGGGTTCAATAAATTTTCTTCTTGCCTCAGTCAATTCATACAGAGGCTTGGCGATCGTAGCGAACCCGGCCACAAACCGACGTTAGTAAGCACACAAGACCATAAAGCTTCGCATTTCAGTTTTATCCTTTGGTAGAGACGAATCTATTATTCGAGTGGTCTTCTCAGGGTCTGTTTCAATTCCGTGGGCCGACACAAGATGGCAAAATAAATTTATTTTATTTTGGAAAAGGTAGCATTTCTTGGGAACTAATTTCAGGTTAGTCACAGTCACTTTCTGAAACACAGAATCTAAGCGTGCCAGACGCTCTTCATCTGCTCTCCCTGTTACAACAATGCTGTCTAGGTACACCTGACACAAATATCTAAGGGCAGAACTTTCTCCATAAGTTGTTCGAAGGTAGCAGGGGCATTGCATAGCCCAAAGGGCGTAACTTTGAATTGCCATGTTCCTTTCCCTTGGACACAGAAAGAATTATTTTCCTTATCTTTAAGGGCCACCTCGCACTGCCAATACCCACTCTTCATGTCTAAAGTAGAAAACAACTGTGAACCTGCTCGGCTATTCAGTGTATCGTCTATCCTAGGGAGTGGGTAAGAATCTTTCTTGTTCACATTATTAAGTTGACAGTAATCTACACAAAATCTATTTGAGCCATTTTACTTTTTAGTAAGCACAACGGGAGAAGACCATGAACTGACAGATAGCTCTATCACATTTAAATCTCTCATGTCTTTCAGAATACCATCAACTGCCTCATATGAACCTAGTGGTAGTAGCCTTGTTGGCTGCTTTATGGGTCTGGCATCCCCTGTGTTGATGTGGTGGTATGCATCATTAGTTCTGCCAAGGTCATTGGGCTCACATGAGAAAGCACTCTATTACTCTGTAGCAATTCTGAAACTGCCCTCTCGTGTCGTCAGTTGAGGTTCTCTCTTGTTATTGTCAGCAGTTCCCCCAGAATACCTGGAAGAGGACATTCAGTATGTTGCGGCAGTGAAGATTTTGGAACATTTGGAAGTACCTGTGATATCTGTTTACAAACCTCTACTGTGGCCCCCTCCTCAAGATAGATAGCACGTTCAGATAAATTAATCATCCTAATAAGCAAACTGTCCTATTTTCATGAAATCAAAGTCGTTGCTACACTGACACGATTTGGTAAAATTTTAACTTTTCTGGACCAGTTCGATTATACCCAACTTACTGACAAATTTTTCCTGGCATCTGCCCGGAATAACAATTTCGCTATAAGCAGAAACCACAGTCGACTGATTACACACTACTGGGCAGCTCATTGGCAAAGATAAATCTCGTCGTATTGACACTACCAACTCTGTATTACCTACCCGTAACACCCCCAGTAGAGTGTCGATACGGCATCCCAGCTTATGTAATACATCAATACCCAAATGCATACGTTCTCTATTTCTGACATGCACATATCATGCTTTATGTTGTGGTTACCGAGCTGTAAGAGTACCCTTCTCTTTCCTTTGACTGCTGTGGTTTCGCCCGTTACTGTAGTTAAATACCAGTGATCCATGCACTTATCGGATGACCGCTGGAGGGAAGGCCCGAGAATGTCAGGTCTTACACTGTTAGTCGCCCTCGTTAAAGACCATCTGACAAGAAACAACACCTAGGCTGTTCTCTACCAATATGGCATCAAAGTCCTGTGTCATTAAACTCACATGCAAAAACATTGGGGCCTTCCCTCCAGCAATTACCGACCTTTGCTCCTCAAGGCTGGTGGTTACAAGTTTCCCAAAGACGCTGCACTCTCACCTGCCCCTTGGCGCCTGCTCCCTGGTTGCTACTGCTGTTGATGCTGCTGAGGACTGCTGGCTCTCAGGTGCCCCAACTATCCACACGGTTAACATTCTGGCCGTTTGGGTGGGGGATGGCGAGTCTACGTAGTGCGAACCCTAGAGGCGATATCCTTCATTGTTTTCTGGAAGTCGTTCAGTATCCTCTTGATGCTGTCGTCCTTCTCTTCATCTAGCATCACTGGCTGCACACTGTCAGTTTTCTTGTCCACAGAGTCTATTATGTTGTTCACTAATTCGCTTACACCTGTGATGCCCGAGCAGTCTAGCGCTGAGCACAAACACTCAATAAGAAATAATCTATGTCAATTTATCACATTTAATAAAATCAAGCATTGAAACGGTTACACTATTAATTGTACATCTACTTACTTGGCATTAAGGAAGAAGCTGGCTTGGTACTTAATTTAATAAAGAAAAACACAATCTCGAATAGAAGCAACTTCATACTATAGCCACGGTGATGAAGGAGAACTGGAAAGCTGGCGGAGTTCCCGTGTCACTACATTACTCCCTCTTTTAGAAAAGTTTTGTTCGGGCTAAGCAAAACTTCAGGAAGATATGTGGCTGAGGGTATATGTGAGTCGGTCATCAAAGTGAAGCTGGTTGAAGTATAGAGTCTGGGAGTGCAACTGCTCCTTCAGAAACAACAGGATGTAGACTCGCTAGCAATGGAAATTCAGGTTTCCGGTCGACCAACTAACAGCCATCGGCATAACAACGATGTTGACACAGGAATCTTCTTTCTTGAAGCTTTATGAAATGGCTTCTATACTCGCGGTCAACTGAATCATAAAAGTTAATAAAAGAGAATGAATTAATTACTATGTCATCAAATAAATTTAAAATTAACTGAACTCAAAATGGTGAGTACCATGTCACCTTCCTCATTATTTAAGTTCGCCTTTGTAATTTTTCAAAGTGCAGCTGAAACAAATATCATACACAATATACATATTGGATAAACACTAAATATCAACACATATTACGAATATTTGTTACAGCTGTGTCTTGCATACCAAGACTATTAAATAGTTTGATCATCATTTATTTGTAATGTTCACGGAGTAATTGAACAAAAGAAAAATCATGTTGTGGAATATATATGTTCATAACACAATGTATCTTGTATTCATTTATCAAACTTAAATGTCTCTTGTTTTCATTCATCAAGCTTACCATAGTTAAAAATGTTTTCATACTTGAGTTAAGTTATCTTGATATTAGAAAAAGAACAGAAATATCAATCAATATATTACAATCAAACAACTGAATAAATATATTGGGACATTTTATGTTTGTTGCTCTCTGGAATATCGGATTCCTAGAATAATACCACTTGCTGTAGCATTAAATTTTCAAAATTGTGCTCACTATAATCTGCTTTTCACTGACTCTACTTTAATTTTGCCTTTGGGCATCGACACTCAAATCACTTCGATGTATTATGAAATTCTTAAAGCCAGTAGTAGTTGTCATCCTCGATGTCGACTGCGGGGCTGGAACTGTGCTCGAAACAGCACACATCTCCATGGCATCTGCTTGATCCTCCGGAAGTTGGGCAGGCTCCGTGGTCTCAGCTACCTTTCGACGTGAGAGGGAAGCGCGTGAACACCTGGCCAGTGTATCACACAGGCGTCGTTTCAGGAACCAGATGACGAGTACCAGACATCCCATTAAAACGAACCCCACCAAGTAGAGACTGTGGCATTCTATGTGTTGACTCAGAAGCTTTCTATGTTTCAAATCATGAATGTCCGACATGAGATGATTCAATTCTACATCTTCTTCTGTATTTAACTCTGACAGACTAATACTGAAGTCGGTTTTAATGTAAGCAACGAACACTTGTTCACTATTTCTGAATAAGGAATGAACTGGAGAGAACTTGACATCATTAACTTTGTATTTTATATGTGTTACTTTGTTACTGTGTGGTAACAACTGAATTCTCTCACTAATTATCAGACAACTGCTTACTTGGGACATGACTCCCTGCACTGAGATCAACTCCTCCCCCAAGCGTGCTTCACTCTTTTCATAAGGACACATTTTAGTAACTTTCATCTTTCCCGGTACTGAATAAATCCAACTATCACCATCTACTGATGTAATAAACACTGGTACAAATGAGTTACCTAGAACTTCTCTCTTACACATCTTATAGCCATAACCAGGTTGTGACAATATTACATTCACTAGACAATTCGGAACCTTTATGGAAAACGTCGAGACATTAGCTGGACAAACTATATTATTCCCGCCTTTACATTGACTCATGTCTGCTTCAGACATTAACGCACAAAACTGCCTGTTCTCTGACAGCGCAATATTAGGCGCATTTTGCACTAGCTGAATGTACCTCTTTAAATGTCGCTTAAACACGGGAAAAGGGTGTGCTCTATAAATTGTGAAAATACCTATTCACGGATCTTAAAGGAAACTCAATAATAACTGTATACTATCAATTGTAGCAAGTGCATGTACCGTCGTTACTTCATAATAATTGTAAACCTGATATAAATCAGTTCCTGCTATCAAAATCTTGTCCGCGGGTAATTTCAGAGCAATACCTCGAATTATTTCTGACAAATTTCCTGGAGTCAATAACGAAGTGGGTAACCTACCAGTCGCTATGATATCCAAAGCCACTTTTTATTTTTGTTATCTCTTGTTTATAAGACTGAAGAGTTAATTCTAATTCTCTCAGCAAACTACTGTATTTAAGTACTTCCCCATAATTGCTAATTGTTATTCTGTGATTTCTTTCAATCATCGAGGTTGCTAAAGTATTCCAAGCAGTCATGTGATTCAAAGTTTTTATTACTTTTGGTAACTCTTTTGCCAAAATGCCTACGTCCTTTGAGTTTTTGTCTACTCTGGCATTAATCCTTTCACGAAAGTTAATTGTTTCTCTACTATATGAATCAATTTTTCTTGTCTCGTCTCTAACTCACTAGTGACTTAGCGAATACGGACATAATCATTATTCGTAAGAGTACCAAATAAAATTTTCAGAATACTACCACCTACATCTATCGAACCTCTCTTTTCGCGAGACGATTTTCTGGGTAATATCACAGTTAATTCATTTAATTTCTCCTCTAATTCTGTCAAGAACATATATCTCTAAACGTGGTCTTTTGGTTTCTTGGTTTCCAGAAAACTTCATCCCTTTAATTATGTTCATTTGGTTCCTAAATTCCTGATTAATACTCTCCAATTTTCTTATGGGTATGTCTAGCACTATTGTCCATCTGTCTCCTGTTAATACGACGTACATTTCCTGGAGCAGAATAATGCCAGCGCCTATGGTGTGATCTGCAATGCAAACCAATACACCTCTTATTTAGTCTTTTGCTTTGAACTCGTAATCATCATTAAATTCTAGGTTACATTATACTCTGAGGCTACGCATCACTTATTTCTGCTTCCACCTCTTCCACTGAGGGGTTTCTTACATTTGAACCCAAATTATACCTAACACTAGATTCACCTATTTTCTCACAAATTTTGCCTTTTAAATAACGCGATAGTTCCCAAACGTCGAAAGTTTCTACATTATCATACCACTCATTATCATCGAGGGTGCTTTCGTCCTTAGGGCATTCAACACATATTTCCTCTACTTCACTTATTTCTGCTAACTATGTTATGTCTGCTAAAATTGGGCGTGACTTTGAGCCCATATTTTCTTAAAATATTTTCCTCACTTAATTCTTTATCACTTTCAATATCGCAAAATTTCTCAACTGATCTACTTCATCAATAATCTGCGGGGCATTTTCCCTACACATTGTGTCTCGGCCTAGACACGAGCTCCTTGGCTCTGTAGAATTTTTAGACAACTTTAATCTATCACTGTGCACAATAACTTTTCTCTTGTCTAATATTACTTCAAATGTGACTGAGATCAGTTTTCTCAAAACTTTATGAGGTCCAGACCAAAACTTATGAAACTTAGATACTCTACCTTTCTTAACACTTGGCGTGTGTAGATACACGTAATCGCCTAACTCAATATCTGGTGATTTTGATTTCTTATCATAATACTCTTTTTGTCTCTCAAAAGCTACTTTATTCCTTTCGCTAGCAACTTCATGTGCTTCTTTCAACTTGTTGCTCAAAATTTCTATGTATTCCTTTGCTGTCATGCCTCCCTATGACACATTAAGCTGACTACTTAATTCACCTAAAGGGGGTAGCCAAACTGCTTTCTCATACACCAAATAATGTGAGCTATAACCCGTCACTGAATTTGGAACCGTCCTATATGCGTGCACTGCATATGGCAAATATTCTTTCCAATTACTACCGTATTGATCTATGTAATGAGATATCATGTCCGCTAGGGTTCGATGAAGTCTCTCAACACATCCATTACATTGTGGTCTGAAATGGGTCGTCTGTAACTTCTTAATTTTTAACATTTTACACGCATATAACATTAATCTAGATACAAAATTCCTCCCTTGATCTGTCAGCAGACTTTGAGGACAACCATGTCTTAAAATAATCTGCTGTACAAAATATTTCGCTACTGTTTCTACAGTTTGATCGGGAATTGGTATCGCTTCACAGTACCTAGTGAAATAATCAGTAAATGTCAACATATATTTATGCCCTTTCTCACTCATCGGTAAGGGACCTAAAATATCTAGAGATAGCAACTGAAATGGGGAATTTACTTGCGGTAAAGAACCTAACGATGCTTTCGTCATTTTCGTACTTTTTCTCCTAAGACAATCACCACACATCACCATATGTTCATCTACATATTTATTCAATGTTGGCCACCAGTACAAAGATTTGAGGAGGTCCTGAGTTCGCTTCACGCCTTGGTGAGCAGAAAATGGAGTGACACGGTGATGACTAATTACTCTGGTTACGAGCGACTTTGGAACAACTACTAAAATGTTGACCTCCTCGCGTTTGTATAGGATGCCTTCCCTATCAATAAAGGAAGTTCCCTTATCTGCCTTATTAATTATACTTTCATATGTTTCGTCTCCCCTCTGTGCTTTCTTAATAATTTCTATATTTAAATCTTCTGAATTTATCGCACTTACCATTCGCGACAAACAATCTGCATTCGCGCGTTTCTTGCTTGGTTTATGGACTACTTCAAAATCAAACTCTACTAAACGAAGTGCCCATCGAGTGAGTCTTGAACTAGGGTCTTTCAATTTCAATAACTATCTCAATGCAGCATGATCAGTAATAACGGTAAATCTACGCCCATACAAATACGCTCTCAACAGTTTTATGGCAAAAACTAAAGCGCACAATTCTTTTTCTGTTGTACTGTAATTCCTTTCTGCTGAATTTAATTGTGTACTGGCATAGGCGATAGATTTATCGTGTCTGTTCCTCCTCTGAGACAGGACAGCGTCTATGGTATAATTACTATCATCTGTACTCACAATAAATGGTTGTCAAAAATCTGGATATACAAGAATCGGATATGAAATAAAATTTTTCTCTTGACATTTTGAAAGCTTCCTCATGTTCTCTTCCCCAAATAAATGGTTCATCTTTCTTAGTTAATTTCATTAATGGTCTCGCTATATCCGCGAAATTCGGTACAAATATCCTATAATACTGAAATAAACCTACCACTGAGCGAACTTTTGTGACATTTTTAGGTCTGGGGAGTTCTTTAATTGCTTGTAGATTTTTCTGATTTGGTTCTACGCCTTTTGAACTTACAACATACCTTAAGTATTCTACACTATATTGTACAAATGAACACTTACTAGGCTGGATTCGCAAATTAGCTTCCTCTAGTCTTTCCAAAACTTTACTCATGCACTCGGCATGTTCTCTCACAGTACTACTAAATATTATAATGTCATCAAGGTATACTAAACACTGATCACCTAACAAACCTAGAACGTAATTCTCCATTAACCTCTCAAATGTAGCTGGGGCATTACACAGTCTATTAAATCCAAATTTCCCCATGAATGTAGCAAAACTCGTTTTCTCCCTATCACTTTCTTCTAACTCATTTTGGAAGTAGCCACTCGCTAAGTCCAATGTTGAAAAATATTTCGACCCGTGTAAGGAATCTAACATCTCCGTGACATTCGGAATTGTATAAGGATCCTGTTTTGTAACTTTATTTAACTGACGGAAATCTATACAAAATCTCATCTTAAAAGAACCGTCTGTATTTTTCTGTTTCATCACCACCACGGGAAACTGCCAAGGTGATTTACTCTCTAAAATAATATTTTTATCAAGCATGTCACTTATTTACTCTGCAATTACTGGTCTCAATGCATGCGGTACTCGGTATGGATTCTTTTTTATTGGTCTGGCCTCTCCTGTATCTATCTTATGTTTCAATAAATTCGTGCACCCGAAATTCGAACTATCTTCCACTTGAAATATATACGCAAACTTCATTATCACTGGGAACATTATATTAAAATCACTCTTACTCAAATGTTTCAATTTATCTCTGACAATTTTTCTCTACCTACATAAATTCATCTTTTGGTAGTTCTGGTAACATTTTACCCTTCTGCTTCACTGATTTATTTCTATTTGCCATGTGAGTTTCAAAACTCCGACTGCCTCGAATCACTAAAAAATTAGCCAATTTAATATTTTATTCTCTCCATTCGACGATTTACACGTATTTTCTGTGCGAGTTTTACAACTCTGACTGCCTTGCGTCTGTACATAATTCGGCTGATTTATTTTCAATTTATGTCAACAATCTAACATCGGTGCCGATTTTTCATTTACGCGCATATTTTCAAAGTTAACTTCTCTGTTTCTATTACTTTCAACATTACTCTGACATTTTAAATTCTTACGACATTTCAACTTTTTACAACAATTGAATTCATCACGACAATTCAACTTTTTATCACGAAAGGACCCGGGTTTTTCATTTGGAATCGGAACTGCCTCTACTTGGCATACTCTATCTCGGCGGATTTTGGGGACACAGCGACAAAATTTGTCCTGTTCCGTGACCTCGCTAACTAATTCACTCACTTTATGGCTAACACAACTCGAGGGAATTACTGCTTCGGAGCCTGGAAGCGAACACTTTTTATCTTTGTTTCTAGGGACATCTGCGAGGATTTCTCCCGTGGTTCTATTTTTGGCGACACTAAATCACTTTGTTCCGACCCAAGACTTATACAACTTCTCTCGGATTTTCGGGGTACGCTATTTAAGCATAGTACTCCAGCAACGTTACTGACAAGTGAGGCAAATCCTATTACTGTACTCTTTGGCACGACGAGAGTCTCATTAGTAATGTTCACGATTTTTGTCGCTGCCCTTACTGATTTTACTAATGCTCTGTGAGGTTTCCTTGAACCCTCAACTTGACCTACCCTGTCAGTAGTCCTGTCGACATGACCGCCTACTTCACATGTCGCTCCTGCATCTTCCACGCGACTAGGACTCCACGTCCTCTTGCCCCCTTTGACGTGATCGCGATGAGGAACGAAACACTGGGACGCATCCCTTTGACCCGAAACAAAGGGGATATCACACTGGTCACTCACCCTCATAAGTGCCTTATTTTCAACTACACAGGTACCCTGACGATCGTTCACCCCGTCCTCCAGATTCGTCTCACTGAATCTATTACATGTCCCTATAGAGTTTCTAGCCATACTGCTCTTACAATACACCTTGTTCTCTGGGAGGCTCTTACCAGTGAGAATTAAGTTTGCACATTGCCCTTGCCACACGGATGCCCGGTACATTCGTTAATGTCGGTTCGATAAGAAGCAATTTGGAGTCAGCATCCCAACCCACTGTGTGCAAAGCAACATCTATCACTGTCTCCGATTTTGGTGGCAGAATCGTGTACTGTATCATTTTCACTTAATCATATTGACTACTATTCGCTGTTCCGGATCCCTGTTCAGAGTTGGCCAGGCTTTCAGTTTGTTTCCGCTGCACTTCCTCAATTATGCAAGTAACTGAATTATATGTACCCAAATCAAACGTATTTTTGAGATACAATGTCTGTTCTTTCAAGTCGATTCTGGCATCATAATAACGGAGAAAATCGGTTCCAAGTATTCTCTCGAAAGGAAGCTTTGACGCTCACACAAGGAACCAATATGGGTAACATTGACCATTTACCCACAACTCTACATACTGGGTACCTGCGATCTGGAGAGAGTCTCCAGTTACGCCTTTCACTCCTAACTGAGATTCATCGATAATATTCCCACTGTTTCTAGATCGAAAGAGAGATATATCGGACCCTGTGTCAATTAAGAACGAGTGAGACTGGCCCTCGACAAGAACTGACACTATGGTCTCTTTTCCCCCTACAACTGTAATTACCGCCGTGTGATGCCCGGGGCTGACACTCGGCTTCTCGCGTTTAGGTGATTATTACCTACATTCTCGCTAGTTTCTCTAATGCCATGTCCTACGTTCCTAGGTACTTGGGCTCGTTGTGGGGTTCCCAATCTTCGGCATTCTCTGATCATGTGCCCAAAACGTCCGCAATTAAAACATCTAATATTACAGTTATTATTTTGTTCTTGTCTGTAACTCTTGTTCTTGGGAGAAACACCTGCTCCTGATAGACTCTTTCTACTGTTAATGCTATCTATCGAACCACAGTAACATGAGTTATAATCTCTTCCAAATCATCTATTAATGGAAGTATTTTCGCCACTTTTCGCGTTACCCCGTGCCACACTTGTTTGCTGGGAGACTATGTTATACACTTTTCTCTTCCTCTGAGGATCATCAGATTTTGTTTTGCGTTCCTGATGCGCCTCTGTAATCTCTAATGCTATAGCCATGCGTTCAGCTTCGTCCATGGTTTGCGGTATCTTATATCTTAACTGCTGACCTACATTACCTTGTAACCCGTCAGTGAAAGTGCTAATAACCTCTTTTCAGCGTCCTGATTCAAAATTTCCTGTTTCTCTGGCTCATCTAAATGCTGAACTGTTTTCTCAGATAAATTACGACATCTATCTGCAAATGTCTGCACATCCTCATTATGTTTCTGCCTAACATTGTGCAGCATGTAATAATGAAATTTCAACAGCTGATTTTCCTTGAATCTGTCATTCAACTCATCTTTCAACATTTTAAATGTTATATCTCCTCTTGATCTAGGATATGCCACAACAAAACGCGAAGCTAAACATTTCAATTTCATTTTCGCTAATTTTACTTTGTTATCTGAAAGATTTCCTAGGCTTGCCGCACTTTCTATGCTTTCTAGAAAGTCGTGTACCAGTAACGAGCCTTTTTCCCCAGTTCATTTTTCTACTAATGAAATAACCGCCAAATCTTTAACTTGAGCTGGTACCTGAGCTTGTGCTGGTATCGCGTGGGCTAGTTGACGACGTATTTCATCCTCCATGTCAACCAGAAAAGTGCTACTACATCTTACTAATTTTATTCATTCAATTTCGAAAGAGGAATCCAAGTCTTACGATCGCGAGTCCGTTTCTTCGGAGTATCGTTCGCGTCTTGCGAAGTCGAAGGCTCTGTATTCGCAACTACGTCAAGCCTTTCTATCTCAAATTCTCGATAAACACGATCTCGAGGTATGAACCTCTTCACTATACGAATTTCAATTTCCAACATTACTCATCCAGAAGAATTTTCGTACTGTATACTATATATGCGGGAGTCGGAAAAGATCGCTTTGGTTTTCCCTTGAAAGCTATTTCCAATCCTGAACCTGTAGTTAATACATTCAACTTAGCACGCAATGGCTCTACTTGAGACAAGTCAAAAGATGTGAGCTTTTGAAAAAATTTCTGTATCAATTTATATGAATACTCTTCTAAACCCTTCAATGCCCCAGTACTACTAGTTAAGACTACGTAGATTGTCAAAACTGTGAACTCTACAACCTTCCCTTCTTGCCTCTGAAAAATAATAGGCGTCTTAGCATAAAGAAGTGGAGTTGAATCCAGATAATTTCTGCAATATTCAACTCTAATCCAAGTGTGCGGTGTTATCTTTCAAGTCTACGTGACAGTCAACACTACTAGTTACTCTGTTATTCATAGGTACATGAACATACTCAACATTAAAGCGATATGATTTCTTGCAGTAAACGTGTTCGTTATAATCCTGCAAATCTCCTCTTTCACTAACTATTGTATTAGATTCGTCAACTAAAACGCGTACGATAATGAACGCTTCAGGACACGTCAAAAAGTCCCACTCAGCAACACTGCTCAGCTCAATTACAACTTCACGATTCGCATTAATAACACAACGTGCGAATAAAATAAAATAACTGAATTTCAATTCGTTGGAGGAAAACCTAACACCGTTTTCTGCGAACTAACACCTATCACCTACAACCTATAACCCTTCGAAGTGGGTTCAGTTACAGCCGTCTGGAGTAACTATCCAAAACGCTGCCACCAGTTTGTGATGCCCGAGCGGTCTAAGGCTGAGCACAAACACTCAATGAGAAATAATCTAAGTCAATTTAACACATTTAATAAAATCAAGCAATGAAACGGTTACACTTTTAATTTACATCTACTTACTTGGCATTAAGGAAGAAGCTGGCTTGGTACTTAATTTAATAAAGAAAAACGCAATCTCGAATAGAAGCAGCTTCATACTATAGCCACGGTGATGAATGAGAGTGGAGTCTCAGCGCAGCTCAGTAGAGTCGTCCCGGGCGGTGATGTGCAGTCTCTGGGGTCCTCTGCTGAAGTCCCGCGTCCTCAGGCCGTGCATGGCATAATAAAGCAACATGAGTGTAGTGGGGAGAAGTCTCCCTCCACCAAGAAGTCGCTCATGAACAGACTCTCACCAATGAAAATTAAGGGCGAGAAGAGTCGCCAACCAATGAGAGAGCAAGGTTAGGACGTCAGCAAATGAACTGGAACTTTCACACAGCCCCAAAGTGTGGTATCGAAATCATGTGACGGGAAAATAATGCGTGATACAGCACGTGATTCCAAGAGTCATGGGACTAAAATTTCGTGAAAACAGGACGTATTTCCCGTCGAAAGTGGTTGGCAATCGCAGTCACGTGGAGCTGAAATCACCGCAGGCAATATTAGAACGGATACAGCTTCCTGTCGCAGGCACTGCAGAACCTGATACGTTGCAAAAATACTTAATTAAAATGTTCTCTCTCCGAACTGGAAATCTGGCGGAGTGCTCACGGCACTACACACCATTTATATTTGGTCTACATTTTCATTCACACTGTTTATATCCATATTTATGTTTACTGTCTATTTTCTTGCCCACTACTTCGCTAACACTGTCTTATTTTCTGATCTACCACTTCAATGACATTAATAATTTGGCTTTCTACAGACTTACTAAGATTATCTCTTTTACTATTTATATTTCCTCTAACACTACTAATTTGACTATTTACATTTTCATGTACACTACTAATTTGACTATTTACATTTTCACTAACACTGCCTATAAATATATTTATTCGGTTACCCAGACCTTCGATCAAAGCACGGAGGGCTTCTATCTCCGCTGACATTTTCCTAGTTAGCATTAAAACAAAAATCTAAATAATTCCTTGACCTATTATTACAAAATTTTAACACCAGTTAATATTATAATGTAATCATAACTACAAATATTGTTTTTAAATACAAGGCCTCCATCTCACTTCTGTCACCAGTGTTACAATTTCTCTCTGGGAATTCAGTGGGCTAAACCAAGTTCGTTAAGGGATGAAGAGTTAATTCTATCGTAGTATTCTCTTGACTCAACACCGCACAATAAAATTATATCACAGACGGTTTACAATCAATGACTTCGATTAATACAATTTATAATTACCTCAAAGAAATCAATGAAATTAAATAATTAAAAATCAGTCCCAATAGACAGCGTATCAAAACCTTTTCAATTATTTTATAATTTATGTATCCATATTTGACAGTTCCAGTATTTACAATGAAATCCATATTACATGTCCATTCAGTCCCACCTCATTTTAGCCCGTGTCCCACCAGTCCGCAATGTTCTAGAGTTCTCCTAGTGCCCTCAAGCACAGTAAGCTTCACTCGTCGTGTTTCGCGCCCTTTCGTCCATTCACACCACGAACACACTTCGCGCCCGCACTCAGCTAGATGGCTTTCTCCACAGACTGCTGGCTGCTGGACCGCTGCAGTATTTATAGGGTTGCAGGTCATCACCCAGAAATTTTTCTAACTCGCGCTTATGCCAAGAATCCTAATTCCCAGAATATTCTCGTGCCTTCTGTATGTTTGTCGCCTCCTCAGCCGGGGGAGGAGGAGGGGCTGTGACTACAGCCAGGTCTCGCCGATGTCAATAATTCCCTGGCTTCTCCAGGGGAAGAGGCAGTGAGGTGACGAGCGTGGAATCTGGGTGAGGGGAGGGACGAGGAGTGTCACTCCAGGCCGCGCATAATGGGAGCTTCCAGCTAGTGCCGGCTGCAGCCCGTAACATTATATATTTTGTATATAGCAAAGTGTATCAGTTGGCTACACCAGAACATATGCAGTGTAAAGTGTATAATACATATACAAAAAAAAAACGCAATGTTAACGAATCTAGGGAATCCATCTATAAACTCCATTTCATATAAGTTCACTAAATTTCGACGGTTCTATAATTGTAGCGCGGCCGCAATGTATCCCTACGCCACAGCTGTTCTGCCAATGAAGGAAACAATGTGTTTAAAAAAATGCTATAATCAATATAGCTTACCATTTCTACTTAGGTACTTATATTTTGTTATTGTTAAGTTACTCTGCTAGGGTCTCTTTATTTTATTGCAGGTGGATGAGGTTGGGAGAGACTTTAGTTTAACGTCTTTCGTGAGATGGCATTGTTTTGTAGCTCTTCTTACAAGACGGTATCATTTTGAATTACATATTGTTTGAATTGCTTAGCAGAAACGTTCGCTCGTACGGAAGAAACATTCTAATTATTATAACCTGTAAAGTTTTGACCTCACCGAAAGAAGAAAACGCGATAAATGTGTCGTTCATACCGATGAGTATTATACACATTCAGTATATATGTAAATGTTTTTGACGAAGTTAACCTTACAAACGTTGGATTTTCGAAATAATAAACGTGATATTTTTAGACATCAAAACAGTGTCGAAATTGTGTTTTTCTAGGCAACGTACATTTCAAACATTTTAATAACCATTTCGAAATACATTGTTTACAAAAAAAAAAAAAATTTCTTAAAGTTTGTGATTCATATTTGCAACCCCGGAACACATGTTGTTCTATGGCAATCCTTAGACACGTTTTTCTGCCACTGATACGAAATAATTTGCAGAATCACTAAGTAAATACGACATTTCACCAGTTTCCAGAAAATGATAAACTGTGGAACGAAAATAACTGGTGGCGCTTCATGACGGTTCCGAAAATGGCGCACCAAGCCATCACGTGCCGATGATATATTTCACGCAAGAAAATGCATAAAAAAGGCACCCCTAAAAACATCTGCTGTAGGTTTAATGAAAGTGTATACAAAAATCATTAACTACCGATAAAATATCCCGATAACACCAGTAAGGTTCTCGCATAAACGTGACTGACAATAATCACACGCACAATGGCGCTCACAGAGCTCGACACGTTTTACTGATCCTAACTGCCTGCTTTCTCCGTCATAATTGCTAAACTTATTTTTAAATCAATTCGCTAAAAGCCAAAGAAAAAATGTACATTACTTTAAAAACATAATTTAAAATATGAATGTTGTAAGTATTGTAGTAAAATGTTATACCAATGGCTATAACAAAGTTAAATTTGCACTGTTAATTTTTTTTCTCTATGTTGGATCAAGTCAGAATTAGGTCATTTTATTTCATAGATATTTTGAGTCCTTCCAGGAGGTGGTTATCATAATAGTTACAGTTTATTCAAATTTCTTCATGTTACTAATCAAATTTAATATGTAAAATAACACAGAATTTGGATTTGAAAATTATTATATGTCACATCATATAGCGAAGTTATTAGATAGTTTGCCAAACGTATTGCACAATGTATCTGAAAAGAAAACTCGTATTTCATCTTAGATATTAATATAGTCCATTCACGCTTTCTTCGGCCTTTTAGAATCGAACCTTTGAAAAATCACGCTAGACGTATTATGTCAACCTGTTTTTCCAATAACTTGTATTCCACAAATATTTAACACTGTGATTAACTTTAGAGTACTGTATTATTGAATACATGAAACTTTACTTTACCATCTTATATAACTTGTAATATTTATTTCGTATTAAATACGAATTAACTATAGCGAGAGCAGCGACGTGTTGGCAATGGCCGGTAAGAAATAGTTGACAGTTACAAATTTTTTAACCTCGTTTTATGTATACTATTAGTAAGTTAAACGTTGCCAATTGATATATTTGTATTGTTAGGTAGCACTGACGGAAACACATTTCATTGCTGCAGTTAAAAATATCCGCGCAAATTCCCGTGTGTAGGCTGGTGTTTTTTTTTCCAGTCCGGAATAAAGGTTTAATAAGCGAAGCAGCATGTGTCTCTCTCGTTCTCTCTGTCTCTCTTCTATCTCTCTGTAAGATCGTACCACCTGTGAAGCAAAGGTTTACGTTTTGTTATCTCTAATTTCAGCACATCTCATACTAATTACAGTAACAGTAATGATGCCTGAGATTGTAATTGACAACTGAAACATGATTTTATTGTTTAAATATCTATTATATGTTATTTAGATGTAACGATATAGCTTATATGCGATGGCGCGACACAGCTTGTTGCGCGACGACACTTTCAAATCCAGCAGGTTGGCAGACGTGGTGTGGAAAGCGTTCCCAATATGGCGCAGCGGGCGACGTACAATGACACGGCGTGTTTTCAATGAAGCATCAAGTGTATTCGTGTTTTTGAAACATCCTACGGAAGTTACAATGTTGTGATAAATATGTGTTTCCACGGCAGAGTGAAATGTGTTGTGATCGTTGCGTATGAAAGGGCGTGGTGGCTGCGTTGTAATCGTTACGCAGGCCAGGTGTGTGTGTTGATTTCAAATATGTGCAAAATTTGTACGTTTTTACTATGAACTGATGTTATGACGAAATTAGTTATTTACCTTCACGTCTGTTTATCACAACGTTGTACCTTTGCACTAGGTGTTTGGAATACAATTGTGCAACGAGCTTACGTTTCTGTGATTTGAATGACTGCAATAATCCCAACGAAATACTAAGCCCGCCCAGATAAAATAAAATAAATAATAAAATAAACCAGTAAGTACCAATACATGAAAATATTAGCAGAAAATGTTACGGTAGACCTATCTGTTTGCGTGTTCACCACAATCTTTTACGTTTGTCGATGTACAATAAATAAGCGACACGAGTTGCGTGCTTGAATTTACTGCGTCGTTTCGTTGGACTGGTTGTCCCTTCGTTTTAATTTATATTCCAAACACATATTAATAACAACAGGTTAAATACTACTGTTGTTTACGCCACAGTTGTAACAAACACCATAGTGGCAAAATATTAATGGGTATAATGCGTAACGTGCTATATCATGTGTAACAAATTGTTTACAGCTGACCTAAATATTGTTATAGCTCTAAATTATGAACATTCGTAGGGAATGGTTTCTGAAATGTGATATAATTCTTCGAACAGCTGCAAACAGCAACGAACGCATTTGACAGTTATAAAAGTAGAAGTCACATCGCAGTGTTTATGTACAACAGACATTTATTAAGTAGTACTTGGCCGTATAAGAAAGGTACTAATAATTATATTCCCATTTTGATTAGAAAATGTATTATTTAGATATATGACCCTTAGGACAACTTTCTTTCTTGTGAGTAGGGTAAAATTAAATTTCTGTTTTCTCCAATATACACACTACAGAGTAGTATGTACTAGCCTCACAACATTATTACACTCTTTATAATACAACCACATACTACCGTATGGTTTAATTTTTGAATGAAAACTTTTAGTACTGAGTACTGTTTCTTCATATTCTTCCTCAATATCGCCAACATAACATTATACATCGCACATTAACTCATCAGCTGATACAATACTTTGCATACCAAAGCATTTACTGCATACATAGTGTGTAGGTTGGTCATATTGTCTCAATTTTTATATGAAATTCAATATGCCAAGGTTTATGTTGTCTAAGTGACTTTGAGTTTAGTATGTTTTTTCCTACTGTTTTTCTAATGGGAAAATTACCTACATGATTTTAGGTGTTGACTTAGAACAATTTTTATAATTAAGCTTTGAAGACGGCGACGCCTCGTTTTCTAAAGCTCTTTTGTATTTGTCATGTCCTCATAAACCGATTCTAAATTCAGAGATCTCGCTAGACATAACGGCAGGCATGACACAAAGAAGCAAGTGAAACAGGACAGAAACTGCAAAGACTGCGTGAAGTCAGAAAATTTCCAAACTGGCATTGTATACTCTGTTATATATTAAACTCTCCTACACACCTAACATTAATAAAATGAGCAAAGGTATTCTGACTGTTTCAAAGTTAAGAATTCTAAAGGCTATTCACGGTAAAATGAGCACTTTTGAAAGCCCTGCTTAATATCCACGTGTATGCACCTTGTGTATTCCTCCGCCTTATGTAGGATGAACACTGTCATGGGCCTCATCACTTTATTCGTGCGATGGGGAAGTGAAACTGTGGAATTATTTGGAACGTAAATATGTAACAAATCTGCTCATTTTTACACTTCGACGCATTAAAAAATAAACAGAAAGAGAAAGAAATAATTTAAGTTATCAAAATGTACACATGACACTTTTTATGCGGCCTTAAGTTACGGAACTACTTCCCATCCTTCGTAACCAACTTTACTGGACGCATGTCACTCAGGGCGCCCGTTGAAATATATGCAGGTAGGAACAGTTGATTTCAAAAGTGCTTTTTTTTTGGCTTCGGCAATGTGACTGTGACATGATAAAAGTAGTGACTCGACAAGGCCTGTAAAGTGGCTCTCCTTCACCAGAAGACAGTCAAGTACTCCGCATCTTGTGTGAGTCAAAATAACAAGGCCGACTAGCCAACAGGACCGAAAAACCACAGACAGAAGTGCGGCGCCAGCACCGTACTGTAAAATATACTGACTTATTGTAACAGGGTCCTTAACAGTAACAGGACAATATGATGTTTACACATTTGCTATCTCTGGCGTACAGAGCCAACCTCAAATGGGCAAGTGTAGCACCAACTTTCTCCGACCTGAATAAACCGGGAAAACAACGGTGGTAACGTACATGCTACACGAGTCGGAAATGATGGCAGAAGTTCACATTGCGATTACACACGCTTTCTTTGAGTACTTTCCACAACGCCTGACTACGCCAGACGGACTACTTTAAGGAATTTGGGTCGTTTGGCCTGTTGCGAACTCGGACAGTAGAGTCCTGAAGAAGCAATTTGACACACCTTCTCTTCCGCGCCATGCTCCGTAACGTATCAAGGTCATTTTTATGAAGTTAATTAAATTTCAAACACTGCTGTACATGACATGATCAGCGACCCGAAAATTTTACGAGTTCATTTTGGGGCCGCGGTGGTGTAGTGGTCAGACTACTCGCCTCCCACCTAGGCGAACCGGGTTCGATTCCCGGCGGCATCCCCCCCCCCCCCAACCCCGCCAGATGTTCGCTTGTGGGAATCGTGCCGGATGCTGCTAGTCAGCGGGTTTCCTCGAAGAACTTGCGTTTCCACCGCCCTTGCATTCAGACGCTGCTCCATACTCACCTCGTTTCATCCTCATCGGCTCTCAAGACCTCGATGTTAAAGAGCCTCCCAATCGCTCCTCTTCACGAGTTCATTTGACAGATAGGTTAAATTCGACACGTGTATGCACCATAGACAATGTCACTGAGTACTCAATCGTGTATGCTGGATTGTTGGGTATAAGATCGGCATCTTTATACATGTGTGTTAATTAATGGTTGATAGTCCTCCAGGGCGTGTCGAGAAACCAGTGGCTTAGTTACAGACGTAACTAGAACGTTTCGGTCTTTACAAGGCCTATTCTGACACCACTCAAACTTGCGAAATTCCTAGGCGATAAGAGTATATATACCAACATCAGGTAAAACAATGATCGGCGCATGTAAAATATATGAATGTTGATGCCATACCTCAATGATTAAATCAGTCATTAGGTAAATTAAAATTATTGTTTAAAACCATTCAAAATGTACATTAATGAGCAGCTGGGTAACTGCCTATAGGCTGTTTACGGTAAAATGAGCACTTTTGAAAGCCCTACTTAAGATCTACTTGTATTCACGTCGTGTATCACTCCGCCTCATGTAGAATTAATATTGCTATGGGCCTCATCACTTCATTCATCTGTTGGTCAAGTGAAATTGTGAACTCATTAGAAAGGTGAATATATTACAAATCTCATTATTTCTACACTTAGATGCATAAAAAAAAAAACAGAAAGCGAAAGAAATAGCTTTTAGTAACACAGATGGTAACATAAGACTTTTTATTCGACGTTATGAAATGGAACTACTTTCCATCCATCGTTACCAATTTTACTGGGCGAATAACACTCGGTGCGCCCGTGACAATATATGAATGCAGGGGCAGTGACTTCTTTCTAAGGTTCACTTCTAAAGTGCTCACTTTATCGTGAACGTGTACACCCCCTGAGACGCGGCGCGGTATGGACGCGCTGAGAGCTGCGTAGCCTCCCACTACGTAAGTAGGTCGGTCAGAGCGAGATCCAAGACGTGCACTTCCCTCACGACAGCATCATAGTCGGGTGACCTCGGTGGTCGGGCAGGCAACCTCAAGTACGCAGTGTTTCAACCAATCACTCTGTCGCCGTTCGGGAGCGCTTGGCCGGTGCATTGTCTTGCTCTAGGTACAGATCTCCTGCAGGGTAATGCAGGCGCGGAAATGTGTGCACGTGATCTGCCAGTAGGTTCCTGGATCGTTCGCCGGCGACGGACGTCGTTAAGTGCATCAGAGTACATATTTCACAGCACGTAAAGGTCCCCACACAAGGACGCCATCAACATCGGCCGGGTCTGTACCCTGCTGTGCTTGGCGACGGACCCGTGCCCTCCATCGGCGTGTGCCACAAGTATCCTGACTCATCCGTCCAGGCGTACTTTTTAATGCGCCGGAGTCCAGTGGCAGTGTTCCAGTGCTTTCCTTAAGGCCAGGCCTCAACATGCATGGGCGTATTGGGAATTAAATGCTAAATTCGGACTCAGATCTCTCAGTAATTTTTGTGGTAATATTTTCAACTAAAGATTTTTGTTAGAGATTGAACGTATGTAGATTTGTAAATCTTCCAAATTTTACTTATTTTATTTTAAAGGCACTTTTTAATTATTCAAAAAAATTATCAATTCTATAAAAATTAAAAAAGTGCATTTAAAATTTAAAAAATTAAAATTTGGAATGTTTACAAATCTATCTGAATTTAATCTCTAACGAAAAATCTTTAGTTGAAAATCCTACCTCAAAAAACGACTGAGAGATCTTTGTCCGAATTTAACATTTAATTCATTATACGCCTATGGATGGCGAAGCTTGGCCTCAATTATTAAGCTTCTTGTGATGTGCGGTGACCAGAGGTACCCTAGTGGGGCTGCGGCTTCTGTACACCATATTGAGAAGATGGTTAAGGAGGGTATGTCTACTCACGGGTCGTTTTGGTCCAGCAGTGAATATCGGCTATCGACTGTCTATCCGCTGTCATCAACTGAGCTAGCTGACGGTGACCCCAACCCACAGCTGTTGTCTCTAGCGGGGGTGATTTTACCCGAATCCATAATCTCGCGGTACATTCTTGATAATCCTAGATTCGTAAATGGATGGAGTGCCTAATACGTCTGATCCAAACAATCTGGCCACGATCAAATGTGCCGCTATCTTGTTTCTTGTCCATTATGTGCTCGACTGTTACTCAGGCCGCCTATAAACGACATCCCAGTCTTGCGATGCTGACCGCTATTCCATTCGACGGACTTGGCGACCACACCGCCATTTCACAGCACATGTCTCTAATTCAACTGCTCATGAGTTTACGTCGGTAGACTCATCTAAAAGCGTATTAAAAATGAAACTTTAAAGACGTTTTAAAATATCATCAATATTAGCCTACCAGGGATCTTAACCTATAACCACTCGCGCCAACCGTCAACGACACAAAAGTATTAAATAACAATTTCAATCAAACTAAAAATAACTGCAGTACATCGACTTTGAGCTCACTTTTTCCCACAAGGCAGTTTAAATTAGTTTATCAGCATTCTCCCTTAGTATGCTATGTAGCTGAAAAGAACCAATTAGTGCCCTCACTATATTCGTTGAGTGATAATTCTCGCGTTTAGCACTGCTGTACCATCTTGTTTATTCCTCAAGCCTTATTGTAATGCCATTTGTTTGTCTGGCAGGGATTCAAAATAAAAGTTTTGAGTAACTGGCCCACGATTTCATTAATGAATTCCATAGAATCAAAGTCTGACCGGTGGATTATTTATATCCCTAGATCATTGTTCATATAATTTAAGTCCCACTGTTGATTTCTTCATGACAATTATGTGAATTATTTTTGTCCCTAGGCCATTGTACACAGAATTTAATCCACGCTGTTGGTCATTCGTGACAAATGCGATATTAAGAACTAAGAAATGTTTTCCTTCAGAATTATTTCTTGTAGAATTGACAAGATATTTCCCCACCGAATTTGATTTCAGATCTAACGAGGTCCTCAATAGGCCTACAGGTACGAAATAAAATATTAATTAGCCGCAAAATTGCCAACTTTCAATATCAGTACAGACTTTTCACGACGCAAAAGCTATACACATATGCTAAATTATATTATACAAAATTTAGAGGATGGAAGAGACAGTAAGTATTGGAATATGATACTACTGGATTAATTTTTCTATCAGTATTTCTTATGACGCATTGCCATCTTACATCTTATTCTGCCAGATCTGAATCATCATTTTGTCTATCTCAGGAGCAATGCTGCTTGGTTGGATGGAATTCTGTTCCAGGTGTCCACCCCCCCCCCGTCCTCCCATGATCGTGTAGTTTCTGTTGTTTTCCACTTTATTGTTGCATAATATCTTCGATCAATTTGCAGTTGGTAGGAGAGTATTGATAAGAATTTTGATTTATTACATAATTCAGTGATTATAACAGCTAGACACTGTTCTTCTGTGTATCGGCATATGTTTTAATTGTAATCCTGTGCGTTTTTTTACATTACTGTATTTACATAAGAGTTATGATTTCTTGGTCGTACCTGGCACTTATAATGACTTCAAAAGAAAAAATCGTAAATAACACGTATTAAATTAATAATGCTTGTGTATGATTAACGCGTTTGTGTATTTCGGCTTTCACTGCAGACCAAATATAGCATATAAGCAAACCGACAAAAAGATTTTTGCCTTGTCTGGGAGTACAAGCCAAGAAGATAGTGGCGAGGCGTGAGATTTTAAGAAGGGGAAGCAATTTGTGCAAAACAGAAAAGGTACATTTTGTGAAAATTCTGAAAGTAACGACCATTAGTTAAATATCGACAAATTTAACTTGTTGGTTTAATGATTTTCTCCTTACGTAGTATACTATAGCCTGTTCACGGTTAAAAGAGTACTTTTGAAAGCCCTGCTTGAAATCTACTTGTATACACTTTATGTATGTTTCCGCCTTATGTAAAATTAACGCTGTATTGGGTCTCTTCACTTTATTCATGCGTCGGTCAGATGAAACTGTGGAATTATTGGAAAAGTAAATATGTTACAAATCTGATCAATTTTACACTCCGATAAAAAAAAAACCACACACACGCACACACACCCACACACATGAAGAGAAAGAAATAATTTAAGTTATCGCAAATGGTTACCTCACACTTTTTTTCGACGTTATGATATGGAACTACTTTCCATCCATCATTACCAACTATACTCGGTGCATGTCAGTCAGTGCGCCCGTTAAAATATATGGAGGTAGGGGCAGTGACTTTTTTCTAAGGTTGATTTCAAGAGTGCTCACTTTATCGTCAACAGCCTTTACTTGCGAACATTATATGCGGCCGATATTCAACACCAAGTAAGTTGGTGTATTGTCATTTAAATTAATAATAAAACAACACTTAATAAAGTCCCAATAAAATTTTAAAACCAAAATTAATATAGAGTTAAACACTTTTGTCTTGGAAAAGCCAGCGAACAGCACAAAACCAAATAACAGGCTAACATTAAAAACATTCACATCTTATCTGCGACACTGCCTAACCCATGTAAGGCACACATGCTGAAGACATCATAAGTTTACAAATGTGCGTTGATTTAAAACTAAAACCACATAGGTTTATATAACACATGTTTTCGAACATCCTGTTTCCCAGTCAACTAGATACACTTAGGACTATATCAAAACAAACAACTTAATACAAAAAAATTAACACAAAAAAATTAAATATAAGATTACTTACTGAACGAGTCCTTAGGTGAACATATTGTTATTTGCAGATTACGTATTTATTTATACTTCAGATCTATTCGTCTGTTTTTTGAGTAAATACTTCAATTACGTAGCTTATTAAGAAGTTATTTTTCGACACTGAGTATGGACAGAGAAGACAGTTATCCTTCACCTAGAGTTTCGCAAATATATTTTAATGCGTTTCAAGGTGGAGAAGGATCGTTCTGCTGATGCACTCGTAACTCGAATGGTGAAAATAAGACTAGATAGTGTATAGTCTTGGGGAAAAACCTCGTCGAGATCAGCTGACTTCAGAAAATGATGGAGTTCTGCAACGCTCTTAACAGAAAACTGATTTAGTTTTGTAAACAACCATTTATTCACTTCGCAACCTGGGAAAATCGAAATGGCGGCCATAAATTTCTTTCAGATAACTAAGGCGTTCTTCAGGAAAAACATTCTTAAATGTTTCGAATCTTGTAGGGTCCAACAGTTCTAAAAATCTGAGTTTTTCGATTGCACAAAATCTGGACGTTAAATTTGATATTATTACGTCAATAATTTCAAAGTACAGCCTTCTGTACGATGCCTTTCTATCTTCCCCACCAATATGACTGATTCACAATCTTTTGTTTTGGTGCGCCTCTGCTACGCTTTTATGCTCACTAACTTTTTGCCAGATTGAATCAAAATTATCTTCTTTGGTTTTGGAGATAGTCCCTGAACTCGTTTATTTTCAAGATGCAAAAATTAGTGTCAAACGATTTCTTTTGCAAAACTTGAAAAAGTACATTTGTCATCGGGAAAATAGTGGAAAAAACATGCAATAGGAAAATGGAATCAAAATCTCGTAAGCTAAATAATATCCCGCGAGCACTTAGTAGAGTTTCACTATCCCATTTGTCAGCATTTTCAATCATTATTTCCAACATATTTTCTATTTCAGCTTTGTATTCACTGATCGTTTCAACAAGCCTACTGTTGAAATTCCAACGAGTGGGAGAGGCACTAGGAAATCGCTTATTAACTTCTTGATCTAAAGCATATGCTATCTTTGTTGACTTAGAGAACAAAGTTCCAAATCCTGCAAGTGTCATTAAAAACCTTTGGCACTGGTTGATATGGCTAACTGAATCTGATAAAACCAAATTTAGTCTATGCGCATAACAATGCATAAAAATGGCCTCCCTGCATTTCACTCTTGCAAGTGATTGAAGTCCATTTACTTCACCTGCCATGACTGCAGCATCATCATATGTTTGTGCTACTAATTTGTCAAAGCATTTGATATCACTTAAAACACGAAACACGTGCTCTGATAAGGCCCTAGCAGACCCATCACAACTAACATCACTAAAGCCAAGAAAACGTTCTTCAACTGCCCCTTCTGAATTAGCGTATCGCAAAGGAGTGGTTAACTGAGATTTTTTACTCACGTCTGTTGTTTCATCCAATATTATTCCTACAAACAAGGTTTTCTCGATTTGCATCCTGATACTTTGTAACACTACATAGCGAACAGACTGAATCAAATCATTTTGTATGTCACTTGACAGGCCAGAAAAAACTGTGGAGTTATCTAAATGGCTTTTCAAATTACTGTTCATTTCTCCAAAAGCATAAACAAGTTCAACAAAATTTCCTTTATTTAAAGAACTTGAAGACTCGTCATGTCCCCTAAAAGCTAATTCCTGCTTGGCCAAGAAACAAGTAACATCTATCAAACGACCCAAAATATGTCTATTCTTTTTGACATTTTCGTTGTGTTTCTGAGTATTTAACCTGAACTGGTCACTTAAACAGAACTCAATTCTAGTTTTACCAAACTGTTTCAGTGACATGCACGACACTAAATGCGATTTACTGAGTTCATGCCTTATAACCCATTTATGAAAGTTGTTCAAATCACTAAACACGGATTGCGTCCAAACACTTTTTTTTAGAGGAAAATAATAAACATGGCCAACAGTATTACTTCTGAAATTTCTTGCACCCAGTAAGCCAAGCTGTCTCGTAAAAACTAGCATTGAAATGTCGCACACATTGTTTTGTTTTTGTATGTATGTTGAGATCAGGAGTTGGTTTCCCATTGCTGATTATGTCTTTTTTAATTTCGTATGGCAAAGAACTAAATGAGTGTTGTAAAATTTTTTCTACATCGCACTTACAATCAGTCACTTCTGCAGAACTTGACGGAACATCGTTTGAACTGTTCATTTTGTTGAGTAAACTATAAACTAAATAGAAAGAAAAAATAACTTCACGTATCACGCACTTATGTTGGTCAATTTTCACTGCCACGCCAGTTTAACTCCATAACTTGCCGGTACAGGTGAACATGCAAACGAAACGCTCCTGTTATTGGCTACAGAATAAGGCCATTGGCACTATAGGTTTATGGAATCTTTCATTGCTAAAAATAAGTCAAAAGTATTAGACTATTAGTGTTATTCTCAACTTGAAAAAAAAATCAGCTCATAGATGTGGGTACACCCCGCTTCGTCCTGGCTATATATATATTTTTTGTGTGTTTGACATCGTGGATGACGTAATTACCACAAACGAACTGTTTCGAAGAGTATTTTAGAATACAAACAATAAGTTTTAAGGTACGTGTCCCAACAAAATTCAAAACAAACGATTTTTACTATGTCATGGGTTTGAGGATTCAAATTTTGTTTTTATGTTTTATCCCGAGAATCTAACGTAATATATGAGTAGTGATTGTTTGAGACACTATAAGCAGCCAAGAGAGTGGTACGGTAGCGAACTGAAATTTAACTAACATGCAAGCACATTCTGCACTTACCTTAAATGTGTTCCAATTAAAATAAATCAAGACATTTTCTTAACTTCTTGAGGAATAACAGCTGGTAGTTGAATGTTGCAGTCACGCATTTTCCCCGTAAATAACCACTCACACGTTCAGTTGTATCACAGGTATTTTCAGTAAAAGAAAAGCTGAGAAGCTACGTTTCAGATTAAGAAGGAACAAAATCAAAAAACGAATTCACGAATCGTACACGAGACATGCCTTAGTTAACACATTTTACCTATAAGTATCCAATACGCGCGCGAAAACCACATAGCTGGTTGCTGTACAAATCAGACAAAAACGGTCGATAGTTTGACTGTTCGTAGAAGTTCGGTCGCCACTTGGCTAACATCGTGCCGTACGCAGGTCGCCTCGTTGCTTCCACGGCTCCCTAATTCCCCGCCCCGCGACAGATGGCAGCCTTGGTTCTATCGTCGCACTGGCCTTCAGTAGTCGTAGGCTCATATCACTCTAGAAGCAACCGATAGGATTGCTTCAGGACACACAGAGAATGTCGGGAGACACGAACCGCCATTTATCGCTAAATTAGAAAATATTTTGTGTTCGATGGTGAACCAGCCCAGGGGGAAAAAAAAAAAAAAAAAAAAAAAAAATTAAAAAAAAAAATATATATATATATATTCGGCTTGAAATTTTCAGAATAATAATAATTTGACAGATTGAAATTAAAGGGGAAGCAATGCTTCCATTGCTTCCATACACACTTCGCCCCTGCAAGACGACCACACTCCTTCCTAACTACGGGAAATAAACACATCCAGAACGACTCCAACTCGGAAACCAATATTGCCTATTTTATTTGCATGAAATGTTTAGTATCCAACTATTGTATTACCCTATTACATATTAATGGCAGTTCTTAGTTTTTTTTTTTTGTAAATTTGCTAAAGAAAAATAATTATACTTTTTCGCCTGCTGCTGCTGTAGACCACTCGAAAAAAAATCTGGGTAAAAAAATATACTTCACTTTTTAATTTAAAAAATACATATAGTGAAACGTTAACTTGGTTTTATAACTATAGATAGTCAAAGACAACCTACACATAAGGCAGAATCATAGAGTACACTCTAAGCCTGAATCAGTGATATCAATCAGTGAAGTAACATTAATTGAAAGTCAATTGATAAGCTACTGCTGGCTGGCAAATCAAGCAAATGAACTGAGAATAAGTGGCTTATTGCAGTGGAATTCTCGACATTCGGTGGAATTCACAAATAATAAATCAGTGAATCTAAGCCATTATATAAATTAGTTATCTGGGACTGATTATCAGTCTCTCAATTCTCACTGTTCCAGATTTCGAGGCGGTTCCTTTGATGTGTCCGTATTCGTTCTCTGATTGGCTGCGCGACGATAACGGGGCTTTTCTCGGATTGGATACTGCGTACCGTGTAAAGTTTTCTATTGGCTGGCCTGCAGACTGGCGAGTTGGTTACAAGGAGCTGTTTGGAGAACATCGTTTTACCATGTTGTTGGCCAGTGACGCAATGTTGGTGGCGTGTGCGGCTGGTGTCGTAAGTGCTCTGTGGCAAAATGATGGTAGAGAAACCCTTAAAAGAGACTTCTTACTGAAATACGCATTATAGGATTATCAACATTTCTGCGTTGAAATGTGATCGGCCACGTAATTGCAACGATATCGGGGTACCCATCCGAAAGTGAAGTAGAGTTAAACATTTTATTTTGCCGGATCGCACTGGGTGGTAATGGACATTTGTTACGGAGTGTCCTAGCCAATGACAACTTGTCTTACTATATTTAGAAGTGCGGCACGCCACAGCTACCAATGCCGTCCAGTTTCTCTCGTGACTCACGCTTGTAAATGTTAACGTGATTTGTGCGTCGTAAATATCAGTGAACGAGGCACAAGATTGTTCACGAAAGCGTAGCACCAGCATTTGTATACATATTTATATGCCAGTAAGTTTCGTCTTGGCGTTTATACAGCAAAATGTGTGTGTGTTGGATGTATTTCATACTCAGATTATTTGCTCATTACGAAGTCTCCTTAGCTCCGAGTTACACCTGTTCAAGAAGAAAAGAATCTAGGGCCGACACCCCACCGTGTAAAGACAGCGCGACAAATCTTGAATAGGACCGCTCGCCGTAATTCAGTACCTTGTCCTAGCTCGTTAAGCTTGATGTCGTGATCCCCAGGTCAGTGAAAAAGTTACGGCGTGTGTGAAACAGGATGTATATAGTTGTATTTAAAAAAAGTTTTTTTTTTTTTCATTGTTACTTTAACGCATATTTTAGTTTCGAATATAAATACCTAAATCCAGATTCACACGATTTCAGTGCCTGGCCCAAAAATAAGTGAGTACACTTTAAACCAGAAACAGTGAGAATTGAGCCGCAGCAGTGACATAAAGTGAATACTGAGCGACTGATGCCCGGTTGCACCTACATCTTTCCCGATCCGAGATCGAATGTTCCTAGTTCTGAACCAGTATTCAGTTTGATCTTGGTTCCCATGTAAAAGTGTTGCACCAACGAAATTTCATGATTCTGGATCTCCGATTCGTCGATCTTGGTTCCAAAGTGAGAGATCGATATAAAGTATGAGACAAATTTTGCTATTGGTTCGTAATATATGACGTCATGGAAGGCGTATTTTTCACGATAGACAGAACTAGATGTGCGATGTTTGATCAGTTTTGAATGATTTATTGTTGTACAAATTTTACTGAGTAATATTCAAATCCATATAATGTTGTTTTTATCTCCCTAGAAAACAATCAAATAAAGTTCTATCTGTTGGCGTATTTTCAAACTATATTTGTCGAAGGTGGCTGCTGATCTCGGATCGAGATTTCGAACCGTCAATTTTGGCAATTCGAAATGAACTTCATCTCGATCTCCAGTCCAGCTCTGAACTGGAGTGGTGCAACAGTTTTCTGTGTCGATCTTGGATCCGTTCTCGGATCGAGTTTCGAACCACGATGGTGCAACCAGGCATGAGGGCCAGATAACTAAGTAATATGATGGCTGAGTTTCACTGATTTATTTGTGATTCCCACTGAATGTCGAGAATTCCACTTCCATAAGTCAGTTGTTCCCAGTTCATTTGCTTGATTCTGTAGTTAGTAGTAGCTTATAAAGTGACTTTCAGTGAATGTTATTTCACTGATTGATATCACTGATTCGATTTTAGGGTGTAGAGATGGTCAGTGACTAGAAGACAGCCACTGGAAGCATGTAAACAGGTCGGGCAAGTAGTTGACCAGTAGTAGTATGGCAATTGTGGTTCAGTGGCTGGAATGACACCTATTTGAAAGAAGAAATTTGTTTCTGCCAGCCAACTACTCTTACTAGTCCAACCCGGGTAGTTATTAAACCCTTTTGAACACAAAGGAGCCAGTTACTGACCTCTACGTGCTGGAGTCCAGTCATCTCAGTTCCAGCTATTGTTTAATGTGATTGTGATCGTTTCGTTATCGTTTACGGGAATGGGAATGACCTGTGGGTATTCAAGATAACTAATCGCTGGAATGATTGTCATACTGTGAGCTTTGTTGGACTCTACCAAGAAAATGGCGTACTGTGGGATTTATTAACTTTGTATACATAAACAGAAAAAGTCGCCAGTACGCCTAACAGGGTATAATTATTGATGATATTGTTACATTCACACCTGGGCGTTATCTGGTTCGTGGGGGATGGAGATCTTAATAATATAAAAGTTAAAATTTAAATTTTATTATTTGTTCACAATTTTACCAAAAATAACCATTGTTATAGCTTTTTATTTTGCTGTGTACTACAGTTCGCTCGATTACAATCCTCTGGGAAACCAATAAACCATCACCTCGTATCTAATGACATTAGTCAATGTAGTAGGTAACTAATTAGTCCTTCTAACATATATCATGTAGTCTAACTTTCTAAAGCAATCTACTTGCATCAAGGTGTCAAGTATTTAGTGATCTCCTACCTCTGCTCTGTCGCAATGGTTAAGAGAATTATGTACTGAAACATTTTCTGTGAAATCGTTGTTTTGCGCGGAAACCCGTATCTCGATAAATTTAAAGTTCTGGAAATACGACTTATTGCCGGGAAAGGCAAAAAACAATTATCTATGATACTATCTTTTTAATTTTATCATAGTGAATTTATTCACGGAGAAAAAAAATCGTAAAAATGGTAAAATACAGGATTTTTAAAGCTTGACTATGCAGTTTCCTTAAACAGTAAGAGAAAAGTACGATTATGCTTCCACCACGTGTAATAAAGTCCCACTCTAACCTATGTAATTTTCGAAGTGCAGCGTTTTGTTGGAAACACTCCTGGATAGGAAACAGGTTAACTTTACACTATAGTAGAGAAATCGATACAACAGATAGGCCCTTTCGATGTGATTAATTTATTTATCTTTAGCCATTTATTTTTACTTATGCAATTGTAGCGAAGTTAGGCTTTTTACGATACTTCTTTGTAAACAATGTTCTGTAACATTTTAGAGGGTGGAATCAAAACAACCTTCAGGCTGAGGGGTGAGTTTACACGCGAGCACGCCACGTGAAACTGACCGTGGGAGAAACAGTCCTACCTCAAGTCAACTGCTACTATTTGAGAGTTGTCTCCTACGACTTATTTATCGTCATGGCGAAGCATGCATTTCGGGAAAAATTCAGTCTCTTGAATTCAAACAGGACGTTATTGGGAGTCTAAGGCATACGTGGCACAAACGCTGTTTCTTCCTGAGCAGATCCAGTTAAAATAGTGGCCTCGACCACATTGCGAGGTAGAGCTTTGGTTCGCATCCTAGTGCCATTACAGAGTTTCGGTGGCTTCAAATTTCTGAGCAACACAACAGGTAAGCCCACACGCAGTATAAGTCAAAGGTAAGCACTGGAAAAAAAAATTGGGTAATTTTACACATAATGTATATTGCAGCAGTGTTTCCACTGGGTTATCCCTAAAAATGAGGAGTGATATAGGGACATTATCCTGCATATTAGCGTCTTTTCTTTGGTTTTGTTTCGGTTGGACCTGGAGGTCTTGGCTGTGAGCTCCTGCTACTGATATCCTCCTGGAGAAGATCTGGGCCTCCACCAAGCCTGGCCATCCTAGTGAGGATTCGAGCCTCTCTTCGGGCTTTTCTTCTCGTAGTCTTCACTACCGTCGTCTTTTGACTGATATCAGACAAGTCTAAGTACATTTCTAACAGCGTGCAGCTCTTGTCATCGTTGAATTACCATACACGTAATAGGAGACAATTAATGTTAAATGACTAGCTGGTGTCGGCCTACATATTTAATTAAAAATAATAATTTCATCTGTCACTAGATTGTTCACAATTTTCTGAGTTTTGGTTGTTAATGTTCTGAACCTACAAAACTTACCATAGTTCATGCTATCATTTTCAACTTATTATTCATTAAACTTATGTTTAAACTGAGCTGCCATAGTTGTACTTTAGTATATTGAGAGTAGTTAGCAGTTGCAATGTCAGGTGTATTGTCATATGCGGTTTTCCAGATTGCCATTAACTGGAGTTATTAAATCTATTAGTGAATGAAAAATACTGAATGTGTTAGGCATATGAATATATAGATGATTCAACTCATAATTCAGTAGGAGCTAGCCGAGCGTAATTAAATTTAATATCACATATTTTATAGTTGTGTAGTACTACATACGGGTAAGCTACATAGATTATTTGGCGCAACAACGTGGTGGCTCGAGACAGTGCTCACTGATAGACGCACTGCTGTTTTATGAGTCGTGAGTTCAGAACACATTATTTGCTTAACATCACACCAATAAATTACAAGAAATTTGAATACATTACCACTAACACCATATCAGGAACAAACGAACAAACTCGATAACATTGGAAAACATAAATGCTACACCTGTAAACAAAATGGCTGACACCATAACACTAAGAGAGCAGCCAACAATAGAAACTAACCTATAAGAATTTCTTGATGAAACAGATTGCTGCATTAATAAAAGAGCAGTCTGACCGAATTAAAGGACAGTTTGATAGAATTCCAGCAGACTTTAAATAGCAGTCTGACAGAACTAAAGAACAGTTAGAAAGGCAGTCGCAAGACCAAGGAGAAAGGCTTCAACAAGTATTAACGGAACAGTGAGAAGATATGCAGTTATGTATTTGCACACAGTTTTCACAACACAATCAAACAGTAACTGCGCAGATTTCACAGATCCAATCGGAATTAGAAACTGTGAACCATAGACTTGAGCACACATCAGTTGTGTTACGTCAGGAAATCGCGACCAATAGAAGTGAATTAGAGTTAATGAAGGAGCGATATGCCATTCAGGTGAGTGAATGCGAGCAACGCCTCACCATTCTGGAACAGCGACCCACGGGAACCCCTAATTTTGAAGAAATAGAAAACAAAATGTCAGCGCAAATGGATTCTTTCAGTCAGCAAGTCGAACAACGATTTAACCAAGCAGAGTGAATAGCGCATGCCGAGAGAGAGAAAATACAAGGCTATATTTAACCAGGTAAGCGAACAGATGCATCATGTAAAAGAAAAGATTGACGATGTGAAAAGGTCAATCGGAAATCTGAAATTAGGAAATGCGTGTCAAAGTTCATTACCAAACGATAACGCTACCAGCTCCCCATCAAACCACAATCAGTTAAAATGAGACAATTTAAATAATGCTGTCAATAATACTTCTGCCATACAATCAGTGAGTACTGTACACTGATGCACCATCCCAGTAAAATGTGGGCGGAGCAAATGCTGACGTTTGAAGATTCCGTTAATTTCATGAACAAATTCAATGATTATGCTAATTTCGTTTGCCTAACGGATCAAGATAACCTAATGTGTATGAACCTGTGCCTGAAATCAACAGTTTATTTCTGGTGGGAAATAAACAGGGCCGAAACACTCACCTGTGGGAGTTTTAAGTATAAGTTCCTATCAAATTTTTGGAATAAGAAGGTGCAGGGTAATCTCCGTGTGCAATTGCACGGACAAATGCTCTGGCCAGGCAAAGGGAAACAACGAGAAGCGCATTTATCTGAGATGTATGGGCGCTCGCGACATCTCGATCCACCTGTGTCAGATGAGGAACTTATAGACATGATCCTCAGACAGTTGCCTTTTAAATACCAAGCTCATTGGGCTGGATGGCATGATGTGAGTCTTGCCACGTTTCGAGAGGACCTGTTGGTATTTGATGCCATTGAAAAACTACAGCACCAATAGGGTAACCAAGTGGTACAGACGACATCTAACACCGAGCACACGCCTCCGTTGTACCAAGGCAATTCTAATCGAGACTTTAGGGGTACGCCAAGTTACGACCAAAACCCCAGGGTAAATGAATTTGGAACTGCATAATTTTATTTGCCAAAGTTCACGACATCGGGACAATTTCCCGCAGGTTCTTCATTGAAACATGCCTGTTTTTAAAATCACTTTGGAGTTAGTGTTTGATACTTCACAGGTATTGTTTGAGCCGTAAAAATAGTTAATTGTAATTGGGTTCAACTTATTTTGCATAGCCTCGTCGAAGTAACAACGATTTAACGCATTATTGTAAAGGCATTATTATATATGCACTGATGTGCTAAGCCTCTAAATTCAAGGAGAGAGTACATCGAATGTATAGACAGTAAAAGTCATTTAAAAAAGTCTGTTGAGTTGGCTTTTGAATTTTATCGTAATGCTGCAGTGTACTAGCGCAACATACATGACATGATTAACGAATGTAGATCAACCATTACATGGTTTGCTTGTATTATAAGAGCTTTATGATTTTACCTGACCTTAATTTTTTTTTTTTTTTTTTTTGCAATACTACTTGCCTGTTGCAAACTCTCATTTTTGTCCAGTTATTTAAAAAGTGTTATCAAAGGGCACTTATTCGAATAGGAAAAGGAGATAATTTTTGTGCCTTTTCAATATTTATAACGTTTTTATGAAGTGGTGCATGGCAGTGCTCTTAATTAATTTGCTGAACACGTAGAGGGGTAAATATTTTTACCGGGGTTTATACAAGAAAGGAGGTCGATGTAGAGGTACACGTAAACAATACGATCGCGATGACAATCACAGGAGAGGAGAGAACCGAGGACAAGAAAGAGAGACAAATGTTTTTTCTCCTTTTTCACTGTGTGATGTGGACGAAAAATTTGGTCCAAATAATCAATTAGGTGAGTCGAATGGACAACAGCAAAGATAGCGAGAACATTCGCCCGGGCGAGAGAATGATAAACGTTACATGAACGATCGAAAGGAAAATACGAGACTGCATTCACCACATTCTCCGCGCAGATGAGATAATGGATATCGCGAAATTTCAATGGAGGGTTATTTTGAGAACCAAACACCGTTGGATCCAAGAACTCCGCCATTCGCGTATACGCCGCAGCAACATCAAGATAAGACGTATCAGCGAATGGGTCCAGTAGTAATCGAGGACGGCGGTTAAACATCAAGAGTCAGGGAAGACGGATCCCAATCGCTGACCTTGGAAGGAAAGTTAAATCGAGGGGGGTCCAGCATGCACCAACTTGCCGGTATAAATTACGTTAATTGGGAAGATACAGAATTACTCACTGAAGTGGTAGTACAAACAGCGTCCCTTGAAAAAAACATATAGGGAATTTTTATTAACTGAACCAGCCGATGAACAAGAATATTCTCAAGAAACTTTGTGTACGGAATTTATATTATGTGCATACGGTCTACGAGTACCTAATTTACTTGATAGTGGCGCAGATGTCAGCGGTGTTTCAGAAGAACTGTGTAATAATATTTTGGTTATGGGACAAACCTTACCTTAGTATACCAATGCCCAGGTTAAGAATTATTGGTGCTACATCTAAAGCAAGTCCTTTAATATACCTACAAGTATTACTAATTATTAAAGGATTGGGTAGTACAAAACCAGTAGCCACATTGGTGATAAAGGAGTTACATAAACCATTAATATTGGCTGCAGATTTTCTAAGGTAGTATAAAGTTAAGCTTGACTTCGGAGGTCGGATGGTCAGTACTACATAATGTAGCAATAGTACCGTGATGTCACCCCAAAAATGGGAGGTTCTCAGATTGTTTTCTGGACCTTCTGAGGATGAACTGTTTTCCAACAAACCGGCCTGTATCAAGAGCTAATGAGGTAGCAGAGCTGGAAGATATTTACGAGGCAGTGTCATGCATTGAATGTCTTATTACATTGAACCAGAAATCTAAATTACAACATATTTTAATTATACAACGGCCGATTTTTTTCAGAAAGACCAGGGAGAAATGAAATATTCCTGCTGACATAGAGGTCATACCCGGAGAGCTATTCCATTGTCGTTTATATCCTACAGTCCATTCACGCTTTCTTCAGTCTTTTGGAATAGAACCTTTGAAAAAACACCCTAGGCGTAACATGTCAACCTGGTTTGTTCAATCACTTGTATTCCACAAATACATAACACTGTGATTAACTCTAAAGTACTGTATTTTCGATTCAATGAAACTTTTCTTAGTATCTTCTGTAACTTGTAATGTTTATTTCGCATTATATACGAATTAAAAACAGCGAGAGCAGCGGTATATTGGCAACGCCTAGTAAGAAATAGTTCTCAGTTCAAATATTGTTTCAACATATTTTTTTGGTATGCTCTTTGTAAATTAAATATTGCTATTGAAATATCCCAATATTTAGGTAGCTCCGATAGAAACATGTTTCATTGTTACAGTTAAAAATAACATCGCAAAATAACGTACATAGGCCGTAGTGACGTAGTGTTTGTTTTTTCGACCGACAAAACTGTCGGCTGGGCTGAGCTTATCGCTTTATCTCTCCCTCCCTCTCTGTCACTCTCTCTCTCGGGAAATTTTCCATCGCTAGTAGACATACAATTATACATGTTTAAAATTGTAGCATATTTCGTACTTATTACAGCAAAATAATGATTTTTTAATTTTGAATTTACAACTGAAAATATATTTTATTGTTTAAATACCTATGTTATTTAGATGCAATGACGCGACGTGCGACGCTTTCAAATCGAGCAGGTTGGCAGAAGTGGTGTGGAAGGGAGAATCTAGAACTTATCACCTTCCACGCGCTTGTCCCAATATGGCGGGTGATTATACCCAGTTTTTATATGGCCTTACGATTAGCAGTGATGTGGCGACATGTCATTAATACGGCGTGTTTCTTAACGAAACGTCAAGTTCGTACTCGTGATTTTTTTTAAACATTCTAGGCAAGTTACGATGTTGTGATAAATATGTGTTTCCACGGCAGAGTGAAATGTGTTTTGTTCGTTGCTTATGAAAGGGTGTGGTAGCTGCGTTGTAATCGTTACGCAGGCCAGGTGTGTGTGTGTGTGTGTGTGTGTGTTGATTTCAAATATGTGCAAAATATATACGTTTTAACCATGAACTGATGTTATGACGAAATTAATTATTTACCTTCACGTCTGTTTATCACAACGTTGTACCTTTGCACTAGGTGTTTGGAATACAATTGTGCAACGAGCTTACGTTTCTGTGATTTGAATGACTGCAATAATCCCAACGAAATACTAAGCCCGCCCAGATAAAATAAAATAAATAATAAAATAAACCAGTAAGTACCAATACATGTAAATATTAGCAGAAAATGTTACGGTAGACCTATCTGTTTGCGTGTTCACCACAATCTTTTACGTTTGTCGATGTACAATAAATAAGCGACACGAGTTGCGTGCTTGAATTTACTGCGTCGTTTCGTTGGACTGGTTGTCCCTTCGTTTTAATTTATATTCCAAACACATATTAATAACAACAGGTTAAATACTACTGTTGTTTACGCCACAGTTGTAACAAACACCATAGTGGCAAAATATTAATGGGTATAATGCGTAACGTGCTATATCATGTGTAACAAATTGTTATAAAGCTGACCTAAATATTGTTATAGGTCTAAATTGTGATCATTCGTAGGAAATGGTTTCTGCAATATGATATAATTCTTTGAACATCTGCAAACAGCAATGAATGCATTTGACAGTTATAAAAGTAGAAGTCACATGGCAGTGTTTATGTTTACGTGTAGCGGAAGGATACGTAATCAGTAACCAAAAGTAGAAATTTGGCAGGTCTTTAGAAAAGGCCGAAGTTATCGTGAATCAACTATACTAGGGGTTTAGCCCGTAACCGTGTTTTCAGAATTGTCACGTGCCTAGAATAGTTACGATGTTACAAATTTTTGTTATCACACAAAGACTGGAAAAAAAATGATGTGTAATTTACTCAACATTGGATATAGTTCTATCCACTAAGCCACTGCGGCCCCACTTGGAATCGCTCTAGCCACTTGGCCACTGCGGCCCCATTTGATATATCTCTATCCACTGGGTCACTGCGGCCCCACTTGATATAGTTCTATTTACTAGGCCATTGTGGCCTCAATTGGGATCGCTCTAGCCACTAGGCCATTAAGGCCCCACTTGATGTGAAATTAACTCAAAATTGAAGCAAGACATTTAGAGTTTTAAAAAAATTATATTCCATTACCTTCATATCTCTATGCAATAATCTCTATATATGAATACAAAACTTTCTTAGGAAAAAGTAATAAAAAAATGAGTTTTTAGGGTCAAAAGTCATGATTGCGTAATCTGATCTTGCTGAAATTCGAACTTGACCTGTATTTGACCCCCAGGATTCGCTTGCAAAATTTGTAGAACTTTCGTTGAGTTTCAAGGGACTTAGAAGTATTATAGACGGACAGACAGAGATCTTCTTATGTAGTGGGATACCGGTTAAGTATATGCAAGTGGCAGAATTATACTTAAAACAAATGTTAGAATCGAAAATCATCAAACACTCATCTAGCCCGTATGCGAATCCCATGGTATATGTACGTAAAAAGGATGGTTCTGTGCGTTTAATCTGGATGCCAGGCTCATAAATGCTATCACTCTTAAAGCAAGGAAAGACGTAGGCTGACTGACGAGCTATTATGATTGTACGATGGGGTAAAATACATAAGTCTGTAGATTTAACCCATGGATACTGGCAGATTCCGTTATCCTGATTATTTTAACTTTGCATGTTTTGAAGGATATTGAATTAAAATATTATACTTATCTCTCGACAGATTAAAAATGTATTTATGCTTATTATGTTTTTTTTCTTCTATTTCACATCCTCTTCGTCTTGGGGTCTTCTGAGGGTACGAAATTATTTGTGCACTATTCATAAAATTTACACGAATGCATGCGTGCATACCTATTTACCGACCTGTAAAACTAATTATAAATTAGTAAACGACTTTTTGGAAAAATTGGCAATTTTAAATTTAACAAGATACATTAAAATGTACCTTTCAACGAGCTAGCAATTTATGACAAATGTGTAAAATACTTAATGAATTTTTCGCAACTATTTGGAAGTGGCTAAATGAAAAATCTGATATCAAACTCGAATTAACTTAATTAATGAAATATAACATGAATTTTTTACGCACACATTAAGTAAACGTTAACATTTAGATGGTACACATTCCTTATAACTGTGTCTCTCATTTTATACGGCTAACTTTATTATTTTGTTACTAACTCAAATGCTTCCAATCACAGAACCGGTCACTGCTTAAACGTCCACTTGTACCACAAGAAACATGGCTATGTTCAATTGAGGTTTTTCTTTTCAAGATAAAAAGACATAGTCTATTCACATAATTTCGTAGAAATGACGAAATAAAACACACTTAGTATTACACGTGGTACAAGACATTTTATATTCAAGCAAAAAACAAATGTGAAAACGAGATCACGTAAACAATTATTCATAAGACATCCGAAACAAACATACAACTTACCGATCAATTAACTTGACGACCAAGTAACCCCAATACATAACGTGGAGTAAATAAGATGTCTACCAGAGTGGCAACAGCGATGTTATTGATCGGTCGCTAATTTTTTTTTGGCTCTCTCCACGCATACCAACTTAGTCGGCACAACTACTGCATCACTTCGAACTACGAAGTTGGTGCTACTGAGTAGGCTTACAGCGCTCTTGGCGGATATACCTCAAACTTCTTAAAATTGCAGTACAAATATTATTATAATTACACGTACCATTCTGCATCTTTAGGAAATTTGAACACTTGTAGACCACCTTCAACAGTGGAATAAAATGAATCATGAGTGGGATCAGAAGATTACGATGTTCTGCCAAGAATTGCAACGCATTTCAGAAATTCAAACATATCCTGTCATTACACTTTCGTCATCAACAACAATATGACTAGGCAACATGACAAAAATTAGGAGATAAATTATTTTTGCGTAAATCTGTAAAAATGCAAAATATTTTTAAAATGTATAAAATACTTAATCTCCCACAGTGTAACAATTATGAAACACATAGTAATTGCTTTAATGGGTATCAAAATATTTCACTATAATGAGGGTATGCGTGAAGAAGGCCTGAAAAAAAAAGCGACCTGTTGTTCCCTATCCTGTGAATACCCTCTGGTACATAATACAAATATTCCCTTGAACTATATAACGTGCGTCTTCGTTCTACAATATGATGCCGGGAAATAGAAAAAAAAAAACAATATGTACCAAAGATAACTTACAACATGTTTGCCACTGCAAGTTACAGTCAGCTAGCATTTAACTTGCTGCAAGCTTATAAAAATAGCCAAACACGCTTGCCAGCATTCAAATTGCTGCAAGCTTACAAAATTATCCATTTATTTGCCTTATCATGTAAGCTTGCATTAAGTCTGCCTAGATACGCTTAACTTTGCAGGTCATACGCAAGGCTTGCGATAAGCTGGCATTGTATGTGGGATTGCTTCCCTGGCCTGCGCGTTCGCCTGACATGTCGTGCATCGAACATGTTTGGGATATGGTTGGTCGGTAACTTGTTCACCATGGACCTCCAACTACCGCTGTTGATGCTTTGTAGACTCGCATACAAACCGCGGGAAAGGAGATTCTCCAGGAACATATCCAAGTGCTCTTTGATTCCATGTCACGCCGTTTACGGGCTCTGATTGAAGCACGCGGGGGCTTCACACCATACTGAATTCTCAGTCAGAGATAATGTACAGTTCTGTAATCCTATTCAATTACGCATTGTCATGTACCTAATCTATGAAAAAGATCATTTTGATTACATGTATCCTTCTTGGTGTTGCATTTTTCATGAACGTTGGTGTATAAACAAGCTTAATAAAATATGACTCTTATATGGCGGGGAAAGGTTCTACTTGAGCGGCCCCACAACTAAAAGAAAAATTGAAAGACTCCAGGTCACTCCCGGGAGTAGGGGAGAATTGCGAGATAAAAAAAAAAAAAAAAAAAAAAAAAACAACAACAACAACAACAACAACCTTGACGTGTTCTCTGTTTGCACAGATTTTGAAGGAGCGACTATGGGGTTTTAATATAGAAATATGCTCTCAGAAAAGATACAGCGTACTTTCAACGGCTTCAGTCATATTTCGAAATCCAATGTATGACTGGGCAACAGAATATTGACTTTGATTTCTGTCGTCATTAAAGATTTACATTAAAATATTCCAATAGAATAGAAACAATAGATATAGGCTGTGCACGGTAAAATGAACACTCTTGAAAGCCCTGCTTATGATCTACTTGGATGCACGTTTTGTATTCCTCAAACTTATGTAAAATTAACATTTCCATGGGCCTCTCACTTTATTCACGCGTCGGTCGAGTGAAACTGTGATATTATAAAGAAAGTAAATACTTTACAAATATACCTATGCTTAATTTTACACTTCGATGCATTAAAAAAACAGAAAGAGAAAGGAATAATTTTAAGTTATCACAAATGGTTACGTAATACTTTTAATTCGACGTCAAAATACGGAACTACTATCGAGCCTTCAGTACCAACCATCTTTACTGGGCTAATGTCACTCAGTGAGCCCGTTAAAATATATGTAGGCAAGGGGCAGTGACTTTTTTCTAAGATTGATTTCTAAAGTGCTCACTTTATCGCGAACGGCCTTTAGTAATGTGACTCATATAACTACCCAGTGGCAAAACTGATTTTCCATATTTTTACAGATTTCTATATTTCTGTTTTATTGCAACAAATAGTAATCTGACAAAAGTATCAAAAATAGTGGAATAAAAAAAAATTACGGAAAATATAGCAATTTCAAATTTATAGATATTGGCATACAAATTTAAAAAAAAAGTGCATAATTTATCATGCTTGGCTACAGTTCAAATTAATTGTTAATCTTCATCCTTAGAATAAGAAATGTCATGGAATTTCTTCTAGTGGTTCGGCCATAATTTAATATTATATTTTACAATAAAATTTAAATGCAAAATAGCCAGAAGTTAAACCTTAATCGCAGGCGAACAAAATGCAACACTTCAAAGGTATCTCTTCGTAGCGTTCCTAAAACTTCCAAAAACAATTCAGCTGAAATAAAACATTGTGTTCGTATATATATTTTTTTGAAAATTTTTGTCACGAATTTTCATGTTTAATTGCTGATAATTCTACTAAAAAACCACGCTGGCGTTTTTTTAGAACTGATTTGGCATTTTTATCAAATAGTTATTGATATAGTATCGCAAAACACCAAAATTTCTTAAAAACGCGGGAAAATAATTTCAGGCACTCGAAAGGCATGAAGCGCTTCGAGTTGCAAAAATAATAGTCACGTGACTAGGAGTGATCGGGGGTTGGTAGAGCATGGACCTTAAGAGCACCCCCGAGTGAGTGAAGAGATTTGGACGGCTTTTAACATCGAGGTCTTGAGATCCGATGTGGGTGATTGGGGTGAGTACGGATCAGCGCCGGAACGAAAGCCAGGGTAACGGGAGATCCCCGAGAAGACCCGCTGACCAACGGCATCGTCCGGCACGATTCCCACATCCGGGAGTGGCCCGGCCGGGGATCGAACCCGGATCGCCTTGGTGGGAGGCGAGCAGGCTACCGTGGCCCCAGCACCCCTGAGTTCATTATGTCGACACGCTCCAGACGTCTCCTTAATGTCTCATTCGGCTGTCTGGTGGCGGTTATTTAGGACCACCGCCTCAGAGGTGGCGGAGGCCACGTGCCCTCCCTCGCGAAAACTGGCGCCGCCACTGTCGTACCACGCCGGCTGGTCCGATATATGGCTCCTTTGTGTGCAAATACCCGCCCAGGCCGCCGCAACAGTGTTAAGGCGACTCCCTAGTACAATATCGTTTGTAAAATCTGTGTTTGCTTGTATACGCATCTCAAGACAGTCCCTTCGTGGTATTTTCACACTTTCTTCTATCATAACCTTTGAAAAATCTCCTCATGCACGTCGTGTTTGCGTGTTTCCTAAATACAAAATTTATCACAAGTGTTTTATACTTCTATTAACATTAAAGTGTCTTACTTTTTGGCTAAATTGAACTTTTACTTATATTTTGTCTATAAAATTTAATATTTTGTTTATAATTAAAGTGAATAAATCCGGGGATAAAATAGGCATGTTGGCAATGACTATTAAGAAATAGTTCTCACGAACAATATTGTTACAGTGTAAACCAACTCACACAGAGAGGTCTTGTGTGTCTATGTCTCCTCAATGTAGATGGTAAAATTTGAAAGAAAAGAGGCCCTCCCCAAAATGTCTGAAAGAGATTGGTTTAATTTAGGTGAAAAGGTTCATTAACGGTTATTCTCCGTTACATCATTTTCAAATTCATACAAGTAATTCCCCTTTTAAAAGAGATATAAAAGTAAAGGCTGTTCACGATAAAATGAGCACTTTTGAAATCAACCTTAGAAAATAGTCACTGATCCTACCTGCGTATGGGTATTTTAACGGGCTCACTAAGTGACACGCGTCCAGTAAAGCTGGTAACGATGGAGAGGAAAGTAGTTCCATATCTTAACGTCGAATATAAAGTGTTAGGTAACCATTTGTGATAACTTAAAATATTTATACCGTTTTCTATATTTCTTTTTTAATGCGTCAAAGTGTAAAAATTAGCAGATTTTCAAAATATTTACTTTTCTAATAATTTTGCAGTTGCACTTGACCGACGCACGAATGAAGTGAGGAGGCCCATGACAATGTTTATTTTACAGCTGAAGAATACACAACGTGCATACAAGTAGATATATAGCAGGGCTTTCGAAAGTGCTCATTTTACCGTGAATAGCCTAATTTAAAAATATATAATAAAATTCTTTAAATACTTTCTCTTTACAATACTATTATCCCATGATGGACATTATGCTAGAAAGATTATATGAATATTAATATAAAGTACTAAACCGATTACATATATATTTTTTAAGTTTAAAATCAGGAACAGTGGTTCCTCACTGTTTTAGACAACCTACCAGCCCCCCCCCCCCTCAATCACTCGGGAAAGACCCAAACTTAAATACAAAATATCAATGTTTCCAGAAGTTTTGCAAATAATCTTCTTTCGGAAATGTCCCTGTATTGCATCGTTGGCTGGCTGGCGTCTCGTCGACATGATGATGGGGGGAGGAGAGGTGGCCGGCGAGCTTTCGCCGGCGGCAGCGTCACAGGCGGCCCACACTTGTCGAGCAGCATTCATGCAAACAGTAGCTGATGTGTGTTGGTCAGTCGAACTGGTCCCGACGCACCAAAAGTAACCCGTGCCCAAGGCCCACACTTGTATAAACAGCTTTTCTAGGTTCTGCAGACTTAGGCTTAGTTTCGATATGCAGGGGCAACTTTAAAACGTATCTTTGGAGCGCTTGGTTGGTTTACTTTAACCCTGGATCATGCGTGCTGGCTAATTGTTTTAAGTGAAAAGGCTCGCAATACCAATTTGAGAAATGGATGCTGACCTGTACGACGAGTTTGGGAACTGAGTTGGAATATGATGATGAGGTAGATGAGTCTTACGAAGTTCATGAGCCAGATGCACAGGAGTATAATGACGACGGATGAGATGATGTGGGAGTGGAGAGGGACACAGCCCCCATGTGGGTGGTGCTGCATGAGGACAAGCGCTACTACCTAGCCGCACTGGAGGTGTATGGGCTGGAGGTGAAGATCATAATGCTGGAGGAGGTCAACCAGTCCCTTGATGTGCCCCTTGTCGCCCCTGTCACGAGGAAGCAGTTCCAGCTGAAGGAGTAGCCCGAGACTCTGTGTAACATGGAGTTCTTGGCGGACATGATGGGCAACCTACACCTGATCCGCAGCGTACACCGTAAAAAAAAATTGAGGTGAAATACCCGTACATGTAAGGGAAGCTAATAATCTCTACATGTAAGGTAAAATTACCTATTAAGTGTAGAGTAAATTTACATGACAATTAAAGTAGTATTCCCTAATAGTAAGTGAAATTACCTGACAAATTTGGGGGGAAAATCCCATACAAGTAAGAGAAAATTAACATCCCCGTTACCCTGGTGCTGCAGGACGTGCGCAGCAAGAGCTACCTCATCAATGTCTTTGACACTCCAGGTCATGTGAACTTGTCAGATATAGTTACGGCTTCCCAGAGGATTTGTGATGGAGTAGTGCTGTTCGTGGATGCTGCAAAGGGTGTCATGTTGAACACTGAGCGACTTCTGGAACATGCAGTTCAGGAAAAGTTAGCAGTCACTATATACATCGACAAAATTGATCGCTTAATTGTGGAACTGAAGCTGCCCCTACAAGATGTCTACTATAAGCTGCGCCACATTGTGGACGGAATAAATGATCTCCTCAGTCTGTATGCAGATGACAATATCATCAAAGTGAGTGCGCACGAATGCGGTGCATTGTCCTTCTGTATAATTATCTAGACTTGGCAAAGCTTTGTTTGCATGGGGCGAAGGAATAGCACGACATTGTAACTTCAGATGGGCTTCAATCAAGTGGAACCAATCATAAATAGATGTTCTTGGAATACCGTTTTTTTCCAGGAATGATAAAAGTCAATTATCTACCGTTACCTATTTTTGCTTTTGTGCTATTAAATGTATTCAAGGGGAAAAAATCAAAACGGCAATAAAAAAGCATTTGTAGGACTTTGCTGCGCTGTTTCGGAAATGAGAAAAGTACAAAGCGGCTGGCATCTTCAATTTGATCCACTGGCTCATGTGGCGTCATATCATCCTACAGCTATTGTTAGAAATTTTATATGCTAGGAATTAAGCTTCCCGGAATGCATATCGCAATGTTGCGAGGACACGCCGCGATGCTTTCTTACGGTCAGGAGTGACCTTGAGGAGTTAAATAGTTGTTTTCTTACCAGGGATTCCCTTTAATCATTCCCGCTTACACGGCGGCGCTTGAATTCCGTTGCAGTGAGTTTTAAATGCACGTTTTACAACGGAACTCTTACACGTGCGTCCAACGTGCTGATATACGAGAGGAACACACACTACAGACGAGGGCTGTCGAGTGCTTTCAATGCGTCATGGATATTACAAACACCATTTCTTAGCACTCCAAAAACACAGAAAACGGCTTCTTCAAAGCCCCGTATCTCAGAATGTACGCGTCAGATACATACAAAAGTACCCAAGGGCCCTGCTTTGAACCTTCCTGCTGACTTCCCACCAATAAAATAACACGGTCACCGCTGAAAGTCCAATAGGCACACAGAGAGCGACGAGAACACTGCGCGACGGTTGAGAGCCTTGCGCTTAGCGGCGATGAGGCACTTGATGCACGTGGTAGTGTAGCCCTTATTGCTCCCGCGCTTCACGGCCTCTAGAGCGGAGAGAAACTGCAGGTTGGCGGGGGCCTTAGCTCAACGTCGCGACGGCGCCACCGACCTTCACCCACGCATACACACGACCGTCCATTTAAACACGAAAAACATTCTTTTACCTTCAATTTTTTTTGTACTAGGATAAAATTTATGTTATTTAAATATGATAAAGTCAGAGCTATTTAGGTGACACGTGAAAGGTATCACTACCCGCCATTTTGGATTTATCAATTATTCGGTCTAATTTTCATCAAAAGTTCGACGAAATTTTTAGCACGACAGACCATAAATAAAACATTTTCGAACTCTGTCAAGTTGTTAGAGATTACCTGCTTTATTAATTTTTAACTGGTAATAGCCAAGATGAGTAATTCTTAACCATTAAATTATTTCTTGAGGGCGATTAGGCATATAAATTATACTTACAAATTAGTAGAAAATAAATGCTTAAAAATTGTAGAAAATTTGTCCAAATCTAAAATGGTGTGTACCTATCTTCCTTAAGCCCTCCCGAAACATAAAACCAAGAACTGAATTTGAATTACTTAATTCATTTCGTTGGGGTTGGTTTCATTCACTATTTTTTGAATGGATAAAATCATCACATACATAAATAATTGATACAATGTATGGTTTTCGAGTTTCGAAAATAAATTGTAAATATCGCTATATCAGTTCTTAAACAAAAATACAGGACTTCAATGTAAAAAAAAAAAAGAGGTAAAATTCCTTTATATGTAAGGTAAAATTACCTCTTAAATGTAGAGTAAATTACATAACCAGTAAAGTAAGTTTCCTAATTTTACGGGAAAAGTACCTTACAAAAAAAAGGGGGAGAGCGGGTAATCCCATACAAGTAAGGGAAAATAAACTATAATTTACAATAAAATTGTGTTTAAAATTACCCCGGAGTGTTAGTAATATTACTTATTTTATTAACTATATCCTCTGACCAATAACAACCGAAGCAACAGCACTAAAATCCTGGACACTTGCTGGTGGACGGGCGCGAACCGCTGTCCTCTGCTACGATAGACCGATGTGCTAGCCATTACACCAAGACGACAATGTGATAGTCTTAGTGAATACAATTATCTTATGAGAATGTTCCTTCCGTCCCCCTCCCCCACTTAGTTGTTGAGATGCTCAAGAGATTCTCGCGTCGTAAGGTAATTTTCCCATTCATGTATGTTATTTTCCACTACCATGTACGAGAATTTTACTCCAGAGTGCGGTAATTTAACCTTACCTGTCAGGAAAACTACGTTTCCCCCACAAGTTCGCTTGTCAGGTAATTCTCGCATTATTTTTTTACAGTGTTGCCATTTAAATTACAACAGGAAGAAGAATAATATCTATCACAAGCAGATTTATTGTTCATAGCTATTATACACATGTGACATGATTACTATTGCAGCTCGTTATGAAGTAGAGAACGTAGGGAAACTACTACCGTGTGGCTTCATCACGGCGAGCTATAACTGCTGCTACACGTCGCTGCATTGAGAGGAAGAGACTTGGATGCCCGTCTGGGCTATATCCACCCATGCTGCATCGATGCGCGCCCAAAGTTGAGCCGTTTTAGCAGCGGGAGTCCTACGGCAGGCCGCCGTCCGACGAGTTTTCTAGATAAATGTTTTCAATTTAATACTCTTCACCTTACACCTTATTAATACGAATGAAACTGAGATTCTAAATTATGACTCGACAAATCGCTGACTTCGTCACAAGCGTTTACTTGTCGCATTTACTGTTGGATGTTTGCAGAAAATGTGTTTTATTTTCAGTACAATCAATATTCATTGCTACTTCGAACATTTCTAAAGCCCTCCTGAAGTTCTGTTTCCAGGATATTCCTCTGCCACATGTCACAAATAAACTATCACAAATAAATTAAAACAACTTGCCCCGATTGTCCATTACATCGAACACGCAAACAACTCGAAAGGAATGAAGCACAAATTCAAAATATTAATGAAACACCAGTTTACTAACTCAAAACTATTTCCCTAACAATATAATACATCTCAAACAACAGAATAAATTGCACGAATCACGTGCTAACCAAATGCACTCATTAAATCACACGCGCGTAATAGATGAAACAAAAGGAAGGAATTATCCACCTAACCACACGAATCACAGTCAACGTACCCTATTTAAACGTCAAAATTGAAACTCACTTACCGCCCCAGCACGTGTTGAGCATGGTGTTCGATGGGCGAGTGATCCGGTGAACGCGCAGGCCAAAGAAGCAATGTGACATTGTGGTAGCAAGAACCGTCGGACGATGTGTGCAGCATGCGGTCACGCATTGCCAATTGGTAAAAGACCCAGGGTGGACCTGGAGATTGGGGATAACGAGAGGCTCAATAACTCCGAGATATAACGGAGTGAGTGTAGTGATGCGGACTAGGCGGGGGCAAAACTGGGATCCGATGGCAGCCCGTATCACAACTCAAGTTGCTGGGCCGATATGATGGTGCATAGTACGAGACACGTCCAGATGTGCGCCGCGGTGTCTCCAGACACGAATGCGACAATCGCAGTGCTGCAAGCAATAGAGGGGATTCGTCGGAGAAGACGATGGTATGCCATTTCTCCCTCCAGCCGCATGTTCCTACCTGTTGTGAGCCATCAGCGGCAATCGCAGAGGTGGGCGTTTAACACAAGATGCCCTGATGTTGCAGAAAGGCGACGAATCGTGAGCGTGGACACAAATAGATGTGCCACATTCCTGAACTCCTAAGCGAGACTGATTGATGTGTCTGTATGGTCCACGATCTCCATGCGCACCAGATGTTTGCGCTCGCACTCGGTGGCTCCCTGCATGTCGTTCAGTCCGTTCCTCTTCGACTCACTAATCCAATATCCGCTTCACTGTCGTTGCATTTCTTCCAACGCGAGAAAAAGTTTCGTGGTAATATGATTCATTAATGTGGTTTTACGATTAAATACTGAAAAATCAAGAATTTTACTTAATGACTCCATAAGCACACGGAAAATGATCAATAAGAAGTTTGGGGTTTATGATTGAATTAGAAAATGTTAAGTCTAGCCAATCAGCATCGTAGGAGACGAAAACACCCAACATAACCTGGAAATATGAACTAGAGCTGTGATTATTAACATATATTTAATTATTTGTGATTGCTGCTTGCGTAATCGTTTTGAAAAAATCGTGATATCTTATAAAAGAGGAAGCCGATGCCAATGTTGGGCATTTACATAAATAAATGTGAAAGGTTTAAATGTGCAAGGTTTAATTAGAGCGAATTCAATAACCTCTTCCAAGAAAGAAAACATGACAATGAACTGTCCCTGAATTAAAGTAATATAAAAAGGGCGGTTCTGACACACCAGGCGTCAGGCGGAGGATCGGAGGATTGCAACATAGGCATCAACCACAACTAGGAGAAGGGTCACTGGGTCAAGTATGCCCTATGACAACTTATAAGCATACTTGGCTATAATTTTCAAACCATCCAGGTTATAGTCAGCAAATTCATAACATAGACATCATCCACGACTAGGGGATGGGTCACAGGGTCAAGTATGCCCTATGCCAGTGTACAAGCATAGTTGGGTACAATTTCCGAACCATTTGAGCTATAGTTGGCAAATCCATAACATAGACATCTGTCACATCTAGGAGAGGGGTCGCTGGGACAAGTGTGCCCCATGTCAACTTATAAGCATAATTGGATGTAATTTCCGAATGGTTCGAGCTATAGCCGCCAAATTCATAATATAGATATCAACCACGACTATGATAGATGGCTATAATTGACGAAGTGTTTGAGATACCAACTACCAAATTCATAACACATGCATAAGCCCCCTAACAACAAGAAGGGATGTTAGGATATATGTCGGTCTGCATGTCTCCCCATTCTTACTCACCTCTGTCGCTCCAGTCGCCTCGGTGCCACCACCTGGACACACACACAAACACACACTTCCTCGCATTATCCCCCCCCCCCCCAACACCTCGACAACATGACCAGCGGTCTATCACTAGTCCTCGCAATCTTCTCTCTCTCTCTCTCTCTCTCTCTCTCTCTCTCTCTCTCTACCCCCTGGCGTCCTCCTCTGCCTGCCTACATCGCCACACATCCTCGCACGCTCGCCACCTCCTGACCAGCGACTCACTGCGTGCCAACCCCCCGAGCACTCGTGTGACAGCGTACTTACTTCCAGACAGTTTGTCAATACCATCGGTCTTGTATCCGCGAACCATGTACAGAGACGTCAATGTGTGTATGTACGTATGTAATAAGATGTCACTCGCAATGAATACACAGTCATCGCTAGACATTCGAGTACCCTGCACATAAAACAACACATGCTAGAACGATAAGCATCATGTTACGAAAATGAATTATCCCCTACATTAACTGGCGTTGCAGTGAATACATGTAGGCTACGAGCGCACCTAACCATCGTTGCCAGCATCGTTGTCATCGCCGTCTTCATCGACGATGTAACCTCGCTGGAAGCGGAGCCCACAATGACCCCACAATGACCGGTCCTGCCTTTCCATGCACAATAGAATGCCCTCTCTCTTGTTCCCTTGGCAAGGCCACATACACTTCCTTGTACACTCCCTACCTCTCGGCAACTGCACCTACCACTCTTCCTCCCCCCTCCACCTGTCCCTATCACCCCTGGTCGTACTTCCTCGCACGCTCGCAACCGCCTGTTCAAGCTCCAGCTACGTCATTACGTGCCAACCCCTGAGCATATGTGTAACAGAGACCAGACACCGTTTCCGACCCTCGCCCTCAGGGTATAACATAGTCATCCACCATGACTAGGAGAAGGGTCGTAGATCAGGTATGCCCTATGACAATATATAAGCATAGGTGGCTATAATTTCCGATCCGTTCGAGTCATAGTTGCCAAATTTATAACAGAGACATCAATCATGAATAGGAGAAGGGTCGCAAGGTCAAGTATGCCCTATGTCAACATATAAGCATTGTTGACTGTAATTACCGAATCATTTAATTTATAGTTGCCAAATTCATAACATAGATATCAACCACAAATAGGAGAAGAGACGCAGGATCAAGCCTGCCCTATGTCAACTTAGAAGCATAGGTGGCTGTAATTTCCAAACTGTATAACATAGCCATCAATTGTAGGTGCGTGGGGGTCCTCTGGCAGCACTTCCTACTCGTCGGCCTACTGGCTGCCATCATGGGCACCCACCACCACCGGCGACCATCATTGTACAAATGACCATCGGCACGCACTGCTCGCCCTACCACCAGCCGCCAATGTGTTAGACAGTGCGACTTCCAAGATTCAGCATTCAGACATCATCAGTACAAAATATAGACAGAAGGATCGAGGGGCTACATGTGACCCCTGGCTATGTATAACCATAGCTGCTCGTAATTATCGAACCGGTTTAGATACAACTACCAACAGTCACCGAAAAGGATCAAGGAGTCTAGTATGTCCTAAGCACAAATATAAGCATCACAGCTAGCACCAATCAGTTCTGTGTTCATACATTGAGTAATGACGATAGTTCACCATTAATCACCAGCTTCTGTAACACACTTGTTGAAAAAAAAATCTGCTGTCCCTAACAACACAGAAATAATGCTCCCAGTCATATTGGCAAGGAAACAATTCGTCCATGAGCTCAAAAGAAAACATTATAAATGTAACAATTAAACCGGTAGACACACACTTTTATCTCCGACCCACATTCATATACCAAAGCAGGTAATAATAATAATTACAGACATACATACCCGAACCTTCAATGCACGTACACACTTCCAGACAGTCGGTTAGTACCACACTTCTAAGGGGGAGACCGACCTTGCACTCGTGCATCGTGTACCGAAACTTCGATGTATGTACATAATGAGATGTCACTCACAATATCACACATACAACACATGCTAGACCGATAAGCTTACTACGGTCCCTCCTTGCAAATGGGGGGGGGGAGGCTTATGCGTGCATTAAGATTTTGATAGATGTATCTCAAACACTTACTAAATTACAGCCATATACCATAACCGTGGTTGATATATATGTTAAGAATTTGGCGCCTATATATCAAATGGTTTGGAAATTACAGCCGCCTATGCTTATAAGTTGTCATAGGCATACTTGACCATGTGACCCTTCTCCTAGTCGTGGTTGATTTCTATGATAGGAATTTGACAACAATAACATATGGTTCGGATATTACAGCCAACTATGCTTATAAGTTGACATCGGGCAAACTTGACCCTGCAACCCTTCTACTAGTCGTGGTTGATGCCTATGTTATGAATTTGCCAACTATAACTCAAATGGTTAGGAAATTACACCCATCTCTGCTTATTGCCAATGTTATGAATTTGACAATTATAACTTAAATGTTTGGGAAATTACAGTCAATTATGCTTATAAGTCGAAATGGGGCATATTTGACCCCACAACCCTTCTCCTTCGGGGTGAATGCATATGTTATGATTTTGACAACTAGAACTTAAACGGTTCTGAAACTATAGCCAACTATGCTTATAAGTGTTATGCACACACTCACACTTAAAGAGGCTGCTGTGTTACACGAGAAGCGATCGTTCACGACACCTTGATGGCCCACCGCCGCCGGCACTGGCCGCCAAAATGGTCGACATACTCCGCTAATTGACAATTGTCTTGGGTAGACATAGGTCGTCAATACCAAGATGGCAGCCGGTGAATGAGAAGCTCTGAATTTGAGAGAAGCTCCGACCGATTCTGCTGCATTGGGCAAGCATTAGCCATAATGCGTGAAATTGAGCAAATGCACTTTCTCGCACTGGCTGCCAAGATGACCGCTGGCGACAGGAGGGAAATTCGGGAAATTTTCCTCCTCCCCCTCAATGAGTCAAACGCCACAATGTGGGATCGGCTCTGGTTTATCCTCACTAGGACACAAAAGGTGGCAGCCGGTTATATCTGCCAATATGGTCGCCCACGGTGGGAGGGAAATTTGGGAAATTTTGAGGGAAAAAAGGGAAAAAGTGACGTGTTTTTGTACGTGAAATCGGACGTTTTGGACGGGAAAAAGTAACAAACGGAAAATTCTCGCCCCTCCTATCCTCCGCCTGACACCTGGTGTGTCAGAACCGCCCTAGTTACTTTCATTTCACAATATACGTACCCTAAATACAAGATGTAAATACATTTTCCCGCCAAAAACAAATTTCACTGGGCTCAGATTGGTTACTTCGTCTTGACTTTTACAAATATAACAATAACAGTCCCTTATGTCACGCCAAGATCGCACACAACCAGTCAAGACTCGCGCACGACTGTCATGAAATAATACCCTTGAATACAGTGAATAATATTTTAAGCAAACGGCGCACTTATTCTGTTAAGTCAATCGTAAACCGACCTTAATCCCGTTATACGACAATTCTCCCGAGTTCAAAGGTGGAAACCTGTTGGTATGGTTGTCGTGTACTTGGATGCGGCATACTCACACTCTGCACACACTGGTGGGGAAATACAATGCCACATCCTCTCGGCGTCTCCCCGCCCGACCTTTGCTTATATACTACTGATCAGTGTCGTCATCGCTACATGTGCTGCTCACCCGGCTCAACAACTTATCATGTCATCTTACTAACCTGCTCTAGGAATACATTCAATGTGGGCTTCTTCAGGTGCATTTTTCTTCGTGTTGTAATTCTATTGGCTAGCAGTGTCCATAATTTAAAAAAAACTAAATTTTATTGTGTAAGGCACTATGACAACAACATTTGAAATCAAAACTGTCTTAATTTTAATCCATATTCATTCACCTTTAAAACCTCTTCTTTGAAAAATTTTATTATTTTTTTTTCATTTGCCATTAATGAATTTTAGTGTTATAGATGTTTAAATAATTCTATTTTGTTAATTTAAGACAATTACTATGGCATATTTACTGAATTTGTGTGATATTCTCAATTTTTTTTTGCAAAACGTTCGAAATTTTTAAATCTAAAATTATATATAGACTGTCTCAATATTTATGTATGTGATTGTTACCAGCATTAGAATATCTTGATAGTACATCTAACTACTCCGGAATATGTTAAGTAGTACATTTTAATTTCTTGATTTTATTTTCGGGTTTCGTACACCGCGAGACCTTTCCGTAGCTTTTAACAACTGAACTGTAAGTGCCGATGAAAGCGAACGACATGAAAACGGTGCATATAACATAAGGCAAGGGGAGTACAAGTTAGCAAGAGATCCCCGAAAAAAAAAAAAAAAAAAAAAAAAAAAACACCTACAACGGTTGTGTCCATCACGATATTCATTTGCAGAAATCCCAGTTTAAATGTACCGGGAAGTTATTTTTTAGTCATAAACGTTACTGCCTATATGATGGGAATTTTTGTTTTCAGGTTGGAATTTGAAACGAGAGAATCATTCGAAGTATATTTGCGTTAGTTTTATTCTCAGGGAGAAAACATTTTCATACCAGATACAATAAACATAAGTATGATTTACTACAAGAAAATTCGCAGGAAAAACAGTATTTGCAAACGCGCCATTTGATTAACAAAACACATATATTTTGTATGGTTTAGGTACGGAAAACAATAGGATATTGTTTAAGTTTCAGATATTGTTCAAACTGATTGTGCTTTGAGCTGTGGGCGTTAAACTGTGAAATATTATTGCCCAATTTGAATTTCAGCAACTTTCATAACCGGTATCCAGTAGCTTCGTAGGTAGAACAATTTATGGCACACTTATTACCGATATATATATATATTTTTTTTTTTCACGGACTATGTGTTGGTGTAATAAAATACGAATATCTCTCTTTCTCGCCATTATTTGCGAACGCAGCATGCGTGTTACATAAAATCTTCACTAACGAACTCGTGAAGAAACTGAGTGGGCGTTAAGTACTCGAACTTCTCCCGGCTTAGACTCCCACTTTGCCCGCACACTTTCACTGCCCACATTAGGTTTGCTAATAGCTTTTCGCTGTTGCATGGCGCCGGCATCAAGCCCCTATTCTGGGAGGTGAGCTCATGCTCCAGTTCCGCGAGGTGAGATTTTCGTGACGTGCCCTTCTTAATTTTGTCAAGAGAAGATACTTTTTCTCTTTCTATATCTTAAGCGTAGTTTATGGTTTAGTGACATAATATAGATGGTAACTTAGTAAAACTATTGTATGGGCCAAAAGTGTGTTGAAACACTGGCTTCTTGGCCAGTGCAATGCGCGAACCTGTGCTACTGAGAATGCTTACACTGGGGGGGGGGGGGGGGGGGGGAGCGTGTGCGTGTGTGTGTGTGTGTGGCCACCCGGAGTTTTACCAGCCGAGAGGCTGAGAAGTTCAGAAGTAGCCTTCAGTTTGTGTCGAGCCAGAACCGAGGGCAATTGTGTTCGCAGTTATGTAGTGAGAGGGATACGATGTTGTACAGTGTACTGGAGAAAGCATCAAATAAGAAATGAGAGCGCGCTCTACTCGTACGAGTCACCCATTCGTGTGACCAACCTTCCTGACCTCGATATCCAAATAACCTCGTAAGTCCCGTCAGTCTGGCGGTAGTATTGCACTATCAAAACATTAAAAATACATTCTTAATAATATACATAAGAGAATACTAACAATAAGAGAATACTGACATAAATTCTTGACAGATACAAATTTTTAAAAAGTTATTTTCACATAAAGTTTGGATTCAACTCAACTGTTTATTGACGTCATTCTGCCATCTTGCAGATTATTCGATATCCGACATTTGTTTGACCTGCGCCAGGGGTTCTGGCTAGTTTGTCATTAAATTTTATCTCAGAAGTTTAAATTGAAATGAAGCGAACTAAAGAAATTTATCTTCAAAAAATATAATTTATAATATTATCATAACTGATACTAATAACTGTATCCTAACACATTAGTTTGGATCAACTTCGAGATTTATAGGAAAAAAAATAGTATTAATATAAGGGCCTAGCTCGCTTGATTCATTTTTGAAGTAATTTTCCTCCATTGTCATACCTCAGCAGAAAGTAGTTTTAAGGTGGAGCGCTAGTTAGGAAATTGGAAATGAGACTCCGATGTATGGAATTTTCTGCAAGTAGTTCAGAGCTATCTTCCGCTAGATAGCAGCATCGTCGAAGCATGGTGCCGGAGTGTCTGCCAGAATCGTAACCGCAAAGTGCCATTAACGAGCTTGGGCAGATAGCAGATAACAGGCAGCACAGCAAGACTCCAAGACTCGCACCTTGATTTTGGAGGGTGTTGGTGTGGGGGGGGGGGGGGGGGCGGCAAGAGGCGCACGGAAATGGTATATTGTTACAAACCCATACATAGTTATAAAATTAAGTCTCTGACATGCGTCTGTCTGTATGACTGCGCTAATCTCGAGAACCACTGAACGGATTTGGATGCGGTTTCTTACTGTTATGATCTGCATTTATCGGGGAAGGTTATTGCGCATTAAAAAATGCAGTAGCACTTATCAGAGCTGAGAAATTTCAAAATTTGTAAAAAACTGAGCTATTTTAATGCTTTCTAAGCATCCTCTACCAAAACTGCAGGGCCAATTGTTATAATCCTTTCTCTATGAATTTAAGAAGTGGGGCCACATAGGCTCAGTGGATAGAGCGATCCCAAGAGGAGCCACAGAGGCTCAGTGGATAGAGCGATCCCAAGGGGAGCCACAGAAGTGTACCCAGGCAAAGTCGGGCAAGTTCGCTAGTTTCATACAAATCACAAATGTACAATTATCACATTGGGTACCGTTTATAACATTTAATTTAAAATCACAATGTTGAAATACTTAACTTTAAATTATTTATATTAAACTCGTTTTCTTCTTCAGCAGGTTCAACAAATTATTAATAAATCTTCTCAAATATAATTAAAGTAATCTAATTTATTTTCAATTATTATCAATTAATCTTTAAAACACATTGCCGCAATTATTTCATTCATATTCACGTATATTATTCCTTATTATATCATTAAAACTTCTTTCGATCTACACACGACCATCTTTGGCTGTGGTGAGAAAAATTATGTCAGAAAACATTAGTTATTTTTTACTTCTGCGTTACTTACCCATGTAGCAGCCACAGTCGGCCGACTGTGGTTTTACCGCTGGCACTGATGGATGACTGCTGGCACTGAATACTTATGGTTTTACACAAATGGCCCTGTTATGACTAACTGCTGGCAACAGGACACTTGTAATGCCATCAATGGCACATTAATGAGATGTTGATGAAAATGAAACTGATGGCTGAGTGTGGGTATACCGCTAATGATCCACAAATGGCTTGCCAACTGTATTCCAGCAGCACTTAACTTAATAATTTTTGGGCCATTGATGGCACTTCACTATAGTGTTTACCGCATTTAAGAGACAGTCGGCCGACTGTAGTTTTACTGATGGCTTTCCTCGATTACTGTTGGCCCAGAAAACTTATGAGTCTACACAACTGGCCCTGCTATGGTTAACTGCTGGCATCAAGACACTTTGCATACCATTTATGGCCCACTGATGGAATGTTGATGGAAATTAAACTGATGGTTGAGGGTAGATGACCTATTAATGGCCCGTAAATGGCTTACCAATTGTATTCCAGCAATGGTCACACATAACCTATACTTCTTACTGGTAAAAGTATGGGTGGCCAACTACAGGCCATTTGATGGCTATGAAGTGGTACATCGATGGACCATAGCTGGTGCAATTTTGCTTATTATGGGAATGTTATGGCTCCCATTCTTCGCAGATAGCTTCTTCAAACTACACACACTTACACACATGTATATATGTGTATCTAATATAATTATAGATCATATGATATAATTAGTAGATTATTTGTAGAGATATAGCGATGGAAATACCTATGGCAAAATGCTGAAAATACAGTACGGCAGTACACACGCAAACTAGCAGTTTTACAGTTTAGTTTTATATAATTGATATATTACAGAATGGTCACCCAACATTCAACCAGAAATGTGACTTTCATACTAAAGTTTTTTTTTTTTTTTTTTTTTTTTATGCGTTTATACACTTTGAAATTAAAATGTCTTTGGTTTGTGGTTAAACCAGAATGGCCACACCAAAACTCAGTAGATTTATTTGAAATACCAAAATATAATTATGAAATTTCGTTATTTTTAAAAAATGATCTGTATCAGGCACACTTTCGCTTATTCGAAGGTCAGCAGGGACATCAGAGTACTGGGTTAAAGTTCCTTGATACGCAGGGTCCAGGGTCCGGATCCGGACTGGGTAGCCGAGGAGCTGTTCGACATCTTGAATTTCCGTTTTTTTTTTAACCCAAAAATCGCATGTTTTAACCAAAAAAGCCTACCATTTTCCCTTTTTACCTAAATATTCCCTTTTCCCATTAAAAAGCAACGAGCCCCTAATGTGCAAAACCCAGCCACAGAAAGACAATTATGAAGATTTCTGAGACTCGTTTCTCGAAGGCAGAGCAGGTGCGGCCATATTGGCTTTAACGGCAAATGTCATGCCAAATCAATACACAAAATCGCTAGTTTTACCCAAAAAATCACTTCAGAAATCAATTATTTGACCCAAAATCCACTTTTCCCCCATAAATGTAAATTTTCCCTTTAAAAAATTATAAAAATATATAAATCATAAAAACATTCCGGTGCTTACCGACCGGCATCTTGGTAGCCGGTATGTCATTTTGCACTTCATGCTCTTTCATTCTATGTGCAGGTGGTTTTCTCAGGGTCATCCCGATACCATTTACTGTCTCATTCCTTTCTACCGAATGCGTTCAAGTCACGCTCTTGCATTCTACGTGTGTGTGTGGGGTGGACGAATAAATATTTTGTCGTGGTTATTCTAAAAAGCATATCAATTTTTTTTTCATTAAAAACATTGTTTTTCTAGTATATTTTAAAGATTCACATTTTAAATATTTTTATTACATTTTTATTATTCACATTCAACTTATAAATAATTATTTTTACTATCCCTGCAGTAAGTTTTTTTCTGCGTATTATTAAGTATTTCTAGTATAGTTTTTATTATTCGATTTTAAAATTAATTTAATTTTTTAAGTTGTACTGTAAACTTGTAAAGTTCTCTGAACTTTATTTCCAGTTTCCTCTCTTGAAGTATAATTATTACAAGACTTGGGTATCTGTTAATTATTCATTATCTCGAAGGTTTTGTAGACATAACTATCCTACCCGGCATGCTCCCTTTTCACATAATTAATATAATCTTCTTAAACACAGCTCAAGACAGACTGTGATAGCAAGCGCCTAACTAGAACATTAGGTTAATATTATTCTTTTTCAAGACAAACTTCCACGACTGCCACTGTTCAACTAAGCCTCCTAACTGAAACTCCCGGCTGCTTATATACCCGCACACAGGTACCATACCATCCACTGTAACTCATTCATGCCATCTGTTCTACCAACCAACACCAGACAAAATATACTCATTGTTCACACCTCTCACTATAGCTCAGGCATACCTTAGCATTACAAGACTCACCGATACACACATACTGCCAACATGATTTGACATACGCCAACGATCGCAAGACATATATATTGGAAAATCATATAACCCAACATACCAACCATATCATCCATGTTAACCCAAGGGTACGAAGCTAATTTATAGACCATAGTCCGGACCAACCCGAAACCTGCAACACTAACATTCTTACCATCGGTCAAACTAACGTAACTTAACCTACTAAATCCCTCCCTTAACCTACCAAAGACCAGAAAAAAATCAGAAATAACCTACCATAGTCCAGATAAAAATTATACTTATCATAGGCACACATATGTCCTACACGTCTAGCATTATTTCATCCACTTAAGACAGTTTGACATGTCCAAACATCAAGACCGAACTTAGCACCGCATTTAGCACTGCAATCAGCATTGCACTTAGCACCCTACTTAGCACCACAAAAAGAGTCATTTTGAGTTATTCAATATCAAGAAGTGAAATAGCGATACAGGCGACAGTAAGGCGAGTACGAATAATATGGCACACAAAAGGATACAATAGTTTCAGGTGTGTGTGATGTAATTACTTTTTCATAATATTTTACAGTGTATGTTACTGAATGTGCACTGAATGAATTCAATTGGAAATTCTAATAATATCGTAAAAACTAAATACATGCCTTCTCTGGTTCCAAAGAAATTAAAAATAAAGAAAGAAATGAAGAGAAGACCAAAGAAAAAAGGTAAAACTAAATAGAAGAGAGAGAGAGAGAGAGAGAGAGAGAGAGAGAGAGGAGAGAGAGAGAGAGAGAGAGAGAGAGAGCGTGTGTGTGTATGTGTATGTGTGCATGTGTCTGTCCAAAATATATCTGAATTTATATTTGCGAAATGTGTCTGCTGACATAATACTGTTGTATATCTTGTATAATCAATTCTTTAGATTCTAGAGCGAAAATTTTGGCAGTAATTTTGAACCTTACAGCACAAACCCATCTTTTTTACTTTGAAGAAAAATGGTTTGCTTGTATATAAACACAAAATAAATAAGAACTATTTCTGTTACATATATGAGAAAATATCTGTATTGTTAGATTTGGATATGCCTACAAAAACAATGACAGAAAATATAATAAACATGTCTAAACAAATAAATGTCTACAAATCACAGTGTTGTAAAATGTTTACTGGGAAAAATATTTTCCATGAAAATATACAATCGTAAAAATAAAATAAAGCTAGTATTGCACTTATAAACATGTACATAACTTCCTGAAACTATAACTAATTAGTCAGAAGTGATAAAAAGTTTATTACTTACTTTCCCAAAATAATATCTGATAAAAATTAAAAAAGGACACTTTTTTGCTCACAAAACCCGCCTGAACACTGCCATAGAGTGACAAATCACAATACACTACTAGCGCTTCTTGTATGAAGTGCGTAGTGTTAGTGTGGATACAGTGTTAAAGGTCCACAAAAGGTGGCAGCACCCTACATAACTGGGAAATGCGATTCCCAGTAACACTCTTTAAACATGTAATTTTGTGGGAAGATATATTCACAGTGACCACGAAAGGGTTAACCAACACGAATGCACTGTCTGCCAAGTTGGTGGCTCAGATTCGCTCATGGACTTCTAGTGATGCAGATACGCTAACCACTCTCGGGGACAAGTTTGCAGCTTCGGAGAAAAAACACGATGTTGTAAGCGCACAAGTTGTCGGCAGCGACCTTACCGACCTGACTACGAAAATAGATAGGTCCCTTAATGTCAACACTGAGGGTGCGAGTGCGCTTGCCACTTTAAATACAAAACTGACTGCCCTACAATCGAACTTTGCAGCCATGGAGAAGAAAGTGAACCACGTAGGTGTACAAGTTGCAGCTGGCGATCTTACAGACCTGCCTCCAAAATTAGACAGGACCCTTAATGTGGGAGCTGAGGGTGCAGGTGTGCTGGCTGCTTTAACTACGAAGCTGACCGATCTGGACTCGAACCTCGCTATTGTGTCTTGTCGTCCGGCCAAATGGACACTTGGATTCAAACTTTAACTACTAATGTGCAGGCTCTGAGTCCATCGGGCGGCACACTACTGTCGAACGGTAAAGTTGATGACTTGGGCAGTCGTGTTGACAACAGAGTGCTAATGGTCTTAGGTGCAAATTTGAAGGATAATTTGTTAGTGGTAAATGAAAATGTACTCAAACTGACCACTACGAGTGTGCAGATAGAGAACATATCCAACCTGGTCTCGAACCTAGGCTCTTCTGGTCCGATGTCTTCCGATCTGACAGCTCTCAGCACCAAACTTTTGTCTGTCGTGACGAACTTTGATGCTGTTGGCAGAGTGGAGAACAAGATTATTACAGCTCTATTTACAAAGCTAGACTTACACCTTAATGCTTCTACTGCAAGTGTAATTGCATTATGTACACAGCTAGGGACTGTGACCAACTCGGAAGCAAAATTAAGTGCTGTCATGGCAGGAATGTCAAATAGTACACTTAATAGAATTGCAGAGTTGCTCACATCCCACGTCGGCCCCTTGGCTGTGCGACTCGATACGATGGAAGAGGCGATACGCAGTACTATCACTCACCATCAGCACACTGATGAGGACAAGTGGGCTCATAGTAAACATATACGAGAGCCAGTACTTCATCGCATTGCTAAATCGGAAGATGCGCTTAGGAAGCTGATCGACTGGCTTCACTAATTATATGTACTACGTACTTTTGATGTTAGATTTAATTACAATGTCTGCCCCCACCCAGGATCTGCAACATGTCATTGCAAGTGTTCATGATAAGTATCTTCTTGCCAAGAGGATGTGCATAGAGCAATATGCGGATTTGTCAGAAGTCTTCCGCCCGCTAACATCTCGACTCGACCAGCAGCAGCAGCCTATTCCTCCTCCTGCTCTGAAGAGCAAACCAGTCTTCAAACTCAAGAGGAAACGCAAGACTGAGGAGGATGAGATCGAAGATGATGTTCCCCTGGCAACTTTGAAATGCAAGAGAGAGCGCTCTAATGCATGTTCATTGGCTATTCGCAAATACCTAACTTCGTACACATCACGATTCAACGACTCGACATATGGCATGTATAAGCATAGTAAAAAGTGGTTTTTGGGTATCAAAGCAATTTTCTTTCTGCCCAATGATGTTATCCAGGTAGGAGATGAAGTAATGCAAGCCTCGCCCGGCCTCTACGAGCTTTTGTTTAAACGGGAGCCTGGAGATTATTCTCGTGCTGCATTGTGACAGTACAAGCATTTACTTCGACTCACAAGTGCTCATCTGACAGGGAATGATGCTGCGAGCAATAGCTATAAAGACAAAGCACATTCAAAATTTGATATTATAGCTGACCTCTTCCCCAATGTGACAAGTGGCTTGGGTCTGACTTCGAAGCTTGATGGTGACAGTCGGCTGGAATATGTCTTCTGGGACGATGTCAACAAACAAGTATCACGTCTACAGCTCCTCATTGCCTCTCAGCAAGCTGGAAATACATATCACATGAATGAAATCGTCAATATCTTAGAGGAGCTGTGAGAGGATTGGTATATTCTGTGAACCCCCTGACCACATCACCTGACCTCAACTGGAAAAAATACTCCCATGTGAACAGTGAAGCTGGAAGACTATGTCACAGGCACAAATAGCAGAAGAATTACATCGACTGGCTTGTCGAATTTACCCCAGGTGCTAAATACTCATCTTTGGAGTGAAAGATTTGTATCAAGTAGACCTCGTCGAGATGATTCTTTATCCGGCTGCTAATAAAGGACACTGCTAGATGTTGACAGTGATAAATAGTTTCTATAAATATGCTTGGGCAGTCCCAGTCCGCAGGAAACATGGAATTGATGTGACCAAAGTGATATGGATAGTATTGCAAGATAAGGGACCCAAAATAATTCACAAACCGATTTTGGCAGTGAATTATACAACCCATCCTTCCATTCGCTAATGGCTGTGGATAATATTAACCACTATACGACTTTTGGCGATAAGAAGGTGGCCATTGTAGAAAGGCTCAATCGAACTCTGAAGAGTGATATATGGCACGAGTTCTCCTCACAGGGGAATTACAATTGGTTAAGCTTACATCCTCACCTGGTGTCTAAATACAGTCGACGAGTGCACCGGACCATTGGGATGCGACCTGTGGATGTACAAAAAGACAGTTCTTTGCTATGCAAAGTTTTCTCAAACAAGAAGAAATTGGACCAGCGGAAGTCAAGGGCGAAATTTGGAGACTATGTATGCATTTCCCATGTGAAAAATATTTTTGCTAAATCTTATACTTCGAACTGGTCTACTGAAATCTATAAGGCAAATAGTGTTCGCCACTATGTACCAAGGACTTATAAGCTATCTGATTTGAATGGTAACGAGATTCATGGTTCCTTTTATGAACAAGCGATAATGCCGACCATGTTTCCTGACACCTATTTAGTGGAAAAAGTTCTCCAGTGATGAGGTAACCAGAGTTTTGTCAAGTGGTTGGGGTTTCATTCTCATCACAATAGCTGGGAGCCTCGGTCGGTGATTACCAATATGTGATTGAATACAGGCTGCATTGCAAGATGTGTGTGGTTGGGCATACTGGCAAATGTATTTCTTTGAAGTAAAAATAAAATCTGTTCTTAGAAAAATAACTGGTATATATTTCATTCTTTCTCTCTCTCTCTCTCTCTCTCTCATACTGCCTCTCTGTGTGTGTTAATTTCAGTATGTTATTATAGTAGGGAGGCAGTGGCGACTCAGATCGTGCTGGGCAGGAGTGACTCATACCATGCAGCTGTGGGTTAATTTTCATGTGTCACCCCTATAACATATGCCACTTGACCATTTGTCATAATCACCCCTGACAGTTGTTATTGACTGAGATGAATGTTCCCTCTCCATACATCATGCAAATGTGGGTGTGCATGGTGCTGTGGGTAGTGGTGACTCATGCCATACAGCAGTGGGTAAATTTCATGTGTGTCACCCCTCTACCATATGCCACTTGACCATTTGTCATAATCACCCCTGACAGTTGCTAACAACTGAGATGGCTGTTCACATCAGTGATGAGTCAGTTTGTGAGTGGTGGAGGTCACACTGGGAAAGTGGAGAGCATAAACCGATGCGAAGAACCCCAGCATGGCATTGTAGCAGGGATCCAAGATGGTCGCCACTAAGAACCTGTGGGTGGTAGAGAGAGAGATAGAGCGAGTATAAGTGTGTGTGTGAGAGAGAGTATATAAGTGTGTATTCGATTACAAGTCTATCTGTCTAGCGAGTGCATGTATATACCATTTTTCAACTCCTACCCGCCCATATGCGATGGTGGTCTTGTGGTTAGTACATCGGACTGGCGACCCAAGGGTCACCAGAACGAAACTGCATGACCCTGGCATTTTTGAGTTCACACTTACCAGCACTCCTAGCCGCCACCAGTAAAACTTCACTCTGATGGTGAATGTGGGAATCAAATATGGCAATGAGTACACTCTAGCAGTCGATATGGGAATCAAAGATAGATGGTAGTCTCCAGCAGATGACTACAAAACAAAATGTCCGCCTCCAGTAGATGGTGACAAACAAGATGGTGACCTACGACATCAAACAAGATGGCCGCCTCCAGCAGACAACGACAAATAATATGGCGGCTTACGACATCAAACAAGATGGCCGACCCAAGCAGAAGAGATGGACGATGGCGATGGAAGGAATATGAGAGAGAGAGAGAGAGGGAGGAAATAAAAGTGTAATGCGAAATAAAGAAAAACTTGGGAGGACCCCTAGGAAACCCTTGATAGTGGAATGCAAGATGGATGCCGTCGGAGATGAATGAGCGATCAAGAAGATTCGAGATGGAACACAAGAGTGGGAAGAGGCTGACTAAATGGATGCTGGTGCGTGAATGAAAGAGAGAAAGAACGAAGGAAGAGAGAGAGAGAGAGAATAAAGGAAGAGAGAGAAAAAAATGGCGGAATTCGAAAGAAAACTAGGGAGGGCCCCGAGGAAACTCTCGACGGCAGAATGCAAGATTGGGAAGTCACATTAAAGATGGACGCCGCCGGAGATGAATGACCGATCAGGAAGACTCGGGATGGAATGCAAGAAAAGTAAGTGATGTACTGGCTGACAAAATGGCCACCAGAATACTGACTGACAAGATGGACGCCGTCTTACTGACCCACAGATGACCGCCGGCGTACTGGCTACCAACATGGTCCCGGGGGGAGGGGGGGTGTTATCCAAGATGACAGCCTGGGGCTGCGGCACTGGAACCATCCTTTTTATACTACTTCTGTGTGTCATGATATTGGCAGAAATGGCTTATGAAGCTACGGAACATAGTCTCAGCAGCGAATGTTGTCTCCCACGCGTATGTTCGGCTATGTACGGTGCAGACCATTCAAACCACTTCCCATATACTTGACACTGTGGCTGAAATTGGTAAGGTCTGGCTACCGTGTGCACCTGGAGGCTTCAGAGCAGCTGCGGAAAGTACAGTTACTTACCCGCCGGTACAACAGGACAGTTGGAATCTTGATCATCATGTTCAGAAGTGTGTGCGGGTACCTTGAGTGTCTTCCTATGGGGAACATCGCAAGCTCTCCATCGCCGCCAAACTTTGTTGCTACTACTAACTGACAAAGTACTCTCACTCTAATGGTTGTTAGCAGCTAATATAACACTTCTGAAATCAACCTTTGAAAATGTCACAGTCCCTACGAGCTTAACAGGCACACTAACTGCAATGCTCCCAGTAAAATTGGTAACGAAGGAGAGAAAGAAAGTTCCATCATGTCTTAACAATTAATTAGAAGTGCCAAGAAAAGATTGTAAATACTGAAATATTTCTTGCTTCCTGATGTTTCTTAATGCGTTCAAGTTGCAAGCACTAGCAATTTTGTAAAATATTTACTTCTCTAATAATTTCACGGTTTCACGTAACCAACGCATCAATAAACTTCGTTATACATATGATGGAAGAACACACAATGTCTATACAAAAATACCTTAAGCAGGGGTTTCTAAAGTGACCAGCTTAACATGAAGAGCCTATGAATAAATTATTTTTAAAATAATTTTTTTTCGTAATTGACAAACTTTATTAATCCTACAGGTGTCAAGCTTGTCATATTTAATACTGTGTATTTAAAATATTAGAATAAATTGCATAAATATAACGCCGCACATCTAATAGTTTAACAATGCTGCGCTGTACTGACATTATTAATTGTCCTTGTTTTTGAAAAGGAAGAGAAACTTGTTCAAATATTTTACTAAACCTTCAAAAGTCTAAAATCATCCTTCAAATTTGACTGTACTAATAATTTTTCGTTATGATATAAAACAAGTATGGCTTTTTCTAGAAAAGATAAAAGAAATTAATTGGAAAATTATATATATATAATTTTCCTATTATGTTTATATATTATACACACACACACACACGCGCGCACACCACACACACACACACACACACACATATATATATATATATATATATATATATATATATATATATATATATATATATATATATATATATGAGTGTATGTATATATAATTTTCTTATTAATTTCTTTTATCTTTTCTAAAAAAACCGTACTATTTTCAGACTATATATATATATATATATATAATACAAATCTCAAAATTGGATGCAGTTAATATGTTAGTTAGGCTGCAGTTAAAATTAATTGTCTAATTTTCCGTTTCGTTAGAATGTCGTAACAATTATTTTACAGGAAATTTGCTATGTGGTGCATTTGTATTTAAAAGTTCAAATTATGAAATAAATTTCGAACTAAAAATAGTTGTTTTCTACATCCGTAGCGTGGGTGGAACGAATGTCAGATTTGAAAGGAATTGCTGTGTTTCTATATTCCTGTTGATTCTATAAACACTTAAGCTTAAAACAAATATCGTGTTCAAATAACTTTTCGAATGTATAGTGAATAAAGATTGTAAGTTTAAATTACACATAAAAAAATTATAAATGTTATTTTGCAAATTATTTAGTAATTTTTGGCACGAAACCATAATAATTCTTAAAATATAGGAAAAGAGTGTGCTATTGATCAGTATTAAGTAATACTATGTGATCGTCTTCCTTACTTTAAAATGGCTTCTCCTAAAGCAAGAAGAAAGTGGAACATTTATCAAGTAAATAATAAAACATTCATTTTGTTTTGTTTTATTGCATCCGTAAGATCTTTTTTCAATACATAGCTGTACAAAGATATTGGACAAATCAAATTACACTATACAAAGTTTATACACTGGACATAGTAAACACACACACATATGTCAGACTACACGTATACGTATCACATCTTTTCCGCATAAGTTGACCAATCCTCCTCCAACATGCTGTGGAGCGTCGTCGTTTTGCTGAAACAGAAGAAAAAGAAACGAGAAAAACTGGAACAAGAAATGCCGACAAAGACATGTTATGCAATAATTTCTTAATTTTTGTAGTTTAGGTATTCATCTACACTATAAAATGTTAGTCTAGAAAAAATTCTTTCAGCTGTTTTTTTAAAGAGTTTTTGGTTAAAGAAGCAAATTTCTTGAAGGTGTTTTGGTAACTTATTGAAAAGTTGGCTATCAAGGTAGGATGGCCCTTTTTCGACAAGTTTTAATTTAACTGAAGCCACGTGTGTTTTTTTTTATTCTAGGGTCATGCTTATGAAAGGACTCATTTTTCTGAAATAAATGGCTCTTTTTGGACATGAATACAAGTACTGAAAACATGCACTCAAATGCAAATGTTAAAATATCTGAGCTCTTGAAAAGGAAAATTTTTATTCCTTTGGTGAGCCATACAGTTTTCTTTGGATTTTTATTACTGTGGGTCAGTTGGGATGGGAAACATTTTTTCAAAACAATGGAGAACTTGGTTATGAAAAGAGTTAAATTTTTCATTTGCTTCGGTACAAGTATACAATGTTGACCATTGCTCTCTACTGAGCTCACTTTTTAATTGTAAGACATTTTCCAGCGAAAAATCTCACAATTTCTTATAAGAAATGCTTTTGGAGGGCATTTTTATGGAAGGCATAACTAATACTTGTGCATGATGATCTGATAAGCCATTTTATTGGGTGCCAGTGGCACTCTGCAACTGTGTTACTATCAATGAAAATGTTATCAATTGCTGTCTGACTGGTTCCTTCTATTCTGGTAGCAAAGTTTACTACAGATTTAAGGCTGAAGGTACTGAGTAGATTATCAAGTTCAGTTCTTTGGTTGATTTCTTTTAAGTAATCAATGTTAAAGTCTTCACAGAGAATAATTTCTAGATTGATTCTGTAAATGGCTTTAAGATTAGCTTCAAGAAATTTCAAGAAGTTACTAAAGTTAACAGAAGGGGCTCTATATATATAGTGAGGACCCTCACTTTTTTAATTTGTCAGTTATTACTTACACATAACTGCACTCAAACACTTTGTCTTCGCATAACAAATGTGTGTCATTTTGAAACATTCAATTATTTTTTATGAAATACAGGTACCACCCTTAGTCATGCTATTTCTACAATAAGTGGAACAGAGGGAATAACCACGAATTTTAATTTGCTTAGCAGAGGTTTCAGTTAAATGTGTTTCTGTTAGACATAATATTTGTAGATCCAAATTGTGTTCTGCGGATAATTTGTCCAAGCACACAGAAAGCGCATAAACTTTGCTTATTAAACCTCTAATATTCTGATGGAATAAATACAAATTATGTTAATTAATTATAGTAGATTTTTTAATATTTGCGCATTTATTGAATGTTTCTGGTACTGAGTGTGAAAGAAAAACTTATTTGTTACATGAATTAGGCTTTATGGGCATGGATTTCTTTAGCCTAAAAAATTTCCATGGTCTCCAACGATTACCTGGATATCTTGAATAATAGAACCATGGTCTGTACGAATCCTACTAGCAATGAGGTCAGCAAGTTTCCCCTTGTCAGCACGACTCAGATTCAGACCATGTCTCGTGTGGTCAGCCCTGGTTATTTCCCGTAGACCAATCACACCAACATGGCTCAGTCTGCCAGACCTTGCACAGCGCTGCACGGCAGTGTTAACTGTCTGCAACTTCCTTTGTAAGAAAGGCTTGTCATGCCATTGCAGTGCCTCACAGACCAACACATTGGTGTGACTGGTGGCCCTGGCAATGTTGTGGATGTCTGATCCAACTGAATAGTTTTTATCCTTGTCCCGATCAATGCTGTGGCCTATTCCACCAACAAAAACAACTCAATCTGACTTGTAAGAGTCTTTACTTAAGCTACATACATCTTCTGCCACACTGACAAGGCCTGCATTAGGTCTGAAACCACCCACTGAAGTCATTGGGTGTTTTGATAAGAAGAGCTACATTTTGTGTCTGTAAAAACATATAATTTTAAAAAGTACGTATAAATTCTTAACGCCAGATGTTAGGTGGACAGGTATATTTCCGCCATTTATTGTCATTAAAAAATATTTCCTCAACGCGGATGGCTTGCATATTTTTAAGCAGCACATATTTCCTTTAAATACACAGGTTTTATTTCACGTTTTAAACTGATTCCTTAAGAAATATTTGACGATAAGAAAGTGGTGCTTAAATATACGCGAACGCACGGGAATTAACATTACCTACCGAGACAAACCACTCAAAAGGATCGTAAAGTAGCACGTGTGTGACGAAACACGCACGTTTAACGTCACCGAATTTTTTACGATACGTCTTTGGCGTGTGGCTTCGTCATAGTGGCCTTGTCCAATAAAAGTTTGTGGAGGCCTCCAAACATTTTTATGACAAGGGAGAGTTCGCAAGGAAACCGATTAGGTGTCATAAAATATCAACCGCAGCTCCGAAACCTTAGATCTGAATTCCACAAAGACGGACCTTCGCTGGAATTGTTTCCCGACCTATCAGGGCATACTTGTGACGAATTGCTTACGCGTGGAAATAACGCACCTCTGACACTTAAAAAGTAACAACAATTAGAGGTTCATTCTAGTGATTGAATTTAGTACGCGTGTCATTAAAAAAAATACATTATATAAATGTGGCACAAACATACGCATCTCTTATTCAGAGAGGTTAATTGGGAGATTAAAATGTTGAAATGAAGTAAACAGAACTGAGACAACAAAGATCGACTCCAACAACCCTCTGAAGAAGAGGAAAAATCAGTACAGTAATTGCTAGGCGTAGCTAGTACTGTATGTGGCAAGTCGGTTGATGAAGACACTTGACCCACCTTCAACAGAGAATAATAATTAAACTACAAAAATATTAAAGTGAATAAATGTATCACATGTTCTACACTCTACAATCCACAAATAAATATTAGTATATGTTTATCGTGAGGATATATGTCCAGTCAGTTGCCTTAATAAATCGTACATTAAAAACGTTCCTCGAAGATTTCGTTCTCTCCAACTCAAATTAAATCCCGGCTGCGCTCATGTGCTTGTAAAAGCTATCAGTCGGAATCCAACCTACGACTAGTGTTACCAGATATCTGGCATATAAAGGACATTGCCTTCTTTTAAAGGATATTTTTTGCTCCAAGCCACATTTTTGTAGCTATCGAAAATGCCCAGCATTAATATGGTAAAAGTAGCATTTGTATAATAAGTAGTTTGATACTATTATACACTTTCTGCAACAGAATTTGCTGTAACTGTGTTGTCAAATTCACTTGAATAATCATTTTAAAAAATGTCTCTATGACTTATATGTTTTTCGGTGTTATATTTAGTTACTGTTACATTAAGTACGCAAGTTTATTTTCCTGGTAAACAGTTTTCATCTTTTACGTTAACTCATTCTGGGAACATTATTCTCTGTTAATAATTAAACTTTTGAAAACAGTTTGAATTAATAAAGTCTTGATATAGTTATTTTTAATTTCTTTCTCAACATAATTAAGATTAACTCATATATGAAAAAATACTAATGTTTTGGTTTATTGTATCCTTTACGATTTGCGGCGCCATGAACTGTCTTTTGTAAAGGGGCCGCGGTGATGTAGTGGTCAGACTACCCATCTAGGGCGGTCCGTGTTCGATTCCCGGTGGGTTTGCGACCCGGATTTTCGCACGTGGGAATCGTGATGGGTGATTCCGCTGGTAGGCGTGTTTTCTTGTCGATCTCCCGTTTCGCCCACATTTGCGTTCCTGCGCCGCTCCATGATCACATCGTTTCTCCCTCATCGGCTCTCAAGCCTTAGTTGTTATGAGCCGCCCAAATCACTCCACTCTCCACCCCGTTTCAACAAAATATCCTCCTTTTTTAAATCTGTAAGTCTGGTAACGCTACCCACCTGGTTGAGTTAAAGGTGCTATTCCTATGAAGCGGCTGTTGCATGCGGCTGACGCATTGGGGCATGATTCCTATGAAGCGTCAGCCGTGAGCGTCAGTCGTGTGCTATATGGCATAGCGAGTTGACATGAGTGAGCGCAAATTGTTGTTGTGTTTACTTTTGGAAGAAGATTAAGAGGAAGAAATGGTACTGCAACAATTAGGTAATGAGAGAATATACACCCTATATTTTAAAAATAAGACGGGGAGAAGGTTACTATAAAATACTTGTAAATCGACATTTGCAATACAATGACAAGAAATTTCGCGAATTCTTCCGGCTAAACATGGCTCAGTTTAACTATGTCCTCTATCTGGTTAAACATGATCTCAAGAAGGATCCTACAAATAGATATCCATATCCTATAACACCAGACCAAAAATTGGTCATTACTCTGATGTAAGTAAAATAAAATAATTTATTTTGTATAAAAAGTTGTAGTGTTCTACTTATAGGTTAAGGTTTCCAAATGGCGTGGGCGTTTCAAATTGAGAACACTCATACGATAAACCTTGGGTAGAGTGTTGCACACTAGATGTCGATGGTGATGGGACGTACGTACTAGTAAAGCCTGTTCACGATAAAGTGAGCACTTCGAGCACTGTTGAAATAAACCTTAGAAAAAAGTCACTGCTCCTACCTGCATATATTTTAACGGGCACACTGAGTGACTAGGGGCCCAGTAAAGTTGGTAACGAAAGATGGAAAGTAGTTCCATATCTTAACGTTGAATAAAACGTGTTTGGGAACCATTTGTGATGACTTAAATTATTTCTTTCCTTTTCTGCTTTTTCAATGCATAATAGTGTAATAGTTAGCAGATTATAAAAATATTTACTTTCCTAATAATTCAACAGATTCATTTGACCGACGCATGGATAAAGTGATGAGGTCCATGGCAATGTTAATTCTACATAAGGCGGAAGAAGATACAACGTGTATACAAGTAGATCATAAGCAGGGCTTTCAAAAGCGCTTATTTTACCGTGAACAGCATATACTAGTTGATCGTGATGCTGACGGTACTGGTGGGAAATTTAACTGTTGTGTGTTTCGATGTTCCAACTCAAAAAACCATCTGCAGTGATCTAATTTTTGCTGCATTAATCAAATCAGGCCTAAGTTTCTTGATAGACATCACTATACTTTAAAAAAATACATCAACCTCATCATCGCTATTCACGCTGAGTCTGTTAATGATGTGTTGTCTCTCGATGTGTCTTTCCTCAAACAACATTATAAGTTTGCCATTTTGTCTTTGACGCTTACTAGACGGGCGAACTGAATCTACCGGTATGTTCACATTGTGTGTGAGAGAATCCTTTGTGATCGGAGAATTCGGTGGTGCACCAGCTTCCTTTGTGGCAGCGCATTCGTCCATTACCACGTAGTCTTCTTGGCTGCTGGTATCTTCACAATGAACGTTGGAAATGCTTCTGTAAAATAAATAACAATTACATTGAAGTATACTTGAGTACTTAATGATATGCAAAACGTATGTCAAGAGAGAATATCTGAGTACTGCTTACTCTCGCTTGTGATCTACTCGGCCATGAAATGTTAGCATATCAGCTAGTGGCAATGGCTTCCCTTTACTCGAAGCAGAACGTCCAGTTCCTTTCACTCTCTTCTGTCGTTTGTGATAAGTGTCTTTGATGTTCCTCCTCGTTTCTTACAATCTTCGATTGGAATGGAATATATTAAACAAATAAGCATTTCGTTAGTATTTAACGACTACGTACACAGTAAGAGTTATGTGTAAATTTATATTAATGTATGTTATGTGTTCCCATGCAGAAATATGCTATGTTTTTATGTGTTTAGAAAAACCACAGTAGATGTGAATTTGTAATCTGTCCATCCGGTTTATGGTATTTGTAATTTCACGCATACACTAAGTACTATCTGCAAGTCGTCCTGTATTTTAGTACACACTTACACATATGTATTGGTGTGTTACCTGGTTGCCTCGTTGCGAAGCTTAGGCAGTGTCGAAATTCAGGTATATACTGGTGTACTTGCATCCTTGCATACTTTACTGAACCTTGGCACCAATCTTAATGAATTCGGACAGGCAATCTTGCTGGCTTTGACAACAGCTATTAGCCAGATATTCGCTTTTAATAAACGTGTATTTCGGCGAATAACTTGATAAATGCCGACAGTAAATAATATTTAAGTTCCACTTTCATGACATTTATTTCCATGTTGATTGTGAGTTTACAATTTAGTTTGCTTGTTTTACCTTAGCGTTTTGTGGGTTATGCAGAAATATGCCTAATACGAATTTAATGTTTAGAACTTTCTTAAAGAATACATTCCAATAATTATTAACTAGGCTCAACTTCTATGCTTACGAAGTAGAGATGATTCTCTGATAGTCTTTAAATAGAATAATCATCTCGAAACCAATTATAACCTACAAATTGCTTCTCAAAATTGCGGTAAATATAATGCAAGGATGCACGTAGTATATATTTTCGTATAATTGTATACTTGCATAATTCACTTGCAATTTGGACAGCAATTATGTCTCTTCCGGGGGCAGATACGCACAAGACTGTACTTCAGATTCTGATACGGCCTTAGTTTACTAAGGCCGTACTCATTTAGTTTTTCTCTTTAGATATTGTAGAAACACATGCTTTTTATACGTTTTAATTTTGGCAGCACAATATAATAGTTAGGAAATGAGAGCGGCGGCATACCTTGCTACTGCGCTGCCATGGTGACCACCTTCGATTACATCAGTGGCAACCTCCTGCTCTGTCATTCCGCCGGCCACCATATTGGCAGTAAGTACATTGGTGTCCATCGTGGTAGGTAGTACACCTCGAAACTACATGCTCTTGCATTATGCTTCGAAACATCACATTCAGTCATTCCTCTCCGACGATGGCCATATTGGATTCTACTTCACGTTCTTGCATTTATTCCTTAGCGAATGTGTCAACTTCAATCTCTTACATTCCGAGGGTTTCCTCGGAGTCCTACTGTTCGTTATTCATTTTCTTTCCTTCTCCCGCTTCCTCTCTTTCTCTCTCTTCATTTTATTCTCTTTCTTTCAGTTCTACTGGGTCTATTTTCCCCTCTCATCCTTCCACCTCTCATTCATCGTCTGCTGCAGATGTCGATCTTGGTTGTCGTCTGCTGCAGGCGCCCATCTTGGTTGTCGTCTGTTGTAGACAACCATCTTGTTTCCTGCACTCGCCCCCAGAGTGTTTGAAGTTCCACAGTTAGCAACTAAGGGTGATCATGGCCATCTTGTGTGTCGTCACCCACAGAGGTGTTCTGGTAGCGAAGTGTATAGTTTAGGCATCGAATAAACTCAAAAACTGCAGGGGGTGTGTGGTTTCGTTCCGATGGCCCTTGGGTCGCCAGTCCGGTGTGCTAACCACATGACTAGCATTACACTTAGTGCGACAGGAGATGAAATAGCGTATGTGCATGTACTCACCAGCCACTAAACTAGTTATCATGAAAAAGGATCGTCATTGCAAGGGAAGAAATACTCGCATCAGCCAACACACTTATCACATAAAAGGTACAGCGTGCACATGAGCATCTTATGTAAAAAAAAGTTAAACTTCAATTTCTATGCACACAATTTATATGTAAAAGTGATACCATAATTCCCTTCTGTATTTGCCTATGCTAATAACGTAAATTGTGAACAACTCATACGTCAATCTAATCCCCTTATGTATTTGCCTATGCTAATAACGTAAATTGTGAACAACTCATACGTCAATCACCTGGCTGACATAATCTCAGGTTTTCTCATATTCCTTTTGTAGGGGACGAGTCCCATGAAACACCCATACAACCTCATCAGCAGCCGAGTGGTCACGCCACACACATACGACTTCTTAGTATTTAAATTATTTTTGTAAGAAATGTAATTGTACATAAGAAAAATTCGAATATGTCACGCTTCTACATAAAATAAGTGCGGAGCCATCTCGACAACTCATCCGGGAGCACGACTGCTCCTCCAACCTCTCTTGTGTTCTCGCGCACATGCAGCCGACACTTGCATTCTTACAGAACTACTTGCGCATTGTGGTACATGTGCACGCACTTTGTATATATACACATAAAAGCGAATACAACAACACACAGACTCGCAGCAGATGGTCCGCCAGAGTCACTAAAAGTGTTCTTGCGAGGAGAGCTGTGGTTATTATCAGACGCTCACACCCCAGCCGAGATCACATAGTGAAAGAGGAGGCAGGCGATTGGCCGGCTCCATCATGCACCAGGGCAGTAAAGAGCGCGACCACACATCATAGCGCCAGCCGCCACTGCTCGCAGGCACCCTAAACATTCGGAACGCTCACATACGTCAGGCGACTCTCCCACACACATTCACAGATGCGCCCTTTCAAGCGAGAAAAAAATTCCAAGTAAAGAGCCAAGCTGTGCCCAGCGGAGTAGAAATATATATCAGTCCTACACCAAGATGCGTACCCTGCTTCTCACCATGTGTGCTCAAGGGTGGACAATACATTCCCCTAAATAACAAAGCTCATTTTAATGCAAGTACAAGTAATGACAAAACATACAGTTTATTTATAAATAATCTTTATTTAAACACTCTCTTGCATGATAAGAGTGTTCATTTACCTATAGACCTTTCACGGTAAAGTGAGCACTTTTGAAAGTCCTCTCATTTGGAATAATAGTCGATAAATATATTCTATTTTAGCACTAAACGTTAACTTCCGAGTGCACTGGAATATACACACAGTGTTTATTACTTACATGTCAATATTTATATAAAAAGATGGTTAAAGGACAAACAATTGCTGAAAGGAAAAAAGGAACTAGGGCCTCAAAAGTGCTCACTTTACCGTGAAGAGCCTATACCTATCTTGCAAGTACAGGGAATGACAAAAAACATACATATTATTTATTTAAATCTTCTCTCGCTTAATACCAACTTACATTTACCCACCCACCCACAGCACAGGTAACAACAAAAATCACATAGATTATTTATAAATAAACTTCATTCAAATGTTCTTGTCAAAAAACATCAGGCTACATAGCTCTCATGTAATATCGGTGTTCACTTACCCACATACCATAACTCAAGCACAACCAATGACAAAAATCACACACACAGAATAAATCATTTTTATTCAGAAAATATATATTCAGACATACATCGCACATGTGATATCAACTCCTAGAACTTAAGTATACCCAACGACAAAAAAACACACAGAATAAATAATCTTTGTTAAAAAAAATACATCTTTTGCAATTGCAGCATTCATTTACCCTCATCAGTGAACGCAGAGCGGTTTATCCAGCTGCTGAATTGAGGTCAAAAACCAAGCCATTTCACAAAAAGTCATTTTCCCGACTTTCGAATAACTTTCTCAACCACATACGTGTCCGGGAATCTTGTCAGCTGTACCTCCTGGTCATAGAACACACCTCTGAGTACTGTGCCATCCATTTCTTCAAGGTAGTATGTAGATGGCTCATAATGCCAAACCTTAACGACCCCATACATATCTATACAGTAATTAGCAGTATACAATTTATCAGATCTTCCTTTCACTTGTGATATTCAGACATACGTGCCAACCTTCACCTTAGATTAGCATGGATCCACTTTCTTGTCGGTACTGTACACAGAGTCCAGCAGAATGTGAATAGTGCAGTGAACCCTGTGATTGTATGGCGACACAAGACTGTGCTAAATGTCCAGCCACTTGTAACTCCCACGAGTCGAGAATTCCTGTCATATCTCATCCGTCAAAGTGTGATTAAATCTCTCCGCAGTTGAAGCTTTCAACCTGCTGTAGGTGCTGCAATGGTTGATTTTATTTGCAGTCATTAGTGCACGAAAATCGGGATTGTAGAACTACTAGCGAAGATCAGCCTGCAAATTATTACGTGTTCCATTATCTCGCAAAACAATTTTCATCGGATTGCTTACATAAATGCCTCATTTGTGATGAACAAGTATGCCCCATGCATATTTGGTGTAACAATACACAACAGTTAATAGATATCCCAGCCCCTTATTAACTTTAAAAAATGGGATCATTTCGTCTAAATTGGCTTGGTAGAGGGCTTCCCGCCCAAAACCAATTCCTTTTCATCTGGGATAGTTGTGATAAGCAGGGTGGTGAAACCCAGTGGCGGTCGGTTGACAAGAATTTTTTAGTATACATATCCTGTCGTTAGGCAGAAAAAATAATTGTTTGTTTCCCAAAAACCATTTCCTATTACATCTATAAACACCATATGTGCCATTATTAATAAATTTTGCGGTGTACAACTGTAGGTAATTGCAAACAGCCAGGGTACACTAATTAGATAGGTCCTTTTTATATTGCCGAGCCACTAAAGGTAAATAATCTTTATCTTCATAGGCTGCCTCCGGAAGTACCTTGCGCTTCCTCACAGTCCGAGATTCGACGACAGGTCCAGTCTTCAGTTCAGCAGGGGAACAGTTTGTTGTTGTAAATTGTCTAGTCGAGTTATAATAGGTTAGAAAGATTCTTCCAATGTAGCATCTCGCTACATACAAGTATGATATGGTGAGATATGGCATCTAGAACATGTTTGAAATGAAGCCACAATTCATAGTCTGAATTCGTATAAGACAAGGCATGAACAATTCTGGATAAATATTCTATCTTCCATATTTTCGAGACTGCCAACGAAAGTGGAGAGTTTGCTCGCTGCCTTAGTCAATGCGCTAACTTGTCAGTCGAATTTAGCAGTCAACCTGGCTGTCTAGACGAGGCGACCATATATAGCTGTGAGTTTCTTGTCTAAGGTGGAGAGTTTGGCCACGCACCCTGCCAATACTTTCATTTCACTTTCATTACTCGCTGCCATCACTGGAAGAAACATCCCAGCAATATGCTCTCACATAACATCCAGTTTCGCTTGAAAAGTAGTGAGCCACTTCATTCCACTCATCAAGTTGTGAAGGGAAGTCTTGGTCTTTGTGCTCGATGCCGCTAACGGACGCAAAGCCTCTGAAGTAATGCTGTGGACAAAGGATGCAGTAGCCGCATCTCCATCATACTTTGTTCCACCAAGGTTCTTGGCTCGCTTTCCTCCGAAGTTGCAGTTACTGTTGTCAGTAGATGCAATACAGCCATCCGATGCATGCTTCAGGCTGCCGAACATGGATACAGCGTAGCTCATCATTCTCTGATGTGTAGTAATTAACTGATCAAACCCATTTCGATACCTACCCTCATGAAGTGGGAAATCCTGGGCTATCACAAGGAATCTGTGCGGTTTGAGCCAGCGACATGAGCACATATTTTTAAAACTGTCAAATGTCATACCAGTATTGACATGATTGGAGTAAACGTGACATAAATTCAAGTCATCCAAGCGGAAGAGTATAAGGAAATTTGCATTGTCACACATAAGTTGCTTAGGCATGCACAAATATGTTTGACACAGGTAAATTGAGTCCACAGTTACATGTAGTCCCATGCTGAAATACTCCTGCACCATAGACTGTTTTTCACATGCAACATAATCAAAGACAAACATGGACTTAGGCTTGGCTTCACTTGGTGGTACGACATCTTCATTGCCACTATATATAAAATAGTATAGGCCATCCACAGCTTGAAGTATTTGTGCTAGTCGCAGGTACTGTAGCTGCTGTAGTGATTTTGAGTAGATGTATGTGTTTTCGAACCAAAGACCATTGGACTCTTCTAGAAGGCTCAGAAGCACACATGATTTTCCGCAGTTGCTTGGGCCTCACAGTTGCTCGGGCCTGCTATGATACCTCGCACAGTCATTGCAAATAGCTTCCCATGGCACGATTCACAAGTGGTAGTTTCATCATCGACAGAGATGCGGAAGGGAAGTGTGGTGATCTGTTGCATGATATCCATTGTAGTGATATGTCAATGCCAAACCACAGATATTCAAGGTCCATGTTCGAGGTCGGTTGATGTGGGCAGCAAAGTTCAAGGTTGGGCAATGTAATCTGCCAGGCATGTGAAACAAATGTATAAAGTATGAGTGATGGTCAAGTTGCATCTTAGTATGCAGTAATGTATTGTGGAGGTAAGTGGGATAAGGTCTGGTGAAAACAATAATCACAAACCTTTCTGTCGAGGCTTATATTCCATTCCACGCTATAAATACTCCAGACCAGGCACATTGCTAGCACAAAGATTGAAGCGTGGCGATATTCCTGTCAATTTGTTGGATGATGTCTGCAACGAGCCTGACATCGCGTACTAAACAAAGTAGCAGGTCGAAAGATAGACATGCTGCCGACGCCGTACTTGCAGATAAAGCTAAAGCATAAATTATATCGCCCAAGTCCAAAATCGGCGAATGTCTACCTGCCTGGTGCCAATATAATGAAAACTTAAGTCAAGTGAGGAATGGGTTTGCCATTTGGAAGGAAGATGAAAAAATCTGGGAAGCCACAGAGGAAACCATGGGGGAAGTGAGGAGGCATCCTGCCTTTCATCCCACCAGCACTAGGCATACTCAGCAGCCTAATCAGTAGTGAAAATGGTATAGCAAGAGCAGTGAAATCTGCTAAGGAGGAAAATAACCATTTAGGCGAAGTCTTACATCACAATAGAAATATGGAATCGATTGCTAGAAGTAAAAAAATGGCAGGGGCCTCTTTCTTCGCCCATACTGTGTAGGTGGAGGGGGAAAAATAAAATGAAGGAGGAACAGATGAAGGAATCAGTCTTAAGGTCACTGTCCAATCATTCACTCATGAACATAAACTTTTAAAAGTGTGTTCGTAAATGGAAAATATCTAGACTAATTTTTAGGTGTGTTTATTCGCAACCAACTGCCATGTAGTCCTAGATGGGCGAAGTGTGGTATAGTAAACCTAGGTACAAGCCAAGGGCCCGGGACACGTTGGACGATGTATAAAAAATGTGGGAATATGGGCGAATACTATGATAACTACAGTTATTTAAGAGTGCCACCAGAACTGAAAATGTACTTGAGAGGTGTGAAATTACATTACAACTACGAAGCAGAGCAAGAACCACGAGAATCAAACTGTAATTACTTATGCCTGCTCTTCCTCTCAAGGTGTCCTTAAGAATGACACACTACTCAAATCATCAGTCATGTCCGTCATCCTGATAATGTCGGGCAATAGCTCGGAATTACGCTACATGAACTTCCCTACACTGAACCTGGAGAGGGAATGGTCCGTCGAACTAATGATTTTCAAACATACTTCTCTGTACATCATGGAGGACAGTAAGAGAGGTAAGGTGCGTATACCCACGAGCTCTTATGCGATTAAAGATACAGGCGACTACCTTAAGCATGTGTTGGAGCCGAAAGTGATGTTGGTGCTACGAGGCTATGCTAATATGTTACACAGCGAGATGTATTGTACTGCTTAGATAGACTTTACACAAAGCGACACTTGCTGCAATGCTAGGATTCGCGAATAACAAGTACAAAAGGAATAACATTCACGAATAAACCCTGCCAGTAATAATCTTTCCTGTTAACATTATAAGAATCAACTATAATATGGTTACTGGTTCATACTGCACGAATTCTCAGTGGTGGTACCACCTGGCTTTAAGGCTCGGACTCATTACATGTATATACATGTAATACTTTTCCAGTTATAATATAATGCCAGAATTTATGTTAATGTATTTTTTTAAATTTACTTAATTAATAAAAATTGTTAAAATTTTGGAGTTTTCAAAACATCTAAATTGAATTTAAACCATTATACCATCAAAGAAATGATACAACAATTACGAATATATACATAATATATATAATACATATAATATATTATATATATAATATACACACTTTAGAATCATGGTTTTCTTACAAACAGAATTAATTTAACACAATGCTTTGTGTACTGTACATATCGATGAAATGAATGCAGTTCGACTCAAATATCGTATTTTATGTTGGTTAATAATCAACTGCAATACGTAGGTCCACACAGTTAACTATAGAAGTATAGTAGACTACACAATAAAGGGAAAACTGACTGATCAATGCCTAGCCTCAACTATTGGCCCTAGAAACATGAAATTTGGAGGAAACATTCATTATGTAATGTAGGCAAGCACTAAGGAAGGATTTTTGATCATTCAACCCCTAAAATTGTGAAAAGAAGTCAAATGTGTTTTCCAGTACTCCTGAATAGCTAATCAACCCAACGAGATATCATTGGGTTGTTAACTTCGAAAATTAACCCATGGAAATATTTAAAAATAAATTCCAGAATTTTTTTAACCCCCTAAGGGGGTAAAAAGGGGTCATATGTGTTGTCGAGGATTTATTAACAGTGCATCAATGTGATAAGATATCGTTACATTGTTTACTTTAAAAAGCTACTCATTCAAATGCAGAAAAAACAATTTTGATATTTTTTAAAAACGCAACGCTTAAGGAGGTGAAAAGGGGTAAAATGTGTTTATGATGACTCCTCAATATGTGTGTTGCTGAAATCGTTCGAAGGGGAAGAAATTGTATGCAATTCAAATTACATGTTGGTAAATACAGTCGAAGGAGTTCATTACTCAGTGGAATTGTTGAACACTGGGGCTCCCATACCATAGTCTAATACTGCGTGTGGGCAAACATGTTGTGTTGCTGACAAATTTGAAGCCACTAAAACTCTGTTATGACACTTAAAGTCAAGGCTAGACGCAGCAATGTAGTCGAGGCCACTATTTTAATTGGATCGGCTCAGGGAGAAACAGTGTTTGTGTTGGATATTCCATTGATTCCAAATGGTATTCCTCTTGAATTCAAGATATTGCAGTTTCCCCTCAAAGTGTGCTTCGCTGTGACGAGAAATAAGTCGTAGGGGCAAACTATCAAATTCGCAGGAGTTGACTTGAGGCACGACTGTTTTTTACGCAGTCAGTTTTACGTGGCATGCTCTCCTGTAAGCTCACCCCTTAGCCTTGTTGTTTTGTGCCACCTTATAAAAAGGCAAAGTACGTTATTTACACAGAAGTATTGCAAAAAAACATACAATTTGAAACGGAACATGGCAAATACCAAAGCCAAACTTAATAGCTACAATTCGCTTATTTTTGGGCTTTCATTTCATTCTACTTTCTATTTTAAATTTGCATTCTATTTGGAGTACATACTTACTGTTTAAAAAATATTGTAACAAGAGCACGGATTACAAGTGCCAATGCCGCGACCAAAAGCTTGTTAATAATAATAGCATGTCTTGTACGAAAGTTGTTTGAGTAGGTTTATTGAAGACATTTATATACTTACTATTTCTATTTTACAGCAACTTTAATGTAATTTAGTCGTGAAAAAATAGTTTTGGCACAAACTTCAAGTGTGTCATGTTGAGTTTATTGAATTTACCCATTACCTAATTGTCTTGGGGTAGATATTAACAATAAATAGACGTTACTTGGTTTTGTCTTTTATACATAATACTTTAGAAATTTTTTTACTAGTAGTTAATATTTAAGCTGCTCCATTGTTTCTTCGAATTTAAAGTACAGAAACATTTCTACACAAATATTTTGTACGACTCAGGATTGAAATTTTGTGTTCATATTAAAACAAAGTTCAGTATTTTTGTTCTAGGCATACTGTTAGCGGGTTTAATTTCTGTTTAATATTTTGGATAAGCCACATAGTAATTTTTGAATGAGATTGTATAATTTCTGATATAAATTTATTTAATGATGTTATTGACACTCGAAGATGTCAACATATTTTGAAAGCAGGCACACTGTAGAGATTGAACATTTTTCAATACTATATGTTTCAAATAAATGAAGTGAATTATTTATAACTATACAAAAGGTCAGTTAGCAACTTGAAAAAGAGCATAACTTTTAGTACGTAGTTCGTTTTTAGCCTTCCCCAAGAGATATTTCACCATCTTCCGGAAGCTCATTCACCTCCCTCGCTAGCCACGTGATCATTTTTTCATCTATCTCGCAATCAAACTGTCAGTAGGTAAACAAAAGAAATCCTAGGAACTGCTAGGCTTGGCCACGACGTACAGATACTGTATGGAAAATGCCTGCAAACACAACAAATTAGTTATGGAAAACTTAATTAGAGAACAGCAATATGCGAACTGGAAAGGAAAGAAAATATTGTTGTATAATGTTGTGACCTATTCACTGACAAAAATGTGTCTTAACCCCATCCTTTCATTATGGACATCCATGACTATTGAGTCCGAACCTTAAGCTAGTGGATGTGCCAAAGACACCCATTTATGGTCTGGTCATCACGGAGAGCATAATGGCAGTATTTGTCTCTATAGTAGACCAAAACAGTAGTTTGATTAATTTCTGTGGTGAGGAAATAACAAACGCCTACATTTATGTAAAGATGAGTCTGAATTTTAAGCAGGTGAAGGTAATAACATCGGCTGGCTGTTATCTTGCTATCATCTTGCTATCAACTGAAAATGCACATTTCCTTTGGAGATGGGGGACAAATGGTCAAAAAATATGGATACGGAAATATTAACAATAGCAGAGCCGGTAGAGCTCACAGACGCGATCACCAATTCAGAAATTCACATATACATGCCCTATCTACCAGGTTCGTATATACCCTCATCCAAGGTTTGAATCCCGTACAAAACCAAGATATATACACAGCACCATGTAATTAGTACTTGAGGTTTCGATGATCGAGTATAAGAGCAGACAGCGCTGTACTTGTGATGATGCAAATAATTAGAAACGGAATATTGGAAATGGTAAGTAGAAATGTGTACAAGCTGAGTGAATGTGAAGTGGATGCAGTGTGAGATGTTGGAATTACAGCGACCATAAGAATTATTTCTTACTGATACACAACCAAATGCCCTCGGCTAAAATGGCATTGCTGGGGGATTGTAAAGAACTTTAAGGTTCCTGTATTTTCCAATGGAAAATTCGAAGTTTATATAACGCTCGCAATGCTGTTAGGGTTCGCCGACGACTATAGGCATGTAATTATTAATTCCAACCAGAATATAGTTAATATCATGGCCAATGTGAAATCGAATCCAGTGGTAGATACTGCAGCTGTGACAGAACCATATCGCCAATAATATTGTCTATAAAACGGGTACTCCCACATGTCCAGGTAAAAATCCCAGAGTGTATAAAAATTTTAAAAATATTTAGAGAAAGGCAGGAATGTCGATACTGCTTTCACTTGTGGATTTAGAAATGTTTCCGTGCATACCACGCTCCGTAAGTGTAAATTGGAATTTTAAAACCAGTTTTACAAGCAAGAAACCTGACTACATAATAATTGTGTCTCAGACAGGCAAACAAAATGTCCTTTCTTGTAGGCCGTTCGATCATACGAACATAAAGAATTGTAAAATATTCCTCGGCTCTGAGTGTTACCCATATGGAGATTTAAACACTGATTTTATGAAGAGTATGTATATGGTACCATATCATATTGTTACAATTTCTGTCTCTAGAAATTAAGTGGGCTATGTCAAGTTCGTTAAGGGATAGAGGTCTTAATCAAATAAAATAATTAATTATAATATCCTTATTTTATTTACAATAACTACAGCGAAATTCCCTGAACTCAAATTCTCACAATAAATTGAAATCACTTACTGTTCACAATTTACACCAATTAATAAAATTTATAATTACGGCAAAGAAGTCAATGAAATTAAACAATTAAAGATCAGTCCCAATAGACAGTGTATCATCCTATTCACTTATTTTACAATTTATGCGTCCATATTTGACAGTTCGAATATTTGCAATAAAATCAGTATTACACTTCCATTAGGTCCCACCTCAGTTCAGTCCATGTCCCGCCAGTCGCAATGCTCTAGAATCCTCCAAGCGCCTTCACGCACAGTAGGCTTCCTTCGTCGGTTTTACACCCCCTCGTCCACGCAAGCCACGAACACCTCACTCGCCATCGTCCCGCAATCTCCAGTCGTCGTCCACACTTCACTTCGCTCCCGCACACTCGGCCAGGCGGCCTCCATCAAAGACTGCCGGCTGCTGGGTTGCGGCAGTATATGTAGTGTCTTAGGCCGCCACCTAGAATCTTCCCCAACTCGCGTGATGCGTCGCGGAGGGCTGAGACGCCAGTCAGTCTCACCAGAACATTCTTGTGTCGTCGCTAAACGTATCGGAAACTCTAGCAGGCGAGAGGAGGTCTGTGACGCCAGCAAGTCTCGCCGCTGTCGGCATTCACGAGATTACCAAAAGGGTAGCAGACAGCTACGAGCGCATCGTTTCAGGAAGAGGGGAGGGCGAGGTGGGTCTCCGATTATGGCGCGGGGCAGCTGAGTCGGCGCCAGCTGCAACACGTAACAATATGTACACTGACTTTCAGATTGCATACTACGGGAAAGTGCAGTCACCGGTGCTAGAACCCAATGAGTTCATGGCCGCCGCTACCCTAATAGTGTTTGAAGTGAGCAAACAGGATGATAGATTAAAGATGGGTTGCCTCGGAGAACTTCCCAGTTAATACTCAGGCATATACCTTAATAATTCACTATAGACTTGTTGTGCAATGTCCGTGACAGAATAGATAAGGCTTTCAAACAATGTTCGCGAACCTACAGTGCTGCATGTATCCACACTGTTTCACAATTAAACATATTTGCATAGTGCATGCGGACGGCAGCATGGTGACAAGTACATTTATGCCGCCCTTCCGATGCCCCTCACTCGACAAGAGAAGCAAGGCGACAAATATGTGGCTGGAAAAACACTATCATTGACTTAGTGGAATGATAGCGATGTAGAATATGATAAAATCAATTATGTACTTACCTCTATGCTGGCTGCGAAGGAGGCAGATGGTGCAGGCTTCATGGCTGGCTTCAAGCAGAAGCGTTGGCCGAGTATCTATTGTGGTGCGAATGTAATACTATTCGATTTGCAGCCAGAGTATGACTGGCCCTCATTATGCACATTGAAGTCTCGGTACACGACAAACCATGAGTGCGATGAGTGCAGGCTAAACCGATCATTTGCATGCATGAACAAACGGCTGATAAGGACTTGGGCTATGCAGAACCACAGTGGGGGACAATTGCGTTTATGGTGCGAACATAACATTACGTGATGTTAGGACGGTCCTTCATTGCGCACATTGCAGACTCGGTACTCAACAACCAACCCACGAGTGTGACTGGTCATGTCCACACTGCTGCTAAGGACGTCGAGTGTGGCTTTGCGGGAGGGGGCAATTGTGTTACAATATAAATACTAGTCCAATGCCAACGTTAAACCATAGTACTTTTCATGACCGCCCCATGCATGCTTCTCTCTCTCTCTCTACCGACATTGATGGGCTTATAGCAAAGTTGAACAGGAACACTCTGAATAGGGTGCTGACGGAACTGGTGATTTGCAAGAGGTATGCAGAGACAGACTTTCGGTGGGCGGAGACATCGTACAGGAAGTGTGTCATATGTTTAATGGACATTGAGTTTGGAGTACGGCTACTGTCTGGCTATGTAGAACTGATACCCGAGAGCGATATGGCGATGTTGAACGGGACGGCTATGCACATTGCCTATGCCGGCCTCAAATCGATTTGCGACAGGAAAAAAAATGCACGTGCTCGAATTCTCTTAACGTGGGTGTATGCATAAAAATAATCTCTCTTTCACCATGTTTACGACATTAAATCTGCTGGACATGATTAAGTACGGTGATGTCATGATCGGCTGCCACTATGTTCATTTTAAACATCAAGGACTGTCGGAGCAGGTGGAAATAAACCAAAATATACATTACAACCTGCTATTAACAGGCAAAACATAACTACCAAAGACATTACCAGGAACCTCACGGCCTCACTACTTACTGCATTTAACCTACACACTCGCCATTTAATATTGGAATACATGCTCCGCGGCAGCACTCCGTAACATTAGAGCTGCTTTCACATCTAGTACAAACCGGATTGCAGCGTCCAAAGTGGCGATATCAACATCCGGTGATTGCACCATCTCATCGCAACTAAGAGCAATGTCCCACATTGACCCCCAACCTAATCAACCATAATATTCCTTTTCAGGCGTGGTAAAGGGACGCAAGTGTGGCAGAGGGGGGGGGGACAGACTTGTTCTCCTCCAACTTGAAGTAATCTCTGTATTGTATAATCCTCCTCATATGCATATGATAAAGGATCATACTTAAGATGTGAGCTTCATTCTTTCCATTATCGCTGTCTAAGAATGTGCGCATATATATGTGTGTGTGTGTGTATATATATATATATATATATATATATATATATATATATATATATATATATATATGTGTATATATATGCAACCCCCTTCAATTTTTAATTACATGTAACTGTTTTAATACCACACAGCCTTTATAATTGCAATACATTTAATTCGCATATTCCCGCTCTGTTATTCTTAATGAGAGGCCATAAATATTTAGGCGCTACCTTAATAAAGTAGAAAAAAATAAATAAAAAACACAAAAAAATTAAAAATATATTTATTTAATGACCTTAAAATCCTACAATTGAAGGATTAAACATAACCTCAATATGTCCTATAACATGTAATTTTTCAGTGGTACCAACATATGACGTCACAACATGGCCGCCCCGCTACTGCACTCCTACGCCAGATGCCGTTGCACGTCAGTTCTTATTTTCCTACTACTGGCTACATTTACCTCCAACCTAACACAAACTGGCGAATGGCGTGGCTGCTCGCTGGTGGTGGGTAGGGTTTTGCGCCGCTGGATACCTGCCTACGGTGTGGCGGTTCGCGCCCACGACCAGCATACAGACACATATGCTTAAGGGATGAGTAGTGATTACACTAATGTACAAACAAAGAAATGCGTAAACTCATGTGAAAACGAAACCAAACAGACTCATGAGCAAATAAAGTACATGTTAAGTTCGTCGGAGGAAACTAACATCACGATGATGCTAATGGGATATGTATCTATTACACTCATGTGTAAACAAAAGTAAATAAACTGGTATGCAAATGAAATGACGTACACACACATGAGCAAATGAAGTACATGTTAAGTTTCGTCAGGAGGGAAACTAATAGTGCAATATTCATTCACCTCAAGCATTGAATGTGGAGTACGGGTAGTGTCGGCGTTAAGTAGGCAAAGGCAGTGTGTAGCAGGCGAAGACAGCGTGTAGCAGGCGATCAAGGCAGACCAGAACAAACCGACTGATTGATCACAAGTGGCTGGCCGCCGCCTTTTCTATCATAGCCGAAGCTCAGAGCGGAGGTGTGCTCGGGCACTTGTGAGGGCCCTTATACCACCCAGGCGGTTGCAGCATTTGTATCCCTGTGCGGGATGTAGGAGGTTTCCCTCCCCAGACCGCAGAGTACACATAGCCCGGTGGCTGGGACGCCCTGCACATCCCAACGCAGCAGATTGCCCCCAGTGGAGGCAGTTGTTCAGATGTTTATCTCCCCCATCCCCTGCCTGATCGGAGGGAGGAAGGCGGGAGTAGCAAACTCCCACCTGGTATGCTAATTTTCCTGTCCGGGAATTTGTAAAAATAACAGAACTTTTAAGCCATTTCTAGCCCCTGAGGGGGGCTAACAATAGTTGAAAAGAACCTCTGTGATGTTGTTAATAGCCAAAAGAAGTTAATTTTTAACGGTTATATTTGGTTTCATAAGTGTAGTGTTGCAATGGATTAATTAAATGGCAGTGAGAATAAGTTTTGCGATTTATCTAGGAGCTGTGTTTGTGCTATATTGTCAATATACTAAATTATAATAATTAGTGTGTAATAATGTGTGTGTGTGTTTAAACTGTGACGAGCAACTGAGGGGCGTTGTGAAAATCACTTTAACTAACTGGACTGATCGAACTCTAAGTGAGAAGTGACGAGCGCGATGCTAGCGCAACTAGTTTTGCTAAATGACTGAAATTTTGTCCCGGACTGTACGGAGAATTTCGACCAGTATCGGGGTTTAATTTTGATGAATATTTGCGATATTGTGAGCTGAAGACGTGAAATAATTGTTGTAATATACTACAATTAGAGTAATCTTATGTGTTATTTTATGAATAAACCCGCGAAATCCGAGAGCAGAGCTTAGAGAAACGAGTTGAGAGCGAAAAGTTAAACTTTTTACGCAATAGAAAACTTTAGCATTTGATTTTACGTTTCCTTTCCTCTGACGAAACAACCAATACACAAAACAATGTAATGTAAAGTCAAGGATAAGACAATTGAAAATCGGTTCTACGAGATCGTAACAATGTGTGTCTTGTTATGTAAATAATTGTAATATTATTCAGGAATGCATTTTACGTGCCTTTTCTGAAAAAAATACACTTAACATTTATATTCAAAGTTCATTTCAAAACAAAAAAACTCATTTGTTTACTTTATTAAAATATGTAAATTCGTGTATTTCCACTACACATTGCATTTGTTTGCAATTTATTTAATCTAAGACGAACTTTATTTAATATACCGAGATTAAAATCGCTCTACAAAAATAACGCACTTTCCACATAATATCTGTTAGATTCTCGGCAAAATGGCTGCTTGACTTTGACTTTAAATTTCAACTTTTCGATTTCGTAAAGTCAAGAGTGCTTGACTTTACCTTTGCCAGTTCAATTGTGTCAAGCTCCATTAGAATCAACATGTCGGAAAACAAAAGTAAAGTCAAAACGTCAGGTCAAATATCAAAATTTTCAATTGTGTAATTGCCTTTACTGTGTGGCTTAGCCAGAGGGCTCTGATTGGCCGGGACAACGTGGAGGGGCAGGGCCTGTGGAGTTACTCAAGAGATAGCAGCACTATCGTTATTTTACCGTAAACAGCTTTTATTTTCATCCGAAAAAATAAAATTTGTTAAAATGAGTTGTAAATAGGAATGCTTTAATAAGTTTACTATATAAATAATGCTATAACACTTTGATTTTAGTTTCTGGCCATAGAAAAGGCCAAATAAATCGTTTAAAAATCAGGGTTGTTGCTGCTGTTCCCTGCTTGCAATGAAATTAAATTATTTTAATAACCTTTGAGGCTGTATTGAATTAAATTTGATGGTCAGTAATTATAATTTAATATTTAATTTTCAGTTTTATTACTTTTCAGTGCTGAAGGCAGGAGATTAAATAATAAAAAAGCAGAAACTAGGTGCCCAAATCAGTTGGTTTTGTATCGAAAAATTCGCGATTTGTCGCTCGTCAGAGTGATAATAGTATTTTTTGTTCTTTGTTTTGGAGTCGCTCCAGTTAGAGAAGGAAAATTAGTTATTTGCTGGTCAAGTAGGTAGACTAAGCGCCATCATGGCTTCGAGAAGTAGCCAGGTTCTCTCTGGTGGGTCGGTGATGTTTCGGATATTTTGGATGTAGGGGCGGAAATGCGCTAGAAGTGACGCGAACTCGCATACTTTTAGGAATTTCATTAATTCACGGAATTCCGGCATGACGCCTCGCATTTCTCCCAGAGAACTTCGTTGGTGAGGGCGGGAAGGAGGTGTTGTGTGAGTTTGTTCATAGGTTTCTCGTGTAGGAGCTGTTTTGTATGTGTCTTGTGAGAGTGCCTGCGAATATGACAAGCCTGGTTGTGGTGTCCTTACCGATGTGGCTTTGGCTGTGTTCCTGGACGGAGCAGGAGGTGGTTGAACTGAGATGGTTAGTTGATTAGCAGCAGTTCGTTTCTGCACCATGTTCAAGAGCTCGGGGCATGCTTTTGAAAGGGCTGAGTTTTCGCCTGCGCAGTTGCTGCATTTTGGCTTAGATGTTGTTTTGTTCGAAGTGCAGCCGCTCTCGTGGTGAGGGCCGGCGCAGTGTGTGCAGGTTGTGGGCATGAAGCTGTGATTTTTCGTGTGGCCTAAGGCGAGACAGTTCCGGTATTGTGCCACGTCTGTTGGGCGTTGCTGATAGACACGGGGGTGGACAATTGTCGTGTTTATTTTTGTGACTTGGTGGAGGGGAGGACGATCATTGTTTTGCGCCGCCGTCACGCAGAAGAAACGTTGTGGCTCCAAGGTATTGGTTGCATCAGTGGTGTCTGGGATACGTTTTTTAAATTGGTAAACGTGCTGGATACTGTAGCCAGCATGTTCCAGATCTACCTTGATGTCGTCAATTTCTGTTGTGGGGGTGAGATCAAAAATGATTTTTTGTGGAAGTTGATCAGTTTGGCAGAAGGTGAAAAAATTGACGAGGTTCGCTTCCAGCATCATGCGAGCCGCTTGGTTTTGTTCTTTTGATTCTGTGATGACGTGGATGCCCTGAGCTGCGTGTGTTTGGCGGGGGAAGGGGGGGGGGGGGGCTGAAAGGCCAGGGTTTAATTCTACTGAGACCTTTTCTGTGTCCTCTTGCAAAGGGGCGAAACGGTTTTTAAACCGTAATTAGTGCGGGCTGTGCCTCATACGACACTTTGTGGAGTTGCTTGATCTCCTGGGACGTTTTCTTTTCTGGCACCAAGCTGTTCTGGTTGCCTTTTCTTTTCACTGGCTGGAATTCATTCTCAGTTTCCATGCATATTGAATGAGGTGTTTAGGAGCGGGAGGAAGTTGTTGTTCTATGAAACCCTATACAGTCAATCATACAGTCCAGTTAGCCACGACGGCTCAGTCGGATTTCCGCCCGCCGCCATGACCCGAGAGGGTGATTGGAGGGGGAGGGGGTACACTGTCTGAAACGACTCTCAATTTGTTGTTTTCAGTATCGAGCAGGTGTCGTTAAAAAGTGTGCATATTCGCTGCGTCGTACCTCAGCCGGTGACCTTTAAAGGCTAGGCTTGAGATGACCCAGTAAGCTAGAATTGCATTACTGGGCCGACCAAGGTACTCCGGTGTAGTGCCGCGAGAGCTAAGGTGTAGCAGACAGTCCGAAGTCAACGAGAGGGCGCTATAGAATGTCTTATCTGATCTGTATCTAACAGGTGGCTGGCTACAGGGTAGGATGTACTATATTGTTAAAATTTCTTTCTCTAGAAATTAAGTGGGCTATACTAAGTTCGTTAAGGGATGGAGGTCTTAATCAAATAAAATAATCACTTATAATTTCCTTATTTTATTTATAATAACTACAGCAAAATTTTCTGAACTCAAAACCTCACAATAATTCGATATTACTTACTGCTTGCAACTAATTACTTCAATATAATACAATTTATAATTGTCACAAAGGAATCAATTAAATTATATATTTAAAGATAAGTCCCAACAGACAGTGTGTCAGCCTATTCTAACATTCTGTGAAATATGTGCCCAAATCGACAGTTCGATTATTTATAATAAAATCCGTATTACAATCCCACCTCAGTTCAATCCATGTCCCGCCAGTCACAATGTTCTAGAGTACTCTAGGCGCCCTCACGCACAGTAGGCATAACTCGTTGGTTTCACGCCCTCTCGTCTATTCAAGCCATGAACACCTCACTCGCCGTCGTCCTGCAATCTCCAGTCGTCGTCCACACTTCTCTTCGCTCGCGCACACTGGGCCAGACGGCCTCCATCAAAGACTGCCGACCGCTGGGTTGCGGCAGTATATACAGTGTCTTGGCCGCCACCTAGAATCTTCCCTAACTCGCGTGATGTGTCGCGGAGGTGCCAGCCAGTCTCACCAGAATATTCTTGCGTCGTCGCTAAACGTATCGGAAACTCTAGCAGGCGAGAGGCGGCCTGTGACACCAGCAAGTCTCGCCGCTGTCGGAATTCACAGAATTCCCAGAAGGGATCAGACAGCTATGAGCGCATCGTTTCAGGAAGAGGGGAGGGCGAGGTGGGTCTCAGATTACGGCGCGGGGCAGCTTAGTCGGCGCCAGCTGCAGCATGTAACAATATATTCCTCCACTCGGGAGGGGCTTATCCCCTCCCTTCACTTGTGCGGGGAGGCCGAGCACCTGGCTTAAGGAACCCATGTGTCTTTCCCCTCCACCCCTCCTCAGTGGATACAGAGTACATTATGTATGTTTCCATTGAATAAGTACTTGTGTACATCACTCTCTCCACGGAGAATAATGTTACCTTCACTTGCGCAGGGGCGGCAGCGGTCGTGCAGACCTGGCCTAAGGAACTTGTATGACTCGTCTTCCCAGTGGTTACAGTGTACATTAGGTATTTAATTCATTCAAGAAGTATTTGTGTACATCAATACAATTCATATACCTATACATAATTATGTATATTCCTATATTTATATATAAATTAATGTTATATTCCCATATTTATATACCTAAACAAAATTATGTATAAGATAAATTTAAAACCATTTTATATTTACTAATTTTATACTTATACCTATACATAATTATGTATAAAATAAATAGCAAATAATTTTATATTTACATATATATGCCTCTACATAGTATGTAGAAAATAAATTGAAAATAATTTTATATTTACATATTTATATTCAATAAATAAATAATTATTATATGTTTACATATTTATATACTTCTACATATGTATATTCCTATCATATATATGATAGTACCTGCATGTTTCCTTCTTGGGCGAACGAGTATTTGTGTATTCTCAGAGTGCTTCATTTTTTGTATATACATCTTATGGCGAAAATTCTTTTTTGGGAATTAGGTAGACTCTTAGATTGCTAAAATAACGTTATTTATATAGAAAAAAAATAAAAGTTGACGTTCTGACAGCGTCTGGTAAACATCGATTTGGAAGCGCTCTCTTGCTTTACAGTGAAGGATGATTTGCAAATACGAAGGCCAACTTCGAAAACCATGAAGCCGCGCCCTGCATCATCGCCAACTAGTCGCCTCCAGTGCCGATTCTGCGACAGAGTTTTCACCTTCGGTCAAATTGCTTGTCGGTTTGAAAGAACCGCCTATACGAAGATACCTTTTTGCGCAATGAAACATTACGACAATGGGCACATACAGCTTTTCAAAGATGATACACTGAAAGAATATACCAAGATCTGCAAGGGCTCGTCTACTGGGAGCCAGCAAGTGATGACGTCAAGACCTTCTGCTACATCGATGGGCACTGTTTCCGCAGAAGATTATTTCGAGAAAGTTAATTCAAAATATGGAATAATTGAGTCGGTTTGTTCGGAATGTACACTTGCAAGACGTTTTCATAAAGTCCACCAACTTACAAATAAACGACTATCAGCTCTAAATACTGATGGACATACAACTCCTACTACAAAGAAAAGTAAACTTTATATTGAAGATGAAGCAGGAAGTGAAGACGGTTATGAAGACAGTAATGATGATGACTATGACGATAGTACTACTGTTGAAGACGATGATGATGCCCTCGACGTTCCTACACATTTCCCAAACGAATTTCCTTCGATAAGTGATGTGAAGAAGGCAGAAGACGCCGAGTTTACTGACTATATGTTTACCAAAGATCCCAACGAGCTTGCAGACAGACTCAAGACGACAGTAGAGGAGAAGCACTCGGAATCATACACAGCAAATTCGCAAGGTAGAATGGAACAAAGCGGATGAATTTCTAGATTTTTCAGATTGTTGGAACTATTTTACTTGTATACCTCCGCGGATCTGTACAGACTGACTGCTCCTCCGCCTCCCGTCGCTGGGTCGCATGTATGTACATATGTATGCATGTCGCCTAGCAAACATTTATGTGGACGTCGTTCCTGGCCACACTGCCTGTTCTTAATGCGTTATCGGTCTCACGTGCAAATTGGAATATTTTGGACTCTGTGTGTGTTGGAGTGTATGTAGGTGCGTGTGTTGGTGTGCATGCATGTGCAGACGTGTGTTGGTATGTGTGTGTATTTGGCATAGCGCAAGTAGATATTGTACCATTTTTTCTTCAGATTTTAACTGCCAAGGTCATATAAGGTTATGGGGTCAGTGTCACAGTTACCTGAACTCAATAAGATAATGCATTATGCTTGCTGACTTCTATGTATTTTTATTGAGTGTTTGTTTCCAAGATCATTCAAGGTCATGGTGTCAGTCGAGGTAGTCAGCATATAATATGGTGGTAGAATTAGTTGATTGACTTTTATGTATTTTCTCGAGTTTTGTTTTCAAGGTCTTTGAAGATAATGGAGTCAAGGTAAAGGTAATGCGCATCTAATATGGTGGTAGTATTCTGTAAGGTTACATGCTTGCTTACTTTTATGTATTTTACCTCACGTTTTTGTTTTCAAGGTCATTGGGTCAAGGTCAAGGTTGAGGCAGTCTGCATCTAATATGGTGGTAGTAGTTAGTAATGTAATATGTCTGTTTATTTTTGTGTATTTTTTCGAGTTTTTGTTTTCAAGGTTATTCAAGGCACTGGGGTTAAATTTGAGGTAGTCTGCATTTAATATGGTGGTAGAAGTTAAACATGTTTATGTGTCGCTTCAGTAAGTTCTTCTAGTAAATATAGTTAAGAAAGAAGTAATTTCAGATATAATCTGACGTAATTTTACATCTATACGAAATAGACAGTGTCGTTAGGAACAATGTGTGAAATGAATTTATGAGCCTGAGAGCAAAAAAAAAAAAGTATTTCTTTGTTTCTAGGGAGTTGTGACGGTTGTGAGAATTGGACGTGCTGTAGGCTGTTTGCTCACTTTCACATAACACCAAGTTGCTTCTTATTTGGTTTTTATTTAGATTTAATTTAATTTTCCACTTTAACACATTCCAGCTATCAATTCTTGAATGGGGAATCTGATATTATTTCGGAACATTTGCTCAACCCTCTTCGGAAATGGAGTACTCTCTCTTGGTGAAACTGTAATTCTTGCAGCTGAACAACCTGGCTGGTTTACGTCAAAGACACTTGAGGACTTACGTGTTACTGTAGAAACAAAGGAAGCTGCTGTGTCACTGTAGAAATTGAATTATTATATTGCCGAAGGAAGATTTTCCTTCTAGTCTTTTCGCATCAAAGGAGCGAAGAAAAAGCCATGCCCTAAACTTTTTCCTTAATTGACAATTCTGGAAGAGTAGATGAAAATTAGTATTAACCTTTCCTTTGATTCGCAGATGCGAATTCAGGACCATAAGATAATATACAGGGAACGTTCTTGTTACACTACTACTACACCAGCTTGCATGTGGTGCATAGATGGAAAATCACTTGGAAGAAAACTACCCTCATTCCAAGTGGCAGGGATCGAAACCAGTGTTGATCTATTTAAGTCTATTCACGGTGAAGAAGACACTTAATTCACTGCCCACAACAACATACTGTGGCAAGCAGGCACCTAATTAAGTTGTAGTGAATTAATTAAAAATACTTGTCTGACTTGACGTGGAAAAATTTATGGCAACTGAAGTCAACGTTTCCTTTTCTATACATATTAATATGCAACTCTGCATATAAGTAGGACATTTACACTCCTAACATATGCACGTTTTCACTTGGGTGACAAGTGAATAAAGTGTACCCTGAGCAGAGCTTTCAAAAGTGCTCAATTACGGTCTTCGCCCAGTGAGGGATATGTTCGTTCGAGTGAAGGAATAATCAGTGAAGCTGCGAACAAGCTACTGTACTGAACTAGCGCGCAGGCGTTTCGTCGCGATCGTACAACCTAAGGAATTTAAGCCTGATCCTATAATGTTATTGGACGCGACTCTACAGCAAGTCCAATGCATGTCTTTTTCGTAGTTCGTATATTTTTGAGATACAGGAGTCTGAAAATGTAGATTTCCGCTATGTTGAAGGGCGTAAAAATAATGCTTCCATTATGCTAAATATTTTGAAAGTACCATTCCGCCATTGTCTGAAATGTGCTATCTTTTCGTAGGCAAACCTATTAAGGACAATTTTAATGGTTTAGCCTAAACAACTTTTTTTTTAAAACACGCTTCGACGCATATGAAATGCTAGTAGCAACCACCTCAATGTACACAGCTTACGTATATGGTATTTTCGCTGTTCATTCGCACTTAAAAAAAAAATCTTTTAAAATCATTGCTGTCTGTATGACGTGTTTAGTGTTTTGATAAATATGTGACATCACAAGCGTTTTATACTTGTTTCATTTTCGGATAAATACCTCTTTTATTAATATTTTACCTTTAAATTACAATATCTAATTTACAGTTAAATAATTTTAAATAATAACAGGGAAACATTAAATGTGTTGGTAAAGCATAATAACAAATATAATATACCAAATATATAATATATAATATAAAATATACGTAATCTATATACATATAATTAAATTGAGTGCGCACAGATACGGCGCGCTGTCCATTTGGTGTAATTTCCTAGACTAAATTAAGCTTTGTTTGAACTTTTAAGGCTCTCCCAACAGCCATTAAACACTAATAAATTTAGTTTATTACAGCCTCGCACGTTAACTTTTGAGAGTAATTAAATTTATATACCCTGTTTATTCGATTATTCGATAGCAGGGCCTTAAATAGTGCTCACTTCACCGTGAACAGTCTATAAACATCAACGTTTCAGCGAGTGGGAGATTTTAGAGCACTTGGCTGCCGTGAGATAGGACATGCCTCTGAAGGAAGGCAACGCCCGTGCTACAAATAGGTTGGAGGGGAAGTACCACGGACCCTGACCTTCCTATCTCCCTTCTGTTAGTAGACACGCCATTAAGATAAATTCTGGGAGGAAACATATTACGTTATCGCTGGCTGTGTTGGACATGGCTGCCTGCCGAGGTTACTCATGAGAACTCTCTGATAGCCAGCTCCATCCAGGTATGCTTCTTCCTTCTCCCGACATGCAGTCACTTCTGTGTGCAGTTATGCTTAACATGGGAGGCAGATTCCCATTTTAACACAGAGATATAGGGCACGCCCGGGAGTTTACCACTTTTGTTAACCTCTAAAAGAGGTTAAAGGCTGTCCACGATAAAATGAGCGCTTTTGAAATCAACCTCAGAAAAAATTCACTGCTTCTGCCTGCATATATTTTAAATGGCGCACTGAGTAACATACACCCAGTAAAGATGGTAACAAGGAGGGAAAGTAGTCCCATATCTTAACATCTAATAAAAAGTGTTAGGTAACAATTAGCAATATCTAAAATTATTTCTTTCGCTTCCTGTTTTTTTAATGTATCAAAATGTAAAAATTTGTAAATTTGTAAAATATTTAATTTTATAAAAATTTTACAGTTTCACTTGAAAGAAGCATAAATAAAGTGTTGATATCAGTGGAAATGTTGATTTTACATAAGGCGGGAGAATACACAACGTCATACAAGTAGATATTAAGCAAGGCTTTCGAAAGTGCTCAGTTTATCGTGAACAGCCTATACCCGGTAGTACCACAAGGAGGTAGTGGGTTCCCTTGGCCTAGGAAAGGCTTTAAGAGATACATCCACTGAAAAAAAAGAGGTAAAATTCCCTTACATGTAAGGGAAGCTAATGTCCTTTACATTTAAGGTAAAATTACCTGTCAAATGTAAAGTAAATTTACATTACAAGTAAGTTACTATTCCCTAATCGTACAGGAAAAGTACCTGATAAAAGTGGGGGGAAAACCCCATACAAGTAAGGTAATATTAACTAAATTGTATAATAAAATTATATTAAAAAAAACACGGGGTATTAATACTGTTCATTTTAATTATTACCTATAACTTCTGACGAAAGAAACCGAAATCTGAACTCTATAATCCTCGGCACTTACCGGAGGGCGGGCGCGACCCATGGGCCTCTATCATGGTAAGCCGATATGCTATCCACTACACCACGACAACAACATGACTTTGTATGGGTGTTACGTGATTGCTTCATCTGCCCGCCCTCCCACTTAGCTGTTGAGAAAATACTGAAGAGATATACGCGTCGTAAGGTAATTTTCCCATCCATTTATGTGATTTTCCATCGCTATGTACGAGAATTTTACTCGAGAGTGCGGTAGTTATACTTTACATATAAAGATCCATGTTGGACAGCATGTATGACTAGACAACAAAAACTAATTTTAAGGTAGAAAGTATATATTATACAATTATCAAACAGTTACAAATAGACTAGGGGATCCACACATTGTATGGTAATTTTCCCATCCATGTATGGGATTTTTTACTAGCATGTACGTGAATTTTACTGCACAGTACGGTAATTTTACCTTACATGTAAGAAAAACTATGCTTACCCCGCAAGTTTGGGAATATTACCTTACACTTGTCAGGTAATTTTACCATTACTTTTTTGCAGTGTCACTAGACCTTCCTGGTTTCACACGTCACCTTACTCTTCGAGACTAGAGCTGGCATCTGCCTCCCATACTAAGCTTGAATCATGGGAAATTATGATGGCGATGCATGGTGGCGGGTTGGTCGACTCCTTGATAGTCAGACTTCTGTTGATACAGTTGGTGTAAGGCAGTTGCCGTTAGACCGGGAGGGGGGGGGGGGGTCCTTGTCTTTATAGGGTGTAAAACCCTAGATTAAAGCAAGGAGGAGCATGAACTGACCTCATTTCCCCGCTGTGAGCCCGGAGGTCGGAGTGAGGAAGGACTCGTGCGGGCAGTGGTTGGCAGATATCGCACCGGCGTGTCTATGTCTCTGACAGACACAATACATATTACTGAGAGAATAACAGCATTATATTATCCTTGAGGCAATCCGAGCCAGCTGGTAAGCAGATAGTGGACCTTACTTCGTTAAGACTCTATGGAGCTGAGCCCAAATACTCAGGACTGAAGTAATAATATATCTATAGTCCATTCCCCATTGGAAGCAACTTTCTCGGAGCTCTGATAAATATCTACTTGCAGGCCCGTTTCGTATCCTTCCGCCAAATGTAAACAAACAGTGCCACGTGACTGTCATGTAGCATCTGTCAAAATCAATGTTTACAGGCCATTGTGTGTGTACATGTATTCGTATACTTTCACTACACCTAAACATAAATATTGAAATGTGACTTCTACTTTTATACCTGTCAGATGTGTTGTTTACTGTTTACAGCTTTTCAAAGAATTCTGTCATATTCCAAAAACCATTCCGTATGAATATTCACAGTTTAGGCCTCTAACATTATTTAGGTCAGCTTTATGACGTTTTAAAAATGCCTGGATTGACGACAGTTCTTACGGATATTTTACATTAACATATTTGTTTTCCACGACATAGCACAATACATGTAATACACGTTAGTATTTTGCCGCGACTGTGTTTAACACTGTTACAACTGCTAGGTAAATGGCTTTACTAATTATCCTTTTGTTATTGATATGTATTGGGTTGTTTCTTTAAAAGGACGGCCTCAGTTGGAATAAATATTAAAATGAAAGAACAACCAGTCAAACGAAAAAGGCACATTAAATTCAAGCACGCAACTCGTGTTGTTAATTTTTGTCATACAAACTTTAAAAGATAGCGGTGAACATGCACACAAATAAGCCTACGGTAACCTTTATTCCGCTCATATATATAATTATTGCTACTTATTGTTTATTAGGTTTATTGAAATTTATCGGGCTGGGCTTAGTATTTTTCTTCTGGAATTGTGGCAAATTACGTTACACGACTGTATTTCAAACCCCTTAGGGCAAAGGTACAACGTTGTGATAAATAAACAGACGTGGATGTAAATAAATAACTTCGTCATAAAACATTTCACATTTGAAACGTATAAATAGTGCAAATCAAATATTTGAAATCACGCACACACAGGGCCACCGTATCGACCTCGATACACAAAGGCACATCATTTCACAGACACTATGATTAACGAAACATACGTCACAGTATATTTATTACTGTCGTGGAAGCACGGATTTATCACAACATCGTAACTAGCCTAGGTAGGTTTAAAAAACACAACGTCTACAAACGTGATGTGGTAATTTGAAGTATTTTTCGGAGTAAGAATAATTTACGATTCGTTTGGCAAAAAGCAACACGCCATGTCATTGCTCGCCACTTTTGCCAACTTCACATGGTAACTGCCCCGCCATCATATCTAAATATATTAAAATACGTATTCAAACATTAAAATCTCTTTTCAGTTGTAAATTACAAATTCAAAAATCATTATTTTGCTGTAATAAGTATGAAATATGCTAGAATTGAAAAAAAAAAATTATAATTTCTGTGCTTACTATCGAAGTGAAATTTCCCGAGTGTGAAAGAGAGAGAGAGAGAGAGAGAGAGAGAGAGAGAGAGAGAGAGAGAGAGAGAGAGAGAGAGAGAGAGAGAGCAAGACAAGCCTCACTGAGCAGACAGTTACCGTCTCGCTCGATAAAACACCATACCATTATGGCCTACTCACGATATTTTCCGCTGTTATTTTAAACTGTAGAAATGAGATATGTTGCCATCGGGGCTACCTAAATATTTCAATAGGCACCGTTTAATTTACAAATAGTATACTAAAAAGCTAGGTTAACATAATATTTTAACTGTGAACTATTTCATGTATGTCTGTCCGACCAGATTTAATTCAAAAACCACTGAACGTATTGGCATCAAATTTACATAGTCTATAGATAATAACCCCAGGACCAACTTAGTCTTTGTTTCATCGAGATACCTCGAATGGTCCCGGAAAAAAATGATGATCAGGGATGTACATAGGTACTGGATTAAACTTTTATTAGGATTTATTTCTGCATAAAAAAGCATTGATAAAAAAGTTCCGTCATTTCTCATTGCTATTTTGTCTATGGGCTGTCCTCCTTTCCTTCCAAAAAGCCGTAGTGGCCCAGTGGCTAGAGTTAATCAAAGTGGGGCCACAGTGGTTAAATGAATAGAACTATATCAATTGGGGCCGTAGTGACTCAGTGGATAGATATAAATAAAATGGGGCCGCAGTGGCTAGAGCGATATTATTATTAGGGATGTAAATTTAGGTAGTAAAATGGGGCCGCAGTGGCTAGAGCGATATTATTATTAGGGATGTAAATTTAGGTAGTGGATTAAGCTTTCCTTAGGATTACTGTTACCTGTGGGTGAAGTGGGGCCGCAGTGGTTTAATGGATACAACTATATCAAGTGGGGCCGTAGTGACTCAGTGGATAGATATATATCAAATGGGGCTGCAGTGGCTAGAGCTACGTAAATATGTATTGGATTAATCTTTTACTAGGATTACTGCAGAATAAAAAAATTATTTTAAAAAATTTCCTTAATTAATTCTATTTTCTTTTCCATGGGCTGTCCTCCTTTCCTTCGCAAAGATCGATTCAAAGTCCTAAATATCATGCTAACGAAGTAGTACTGGCCTGCAAGTTTAAAATAAATTGCAACATGCCACTATTGTGACCTCGGTCAACACCTTAGGTGAAGTTACATTTTTGTGCAAAAGTAACATTTTGAAATTTGTACAAATTAATATTTTAAATTAAAATTTTCGTATTTACGCTAAAAAAAAGTAATAAATATAGTTTTAAAGTGATATTCTATTTTTGTGTAGTTATCATGAATATCATATCACGAAACCATTAAATATCCTGAAAATCAATTTATTGCTCTTGAACAGTCTAAGGCAAAAAGGACGTTTGCTTTGAGGAAGGCAGACATTAAACCCTGTGACGTTAATGCTCAGACTCTAGCTTACTGTTTAAGTGGACGTGTGTTTTTATCCCTCGTGAGGCATGCTGGATATCTGTTCTGTTTGTTGTTTTATGAGATTCCGTTCAGTGCGTAAACAGTGCCCTCCAAGTTACTAACAAAAAGCATCACTGAAAAATAAATTGCGGCAGCCACAACATGCTAATTTGCATATAGCGAAACATTTTCGTAGCGAACACTATATTATTTAACTGTTACTACTAAAACTTGTGATTAGCCTACAAAAATTATTTTTCACATTTACTCCCTACAAAGTATTTTTCTCCATACTGAGGCGCTAATAAGCGACATTTAAACAACAATATCAACTTTTACTTATGACGTTAATATATTTTTGTTGGCCATAATGAATATGTATTTTGTAGTTTAGAAAACTCGAGCCATCGTTCAAATCATAAGAGGTTTAGAAACATAATTATGGATGCAATAGACTGGACATGCTTATTTCAGTTCTACATACCACAATATAACCAATAATATACCTCGACATAGTTTAAAAAAAATTTTATATGAGTAGTAAAGCATTATAAGTCTCAGTCACGTCAGAGCTGATTAGGTGTAGACAATATGCCAGGCTTTATTATGATACATTCACATAGCCTAAAAGTTATGTACCACCATGGTTGATGTACACAAATTTTGCGTACGTGCAAACTGAAAGCGATAAACTGTAGCACATAATTGAGAGGGGAAAAAAAAAAAAAAAAAAAAAAAACCGAAAACACAAATACAAAAATAAGCTTGGTTCAACTACATGGACCAAATGTTCGATAATTTTGATTCTAGAAGTGCATAATCTAACAACGAAAATAACCCACATTTTCGTATAGATTCCATGGCATATTTGAAAAAACATACAGAGCGTTTGGTTTCCGTTCTGTATTTGTTCTCCAGGACCTATTTTTAAAGTACAAAATATATATATAATATATATATATATATATATATATATATATATATATATATATATAATATATAATATATATATATTAGGAATGCCATAAACAAACTAATAAAAAAGACAGAGGTACAAATTTCTTACAAGACTCTAGCATATTTATCAATGATTTTACAATTTATATACTACATTCGTGGAATAAGAAACAGAAATTATATGCTAAGTCGGAATTAATTTTTGACTTACTTCGACTATCGGTCTTGTTTTTTATCTCTATCAGCACATGACTTCTGGTTCATGTTTTTTTATTCGCGGCAATGTTGTCATTTTAAGGAAAAATTGTGGTTGGATGTGAAGTGGTGTGGAGATAAAGTAACATCTACAAGTACGCAGGAAAATTCTGTTTTAATTACTTACTTTTTCAGGACAAATTTTGATGAGAATGGTATAAAAAATGCAATATTCTCGACTTATGTCAGGTGTTTTCTGATTCCCGTTTAAATATTGCCAAGTAGTGGAATGAAAATGGGGGAGTCGGGGCCATTTTCCCTCAAAATTCACTTTTGTTCCCTTAAGATTTCCCGTTTTTCCCTTAAAAAAATCACCGATCTCCCAAGTTGTAAAAACGAGCCGCAAAAAGGCACTTTTATTTCCATCGAAAGGATTTGGGAGGCTCGTTTCTCGAGGGCAGGGCAGAGACGGCCATATTTGTTTTATAGGCATAGGGTATGCCAAATCGATACATGGGATATGGAATCGGAGCCGGAGCCAACCGGCTGACAAGTTGTGACGTCGCCCGACCGCCATGTAGGATGTAGTCTTACTTGACATCGACATTTGACCTTGAATCCATGAATATGACCTTGGATGACCTTGAACCCAAACATTTGCAAAATTGTCTCGAGAATTCACAAATTCCCAAAACATAATAAACGGCTAAAAATTATTACAAAAAAATTATTAAAATTTTTAAAAAAATTGAAAAATTAAAGTATGGAATGTTTTGACTTAAAGGGGACAAGGGACTGGAACAGACCAGCCGCCATGTTATAACGTCACCCAATCATCATTTTGGACGCAGGTGACTTTGATCTTGACCTTATGATGACCTTATAATACTCTCCATGCATTTTTATACTAGATTCTTTATTATCAGTAGAAGGGAGCTAGCGCAAAGGCTGTGTCCTGGGAAGCCGGGGAGCCACATTGGCCATCTTGGATCACATCTTGCCGAAACATCCTGCCCTATCATTCTTTGTCTACAGCGTCCTGGTTTTCCTTCGTAATTTCCCCTTTTTCCATTGGAAATTCCCTTTTTTCCTTATTCCCAACCTCGTGCTCTATCATTAAACCTTGTCTTTTCATGCTGTCGCATTCCGATATTTTAAATTCATGCTCTCTCATTCCCTTCTGTCTCTCTCTCCCATGTCTGTTCCTTCCGGCCCCGTTCTATCCATTGGATTTCTCATAGTCCAAATGGTTTCCATTTTTTATCTTGTCTCACGCCCCTTTCCTCTTGCTTTTTACATCCTCCATCTTTAATTCCCTCACCTGCTGCAAGTAGACTGCTGTAGGCGGCCATTTTAACTTCTTGCGCCCACCACCAGTGTGTGCTAAGTTCTACTGTTCGTAGCTAGGAGTACTGGTATCGATGCGGCTATTGTGTGTGTTGGTAAACATGTCGCCTGCAAGGGCGCGCTAGCATCGACGAGTTTAATTCAAACAGTGGTCACTAGGAGCACTGGAATTTTTTTAGTAAGTTGTTTCGAAATTCAAAATATTCTAGAGGTGTGCTGGATCGTTCCAGCACCTTGACAACTAGACTACTGCCACATGTAGGAAAGCAGGATTTTTAATGTCGAAAACGTAAATATTTATTACGATCCCGACATTCGGGGAAAAAATGTCGATATTTCGCGACTTTATATATATTATTTATACGGTAACATATAAAAATCATAAATAAAAATACTAACATTCTTTCATTCAGATAAAATAAAAGTTTATATATAAAAATATTGGTCCATTTGCTTCACCATGGCTGCTGCAGAACGATGGTGATTTTTCAACTGCTCACCGCCGTCTCATCCTCATACTTTACCGTCCACATGACATAACCACATGCATGGCTCCCCGGGCTTAAGACCGAGGGCAATACACTACACCAGTAAAAACAACCTTGTTAAGTCATCTATACACAACAATTTTTGCATGTTTACATTTAAAAAAAAAACAGGTTTTGTCGCGATCATGGTGTACATGCGGTTTACGAGATGCAGGAAAATAAAACTTCCCACCTAAAAATAAAAATCAAAGCGGACACAGGAAACGCACAGAAAGACGACAGCCACAGAAAAAGAGACTAATAGATAGTCAGATGAAGAGAGATAACTTCGGGACAGGAGTAAGGTTAATAGAAAAGCAAGTTCGATTCACCCACCAGTTACTGCAGTGCATGCATTCGATACGAATACCATTTCGCACCCACATCAGTCACTAGGATAAGCGCTGGGTCCCCTGGGAAGTGACTATAAACACCAGATCGGAGACCCAGCATAGACGACAAATCCTGTGCTCAAGTACACACGAGATATTGTGAGGTGTGAAACAGTAGATCGCTTCGGATGAAACCAAACAGGTTCACAACAGTAAATATCTGTGACATACTTGACAATGTAAGAAATACCTCCTGCACGAGCTTAGTGTGCCATCAGCAACAACACACCTGACAAGATGAATATTATTAACTTATATGCTTTTGCACCAATTAAACTTTCACCATAAAAAATTAAACAGGTGAAATTAAATTATGAAAGTATCTATGTTTTGTGAGAAGAGGATAACTTAATTAGGCAGAGTCCCACCCTATCTTTAACATGCAATAAATCTTCTTACAATATATAAGTAAATAACACTGGTCTATTAGTTTGTATAGCTATAGGCTGTAACAGGACTTTAGTAACTTTTTCTGGAGTTATAATTAGTATATTTTATGTAATTTATCAATTCGGGAATTTAGGTTTTGGTTAGAATCACCTGTTGTTGGTAGTTCTTCTATTTTTGTTTTAATATATGGTCAGTTCCTGTGTGAACCTGTTCTGATTTCTGCGTTGCTGTTTCCTGCCTTGAGTCATGTGGTGGTATTGGATTGTGTTCCTTACTGCCTACTGCCTGCCTGAGTCACATGTAACTGTCAAAACTCTCCATTCTGGTATCGTTTTTGAAAGGGAAGATGATGTGCTATTCACAAAGAGCTACTACTCTATTGTATTGGATTTCAACCTTTCGGAACTTGAAACGGAATATATTGAGTTAGAGGAAATGTTTCAAACTATAACTGTATTGGATGAAAAAGAAGTGAGTTAGAATTCAAATTTTGATTAAAACTTTCAATTTGCTGTGAACCAGTTGAAGGAAAATTCCAAGGCATTCAAGTCAGAAATTTCTACTCCAACCTCACTTTTGCCTTCATCTTCCAGAACAAAATGTGGTATTTTTGACTTTGGAGGGGAAATTTTAAAGACTATGTATGGTACTCTTGACAGCCAAGATCTTGCCATTTTGGAAAAACGACTGAACTCTCTCGCAAACAATCAAGAAGAAATTACTGTCAATTTAGTTAATCACATTATCTTGCTGCGTAATATGGATGATAGAATTTTGGATAGTTCTAAGAGTATTCAAGTGTTGGCAAATAATTACTTTGAACATTATAATGCTCTTAATATGGCATTGAACAGAACCTTGCATGAAGTGTTTGACAAAATATTATTAATTAGTTTTCGTGTTGACCTTAACACTATGTTACTTCGTGTCACTGAAGCTGTGTCCAATGCCATGTTGGAAATTTTTTATCTGAAACACGCAATAGAAACCAGTGTTCATGGTTCTTTGAGCTCTACTTTACTGAACCCAGTGTCTTTTATTAACATTTTGAGTAGGATTCAAAACCTAATTACTTTACCTTTTTATATGATGGCCAAATTGACATCTGAAAACCTGTACATGTTTTATGGTCATAGTTCAGTGCAAGAAGTTATTTATAATACTTCTTTGAATGTTATTGTAGATGTACCACTGGCAAACAAGGACAGTCTTTTTGAAAAATGCCATGCTTTCCCTTTGCCCTTGAGAGTTGAAAATTGAAATCATAATTTGCTATTATCTGTGACTGAATTACTTGTTGCTAGCCCTGACAGAAAATTACTTGCTCATGTACACCATATTGCATTAACTCAGTGTCAAAATCATGGAATCACCGTTTGCCCTCCTCTTTTCCCATATTTTGATAGTCACATTGATAGCTGTGAGTTTAACCCATTTTTCTGGCAAACCCTGTTTGAACTTTTGTGACAAATATAATGTTAATTTTGAACTTCAATTTTTCCAGAAAACCCCTTCCTTTTAGTTATTTGCTACAAAGTTTCCCTTTGAAACCACACTTCTCTGTAGATCTACTATGCATGCCATTTGTCCATTTTCTCTCACTTTAAATGGAAGTGGATACCTAGCTAATGATACCCATTATGACATAGTAAGTCAGTATTTCAAAACCTTTGGTTCAGTTAGTTCAGCCATGCACATCTATCTTATCCTACCTATGATTCATGTTTCGAAACTTGCACCTAACCTTACATAACTTCATTTTTCAAAATTTCCCAATTTAACATTGAACTGCTCCTTAATTAAGGAACTTGATGCTATGTTGGCATCACAACCACACGGTACCAACTTCAATGATATGCTTCATCTTCTTCGTCCAATTCATACTCAACCTAGTACTCATGATTTTAGCACTGTGTCCATTTTTGTCTCTTGCAGTATCACTACACGTTGCATAGTCTTTTGTTTTTAGTTATGGCTTAAATTCCGGTCTCTTTCCAACTGTCCCTCACCACAACTACTTCTGCACCTTCCTTACCCGAAGGAACCCTTATGGTTACTCTACCTCCTGCTTCACAAGAGTCTAAGGCATTGATAGATAACTTTTTTGTGGTTTTGTTAAGGGTTTTGTGTGATAATATTTTTGGGAAATAACTTAGTATAGTATGCTAATTAAAGAGTTTTTCTTCCTGTTGACCATTTTCGGACCATAGAACGACCAGAATTAATCTCGATCGAAGAAGAGAAACTGCTGGAGGATAACTAGATGACGACGAAGTGTCTTAGTTCGACTGGGTTGGTGTTGTGGAACATGCGAAGACGGCTCACTGCAGGGACACCAGGACTAAACTAAGAGAGAATATGCAAAACCTCTCAGCTATCCTGAATAAATATCTATCCTTACCCCACACACATCTAGCATACCATGACGAAACAATTTGAAAGGATGCGCAAAGTTTGTATAGTCACATGAAGTAGCTGCACTTAAAAACTAACCTCATACCCATATGACATGGCGAACATGAGTAACACACACACAATCCTAACTGGCCCAGGTCGCATGGTTAGGCAACATGTGTGAAATGGTGATGATTCATCAATATGTTTTCTCTGAGTCCTCCCATCGCTCCCTCACCCTATCATTACATTCCATCACTTCAGAGACTACCTGTATCTACATTCAAAGTATAGGACAGGCAGACAAAGAGTGTCGGGGTAGTGCTTGCATGCACATCAAGGTGTGCAAAGACCTCGTGGTTAGCCAACATGTTCATGTATGTGTGTGAAATTACATTCTTTCAACAATAGGCTGTCTCGGTGTACGTCCATCTCCACTCGTCAACACGTTCCGACTCTTTCTCATCACCCTCTTGAGACCTGCAAGGACCTGCCTGTGCCTGCATGCCTACTTGCCACACCTAGTGAAAAAACAAGTAGTTCTTATCTTTTATGTGTTCTAATTTCATATCAACATAAACAAGGATGGAACACTGTGTAAAAGAAACATAACACAACCTGGAGGCAATTACAAGTTAGAACGTTGTAAGTACGTTGGGAAAGACACACATGCATTACTTTATAGACATTAACTTCCTACTGTGTGATGGAATATGCAGACTGTTCACAGTAAAATTGAGACTTTTTGAAAGCCTTCCTTAAGATATACTTGTATGCACATTGTGTATTCTTATTCTGTCCTATGCTAAATCAACAATGTCATAGACCTCGTCACTTTAGTCATGAACAGGTCAAGTACAATTGTGAAATAACTACAAATGAAAATATTTTTGCAATCTCATTTTCATACTCAGATGTATTAAAAAAAAAAAAAAAAGTGAAAGAAATAATTTAAGTTAACACGAACTAACATTTTTTATTCAACGTTAAGATATGGAACTACTTTCCAGTCATCCAGTCATCGTTACCGTCTTTACTGGGTGCATGTCACTCAGTTCGCCTGCTAAAATATATGCAGGTAGGAATAGTGACTTTTTTCTAAGGTTGATTTCGAAAGTGCTCACTTTATCATGAACTGTCTTTACACCGTGTTCATTACTTACATGACAATATACAAATGAAAAATAAATAAATTGTGGAAAGGATTAAGCAAAGAAAAGTAACTAGGCCTTCAAAAGTTCTCACTTTACCATGAACAGCTAATAAAAGTTTATTGTTTCTGACTGGCAAGTCGCTGTGCTGTAAGGCCGGCGTTATACTAATGCATTTTTGCCACTGCGGCTGAAATGCCTCGGTTTGATGGGATGTACACAACACATTGATGTAAATGTGAGGTGTCACATTAGTAAACACCGCACTTGTGAGACAATTCGCATTTACAACAATGTATTGTACCCATCCAGTCAAATGGCAGCCCATTTAGCAGCAGCGGCACAAACGCATAGTATGACACCGGCCTAAGAGGTCGGACATGCAGTGAGGCCACGAGCAACTAGCGTCACCACTCCGCTATCCCCAACCGCTCCCTCAGGGCATCAAACGAAGTACAGGTGAATGGCAGCTATACTAGCCACTGAGAGGGACGTGTTTTGAAGGGATCCAATAGCCATAGGTAAGCACTAACCGCGCCCTCCTGCCTCTGCCAGAACTTTGGGCTACACACAATACGGCCCTATCTCTTTCTCTCCCTCCACGCCATTCGTCGGCGACAAGTAGCTCTCCCCTTCACTTCCTTCAACGCCACCTACACACATTCCCTCCCTCTACCTCCAAGCCATTCGCTGGTACTAGTGATAATTACCACTTACCCCTGCCTGCCGCCACTCCAACCAGATCCACTCTCTTCTATGCTGAAACCTGCTGCTACTTCAACAGCACGGTACTAAGATATGCCATACAGATGTACTTACCACAGTTTTTGAAGGTAGAGTACTGCTCAAACAAGGTGCCGGCAACATCATCATTCTGGTATATGTAGCAAAGGCAGAATCTGAACTGGCTAACACCAAACACAAAACTACATTACGACTGTTTGTTGACATCCGTTTTATATAGCATGCCCTCTGGTGTGTGTGTGTGTGTGTGTGTCCGTGTGAAGGGGAAGGCATTTCTCTCACCCCTCCACATTACCAGTTGTATGACTGAATTTCATTAGGGACCACTGCATGACTCATCTCTCCCCTCTACATAGAATAAAAGAAGCAGTCGGAAATGTACTTATATATGGCTGGCATGTGTGTGCGCTACCTCACTGTATGTATAATGCTTTTCATACATGTTTGATACTTCAATATATAGTAAACTGTTACCATCACTGTAATGATTACTAAATGTGTTTTTAGAAGAAATGATCGCAAACGTACTTACATTACTCGTGTGTGTATGTTTGATACTTCAATATATAGTAAAACTGTTACCATCACTGTAATGATTACTAAATGTGTTTTTAGAAGAAATGATCGCAAACGTACTTACATTACTCGTGTGTGTATGTTTGATACTTCAATATATAGTAAAACTGTTACCATTACTGTAAAGATTACTAAGTGTAATTTTACTTGACACATGTACGTTTTTTCATACATTTGCAGGTACAATATTAGATAAGGAACATACTGTGTATGGTCAACAATGTTTGCGTTTATTGATCATGTCTCTCTCCGCACATTAACACGTTAGAATATAAATGTGATCTCTTCCCACCTACATACACACTACATATTTACAAATAGAGCAATTAAACCGTGTGTAATACTTTTTTGTGATATCCTTAGAACAAGTCGGCTGTTTACATGCACATACATGAAAATTATAGTGGCATACATAAATACTTGTACAGAAACAAAACTGTGTGTGTGTTTACATATACATACTTGAAATAGCAGCGTACATTTCAGCAATGTGACATAGATAGTGAATAACAATGTATAAACATATCTCCCCCCCCCCCCACACACACACACTACATTTCTACTTACACAGAAAGAGAAACAAGCTTCGACATGTTGACATTCAAAAAACTTTTTAAGGCAAATTGATCATGTTTACACACATACTTAAAAATAAAAAGTGGCATACAGAACATTTGTTAAACCAGTATTATTCATCTATAGACTACAGAACTGCTTTAAAGTAAATTGTATTTGGGTAGGTGTTTACATACATGGAAAAAAGGGGTAAAGAGACTGGTAGCTACAAAAGGTCAATGAAACTATTCATTAGCTGTCTTACATAATCCTTTAACTCTTTAGCAGTGTGTCAGTGGCTCTCCCACCACCGCCTTGTTTGTACGTCTGCATCTGTAGCAGCGCTCATCTTCTACCTCGGTGGAGCTGGCTATCCTCACATTGTTCCCTTCCTCGATTCGCTACCTTTCCTCCCCGCCTTTCACGTCACATTTTTTATAGTAGGGGCTGAGTTAATACATACGGTGGTTTTGTTCCACCACCGCTGGCACTACAAGCATGATCACAATGGACCCGCGTTTCAGCTACTTGAACGGCTGAAGAGTGGTGTGATGTAGGACACCTTGTCAATTTTGTAAACGTCGAGAACGTTACGGCATTTAGAATGTGTTAAAGTAATATGCTGCCGTTTACGGGAGCGCGACAAAAATGACGAGTAGTGGACGAAAGTGCAATTTTTGGTGAGGGCCTTTTAGTTTGTTTTAACGTGTTTAGTATTTTTGTGCTTGTGAGTGGGACCCACAGTACGGTAGGGTTTTCTAAATTCTGTTCCCTTCTAGCGCATTCAAAATTCCTTTTAGGCTAACTAATCTGCATTGCTATCTGTGTTTTTCCAGCCGTTTTAAAATGTAGGGTTCATGTTTTGCGAGCCCATTTGGCTTGCTTGGCCTCGTTGTTTAGAAGGCGTCACAGTCTACTAGTAAACCAGACTTGTCGTTTTTTAAAGTTGGTGTTGTAAATTTTTTTTAGTTCTGGGAGCTTTGGTTAGGGCTTAGAATACATCTTACTGATTTTACGAGCTGCCTCTCAGGATGTATCATTTTTAATAAGAATTTTTTAAGCGGTATATTTATGTCGAAGTGCGCTTTACTGGCCCTTTCCAGAGTGCCGCACCTCACTTGTGTTTGTGTCACATTGATTTTGAAACCAAATGTTTTGATCTCATCAGTATTAAAATATGGTCCAGCTACTTTGTAATTTACACATGTCTGTTTTAATTGTCATGTGAAATATTAAGATCGCAATGCATGACGTGAGATAAATAATTGTACTGCACTTCTGTACTTAATTTGGTTTGTAAAAACTGGTTCTAGTCATTGGTCACTTCAAAGATTTTTGTTACGTAATGTAAATGTTGGCGTGTTTTTTAATGGAAACTATAGATAAGTTATTGGTTACGTCATTCGTAATGTATAATATGGTTAATTTGAGCCCAAGCTCAGTAGTTTCTTTTCAGGCGATAGAATTAACTTTTACCTGAGTCTATAAACTGTGTAGTGTTTTGAGAAAACTATTTCTACATTTATTGAAAATTTTGTTGTAATTGGGCAGCTGAGAGCTGTGGTAATAAAGAAGGAATTTGTTGTGTATCCAGTGGAACTTAACATGATATATGTATTAATATTGATGTTTGTTGGTAGCTTGTTGCAGCATATTTTATAAATGCATAATACAACTTTTAGAGGCTCTTTAATTTATAATTTTTCAACGCCTATTGCTGTCATATGCTTTAACATTTGTGGAGCTTGGGGAAATTATTTTGGAGTGATGTACCTGAATTGAAAGATATTTGGTATTGTAAATATATTTGAAAAAATACAAACCAGTGAAACCGTGTAATGTGTAAGTAATTTGTGTCAGTTTGCCACAGCAGGAATCGCAGTGAGGTCTGGGGCAGTAGCCGGCAACTGCCTAGGCGGTATCAGGCCACTCGTTGGGCAAATTGTACGATTGTCTTCACTTGCAGGAGCTGTAGAGTTGCTGGTCGTCTTGCATTGTTCTGTTGTAGGATCTGCCAGCACACTGACATCCGGGACTGCCTTCGCAGCCCGTTTGAGTCTTGTTGGTGGAGATAATGCATGTACAGAGTCGGTCACCTCGTCGGTTGGAGGCAGCAGCTGTGTGGTTTCACCATCACCATCGACGTGGACTGACGGATGTGAGGACTCCTCTGCTGCTGAACAGTTATCTAGTATGTGAAATGCCACAGCATCGTGTATGATGCAGTGAATATGGCATCTTCCGAGCATGGTAGCTGGAGGTCCTCCCTCATGTAAAACACAGCACATCTGCAATAAGTTGTACAACTGATCAGTTGTTAACCAGTTTTATATGACGTCGGCTCATGTACTGATAGGCAATGTGTGATGCTGTAACAACATTCAGTGTGTATTCGCCACGTCACCTGCTTGGTAGTTGTATGTCATGCTGATGTTTCCCGGGCATCACACTGGTGTAGTACATGTGTTCAGGTCGGAAGGTTGTCCTCTCTCTTCTTCTTCATCATAACACTGATGATGGTGAGAGACTTATATACCAATCTCACATGTGCATGTTGGGGGTAGGGCATCACAGCTATTTAAAAAAAAACACATCGGACAACAGTGAAACAAGGGTACACATGGAGTCTATTCACTTACAAGTACTATGGCATTTTAGTTCATCTTCAACACTTGCACTGTTCAGTGTCTGTACTTGATGCCTCCATGATGTACTGGTAGCACATGTAAGTTAAATAATATATATATTAATTATATACACAGCAGACCTTGGCCGTGCATGATAGGATCCACATGTTTTAACAATCGTCCAGCGTAGTGGTATGCATGTGTCCCATACCCTCTTCAGTCCTTCGGCAGATTGCACCATTGTCCATGTCGCGTACGAAAATGTTCACTTTCTTGTTCTCGTGATACTGTTCAGTAATGTCTTCAAATACTGCATGCACTGTTTCCACTTGCAGGTAACTGGCTGTTTGTGCAGAGAGTACCAACGGCACACCTATCGTACTTGTAGCATGGTAGAATCTTGTGGAAATTATCATACACATCATGATATCCACACATATTTTTCTTTATCACATACCTGTACTTACTCGTATTCAAACACTGGTTTAAATACTATTTGTCTATAACCAACAAAGTACCGATCGTACATGTTCACTTTTTCCAGCCGGAACTGTACACAGTTGTGTTTGTAGAATGTAATGTCAATGGTTTCAGTGGTAATCTACTAAAGGCTCCGCTGCCGATGATTGCTGGCGTGATGTAACACTCATTGTTTCGTATATGTCTGTCATGGCTTGCTCACATTACTGTAGCCAAGTAAACTTCGCTCGTTAGCGGAAAACACCTTGTCTTCCATGTAACTGATCCACACTTCATGATGGTCATGTGATGTTTGCCCGTACAGGTCTCAGTTCAACGGGTAATTACACCACAGCTCCGAGCACCGATCACAGATCCCGATGCCCCCAGCCCTCCATTTTTCTTCTACCGCATGTTGCAGTAGTTGATACTACTGCTTCAGTTGGTTTGAGCTGTTTGAGGTTGTCGCTAGTGCTGCGACATGTTATAATTAGTATTGTTAACAAAGATGTCAGAAGTGCGTTGTTAATAAGTGCACGTTCTGTAAGAGAATCAATAATAAAAGAAGTATATAGTGTAAACAATGAGAATGCTTTATTAACAGCTGGAAATATAACATGGCGCAGTTGTGTGGCGTGATGTTTTATTGTGACTTTATGTTCTGACCTAACCCATCCATATACAGTGAAAATGGCAACGAGTGGTAATGTTAAATTACCGCCTGAACTTGACTTGCAAAGCCGGATGGCGTATAGGACTGGAAATTTTGGGAAACACAATTGAGGACTATTTAGTTAGTATGGGACAAGATCAATAACATGACAAAGTTAAGATATCGCTACTTCGCAACATGATGGGAAGTGAATCGGCGCGCATTCTATTGTCATTGCCGATCTCAAATGCAGATCTTAACAACTACGTGAAGGTCAAAATGGCGATAGAAAAATATGCCAACCCCGTGTGAATGAGGTTTTTGAGCAATATGTATTTAATCAATGTGTTCAAGGAGAGGGGGAAAGTTTCGATCACTTTCTCACATCTCTACGACGGCTCGTGAGGAACTGTAATTTTAACTTGCCAATGACAACAGAGGTACGAACTAGTGGAGACCAGCAAGAGAACCTAGTTGTTGCCACTGAGAGCTCGGAAGATAAAATGCTCCGATATCGCTTGACCATGGCATAACTGATAACGCAGTTTGGAAGCATTGCTTCGAATGGAAAACATAACACTAGAAGGGCAGCCTCATACTGCAGGGCAGGTAGGCATCAAGCGCAGCAAATTCATACCAAGAGCAGCAGTGGTAGAGTTGAATAGTTTTTTGTGGACACAATAAATAAACTAGACAAGTAAGAGAAGAAAAACAAGTTTGACTGGCAAGAGCAGAGTATGAAGTAGTTCAAGTGTGGTAGGTGTCACTCTACACATGATCCCAGGGTGTGTACAGCATACGCCATAAAGCGTGCAAAGTGAGGCCTATTCAACAATTTTGCAAAATCGTGTAGAGTGAAAAATGTAAAAGTTGTTGATTAGCGTTATGACTCAAGTTCAGAGGAGTCGCTGTATTGTGATAATGCTCAGGTTTACCTAAATGCTGAAGCTAAGAAGGCAAAGGCTAAAAGTAATCGAGTAATTTAGTGATAGGAAACCGAAGACTAAAAATTAATTTGAATACTGGAGACCAGGTGAGTGTGTTACCCCTTAAGATCTTCAAGAAAGTGGCTGTAAGTTTAAGGTAGACTCCACAAACATTAAGAGATGGAATTGTTAAACCATGGGGTAAAATAAATATGTGTTCTAAAGTAATGGACAAGGAAGCATACATAGATTTTATGATCGTAGATATAGATGTTATGCCACTGTTGGGTTTGTCAGGATCTTTGAGATTAATTTTAGTTCGGAGAGTTTGCTCAGTGGACACTGCAGGGATTGAGGAAGATAAGTTTGTGGCAGACAATCAGGATGTATTTCAGGGCCTTGGCTGTTTTCCACAAACTTGGAATATTTTAACAAAGGAGTGCGGAGCCCCCTTGTAGAGTGCCCCAAGCTCTCAAAAAATCGCTCAAAGAGGAACTTGACAGAATTGTAACAAAAAATGTTATAACAAAGGTTTATAAAGCTGATGTGAAAGCATGGATTAGCATTCTAGTAATACTAGAGAAACCAAATGGCAAGCTGAAGCTATGTTTGGATTTGTCAGACTTTAACCAAGAGATAGTTAGACACCTGCATGTTGTGTCCGAAGTGGGATATATCTGTTAGAAAATGGATGGTAAAAATACTTCACAGTGTTTGATTGAAGGGTTTCATCAGGTGTTATTAGATGCATAATCACCACTGAAATGTTGCTTTTACAGTTTTTATGGGACTTGCAGATACCTCAGGTTGTCAAATGGTGTGTCTAGTGCTCCTGAAACATCTTAACAGCTGGTAGAAGAAAATTTCTCTGATATTCCTAATACTTTAATAACTACTATATATATACTATAAATACTATAATAACTAATATACTACTTTGATAATTTGTTGTTTATGGGAGAGACTGAAGTCATATATGATGGAAAAGTATGACAGGTTGTAGAGCGGGCCAGACCTAGAAATATTAGGTTTAATAAGGAAACACTTCAGTATAAGTTAACGAAAGTTAAATATGTAGGACATTTATTTTCAGTTGAAGGAATGAAAGTCGATCCCGACAGATTCAAAGCACTTACAGAACTAGCACCCCCTACTACTAAGAAACAATTACAGAAGATAATCGGTATATTTAATTATGTAAGAAGTTTTGTACCAAACATGGCCCACATAATGGCTCCCCTCTGCGAATTGTTGAGAAGAGGAGTTCAGTGGGAGTGGTTACCAGCCCATCAGGTGGCATTTTATGCATTGAAACAGAAAGTATCTTCAACACCTGATTAGCTTTGTTTGATCCCAAGTTACAGATTCTACTACAGTGTGATGCCTCTCAGAATGGGTTAGGGTGCTGTATGTTTCAAAAACTAGTTCACCAGGAGGTAGGTTACATTGGTAACTACTGCATCACATAGCCTCAATGAGAGTGAAAAGAAGTACTCTCAAACTGAAAAGCAACTACATGCTATCCATTTTGCTGTCACTAAATTTCATGAATTAATTTATGGGTATGATGTGAATGTACAGACTGATTACAAACCACTGGTGTCAATCATAAAAAAGAACATTGGTAAGATTGGGCCAGTCAGGCTTAAGAGGCTACGGTTGAAGCTCCTGAAGTACTCCCTAAATGTTTACTACATTCCAGGCAAGTAATTTCATTTTGCAGACATGATGTCTCGTTCATATCTTAAGGGCACAAGTGAAGACCCTGAATTGTTAGAAGTAGTTCACTCAGTCAGTTCACATCTGCCCATGAGTGAAGAGAGACAACATGCATTCAGAGAGGCAACTGCTAGGGACTTAGAGCTTAAATCTGCAGTAGCGATGTACTATAAGGGGTGGCCACATTGCAGCAAAGTCCCTGTTGAATGTAAACCATATCATAGCATTAAAGATAACCCTTATGTTAGAATGAAATAGCTTTCCTTGGACACAGGATAGAAGTCCCTACAACCTTAAGGTCATATGTATTAAATTTGGTGCATGAAGGACACTGTGGTATTGAGAGAACACAGGCTAGGACCAGACATTTGTTCTACTGGCCTGACATCTCAAAAGAAATTTAAGGTATGGTTGTCAAGTGTAGCACTTGTGAGCCATTCAGGTCAGCTACCTATAGAGAACCTTTGATTCCCCATGAAGTGCCAAGAGTCCAATACATAAAAGTAGGAGCTGACATTCTAGAGTGTTCAGGTCGCATTTACCTTAGTCTTCTATACTACTATTCACGTTGGTTAGATATCGGTCCATTGCCGAATAAAAGTTCAAAATCAGTCATATATGCTATGCAAAATATATTCAATGTGCGTGGATTTCTCAAAGACTTAGAAGCAGATAACTTTCCATTTTCGTCATATGAGAGTAAAAGATACTATGATAGTAAGGGAGTCACTATTAATACTAGCAGCCCTCATTACCACCGCAGCAATGGGATGGCTGAGAAAGCAGTTGGCATCGGTAGAAAGATACTTAGGAAAAGTAAACTTGAAGGAAGTGACTTTCGATATCTTTTGATGGAACACAATAGCACACCGGTTACCGGTTTAAAGGCCTCCCCAACACACATATTGTTCAGTCTTTGTATTCGAACCAATGCACTTATTTCGTCGGAGGCACTTAAACCAAATGTGCAGGAAGGCATTTACGAAACACTAGTGACAAAGCAGGCTAAAGTATAGCAGGAGCATGACAGAACTGCAAGGAGGAAGGTGGTCAGCGTTAGGGCAGGAGACAGAGTAGTTACTAGAACAGAAAATGATACATTCTGGGAATTTGGGATAGTAGTATCACAGCGTAAGGAACCCAGATCTTACTGGATCAGAAAGAACAAAACCAACCGGGTAGTGAGGCATAGCATTAGCAACTTGAGACATTTAAGTGCTGTTCAGAGTGAAGGGTATTATTTTGTTTCAAATGAATTCACACACAGTCCAGCTAACAAAGTAGAAAAGTTAGGAAGTGAGGTAGCAGACATGGTACGTGACTCAGTTTATATGAAGTAAGTCATAGCTCTGCAAGTTCTAACAGAAGGGATGGGACGAATAATATAACAGAGTATGGATTCAAGGGATTTGAACCTACGCATGGTAATGTTGTTAGAAGTAAAAGTGTTAAAGGTGTAAATAGCAAACAAATAAAAGATAACCAGATACCGACCTCACACTGGAGTGAAAACCATGTTACTCGGACTGATATATTGGTAATTACAAAGAAACCTTATGTCCCACCTGCACAAAGTATAACTAACCCTGTTAAGAGGGAGGTGTTGCAGAAGTTGGTACTACTGCTTCAGTTGGTTTTAGCTGTTTGAGGTTGTCGCTAGTGCTGAGACATAAAAGAGAGATATTATAATGTGTGTTGTTAACAAAGATGTTAGAAGAGTGTTGTTAATAAGTGTACGTTCTATAAGAGAATCAATAATAAAGGAAGTATGTAAAGTAAACAATGAGAATGTTTTATTAACAGCTGGAAATATAACACCGCAAGTGTTTTTAATATTAAATTATTGTACTAGTTACTAATTTAGTTGTTTAAAACACGTCATAGAAAATTGAAAACCTAATAGATAGACTTGTAACTACTGTACATTAAAATGCCTACCCCAAACAGTAATTCTTATAAATTGTTTCAAATTTAGGGAATATATCATCACACCGTACAAGTAGGTAATATTACGTTCAAACTAGTCTCTACAATAGCAATGTTAGGAAAATTTCCCACCATTTCATGGAAAAATGCTGGTGAAAATTATTCAGAACTCTTTGCAAAATTACGAACACGTTTTTTGAATTATGGACATTCCGTAAATTTTACAGAATTCTTTGAGAATTTACTGGGTCTCTTCTTCAATTTGTTAGTAATATTTTCTGGACATCCTATTTAGTAAAAGGTGATACGAAAAAATTTCAATTTTTGTTTTGTGGATATTTAACTAAAAAGGAGATTTGCGTTAAAATACATTTTTTTGCAGTTAAAAAGTTTTGATTAGGAGTGATAATAACCACTCACATTTGACTTTCTTGTGACCATGTATTGTGTAAATATCTTTTTTCTACAAATTAAACATAAGTAACTTTTTTCAGTTTCTAGTAATGTTTGAGTGTTTTAAGTGCTGCTTGAGTGTTACAGGTTTCTGAAGACACTTTCGCATATTTGAAAGAATAGGTCTGTAGCAGAAACGATGCTTTTCTTGTTACAGTGGTGAAGATATCTTCGTGTGTTCTCGGCATTGTATGTTAGCGAAACCAGAAGCTATTGGAAATACGGAGATGTTCCGTAATTTGTGTTTACGTAGCTCAGCTGTTTTTCTTCATTAAGGAAAGCGTTCCCGTATATTAAAATTTTTCATGTATATATGTATATATATAATATACATCGTTCATCGTTATATATATATATATATATATATATATATATAACGATGAACGATGTATACTATTTTAGAAATGTTAGGGCCTATATGTACAGAATGCATATTTGATTTTTGAAAATTTAAATTGTTTCAAATCTTACTTCGTTTCAAAATGAAATGTTTCCCGACAACAGATAATAATTTTTAGAACAATTTTATACTTTGTGCACAAATAACTCAATGGTGTATCTTTTATATGCAACAAAGTTATATTACACTATAATTATCATTATGACATCAAATAACAGCGCCATTACGTAGACATATTGCACATATTTGAATAGAACTAGAGGTTAACTGCAAATGCAGTGATGCAAACTTCTTCATTATTATCTTATTACAGTTCCCAGCACAGCTATTTCTTCAAATCGATAAATACAATTTCGTTTGGTGGGTAGGATTCCTAAATGATATACCAGAGATTCCAATCTGTTCTTGGGTTTCCGAATCTAGTGGCGTAAAATATTTTCTTCCTAACGTTTCGGCAGTCGTTGGAACTGCCACCTTCAGGGTCTCGCCATAGCTCCTATAAAATTCGCGCAGAATACATTATGTTTGAAATGTCTAACTTTAAATTATCACTTTCAGGCGAAATTACCTTAACATGGCATTTTCTATTTAAATTTCAGAGCTGCCAGCAGGCAGGCAGTGTCACTAACCTGCTCGCCTCCCGCCCAGGCGAGCTGGGATCAATACCCGGCCGGGTCAGTCTCGGAGTTTGGCAAGTGGGAATCGTGCCGGACGATGCTGCTGATCGGCGAATTTTCTCGGAGATCTCCTGTTTCCCCGCTATTGCATTCCGGCGCTTCTCCATTCTCATCTCATTTTATCGTCATTGGATCTCAAGACCTCGTTGTTAAAAGCCGCTCAAATATCTCAAATCGACACAATGTCGAGAAAATATTGACGGTCTAACGGCTATGGCGAGACCTTAAAGAAGGCAGCTGCGACGACTGTCAGGAAGAAAATACGCGACGCGACTCGATCCCCAAACACAATAACACATCGACTGAGGCTACGGAAGCCTATGATTAGGAAATGACAGCTTCAATTCTGGGCCGGATCGGAGATTTTTATAGTGCTGATTTAGAGAGTTTTGTCGGCGTTTGAAGGTGCGGTCTTGAACGGCGATGAGGGTGTAATGAGGTGGAGTGAAGCCCCACCGGCCAACGGGAACGCCCGGCACGATTTCCACACGTGAACTTCTGGTGGCGATCCCGCCGGGAATCGAGCCCAGTCCCGCTTGGTGGGAGGCGAGTAGTCTAACCATTACACCACCACGGCCCCTTGAGGTAACGAAGCTAAGCAATGGTCATTGTTTTATTTCCCACAGTATTTGTGTACCATTGGTAGCCGTCGTTACAAGATCAGATTCCCAACTCTATGATTCAAAAGTCTGGACTCAAACGAAAGTCGTTAGTTATTCTACGAGCTGTGTAAACTATCAACAATCCAGTCTGGAGATCAAAACAATAAATGCACAAAACAAGTGTGATCATAAGACGATGTGTAGTATTCCTATTCATGACCATGACTATAGGCTGTTCACGGTAAAATGAGCACGTTTGAAAGCCCTGCTTAAGATCTACTTGTATACATGTTGTGTATTCCTCCGTATTATGTAAAATCAACATTGCCATGGGCCTCGTCACTTTATTCATGCGTAGTCCAAATGAAACTGTGAAATTATTAAGAGAGTAAATACTTTACAAAACTACTCATTTTTACACTTCGATGCATTAGTAGTATGATAAAGGGGATTCTGGCACAAGTGGCGCCTGGCGCCGGACTGCCGGCGGCCATCTTGGATGACGTCATGCGGAACTTCCTGCTCTATTATTCCTGTTGAGCATCGGTCTTTTTGTCAGCCAGTATGCAGGGGACATCATGCCAATCAGTGCCTTGGCGGCCACGTTGTCAGCTAGTATGTAGTCGGCCATGTTGTCAGCCAGTACGCTGTATCTTCCTGCTCTTGCATTCGTCTCCGACAGCGTCCATCTTGGTTTTCACTTCCTGTTCTTGCAATCCATCATCGATGGTTTCCTCAGGTTCCTCTCAAATTTCTTTCTTTTATATTCCACTTTTTTTTCTCTTCCCCTCTAATTCTCTCTTCCTTCGTTCTCTCTCTCATTCCCAGAGGTAATTTTTCCTTCCATCTCGTTTGTCATCTGCTGGTGTCGGCCATCTTGTTTTGTAGTCATCTGCTGGAGGAGGCCATCTTGCTTGCCGTCCATCTTTTATTCCCACATCGGCCGCTAGAGTGTGTGCTTGCGGCTATCTTTGATTCTCGCACTCGCCACCAGAGGAAAGTTCCACTGGTAGCAGATAGGAGCGCTGGCGGTCATCTTGTGTTCGCTCATAGTCCGCCGAGAGCGTTGGTAATTTATTTTAAGCGTGAACTCAAAAAAGTTCTAGATTCGTGTGGTTTCGTTCCGGCGATCCTTGAGTGGGTAATTCGGTGTGCTAACCACAAGACTACCATTGCATGTGAGCCGATAGAAGTTGAAATAAGGCAGTTAGAGGAGAGCGTGCACTCGCCGGACAGACTTGTAATCGCGGAAAAACTATTACCATTGCGCGTACACCAACAAATTAAGTTACATGCACACACACGCTCACAAGGCACTGGACTTCTTATACATACAAAAATATTGATATGTGATTATATATATATAATCACGGTTTACTATATATATATATATATATATATATATATATATATATATATATATATATATATATAGTAAACAATTAATGTGTTTCACGGACTCTATAATAAACTAAAAAATAATTTAATTCACTAGATCTAGTAGTAGGATAAATTATTATGCTTACCTGGCTTCTCTCTCTCTCTCACTTACCGTCTGCATGGCATAACCATGCGGACGGCTCCCGGACTTGAGACCGGGGCAATACACTACGCTCGCGACGCCACCACTATTGTTTACTGTTTTTTTCTCCTTATATGCAAATAAGGGAGAAATAACATTAGCGGCGTCGAAAGCGTAGTGTACAGGTGGTTTAGGAAGCAGAAAAATAAAAACTTCCCACATAAAGAACAAAAAAACAAAGCAGACATTTGAACGCACAGAAAAGGTGAGAGCCAAAAATCAAGAAAATAGAATAGATAGAGGAACAGAAAACAGGGGGATAGTGTAGTAACGAGAAGAAATAAACATATGATACGAATACACAGACTAATACAGTGCATGTATGATACAAATACCATCTCACATCCATAATTCCGCTAGGATAAGCATTGAGCCCCCCAGGAATTTATTCTCCCAGGTCGGAGACTCAACATAGACTCCAAATCCTATGCGTGTGTGAAATCACTGAGATATATGAGTGGAATGGCATACATGATGAGTATGTAGGTGAAACAGTACATGTATCATAGCAATAACATCTAACGATAATGCGTCAGCGTCAATGAATATATCTTACAGGTGCTACAGAATGCGGTTTTTTTCTACGCGTGGGTGATCTCGTCGTCCAGCCATTATCCTGTGGCGCTAGTGAGTCTAATGAATATGGCTTTGTGGATGATGAGAATGCGTTTCGTGGCGTAATGAAAACCTTCGTCGCCGAAAAACACTTCGATCAAGGCCGTCGATATTTGTAATTACCTCGTGAGGATGAAAGCTAACATAGTACCAAGGTCAGTAGGAAATCGTGGATCAGGGCTCAATTTAATATATATCACTCGAATGTGTGATAACATAGATGATAAGTATGTATGTGAAATAGTAGTAACACACCTAGTGATAACGATTCCCCGACAACAGCAACTCTTATGTGTGCTACAGAATTGTAGTTTTTCTGCGTTTTCCGTGTCACCATATGTGGTATCAGTCAATCACCATATTTTACTATAAATGATTGTATAAACAGATCTGAACGATTATAGAAGCCAGTATGAGCGATTGTAGAAACCAGTATGAACTATCGTAGAAACCAGTATGAACGATTGTAGAAACAAGTTTGATAGATTGTAGAAACGAGTATGATTGTAAAAACAAGTACGATTGATTGTAGAAACAGGTGTAAATGATTGTAGAAACAGGTGTAAATGATTGTAGAAATAGGTATGGAAAATTGTAGAAACAGGTATGGAAAATTGTAGAAACAGGTATGAACGAATGTAGAAACAGATATGAACGATTGCAGAAACGAGTATGATTGTATAAATAAGTATGATAGATTTTAGAAACAGCTATGAACGACTGTAGAAAAAAGTATGAACGATTGTAGAAACACACTATCCTAGTCACACATTGTACCCCTCACCTCTTACCACCCAGTAAACTACCAAAGTAGACTTCCCTGGAATAGTCGTCTAGATCATTGGAGAGTGAGAGCTAAGGGAATGTTGAAACGAAGGACTGTGTCCTAGCCATCAAATACGAACGATTGTAGAAACATGTATAAATGACTGTAAAAACAATTAGTACAAATTGTAAAAACAAGTGTAAATGCTAAAAACAGGTGTAATTGTAGAAACAAGTATGATTAATTGCAGAAACAAGTATGATTGTTTGTGGAAACAACATATACCGATGGGAAAACAAGGTGACTGACTGACACGTGCTTACTATAGTGTGGGCTAGCAGAAAAAAAAACACGTACGCACACCCACACACACACGCGCGTAAGCACATACGTTCGATGTGGGAGAGGGGATTGGAAGCGCTTCATGCTTCGACAATCCCGGGGCGAGGAACTACCTCCTACTATGCATCCCGACCCGGTTGCCCCCCGGGGACAGGCAAATATATAATGATACATTCCTGCCCCAGTGATGTATGCGATAGCCATAATTTAATCATTATAACCATAAGGTACACTATGAATTCCATCCTCCAGTATGCGTCTCTTATCGTCTTTCCGTGTCAGAGCTAACTTCTTGGTGCATTCACTGTATAGGACATGTTGATGGGAGAAGATGGTGTCTACATTACCGCGCATTTTACGCTGTTGCTGCAGGACACACTTATAATCTTCAGTGAGTATTTTATTTCTAACTATGCATTTTTTCACTCCCTTGGCCCTCTTAACCACTTTATCCTTACATTTATAGCTATATAGTTTGGCACGGAGCCCAACAAATTCAGTCACAATACTTTGGCATTGGTCGGGGAGTAGCAGGGATGATCGGAGGGAGGGGGGGGGGGGGGGTAGCAGGACGTGTCGAACTCGGAACTGAACACGGGATCGGCCGCTAGGTCCCGGTGAAAATCTTTCGCGCGAAAAGAATATATGAAGCTATCGGTATCTGTATATATTAGAGCGCAGCGATCACCAAATCGCCGTTTCACAAGATCATAATGGAATCGATACATTACAGTTTTGGAGAGGTCGAGAACAGAGAACCCTGCATATATGGGTTTATCGAATAAAATAGATTCCTTTTCAAGTTGTACCAGGGTAAGTTTCTCGTGGTAAATAGTTTTCTCCTTATATACTGGTTTCATCACGAGTTTTCTAAGCCTCTGCTCGCTGCACACCAGCTCCATACTTTGACGCTTCCTCTTATTTTCCATTAGCTTGCCAAACACAGAGTTGTTGGTAAGCTTGAAGAAATCGCGTTCGAAATCGTTGCTGGCGGCCTTTCTCTTTTCAGTATTGAGATCGATATAGGATTTCAACCAGGGTGACTGCTCGAATGTAAGGACTCGGTGATGTTACCTGGAGTCCGTGAGATATTGCCTGTTTCAATGTTGTATAGTGAATTACGTAATGCGTCTTATTCTCGAGCATTGTAATAAGCTTTTTCTGCTTTGAGCCTGGGGGACTCTGGTTCAGGGGGAGGAAGGGCATATCCCTGTGGTCGTGATGCAGGGCTGTAGGATACGTAATGTCAACCTATAGGATGTAGCCGACATTACCATCGTCAGGTATGGACATGACATCGATGTCTGTTTCACTCCACCTGAAATTACAACGTGGCAATGGCTGGCTCATCGCCCATCCGTAGAGGTTGTTCGCATCCACGTATTGCAAGCATGTATCAGGCTTGCCGGTATCATGCTCCCCCTCCATGTACCTGTTGTTGGCGACACAGTGCCGCAGCATACACTGTGAAACACCTCATCTGATGGCCGACTCAAGGAATAGGTGCATATCATAGTTCCCCAGTAGCTCGAGTTCTACTTTTGTCATTCGTAGCATGGCGTAGAATGGCTTACATAGCGAGCGCTGTCGAACTGGTACGTTTCTAAAGAGAGGTGCCGGGAATTCTCAAATATGTCTGCCAAAAGTAGGACGTCAACCATTAAATATATGCGGCTGTACGCATCAAGTGTCTCGCAACTGAATTCGTCCCATACTGCTTGTGTATGTGAATAGTTCTCGCTGGAAATTGAGTTGTTGGTGAGGCGGTTATAAAACGCTTGTTGCGATGGCAGCTGTCTCTCTTTCAATGTATTGAGAGTGGACACATAATCGTATGGGAATACTCTCTTACGCACCACCAGCAGGAAATGTTCTGGGGTGAAAAAATGCCTCGTACTAGTGAACTTGTCTTCTGGCAGATTTTACGCCAGTGAGGCAAGACTAGCGGCCTTAATGTGATATGTGTCCACGAACTGAACTGCAAAGCGATCACCTAGCTGTTTAGAAAATGTAATCACTTTTTCCTCGCTATGTGGGATGATGAAAATATCCTGCGTATCGTAAACCAGCTCTTTAAGGATGACATGTTCGTCATGGGTTAGATTGTAAAAAAATACTACCAGCTTCTTCGGGCGGCGGCGCAGAATATTGCATTGGTTACATGATGCGCCAATGTACTGTCCCGTAAAATGGTCGTGGTCTCTAACTTAATAATTAGACTAGGAAAATGGGCTATTACAATAAATACAGTCTCTCACCCGGTAGTACATTACTTGTTGGATTGGTGTTAGGTGACTCATAGGCGTGGACGTCTGGTAAATAGTCTTTACCTTTTTGCCTATATCCACTATCGCCTCGGCAAAGTGGTTACCTGCGTCTTCCCCTACATACATCTCCTGCCTTGTCGGCAGCGAGGTAGTGAGGTGTGCTGGCACCAGGTCATTATCTACATGTACATACAGGCAGTAACTGTATGCTTCATGTTCCTGGTATGCATAAGTGTATCCATGGTCGGGGTTTAGAGCACAGGTAGCAATGGGTTTTAATAAAGTCTCTAAATCTGCGTATACTACGATGGGTAACTTGTCCGCATTGTGGTAATTCTTGAATTTCATGATGCTAGGACTCCCATCTGGCGAGGTCTTGGGCATTTCCACTCGGGCTGCAGCATGTGTGTTACAGTATTGTTTGTGCTGCTCGAGACACTGCAGACCCGTCAGCCCCGATACTCTCGGTTGATTGCCATAGTGCGTGAAGCAGTGCTTGCAATTATGGATACGGTCATGGTGCACAATAACTTGGGAGCGGACGAGTCGGCACAAGTCTGTTATATATGTATAATGATTGTTTGTGTCATCGGACACGAGCAGCAGGTCAAAATGCTCGGTCTTTTCTTCCTTGGCGACACGCACAGGTATTAATTTCTGCTCATCATCCAGTGCATATACGTTAACGGACGTACCGGGGTTACGCCTTTCAAAAGCCTCAATGTTTCACGGGGGTTGAGAAGGTGAGACCATCAAAATTAAATTTTCCTTCCAGGTCATGGTAGCGACGGTTTACACGCTGGGGGTTCTCACATTCCACAACCTTGCGAGAATGGCCCACTTGAATCATTCCGTATCATTGTTCTTAGGGTTTATGACTGCCTTCTTCGCCTTGATGGATGCGAGCATATCAATCCATGACGACGGTCTCAACGGATCTAGCTTGCTAATACGCAGCTGGAGTCCGTTGACTGCGGTAAGTGTCCGTTCGCTTCCCTTCCCCTGGTACTCATCCGTTTCCTGGCAGATATTTCTTATTGCCGAGGTAACGGCTTCTTCCACATCGGAGGCATTAAATAATGATACATCCCTCGACTTGCATGCTCTCAGATCCGTTTCTTCATCATGAGGCTCGGGCTTCCCGTACAAACAATCGAGCCAAATATTAAACTTGATGTTGCCATGGTCATCAACCTCTACTATCAGTTGGTTGACAAGGTTTTGCCGCATGGAGTCCAAGTAAGTGCAAATATCTTTGGCTACTGCACCTGTATTCACTGCAACATATGTACGTAAATTGCCTCTGAACGCTGTTGCCGCTTCAACAAACCCATTACCATTAGCGACTCCGGCGCCCGCAACTATCCGCGGGCGACCAGCAGGCTGTGGGCGGGCCTGTGGAGCGGAGGACGGCCCTGGCTGGGAAACCAGTCGGGCGCGTTTTGCCGGCGGTAGGGCAGTGACACCAGTACACTTGGCACTATGAGCCCGAAGATTGTTGGCACTTGTAAATTGCCTTCCACAGGTCCCACACTCCAGTGATTTTGTAGCGTCGGAGTTCGCCCAGCAATTACGCTCATGGCGTCTAGTATCCTTAGCATGGGCGAAACTCTAATTAAAAAATTTACAGTGCCTTGAAGCTCCCTGCCTGACTGCTCCGTCACATCTGGCTTGGTGAGTAGTAAGGTCGGCTGCGCGAGTGAATGATACACCATACCTATCGTACATGTGCTGCGGCACCTTCCGGTACGGAATGAGCTTACAATTACGCTCGTGGCGAAAACCATTCGAGCGATCGGCAAACACCCGATCGCAAAAACCACACTGGATTGCCAGTGGTCGCACCACAGGCGTGATAGAAAGAGAATGAGATGAGGCAGAAGAAGATGATTGTGATGATGATAATGGAAAGAAAGAAGGGAAAGATGAAGAAGAACTAGCGGAATCCATCTTGGTTGAAGTAATGGAGAAAACACCCAACGATGCTGAAGAACGTCTCAACTGGTTGACGGAACGCGCGGAAGGCAACTCGACGTCAAGCGGTGACCAGGAGGTAATCTGTGTGTAGGGGAGGTGACAATGTAAACTAGTGATGGGAGACACAATGCCTAACACATGTACTTAGTATAGGGTAGAGATTATACAAAAAAAAAAAGGTTCTCTCAGAGTCCTTCCACTCGATCTCCCCGAGCGTCATTCCATTACATTGCCATCCCTATGTCATCATGGAACTGCCGAGTGCGTGTCATGCCACTCTGACATTAGTGCACGCGAAGGCCGTGTACTATCTCTCTCTCTCTTTCTCTCTCTCCCGCACACAAACAAGAATAACATCTATCATAGTTAATGCTAGTTTGCTTCAAACTTTATTCTGAAACACTTCCCTATTCCGTTAAAAAAAAAAAATCGATATTTAGTTATGACAATAGCCGAACACTACAAATCACGGGAATTATTAATTAAACAACGTTTTGACTCGAAGTAAGTGTAAAGTAACTGATTTCGACGGCTCTTAACATCGAGGTCTTGAGAACCGATGAGGGTGAAGCGAAGTGAGTATGGAGCGAGTCCGCAATGAAAGGGCTGGGAAGAAACCATAGTACAGACCTGCGGCTTCGCCCAGCACATGCGAAAAACGAGAGCAACTCCGCAGGAGATCGAACCAGGATCGCCTTGGTGGAAGGCGTGTGGGATAAGCAAAACCATGTGAAGAGAAACGACATAATCTCATTATATTTTTTAATTATTTTTTTTGGAAAACAGGAATTTTTACGTAGCGTGAACGAACTAAACATTACGCTCACATCGCTAAATAAATATATTCGACAAGAAGAACGTGCTGGAGGACGACGTTTGCAAGTAGGGCGGGTAACTTTCTAATGTAAAGCTATCTCGCTATTACTGGCCTCGCCACACTCCACACACGCACACATACAGGCTGTTTACTATAACGTGGGTTGAACTCATCTTTACAACAAATAGTCGCTGCTTCGTGCTCACGTATATATATTTTAACAGATGTGCTGAATGAAATGTGCCATGGTAAGACGTTGGATAGCTTAACGACTAATAAAAAAAGTGATAATTTTAACGTGAACAGCTTATAACGTTAACAGGTATAGGCTGATCATAGTAAGTGAGCACGTTTTTTACATACTAATTACTTCTATTGATTAACCACCTCTACAGCACACGACAATTACTGGTTAAAGTAAAAATGAAATATATTTTTTTGACTATTATTCCAAATGAGAAGGCTGTCGAAATGAGAGAACTTTCACAAAAATATATATTTATTGACTATTACCAAATAAGAGGTGGCTTTGAAAAAAAAAACTGCTCACTTTACCGTGAATAGCATATAGTTCACCATGACACACTATATGATGATCACAAACCTAAAAAAAAAAAAAAAAAAAGGATGTATAGCACTGCTGACGTAGGCTGAAGTCAACGAAGACAGCGTGTTGATATGGATGTGCAAGATGCGAACAGTTCAGATGCCAGATGACAAGTGATTAGACGCGGGGCGGTGGGAGGCCTTTTATATGCGTAGCATAGCCCAACTTGACCACGCCCTACCCCGCTCGGGGGATGCCATTGCGTCGACCATAACTTGTTGTTCCCAGTCTACGTGCGTGAGCACAAGCTGTACACTCGGCTACGAGAGCCGGCGACATTACGGCACCGCCATAACTTATTATTGTCCACATACTATATTTGGACTGTGAGTTCGGCTGGGTGCACGGCCGAGACCAGGCGACATTACGGCGTCCATACCTTCCATTAGTATTCTATATCAGTCTACGAGTGGGGCCGTGGCACACACGCATCGACCCAGCGGTTACAGTTTGTGTTCACAGAGTACATCCGGCTTTGCTCGTATGCTACAGTGTACATGAGGTACTTACGCCACTCGTTCTACTGAGAATAATGCTATTTCCACTTGCTCGTATGAGCTATTTTGTTACATGCAGTCATTTTGCTAGTGCACAATGTCTCTCGGCTGAAGGAACTTAGATGACTCAATAGTACTTGCGTACAGGGAATACTGATTAAGAAAAGCAAGAAGCAATTTGTTTTTGTAAGTTACCTTTACTATTAATATAAGGAATTAAAAAAAGTACTTGCCACCTCAGACGGTTACAGTTTTCTTATTTATGATTTGAGCTACTTCAGTTAGGAAACGAGAAGTATAGTGATTACTACCAGCGTTATTAAAGGGAAAGCAAGCATTACCTTTTTTCATATGCATGTTATTACTATAATGACAATGGGGTAAATAAAGATCATACGTATTGGTTACAAATACATTTTATTTTACACATAATAGTTACTTTTGCGGTGATGTACAGAAGTAGAGATATTTACATTAAACATACTCGTAGTTTTTTTTTACATACGATTTTACTATCACTTTGTATTATACATGGTGTCTATGAATTCATAAACTGTTAAACACACGTGATTAATTTCAAACAATTATGTTGTGTGTGATTACATTAAAACATCAAATTCGTCTCTCTCAATACAGCCATGTTGTTTGAGACTTTTAGTTAACCGCAATAATAATAATAATGTGCGCTTACTTGGAAACATTACATTCGTCTCTCTCTGACTACAGATATGAGGACTGAGAATTTTAGCTAACCACAATGATTGCACGCTTACTTGAAAACATTATGTTCACTACTACTACAGAAATAATACTGATCAAGACATTGCAAGCAAAAAAAAACATTATGTTCACCTCTCTCTCTCTCTCTCTCTCTCTCTCTCTCTCTCTCTCTCTCTCTCTCTATCTATCTATCTCTCTCTCTCCAAAATACACACACTACAGACACAAATTCTATAGTACATCTATTAATTCACATATTACTCGTTTCAGATAGTCCTTCACCTCGTTGGCAGGTATCGATCCAATATCCGGCAGCGGCAAGTGCCTGGATGGTATCAGACCACACGCCGGACATATTGTAGGCTCGGCGCTGGCTGACTTGACGTCCATTCGCCGCCTGCGAGCGGCTCGAGGTCGTCTCCGTGATGTTTCAGCCTTCTCGCTAACGCCTGGAGATGTCCTATCCTTCGCACTCCTCTTACGGCTCGGTGTCACAGTCGTGGATACAACAGTCGTTGCGTCTGGCAGCTGTACAGCAGCAGTAGCCAAGGCGTCAGGCAGCTGTGGAGCAGTAGGTGACATCGGGGCGTCAGGTAGCTGAGCAGCCTGTGAGGTGGGCGGCCTGGTGATATCTTTCGTGGTGAATTCATGCTCGTTAATTGCGATGTTAGGCAGCGAATCAGGCAGGTTGGTGAGGTGGTAGTTTATTGCATCCTTCAACAATGCATGTCTCCACCTCGTCTGAACTGCAAGGTATCGGCGTGTCCTCCCTCATGTTCTACACAGTACACCTCCCAGGCACATTGCACTCTCCCAGCTGCTGCATTACAGTTCTCACTATACATACGTCTCTCCCCGACATCGTATGTGACACAAGCATGGCCTGGTGTCACGCTGGTGTAGGCAGCCTCTGGGTGGAATGGCGCACTCATCTTCGGCAGAGTAGTAGTAGTGATGGTGACGATCAGGATATGTGAGACTTATATAGCGCTCTTCAGTAAGTGACGTTGCAGTTTTTTCAAAACCTCCGCCAACAGCGCTAGCAAGCGTCCAAGGAGGACACAGACAGTCTCCATACACCTACACCTGCTGCGACATCTCAGCTCGCCCTGGACCGAAGCTTCGTCGTTGACAGCCATGTTAATGTTGTACTGTACACATGTAAGGTAAGTTTTTTCACTTAAATACGCTGCATACTTTAGCTGAACACGATAGAATCCATTTCCCGCCGCAGACTTCTTGTGTTGAGGCATGTATGTGGCCTGTGCACTCTTCCTTCCATCTGCAGATTGAGCCATCATCTTTACTGCGCCGGGCGAATTCCACTTTTCTGTTCTCGCGCAGCATTTCGGTAACATCTTCAAATTCTGCTTGTAGTGCTAGAATGTGGCTGCATGTAGGTAGGCGAGTGTTCGGGCGTAGATTAGCAACATCGCACCTTTCATACTTGTAGCATGGCAGAACCTCGCTATGAAACTCATCGCAAGCATCATGGTAACCCCACAAATGATTTTCGCCATTGCAAATCTGTACTTGTTCGCAGGCAAACTCGGGTTTAAATACAACTCTTCTATAACCAACATATTGGCGGGTGTAGGAGTTTGAATTTTCTGGCTGGAACTGCACACAGTGGCGTTTCTCAAACATGTTGCTTGTGGTTTGTCTCCGGAAGACTGCACTGACGATGACTGCGAGCTCGATGTAATGTCTGCTGCATCTTATACGCGGGATGTACTCACATTCTTGTAGCCAAGTAAACCTCACATGACAGGGGAGAACACATTGTAGTCCATGTAATTGCTCCACGATTCATGACCACCGTATGATGCTTACCGTTATACGTCTCAGCCCAACGAGTAATTACATTGCTCCCGGGATGGTTCAGTTCATATGCAATTGACTGGGCAAACCATACCTGGCGTATATTCTCTTCGTTTGCGCGCTCTAGCAATACAACCGAGGTACGAGGCAGCTCCGTGTTCGGACGTAGGTAGTACACCGGACACGCAATCACACAGCATGGTGTTGAGTAGAGGACGAAGCATTCCTCTTCGTTTTGACATACACAATGTTCCAGTCCGGTACAGATTTCCACTTGCTCCGTCAGTCCAGGCGGTTTGAAGTGAATACGTCGGTAGCCGATTGTAACATCTGCGTACTTATCTGCATTGAGAGGATTGAATGCTACGTACATGGTGCGAGAGAGATAGATTAGATAGAGATAGAGAGAGAGAGAGACTAGACGAACACATCCACATTATGAACACTCTAGCATATGCATCGTTTTTCCGTTCCCAATCGCTTTGATGCCTGAATATGCAATGTGTACTGTTTTCCCGTTCAGAATCAGCATATCACTCTCTGTGATTAACTGAACATATCTAGATGGAAGCCGTACTCGAAAGTCTTCATCCATTAAACAGGTGACACACTTCCCAAACGTCTCTACCCGGCGAAAGTCTGCTGCTACATACTTCTTGCCGATCACCAGGTCCGTCAATGCCCTGTACTGTGCACCTCCGTTCAACTTTGCTATAAGTCCGTCCATATCGAGAGAGAGAGATAGAGAGATAGATAGATAGAGAGAGAGAGAGAGAGAGAGAGAGAGAGAGAGAGAGAGAGAAGCGTGCGAGGGTTGATCGCGAGTACTAAGGTTTAACCTCTGTGATGGACAAGTATTTATATTGTTTCCCCTACCACCACGTCCTTAGCAGACACACACATGCTATTGCTCACCCCCCTACAGCTCTCCATAGCCCAAGTCCTCAGTAGTAGCGCGTTCATGCAGGCGCATGACCGACCTAGCCTACACTCTCCGCACTCGTGGTTCGTCACGTACCGAGACTTTAATGTATGCAAAGAGGGACATTCATACTCTGTCTGTACGTCGCATACGTTCGCGCTTCAAAGGATAGTCAACCATCGCTTCTGCTCTTTACCGGCCATGAAGACTAGACCATTTGCCTCCGCTGCCAACATAGAGGTAAGTACATCGTTTATTTTTTCATATTCCACATCGCCATTATTCCAATTGAGATTGTGATAGCGTTTTTCCAACCATGTATTTGTCACCTTACTCTTATCATCGAGTGAGGACCATGGAAACAGTGGCAGAAATGTACTTGTAGTCGTGCTTCCGTTCGCATATGCTATATAAATACGTTTAATTACGAAACCATGCGGAGACATGCAGCCCTGTGCGTTTGCGAACATGGTGTGACGACGAATGGCGATTAGGTGAGTATCTTAACGATTCTGTCGCGAGCGTGGCCAACCTATCGTGAATTACCATCGCATACGCCTGAGTATTGGCCAGGGAAATTCTCCCCGGCTGTCAATTCAATTCTACAATCTATAACACCCGTCTTCAATCGGTCGTCCTGCTTACTCACATCAAACACCAGTAGGGGTGCTGTGGTCATGTACTGGCTAGGTTCCAGTATTGGCGACTGAGTATGTCCATAATAAGCTCTCTGAAAGTCAGCGTACATCTGATATGGGACCGTAAACATACTGTTCACATAATCGATGTTTAAATCGTCATATGGGCAACACTCAGAGTTGAGGAATACTTTACAATTCTTTATATTCACATGATCAAATGTTGAACGGTCTGCACTGAGAACATTTTGTTTGCCTGTCTGAAACGCAATTATTATGTAGCGAGGTTTCTCACTTATAAAATAAGTTTTAACGTTCCAGTGTACACGCGTTGACTGCGAAGTGCTCGGGTACGATTCTAAACTCCAAGAGCGAAAAGCAATGTCAACGTTTCTACCGTTCGCTGCAAATTAAAAAAATTTCACACGTTCAGACATTTTCACCTGGACGTGTGGTAGCAGCCATTCGATAGACCATATCGACGGCGATGTGAGTTCTGGCTCGGCTGCTGTATCCACCACCGCATTCGTTTGCATGTTAGCCATGAGAATGACTAGTTCCTGCTTGGAATTAATTAATACATGCCAGTAGTCTTAAGCGAAGCCTAACGGCATTGCGAGTGGAATGCAAACTTCGAATTTACCATTAGCATAGATATGAACTTTATAGTCCTCTTCAATTCCCCAGCCTGCCATTTTAGCCGCAGCTAGTTGGTTGTGAGTGAGTGAGAGATAATTATTTATGGTAGCTGTAATTCCGACATCGCGTGTTGAATCCACTTCACACCCATCCAGTTCGTACGCGATTCTACTTAACATGTGTAATATTCCGTTTCTAATTATTCGAGTTGTCGCGGGTACAGCACCATTGGCCCTTGTAATCGTTCCTTGAAACCTCAAATAAGAATTACATGGTGCTGTGTAAATATATTGGTTTTGTACCGGAATTCGAACCTCGGACGAAGGCACGAACGGACCCGGTAGGTAGGGCATGTAGATATGGATTTCTGACTTGGTGATCGCGTCTTCGAAGTCCGCCGGCTCTGCTATGTTTAATATTTCCGCATCCATATTTGACGACCTCGAGTCCCAATCCACGAAGGAAACGCACGTTTTCAGATGTTAGCATGCTCGAAGCTCGTCTCGTACTGACTTGCAGATTGATACAGTAGGTTGCTTTTATTACTCTCTTAAATGTCAGACCCATCTTTGCGTAAATGTAGGCGTACGGTTATTTCTTCACCGCGGAAATTAATCAGACGATTGTCTTTGTCTACGACTGAGACAACAACGTCCTGTATGCTCTCTGTGACGATAGCAACATAAATGGGCGTTTTCAGCACATCCACTAGCTTAGAGCCTGGTGGTACCATCGCGGAGAATTCATGTAGTGTTTGGCTAGGCTTGGCGTTGAGATACGAACTGGTAACCAAGTTACAGTTGATTCTTATAACATTTACTGGGAAAATATAATGTGGATATCTGTATTTTATTCGCATCGTACTTGACATTCTCGAATCCCAGTATTGTGGCGAGTGTGTCGCTTTGAGTAAAGTCTATCTGAACGGAACAATAAATCTCACTGTGTAGAGTATTAGAATTACCTCGCAGCGTCAACACTACTTCCGGCTCTAGTGCACGTTTAAGGACCTCGTCTATATCTGCAATCTCATACGAGCCTGTAGGGGTATGCTCACCTCGCCTCTCTTACCGCCCTCCGTGACATATCGAAACATACAATTACGTTCATCTATGTTCGGCACAGAGAAATAAGTTTGAAAATCTATTAGTGCAACCTACCACGAGCTCTCCAGGTTCAGCGGAGGGAAGTGTACGGAGTGTAATTGTGACCTATTGCCCGACACGATCAACGTTACAGACATGACTTAGTATTACATGTAGTGCATTCACGCAAAGTAGAGCCTACTCTGAAAGGAAGCGCAGGCAGAGGTGGCCACAGTTCGTTTCTCGTGGCAGTTGTTCTGTCTCATAGTTGTAATATAATCGCACTCCTCTCAAGTATGTTTTCAATTCCCGTGGGGGTCGTAAATTATCATAACTATCATAGTACTCAGCTGTATCTCCGCACTTTCCATTTGCTACCCAATGACTTCCAGGTCCTCGACTATTATCTAGATTTATTATGCCACACTTCACTCGTTTCGGTCTATGTGGCAGTCTGTTGGGCATAAAGACACCCCGAAAATTAGATATTCTCAGTTTACGTACACACTTTTGTATATCAAAGTTTGTGAGGGGGCGGTTGGGCAGTGACTTTAAGACTGCTTACTCCTCCTCCTTCACCTCCTTTGTTTTCCCCCTCCTCCTCCTACACGATATGGGCGAAGATACAGGCCACTGCCATTTTTTGCAATCGTCTCCATATTTCTGTTGTGACGTATAGCTTCGCTTAATTGACTATTTTCTGCCTTAGCAGATTTCACTGTTCTCGCTATACCACTTGTACCAGCGATAAGACTACCAAGAACGCCTAGGGCTGGTAGGATAAATGGCAAAATACCTAAAATACCTCCCCGCTTCCCTCGTGGTTTCCTCCTCGGCTTCCTGGTTTTTTTCACCTTCCTTCTAAACTGCAAACCCATACCCCGCTTGACTTTCGTTATCATGATCTTGGACACTCCCCACGCAGCTATACGTTCGCCGAGTTTGAACTTGGGCGAAGTAACTAATGCTTTAGCTTTATCCGCAAGAACAGTATCGGTCTTGTGTCTATCTGTCAACTTACTACTGGTTACTTACGCAATATCGTGCTGGCGGCACGCCTCTTCCAACGAATTGATAGGAACGTCACCACGTTTCAATCTTCGTGCTAGTCTCTTGCCCGGCCCACAGAACTTATAACTGGGAACGTGAGCCTCGAAAGGAAGGTTGTTGATTAGCGTATTCAGCAGACCTCCTCCCCTCTTATCACCACGACGCATTACGACATACTAACGCAAAACTTGTACGACATGCATACTTTATTCATGTGTGTGTGTGTGGCCGACTACATCACCCCAGTCTCGAACGTGGGCCTTAAGGATCTGTGTTTTTGCATTTACGTGTTAGTATAATGGAGATCGTGCCACAGACCACTACACTCCCCGTTCGCATCTCTGCCGATGATTAAACTACTGCTCGCGAATCACACCATGGCAAGTTGCTACCGACGACTGTGCGTGGTATCATAGCTGGACCGAGCAACTGCGGAAATACATGTTGGCTTTTGAGTCTTCTGGAAGAGTTAAACGGTCTTTGATTCGAAAACGTCTTCCTCTACTCGAAATCACTACAGCAGCCAAAGTACGTACGACTGGCACGAATACTACAAGCAGTGGATGGACTAGACTATTTTCCTAATAGTGACAATGAAGCAGTTGTGCCGCCGAGTGAAGCTAGACCCAATTCTGTGTTTGTCTTTGACGATGTCGCATGCCAGAAGCAGTTGACAATGCAACAGTATTTCAGCATGGGAAGGCATCCAGCTGTCGACTCCATTTACTTGTGTCAAACATATTCACGCATGCCTAAGCAACTCCTCCGCGACAATGCCAATTTTATCGTTCTTTTCCGTATGGATGACTTAAATTTACGCCACGTATACTCTGACCATGTGAACACCGATATGACTTTTGACAGATTAAAAAATATGTGTTCATATTGTTGGTGTGAACCGCATGGGTTCTTTGTGATTGCAAAGGATTTTACACTTGATAAGGGACGTTATCGGCGTAGATTTGATCAGTTTATTATCATACATCGGTGAAGGATGAGCTACGCAGTATCCAAGTTCGGCGGCTTGAAGCGTGCGCGCGACAGCTGTATTACAGCTACCGACGACAGTAACTGCAGCTTTGGTGGGAAGCGAGCCAAGAACCTCGGTGGCCCGAAGCATGATGGAGATGCAGCTACGGCGTCCTTTGTCCGCAGCGTCACTTCAGAGACATTGCGTCCGTTGGCAGCGTCGAACACGAATACTGAGGCTTTCCTCCGCACTCTGTCGAGCCGGCTCACAGCTTTGGAGACGAAACTCAATGGTGCTGGAGATCGAATTACCGCCGAGGTTCTTCCAGCGATGGCTGCGAGTAGCGAGAGTAAACTGAAAGCATTGGCAGGGTGCGTGTCTAAACTCAGTGCCTTAGACAAGAAGCTCACTGCTATGGATGATCGTCAAGTCTGGACGTCTGCGTTGTCTGCTAAATTGGACGGATAAGTTGGTACATGGACTGGAGCGGCGAGCAAACTCTCCGCTTTCGCGAGTCGACTCGAAACTATAGAAAACAGACTATTAGCCAAGATTGTTAGTGCCTTGTCCGATACGAATTCAGATGATGAATTGTGACTTCATTGCAAACATATTCGAGACGTCATATCTTATCGTGTCAGCATGTCTGAATCATATTTGGCGAACCTACTCAGACCGTCAGGTGATACTGTGTCGGGGCCGATCCGGCCGCGAGGACGCCCATAAATATCAAGTACCTCTCGCTCACTGTTTTACTACAATGACTGCCGCTGTCGAAGATCTACAGCGTGTAATTGCAAGTGTGCGGGCCAAGTATCAACTGGCTAAGAGTGCTCGCAAGGAGCGAGATGCAGCTGTGGGAGAAGCCTTCTGGCCGATTACGTCTCGTCTGGATCAACATCAACGAGCTGCTCTCCCTGCCGAACTGAAGACTGAACCTGACATAGAACCTCGGACTGTGAGGAAGCGCAAGCCGGAGGCTGTCGATGATGAAGATTTATCTCTAGCAGATTGGAAACGACAAAAGGAACGATCTAATTCTCGCTCCACGTCTGTTCGTAATTACCTACAGTCGTACACATCAAGATTCAATGACTCTACATACAGAGTATATAGGCGCAATAGAAAATTGTATTTGGGAAACAAACAAACATTTTTACTGCCCAACGATTTTATACAAGTTGGTGATGAAGCTGTGCGCACCACTCCAGATCTCTATGAGTTACTGTCTAAACGTACGCCTGGCGAGTACTCGCACGAGGCGCTTCGTCAATATAAACACCTACTTAGTCTCACGAGTGTACATTTGACAGACAATGATCCTTCTGCTGATACATATAAGGACGAAACTCATCCTAAATTCGACATTATCAGTGATATGTTCCCGGATGCTGCTGTGACGAGCGGCTCTGGTCTGACTTCGAAATTGGATGGGAGCAGTCAACTTGAATATGTATTCTGGAACGATATCAATGAACCTGTATCACGTCTACGTATACTAGTTGCATCTCAGCAGGCGGGCAATATTTCACACGAAAACGAGCTTGTTAATATAGTGGAAGAGCTTCGGGAAGGAGGATACATTCGCCAAACTGTCCCATGCAGTGATCTCCGATGAGCTTCACCGATCCGCACGATGCACTTATCGCAGACGAAAAGTGGTTGTGTTTGGACTGAGAGACCTCTATCAAGCGGACTTGGTGGAAATGCTGCCATATGCTAAAGTTAATAAATGATTCCGATATTTATTAACTGTCATCGACTGTTTCAGCAAATATGCTTGGGGTGTACCTGTGCGGCGGAAACGAGGGCTTGATGTCAGCAATGCTATGCAAATTGTCTTACGTGATAAAGGAAATCTTACAAATATTCAGACTGATATCGGCAGGGAATTCTATAATTCCAGTTCTCGTGCCCTCATGTCCACGAATAAGATCAATCATTACTCCACCTACAGCGGCATGAAAGCTTCAATTGCAGAACGTTTTAATCGAACTTTGAAGATTGACATGTGGCCTGAATTCTCGGAACGTGGAAGCTACAAGTGGTTGGACCTTTTACCGCAACTCGTGTCTGCATACAATCACAGAGTTCATCGCATGACTCACATGCGACCTGTTAAAGACAATTCCCTGGTGGATTCGGTGTACAAGACTGAGAAGACGGAGGATCCACGACGAGCTAAAGTGAAGGTTGGTGCCTATGTACGTATATCGAGGACGAAAGGTGAATATGATAAGGCATATACACCGAATTGGAGTACGGAAATATACATAGTGGTTAAGATTCGTCACTATGCTCCTCATATGTTCTACTTAGAAGATATGGAAGGTACAGTGCTCAGAGGTGGGTTTTATGCCGAAGAGATACAACCGACTCGATTCCCCGACACATGCCTGATTGAAAAAGTCATTCGAAGGTCTGGAAATCATCTCTTCGTAAAATGGCTTGGTTTTGATTCAGAGTTCAACTCTTTGGTAAAGCGCTCTGAGCTCACCGACTACGGTGGTAAATGATTGATATCATTACAAGATTATTTATTCTATGTTTCTACAATGAATGTACTTGTGTGAATAAACACTAACTCATTGAAATTAACTTGTGTGTGAATAAATACACAAGTTTTTTTTTTTTTGGTATTATCTATACTTATATTAAACTAGGTGGTTATTAGTTGGGAGAGGAATAACATTAAGTAAAAAAAAAACATTAGTATTACACTGGAGAGCGAGATAGTATTTCTACTTTGTCTGGCGAGTGCGCACTCTCTCGTAACTGCCTTATTTCAACTCCTATCGGTCCACATGCGATGGTAGTCTTGTTAGCACACCGGAGTGGCGTCCCAAGAGTCGCTGGAACAAAATCGCGCGTCTCCAGTATTTTTTGAGTTCACTCTTAAAATAAATTACTAGTGCTCCTGGCAGACGATGAACAAACACAAGATGACTGCCAGTGCTCCTAGCTGCCACCAGTGGAACTTCTCTCTGGTGGCGAGTGCGAGAATCAACGATGCCCGCAAGCACACACTCTAGCGGCCGATGTGGGAATCAAAAATGGACGGCAAACAAGATGGCCGCCTCCAGCAGACGACTACAAATCACGATGGCCGACACCAGCAGACGACAAATAAGATGGAAGGAAAACCCCCTCTGAGAATGAGAGAGAGAATGAAGGAAGAGAAAAAAGTGGAATGTAAAGGAAAGAAAACTTGGGAGGACCCCAAGGAAACCCTCGACGATGGAATGTAAGAACAGGAAGTGAAAACCATGATGGACACTGTCGGAGACGATTGCAAGTGCAGGAAGTGACAGCGTACTGGCTGACAACCTGGCCGACTACATACTAGCTGACAACATGGCCGCCAAGGCACTGATTGACAATATGGCCGTATGCATACTGGCTGAAAAGATGGCCGATGCCCAACATGGATGATATAGCAGGAAGTACAGCACGACGTCATCCAAGATGGCCGCCTCCAGTCCAGCAGTCTAGCGCCAGGCGCCACTTGTGCCAGAATCCCCTTATCATACTACTAGCATTAAAACCCAGAAAGCAAAATTAATAATTTTAAGTTACTATACAAATTGTTGCTTAGTTTTTATTCTACTTTACTTTATGGAACTACTTTCAATCCATCGATACCAACTTTACTGGGGGAATATCACTCAGTACACCCATCAATATTTATGCATGCAGGGGCAGTGACTTTTTTCCTAAGGTTCATTTCCAAAGTGCTCACTTTATTGTGAACAGCCTTTAAAGAGGAAAATAAGTATTCGCCATCGGTTTGTGCGTGTGTGTGTGTTGACAAGTCGTAACAAATCCAGAGGCGGCCCACACACCTTCCATGGAGACATTTAGAGGAACTCGTAAGATAAAAATTTATTGATCTCGCTGAAGTTGGCTCTGGCCTTTTATCTAAGAAAATTAGTACCACTCAAACTTAAATCATTAACCTCCTTCTCGCTTTCCGCCTTCCCAGCTTTTAATGTGTAAAATACTGTAGGCGTTTGTGTAAAGTGGAATATACAAATGACCCTCATAAAAATTCGGGTGTTTTATGAAATATATAAAAAAAACCAATTCGGATACTGTCATATTGCTCCGTAATGAAACATTTATAGTACAAATTGAACAAAACTAGACATGCAGTTTAAGAGATAAAATATTCAGAATTTTGTATGACTCTTAACACACTTCATTTTACACACTTTAAATACCAACATTTTCCACCAAAGTTTAGGTCCCTCAGCGCTTGCACATTACATGTAAAAATCATGGTTTTTTGAAAACACTTTACAATGTTGGATTAATATACACTGAAAAGAATATTTTTGAACCAACTTCAAAGTATCCGTGTAACCATACTGAGAAATTTTTACATTTATTTAATTTACTTTATTTAGCAGAAACAGAAACGATACCCTTCACCAAGCAAGTCTACTATAATAAATAATCTGGTCGAATACAATAAAATAAAAATTATTGGTATTTACAATATTATTAATATTTGATTTCAGCCACGAAATTCAAATTGTTTATAATAAATGAAGGTACGAAAAATCTATTATAAAAATATTACTTTAAATATGAACACGAATATTTTTAAAATATATAATCGTACTAATTATTGTGAGTGTTTGATAATAGTTACATTGAAAAATGTGCCAACAGAAACATTCAAAATAGAAACACTCTTGAAATCTGATTTAAAATTCATCCTTTTAAGTTGACTTCAAAAATTTTAATAAGTAAGCTGTAGAAAAATATTTTACAGTACACTATAACAAAATTGAGGTAAGATTACCTTACATGAAAGGGAAGAAGATTTATTTTAAGTAGTTAGAAATGCTTGGTTTCAGGAGGGGGCCTGGGGCTGGGGACGAGAGGACAACTGACTGCCATCTTGGATTATGTCACGTAGACTCGAAAATTTTCCCTGTATACCTCAAAAACGTACAAAATAGATAGAATTTACCCCCAAAAATCAACCGAAGTTCGCAAAAATTGGCAAAATTTTCCTCTCCCGATGGTTCGGAAATTACGACCGACTATGCTTATATGTGCTCTTAGGTCATACTTGACCCCTCGGTCCTTTTTGTTGTCAGAGGTGATGCCTATATTTTGATATTGGTAGTTGAATCTCACACAGTTCGAAAATTACAGCCAACTATGCTTACATGTGTGCATAGGTCCTACTTGATTTGAGGCTGGCATGGAGACCCTCAGAGGCTCCCTGGCAGCCTCAGATCAATATGAGCTATGCACACATGTAAGCACAGTTTGCTGTAATTTCCGAACTGTGTGAGATACGACTATCAAAATCATGATGTAGACATAACCCCAACAACAAATAGGAGCGAAGGTCAAGTTTGACCTAAGTGTGATTATAAGCTTAGTTGGCCATAATTTCCTAACTGTGAGATACAACTACCAAAATCGTAACAGAGGCATCACCCTAGACAACAAAAAGGATTGTGGTATCAAGTATGACCTAAGAGCACATAAAAGCATAGTTGGCAGTAATTTCCCGACTCTTTGAGATACAATTACCAAAATTGTAATGTAGGCATAACCTCAGTCAATGAAAAGGAGTGAGTCAAGTATTACCTAAGCATACATATAATCATAGTTGTCTGTAATCTCCGAACAATTTAAGATACAACTAACAAATACATAACATAATAGTCACTCCAGATAACAAAAATGATCTAGGTGTCAGGTATGATCTATGAGCACTTATAAGCATAGTTGACTATAATTTCTGAACCATTTATTATATACTTGGCAAATTCATAACATGGGCATCACCCCCGACAAGGAGAAGGACCGCAGTGTCAAATATGTCTTAAGCACACTTATAAGTATATTTGACTAAAATGTCCGAACCATTAAATATATAGCCATATTCACAACATAGACATTATCGCCAGCAACAAAAAGAGTCGTGGGGCCAAGTACAGTAAAAGCCCAATATAACATGGCGATTGGGGGACATAGCTCAGACCCACGTTATAGCTTTCTGTGCTATTATAAGAGTGACCGAGTACAGTAGCAAAAAAAAAAGGCAGTGTTCTAGTAGGGTGTGGTACCTATCTGTCAAACATGGAGCAAGAGTTGTTATTTATCGCCGTAACTCATCAAACATTTAGCCCCTTGCTATCGGAACTTTATGTTTTTATCTGCATCACTGGACTTGACAGCACCCTAGGGAGAGAAACAGAAGAGAAATGTGCTGTGATGAAGGGTCACATGCTTTCAAGCAAGAATAACTAAAAAAATACTGAATTTTCCAGGCAAATGATGTACTTATTCCACCAAGGGCAGTGTTCGCTGTGAGTTGTTTGTCATGTGGGTTGAAGAAGGGGGTTCACCCTCCACCTCCTGCTGGGCCTGGTTGGAAGGAAGTGAAAATGAGAAAAGAATGCTCATGTCCAAAGGTCGAATGCACGCTTGCACTGCACATTGGATCTATAAATGCCTCACATGTTGTGAAACATGTTGCTTGCTTGTCTGATTTGCATTTAACAAAGGAAAACTAAAACAAAAAAATTATCTAATTATTTGTGGCATGCAAAGAAAGAGTGCTTTTCTGCATTAAGCCTTGTCCACAATAGCTTGTATGCTCAGAATGATTTTTTTCGAAAATCGGAAGACATACCTTATAGCCGGTATATATACATTATAATCAATGTGTCTACATCTTAATTATATTGATTATGGAGAGCTACACCCATAGGAAATTAGTTCTAAGCTTGTAAATGACTTCGAAGCATTAATTTTGAGGTGCGTCTCAAATTTCGGAATATTTTTTCGAAAATAGGAAGACATATCGAAGTGTTTACATCATAATTATAATGATTACTGAGAGCTACACCCCGTAGGAAATTAGTTATAGGCCTGTAAATGACTTCGAACCATGAATTTTGAGGCACATCTCAAATTTCGGATTTTTTTTTTCGAAAATAGGAAGTTATACAGCATAGCCGCTATGTATACGTTATAATCAAAGTGTATACACTAAAATTATAATGATTACATAGAGTTATATCCCGTAGGAGATTGACACAGCAGTTTACTGTTTTCGCTCGAGCCTGGATCGTCAGGGCTGGGCAGCTGTCGATCGGTCGCTACAAGATTATTCAGGAGGCGGCCACCACTGCCGTCGTTACAGGGCAGGTTCAATTCGTAACAGTGGCCCGGTATAGGGAAAATATGCTGATTGATGCGATTCACATGAATGTGTTGAATTTCTATGAAATTTAGGCGGCATGTTGGCCTCTGCACTAGCATGATGAGGCTCGGCAATGTTTACACGAATATCAAAATTGAGTGCGGTCTACTTAAAAATTAATCATCCCGAATTTTTCATCAAATACTTCTGACGTGGCATACACACGCACACGACCTTACTCGCCAATATGGTAATATAAGAACACATTTTATTTGCATATACTGAAAACCATACAATATTGGCTGTAATGAATCAGTTAGATAGATCTGAGCACTGAAAGGAAGTCGAACGCACGCCCGCACCCTCGGCCTCATCCATCAATGTCCCCGACTCACGACCACCCACCGACAGACCACAGGCTTACCTGACCGCACACTTTCCACTTATTTATTTATTCAGGCTGGCAGACATAAATTGCCCCCTGGTATAACCGAATCCACAGTATACTGGGCCACGACATTCCAGGCTTCCACTGTGTGACCTAAGCTCACTTATAAATATAGCCGCAAAATGCAAAACATAGTCATCACCTCCTACAGTGAAAAGTGTCAGGGGTCAAGTATGTCTTAGCCCACTTAGAAGCATAATGATCTGTAATTTCCGAACCATTTGAGATACAACTCAAAAATTTAGGAGGCATGAGGGATCATTCCAGCTACCCATGTTTTACCATTCCGACACCTTGACCAAATGACCACCATTTCATGATAAGTGTTACAAGATTAAATATAATTAAATAGCATTAGCTTATGCATACGGCAGACATTGCGAGGCTAGTAGAAGAATAAATAATAGCATGGGCCTACACACTCATCAGGCTTTTCATCGTGATCCAGCAAGGCACCTTGGCCACAGGACCACCATTGCATGATAAGTATTACGAGATGAAATAGTGTATATAGGTACATTCATCGGCCTATGCACACGACAAATATTGTTAGGTAAGAGAAGAAATGCTATCATGGGCCTACACACTCACCAGACAAACTTATCACGAGCATACCGAAACTTCAATTATAGCCAGTCTGTACACCGTAACATCCGCCACTGGGATCCAGGGCCCCAAGACTAACTGTTGCACCTAGTAAGCCAGCTTGATAAGTATATATAAGTATGCAGCATTAGTGTGAGTTAGTACATGATGTCTGTGGCTACTTCAGAATTAAATTACGTTAATTACGCGGCGAAATAAAAGTTTTTATAGACTAAGCGAGCGAGAATGGATCGCAACATTTTACACAAATAAATTTTTAAGCTAACGGTGCTAGGTACTGCGATGAAGGGCGAAGAGGAGTTTTCAGGAGCGGTCATTTTAGGTTAAGTAAATTTTAGAGAAATATTACCCGGTAGGCACCAGATAATGTGGTGACGATACCGTGAAGTTCTGGTAGTGCTGACTTGTTGTCTCAGGGTCATTCGGCTGATTACCAAGGTGTAATCCTCTTTGGTGGGAAACTGGTACTCCTCTAATATCAAATTATAAACTTAATGCATACTGCGCTGTGACCTATCTGGACTGGTCACATGCCCTATCCTATTAAAAAACGATGCAACAAATGGAGAACACTGAAATAAATTCATGAAAATCTTGATGACATACTTGTACTTTTCGCTATGATAGCGAGGGCCCACACACTTAAACACCCGAAGGCGAACGTAAATAAAATATGCGTAGTCCATTTGATGTCGTTTTATTTAACGTGAATACGCGTTCCACTGGGGAAAAGCATACATGGGTTGTCGGGCTTTGGCCTGCCAATGGAGGCCACACTGCACAAATTGGCGCCAATGACATAAACACTGATTACATTCGTAAAATGAAGTTTCCCCTGGTAACACTAGCACTGGGGAAGGGAAGGAGTTACCTGGGTGGCTGTATGAACGAGTTTGCGAAAATTGATAAACTATTAAAAACTAAATGATTGAGCCAAAAGATGTTGGCCACCTGGGTGCACGAACAGAAAGACATGGTGACACAAGTCTATCCCCTCGAGATGCAGAGCGATTACCAAACACACAATGTGTTACGCTGGCCAGCATTTGCGAGCAGGCAAGCCACGTAGAACAAGTTGTTGGACCACTTTGCCTTAAAACATGCTTTGACCACTCTGAACTTGCAATTAACTCTGCATAAGATTAAACAACTTTAATAACAAACCCGCGAGTGCTTGCAAAAATATTATGGATGATTTGAATATGAACGATGTGAGATGTAAATAAACTATAATTAACAAAAAAACACTTCAAGTGATTCTTAACACTAGAAAGGGGCTGTTACTTGGGTGTCTTTAATGAACACCTGGATAGAAATTATGTGGCAGGCACCAGAATGCCCTTTTAATCACTTGTGTGTTCTATTTGCAGCATTTGTATTACTCCATGCTACGGAGCATGTGGCCGCTTGGCCATGCGTTGTGATCGTTGCACTACACTGCCATGATCTTTGCATTGCACTCGGCGTACAGCACAGTAGTATAAAATAGTTGGTTCTGACACACCAGGCGTCAGGCGGGGGACAGGTGGACTGTGTTTAGCAAAGTAAGGTCCCTGCCCAAACAAATATCCGAAATTCTCCTCTTATCCTGCGGAAAATTCCAGAATGACCTTACAGTGCTGTCGGCCATTTTGGCAGCCAGTAAAAAAGTGTCAGCAGTGATTTTTGCCCTAATTAGCATAATCCAACGAGTGACCCTCAAGTTGGCAAATTACTCATGTGGGATGTGAGATCCAATTAAACCAAAGGTGGCCATTTTGGCAACCAGTAAATTTTTTTCCCACCGTTCAACAAAATAGATTTCCTATTTCATCAATGAGCTCATACAATGATGGCGGCCATTTTGGGTGCTAGTGGTGCTGGCAGCCATGTTTCCTAAGGCGGGCAATGACATTGTGCCTGTGCACAAGTACACCATCTCCTCCAGCAGTCTGTCAGTGCCACAATAAATGCTACCAGTGGTGGCCATGTTGGCAGCCAGCTGACTCTGAAGTGTGCATATGTGTTTACTGCTACAAATAGTGCATAAGACCACAATGGGCATTTTGCATCAAACAAGGGAAAGAAAATTACGAGTACACTGCCTTCTCCATCTGTCTGTTAGTCAGTATAAATAAAACAAATTCTACTCACACACACACTCTGTTGGTAATTGCCGTGGTGTAACTGGCCAACAAAATGGCCCCCACATACATGCAACAATGTTCCCTACATCCAACCATGATGGAGACCATAATGTATGTGGCATTTGTTGTCTGGACCAGTGCATGGTGGAATGAAGAAATGAAGTTGTTAGTTGCTCTGTGGTGGCAGTGAATGTAGGTGTGGGAGGGGAGGGACATGGACCACACACGCTACAGCACATAAATACCGCCCCATCAAGTATATATGCTTATTTGCCTCGTAGCATTCGCCATGCCACCGTCGAGCCACCCTGCAGCAGCACCGTGAGACAATCGACATATATACCTGCCTGACTGCTTCGCATCTGCGTGGTAAGTGTATAGATTTACGTTCATGCGTACCTTAGTTCAATATGTTTTTGTGTTACCAATATCAGTAATTCAACTATAGAACATTCACAGTTTGCCAATAAGACATGACTTTATCCATCATTATAAAAGAGGAAACAACATTAAACCAACACCAATGGGCACGAACACATTTATTCGTCACTATACCAACACCAGTAATTTATCTATAGACTGTCCACAGAAAAAAAAGCAGCACAGTTAGGGTATATTGCTAATAAGACATGAAGTTATTCGATGTTAGAAAAAGAGCAAACAACATTAAATTAACACCAACGGGTACCAACACTTTTTAATTGTGCTTAATAGCACAGGTTTCGGTAGCATAATCCCAATATTATTATGTTACTTTATTCCCCATTGAGGAAATGGAAATAGGAACGTAGATAACCACATAAAAATATCATTCACGGTCTATTTAACACAATGAGAGTAATATAGTTATAAAATGAGGAAATGATAAACAGGAAAGTAGATAACAATGAGCTCTGAGCATGTACATGGCAGATGTGAATACATTAGCTAGACCCCCTTGTGACGACCAACTGTATACATTCAATTGTTCCCTCCCAGCAACCTGCTGCATACATTAGCTCATTCCCTGTGGTGGAGAATTTTATGGCGACAGTCAATAACCGCCTCTCCTCCCATTGCGTAGGATAATAAAAAAAAAGAACTACAAATGTCCGTAGCTCGCAGACACCACCACGTCGGGCGAACTTAGTGATAAACGCCAGCCTGTCTCCTGATCCGCTCTCACCGGGCGAACTAGCATGTTCCTCTAGAACTGGTATAGGCTATTCGCGGTACAAAGGAACACTTGCAGAAGCCCTGCTTAAAATCTACGTGTATGTACATTGTGTATCCTTCTGTCTTATGTACAATTTGCATTGTAATGGCCCTCAACACGTTGCATGGTCAAGTGCAACTATGAAATTCATTAGAAAAGTAATATTTATACAAAGGCAAGCATTTTGTATACACTGATGGGGTATATTGTGCAACTCAGTGCACGTGTTAAAACATACATATATATATGCAGGTATGGGCAGTAACTTGGTTAATATGTAGATTAAAAAATCTGGAACATGTGTGTATATGAGTTTGATTAGGCTTGTGTGTAGTCCTAATAAGATCACTATTAAGAATAATAACAGTTTTTGTTCATGATGTCATATACATGTTCGTATATCAACGGTAATCATGTTGTTCTTCTCTGCATATACACAGACCAGCCCTCCCCTCAGATACTAGCTATGAAAGTAGCCTAACCAGATGCCCCCCTGATATTATTAGTATTATTACCTGGCCAGCACATGATATCGTAGCATACTCATTCCCACCAAGGCTGCCCGGGTTCCATCCCCAGACAGACCACTGTTTTTTTTCACAAAGTGTGTATCGTGTTGTGCGATGACACTAGTCTATGGGCTTTCTCGGGTATTTCCCGCCCCTTGACTTCTGTGCCGCTCCATACTCACGTCACTTCACTCACATCGGCTCTCAAGACCTTGGTTTTAAGACCCACCCAAATCTCTTCATAAAATGCATCACACCCACATTATGCATCTTGTATAGTGAGCAGGCAGAATGCACCACGAAAATTCAGGCGGGAGAGCTCCGATGTAACCCACTCAGGTGAATGATTATTTTTTAAAATTAGTTAAATCATGAGGCACATGTGTCACACCCACACCATGCCTTTCATATAGCACACAGGTGGAATGTACTGTGGAATGTTGGCTGGGAGCGCTCCAATGTAATCTGCTGGGGTGAAATTTTTCAAATTAGTTAAACCATGGGGCACATATGTCATACCCATGCAATGTATCTCATATAGCACATGGGCGGAACACACTGCAGAATGTTAGCTGGGGGTGCTCCAATATAACCTGCTCGAGAGAAACGTTAAAAAAATAGTTAAACTGCAGGACATGTGCATCACACCTATGTCATGAGTCTCATATAGTGCCCAGGCAGAACACACTGAGGAATGATGGCCAGGAGTGCTCTGAAGAAACCTGCTCAGGTGAAATTTAAAAAAATAATTTAAACCATGGTACACATGCCTCACATCCATGTCATAAGTCCCCTATAGTTTGCAGGCAGAATGCACCATGGCTTGGTGGCTGGGAATGCTCCAAAAGAAACTGATTTGGTCAAAAAATTAAAAAAAAAATTATGTAAATTATGGGACACGTGCGTCACACCCGTGTCATGAGTCCTGTATAGCGCGAAGGCAGAATGTACAGTAGAATGTCGGCCAGGAGTGCTCCGACATAACCTGATTTGGTGAATATTTTTTAAAATTATGTAAACCATAGGGTACATGCATTACACTCATGCCACGAGTCCTGTATAGTGTACAAGCAGAATGCACTGCTGAATGGTGGCTGGGAATGCCCTGAATAAATCTGCTCTGGTGAATTTTTTTACAAATCATCTAAACCACGAGGCATGTGCATCACACCCTCACCATGAGTTCCATAAAGTGTGCAAGCAGAATGCACCATGGAATGGTGGCCAGGAGCTCTATGAACAAACCTGCTTAGGTGAAATTAAAAAAAAAAATATTTAAACCACAGGACACTTTTTCTGCCATGAATGTGTGTATGCCCATGAGTGTGCACACAGGTGGTTGCATGTCTTAATGGTAATACTGGCAACACCCATGCCCTCGCACCTACCATTGTACACCTACTATAGTATAGCATGTCTATTTGCATTAAACTAGTGTACATTATGGGTATTTGGTCTCTGACATGCTCGCACAACACCCCCCCTTATGCCTACAAGGTGGTCCATAGGGTTTTACCTCCTGGCCTGCATCATGTGAGTGGTTTCGAGCTGAGCTCCATCACTACCCTGCCTCACACGCCAATCGAGGACGAAGAAGAGGGAGAGAAGCTTTCCATCACTATTTAATAACCATGTGCTTCCTCGATGGCATCTTCGCATCCATCATTCACTTTTGTTTTCACACCCTCATCACAACCATCATCACCGTAACAGCATCGCCCACCATCACCATCTACCTCATCAATGCCATTATCATCTTCAGTGCTCACCCCATCTCAGCCAGCCCCATCACCTGCTCTCGCACCTCAGATATTGTGGCCGACACTTTAGTGTGGTTTCTTCGATCTTGTATTCACAGATCATCAGAACAGTCTTCGACATGAGAGGAATTGTGCGATCAATCTGTTTAGGGATGCACAGGCACACATCGGCCCTTGTCAGGCATTGTGTCATATGCACATGGCTACCCAAGCAAGCCACTACAGTCTGTTGCAAGTTCTGCAATGAGGTCTTTCAATGTTGTGGCAAAGCCGGTGGCATGAAACCGGTTGTTGGGCCAATCCCAATGCCAATTCCCTGGAGTGTGGGAGCTGCAGTAGACAGTTAACTCAGAAGGATATCATGTGTACTCACAGCAGGAAGTGTATTTGGGGCTGCTGCCCCACCACCATATGCTAAATGTGCTCACATTACTACCGATCCTTGGCTGGGGTCTACCACCATCTCTGCTTCCCAGCTGGGACGATCGACTGCTCCAAAGCCATCACCCTTTGTGCCTGTATGATAGATTGCTGCCAAGGGACATCACCAACACCACACCATCATCTTCACCAGGGCTGGTGCTGCCAATGAGCACAGCTTCATGGAGGAAGAGAGTATATTTAGAGACATGATGCAGATGTATATTGTGGACAATACCTCGAGTGATGACAGATATTTACAGCTACTTCGAGAGAATGAAGGCCAGTAGCATCAGCTATCTGGAGTAGAAGTTATCGTTTCAGGACCCCATTAAATTTAATATAGTCTTTGAGTGTATGTGTGGTAAGCCTAAGACACACAAGGATGACTCAGATCAACATGCCTTCATGATGAGGAACGTTCTGCTCTTCAACATAGCTGATGTGGAAACTACGATGATGACTACCATCTTGAAGATATGCCAGGAGGAGGCTGACTACATGGGGAAGGACAGCAGCTGGATGCTTACTGTGATGAAGAGGATCCAGCTGCACTTCGATAGGCTTGACCCAATTCGAGCCTCTTCCTATATCGCCCTGCCTGCTGCAATTGTGGTGAAGAAGGCAATCATAAATCCCTGTAACTGAGACCAGCAGTGCTATAAATGGGCGATCCTGGCACACTAAATATAGGGGAGGCACTGTGACTGCATTAACCAGCAGTATCATGAATTGGAGGCTAGGTTCGACATCACTGGTCTGGCCTTACCCCACCCTTCTGCATTAGGTACCTCTCTTCGAGTAGATGAATCCAGGTGTCAGCATCAATATCTATGCTCATGTGGAAGACAATACCATTGTCCCAATACAGGTATCAAAGGAGAATCAGGCCACCCACTTCGATAGCTTTCTCATGGTGATGGAAGATGACAATGCAAATTATTGCCTCATAGTTGAATTCTCCTGCCTTGTATGCTCACAGGGGTCCAAATGTCATCCATGTTTGCAACCAATGTCTGCAAGCATATAACGACTTGCTGCAGGTGACAGGACTTACCAGTGACAAGACTCCGGTAGAGCACAGGAGGTACTGTAATGACCACACTACCTTCTGTGCTGATTTACCTGAAGAGGAGAATGGCCAGACTCCTGTGCTCTGGTTCCAGAATTTTCACTATGTGGACAAGGTATCTTTAGTCATGTATGTGGATTTCGAGGTATATCTACAACCTGTCCAGACATGTAAACAGGAGCCTACAACATTGTCACCTATAGGTACCAAAGGCACATGCTCTTCAGCTATGAGGCATACATCGAAGTGGACAACACTCTAATACCTGCGACCAAGAACACCAGCCTCCCCACACACAGAGTGTATCCATACACTTGGGAAGGTGTGACAAAGAAGTTCATGGAGGAGATTGTATGGATTGGATATCTAATGATGGATATATAGCGAGTCTGAGTTGATGCGACCACTGACACAAGGCAAATGGGCTGGCTATAATAGGGCCACCACCTTCTATCTCTGTTCGGGGTCCTTCCCCAGAGTCAACCACAGGGAGGTTCGTGACCACGGCCATTTCAAAAGGGGGCAATTATTGAGGCAGCATGTAATAATTGCAAGGTCTGCCACCACGCCCAGAATCTGCCAATCCTTTTCCACAACTTGACATACAATGCACATTTTCTCATCAGCCAGCTTGACTACGACATGGGGGACATATTTATCACCGTAAACACTGAGGAGATATTAATTACCTTTAGCAGAAATCAGGCAAGAATTTTGATCTTTGCCCATATGTCATGTATATCTTTTTTATATTTTTGTGCCCATATGACATATTCATATATACTTTCGGAGAAATACCCTCAACCTTTTCCACTGTAATGAACACTGGAAAACATAGTAGGAGTAGTGTGGGTGAAAAGGGCGACACAACTCAGAATAAGAGTACACATACATCATACACACATACTATTTATTTTACCATAACACTGAAGAAAAACAAAGAATATATATACAACACTGAGCCCAAGTCCTGGCAACACACACCGGTGAAAATGCTTCCTGCTGCCTACATAGAGGCCAGCACACTGTCGAAGAGACACTGCAGAATCAGCTTCCTCTAGTTGTGCAGGGCAGGTAGAGGTGGTAGCATCCAACATCGCTGGTCGCTCGATGAAGGTGGCTGCATCGACTTGCGTGGTAGTAGCTGTGCCAACATAGACAAGTGTGGTTATGGTGGTGATGGTGGTGGAGGCATCCACCTACCGCTACTGCCTTGGTGCAGCCACCAGGGGCTTGACTGCTGCTGTTGGTGCAGCTACTGCTGGATATCATTGCTTCTATGGTGGCGGGGGCTCTCTGGCAAACAAGTTCAACAGATTGGTCAGCTCCACCACCATCTGTGATGCACTGCTGGACCACTTCCCACTTGGCTGGCAGCAGTGCCTAGGCCACCTCCTCCCCCTCCTCCCAGAAGGTTGCTGCCCCATTGTCGTCCAGCATGATGACCGGTGGTAGTGGTCGGGTGATCTTGGGGAGGCTGCCCTCCATATCTTCGACAGATGGTGTCACCAAGGGTGATGGTTTGTTCTGTGGCTGCATGGAGTGCATCATGGAGGTGCACATCTGCCCCTACCTCGTCCAAATTGTAGGGCAGTGGCCTATTGGGGCACATATGGCTGACAATACAGCATCCCACAGAATATATGCCAGATACTGCTGACACTGCTTGTATGGCACCAGGGTTTGTGCAAACAATCATTGAGTGATCCCATTACACTCCTCCTTGTAGCTCTCCTCCTACCCCTGGTGCTCGACAACTGTGTATGTAATGGTTCCCTGTCCCATCACCATACTGGTGTAGCAGTACTCGGGCATGGATGGTAGGCTCATGATGCTGCTGGACTAAAAGTGGCCAGGTCAGCCACAGCAGTCTTATGGGGCTCTCTCATTCCCCTTGGGTTCCCTGCCACCATTGGCTCCTTCATTAGCTTGTCCAGACTGGCACAGTAGGTGTGCAATAAGGGCACAAGCAACTTCCCAGCAACTTCACTTGCTGTTGCATGTCAGCTCACCCTTGGTGGTCTGTACATCACTGCCCTCCATACTGTTCAAGTAAAGTACTCATTCATACTTGTATATGCAACACACATGCACTGCAGAGTAGGTACCATTTGCTGTCCATCATCATATGTATATGTCCCATACATTCCTCAATCCAGCGACATGTCATGCTATTCTCCGTATGCAGCACAAAGTCGACTTCTCTGCCTGCATGCTGGCATTCTGTAATGTCTTCGAAGTCGGTTTGAGCTTTGAGGATGTACCCAATGGCGGGGAAGCGACGGGTGGGTCGCAAATGGATGACGTACTTGCTGCATGGTTTTATTGCACTTTGGAATTCATCCTGGCATCCTGATAGCCCCACCTGTGGTTTGTACCAACGCACACCTGGATCTGCTTGTACCTGAGTTCCAGTTTGAACACGACTTGTTGGTAGCCCACATAATAGCATTCATAAAGGTTAACATTTTCTGGCCAGAATTGCACAGTCACATTTGTTGAAGCCCATGGTGATGATGGTGGTTGACTCTCCTGGAAGCTGCACCGCCAATGACTGCAGGTCGAAACTAATCTCTCACTACCCCACCAACACTGACTTCACGTATGATGTATTGCTCATGGCTTCTTATACATACTTTGCTGTGAGAAACTCCTGGCAGGTTAGCGGCATGCTTGGCATCTTCCATGTCATCGTGCCCTGCTTCATGACAGTCCTATGCTGTTTGCATGTGCAAGACTCGGTCCAGCGATTAGGTCTGGCAGGGTGGTGCATCTCGTAATCGATTGTCCACCATAACCACACATGTTGTATATCCCCTTCATTTGCACATTCCATCAGGCCTGCTGTGGTAAATGATAGTTTGATGTTTGGTTTTACATAGTAGACTGGACAATCAACAATACTATAAGGTGTGGGATAGAGAATGAGGCAGTCACCATACCTGTGACTCACCCAGTGTTTGAGTCCGGTGCAACATTCCATATGCTCTGGCCAGTTTGAAGTGCATGTGTCGATAGCCGATCATGATAATATCATACTTGTCCACGTCCAGCGGGCTAAAGGTAGTATGCATTTTGTTGAGTTTTCTTTCTTGTGGGCGATAGAGAGAGAGAGAGAGAGAGAGAGAGAGAGCCAGCAAGGTCGCTTTTATGAAAACTCGACAATGTGCATAGTCTTCCCATTGCCTATGGACTTGATTTCACTGTATGTTACCCTTGTTCAGTGCCACCATGTACCTGTCGGTAATGAGTTGTGCGTACTGTGTTGGTAGGCGTATCTGCACCATGCCTTGCAATAGGCATGTGATACATATGGAATATGTTGTTTCAGCCTGCCAGAAGTTCTCCGCCACATACTGTTTTCCTAATATGTGGTCGGTCAATGTCATGAACTGGGTGTTGCCATTCTGTTTGGCGAACAGAGCCTCCATTGTTCCACGAGTGCATGCAGTACAGTGGTCTGTCCTATCCGTCGGGCCAGGGTTTTATACACCATCGAGCACTAGCCATACAGTGTTCTCCATCATATGTAGAGGCGGTCATGACCACTTACAACCGATATGGTGTACTGAGCCTTTGTCCATATAGGTAGACAGTCCATCTGACAGCTATTACTTTGTTCCCCTCCAGCGCCCATGGACGATGAGTGCAGTAGTATTATGTTCATGTCCAGATATGACCAACCAAACCCACACTCGATGCATGAGTGGTTTGGTGGTTACTGAGACCTAAGTACTTGCAACAAGGGGCAGTTGTACTCCATCTGTATATCTCACACCCTCAGGTTTCTGCTGCAATGAATACTTAGTCAGTGCTTCTGTTCTCATCTGGCTATTTAGACTTATAGGTGACTACTTCTCATATATTATTATAGGCTACATTACCATCGTCCCGATGAATGCTATGGTAATGTTTCTCCAGCTGTGTATTTATCACCTTACTCCTTTCATTGAGCAAGTGCAATGGGAAGGGTGGTAGGAAGGCACATGATTCCAAACCACCATCCTTGTAAGCTATGTAGGTAAGTTTAACTACAAAGCCACTCTGTGAGATGTAGCCCTGGGCATTTGGAAACATTGTGATGGATGGGAGGTGGTGAGTAGTCTACAAGTATACTTTACAACAATACCTGACCTATGTGGTCTCACAAATTGTATGTTGTGCAGTAACAGGGTATATGCCTGGTTGTTGGCCAGGAAATTAGCCACATCAGACATTTCGACTCTACAATCCTCGACAATACCCTGTATTCTATCATCCTGCTTACTAACATCGACATGAGCAGAGCGTTAGTGTTCCCGAACTCTGCAGGCACTAGTATTGGAGACAGCATGTGGCCATAGTAGGCTAGCTGAAAGTCAGTATACATATTGTATGGTACCATGTACATCCCATTCACAGAAATCGAAATTTGGGTTGCTGTAGGGATAGTACTCAAAGTTGAGTTGTACTTTCATGTTTTTGATGCTGCATGGTCGATTTTCGAGCAGGCTGCTCTGATAACATTCTGTTTTCCTCTCTGAAATGCTATGATTATGAAACTTGGCTTTTTGCTTGGGAAGCTGGTTTTTACTTTCCGAGTTGACACTCATGGGCTGTAGAATTCTTGGGTATGTTTCTAGACTCCATGTGCAGAAACCATGTCGATGTTCCTACCCTTCTTGGCATACTTCAACAGTTTCACCCATTCCGACATTTGCATTTGCACATATGGCAGAAGCCATTCTATGGACCAGATAGCCAGCATTGTGACTTCGGATGCAGCTGTGGTATCCAACAAGGTGTTAGCTTGCATAATTGCCATGAGAATGGCCAGTTCCTGATACACATTGATAATCATGTGTATGTAGTCCTCGGCAAAGCCCAACAGTATGGCGAGCGGAATGCAAAATTAGAATTTCCCTTATGGGTAGATCGTGACATTGTAGTCTTTCTCGATACCACATCCAGCCATTTTTGCAATGGGAAGAGGGATTTGTGTCAGCAAGAGGTAATTCTTAATGGTTGCCATGATTCCTCCATCCCACATCACATTTACTTTGCCCCCATTCAGCTCATATGTGATGTGGTTTATCATGTGTAGAATCCCATTTCTAACGATCCTCGTCGTCGCCAGTACCATGTTTCCAGCCTTCAGTATCATTCCCCAAAACCACAAATAGGAATTATATGGTACAGTGTAGAAGTCTTGGTTTTGGACCTGTATCCGCACCTCAGATGACGGGGCGAATGGGCCTGGCAGATAAGGCATGTTTGTGTGGAGTCCCGCCTTTGGTGATAGTGTCTTCGAATCCCACAATCTCTGTTACATTTAGAATTTCTCCGTCCATACCACTTAACAGATAGTCGCAATCTGCGCAGGAAACTCATGTTTTCTGATGTTAGTATACTGGATGCTCGCCCTGTACTGATGTCCAGTTTTGGGTGGTAAGCTGCTTTTATATTTTGGCATGCTTAAAGTTCAGATCAATGTTTGCGCAGTTGTAGGTGGACCATGATTTATTTGTCTTGGAAGTTGATTAGATGGCTTTCCTGGTCGACGATATACACAGGCACATCCTGTACACTCCAGGATGTAAATGGGTGTCTTTAGCATGTCCACTACTTTAAACCCTGGCGGCATGTGCAGTGTTTGGCTCAGCAAGCCATTAAGGTACGAACTGGTCACTAAATTGCAATCTATACATATCATGTTAATGGAGAATATGTATATGGGAAGGGTCGATTTGTTCAGGTTGTTGTCTTCGTACATCGTGTTCTCGAACCCAAACATACCTGCAAATGTGTTGTTTCATGTGAAATCTATGTGGGCGGTACTGGACAATTCGCTGTGTTGTGTGTTGGCATTGCCGCACAGCTTCACCGCGACGTGCTGTCCCAGTTCTTGCTTCAGGTACTCTTCAATATCCTCTACCTTGTACGATCCAGTGGGTATGCACACCTCACCTCTCTTCCCATCATCCTTGATGTATCGAAACATGCAGTTCCATTCGTCGATGTTCAGTACAGAGAAGTACTGTTAAAAGTCAATTAGTACCATTTTCCATGCACCCTTTAGTTTCAGTGGCAAGAAATGTGTGGCGTGCAGTTCCAAGCTCTTGCCCAACACGATCGGCATTACAGGCATGACAGATTGGTATATACAGTAGGTCCTAATCTTAGACATTGGTGTCCACAGTTCCATTCCTGTGGCCGCTGCTCGACCCTGTGGTTGTAATAGATCCTAGAACCTCTCATGTATGTTTTCAGTTTGGGTGGGGCTATTAGGTTGCTGTAGCTGCCATAGTAGTCAACTCTACGTCGTTACTTTTCATATGTGGTCAAGTGCATCCCGGGCCCACTACTGGTATCTAGGTTTATAACCCCTCTCTCTGCTCGCCATGGGTGGTATGAGAGGCAGTCATGCATGAAGATGCCCCTGAAGTTGGGTATTCACAGTTTTCGAGTGCACTTGTGTGTATTGATGTTCAAGAGTGGGGTATTGGGCAGAGCACTTAGGATCGCTTCCTTCGCCATCTTCCTGCCACCGCCCTTTGCTTCCTTCCATCTCCCTGCTTATGCGGGCGGAGGTATAAGCCTTGGCTGTTTTTTTGCTCCCCTGGTCCAGAGCTTCCATTTTCCCACTAAGCTTGATCGGTTCCGAGAGTTGTTGGTTTTTTCCTTAAACTCACAAACGAAAAAGTGAATATCTAGGAAGATCTCCGCGAAGTTACCCATATCTTGTGAGGGTCTGACCTGCCACTATGTCGCAGATCGCCGCCAAGTTGCATTGCCCTGCATGTCGGAACTTCCCCGGCGTAAGGTGCTTCTCTTTGGACTTCATGACCTGTTCCAAACCGACTTGGTGGAAATGATTCCTTATGCTCATGCCAATAAGGGCTTTTGCTACATCCTGACAGCTATCAACTGTTTTTCCAAGCATGATTGGGCTGTCCCAGCATGCTGGAAGCGTGGTGCCGACATTGTGGCCACAATGAAATTGATTGTGGACAAGATGGCCAAAGCATATCCAGATGGGCAGCAGGGGGGAATTCTAAAACCCATTGTTTTGTGCGCATACGGCTGCAAAGAAAATTCATCACTACTCTACTTTTAGCGACCTCAAAGATTCGATTGTCGAACATTTCAACCAGACTCTTAAGGGTCTGATGTGGCAAGTGTTCTAAGCACAAGGTAGCTACCAGTGATTGGACCTGCTTCCTCGACTGCTTACTCAGTACAATACACACACATAGGTCGACAGGTCTTCGCCTGTCTGCAATTACTGCTGCCAACACTGCTTCTCTACTGCCACCTATGTATCGGCACACCAATATGGTGGACCTGCACCGACCATGTGCCAAGGTGGGCGAATTTGTCTGTATCCCTAGGAGCAAAGGTGTCTTTGATAAGTTTTACTATCCTAACTGGAGTGTCGAGGTGTTTCACATCATCAAGGTGAGAGACCTTGCACCACACACCTATACACTCGCTGATATGGCCGGCCAAGAAATCAGCGGTTCTTTCTACAACTATGAAATATATGTCACAAAATATTTTCATGACTATTTAGTGGAGTGTGTGGTCCGTAGACGTGGCGACCAAGGGTTAGTGAAGTGGTTAGGATTCAATTCCCACTTCAACCAATGGATGCCCAAATCATTGTTTATGACTGTGTAATATCTGTCTTGCTTCTTGCTGATGTACTTTATTGAATAAATACCATTGCTCTTAACTGCTTGTGTGTCTATCCTTTGTTACCACAGTGTGTATTCCTGGCTTTTCTGTCATGCATGAGAGAGCAGTAGGTGGTCTATTCGTATCCCATACCAGCCGAGTTACATATCATGTTCACGACCTCCTGTTGGTGGGTCATTATTCCTCTTGTCAGGTTTCATTGTGTGTGATCACGATGGCACTGACATTTATCTCTCCTTTTCATAGTATTCGGAGCATGGTCAGTTACATATCACATTCTCTCGACCACCTGCCTAGGCAAGTTAGGTCAATATTATTCTGGTCAGATTGTATCCTGTGTGTACAAGATGGTAGCAGCAGTGTGGTTTCATCATGAGGACCCTCAAGGAAGGGCAGTGCTGGTGGGGGCTTCGTCGTGGTCGGATGCACGGGACATTGGTGCATGTGTGTGGGCGCCATTTTGGTGGTCAGTTACACCATGGCCATAGCCGATATAGTGTGTGTGAGTAGAATTTTTTTTATTTATACTGACTAACAGACCTCTGGAGGAGGCAGTGTACTCATGTTTTTTCCCTTGTTTGATGCAAAATGGCCATCATTGTCTTATGCACTATTTGTAGCAGTAATCACATGTGCACACTTCAGTCCCTGCTGGCTGCCAACATGGCCACTGCCGGTAGTATTTATTGTGGCACTGACAGACTGCTGGAGGAGGCATGTACATGCGCTCGCATGTACGATGTCGCCACCTGCCTTTGACAACATGATTGCTAGCACCTCTGGCTCCCAAAATGGCCACTGATGTGGTGCTATGCGATTTTAGATCGGCTACCAAAATGGTCACTAGTGTCATATGATCTCATTGCGGAATTAGGAAATTGATTTTGTCGAATGTTGGGAAAAACTTTATTTACTGGCTGCCAAAATTACCAACGTCGGTTAAATCGAATCCCTCATCAAACATTTGTCATTTGCCACCTTGCAGAGTCAGCTGCTGGATTATGCTAATTAGGACAAGAATGGCTGCCAGTTTTTTACTGGCTGCCAATATGTCCACTGTCAGTTTAATCGGGAAACTTTCTACTGGCTCCCAAAATTGCCACCAGCATTGTAAGATACATTCTTGAATTTTCCATGGGACGAGAGGAAAATTTCGGAATTATTTGGGCAGGGACTTTACTTTTCTAAACACAGTCCACCCGTTCACCACCTGATTCCTGGTGGGTAAGAACTAACTATTTTATACTAATGAACACTTCACTGCTCGTGCACTGCATGAGGCATTCTGATGTATTGACGAACTATTAGAGTGAGAATCAATGCTGTGTTGCTGAGCTGATGTGCGGCAGGCAAACGGTCTTAATGGGAGGGAATATGGTAGGTATCAAACACCCTTCCCTTGTGAGACTGTTTGCAGTCATACTGCAAAGGCACTTCCTCTGCTCCTGCTGTCTAGGGCATAGCACATAAGGGTATCCTGGGGCGCTCCCCATGCTGGCGAAGCTGCTGCTATTGCATTGGACCTTGCTCAATGCGGAAGCTATAATGCCCCCGACGTGGGACAGGCCTTACGCAAATGTGGCTAACATCAAGACTGCCGGAGTCAGAGCGAACTGGCCGATTCACTCCCCTCGCTGTCTCCCTCGCTGCTGTTGCTCTGTCTACAACCTTACTGCTGCCGGGTGCGACCCAGGTTGGTGACAATGGGGGGTGGTGATCATGCTGGCGTGTCCACCCAGCCGAGACGTTCTTGCCTTTGGCCCGCTGATGTTGACCTCCCCATCTGGTGATCCCGCCATTACGGCGGGCATCACGATAGTCACCAGGGGGGTTCCCTCAGGAGTGCCGGTGCTTGTTGCAGTGCAGGCACCTGAGACGCCAGAGTGTCCATAGGTGACGCGTCATCGAACACTGTGGTGCGGACCATCGGACTCGCCCCTCCTCGCTCCAGTGTGCCGGGTGACATTGTGTTTCGGCAACCAATGATGCTCCCCCCCCCCCCTGTGGAAGGTGCTGGTGCATCTTTCTCTGCTGCAGCCCCCTCTGGACACTTGACAGTGGTATCGCCATTGTGGGTCACAGGGTTTGCATGTCGATTTGTTTACTGTGTCGGGCTTTTGTTGATTCCCATTACTTGCATAGCGGTATATTGGGATATCATGTAACCACTTAATGCGCGACTTCAGTCGCAATGACTCCTGTGGAACACGTCAATGTCCGGCGTCAGTGGCTCTTCAGTCGCAGGTGGAAATCCCCTGAAAGGAGATCCTGATTTACTGTGCTCCTGTTCCTCCGGCGGTGTTCGTTCTGCAGGGACTTCCCCATCATGAGATGATTGCGTACTCAGCTCAGCTTCGTCGGAGACATCTCTCTATGCAAGCCTTACATCATCGAGATGCTCTTTGATGGTTTTTCTGTCGACCTTTATCAGGATACGTTGTTTTTCCAAAGCTCTTTACTACTTGGTGTGGGCCGCTCCGCAGCTCAGGTGTTGTGTTGCTCACCCACACCGAGCCACAGTTGAATTTTCAACTCTTAGTTGTGGCGCTCTGTGTGGTTCTCCCAGGTGCACATTTCACGCCATTTCCTGCCAGTGAGCTGCGTGCCCTTATCTGTTAGTATGTTCCTAGGGTAACCCTATCTCGTGAAAAATTCATTCTGCAAAACATTCACTACACTCTGCTCGCATGCGCTGATGGTTGCATAGGCATCTGTCCATCAGGAGAAGTTGTCCTTTACGACAACGATGAAGTGCATTCCTCCTTTGGATTTTGGGTATGGCCCCACGAAATCTAACGACACTGTCACGAAGGGCCCACCAAAACCAAAAAAACCGCAAAATTGTTTATGCAAAATTTTTCAGCTCAAAATTTTTCCCACTATTTCCTTCCTACCCACAACGAGGGAATGTCAGTAGGAACTCAACTGAACCAGTAACAGCATTTGGTTGCCTTTCAGATGCCATCCAGATGCCTGGAAAAACTCCACATGGCGTGAGAGAAAGCGTGCCAAAACATCATCAGCAGCGGCTATTGTGGAAAGTGGAGCAGGGGCGTGCGGCAAGGCGGCCATCTTGCGGTGGCGGTGTGACATCAGTACGCCACCAGCAGTAGAAGAGGGTAAAGATGGTCAAAAGTACATTCAAAAGTATTCCAAATTCCCAAAAGTTTGTCAAAAGTGCATTCAAAAGTAGATCACTATGTCAAAAGTGCATCTGAAAAGTAGATCACCAGGTCAAAAGATCATCTCAAAAGTAGATCATGGGGATCAAAGGCCAAAGTGATCTCGTAATTGCTTGATAGCTCTACTCGCATCTCATGCCATTATAGAGCCACCATCAGCCTGTAAAGTCTCAACAAGTTGATTCTACTATCTGAGTGAATTAGTTGGGAACACGACTCATCACACTAGACAAAGTTACACGTTTTTCAATGGCCGAGTGTCTAGCTGTGGCGTTCCCGTTTCGAGTACAGATGAGACGCATAGCCTTGTGTCGTGTGGTTATAGGCTTTTCACGATAAAATTGGCACTTTTGAAAGCCCTGCTTAAGATCTACTTGTATATACATTTTTCTTCTTCCACCATATGTAGAATTACCATCACCATGGATCTGATCACTTTATTCGTGCATTGGTCAAGGGCAGCTGTAATTTTTTTTTATTCTTACAATTATATGCACTAAAAACAAATGTTTTCTTAAAATTTGTATTTTAATGTTGTTATGGTTCGACAAAACACATATACAAAAGTTATGTTTATGACATGCTTATCAGCTACAGAAGTACTGAAGAACTGGAATATTTATTTATTTCACATTTTATTTTGTACTGAATATCAATTTCCACACTTTTCCTATATCCAGGCCAATTTGTAATGCATGGATATCACACAATTATAATTTTTGTAAACCACTAATCCAGGTAATTTCAGGATTCTATGTTATTTTCACACTTTATTCTGAGATTTGACATATCATTATCTTAATACCTTAATATTATATTTACATACTAATTTTCGTTCTCAGAAATTATTTTGTAATTTTTAAAGCTCGATCAATAATTTTCTTTTGTTATTTGCTAGTTGTTTGAAGTTTGGTTTATTTATTTTTATGAGGTATTACCGGAAGTAGTTGGAGAGGGAGATGCTAGAAGACGATGCTTCGGTGAGGGACCTTTAAAATGGACGGATAGTTTGATTTAATGCTGGAATTCCTATCAGGGAATCGCCAGTATCAGCCTAAATACAGTGTTAGAGATAGGTATCAGAAGAAAAGGGTAGGTAGCTGCATCAACCAATTTAAGAAGAGGTTTGATGGCAGGCGTTTAGCTAGACTTGGAGTGAGCTTAGCAGCGACGCATAGGACGCCGATTCCCTAGGCGCCAGGCGCCATGTCTGCAATGGCAACGACGCATCGAAACTCAGGTAACGCCATACATGTAGTAAGTCTGGTGGCTTAAATCTAAGATTCTAGTCACTAATATTCGAATTCTACGAACTTTTACTATAATTGAAGAGTGTTTATTTTGGGACTTTGCAAATATTACGATCTATTCATAGTATTAAACCAGTGGTCCAGTTCTACACGCTGAGCTAGTACGCCGTAGCAAATTAACATTAACATTTATACTTACAGAACTTCTTGAACAGAAATTTACAGTTACGTTGAAAGTGAGGTAAAATTTCTAAAGTACTAAGACAGATTAAAATTTTCAAGTTAAGATTTGGTTGTGAGGGTTAAATTGCAACTATAATATTTTCGGATCGTAATTAGTTTTTCTGAAGTTATCGGATCTGAGGAGAGCTACTTCCGGTGCAGAACTATTTTTTAAAATTTTGATTTCAACTCAAGTTAATTTTAAAGCAGCACAAAATGTAATATTTTATTTCAGTCTTTAATTTTTAATTTACGTTAACTGATATAACGCTGTTCCTTGTAAGGATGGCGGTATTTCATTTTGGTAATCACAGTTAATCTTATTTTTGATGAAAGGAATTTTTAATTACACACATATTTGAGGTTAATAAATATTTCACTGCCTATTTTACATGTTCTGATTTTTAACATCTTTGGTTTGGTCTTATTTTTAAATCTCATTTCAGTAATAACATATTTTTTTATGTTCTTGCAAGTTTTATTCCATGCAGTGTGCTGTAAATATAATATGTATGAGTATTCTATGCTTGCATTTTCAGTGTTCCGGAGTTCCTCAATTGTCTATGGTAAGCCAATGTATACCCAAGAGTGAGGTAGATTTGTCCCTCCCCAGTCGATTCACGCTGGGGGTAGCATATGAAATAAGCTCGTTTTCCATGATGAGAGACAGCTGACATTCCCTTAACTGGAAAAATTAGATGCGGGTCAGCGTGGACACACAGCTAGAGCTGCAGTGCTCTCTCGAAAACAGCTCGTTACTCTCGTCCAAAGTTTACATATTAATAGCATTTAAGTAAATTATTAGGTTAATACCTGCATGACACGCACAAAATTACTGACATGATAAGCACTTTGGAAACGTTTTGTTCCTTCATTTGCGTTACACTTCCATAATTATTTTCTCCGTGACTAAAAAGTTCCCGTTTTAAACTCTGAGGAAGAAGTTCGAAGCTTGACTTTTTACCTTTTTATTCTGTCACACAAACGCCACCACATTTATTTGACGGACAAATTTTATGAACGTATTTCATCATCAATTTTACTGTCAGATATTTGAAGGCTAAAGCTTTATAGCGTGGCCGGGTCTTTATATTGGTAGGCATCACGAACGCTGCTTGCAATCTTATTACACGTAAAAGGGCGCACGAATAGCGTTGACAACTGTACGAAAATTTCCCTACGCATAAGGGAATTTTATAGTTGAAGTACAAACGTACGGAACATTTATGGCTGTACAATATGTACATTAAAGGTAAGGAATGCCTACATGTTAATAGGTTTTCTTGTTCGTATGTACTAATAACAGTTTGTAATATTTTTATACCTTGCGTAGCAAGTAGTTAGGCCTACACTTCTGTTCTACTTATGAACGCCATAGGAATGAAACAAGTAAAGTTTGTTTAATTGGTACTAACAGCAGAACGCATTTTCGTTATATATTTCGTCATTTTAAAGTAGTGATATGAAACGGAAATTTGTTAGTATTCGGTACTATGTACTTATTATCAGAAATATTTGATATTTGGTCTTAAACTTGAAAGCATTAAAAATACAAGTAGGCCTATATTAACTTTTTGTATTATGCATGCTGTGGAGTAAGTACAGCTGTATTAAAATTATTCATACATTGAACATTAAATGTCGAAACTGACTAACAATACGTAAAAACGATGTGGTTTTATCAGAAAGTAAAGAGTTATCATGCCTCTTAACATGGATAAAAATTTTCGTGAAGATTTTGATTTTAATGAAGGTTTTCATTAAGATATTTGTAATACTTTTTTATGTGCACGTGTTTCACAGTCTTAATACGGAATTCTGTAGAAACTTGTTGGCAGCCGTTACACAAATGCTTATGCCATGCCCAGTATTTGGAAGCAGAACTCCAAATACAGTAAGATGGCGTCGTTTTGCTACACTTCTGGTAAGCCGTAAAGTGTGGGCACACCCAGAAAAGAATATGCTCCTGAAATAAATATTAAATTTTAACACATGCGTGTCAAGGTGCCAGGTTGATGGTATCAATACAAACTGTACTGTTGGCGTGTTTTAGTTTATTGATTAACAAAGCTGCTTAAATATGGATTTAATATCCATGACTAAAAATTTCCCGCCCCCGGGTGGGCTCGAACCACCAACCTTTCGGTTAACAGCCGAACGCGCTAGCCGATTGCGCCACGGAGGCTTATACAGACAATGACAGTAAATTATAAATTTTCTAGTGTAAAGGAATTTTGTAGTGACACACATGAGTTCAGTGAATTACCTGACATTTTACTTCAGTAATAACTGCATTATTTTATCTATACACGTCTAGGAGAAGGTGATTTTTGCTTGTGGAATCTCTTGTCTGCATCCTTTTTTTACCCAATAAAATTTTTACACAAATCTCAAAGTAAATTGCTCAAGGAGCTAAAATATAGCCCAGGTACTCAAGCAGAAAGAAAAAAGTCTTGTAAAAACGATGCATACTTACAAAATGCTAGCGAAATAAATGTTACAGCATTACTGTGCGCGTGGACCACAGTCTCGTTATCTATCGGCAGTTGTTTCCGTATCTGAATTGTGTTATTCTGGAGTACCTATACTAAAGGCTGTTCGCAATAAAGTGAGCAATTTTTAATTTAACCTTAGAAAAATGCACTGCTCCTGCCTTCATATATTTAAATGAGCACACTGAGTGACATACGCCCATTGGAGTTAGTGACGATGGGTGGAAAATAGTTCCATATCTTAACGCCGAATAAAAAGTGTTAGGTAACCATTTGTGATAACTTAGATTATTCCTTTCGTTTTCCGGTTTTTTTTTCTCTACGCATCGACGTATAAAAATGAGCATAGCTGTGAATTATTTGCTTTTATAATAATTTCACAGTTTCGCTCGACCGACGCATGAATAAAGATATGAGGCCCATGGCAATGTTAATTTTACATAAGGTGGAAGAATATATAACGTGTACACAAGTAGCCTATACCAGAATATGAGTTTCAGCTGTAAGGTTAACTCTGCTCTTTTGCTTTGATGAAGTACGTGGTATGCGCACACACTGAAACTAAGCTCATCTGGGAGATTTTACAATATATAAAAAATATTAGAGAACACATCCTCCCTTATAGAAAGCTTGAATTTCAATGTTACCACATCGTCGATAGCGCCAGAAGCACCGTCCATATCAGGTGTTGACGACTGTAGGTGCTTTCTGAATGGCAGAGTGCCATAATGGCTGTTCATGATAAAAAGAGCTCTTTTGAAATCAACCTTAGAAAAAAGTCATTGCCCCTACCTGCATGTATTTTAACGGTCGCGCTGAATGACATGCGCCCAGTAAAATTGATAATGATGGATGGGAAATAGTTCCACATCTTAACGTAAAATATAATAGAGCTATGTGAAAATTTGCGCAAACTGAAATGATCTCTTTTCCTTTCTGTTTTTTTTTTTTTTTTTTTTTTTTTTTTTTTTTTTTTTTTTTTTTTTTTAATGCGTCTCAGTCTAAAATTGAGCAAATTTGTAAAATATTTACTTCTCTAATAATTCCACAGTTTTACTTGACCGTAGCATGAATAAAAGTAATGAGGCCCAAGGCAAAGCCAATGTTAGTTTTACATAAGGCGGAGGAATACACAACGTGCGTACAAGTAGATCTTAAGCAGGGCTTTCGAAAGTGCTCATTTTACCGCGAATAGTCTTTACAACACATCGGCTGTACACACAAACTCGGCCTGTCTCTAGCTATTAGCTATAGAATAAGATATACGCTGTTGAAGTCGTCTTCTAGTGCGTTACAAGAGAGCAGCCGCATACTGGAGTGCTATATGAACTCATTAGTTGTTATGCATTTTATATAAATTTGTGTTATTCTTGCGTTGCTAGAATGTGAATTTGGTATGAAAACTTGCCTTAAAACTACTATCTTTCTTTTATTTATTCGACGACGAAAAAAATTAATATTAACGTATGAAAATGCATACGAGCTGGGCCATGCGAGTCCAGGGGTGCACATTCCCGAAAGTAACAGTGTTTAGTGTATTCGTATATACCGTAGATGCATACGTGAAAGACATCGCACAACTATGGTGAGTATAGTGATATGTTACCTGTGTAAGTTTGTAAATGAACAATTGCAGCAATTGCACTGGGTTTAATTTTTGCAAGAACGGTCGCGATTACTAACCTGCCGTGCATTTAAGGTCTAGCCTGTAAGTTGCGGACTCGTTAGAGGTAGAAGCACTTCTATAAAACTGCAGATACGTATTTTTCTAAATCTCGATTTGCTGTTTCAATGTAGAAGTGTATGGAATTCATTGATTAGTAGCTAAGGCTGTGAAAGTTTGTAGAGTGAAGGTAAACCAAAACGAACAACTAATCCAAGCATGTTTCGTAACCTTTAGCTTTCCTCGTAATGAACTTGCTGTTTGTCGGGCATTAATGACAAATTACCTGGTAAACAAATAGGCTACACCTTATAAAAAACGCCACTCTTACATTTTTTCTTCCCAAGCCAGCACAGTTGCAGTGTCAAACAGAAATCAACTGTTTATCAACACAAGAATTTACAACCAAATAATTTCTCATATTTTTAAAATAGTTAATGAATGTAGTCTTCCTGATTTTCATTTCTATGGTTTCGAACTCACTCCAGTCAATTTCTGGGGTGACACTTTCATAAAGGCAATGACCAATTCCTTCCTTGTATTCCCTTAATTGTGGTATCGGTTTACCTTTCTCTAATAAACATGTTGTCAACAAGATGTTCAATTAATTAAATAAAGTTTACTCGTGTGTTTAGACGGCGATGTATTGGCTATAATCATAACAGTAAATGACAAATGTGTAGGACATTTTATTGTTTTCCAAGGGTAGTTAAAATCAAGATAACTCAAATAAAGCTTATACCTCCCTATAACTACACAATGTGCAGAACTAAAAAACTTAACATGGCTTTCTTTAAACGCTATTTCACCATTATTTAAATTTTTTTAAATTCTAACATTGAGGGCAACTATTTGCACATAAGCTTATTTTATTATTAATGATGAATCGTGGGTATTTAGAATGAAACAGCGGGTACTCTAGCCGCTAAACCACTACTGCCTCCATCGTCTTAAGAAGGGAGGAGTTGAGAGAGGTTTAGGTGGTTTGTAACAACCAAGGAGTTGAGAGCCAATGAGAGTGAAATATGGCAGATATGAAGCAGCATTGAAATGCAAGGGTGGGGAAAAATAGCAAAACCTAGAGAAAACATGCCCGCCAGCAGCATCAATCAGCACAATTCCTATTTGTGAAAATATATGAGTAACCTCACAAGGAAACAAAGATGTATCACATTGGTGAAGGCAAGCATCCCACCACTACACCCACCGGAGCACCCCCCTCCTCCCTTAGGAAGGGTGGAAAGAAAACCTCATTTCTTCAATTTTGGGTAAAGTCAGTTAAAGTTGAATTTAAAAAATGATTCTAATAATTAATATAATACTCTACCAGCTCATCATAGATCTGGTTTCTGAATGGTAGGGACAGCATTTTGTACAGCTGCATTTAATTTTTTTTAAAATAATTATACTTACTTGGTTCTTTCTTAGGTACCAGTGTATATTGGAAGTTGTCAAATATAATAAATAGGTTGCGATGTACCTTCATACATATATAGGCTATATATTTTGTCTGTATTTCTTCTTAATCTTATGAGATGGGATTTACAGACAAAAATACAGAAAAGAAAATTAAATTAAATAAAATTATAGAGAAGTCGTGTATTCCTGGAAGTGGCATTTGAAAACTTTTGCAGTAGATCTACTCAACTTTAAAACATTGGTAAGTATTTCGACAACCTGATGATAATTTTTACAATAGTGACATCGTCATCACCCACAGTTTCGACTATTCACCAGGTCTGCAGTAGTGACACATGAAACAAATAATAAAGTGTTTTTGATATACGCTGTTGTAACAGAGTTTATGTTGCAGAAAACTACAATTACACATGCAAAAACACAAAACCACACATGAATAGTTGTCAACAGGCACATGAATCATTTAGTTGCAAGAAGACCACTGTGTTTGTCTGTTTTTGTTGTCCATCATTAGTTTTTTTTTCCCGTTAATTTGTTGCTTACTGACTGAATTCCTTCCATGAAATTCTCTGTGTTATTCACATAGGCCTACCTATTGGCAACTATTCTTGGTTGGATTTCTGTGTCTGTATGTTCGTATGTGTACTTCTAGTTTCCTGTGACATGAGCTCTGCTGCAAAGGCAAGTGCCCAAAACAATGTTTAATTTAATAAGTTATATAATATTCATATAGGCCTACCTGAATTATAAAGCGTGAGAAATTTTTAGCTCAAGAGAAATCTGTTTACAAAATTCAGTGTTTAGTTGAATAATCATTAATCATAGCAACAATTTATGGTAAGAAAACATGTCAAAACTGCAATATCTTGAATATGTAATACCCCCAACTTAAATAGCTCTCCCAAGTAGGCAGTGGTTGCCCTTATTTACATCTTGAAAATTACAGTTATAAACACTGGATTCATCAGATGGTTCCATAGTCATCCAATTTTAAAGAAACCAATTTCTTTATTTGTAATACAGCTTGCACTAAGAAAACCATTTAATTATGTTGTCCTGCAGTAGTCTGGGAAAATACATTTTACATCTCAACTGCGAATTTTATTGGTGATGCACATGTAATGATAATGAAAGTAAACAAACATGGGTTGAATTACTTTGGGTATAAACGTGTTTCCAAACACTATGTATTTGCAAAGGTGAATATTAATAGTATCAAGTACTGCTTAAATATCTTGTTTCTGCCACATGACGGATTTGTTTTGAAAATGATTTCTACAGATTAAAATATGAGATTCCCTTCTTAAATAAAATTGTAAACACAACAGACTAACGATTGTGTGTCTCCAGTGCCGTGGTTGCTAGGCAATGCAAGCGGAAATAACGTCGACTTCAACTGCGTATTAGTATTAATGCGGATTTACACTCCCCCCAGCCTGTCATCTCGCTGCTACAAACTTTGCGTTAGCTACCTTATCGGTTACAGTAATGTGGCTAAGAGTCTATTTATCTAATGTTATATTGATAATATAAAAAATTTACTACTTTGCTTTGAAATGTAATACCGCCTGTTTGTTAACTTTTTTCATATTTCGGCATTTTTGATCGGGCACTTAAAGCAGATGAAAAGCCATTTTTTTCTATATTTCGAGAATATCTAATGGTTTCATAACATGATATCGATGAAGACTTTATTAAAATGTGAAATGACATTTATTATTTATTTTTTAGCATAAACATTAAAATTCTAATTTAAATATAGAGTTGTATAAATTTCAAAAAGTTATTTTAGCGCAAAGTTTGTTTTCAACTAAACTGAAGTAATGGGAGTTGTATGTTGCAGTTTGTTTGAAATACGAAACTTGGTTCACTTGCGGTTATGGTTCAACTTCGATTATTTTCAAGTATAAACTTTATCTCAAATATTAAAATATTGAAATACAGGTGAACCCATAACAAATTTCCTAGAAATATTCTTCTTGCCATTATTCCCACAGAAATAGCTGTTCCATAAAATGTACAATTTATGGGTGTTTCTTTCAAGCAGATCACTTCCATTGATGGTTTCACTTTCGTAAGCTGGCAGCTATCTTTTATTAATATTTACGTTTAAACTTTTGTAGACTTGATTCGTATTGTTAGGTCGGAAACCTTTGAAATATCTTTCCATAAGTCTTAATATTGTCTTGGTATTGTTTGTATGCCCTCTACTTTAAATGAAAATAAGCAAATGATAGTTAACATTTTATTTCTTTATTTTTCGGTGTAGGCTTTAGTATTTGGAAAAGGGGGAATCCAGTGCACCTGGATGCTGGACGGGAGCCAGGGCACCACGGCCGCCATATTATATTAAGTCGGCGGCAACCTCCTGCTCTGTCACTCTTCTAGCGGCCATTTTGGTAGTCAGTACGTTAGAAACCATGTTGGGAGTTAGTATTTATCATAACTACACACTCTTGCATTCTGTGCTCTGTCATTCCTCTCCGATAGTGGCCATCTTGAATTCCACCACACACTCTTGCACTCCATCCTGCTGAATGTGCCAGCTTCATGCTCTTGCATTCCTAGGGTTTCCTCGGAGTGCTGTCGCATTTCTCTCCTTCTCATTTCGTCCCGATATTTTCTCTCTGTCTTCCTCTCTCTTTCATTCCTCTTGTCCTAGCGTTCAGAGGAGTTTCTCATATTCCTCCTCGTCCTTCCCCCCTCGTCCTTCCACCCCTCGATTGTAATCTGCTGCAGGCATCCATCTTCGCTGTCATCTGCTTTAGGCGGTGAATTGTTTCTCGTACTAACCACCAGAGCGGGTGTTTGAAGTTTTGCAGATGGTGCTCGTGGCCATCTTGTGTATTGAGTGGTTTACCCATCGCCATAGAGGCGCGCTAGCAACGTGGCGTATAGTTTGGGTGGCGACCATCAGGAGCACTGGTAATTTATTTTAAGTGTGTCTGGGAACTTGAAAAATGCGGGAGGTGTGTAGTTTTGTTCCGTCGTGCCTAGGGCCGCCAGTCTGGTGTGGTAACTACACGCTTGCCATCTCATGTGGAGTGATAGGAAAAGAAATAACGTATATACACACTTCGCCAGACTTGTAATCATGAAAAAGAGCCGATATTGCAAGGGAAAAAATACTTACATGGGCCTACACACGCTTTCCAGATTCACAAGGCACCAAAGGTCAAATATTTGCAAAATATATGAAAAGTAATGGAAAATGCCATCATTCTAACATTAGGTAATTATGCATAAGAAAATTCGGACAGGTCGCGTCTCAACATGAAATATATGCATATGATAATGCAAAAAAATACCGATATTCTCACATTTAGGTAATGAATTGATAAAATCCGAGCAGGTCGCATCTATTCATAAAAGGTACTCATAAAATAATGCGAAAAAATTACCGTCATTCTAACATCGGGCAAGTAGCACTTCTATATAAAATATGCATTAATAGAGAGCCAATTACACGGCAATGTACATGTGTCACCCACCTTGCCAGAGAGTGCACAACTGTACTTGCAGTTACACTATACCCTTGTGCGCATGCACAACCAGAATCACATGTTCTATACTCACATATACTATATCCAGAAAACAATTATATTAATCATATCGGTTATATACATAAACATTATTATGACCTGATACTTACACACAAACATATATTATATAACTAAATGTGTACACTGTACAACAACACGAGACCAGTTCGAACTGGATGCAATATTCCATTAAATAAATACCTTGAATTATGTCCCATGCATCTATAATGATGTCAATGTATCACAATGTGCCATGTATCACTGGACATCCAGAATATCAGAATTCCATGTGTATCACTGTATTCATTTTAGGTGCAAGTGTTGGTTTGGAGTATTACTGTTATTTATTTTCATGTCATTAACTTAAATTATACATTCTTATGTTAAAAGAATACGAAATATTATTAAAATGTAAGTGGACGCCATGTGAACAAAAGTTAAGAATGTGATAGCCTAATATTAAACAATTGAAAACGAAGAAGAAAAAAAAGTGCACTACCAATTACTATTTAGTAGAGTTACAAACTTTATTATGGATTAAAATATAATTCCATATGACCAGGAATATGCATGTCACCAGTAGTATCTATATATCTACAGAATAAAATATTAATAATCTTAGTTCAAATCCTCTCTTCAAAAATTACATGCACCTCTCATATAATGCAAGGGAGCGTTTATCCAACGAATGGCACATACAGAATAAATAATCTTTATCATCGCTCATATGATACCAGTGTTCATTCACTTCCTCCCTCCCCCTAGCAGAACTCAAATACACACAAACACAAGAAAATAATATTTGTTCCAAAAAAAAAAAAAACATACATCGCTCATATAATACCAGGTTTCATTCGCCCCACCTGCCAGAATTCAAGTACACCCTATGACAAAAACATAAGAATAAATTACCTTCATTCAAAAAATATATACATATCTTGTAATGACAACGTTCATTTTCCCCTCATCGGTGAACACAGAGCGGTTTATCCAGCTGTTGAACTGATGTCCAAAACCAAGCCATATCAAGAAAAGGCATTTTTCCAGATCTTCGAATGACTTTCTCAACCATATATGTGTCCAGGAATCTGGTCAGCTGTACCTCCTGGTCATAAAACACATATCTGAGTATGTTACCATCCATATTTTGAAGGTAGTATGTACATAGCTTGTTATGTCGTATCTTAACGACTCTGTATATCTCTGTACTTCAATTCGGAGTGTACAATTTATTGAATGTTACTTCACTCGTGATATCCTGACATAGACAACAAACTTCACCTCCGGTCCGCCGAAGTTCTCTGCTCTCTTCCCTCTGACAGTGCAGTTGCTGTCATCAGTAGATGTAATATAGCTGTCGGATGCACACTTCAGACCACCGAATTTCTATACTGCGTAGCTCATCATCCACTGATATGTGATAATAAACTTATGAGTTAGGAAAATATTTGCAATCATAAGGAATCCATGTGATACCCACCAACAACACGAGCACATAGTTTTAAAACAGTCAAATGTCATATCAGTATTCACATGCTCAGAGTAAACATGACACAAATTGAGGTCATCCATCTGAAATAGAATGAGGAAATTTGCATTTCCTTCCAGAAGTTCCTTAGGCATATGTGAATTAGATTGTAATAGGTTAATAGAGTCCACAGATACATGTCGTCACATGACAAAATATTGCTGCATTATAGACTACATCTCATATGCAACATTGTCGAAAACAAACACAGAGCTAAGCTCGGCTTCACTTAGCGGCACTACTTTTTCATTGTCACTATATGGAAAATAGTGTAGGCCATCCATAACTTTAAGTATTTGCGCTAGTCATTGGTACTTTGGTTGCTGTAGTGATTTTAAGTATAGATAAATGTTCTTGAACTGAAGAATGTTGGGTTATTCCAGAAGGTTCAGAAGCACACATGTCTTTCCAAAGTTTCTAGATCATGCTCTGATACATAAAGCAGTCATTGACAGTAGCTTCCCATAATGTGATTCACAAGCAGTAGTTTCATCATCAGCATTCATGCGAATGGGCTGTGTGGTTGCCTGTGGCACAATCTCCATTGACCTAATACATGAACAGTAAACTGCAGGTACTTAAGGACCAAGTTCGAGGTAGGGTGAGGTCAGGTGATGTCGGCTACCAAGTTCGAAGTTGGGTGAAGTAGTTGGCCACATACATATAGAATATGCATGATGATCAAGTTGTGTGTTAGTATGTCGTAATGCATTTTGGGAGTAAGAGTGGATGAGGTCTGGTGAATACAATAATCAACAACCTTCCTTTCAAGGTTCACATTCCAGACTAAAAATAAGTGGGCCAAGTGCACAGCTAGCACAGAGATTGAAGCAGTGAGGTTCCTGTCAATTTGTTGGGCGAGGCGTGCAAGGAGCATGACATCGCCTATGGGACCAGTATCAGGTTGGAAGATAGACACAGACACATGGCCAACACTGTACTTGCACATAAAGTTAAAGTATTAGTTAGATCGCCCAAATTCAAGCTCAGCGAATGTCTAGCCACCTGGCGCATGTCCAAGATTATAGAAACTAAAATAAAGAGTGGAATGGGGTTGAATTTTATAAGGAAGGAAAAACTGGGAGGCTGCAGAGGAATCCTTGCAAAGTAGTGGGTAAGCGAGGAGGCATTTTGCCTTTCGTCCTTCTAGCAGTCCTTGGCAGCCTTATCAACAGTGCAAGTGGTATTGCACAGGAACTGAAATCCGCTAAGGAAGAAAATAAACATTTGAGTGAAGCCATATGTCACAATAGAAATACAGAGTCGATTACTAGAAGTAAAAAAAGGTGGGGCCTGTATCTTTCCCATACTGTGTAGGTGGGAGAAGGGGGAAAGAGAAAATGTTGGAGGAAAAAACGAGGGAGGCAGTCTTAAGATCACTGCCCAACTGCTCTTTCACGAGCATAGACATACAAAAGTTTGACTGTAAATTAAAAATTTCAAATTTTCAGGGTGTGTTTATGCACAACAGGTTGCCACATAGTCCTAGATGGATGCAGTGTGGTATAATAAACCTAGATAAAAACCAAGGGCTGGGAAGACATTGGACTGCATATAAAATGTGTGGGGATATAGGAGAATTAAATGACAGCTACAATAATTTAACAGTGCCACCCGGACTGAAAACATACTTTGAGAGGTGTGGGTATTACATTACAACTATGGAGCAGAGCAACTACAGTGAGCATAGAACTGTGGCCACCTGTGTCCTCTTCCTTTCAACTTAAAAAACTATACTTAATGGTAATGCACTACTTGTAAGCACCAGTCACATCCGTTACACTAATCATGTCAGGCAATAGCTCAAGATTACGCTCCATGCACTTCCCTCTACTGAACCTGGATGGGGGAGGGGGTGGTCAGTTGCACTACTCGATTTTCAAACCTACTTCTCTTTACCAAACATAGATGAACTGTCTGTTTTGCTATGTCTCGGAGGACAGTAATAGAGGCAATATGTGCATACCTACAGCTTTGTATGAGATTGAAGATGTTGGCGAGTATCTTAAGCCCACACTGGAACTGGAAGTGGCATTGGTGGTGCGAGGTAATGCTAATATGCTGCACAGAGAGGTTTATTGCATTGCTTAGATAGAATTTACGCGAAGCGATACATTCACTGCAATGCTAGGATTCGCGAATGAGAAATATGAAGCGAATACAATGCCCGAATCCACTCTGCAGGTAAACGTTTTCTCCATGAATGTTACAAGAATAAACTGCAATGTAGTTACCAGTTCGTATTTCATGGTTGGCCTAGCCAAACATTACACTAATTTTCAGCGATGATACCACCCAGCTTTAATATGGTGGATGTGCCAAAGACACTCATTAATGTTCCAGTAATAGTGTAGAATGTACAGGAAGTGATTCTCTCCATAGTAGACTAAGACAGCTGTTTGATTAATTTCTGGGGCAAGGAACTAATCACGTGCCTACATTTATGCAATAATGGGTCTGAAATTAAGCAAGCGAAGGTAATAAAAGCAGTTTACTGTACCAAACCAGAAGACAGTAAGTAGCAAATGTCCAGCATGCTAACATCTGAAAATGTGCATTCTCCTTGTAGATTGGGCCAGACAGTCAACAAATATGGGTGTGGAAATATTAAACATTGGCGAGCTGGCGAGCTTCGAAGATGTGATCACCGAGGCCGAAATCGACACATACATGTTTTATCTACCATGTTCATACTTACCTTGTCCGAGGATAGAATCCTGGTCCAAACCAAGATATATACACTGTTCCATGTAATTCATATTTGAGATTCCAAGGTTCGATCACAAGGGCCGAAAGTGCTGTACCTGTGACAATGCAAATCTTTAGAAATATAATACGTCACATGGTCATTAGAATCAAGTAAAATCTGAATGAATATGATGTGGATATGATGCAAGATGTTGGAATTACAACCACCATAAAGAATTCCCTCTCACTGGCACACAACCAACTATCTGCATATCAATTGGCAGGCAGAAGGACCAAAGAAGACTATAAGGTCCTCATATATGCTAATGGAAAATTCGAAGTATGTATTTCGCTAGCCATGTTGTTAGGGTTTGCTAAGAGTACAGGCATGTAATTATAAATTCCAAGCATGTCTAGTTATTCTCATGGCCAACATGCAAATGAACACAGAGGTAGATACTACAGCTGCACTAGAAGCCACATAACTGGTGTTATGGTCTATTGAATGCATGCTCCACATGTCCAGGCAAAAATGTCAGAATATGTAAAATGTTTGAAAATGCAGAGAAGGGTAGGAACGTTGATATTGCTTTTCGCACATGGAGTTTGGAAACGTATCGTAGCATACCACAGTCTGTGAGTATATATTTGAATGTCAAAACGAGTTTCAGAAGAGAAAATGTCCTCATGCAGACCATTCGACATTCAATCATATGAACATTAAGAATTGTAAAGTGTAACTCAACTCTGAGTGTTACCCATATGGAGATTTAAACATTGAGTTTACGAAGGGTATATACATGGCATTGTCCCAAATATACCCCAACTTTCAGAGTTCATGCTATGAGCAAACTCAGTCACTGGTGCTGGAACCCAACAAGTTTATGGTCACTGCCCCTATTAGTGTTTGACCTGAGTAAACAGGATGTTATTGAAGACTGGTGTTGTTGAATGTAGGATTGAAATGGTCACCACTGAGAATTTCCCTGCCAATACTCAGGCACATAATGTAATCGTTTATGATAGACTGGTCACATATAACATAAAAATACTTACATAAGTCCATTCTCCATCACACAAAGTTCGCGAATGTACAGTGCTACATGTCTCTGTGTGGTTTCATAATTAAACATATTTTCGTAGTGTATGTAGATGGTAGCATGGTGACAAGTACATTTTTTTACCACAGTTTCCATAGTCATCACTCGACATGAAGAGTAAGGTGAAGACTGTAGGACATGCAGACGAGACTGGTCTTGTCCGCACTTGAACGCACTGCTGCTAAGGACATGGACCATGGAGTGCGGTTGTGGTGAGGGCAATTGTGTTAACAGCAGATATAAATACCGGCCCATCACTAAATTAAAACATAGTACTACTTATGAATACTCCATGCATGCTTCTCTCTCGATGGGGACAGCTGATTGCAAAGTCGAACGGGAATGCCCAGTACAGGGCACTGATGGACATCGTGATTGGCAAGAGGTATGTGGCAACAGATTCCGGCAGGTGGAGATGTCATACAGGAAGTGTGTCACATGTTTAATGGTCGTTGAGTTTCGAGTATGGCTACTGTCACGATTTGTACAATATTACACTGGGGGCGTTATCGCGATGTTAAATGGGCATCATAACCGATTGGCAATGGTAAAACGATGCACATCCCAGAATTCTCCTCATATGGGTGTACAAATAGTATCTCACGTTGCCAACTCTCTCCCACCATGCACACTGTATTCAATTCAACCCACTGTGCATGAGCAAGTATGGTGACATCATGATCGGCTTCTGACATGATCACTTCAAACTTCCAGGACTGCTGGAGAAAGTGGTAAGCTGTACCAGGCTCAAACACTGGGTGAGTAAAAACAGAGAGGAATGCCTGGTCCTATACTCGATGCCACTTTAATAAGGCATGCAAACAAAAATAATGTATGCCATGTATGGTTTGTACAGTTAGTTGCATATGAGCTGTACTATCACACCAGTGGTGTTATTACTTGATGGACTGAGAGTTGTATGGGCGAACAGCACACATCCATCATGAAGCATGGAGCTGATTTTTGGTCAACAATGTGTTCCCCAATGACATGCGATGTGTAATTGGCTACAAGAATATAAGTACACCACCATGTACATATAAGAAGTAGTGAGCATTACATCACATCCACAGTCATTGACAATGCAGCCTTCTATGTCCGAACAGCCTACATGTTGTCACATTCTCGTAGTACAAGCAGAATTCGAAGATAATAGCAAACTGCATCATGAGAACAAGAAAGTAGATTTTGTCCTGAACAAAAAAAATAATGGGTCAATCTGCCGGTGGACTGAAGAGTGTACAGGCCACATATTTACCACATCACTGGAAGTCTGCAGCAGTAAATGGATTGTACCCTGCTCGGCAAAGGTATGTTGTGCATATAAGGGAAAAATAATTACCTACAAGTGGACAGTACATCATGGGTGATGGCGGCAACAAAGCTTTGGTCCAGGACAACCCGACATGCTGCAGCAAGTGTTGAATGTTAGGATTCTATTTGTACCCTTGTTGCATGCCATTTGATGCTAGTAACCGAGCACCTGAGGGTGTGGCGGCTGAGACATCACACGTGAGAAAGAGCTATATAAGACCTTTGTATTCTGACCCTCTTAAAACACATCCATTTACATTGCTTGTTGCAGTACTACTTGTTTGTCAAATTTGGTAGGAATTAATTTTTTTTTCCTGGAATATGGCAAAAACTTTATTTATTAATGTGGTGCTATCTTACAAAATGGCATACAAAAGAGGCTTCATGCAGACATATTTGATAGTTGTGATAATACTACCTGCATACAAACATAAAATTTAATTGACTGCAATATTTCGCAGATTAAGCTTACTAAGCTAAAATGTTTATACGACCACAATTTCGAAAATAAGTGTCTGATACATACAAAATATACAAATTTATATGGTGTATCGTAGTGCATCTTATATGCTAAATTTGACACAAATTGGTAAATGGTTTCACAATAGTCGTTATATTTTGATCCATATAATGCTTGTTATAGATACTTTAAGCTCACAAAGTTTGGCATAAGGGCATGGTAGATATAGTAAATAAACATAAATATTTCTATGGCTACCATTTTGAGAACAAGTGCTAAAATAAGGGATAAAGGAAATCTTTCAAACTGGAAGCTGGATGTGGTGCTGCAGTGCCACCACCACCACCTTGGATGGTATAATGGAGGAATTTTTTTTCCATTTTTCCATCAAAAATACCCTTTTCCCTTACAGTGCATTAAAATCACTCAAATTTCCCTCAAATACATCCAAATTTCCCTTAAAACAGAAAAATTTCCCGAATGTGTTTTCCACAATGGGACTGGCTCTTGCACAATGCGGCTGGACACAACTGAAATTATGCAGAAACCAGCAGCATTGTGCAACCATTTACAACCACCTCATGCTCTGTCATTCCATGTCAACACCAACCATATTGTCTCAAGAATGTTCCAGTGCATTGCCCTCTCATTCAATTTCATGATCTGTCACTCCACCTTGTTACAAGCATACAAAATATGCCAAGTATGCCTATGCGAATCACACCTATGCTAATCACACTCATCTACTGATCTCATGCACACTTCAATCACTAGATATATTGCCTTTGTCGTCACTGTCTGCTTACCCCACCATCTTGGATCCCTCATTGCTATACTAATGTTTGTGCCTGCAAGAATGTAGCATTTGTGCATTATCCTATTCGCCCACCAGGCTGCCACAATCAGCTCCTAGGTGTGCAACAACCAACAACTACAGTTCCCTGTCGTCTTCTAGAGATGATGTGGCAGTCGGCCATCTTCATTTCCCTCCCACAGGGAGCACTAATTTCGTCTGTTAGAGAGTGTCACTATCGTGTTAGTCGTTTATGATGTACGCCAAAAATGACGGGAAAAAAGATTGCTGGACATTCCTGAGATGTAGCCCATTTTCGGGACATCTCCTTTGACAATCCCAGCACAGGTGTTACTTCATCATAAATTCGGAATCAAGAAGACGCAAGGCGACTTCAAAGAACATCTGCCATTCCTTGGCAGCAAGGTAGATAAATGTCCTCAACACATCATTTTTCAACCCAACAGGTTGACGACTGTAGATATACGAATTTACACATAAAATAAAGAGGGAAAGACAAAATATTACATTACTGAAGCGGCAATCAAAAACAGGACAAGAAACACTCACCCAAAGCTATAAAAATTAAAAGATCACTACATTAAAACAGGACAATATCCAGAGATAATTATATTTTGTGTCATGTAATAACAGTAGAAAGTAAGAAGAAAGCATTAAGCCATGTTTAAAAAATACCAGTGATTATCACAGATATCAAGTCGCTTGACACAATACCAGTGATACTATCCTTTTTCGTTATGCAATTTCTACAGTAATACCATAATATTTTATAAAATTACATTGACAGAAAATAATTTAAACATGAAATTTGCAAACCATATACATGATATTTCATTACAAAATGTACAGTTCCTTTAACTAAAGTTGTTTCAATCAGTCGACACAACAGATTAATCGAATCTGAGTACCTGGTCACCTATTAATCTTAAAATGAAAAGATAATGAAATCTTGGAAAATTTCCAGCTGTATAAACAAAATTACAGAAACAGTGACTGGGACTTTATCTAACCTTGTTTATACATATAAATTTACAATTAAGAAAGCTAGGTGTTGAAAGAGAAAACAAGTGGCTTTGCCATAAAAACCCAAACTATTCCCTGAAAGAGAAAGAAAAAGGGAAAAATATATGGTTAAAAATAAGTGAGTGCCTACAAATGGGACACACTCCCTCCCTTAAATGAAGCCAGGGGTTTCAAGGTGTGGTAAACACTAATACACACACTCTAAAATGGACAAACTAGGTTTAGTTCAGCCCGAAAAATATTAACCATCAGTAGGAGTGGATGCAGTAGGCAAAGGAACCATTACACATCCTTCTTGCACAAGAACAGGCCGGTTAGAAGACAGGGTACTTGCCTTGACACAGCATTTCAATTTAAACCAAAAATACGTAACAAGCACAAAACAAAAACAGTAATACAAGATATAATCCTGTAAATGAGATTTACCTTGACTGGATGTTGTGCAAGATGAGGGCAAAGGAGACACAGGACATCCTGAAAGTTGGTTCCCTAAGGGTGTAAAGCCAAAAGAGTGTCTAATTTCTTAACAAAGGAATTATTCAGGTTAAGGTTAGGGAAAGGAGAATAATTGACATGAGAAAGTTAAGCTACTTCTTTATGGACTTAGATGACGGGCAGAGATAGGGTATAGTGAATAGCAGAATTCACAGTAGAGAAATTTTGAAAAAGGGACTCATAATATCACAATGAGATGCATTGTTTAGCAAACCAGTACTTACAAAGCAAGAGTAAAAGGGGAAAATGTTTCTGTAGTAAACCCACACAAGAAAGTAACATCAATGGTAGCTTTAGAAGCAGATAACCCATCAGAACTAGTTTAACATATAAAGGGAGGTTTTAAACTTGTAATAGATTTATCACTAAATTCAAAATATGATTTTCCTGTTAAAAGGTTAAATTCACAGGTGTATATGTGTGTATTAAAGAAATGGATAGAAGCAGAGCATAGGGTAATGACAACAGTGTTGCATCTCATAAGAGAATCACGGTTAACAGTAGCAAAATGCTTACAATCCAAACTATCAAAAAAGAATTCCTGAACATTGAGTAACATGTATTTGTTTAATTTAGAATACAAAAAAGGAATGGGAAAACATTGTATATTTCAAACAAACTATCTTTATTGGCAAAGGGATCATTAACAACATTAAGGGGCGAATTGTAGATAATTGCCTGAACATTACTTAGACCATAAAACATTTATAAATTTTCATGTAAAACAGATGCTATCATGTAATGTGATAAAGTAATGAGCTGCCGTATGTATTTTAGAATGTTTAAAAATTAATTAGCACTTAAACAAGGTTATACTTAACTTGTCATTTATACTTTACAAAGAGAAGATTTAACCATTCCCTGACATCGTCTGAACTCTCTGGTAAACACCCTGGATGACATTTCAACAAATGTGGTCAATCAAATTATTTTTATAAAAATTTGATCAAATGTATTGCAATGGATTAATTTCATAAGATTAATTTAATCGGATTAAACTAATTTGTATCCACATAACTTAATACAATTATTTGATCGGATTAATTATCCGGGTATTTTAACCGCTTAATCAAACCGATAATCCAATTAATACAAAGTGGTACAGGACCCTTACATCTTACTACTTACATCACATGCATAGCACCATTTAGTTAACAATGAAGGTACTTAGCGCAGACATGGGTGCAAAGTAACTGCAATGATATTGTATACAAATATATGCTAAGTATTGCTCATAAAATCAGTAAGGCAGTTATTACTGAATCAGGCCCTTCAAATCAAAATGCAAAGAAAAGAAAATGAAAAGGAAAAAATTAACAAACGGGGTCAGAAAGAAAAATTGCGTTATTATATAATCTTCAGACTCCGAAACAGAAAGTGAGAGTGTTATGCTTAATTATTTGTCGAGTTGCTTAAAAGAAAATGAAGACGAAATGTGTGGCATTGGACAAAAGTGGCAACCTGTCAAGATAGAGAAACGTGAGTTCGTCATTTTGAAGTATGAATATGAACTTTTCCCTGGTAAAATAGAGTTGTAGTTCAGATTTAGTTGTTATATCTTCAATGTAAAGATCTGCAAAATCTTGAAAATGGCCTAAACCTTTTGATAATTTGTTATACAGTTGGGAGGATGGCTTGGGATTCATCAATCCTCCAAAGCCAATCAATAATCGTGGTATTTACCAGTTTCTGAGCTGGAACATCTTTGGTCGTTGTAATGTTTTTGTGCTTGTTTTGTTGTTCGTGGCTAGGCGCAACCCCCCCCCCCCCCACACATATATATATAAGGTGACTGCGGTGTATGTTTTTCTTTCCTTTTTATTTATTTATTTAATTTTTAGTAACTGCGTACATTTATTTTTTGTTGATATTTCGTAACCTTGTGTGTTATGTATTTGACTATTTGTTTCGTTATAAGAAGTACTATTCTGTTGGTAGAACTCAAAACATCGTTTATTTTTTGCGGAAAAAAGTAAATTAAATGTTAGGTTGTAATATACATGTTTAAAAGTAACAGTTGTGCCGCAATTAAATATGGTGTAGCATGTGCAAGTGATAACTTTGCTCCAGCTTTATTTTGTGTTATCGTTTCCCACTTAATCTATAAAGCGGTGGAAAATATTCACCCCTTACGAGAATACTTTACACAAGTTTTAATGTTTTTTTTTACAAACAGGCTTTTGTTTCAACAAGTCCTGGACTTGAGTATGTTATTATATAGACATTTACGTAGATGTAATAAAAATTGCATACATATAGCTTAAATACAAGAAAATTTATTAGATGTTTTGAAGGAATTAGTTTGAAATCGGTGCAAAATAACCCCACCTTACGGTAATAATTTTTCCATTTACATTTCCATTAACACTTCTAATTTCACTAATTAGATTTTTATTTGCACTATTTACAGATTCCCCAACACTTTTAATTTTACCACTTAGTGCTTCAAATAAAGGACTGAATGCTTCATTAACTGCCGATATTTTCCTAGTTGGAATCCAAACATTAAAAAATAATTCGCTATCCTATTACTATAATTAATATTATATTTTAAAATTTTAATATTTAATATTCTACTGTAATCTTAGCTACAATGTTTTGGGCTTAGTCAGCTTCGTTACGGGATGGAGGTCGTGATTTAATAAAAGGAATTTGCTAACATATTTATAATAACTAGAAAGCAAATAACCTGAAATAGACAGTTCACAATAGTTTGATATCACTTGTTATTTACAATTAATAAATTTAATCAATACAATCTACAAACACTTAAGAGAAATTAACGTAAATAAATAACTAAAACCTGTCTCAATAAACAATATATCAAAACCTATTGAATTACTTTTTTATTTATGTGTCTTAATTTGACAGTTCCAATATTTATAGTAAAGTCCGTGTCACATGTTCATACAGTCCTACCTTATTTCCGTCCAGATTCCACAAGACAGCGATGTTTTAGAGATCTCCGAGCGCCATCATGCACGATAGCCTTCAACTCGTCAGGTTCCGCGCCAACACGTTTGTCCACATCGCACAAAACAATCGTTGGCTGCCGGCCCGCAACCTCCGTCGTCGTCCGTCTTCTCCACTGATGTTGCTTGCTGCCCCAGAGTTTGTCCAATTACCACACTTCAGCCAGATGGCTTCCAACAAAAGACCGCCGTTCATCCGGCCGCGGCAGTATCTATAGTGTCGTAGGCCATACCCGAGAAATGCCGCGCTTGCGCAGACCAAATGATTACCAGAACATTCTTGCTCATGCTCGCAAGTTGTCGGCTCCTCCAGTAGGGGAGGAGTGGCTGTGACGCCAGTCAGGTCCGCTGTCAATCATTTCCCCGGCCGGGCGACTGAGCAGGGAGCTAGTCTGCTTGAGGGGAGGGGGAGGAGGGTGGAAGTAAGTCAACCATTAGAAGGCTGGACCGCACGGCAACATGGCGTCCGCATACTTTGCGACAGGGGGCGAGGGTCCGCGCTAAACACTACGTTATCATTTTAATGTTTTGTGTTACCTGGTTTTTGTTTCAGAATATTCCAGTTGCGTGTAGATAGTTTTTTTTTTACATGGTAATCAATATAATAGCCCCACATATTTGAGTGTTTTAGATGACATTTGCTATTGCCGGGCTGTGGTTCCATTTTCAATTTCTACTAACAACCGCAACTTCCAAAGTTTTCTTATCCTCAACATCACTGTTTTACAATACCTAACATTAGTTATAAAAACGGAAACGAAATGAATGTAATAATAATTAAACTGAATATTATGTAGAGAGCATATTACACATTATAGGAAATTTCCCGTTTTCCCGAACACTTTCGTCCACTTTCCAAGGAAAAATGCGGACTGGAGTACGCAAACAGAACGACATGCTTACACTGCCGAAAGAACGTGGCAGGGTAACTCACTTGCGAGTTCGATTCATCGCTAGTCGCTCCCATGTGTGGAAATAAATACTATATAGCAGCCCTATGCGTGTACAGTACGGGAGTTGCGAAAACTCTGTTTCTTGAATCGGAAACGGGAAACTCAGATATAAATGTGTTTAAATTTAAAATTAAAGCGAAAACTACAAAAGGTCAAACATTTCCAATATGTATAGGGTAAGTATTGCTTACCTTGCGTCTATGGAATAAACGCCACTGTAATATTCTGTTACAAGATGTCAGAGGGGTGTATCCAAGTTCGTGAGGAATGGAGTTCTTTCTAAAAATAAAAGAATTAAATTGTATTATTGTCACAGCCATTATTTACAAAATCAAACTAGCTATCACCCCAATTACCCTTGTTTTTCTCAGTCAGCGAGATATTTAGTATCTATCTCAATGTCTCAATGTCTCAATAATGGTTACAGCCACTTAATTCACACTCATTACATACAGGTATTCAATTGGTCTATTTCTACCATTCAAAATGTCTTACGTTCACGCATCCAGTTCAGTAGTCCCGCCGCCAGTATCTCTCTTCACTGTACCGATGCTCGCAGTCGCAGACTTCACTCGCACTTGTCACTCTCACCACCACTCGATCTCCTGGCTCATCGCTTCTTTGTTTTCGCATACCTCGCACTTAAATTCGCACAACTCTCCAAACTCTAGACTGTTGGCTCGGAGGTCCGTTGAGGCTCAACTAGTGTAGTTGACCCGATATAGAAAGTTCGCACACCCGTATCATTTTAATAAATGCTAGGGCAATGACCAGAACATTATTGTAACGATAAATCCAGAAATTAAATCCGCTGAAGGTCAGGGGTGCGATTTCCGATAGGCTTATATCGCATGCGCGGCGTCTCGCATTTATAAATCGCCGCCCGCTTCTTGCTTTATTACACTTAGTACTTGGCTCATCGCTCGGGCACGATGGGTCAAGGGGAGCGCATCACATAACAATACTAGAAGGATTTTATAACAATATTGTATTTTCTTTAACGTATTATTTATATATATTACTATTATTTGATGATGAAGAATTATATGATTTTATGTAAATTAAAGTACGCAATATAGGACTAATACTATGAATAGTTTATTTGATGTTAAATGTGTATGTAGAAGCTTTTAATATTAGAATTTTAATTGTTCGGGGATGTAGTCATTAAGAGACTGGGAAGGGAACACGTGTGGAGTAACACTGGTTACTCACTCTGTAATCAACCAATGAATATAAATCTGAGGCTCGGGTGTATACAAGACTGTGGAGTCTAGTCTGCACGTCATTGTACTCGCTGATTTTCATATCCCTACCTTTTAGTTTAAATGTAGGTTAGCAAAAATCGTTTGAATAGTGCGTCGGTCGGACGACACGGTGTCCTCTTGAGTTGAAGGATCTCCGTGGATGTAGGATGGGAGTAGACGTACTGCAGTACGAGGTTGGAGCTCGGAAGAGGTCAACTACATCATTATGTGAATGCTCTGCCTCACTGGTTGAGTGTAGCTCAATCCTGGGACCCCAGCGTCATGTTCTTATACTCCAATGAGTAGAGTCACGAGTATTTCGCGAATTCATTCGGAGGCGAAGTAGACTCCAAACAGTTGTTCTTTCCTCCTACTGTTGTGATTGGACGACAATTGTTTAGACACGCCCCGTTTAACTGCGAGCCACTAACAATCAGGAATCTGTAGTGTGAGTGTTTAACACAGAGGCCGCACTTGATCACAGCAACCAATAAGTAAACGACAATGTCTCGAGTGTATAGAGGGCTGTCCAGCCTAGCTTGCTGCCAACTCAATCCGCGAAATACTCGAGGCTCTACCAATGAGAGATAGGGCGCAGACGTCAGAGGAAAGAGTGGAGAGTGAAGAGATTTGGGCGGCTCTTAACATCGAGCTCTTGAGAGACGATGAGGGTGACGCGAGGTGAGAATGAAACAGCTCCGGAATTCAAGGGCGGGGGAAACGGGAGATCCCTGAGAAAACCCACCGACTAGGGACATCGTTCGGCACGATTCCCACATGCGAGAATCCGGGGGCGACCCCGCCGAGAATCAAACACGGTTCGTCTTGGTGGGAGGCGAGCAGTCTAACCAGTACAATACCGTGATCCCTGGTAACGCAAAGTAGGTGGTCTGGGAACAGCCTTGTGGTCAGTGCTGTAACCAAATCACGGAGTAGACAAGTACACCTGAGACAAAATGGCGCGTCGTTTCCTTAGATGTAGGCGTACCCATTCTCTGATTGGCTGCGCGAAGCTCTGGAAGCGAGCACCTAGTGTCTGACTGGCTGCCGTGTCTGACTGGCTGCCGCATGCTGGGTTGAGGTTCCGCTTTGGCAGTGACGCCATTTTGCTGGCGTATGCAGCTGGAATTCGTGCTATGAGCAGCTGTCTGTATTCTGGAGTACTCTGCGACCTTACACTTCCTACGGAACATATACATAAACCGATTTCAGGTGCCACTATCTTCCGCAACTGCACTTTTAATAATACGCTAATAAGTGGGAATAATTTAATTAATTCGCTTTCATCATTAACGTAGTAAGCATGTCAGTGTTCAAACTATACTTGTACGTCGTTAAGAGCAGCGAGTTTTTATCGAGAGATGGTTTCAAAATTGCTCACTTAACAGCAAAACGCATATAAAACGGCTGGAAAGGGGGCCAGTAAATGTAGTAAATTTCCGGACTTTGAGAATTAAATATAAGTTAAATTTTAAATGTGGAATAATGAGGATTTAATTGAGAACTCATTAATTATTCATATGCCTCGAAATACATTTTCTCTCTGAAATAATAATGTATGAGATCACCTTTCATTACACGTGTATGTCAATGTTTGTCCATGTGTGGCCTGTTAATTTGGTTTACTATAGCTGCAAAATTAATGCCTTTCAGGTTAGTGTGAAATTCCAGAATATAAATCTACACTGGCTTCAGCTTATATGTATACCGAGAAACCGTTAACAAATTTGGATTAAATTTACGTTTGAATGAAAGTTTAACTGATTCTTATACGATCTGTACTAATTTTGTTTCAACATATATGACTGTTTGAAATAAATTTCGAATGTCCGTAAAACTTAGAAAATAAATATTTTAAACGAAACAGAAACATTTCGCAAATTACGAGTCAGACTGAGAAATATTACATAGGCCTATAAGGTAGGAAATATACACTTCTAACAGTGTTACCTGTAGTACTCAGTCAATTTCCAATACACATTATTAACATCCTCTAAAGATAATTTAAGTAATACTAACGTATTTCTTAATGAAAAAAAGTGGAGGCTGAGAACGAAGACGTTTGTAGACAAAACAAGAAGATTTTTCAAAATATATTTTTTCTAACATCAGCTGCACAGCGGCAGAATAATACTTCAAGTTGCATACGCTCTTAATATATTGTATTAAAGCAACTCCTGCTGTATGACAGAAATAAGTTTTAATAACCATAAAGGGAAACAATTTATGTGGTATTATATTCAATTACAATTAATCAAAAGTTGTCCTTTGGATGTGACGAATACACCCTACTTTAGTACTTCGTAATCCACTCTTGGGCGTAGGCCAACATTGGAGTTGCAATACATTTATACGCACATGTGTCACGCGAAACTCTACTCTGTCCCAGGAATGCCGCACATCGGTCGTCAGTTCTGAAAAAAAGAGAAACCCTTTGGATTAGTCCAAAGTTCTGGCAACTTAAGGTTGAAGTGAAGCATCTGCCCATGGAGCACTGCACCCGACTATACAACGTGAAGAACTCATAAAAAAAATAGTACAGACACCATAAAAATTGTCAGAAAAGTGCGATTTATGCTGTATATGAAAGAAGAATTTATATATTTTGCTGCATTATCAAATATTTTACTAAGATATACTTTTTAAATGTAAAAGAATAATCGATCAAAATAGTCTGTATTTTTAACAAAATTTAAGCGCATTTCCATTCTGGATGCACCGGAAAACAGAAACTGCAAGAAATTCTTCTTTAAGAAAGATCGTAATAATATTTACTGTGATCATCTGTAATAAAGTCATAGTAATAATGTATCATATCAATGTTATAATTAACTTTATTTACGTCAGTTTCAGCCATAAACGTTTGTGACAAATGGACGCACATAAAAAAACTATAAAAATTATTTCCTATATTATTGTTACAATTTTATTACATGAAATCATAGTAAACATTATAACTATATTTCAGGACGAAGATTTTCTTGCAAATTCTGCTGCTTGAAGCACCCATAATGGAAATGCGCTTAAACTTAGTTAAAAATACAAAATATAGTAATCGATTTTTTAGTACAATATTTTATAATGTTGCAAAATATGTACATTCTTCTTTCATCTATAGACATAAATCGCACTTTTCTGACAACTTTTAAGGTGTCTGTACTAGTTTTTTTTTATGAGTTCCTCACACCGTATAGTCGGGTGCAGTGCTCCATAGGCAGTATGTTTACTTCAACCTTAAACCGTGGAGTTTCAAGATGAGTCCTGACAGCTTCCATATCTAACGTCGTGTTTTATTATACTTACATAACCGCAAAACCAGATCTCTAATAAAAGTCTGACGAAGAAGATATAATTATGTAGATGACAGACACGGGACACATAGCAGGCGGCTACCCACCACTTTACCACTGGACAACCCGTCTGTGCGTGAGAATAATATATTTTTTGCTCTCCTCGGAAAGAATTCTGAAGAAGTCGGTGGCGAGGTATGCTCGGGCAGAAGAAAAGCGACCGACTGACAGATGTCCCCCGCTGCAGGGACAATTGTCGTACGCCCGATAATTACCGCGGCGAGAGCCACCGCAAAAGGAGCTCGTAATTACAGAGGAGGCGCTACGTAACGTCGGTCAACACTAGCTGCACGATTGCCGTGTTTAGCAGGCAATTGGTGGCCTCAGCCTGTCCCGCGGCCATTCATCGAGTCCTGTGTAGCGACCGCCGCCAATCACACGTCGCCTTCAAAAATTAAACTATTTTCGTGTCTGCTATAGTAATCTCATGGTTACTGCCAACTTTACAAAAGCACTGCTCAAGTTCTACTTTCAGGCTATCACACCGCCTCATGCCAGTGAAGCTTAAGGTTGGAATAAAGCAACTGCCTATGGAGCACTGCACCCGACTATACAACGTGAAAAACTCATAAAGAAAGTAGTACAGACAACATGAAAATTGCCAGAAAAGTGCGATTTATGCTGTATATGAAAGAAAAATGTATATGATTTGTAACACTATCAAATATTTTACTAAAATATACTTTTAAATGTAAGAAAATAATCGATCGATAGAGACCGCATTTTTAACAAAATTTAAGTGCGTTTCCATTCTGGATACTTCAAACAGCAGAATTTACAATAAAATCTTCTTCAACAAAGATCATTATAATATTTACTATTATCGTATGTAAGAAAATTGTAATAATAATATAGGAAATAATCTTCGTAATTGATGTTATGTGCGTCCATTTTTCGCAAACATTTATAGCTGAAACTGATGTAAACAAAGTTAGTTCAAAAATTTATATGATACATTATTATGACAATTTTATTACTTGCAATCATAGTAAATAATATGACGATCTTTCTTGAAGAAAATTCTATTTTAAATTCTGCTGTCTGAAGTATTCAGAATGGGAATGCGCTTAAATTTTGTTAAAAATGCGGACTCTATCGATCGATTATTTTTTTTACATTCACGAAGTATATTTTAGTAAAATATTATATAACTTTGCAGAATATATACATTATTCATTCGTATATAGCATAAATCGAACTTTTCTGACAATTTTGATGGTATCTGTACTTTTTTTTTTTTTTTTTTTTTTTTGAGTTCTTCACGTTGTATAGTCAGGTGCAGTGCTGCATAGGCAGTTGCTTTACTTCAACCTTAACTAAGACTTAGGGCCGAGGTAGTGTAGTGGTTAGAGTAATCGCCTCCCTTCAAGGTGAAATGGCTCCTCCCCCCCCCCCTCCGGCTATTCCTTCCGGCGCTGCTCCATACTATAATATCGCCGCCCAAATCTCTTCACTCTTCATACTCATTTCACTTCATCCTCATCGGTTCTCAATACCTCGATGTTAGGAGCCGCCCAAATCTCTTCACTATCTCACTTAACTATGGCCGTGTCTCAATTTAAAGAATACTCTTTCGAGAGCACACTCTTTCGCTAAACGTGGCGAGAGCACTGCTTCACGCTCTCGCTCTGTGGAATTGCGACAACCACTCTCTCGTTTCTCTCCGACGTCACACAGGCAGCTGATGTCAAAAGGCGGGAAATCATTTTGAACTAAAATTGCGATCATAATTATTGTAAATAATTTATGTGTGTTCAAAACAATTTACAAATAATTAGAGCACCACCGGAATCATTTTTAGCGCATAAAATAATATAATTTTTGTTTGATGTATTACCGTCGTGTTGTAGCAAATTGACAAAAAAAATGCGAGACTTTGTTCGAAATGATTAATTATATTTTTATAAATACTTGTTACCTAAATAATTTAGTTGACTAAAACAGTTGAAATTACTCACAAATATGGCGTGTGGTCAGAGAGTGCGAGAGAGCGCCAGCGAGTATACAACTTCGTGCTCTCTCTGTGCTCTCGTTCTTTCGCACTGTCTCCGACGAATTGAGACGACGAAAGAGCGTTCTTTCTAACGTCGTAATGACGTAGTCGCGAGAGCTAGAGCACGAGAGAGCGCTCTCTGAACCAACTGGAACACGTCCTAAGACTATAAAATTAAAAATGAAATATTGTATTTAAAAAAAAAAAAAAAAAAAAAAAAAAAAAAGGTAAAATTTCAATTTAACCAAAAATAAGATACTTCAAAAATTAACTCTTACTTCCTAGCGGGGCAAATTTGACTCATACTAGTGAATATTTTTTATATTTTATACTCGGAACATTTACGACCGTCAATCCCCAATGGGTCATATTTTGAACACTTTTTGTGCAAGATTCTGGCCTAGTGCACTACAAGCCAGTCGTCAAGGTTTTTTTTTCAGCGACACCACACATATTATGTTTGATTCTACAAAGTGAATAATTTGTTCAATTTACTTTGAGGTAAGTTATGACTTTCAGAAAATCGCAATAGTGTTTCCTGCGTCTAGTGATGTGTATAATGCAAAAAATTACAAGAAAAAAATATTTCAATACTTAAAACTTTTTAAAAATAGTATTTGTAACATTTGACCCAGTGAGCAACCAAGGAAAGAAATTATATATGTGTGTCAAATCTGTCCTGCTGGGCAGTAACTGATATACATTATTTATCCCGGGTTCTTATATTAGTTTTCATAAACTGCCATTTGCCTGGTTACCATGTAAGAATACACAAGTTTAAAACATTTGTTTCCTTTTTTTTATTTTGTAGATGGAAAGGTTACGAAGACTGAATACGAAACCTTTGTTGATTCCTCCTCAATACAGTGATTACAGCTGTGCAGATGACACTGACGAAAATCCAGATTACAATCCAGATAACGACGCTGGACCAAGAGCATGCAAGTGAAGGAATTTATTGGTGGACATTAAATAATAACCTTCAAGGATTTATAGGTTCTCACCCAAATGGTTTGTAATTATGCAGAATCGCGTCTACAGTGAAAATAGCAGAAAAATTATATAAATTGCATAGTTTAGGAATATGGACAAAATTGAATCAGAATTGCGAGGGCTTAATTGTGTACTCAATTAGCAAAGTAAAAAATGCAATAGTGATGTGGGAAAGAATGGGGAAATTACACTACACAAGACACAGAAAAACTCTCACGTTGAAGAGAAGAATATGAATCACAAAAGACACATTTTCAGGAAAACCATGTTAATATAAAACTAATAAACTGTTTCGAACTACGGGGAAGTTATAGGAAGGAATTTCATGAGTGAAGGGATGTAAACAAAATGTATATATAAAATGTTTAAGTTTGCTATAACCCTGAAAGAAATTCATACATTATAAAGAGATAACAGATTATCCGCAAAGTTGGTTTTTGTTTGTATTTTAGTGACCTGTGAAATTTTATACATATGTATCGTCCCTTTACTGAGCCACCATTTTTTTACTCCAAAGTTTTCTTGATGTTCAGAATTCTCCTCACTGCCGGTTTCGTATCAATGTCGTCTACTTGAAACTGTGTATTTTTTGATTTATTTTTTATTCTCTTCAATGTGAGAGATGTTATTTTATCCTGCATATTTCCTATTCGTATCTCTCCCATTACTGGGTATTATAGGTTACCGACTGATAAAAAAATTAGCATATGCGATAGAACGTTCAAATTGTTCAATGATTTTCGTCGAAGCTGCAGTTATGCAGAATTATCAAATGTTTTTCCGATACACTGATTGAGTGTTTTTTTTTTTGTTTGAAATGACCTAAGCTTCTCGAGTGAATCCGAGAACTAAAATTGTTCGTCAAAAGCATCTCCTTGAAAACTACTTCAATTGCCTCCGAAACAGTTAATTATGGTTCTGGCAATAAGTGTGCTAACAAAAAGGCAAAACACAAAAAAATCTGACATATGGATGGAATAGTGTAGACCTTTCCATCAGCGAATAACCTATCCCCATATGTGATGCAAACTCAGAACCTCACGTGCTCATAGATCCCAACCACTATTTTACACGTTTATTTGACAAATATGTTATAAATAGTATTGTAGAAAAGTCTAATCATTTCAGTGTACAGACAAATATAAACAAACCATTAAAACACAGATGCCATTGAAATGCTACAGTTGATAGGAACATGTGTTTACATGTGTGATTATGGTTTACCACGAGTAATAATTTACTGGTCGTCACAGTTTCGAATATATAAAGTGATAAATGTAATGTCAAGAAATAGGTGGGAGGAAATAAAATCCCACCCCTCAGAGTGCATCGGCTGCCAGACTCCGACAGATGAACACCTATGCCGCTCCACAGATCAGCCCCTCTCCAAACAGTACACCTAAGGGGTTGGGGGGAAAATATAGGTAACATCAGCTAATCACAACACAGTTATGGAAGGGGAGGGGGAAGGGACAGTCAACCACAACACATCTTCGGTAGGTGAAGGAGGGAGGGGAGAGTACCCGTTAGTGTAATCCCCTCCAAAAAAGGATAGCACCAATTTGTGTACTCGCCCTTCCACCCCCTCTCCAGTTTATTATGGGCATGTAGGCCACTCTTGCACTTTATGTCGCAAAACATACATGCCGCTACTACTTGTTTGTTAACACAACACGCTATCGCTGTTTATTGTGATCATTGCAATACAGAGCGATCGCAGGCATGCTTAAATTAATCAAGATCTCCGTCCATCTTATAGAGAGTTGTTCAGATCAACGCCATGCCAAAGCACCAGGAAAATATCGCATAACTGAATTTTTAATATGGGATACGATTTGATTACAAATATTGTTATTAATCAGTAATCCTTTTGAATCAGTATTAATAGCGCTATACTTATAATGTGGTTTTTTCATTTTTTCTACCTTCCAGTGAGGAATTTTTCACAATTGTATGTAATATCAATTGTATAAAAATTCTGTTATGATCAATTTTAATATGTCGATACAGGAGCCTTTCTCTAAGTTATATTTTTTGTAAACTACCGTACCATCTCCAAAATTAACAGCGAACCTTGAACTATGTAAAGAGGGGTAGAAGGGTGAAAATTTTTGCGCGCGTAATGAAACTATTATTATAATATAACAGTATGCTGGGATACTAATTTTTATATTTCTAAAATCGTACCATGTCTATAACATTTGATGGATATACTGAGACAAAACTTTACATTATGTTTTTAATGCGACTGTAATTTTTTATGATCATTAGCCATTATCATTGTACTAAGTGACGTACAACAACTTTCAGTGACACCTGACGAAGAGGTTTACATTAATAGCCTAAGTGGCTGGCAGCGTGATTGATTTCGACATGCAACGAGCTATAGTTTAAATAATCTCAAAGATAAGAGTGTAATACACAGTGCCGTCTGAGTAAGCGCATGTGGGTAAAACTGCGTGTGTTGTGTTCACTGACAATGAATAAAGAAGACATACCTGGTCACTGAATGCTACTTCACTGAAACTCTTCGTGCCCGCAAAATATTCATGAATTAGTACATGTTTATAAAGGCTTTCAGAAAACATAGTTACCACATTTAGGGCAAAATTTCTGACTGGACTGAACTCGGACTGGAGATAAACCGTAGCAAATATTGAGCAAACATGGACCGAAACTCGCGTTTAAGGCCATTGGTGCATGAGAGCAGTATATGTATATAATTTTTGTCATAATTTGTTTCACAGCGGATTTTTTTTTGGCTCGACAAGACGTAAATAACAACTTTAAGCACCTTATTGCATTGTTAAAAATTCATTACGTTCGTTATTCTTGGAGCACTGTTTACAGATAAGAAAACACATATTCTTTATTTTCTTCCATTAGTGCTCCGAGAATAATGACGGCAGTGAATATCTAACAATGTAAGAAGGTGCTAAAAGTTGTTATTTACGTCTTGTCGAGCCAAAAATTTCGACAAACTATTTGTAAAACTAGCAATGGCAAAAATTATATAAATATACTGCTTTCATGCTCCAATGGCTTTAAGGTAAAGTTTTTAATCCGGATTCACATGTAAACAAGTGGGGAGATGAAGTAAACACGGACTAAAAGCTGTGTAGTGACATCTTGCGCCAAGTGTGTGAGCAAGTTTAACTGTTTTTGTCCCGGGGTTATTTGAAGATACATTTTGTTTTACTCTTAGAAAAGAAAACATATCTTGCTTCCTAAATATTAATTTTTTACCACAATATAACTTTAATGTTTGTTTCTCCAGCATTACACTTGAAAAAAATCCTACGTTGATTTATGTCCAAAAATGTTGAATTTCCTTATTTTCAGATATTATTGCACTATTAGCTTAGAATTGGCATAAAACATATTTTAAAACTCCGTACATGCAAACAATACACTTCCAAAATGACGGAATTTGCTTTGCTCTCACTCCCAATTGGCTCCTATCGGCAGTGTTTAGACTAAATTTCCAATCCTGATTCTGCACTCCAGTCCACCTTGCCAAATTGAGTGGACTACTCACACCACTGCTACTTTAGTCCAATCCAGATCTGTTTATTAGTAACGTTTCAATCGGGATTCTTCAATCCACTCCAGGTTCAATCAATCCAGATCGATATTTGTCTCTGAACGCACTAAATAATACTTAAAATATTGTTACCCTTAGTTCCCTTTACACTATTGATGTAATTTTCTAATTGCACTAACATTACAACACACAATATCAGTTAAATTTTAGGACTTCTGCGTAGCTTTCATGTGCCCTATATCCGATTTTACGTTTACGTATTTAGTGCAATCGTTGAATTAAATAAAGTAAAGGCTGTTCACTATAAAGTGAGCACTTTCGAAATCAACCTTAGGAAATGTCACTGCCCCTACCTGTATATATTTTAACGGGAGCAATGAGTGACATGTGTCCAGTAAAATTGGCAATGATGGAGGGTAAAATTGTTCCATATATTAACGTCGAACAAAAGTGTTAGTTAACCATTTGTGATAACTTAAATTATTTCTGTCCCTTACTGTATTTTTTAATGCACCGAAGAGTAAAAATGAGGAGATTTGTACAATATCTACTTTTCTAATAATTTCACAGTTTCACTTGGCCGACGCATGAATAAAGTAATGAGGCCCTTGGCAAAGTAACTTTGACATAAGGCGGAAGAATACACAACGTGCATACACGTAGATCTTAAGCAGGACTTTCAAAAGTGTTCATTTTAACGTGAATAGCCTATACCAGCAGGTGTGGTAATGACGTTGGACGTGCTAACGAGGGCCGCGGTGGTGCAGTGGATAGATTACTCTCGTTCCACATAGGCCACCGGATTATATTCCCGACGGGCTCACTCGCATTTCCCCAAAGTTGAAAACGTGGCGGGCATTGCCGATGGTCGGAGGGTTTTCTCGGGGCTCTCCGGCTTATCTCCCCTCTCTTGCTTTCCGCCGCTGCTCTATCTTCGCCTGACTTTACTCTCACCGCCATTCAACACCTTGCTGCTAACTAAAGACTGAACAAAGTCTCTCAAATCGTGCTAAAACAAATTACTTTGTTGTGATGAAATTAAAAGAACAGTACAAACTATTATAAGACGTTGAGATGGATATTTTTTAGGTTAAAATATCCATTCCTTCCATTCAGTTTCAGATATGTACTATACACGGCTGCAGAACGTATTCACAAGATACATATTCCAGACCACTTTTGTGATCGTAGTCTCAGTGTTACTTCTGTTAAATTTGCAGTTAACTCGTGGTTCAGGTCTAACTTCGAAGAACATGAGTTACCACTAATCTAAGTATATTCCCGCTATTAGGTATCGTTTCTGATTGTAACATACTAACGAACTTCAAGTGGTTTCCTTTTAAGGCACTTCCATTGTAGTCTTCTTCAAATCTTATTTTCCCCTCTCCCCTTAATAACGTTTTGTCATCGTTATTGGCCGATATCCATGTTTTAAACGTTTAAATTTAAGTGTAATTTTCTAAAGTAATGTAATGTAATTTTTGAAGATTTATTCACATCAAATTTCTAACGGGTAAGCAATTTTCCTAAACTGTGACAAATATTTGTTAGAATATATTATTTTTACCAATTTTTAACGATTTTTTAAATGTTTTTCCTGCAGGTTCTTTATTTTAAAATTTTCAAAATTAAACCTTTAAAATTATTTTAATTTTTAAAAACCATCGTATTGATTTTAAGATTTGTACTTACAATTTAATGGAACCGGAGTTTTTTCTTTGCCAGTAATGTTTGTTAATCTTGTGCTGGAACCATCTATCTCAATACTGAAGAGTTAATACGTACAATGTGTCTGGAATGCATCGTGCAGAAATGTTTCTCAACTTCGTTCTTTACTTCTTTACAAATGGAAACAAATAAACAGCAACAAAAAAACTTTATGGAACTTTTTTTTTATATTGTATATATTCTGTTTCCACTGCCTGATGCACGTTCGAAAACAATGTCAAACTCGAGTGCAACGATTAGATAGCCTCCTGCAGTGACGTGTAAGGCCTTGAAGTCTCGGTGTTGATGCTCTAACAGTCCAGTTATGCATGTCAAAACCAATCTTTGCGACATTTTATTCTTTCAATACGTGTCAGTAGTAGGAATATAAGAAGTTGAGCATAACAGCACCTGACACAGGAGCGCAAAAACTGGCTGGCCACCACGTTAATACGTCACCGTCCGCCATTTTTTCTCTTTTTTCCCTCAAAATCGACTAAAATACCCTAAAAATTTCCCCTTTTCCTAAAAAATTCCACTTTTTTTCCTTAAAAAAAATCTTGTTTCTTTCAAAAAAGGCAGAAGCCTCAAAAAATGGTAGACCCCCCCCCCCCCTTCCCTCGAGCACAAAGAAGCCCTTGAAATCAAAATTTCGGGCAGTTTTATTAATTTGGGGGCTTCCTTAGGACCGACAGAGCAGTGCCGGCCATATTGTTTTATAGGCATAGGGTATGCCAAATCGATACAAGGATCCAGGATCGGAATCAGACCTAACTGTAAGCTGTCTTGGTTGTCATCCATCTTGCATCCATGTTGTATGCAGATGACTTTTGATCTTGACCCATGACCTTTGATATTGACCTTTGACCTTGAAAATCCGAAAAATGTAAAAAAAATCCCAAAAAAATTTATCATTAGAAATTATTCGAAAGAATTACTACAATTATTTTTTTTTAATTTAAAAAATTAAAATAATATATTATTAAAAATTGTTAGAAATTATTAAAACATTATTTAAACAATTTAATTTTCCGAGGATTACCCACCTCGCCTCACCGAACAAATTAGTCGTCTGGCCTCCACCCACTCATCAATACCCAGTCAGTCCTCTTGTTAGGCGACCGACATCTTGGTAGACGATCATCATCTTGGTAGGCGAACACTATCTTGGTATGCATCACTTGTCTGCTACCATGGAAGCCAGTGCCCATTAGCAATTGAACTTTGACCTATGACCAATGACCCCTGAAACCTAACCTTGACTTTGACCCCATGACCTAGATTGACCTTGAAAACAAAAACTCGAGAAAAATACATAAAAATTAGCCATATTTATGTAGACTACCTCGACCTTCATCCCACGACCTTGAATGACATTAACAACAAAAACTCGGGAAAAATACATAAAAGTCAGCAAGCATATTACATTACAGACTACCGCCACCATATTAGATGCAGACTACCTTCGCCTTAACACCATGACCTTGAATGACCTTAAAAACATAACTCGAGAAAAATGTATGTGAAGAGTAAGAAGCTAGCTGAGATGATCCACCTTCCACGCAACTACTGTCAAACAAAACCTCTCAGCTTACCTCCCTACTGCTTATAATATACGAATGCGCAAGCACTATGACGTCATATTGACTTTGAACCAATCGTACAATACCAGTAATACATTGTGCAGACACCGACCAGCCAATCACCGAGCTACCACGGGATTGCAGCTGACCAATCACATGCAGGCATTGAAACATGGCATGCGGAATACAGTCTGTGACACCAAAATGACTCATAGTGACTCTAAAATAACCCCTTGCCACCACCATAACCCCTACATGACCTCTAATGCCCTATTGACCCAATGATCCATTGATCCATGGAGTGGGTGGAGCAGGTGGAACAGGCGGAGCAGGTAGAGCAAATTTAGCAAGTGAAGAAGGTGGATCAGGTGGAGCAAGTGGAGCAGGTGGAGCAAGTGGAGCTGGTGGAGCAAATGGAGCGGCGGAGCAGGTAAATCAGGGGAGCAGACGTAGCATGTGGAGCAGGTGGAGACAGTCAAGAAGAGCCAGTCGGCAGATTGGTATATTTCGGATTCTTTGTGTGGGTGTGTGGTAAATTAAAATGAATTCGCTCTATTTTAAATTAAAATTATATAGTCCTACCTCCAAAAATTGTAAGGAGATCATTTTATGTAATAATCTCGCTTAAAAAAAATATATATATATATCCAGTCCCTCGGTATATTTCAATACTGCCCGGGTAAACAGTATTTGCACTTTGCAATAAAAGTGCCTAGAACTACAGCCCTCTCCCACTATGCCTCGCCATTAGTCGATGCACAACTTGAACTTTATACTCATTAATGCTTCCCAGTCGGTCGTCGCATGAAAAAGTACTCTTCGTACAGACCACCCTTTCATGCCGACGAGCATTTTGAATATTGGTGAAAACCCGATCGCAGAATCGACACTGGCGACAACCAATTAGCGATTATGCAGGTAGCGACTCCGTGGTCGTCGAGGTCAAAACAAAGCCCTGCGTATTCGCAATTCATCTTCGCAGTATGGGAGCACTCTGAGAAAACCAAAATGCTCGTTCGTCCCAGGTGAAAACACGCAGGTATTAACATAACAACATGTAATTTAAATATGCTCATAGGCATATATATATATATATATATAAATATGTACACACGTATATAGACATTAAAATTAGTTTTATATTCCTGACTTATTTGTTTGGTATGGAGAGGTGGGTAATCCCCGGGAAATTAAATATTTAAAACCATTTTAATAATTCTTAAACAAATTTTTAATAATAATCTCTTTATAATTTTTTCATACACTTTAGTAATGCATATTAAGAAATATTTTAAATAATTTTTAATAATATATTTTTTGGAATTTATTGGGATATTTTTTTAGCATTTTTCGGATTTTCATGTTTAAAGGCCATGGGCCAAGATCATGTCATCTGCATACAATATGGATGCAAGATGGCTGACAACCAAGCTAGCTGATAGTTAGGTCTGACTCCGATCCTGGATCCTTGTAACGATTTGGCATATCCTATGCCTATAAAACCAATATGGCCGCTACTGCTCTGTCTGTCCTAAGGCAGACCCCAAAATGATTAAATTGGGCGAAAATTGTATTTCAAGGGCTTCTTTCTGCACGAGGGTGGCTTATCACATTTTTGAGGGCTTCTACCTTCTTTTGAGGGAAAAACTAGAACTAGAAAGTAAAATTTTTAAGGAAAAAAAGAGAAATTTTTAGGGTATTTAAGTCAATTTTGGGGGGAAAAGAGAAATTTTGAGGGGAAAAAGGAAAAAAAATGGCGGACGGTGACGTAAGGAAATAGCAGCCGGCGGGCTCTTGCGCGCCTGTGCCATATGCCGTTGTGCTCAACTTCTTATATTCCTACTACTTGTGTCTCAATCAAAATTTCCATAAAATATTTTTCAACTTGTATTGTTTCCTCTCTCCTCGCGACCTAGTACAAAAATTATTTAAGCGTTACCAGTGACCAGGCCAGATAGGCTACTTGTATAAGTGGGTTTATATACTCTATATACTGAAGTATATCCACTTGCACTTTCGGAAACGTCTATCTTTCCGTGGTATCTGAACAGCAAACACAGAAAGTCGCGAAATAAAAGCTATATAACGTTCTTGATTGTTTTGCATGTTTATGATTTTATTGAATCTTCCCTAGGATTTCGTTCAAATCACTTTGTAGTTTTACGAAAAATGTGACACCAATTCAGCACAGTCGTCTTTCTTTTGCATTACAAGCGTGAATGTGCACGTATAATTATCTGTTTTAAATAGAGAAAAAGTTGTCAGCCTACATGTAGGATCTCAATGAGTCGGTCATTTGTAATATTACCTTAGTCTATATTTTTTGCACACAATCGTGCAAGTAAAATGTTTGTTATTAAAATTGACTTTAATATCACATATAAATGATATAAAACCTTTACTTACACTAGTTTTCATGTGGCCTCCGTGGCGCAATCGGCTAGCGCGTTCGGCTGTTAACCGAAAGGTTGGTGGTTCGAGTCCACCCGGGGGCGGTGCTTTGTTTATTACATCGCAGAGATATTTCACTCATTGGGAAATAATAAATTTATTACTGACGTTTTAGTATTTAAATCATTGAGCGATCGTTTGCATATAACAGGCGGCTCATAATAAGAATGTTATTTTATGTGCTACTAATAACTTTTAGCATTACTGTGAGAAGCTCCTTCTGGTTGTAATACTCTGTTCCGACCCCGGAAACGGCGTTACGCCAGATAATTTTTCAGTTTCTATTGTTGATTTATTATACCTAGGATAGTCTGTTATTAGCTTAGTACGTTGAAAAGTCAATTAAAATATATCTAGTTTTTAATAGTTCTGTATTACCTCGAATTTGCAAACCCACACAAAATTAATGGGTGTCGCTGTATATTGATAAATACCATTTATGGCCGCGATCCGCGATAACAACTCTCATTGTGATAACATACGCGACGCCGTCCGTTGTGACGAGCTTAATAGACCTGGCTCTTCGAAACGGCTGTGAATACATGAACTCGCTCGTTTCTCGGCAAGACCTGGACCACAGTCCTCCGAGTTTATAACAGTGCCCTATCCCGCCGAAAAAAATCTTTTCACGCCCAGGTTTTTTGAGCGGGAAAGTCGCCCCACTCCCTCCAACATAGACGATGCGACACTCGCTTCCTTTAGTTACGCAAGTGCTCTAAGTACTATACCTGCAGCTAAGTAACTGCTCTAGCTACCATGCCTGCAGCTAGGTAATTGCTCTAACTACCATGCCTGCAGCTAGGTAACTGCTCTAGTTACCATGCCTGCAGTTACGTAAGTGCTCTAGCTACCATGCCTGCAGCTACGTAAGTGCTCTAGCTGCCAAGCCAGCAGCTACATAAGTTCTCTGCCTACCATGCCTATTGTAAGGTATGTGCTCTAGCTACCATGCCTGTAGATACGTAAATATTCTAGCTACCATGCCTGCAGCTACATAAGTGCTCTAGCTACCATGGCTGAAGATACATAACTGCTCCAGCTGCCATGCATGCAGCTACATAAGTGCTCTGCCTACCATGCCTGTTGCTATGTAAGTGCTCTAGCTACTATGCCTGCAGCTACGTAAATGCTCTAGCTTCTATGCCTGCAGCTATGTAAGTGCTCTAGCTGCAGTGCTAGCAGCTACATAAGTGCTCTAGCTACCATGCCTGCAGCTACATAAGTGCTCTAGCTACCATGCCTGTAGCTAGGTAAGTGCTCTATCTGCCTGCAGCTACATAAGTGCTCTAGCTGTCATGCCTGCAGCTATGTAAGTGCTTTAACTGCCATGCCTGCAGCTACGTAAGTGCTCTAGCTACCATGCCTGCAGCTATAGTGCTCTGCCTACCATGCCTGCAGCTATGTAAGTGCTCTAGCTACCATGCATGTAGGTTAGGTAAGTGCTCTAGCTACCATGCCTGCAGCTATAGTGCTCTGCCTACCATGCCTGCAGCTACTGGGTTTAAAAGAAAAATCGACATTAAAGAAATTATTTTCTATGTATCCATTAAAAAGACTTTTTAGGGAATGCTGCCACATTAAGAAATTTCCGAAAAAAACTCATTAATTTTTTTTAATGAACATTTTAATGCTTAACTTAAAGAGAAAAATATTAAATGTAAAAATTGGTCTGATTTCTTATTGTGTCTGTATAAATTAATAAATATCACTTAGAATAACATGTGTTTGAGTGGTTCACATAGAATAATTTGTATTTGAAATGGTTATCATTAAAACTGATACACTGAGAAGAATTTCCCAAACATTTATGCCCCATTTAAATTATGAAGCTGCAGGCTTCGTAAGTAGTAATATTTGGTAGCTTCGGGCCAGGATCAAGGAGAGAGATCAGGGATTTGGTCTCCGTCATCATGGATTACTTCACAGCTGCCTTCTTGTCACCACAGCCATTTAGTTTTCCGGCCGCCATATTTTCTGTGGCCGCCATTTTGTCTCCTAATTACTTAATTCCACTCGACTGTCATTTTGTTCCTCAATCGTCATTCTGCCGCCTGCGTTCCACTTGTTCGACTGCCATTTTGTTCCTGGCAGCCATTTTGGACTGCATCACTATAACCAGCTTACTTCACTACCACCACATCACCACAACTATCTTATTTCTGACCACCACCTTGAATTCCATTTATAACTTGCTGTAGTAGCCACCTTGGATTAAATTTATCTAAGCCGCAATATGAGTTTCCAACATATCCTTCCTTTAATGCTCTTTCATTCCTTAACTGTATTCCACTCGCCATCTTGAACTTAATTTATAACTTTATGCATGCCACCATACATAATTCTATTTGTCTTAGCCAGCAGGCGAGCTTGTCACTTGCTTAGGACGCCATTTTAGTAGGTTTTAACCCCTTGTATGATACTTACATGTCTTCACTTCTATGTTGGTCTTTAACATCGTATCTTATTTATAAAATGTTGTGATTCGCCCAAGTCTCTTCACTTTGTGCAAAGTAATAACCACACATTTTGTACTTAACCACTTCTATAGAACTTAGAAAATATTTCGAAAATTGTTCCCTGTGTTCCTTCCGTCCTATAGGCATACACCATCCAATAGACATACACTAATACAATTGAGTTAACACAGCTCAGAAAAATCAAATCTAACCTTACATAAACTAACCTAATATGAATCAGAAAAACAAAAAATACCACAATCTAGAAAAACATAGCAAACCTACCATAGTCTAGAAACAATCTTAATCCATCCCCACCTCATATGACTTAACCCAACCTAACATAACACCCCAAACTCGCATAAACTAACATAACCCAACCATGACTGTCACCAATAAAATCACCACACCAAGTAGCCATGTAAGAACTTAGAATATTTCTCACCGTCTTCATTCTGTATCGTGTAAGATATTTTGGTTTTCAAACAGTGCCAGAATATTTCTGTATATCTTCTCAATCGTATACAAGGAATGTTAAATCTGGAACCATTTAAGGAAAAGTTATGATAGGTTTATCCAATTAAAGAAAAAGTGGTTAAAACCCACGAACCCTACCCATCCCAGATATTATAGTAATGCTACCTGGGGTACTCCAGTACCCCACATAAAATGCCAATAATTATGAAACCAAATGTAATGTATTTTATTTTCTCATAGTGCAATACATTAATGTACACATTGAAAAAGCCCTCACTTTGTTCAGCGTCTTTCACTTGCACAACCTGGACATATTTATATTGGATTTTCTGCACATGTGACTTTATTGCAGGTTTTACATGATGTTCTGCTTTCACGGTCCTTGCTACGGATGCAATAAGCACATCTCCTGAATTTGTGTTCTTCTGGATAGGAAGTGTCTCCTGTAACGGGATACCTAAAATCCTAGTTATAGCAGCAAGGATATTACGGGACAAACTTGGGATCTTGATTCGAGCCTCAAGATGTGGTCTAATAAAACCAGTAACCAATTGTTTTAGATACGTATGTCGATTATGCACAGATTCTTCAGACTTTGATTCAGAGCCTGCTAAAAGTACCATACAATTGATTCCAACAGCATTCAGTAACCCATAGAATATACATAAGGGCCATCGACGAGTCTTCCTTGACACTGAGTATGTATGACACAATTTATCACAGCAGTCAACATCACCCTTTGTGGCATTATAAAATTAATTTATGGGATTCTGACGGTGTTGTCCTCACCTTTTTGGTCAAGCATTGTCGATAACATCGTGACAATCTTTTTCTTCTTCTTTGGGGGACAGTAGGGTAGAAGAGTTTCTTCGCCACTGAAGGCAAACATTGCACTGTTTCATTTATGTCCACGAATTTCTTTGAACAATGAAGGGATTTCTGGCTTATTTGCTTTCATCGTACCCACCATTGTCACAAAGTGTTCACTGAGCAGTTTTTTTTTTTTCCAAGGGTAAGGAAGTGAACCAATTATCAAAAGTGCAATTCCTGTAGGTGCCATGAATCGGTTTACTCATATCTGTAGAATAATACTGTGCAACAGGTATTCCTTTGGGATTTGAATCCTTGGCAGTGTAAATTTGAGCATTCAACATATAAAATGTCTTAGCATCATACATCATCAATATCTTAATTCCATACATGCCAGGTTTCGATGGAATGAACATCTTGAAAACACAGCATCCATGGAAGCCAAGTAACTGCTCATCAACTGTGCAGTCATATAAAATGTCTTAGCATCATACATCATCAATATCTTAATTCCATACATGCCAGGTTTCGATGGAATGAACATCTTGAAAACACAGCATCCATGGAAGCCAAGTAACTGCTCATCAACTGTGCAGTATTCTGATGGCACATATAGCTTTTGACTGGTTGTTACAACATTATAGAAAACCTCCTGTAAAGCAGCTAATCGACCATTCTTCCGACGTTCACTCCTACTTTCGCGATCATCAAAGCGTAAGCTGTTAGTCAAGAACTCAAATATTGCTTGTGACATGGTACTGCAGAAATAGATCACACCTGTGTGCTTATCAAACAGTTCACGAGTGGTTACAGAAGTCATTTTCAAAATACCAGCTAGATAATATAATCCAAAAAGTGCTTTTAGTTCTGTAACATCTGTATTACTAGTAAATTATGGTCTTACTGGTGCTTCAGTAGTATCTTCATTAGCATCTTAGACATTGTTCTGATACGGGTCACTAGTATATTTCGCACGCTGCACAACAATTTCTTCATTTGTGTGTTTTACAATATCAGTTAGTACGTCCTCTGTAAAAAATAAATTCCATGCTTCTATTCCACAGTTAATATTTCTTACTACACCTTTATTCCCAGGAAGATGAAGCACTTTATTCCATGCAGGACACAATATGTTTTTTGGCATTTTACCACACCATTTATACTTATTTTTTTCAAAAAGTCTGTTAGGTACATCAATCACTGAGAGAAGATCGTTAGAATCAATGTTTGAGTCATGTCCAGTAGGTGAAGAATTACTTACCACAACACACATATTACCAGGTGAAGAACCACTTTCCGGAAAACACTCGTCATCACTACTGCTTTCTTCGGGTCTGCAATCTTCAACTACTCCATCTGGTTCACTATCTGAAGAAATGTCACTTGTACTAGAGTCATCGTATTTCATCAATAGTTCCATTATTTCACTTTCAGTCAGAGACCATGAGTATTTCCTTTTATGATGAGCAGATGCAGTTGTTGTTGTTGTTGCAGCAGCTGCTGTTGCTGCTGATGTTGAACTGTTTATTTTGCGGAATTGTAGTCAGCTACTAGAGATTTGTAACTGGATAAAAATTATCTGAAAAAAAAAATAACATTTATGAAAAATAAATGCACTTTAGTTATTCATATGTTAACTACAAAGTCTATAAAACATATTACTACTTACATGCAGACACCTCTCAAAATGTATACTCTCACTAACACTACCCTGGGGTGTTGGTGTACCCCAGCACTCTAGTACAACACCTTTGCATGGAGCAGCTCTCAGTCCGCAACTAACAATAACAACTTGAAGGTCAGTTCGAAAGGTATGTGGAAGGACAAGTCAGTGTTGCCAACTTGCTTGAAGATACAACAAAATATCTATCGTGTGGGGTACTCCAGTACCCCGGGTAGGGTTCTTGGGTTAAGATTTACCACATACATTTACAAGATCACGAGTTTTCATTCTTGGTTGATGCTGTCATGTATCTCGTCAACTTCATCTTACAGCCTGTGTAGATCTTCCAGTGCACAGGAGGTGTACGTAGCACAACTAGCAGAAAGAGCAGGCTGGAGAAATGTCATATTTTAGCCAGAGTATCCATGTGGCACGACATTTACTCTATATTCACATACTTGGCAGTAGTAGGGCATAATTCCTTCATGACAAGGGTCCAGGGTCCAACTCTCCAGCTCTGAGGGAGCCGGCAATTTTTCTCTCAAAATAAATTATTTTACCCAAAAATCACTTCAGAAATCGTATGTTGTAATGCAAAATCACTTCAGAAATCAGTTATTTTACCCAAAAAAACTCCTTTTTCCTTAAAAAATTTCCCATTTCCCCCCAAATTTATGAAAAACGAGCTATGTGCCTGAATTGCAAATAAAACAGTACTACCCCAAAAGGCTCCTTCCAGCACGAGCAGGTGAGGCGAATCAGCGACTCAGGTGGATTTGGAGCCAGGAGAGTGGACCGGTGTGGACTCACGACCTTTTCCCTAAAAAATGTCCCTTTTTCCTTAAAAAAATTCCCCATTTTTACACAAAAATTTTTTTCTTTATACCTCAAAAGCGCATGTTTTAGCCCAAAAACCCTCGAAATCGCCCCTTTTTTCCAGCGCAGGATTCATGACCGGGATCCGACCATCTTGTTTCCAAATTACTCACCTTTATTCGACTATGATCTAGGACTTTTATTTTCTCCTGCTCTGTGATTCTAGTAACCAAACCACCATCTTGGATACATGTAACCTTGACCTCAGTGACCTTTGACCTTGAATTGCGAAAAATCCAAAATATCTAAAAAAATCACAAAAATTTATAAAAAAATATTAATAGAAATAAATAACTACTCTACTGGTTGACACCAGCCAAATATATACTTATAAATATACCACCATACCAACCAACCATCACTTCTAACCCAATTCATAGCATACCACCCAACACCCCATCTCCTAGTACCTAAATAAAATTCAATTCAACCACACCACCCAATACACCAAGCACAATATCCACCATAACTCAAGTGCACCAAGCAACTATGCAGCTGAGGCCAGTCATAACCTAATACCCATTCTACTTGTTCTACCAGCCAACACCTCTTATACCTTCCAATCATACCACCAACTACAACTCTAGCATACCTTATCCTTTCGTCAACACAGACCATACAAAACAAATCATACAGCCCAGGTCAGTGACACATTCAACTTCTTCTCATACCACCAACTACACCGACTGACAGCATTAAAAAATACACTGATCTCCTATACCAAACATTATAACTCAAACTTGCCGTACTATTACAGGACTCACCACCACACACATACTGTCCACACCATTCGACATACACCAACAATCGCAAGACAGATATACTGGAAAACATATCACCCAACATTACCAACCATACCATCCATGTTAACTCAAGTGCATCAGGAAAATTTATAGTCTCAGCCAACCTGCAATACAAATATTCTTATCATATGTCACACTAACATAACTTACTCTACTAAAGCCCAAAAAATCGAACCTACCTTAACCTACCAAAGGTCAGAAAAATACCAGTAATAACCTAACGTTACCTAACCTACCATAGTCCAGCTGTATATTATACTTGTCCTAAGCACACATATGCCATACATTTCTAGCATTATTTCAGCTGACCAATTGCGTTTTAAGGCACTGAGACATCATGCGAGGTGAAGGTGAAGGTGGAGTTCGAGGTGGAGGTGCTGGTGGAGGAGGACATTTGACACTTTTGAACCTTTTGACCCTTTGACCCGTTTGACCTGTTGACTCAAGATACATGAACATTAGCCATGACCGCATGAAATTCGATGACCTTGAAAACTAAAAAACTCGAAAAAGTATTTAAATATACATACAGTAAAATAGTACATTATGCAATGCTTTTTAACTAAAGTTCCTTAAGGGGGAGGAGGGCCAATTTAGAGATAAATTGAGGGACCTGTCTCAATCCCCCCCCCACCAAGGAGAAGAGTCCAGAAGGTCAATGAGAAGAGAGGCCCGAATCTTCACCAAACTGGCCAGGCTTGGTGAAGTCCCAGATCTTCTCCAGGACATCCTCAGTTCGGTACTCACAGCCAAGACCATCAGCTCTAACTAGAACAAACCAAAGAAACGATGCCAGTATGCAGAATACTATCCCTATTTCACTCCTCAATTTTTAGGGATTCAAAAAAGACATTTCCAAGGCAAACCTGGGGGTCTCCTATAAAGTGTTAAATAAACGGGAAATTATACATTCCCTATTACAGTTTTATAATACAAATACTAAAAATATACCTACACCCGAGTATATTGATCCAGATCTGGAAATATATTTTAAAAATACATTTTACTAACTATATGAGCATGAGCCACACTGGGATGATAGGGAGCATGAGTACATATTAACCCTAAATGGAGATGTGTGCTGTGATGATGAGCATGAATAAGACAAAGGACAACCTGGAGTCTTCAACGTTAAGACCAGTCCTTCCAAATAACACAAAATGACCACAATACTAAAATCTAACAAGATGAAAAAGATGATAGAATTATTACATTACACCAATAAACCCTCTTAAAGTTAAACATTATCAAAGGACACCTCGTTCCAGTGACACATGCAGACAAGAACTTATTGAGAAGTTCCCAATTTTAATTTGCTAAAGTGCACTTTCCCTTTATTATAACTACCAGGACGATTCACATCCTCAATTAACACTGTGACTGGGGAGATAAAACCATTTGACCACAAATGGACCAGAAAATTTAGGGGCAAGTATAGAACTAAACTGCGCAGCCTTATTACTGAGGTAATGCATCTCCAAATAGACCTTATTCCCAGGTCACAACTGAATAGACCCAGTATTATACGTGGTCCTAGAAGCAAGTTTGGTATGATACCTTTTGAGGTTTTGAGTAGCCTAATCCCAAACCTACGCCAAATTATTTTTATCAACAGCCTCCCAGCAAAACTCAATTAATCCCCAAGCATTGATCAAGGAATGAAACCGACTCCTACCAAGAAAATTTCAGTGGGCACCGTTTTGGTAGCACTACTAACTACATTATTTAATGCCAGAGAAAGTTGGTAAAGAACAATGTCCCACTCCTTGTGCGAACCTACTTGGCCAAGATAACGGTAAATTCTTCATTTGAGTCGAAACAAAATAGGTAGCATTATCGGTTACTATATGAACAGGGGACCCAAAGATAGGAAAAAGTCTTTGACTGAGTATTTTGCAAATTTCGGCAGATTTCATGGAATGGAGGGGGAAAAAGAAAACAAATTGCTGAAACTATCAATGGCCACTAAAACTGAAGTAAAATCAGATATGTGTGTGGGGAAAGGGACCAAAGATATCTAAATATAACTTATCTCAAGGAAACTTTGCTACAGTTCTATTGTATGGACTTACTATTTTTGCATTACGGGGTTTGGCCCTTTGACAATCCTCACACTTCTTGACCAGATGTTCAACTTCCTTGATAAGTCCTGGCCAAAAAAACATCTCCCGGTTGTGCGAAACAGTTTTGTCTTGTCCCAAATGACCACCAAAATAGGTGCTATGAAAATACTGGAAAATAGACCCACGCAAAGCCTTGGGTACAAAGAAATTAAATTTTTGAGATCTAGGATCCACAAACACAATGAGACCTTTACAGATTTCATAGTGTCCCACTTTCCCTGCATCAATATCAGCCTTGATGCTAATACTCTCAGGATATATTTTCTGATAATATTGGAGTTTTAAGGGCACTTCTGGAAATTCTTGGAGTACCTGAGTTCGCTGACCAACTTCTTTCACTGAAAAAGTATCTGTTTTATCCTTTAAGGACACTATATTACCTTGTTCTACCTTCACAGAAATATCACTAACTTTCCTACCTAGAATATCTGATATTTCCTCAGTTTGTACAGAAACATCACTAGTTTTATTTTCCGCAAGAACAATGACCTGTTCAGATTTTACAGAATTGGTTTGAATATCTTTTGAAGAGATAACCTCAGCCTCTCCATCGGTTAACAAATCAGGAGTATCCACATAGAACTCCTCCACATCAAACATGCAGGAGAGGGCATCAACTACTCCATTATATGTACCCTTCATATGCTGGACAGTGAACCAAAAAGTGTGAGGCGAACCAACCACCTTGCTAACCATCCAGCTAGTTTATTTATTTTTAAAACCAACTCAATGCCTGATTGTCTGCAAACAGTTCAAATTTTCCACTTTCAAGATAATCGCTAAACGTTTCCATCCCAAATAGGGCTACCAACACTTCTTTCTCAAATTCCGAGAACCTATGCTCAGGTGGTGTCAGAAGTCTGCTGGCATAGGCAACAGGCACCAGGTCATCACCTTCTTTCTGACATAAAACCGCACCAAGTGCTTCTGAACTGACATTCACCTCCAGCACGAAAGGTTTGTCGAAATGGGGTTATTGCAAAACAGAAGGGATAGCTAATTTTTCCTTAAGCATGTGAAAAGCATGTTTTTTTTTAATCTTTAGCTTAAGAGAACACTACTCCCTTACGTTTTAAAGCATTTAAAGGCTCAGCAATGTTTGCGAACTGTGGGATGAATTTGGAGTAAAGCCCCACCATACCCAGGAATTGCCTAATATCTCGCAAGTTCTCTGGCATCAGAGTGTTCACTACTGGCCTTATCTTTTCTGGGTCCATCAAAAGTTGTCAATTGGAAATTACAAAGTCCAGGTACCGAACACAGGTTTTGGTCCACATACATTTATTTGGGTGTACTGTGAGACCCGATTTACACAAAGCAAGCAAAAAGAGTCTCAGGTGTTCTAAATGTTCATTAAAGGATTCACTGTACAAGCACACATAATCGATGAAGTGAACAGGAACCCATGACCTGAAAGAGAACTCGAGACATAGCCTGCAGTCCACAGTTTACGCTCATGGGAAGCCTTTTCCATTGGAATTGACCCCATGGGGTGACAAAAGCTAAAACTCCACGAGACTCAGGGTGCAGGTCACACTGAAAGAAGGCAGAGTTTAAGTCAAAAACAGAAAAATACTGGGCCTTTTCCACATGGTGAAATACTGCCTCAATGGTCGGTAAGGGGTACTGGTCAACATAGATCTTCTGGTTCACCTTTCTATAATCACAAATCACCGGATATTTTCCTAGTTCCTTTTTAGGAACAAGGAAAGCTCGACTAGAATAATTACTACCGGAAAGTTCCACAATATTTTCCTGCTGTAACTCCGCAATCATTTCTCTAAAGGCTTTTGGCTTTGGAGAGGCAACTCGGTACAGCACTGAGGATACAGGTTCCTGATCTTTTAATTTTAGAACTATGGGATGCTTGCTGTAATGCCCTAGTTTAAAAGTTGCTACATCTGAAAATTCTCTTTTCAAAGCCATCACCTGCTCTTCCTGTTCCTTATCTTTAGATTGCACTGTTTCTAAATGAAAAGGAAATCGCTTAGAGGAAATGCTTACTGGTTGGGTGGCACAAAATGCAAAAAGCAACTCTCTCTTAGCTACCTTGATGCTGGCTTGGGTTTTCCCCAGGAAATCCACACCAAGCAGTAAATCATGACTTAAACCCTGTAAAATTCGAAACTGAAATTTCCACGTAAAGTTGTCAACCTTACTTTTGAAAACAGCAACACCATAGGAACTAATGACGCCCTCATTAGCTAGAGAAACCCCCACTTATACACTTTTCTGCACTTTTATAAGGCCATTGGGTAAATTTTGCAACAGGAAATTACAAAAATCATAACTGATTAACGAGCATGAGGCACCCGAGTTCAGGAGGGCAGCTACTACAACCTGGTCAGCAATGATCACTGGCACATACATCAATCCATATTTTCTCTCATAATTTAGCCTGTTTACCGAATGATCTATAGACTTTTCCTTCATGGGACATTTTGCTTCTATATGCCCTTTTTGTTTACAAAAGAAACATATTATTTCCTTCAAACGATCCTCTTATCCTGCATTTTCCTTCACATTTCCTGTTTGAGAATACCAGGAATGGGTATTAACTCCTCCCTTATTCGGATTACCGGTTGGAGTCATTGAAAACACCGACTTTTTATGGAAACAGTCTTTTGCATAATGATTACTTTTACCACAAATTATCTACATTTTAGATATTCCTACTTTTCCTAATTCATTTCCTGCAGTCCTTAATTCATACCCTGTATGTTGTAAGAACAAACCGTTAGAGTACATTCCACATCAATGACAAGGGACAATATCTTTAGCATAGATGAAGGTTTGCTGGCAAAAGTGGAAAAACGGCCATTCTTTGGAAGATAACTGTGAAACATGATCTGGGTAAAGTAGACCTCAGAACAAGGATACCCCAAAACACCCACTAATCCTACCACCTCTTGTACAAAATCTTGCATGGTCTGATTGGGAGATTGTTTCTTTTCTAATAGCTTGAGTCTGAGATTTGCAACTAACACCTCACTAGCCACTTGGTTTATACAAACCTTAGTTAACTATGTGTCTTCCCAATTCTCCTCCCTAGCCTTACAAAAAATAGGTTGTAGTACCTTAGGTACCCTAAAGGTGACAGCGGCATATAACACTTGCCTAGGGCAAAAATTCAGAGCCAAGATGGAATTTAAAGTAACAAAGAATTGCACAACTGAGGCTAAATTAGTATTTACTAATTGTGGAATACGAGATGAGAGCTCAGGAGGTAAACGTCTCAAAGGTTTTACAAGAGGATGTAGCTCACCCGTGTCAATTCCCTCGATGCTAGCCCCTGGCTCCTCACCAGTGCGCATGCCTTTTTCCTGAGATCATCAATGCTGTAGCCTTCAGCAACCTCCTTTCCGGCTTCACAAAGCATCTGCGCGAGAACTGGCTTAATTAATTGCTGGATCCAACCTGTAGACATATTTATTATTAATACCAAAAGGAAAGTTAAAAGAAAATATCCCCACAACTATTGGAACGATTTATCTTGTCTCTTAACTTTAGAAATCCAAGTTATGTGTTCAGGGACAAAACAGCAACACTGCCACGCCCTATTCTCAAGGACGTGGCAAAGGGGCATAACACTGCCCAAAATTCAATCAGAAAAACTGTGTATTTAAAAACCTTTCTCAATCCATACTTCTAAGGAAAGTTAAACTGTAATCTTTTCCCAAACTATTTACCATTACTGAAAAGCAGAAAGAACACAAGACATGGATTAATACCTTTCTTTATATACTAAAATTTGTGCCAAAAAACATAGTTCACAATTCCTCTAAACAGAAATACTAGATACATGCAAAATATTTTGTACTACAATCTCACATTAAGAAATGCATGGCACACGTGATAACTTTAAATTATTAAGTACCATGTGGACAAAGTTAATGCTACAAGTTCAAATTTATTTACACCACAACAAGTGGCTAACTTTAAATTCACGAAAACTTTAAATCATCAAGTCCCACAGGACAAAGTTAAAACTACAAGTTCAAGTTTATTTGCACCACGACACACGGCTAATTTTAAGCTGAAGAAATCCAGGACACACATGATAACCTTAAATTATCAAAGCCCACGTGGACAAAGTTAAGGCTACAAATTCAAATTTATTTGCAGCACGACACATAACCAGCTTTAAATGCATGGAAACTTTAATTTATCAAGTCCCACATGGACAAAGTTAATGGTGCAAATTCATTTCAAATTGAAGAATATGCCAACAGAACAATATTTATGGTACATTTAGCAACATTGGCTGGTGTACCAAGAGGGAAAGATGAAAATTGTCATTTATACTCAGTATGTTGGCTCTATTTTCTGAGAAAGTCCCAAATGGACACACATGCATCATAAAATGGTCAAGCATAAACCATGACTAAAACAACTTAAAAAGAATTGTTTCTTCATTTTTTTCATGACTGTTAAATTCTCACTTTAAGTTGCTCTCTACCATGCGCAAAGATAGTTTTTCTTTTAAGTACCCTTTTTTTTTTGTATGGTTTTCTTTCTCAACAATTATTTTCGGCAATACTAAGGTTAACAATTTTAAAATGCAAATAATTTAGGTAATACATGATTTTCCATAAAAATTTGACATGATTTAAAATGCCTACACCTATGACATAAAATACGTTTTTATTTTCTGGCTGGATGGGCTATGACTCTAGTTATTTACAACATTACAATAATGTTTTCAAATACTTATCTTAGCTGCAGACCCCAGGCTGTCCATGTATGATCTTCTAAGGCCGCCTGCTAACTATTTATACAGAAATTATTTCAATAGCCCCTATCGGGTTATGGCAAATTAACTGACCAATCAGAAACCCTGGAATATTCCTCTCTGTTTTATATTTTGGTTACAACTGCCACTTAAAGAAAATGGCGTCACTGTGTGCATGCACTTGCTTGCCAACTACCATCAGCGATGGCAGCATCACACAGTGTCACTAGCTCGAAACACCAGAGCTCTCGTTTTCCAGTGCTGAGAGGACGACCATGCGAGAACGACATGTTTGTAATGACAACACCCGTTTCGGACATCTTGTGTTCCCTGTCACAACAGGGAACCACTTTTCAATTCAGAGTCGGCGATGGACATTGGTTTTAGGTTAGTCTTTATATATATTGCAGGTAAAAGTCTTTCTGGTATTTGAAAAAGTTCAGAAATATTTTCAAGCACTTTGCAATAAAATTTTCGTAGTGTAGAAAGTCTAGTCTTCCTGCTGTCAACTAGTGCACCAAGTACATGCTTTTGGAGGGGGGAGGGCGAATTTAGCTGTAAATTGAGACACCTGTCTCACATTACAGTCGCTCATACCCTTAAAAAAATTACAATATTATTCAATATATATGCATCTCAATGAATACAATTTTGTTGAAGGTTGTAGTCTTTTATTCATCTCGCCATTCACACTCGAGTGGTCCTTGTGCGAAAATATCGTGAAATATATTACTCCAACACACTGTCCAGGGCGGACTGTGTAGGTAACTACACTTCTGAGGACATAAATCAAATTCACAAGAGACCCACTTGCAACTTGCAGCAAACCTGGTGCCATGGTACTGATGAGAAATCCACTTCACCTTTACAGGTCTCTGCATGTCTAAATAAATGCTCGCTATGGCTGATCTGCTTAACGCACATATCACACAAATACGACATGCAACAAGGATTTTTGGCATATTTAAAGTGCTCTTGTTAAGCATTGCAACTTTTACTAAAGGTGTTTTGACAGAAGCAACACTGACGACGACGTAGTGGTCCAGGCAAAGACTCGGTATGGTGTTTTGTGTACCTCAGCCGAGAAATTCGATGGGCCTGTTGAAGATTTCGTAGGCATAACGGAGGAAGAAGTCGATGGCTCTGCTGGTACTACCCCCAAAGAAGTTGATAGCACTGGTAAAACAGGAAACATCTCATTCGGAGAAGAAATCGACGGTGGGAAACCATTAGCGGACAATATCCACTCCACTTCAACGTAACTAGCCATGGAATACTTGGCATAGAAGCTAGCCGAGACGATGCATCTTTCATGGCAGCCTTTGCTAAACTAAGTCTCTCAGCTGACCTCCCTACTGCTTATAATACATGAGTATACAAGCTCTATGACATTGTATTGCATTTTTTTAGCCACATGTATTTCACAATAATATGTTGTTTGGGCACCGACCAGCCAATCGCCGGCTTGACACATGATTGCAGCTGACCAATTGCGTGAAGGCATTGAGATATCACACACAGGCAGGTAGGCAGGCTTTAGATGCTAGTTCCTTGATCACATCACCATGCAGTTATATATTCAACATGATTGCAGAATCTACACTGGCGACAGCCAGTTAGCGATAGTGCAGGTCGCGGCTCCATGACCGTCGAGGTCGAAGGCAGGCCTTGGTATTCGAAATTAATCTTCGTGGTACGACAGCACTCTGAGAAAATCCAAATTATCGTTCGTCAAAGTGTCAAAAGGGTCAAAATAGTTAAAGATGTTCACCCTCCTCCACCCCAACCTCAACCGCCACCACCTCCTCCGCCTCGCATGATGTCTCAGTGCCTTAAAGCGATTGGTCCAGCTGAAATAATGCTAGAATATTTATAATTTATACATATACCTTTTCTTTAAAAAATTATGCTTTACCATATCGATGTTTGTGCTCCCATAAACAAATTCTTCTTGAAAATACAAGTACGTAAAAGTTATGCTTTATACATGCATGTTTGACAATTTTAAAGTGATAAATAAAAAATATAATAAAATATATGATTTTTTTAAATAAAATTACGGTTTAACTTATTGATGTTTGCAAAAGCATATACTACAAATCCGTTGTGCATTTTCGAGGTTATATATGTGTGTCTCTTTTTATACATTATTAAAAGCTCCATCGAGATGCAAAACTTCATGGTCAAGTGGTCTAAGGTGTCAGCCTAGCGAGCCAAAGTGTGCCTTTTCGAGCTCACCATCTTCCAAAGTTTTTATGTTGTATTAATGTGTTACATATATATACAATTGTCTTAGCTTACAACCGACATCAGCGCTCCTACCAGCAGATGACATCAAGCAACACTAGCGCTATCTAGTAGCCGGTGTGGGTAGTCAACATATTCGATTCATCGAACTTGCTCGTCTTCTAACGACCAACACTACAACTGGACTGGTGGCCGATGATAGCAGCGCTGTCTAGCGGTAAAGTCTAGAACTAATCATAGCATATCTCTCTGGGAAGGAGTATTTGGTGGATGGTGGAGTGGGGGGGGGGGAGGAAGAGGTTACCAATCGCAGCACAGCAGAGGGGAGGGTGGGATGTTGTTGAGTCGGGCATCCGGAGTAAATAGATGGAGGAGAGCTGGACGCCTAGTTTCCCAACCTACTCTCGCGTGCAACATACAGCTGTACCCATCCCCATCCCTGTGTCATTCTAAAAGTGGGCCAGAACACGTGCTTACACACAACTGCTGTATTCCACTCGTGTAAATGTAAACACACACAGTTGTCAACTTTTGAGACAATATCCACTTATGCTCATCATTATTGTAAACTTGGATCTTACAGAGATGGCAGTTGTATTGTCACTTTAAAACAAACATCAGTTAGACTTGAGCCTTATATGTGATCATTAATATCCTTTTCCCGCAGTGTGCATAAGGTTTTCTGCTTAATGAGATGCACGCTAATACTGCATTCGCATTTGTCTACGCACGTAAATGTTTTACATGTCTCGGGAAATGACATACGCACATACACGGGGAAACGAATGTGTGTACGTCTCGCGCCCTTACAGCCTATAAGCTACAATTTTGAAAACCGATTTATATGAAGTTCATGATTGTTATTCTTAATATTTCTTTTTATAAAGAATGGAATGGGGACATTAACTCTCGAGAAATGCCACTGAGCAACGTTCTTAACAATGTATACTCTTTATCCTTTAATAATCTAGAAGAGCAGGGATAAACATAACCAGTTTTCTTCGGGATTTGTTATATACCGAGCATTGTATTGAATGTATAGTTAATATGTAGAGCAATGAGAAACTTTGAATGTTTTTACAAGGCAAGGCATGCATGAGTGAAATCGTTATATCAATATCCGACATGTAATTTTTATTAATACCAATATTAGTGTTAAAAGGAAATTTATCTCTTATGGTTACCAGTTTTAATGATACATTAACGATAACTGCGTTTACTGACTCAAATATATATTCATTCCTTTCTTGTAAAAATGTCTATGATTGGTTAATAGGAACACTTTCATTGTCATACGCTTTCCAGCTACAGCTCCTAATGGGTTGATAATTCTAAATCTATGCGCCTGCGTTCCAGCACATATTCAGTATGTGTTTTCTGTGAAAATGCTTGTTCAGAATCTTATCAGCTAACTAGTTGCTGTAAGGGATGCAAATAAGTATGCCTAAGGGAATGTATCACGTATTGAACCGAGTGGAGTATACTTATATACAGAAGTGCATTCATAGGTTCAGACACAGCCTTAATGACACTTGAATCAACATATTGAAGGTACTGATTATTTGTACGAACATTCATCTTTGTAGTAAATCACAGCCCCAAACTGTAAACATTGTGTTCGATTGTAGACCGTCGTGCGTCTAACATATATTTCTCCATTATTGAACAACTATTCCCTGTCAATTTACTTTCACATAAGAATGGAATGAAAAGTTTACAATGATGTATGGCATCATCCATGATTAACATGACATTTGTAATTGTAAGTACATACAGTACTCTTATTTTATCATGAACACCTAAACTATATTGAAATAACAGATTATAATTAAACACAATGACCATTATGTATTTGGGATAATTCATTTTCGCAGAGGTAAATAAAACCAAATAGTAGTTGATATCGCTGCATATTTCCGCAAACACATAGTTCTACGACAAAAACGAAACACATGCCATGGCCGCCACTAGTAAATCATGAGTTGGGTATTCATAGCTGCAACGAATACTCGTAACTCGCGTGTGACAGGCTCGCCTCTGGCAGAACGTGAACGAACACATGGGTGAGCCGAGGCCAGGGTTGTGAGACACTTTTAACGGCAGCGGCCACGCGGATGACGTCGTCGAGAACACTAGCGTTCCTCTGGATCATTAGCGTAACTAACGCATACAACTAGTCAGACTTCTTCCTATCCCATGGTCACTCTAGTGTATATCTTTACTCAATAGAGGCACCGAGTATAGTGTGCCAGCCGTGGAAGAACAGCGGCTGCACGCAGCCGGCTCCCGGCGAGCGAATAAGTGAATAGGCAGTGTGCAGTCTATTTGTCTAGTTGGAGTTGGGCAGGCTAGTCGAGTGTGATACGTCGGTGCCCGCCCCCACTGGCGCGTCTACGGGGATTCTATGCCGAGGTGATGCTCGGTGCCTCTTCACACACAGCTATTGTATCGTGTGTGTACACGTAATGGGCAAAATAAAACATTATGTGGTGTTCATACCGGACTTTATCTCATGTCTGTGGAAAAACCATTACATCATATTATAATTTATTGATAAAATAAAAGAAAAAGTTTAATTTGAGACGGCCTGCGCGGAGTTTTACCGTCTCCTTACTCATCAATCATGTTTCACGACTGCATCTAACCACTAAGTACGACGCTACATGACTACGTGAAGTGAAAGAACTTTTCCCGTTTTTGGTTTAAAATATCTTCTGCCTGAACTTATAAACTATTTCTACCTATTTACCAACATATTTGTGAAAACTTGAAGAGCTGCGTAGAAGTTTGTTACGACAAACTGGTTACCGACACGGAATTCACTAGGACATCGGACATAGCTTCGCCGCTTGGAGCCTGTTTTGTCATTGAACTTTTTTGACATGGCGCCGGATTTTCTGCTGCTATCTGCGGCCACTGCGCATGACGGGATGTGCGAGCGAGCACGTGCCGAATTTCCCAGAGAGACATTGCACCATAAATACTAATTCGTACGGTTAACTGCTTCATCTATGGTGGCTCAGCCCGCGGTTTTCGCGGGCCCGACCCCTGGTATTCAATAAAAACATAATATTAGTAATTTTTTCATTTAAAAAGACGGCATTTATTTCATTTCAAGAATTCTGTGTTAATATAAAACATTAACAGTAACAGTACAGCGTTACGTATTTTTTAAATGGTTGTCCACTTATAATTACTTGAGTTGTTTTAAGTGTTTTGCGTTTTTAAAACTTGTAAAACTGTTTTTTTCGTCTTCAAGTAACTACACTTTATCTTAACCCTAGTATTTGCACAAACATCTATATACGGATTTACATTGTTGAGTGTCCGCTATTTTCCTTAAGGTCGTGGAAAAGTGTCAGTGTAGTTTTACAAACGAATGAGTGAGTGAGTGAGTGAAGATATTTGGGTGGCTCTTAACATCGGTGTCTTGAGACCCGATGAGGCTGAAGCGAGTGTGGAGCAGCACAGGATTTCAAGGGCAGGGGAAACGAGAGATCTCCGAGAACACCCGCTTTATAAAAGAGTAATTTCACAAAAGAATAGTTTGTACCGTTACAAACATTTCTAAAATAACAGACAATTTCTTAGTATGTATGTATAATATATATATATATATATATATATATATATATATATATAGAGTCTATAAATGTATTCTCTATATTTTATCGGGATCAATCCGCACCGAGAAAAAGGTTTTGTTTAGTCAAACAAAATTTGTTAGGTGCAACCAAATTATTAGTTTGTATAGCAGCAATGAAATATTTTGTTGCTGAAACCAAATTATTTTGTTTGTTCTCATTTGGTAGCCCCAGACTGTAAGATTTGGTTGGTGCAACTAAAGATTTGTTTGGCTACACGTACATTAAACAGTTTGGGCCGATATAAAAAAAATTATATGTTCGACCGCGTTTCGAACCTATATCACCTGCAACCGAGCGCTACGCCTCCGTAAATCAGCGAATGTGACAACTGGCGATACTGGAAAGCTTATATATATATATATATATATATATACACACACACACACACACACACACACACACACACACACACACACACACACACAACACACACACACACACCACCACACACACACACACACACACACACACACACACACACACACACACACACACACACACACACACACACACACACACACACACACACACACACACACACACACACACACACACACACACACACACACACACACACACACACACACACACACACACACACACACACACACACTGCAAATATTGGGCAACGTGTGCAAACAAATATTTCAAGTTTTACACTTAACATGTTAGTTTCTTGTTGCATTGTTTTATTAATGTGTTTATACGATTGTTAAGCATCAATAAATGCATTAACAAGCACGGTTACTATCCTAATTGTCACAAAAAATACAAACAAACTCTCAAGTTGTATTTTCGAATGAAGGCAGCCAAAAGAGTGGCTAAACAAATGTATACAGTTGATTCAACAAAATATTTACTTCACAGTCTATTTTTTTTTGGCCAACACAAAGATTTTGTTTATTCAAACATATATTTTGCTAGACGAACAAAAGTAATTTTGTTGCTTATTCAAATATTGTTTGCTCAACAATATGTTTTGTTAGGGCAACTAAATATATATTTGGCCCTATACAACCAAATATTTTGTCCGATTTTCTGTGAGTGCGCAACCAATGATTGTCTGTGTATGTAATTTAAATGTATGGTGAGTGGAGGAGCACGTGAGGCAGGCAGGCGCGATCCCAGCCGCGGAGCTGGATAACATCTGAGGGACAGGGCCAAGGACTTAATAAAGTTTATGTTGCCAGTGACCTGGTCGCATCTCATTGAGCGGCTCAAGGCGTATGTGAGAGGGTGGCCCGTGCTAGCGCACAATGGGCGACGAGATTACCTGAAGCCACAGTCGACGGGGGCAGCGCGCTACCTCTGCCTACCTCCAGCGTTGCCAACTGTAAAGACTGTTCACGATAAAGTGAGCACTTTAGAAATGAACCTTAGAAAAAAGTCACTGACCCTGCATGTATATTTTTTAACGGTCGCACTGAGTGACATTCACCCAGTAAAGTTGGTAACGATGGATGAAAAATAGCTATATATTTTAACGTTGAATAAAAAGTATTACGTAACAATTTGTGATAACTTAAAATTATTTATTTCGCTTTCTGTTTTTTTTTTTAAATGCACATAAGTGTAAAAATTAGCAGATTTGTAAAGTATTTACTTTTCTAATAATTTTACAGTTTCACTTAACCGGCGCACGAATAGAGTGATGAGGCCCACGGCAATGTTAATTTTACATAAGGTGGAGGAATACACAACATGCATATAAGTATATCTTAAGCAGGGGTTTCAAAAGTGCTCATTTTACCGTGAACAGCCTATACTATCTGTCATTGCAGTAGACGGAGCAACGAAAATACAGTAGACTATACCAGATATAAATTACAAATTTAACTTTCCCCTTGTTATAAAACATAAAAAAATATCGTTATAATCTATTCACGGTACCTTCACACTTTTTGAATCAAACGTTTGAAATACACCCCTTGCATGAGGTGTTTGGATGCTTTCCAAATATGCCTGTATGTATCACAAGTGTTTTATACTTATGTCAGCATCTAAGTATCTTATTTTCAGTTTGATTGAGCTTTTAATTATATTTTATTTATAGATTTTCATCTTCCCTTTTTTAATCAATACGAATAAAAACAGTGAGAATATAGGTACGTTGGTAACGCCTAGTAAGAAAGTGTTCTTATGCAAAATATAATTAGACGAAGTGCGCATGAACATGGTGCGTTGTCCCTTAAGTGTAATTTTATAGACTTAGTTAACCTTCGTTTGCATGAGGCGGAGGAATATCTTGAAAATAGAACATTAGCAGGCCGTCATAACAAAAGTTGTAAGTAACCGTGAATGGACGATATATATAAATTGTTCACGGTAATCTGAACACTTCTGAAAATAACCTTTGAAAAATGTCACTGCCTCTAGCAGCATATAACTGAACGAGTACACTGATTTACATGTGCGCGTCCGGTCAAGTTCGCAACGACAAAGGAAAAGTGATTCCGTTTCGTAACGTTGTATTAAAGTTCTTACGCAAATATTTCTTAGTACTGTAACAATTTGTTTTTCTTTATTTATTTTTAAAATACAAAGTGTAAGAATTAGCGAATTGGTAAAATATTTATTTTTCTAATAATTCCACAGTTTCACTTGACTGGCGCACGAATGGCAATGGTAATTATAATTTTACGTATGGTGGAAGAATACACAATGTCCGTACAAGTAAATCTTTAGAAGGGCTTTCAAAAGTAGTCATTTTATTGATCATGAACAGCGTATGGTAATTTATGCATCTGCTCATTAAAGAAATATAATCAGAAACAAAATGTTTTACATTATAATGACAAATCATCATTAAGAAAAAGGATAATCTGTAAGTGCTTACTGTAGCTTTGTTAATTTGTTCCAGTGAGTTGAGATTCAATCTCTGGTTTTCCTTTTAGGATCTTTTTAGGCTCTGAACACTCATATGTATGATCATAATGTCGGCTATGAAAAATATTATTGTGCTGTTGTAATTTTAATACACTTAAACATTCACTCGTTTCCTGTCCTGCTCAAGATATGTACATCATTAGAATCCCCATAACGTTTTAGGAGTTTATATCTTCGAACTACTATATTTCTGTTTCAACTCTGGTTAATTTATGTCTTTTATTATTTAATATTTTGAATTTTACGTATGTGTACATTAAGTGATACCTGGTTAATTTTCAGAAAAGATATTGAAGCCCGAACTCCTCCAGTGTTAACAAAACCGACTTAAATAAAAAAAAGATAAACTGAGAAAAGCTAAAGCTCCTGGCCTGCCCCAACAACTAAAGTTTGGAAACTTTTCACAACACTATAAACACACGAGGGAGAAGTCCCAGGTGAGATGATCGTATCACCCAGTATCACGGAGCACCTAGATATTTCGCAGTCTGACGCAACTGACTGTTGAATATCGTGTTTTGCAGGTTTACAAACTTAAATACACAATTTCAACGCAGATATGTGCTAAGCGACATTGCAATCATGTTTCGATATATAGGTTTTGTTGAAAATTGGATGTGAAAGGGTAATATAAAAGGAAACTTGCCTCGTTTTCTTTTTAATTTGAGTAGTAGATCATTAGACTGCTAAAAAAAATCTACTGCAAAATCTGTATACTTGGCAACATTGCTTACTGATGAAGAGACTCAAACGCTGGGTGCGTCGGGGATGTGCGTCGGCTTACGTGGAATAATGGATGATACAAAATGACGTGGGCTGGGAGGGGCGTGGGGAATAAGAGGACCAAAGAAGCCGACAAAGTAGCAGAGGATAGGGTAGGGAAGAGAAACGTAGGGGCGGTAAATAATGGTTAATGATGAAGAGTGTCCGAAGTGTTGAAGGGAGGAGCCGGGGGGGGGGGGGGGGGCAGTACAAAAAGTATTCAGGAATTCAGAGGCGAAAAAGCTGCACACGCCAGCAACATGATGTCACTGGCCAGCAGAATGTTTCAACGCCTTTCACCAATCAGCGCCTGGTAAGCTACTTGCCAGCTGGCAACGCGGCCAAACAGGGAAACTTTCGTAGCATGTAGTGGCCAATCAGACACGCGTCCCTTTCCCAGAGTCTCGCGCAGTCAATCATAGGGTGGTTTCACCATCATTACGAGGACGCTCTAGTAAAATTATTGCCTGTAATAGCAGTGTTTCCAGTTATACGCGTATTTCAGTACATGTTCTGGGAAAAAGATTTACTTTCCAGGAAAAAAAAAAAAAAAAAAAAAAAAAAAAAAAAACTGTCATCTACAGCCATCACATTTGACTTTCATCCTGTTAGATAGAAAAACTATTGAAAATGGTTAAAAAAAGAATATTTTTAGGGCTTTCCTACGCAGTTTCCTCATGGAAAATTAGAAAAGTACTACATAGCATCTGGCTTTCACCACATGTAATGGTGTAGTGGCCAGGACACTCGCCTCCCACCACGGCGATCCGGGTTAGAATCACCGGCGATTTCACTACCAGATTTTCGTATGTGGGAATCGTGCTGGGCGATGCTGCTTGTCAGCCGATTTTCTCAAGGTGCTACCATTGTCCCCTCCTTGCATTCCCTCACCACTCCATTCTATGGTCTCATTTAATGTTCGGGTATTACGGGCACCAAGAACTCCCAGCTTGTAAGCCCGTCATAGGAGGGTGTCGCCTCGGCCCGGGTGCACTCCCCACATGAAGTATATTTATTTATCGCGTATAATAATGTAGCCTTAGTACATGTAATGTTAGCACCCCGGGAGAGCATGGCGCAACCTGGGAGTCCATGGCGCAGCCTGGGAGGGCATAGTGTAGCCGGGTAGTGCATGGCTCAGCCTGGGAGTGCATGGCGTAGCCGGGGAGTGCATTGCGCAGCGTGGGAGTGCATGGTGTAGCCTGGGAGTGCATGGCGCTGTCTGAAAGTGCATGGTGAGTGTGCATAGTGCAGCCTAGGAGTGCATGGTGTAGCCGGGAAGTGCATGGTGCAGTCTGAAAGTGCATAATGCAGGGTTAGTGTGAATAGCGCAGCCTAGGAGTGCGTGGTGTAGCCCGGGAGTGCATGGCGCAGTCTGAAAGTGCATGGCGCAGGGTGAGTGTGCATAGCGCAGCCTAAGAGTGCATGGTGTAGCCGGAGAATGCATGGTGCAGTCTGAAAGTTCATGGTGCAGGGTGAGTGTGCATAGCGCAGCCTAGGAGTGCGTGGTGTAGCCGTAGAGTGCATGGTGTAGCCGAGAAGTGCATGGTGCATCCTGGGAGTGCATGACTAAACCTGGGAGTACATGGAGCAGTCTGAAAGTGCATGTCGCAGGGTGAGTGTGCATAGCGCAGCCTAGGAGTGCATTGTATACCCGAGAAGTGCATGGCGCAGTCTGGAAGTGCATGGCGCAGAGTGAATGTGCATAGCTCAGAGTAGGAGTTCATAGTGTAGCCGGGGAGTGCATAGTGTAGCCGAGGAGTGCATAGTGTAGCCGGGGAGTGCATGGCTCAGCCTGGGAGTGCACGGTGCAGCCTAGGAGTACATGGCGCAGCCTGGGAGTGCATGGCGCAGCCTAGGAGTGCATAATGTAGCCGGGGAGTGCACGAAGCAGCCTGAGAGTGCATGGTGAAGCCAGGAAGTGCATGGCGCAACCTAGGAGAGCATGGTTTAGCCAGGGAGTGAATGGCGCAGCCCAGGAGTGCTTGGCGCAGCATGGGAGTGCATGGCGCGGCATGGGAGCACATGGTGCAGCATTGGAGTGCTGGGTGCAGTGTGGGAGTTCATTTCGCAGCCTGGGAGTGCATGGTGCAGTATTGGTGTGCATAGCGCGGCCTGGGAGTGCATGGTGCGGCTTGGGAGTGCGTGGCACAGGGGGGAGTGCATAGTGAAACTTTGGATGCATAGCGCAGCATGGGAGTACATGGTGCAGCATTGGAGTGCACGGTGCAGTATTGGTGTGCATGGCACCCCCTGGGAGTGCGTGGCGCAGCCTGGGTGTGCGTGGCGCAGCATGGGAGTGATTGGCGTGGCCTGGGAGTGCGTGATGCAGCGTGGGAGTGCGCGGCGCAGCATGGGAGTGCATGGCACGGATTAGGAGTGTGGCACAGCCTGGGAGTGCATGGTGAAGCATTAGGTGCATGGTGCAGCATGGGAGTACATGGTGCAGCATTGGTGTGCATGGTACAGCGTTGGAGTGCATTTCGCAGGCTGGGAGTGCATGGTGCAGCGATGGAGTGCATGGTGCAGCGATGGAGTGCATGGTGCAGCATTGGTGTGCATGACGCGGCCTGGGAGTGCATGATGCAGCATGGGAGTGCATGGAGCGACTTGGGCGTGCGTGGAATAGCCAGGGAGTACATAGTGAAGCGTTGGATGCATGGTGCAGCATGGGAGTACATGTTGCAGCATCGGAGTGCATGGTGCAGTATGAAAGTGCATGGCGCAACCTGGGAGTGCATGATGCAGCACTGGAGTGCCTGGTGCTACATTGAAGTGCATGGCGCGGCCTGGGAGTGCGCTGTGCCACGGGCTGGGAGGGGGCAGGGGGCTCTTGTCGCAACGCTTCCTTACTGCCAGATGCTACCTTGAGTCGTTTATCGCATTGTTGTCCTAAAGTTACTTTGTTACTGAACATTTGATGATGTATGGTTATATTCAGTTTATTATCTAATATCCCCGCAATAGGTTATATAATTATATAAACATTTTGATGGCGGTTGGGAGGGGGTTAGACACCTTCAGTATGTGAATTTTCTATTTCCATTGTATTTCAAATCATTAATATTTTTCTATATAAGTGTATTTTTTCGTACATACGAAAAAGTAATATGCCCCGAAATATAGTGGAGGAAAAAGAACTTCCTTATATTTTCATTTTTCTCAATAGAGTTATCATCTGGAGTGGTACTGTGTTCAAGCAGTCGAGTGAAGTGGATATAAGAGTTGCCATCGACAACAATACACCTAAACCGCGACTGTAAATGCGCTACTGTGGTAGACAGCGAAAGGGTTATCAGTGCCAACCTCGGCCGAAGGAAAGTTGCAGCACACATAATAAACCCCGCATACATTCCAAGGATGAGTCTACGTTATTCTTCGACGATACTCGAAGTGCAGCGAAGTTACAGTAGACTCCGGTCACTCTATCGTCTGCTCTGCTCACAGTAGACTTTGGAGGGCAAGTGTGTGCACAGTCCTCGGCAAACTTCGTGTAGTTATCTTCAGCAGCGTTGACGGAGGAAGTTCAAGCTGAGCAAACCGAGTGTTAGGCTCGGCAGTGCAAACAAATGAACCATTACGTAATACGTTTAAAGTAACTTTCGGCAGGAATTCCCTCCTATAAGACGTAAAAACACAAGCCTAACTTGGATGTACTCAAACGAGACCGACCTACTCATCTCGTGCCACGAAACTCTGTTAAACTTTATTTTCACAGGGACATCTAGTTTATTTTGGGCCATGCTGGCGTTAAAATGCACGTTTATGATGTGTGAATTGTGTTGCAGCGTATTTGATAGTGTTACAATTTTGTTGTAAGGTTGGTAATAATATGGTATAATTATTTTAATTAATTAGTTAAATATTATTTAATAAATTATTTACATAAAAATAATGAATGTTGCACATAAAACACTAACATTTGAGCCAATTAAAGTACACAACGCAATAACAACAAAAAAATATTTCAGTAAAACTGTTACTGCAATTACTGCAATTATTGTTACCTGAATTTGAGTTCCCGCCTATAGGTTGTTCGCGGTAAAATGAGCAATTTTGAAATCCCTGCTTAAGATCTACTTGTGTGCACGTTGTGTATTCTTCCACATTATGTAAAATTTACATTGACGTGGGTCTCATCACTTTATTTATGCGTCGGTCAAGCGAAACTGTGAAATTATTATAAAAGTAAATATTTTGCAAATATGCTCATTTTTATACGTCGATCCATAAAAGTCTGAAAACGAAAGAAATAATTTAAGTTATTACAAATTGTTTTCTAACACTTTTTTATTCGACGTTAAGATATGGAACTATTTTACACCCATCGTTGCCAACTTTACTGGGCGTATATCACTCAGTGTGCCCGTCTAAATATGCGCAGGCAGGGGCAGTGCAATTTTTCTAAGGTTGATTTCGAAAGTGCTCACTTTATCGTGAACAGCCGTTACCTAGCACTTAAACTGCGTTGCAGTGTGTTTGAAATAATTTTTTTTTCCCATGAAACTGTTAAACCAGCGTCCAATGCGCTGATCTACGAGAGGAACACACACTACAGACGAGGCCGGTTGACTGCTTTCAGGACTCACGTACATTACAAACACCATTTTGTAGTACTCTAACATATCAATAAAAAAACTTTTTTTTTTCAAAGCTTTGTACCTCAAAATGTATGCATCAGACACATAAAAAACTATTCAAGGGCCCTGCAATGAACCTTCCTAAAGATGTTCCACCAAAAAAATAATAATGTCACCGTAGAAAGTCCTACAGGTATACGCAGTGCGACGAGAACACTGCATGCCAGTTCAGAGCCTTGCGCTTAGGGGCGATGACGGAGTTGATGTACGTGGGAGTGTCGTCCTTATTACTCCCGCGCTTCTCAGCCTCAAACGCTGGAAATAGCTTCAGAATGGCAGCTATCTTAAGTAAGTTTCAATAAAAATTATTTGTAGAATGTTTGACACTCTGCAGTAAGAATATTAAAATGAATAAGCCTTTCGGCTAACTAATGCCACCTCGGCACAGTGTAGGCGGTTCACGGTAAAGTGAGCGCTTTTTAAGATCCTGCTAATTTTTTCCTTTCAATCAATTTCTATCTTGCCACCACTTTTTAATATGAATATTGGTATGTGGCTAATAAACACAGGGTATACATTTCACCACCCTCAAATGTAAACGTCTGAGGCTGCAATACAATATATTTATTAGTGGTCAATGTCTGTTGGAATTGCCTTAAAAAGTGCTCACTTTACCGTGAACATTTTACCGTGAATAGCCTATACCAGGGGTAACTAAAGTTTCAAGTGTCCAACTGAGAGCATTCCAAGTAGCCCGCACAGTAGCAGTGCACTCGCAGAACACTGGCCACACGCAGTAATGGCACTCGCTATCCACCACAGTCCACACACACTCACAATCTTCCGAATGGAAGTATTCCTCAGAACTTCCATTTAGAAAACAATCCTCAGAGACGGCTGTAAAGTGGACATAGGGTTGAGTGAACACGCTGTGCTGTGTTCCAAAACTGAACTGCTTTTCTGCCAGTACGACTATCACAAACCATGTGGATAGGATTTGAGATAAGAAACACTGTTTAGGAAACAAGTGCTTCGAAGTGTTTGTATACTCCCTCTAGCCAATGTGTAAAGTAGTTTGATTAAATTGAAATTGGTGGAAGTGAGAAGTTTTTTGAGAGGAAACAACTAATGTGCATTATTTGGGCAACACACTAATCATTTCACCTGTTGGGAATAATTAGTTTAGTGATTTTTTTAAATTACTGCATTTCAGATCTCAGCTCTTCATAAAAATGCGCAGACGGATTGCACAGAAAGATACATTGCAAGTAAGATGATAAAATACAATTAACTTTTCTACGTTCGCAAGAACATTAAAACGAGTCACCCTACTTTCCCAATTCTGTGATTATTATTTAGTAGTACGTTATTCGCAAACATATTCACTATGTCAGTCACTATGTCGCATCTGTAGTCATTTTTAGATGCAAATTATTAATTCCCATTTATTCTAAGAAGTCGTGGTGGTTTAGTGGGTAGACTGCTCGCCTCCCACCACAAAGAACAGGGTTCGATTCCTGGCGGGATCGCCCATGGATTTTCGCATGTGGGAATCGTGATGGACGATGCCGCTAGTCGGCAGGTTTTCTCGGGATCTTCCGTTTTCCCTGTTCTTGCATTTTGATGCTGCTCCACACTCACCTCGTTACATCATCAATAGCTCTCAAGACATCTTCGCTCACTCACCTATATATTCCACACAATAAATAAATAAAGGTGCTGGGTTGGTGTGACTTATTCAATCGTCTGGTGATATACTGTGCAGAACGACCAGCCATACGTTTAGTAATCAGCCAGCCATGTATACTAACCTAAAAGCTGGCCATATCAAACGACAATATTAGCTGGCCTACCAAGAGCACAGACAATTTGAACAAACCAATTTAAAATGAATACCGGCCACCAAAACCACCCACCAGATCGACTACCAAGTCCAACAAGAACATACAAGCCAATCATACCAACTGACCATATCAACTCATCTTAAAATCCGAATGAAACATCGTTAAGAAATTTCCGAAAGAAATCTCAAAATCGAACCTCAAGATTAAACCTCCAATTAAAACTGCAAATTAAACCTCAAAATTAAACCTCATAAATAGACCTCATTTAGAACCCTTAAAATGAAACCTTAAAAAGGAACCTCAAAATGAAACCTCGAAAGAATCCTCGAAATAAAATTCAAAACAAAACTTCAAAATTAAACATACAATAAAACCTTAAAGTAAAACTTCAAAAAGAAATTTAGAAAATAAACTTTAAAAAAGAAACCTAAAAAACCTCACTTGACTTTTAATCGCTCGAAATAGATATAATATTTCAAACTGAACCATAGCCTTCTTTGTGCACATACTGCAGCAGTTTTGCCTAAAACAAACTCTTGCAATCGATTTTATGCACCTCGGGATTAATGAGTCGTGTAGAAAAAGCAGCAGGGGTGTATTAGAGCTTAAACGTGCTCTACTGTGTGTACATACATTTGTTTTACTTATTTCATAAACTCGATATTTGCATTCCTCAGATGTTTGCAGATTATAGAAAGTACCGAATGGTCTTATTTGATATAACCTACTTTAGTTCACTTAGGATTGAAGAGCCCTCCTTCATGTGCGATAAAGCTCCACCTTATTACAAACAAATCGAAAGATTGAGTCTGCTCACATGTGTTATCGTCATCTACTGAGTTTCCTTTTCCTGCCAGTTGTGGTGAATTTGGTGACATTAGTCTTCACAGCTATTGGCAGTGAATTATTTTTTTGAAGCTCGCTCATTTCGTGTGTGACATTAGGAAGTGTATATTTTGCAAAAATCGACTGCATCGCACGCTGTTCATAGATTGTTGAGTCTGTAGTCCGTGTACAAAGTGTGCAACATATTAGTAGGAGGTAGTGATGCCAACGCATGCTGTTTTCCAGTAGGAAAAGTAACACTGTAAGTAGTGGCAACGCAAGAGTTTTACAATATAAAAATTGTAAAAGTGGCCTAAGTGTAATCTGATTAACCTGTAAATGGGTGTTGGAGAGAGCGATATGAATTGGTTCTATACTTCCAAGGTTAATTCAGACCACCTCCCCTCCCTCCCGTTCAATCTAAATCCCTGAGAGGAGTGCTGTGATTGGTTCTTGGTTGAGAGGGTACCCTTTCAGTTAACAAAATGCCTAAGCGATATTCGTGGGACTTAGTATCACCGCAGATCTATTAACCTCGTTTGTCGGCGTGTCGTCGGATGAAGCGCAACCATACTGGAACTGTAGCGACCGGTGCGCGGAGTGTGCCAATCCTTGGCTCAAGACACGTCGAGGGTAATTAAACATAATTGCATAATTAGGCATAATTGTGTAATGTGTAATTCCACAGTCGGGCATATTAAGTAATTACATAGTAAGTACACATGTAAATCCTTCGGCTGGTAAACCACAACTGACAAAGAATGAAGGGTAGGATGAGGAGGTTGGAAGTGGAGGTTAGGGCTATAGAATGGGGAGGTAGTCCCTGATTTAACACCCGACAAGGATAAATACATGTAATTAGAGTTCTTAATCGCACGATGGTTAGGTACCGAGAGTCCATGTGTAATTAGATGTATTGAGTAACAACTAACTATGCATAATGAATAACTACCGATAGTTTTCGACTCCCGACGAGGATAAATGAATGTAATACGAATTTTTTTAACCATGCAATGAATAAGAAAGTGTAATGAATAATTGCATAACTAGAGATAATGAGTAATGAGAAAGTACACAAGTATGCATAATGAGACTAAGTACATGTAATTATAAACACTAAGTACAAATAATATTTACATGTCTGCTCCCTACCACTGCCCACTTCTGACTGAGCTGAAATTGCTAATAGGTTTAAGTTATATCACTGCCAACATGTTGGAGCGGAGCTCCAGCCAAGCGCCTCCGAGCAACCCCGTTGCTGCGCTTCTCCAATAGTGCACGCTAACAGGCTGGTATGCGAGACACCTGTCGCTCCCCAGGCCACAAACTGAGTATGTAGCCTCGCCACTGCTTGGAGGCGACATCTCACGGGGAGCTATCTATCTCTCTATGTCCGTTGTCGCTTGTCGGTCTCCCCAATGGAAAGTGTCAACTTTCTTTAGCCAACTACGTGGAATGTCTGGCGTTGTTACCTACCACCATTTCCCATATAAACTTAATTTTTATATGAAATATAAGCAAACTTGTTATTATATGGCACTTTCATGAAGATTCTACGACTTATGTTTTAACATTTATTCCATCAATTTTTTAAATTTTTTCACACATCGTGTGTTAGTCAAAAATTACTAGCACATGCGACACGGGTTACTGTAGGGAAAATCCGAAGGGTTAACCAACATATTGGATCATTTAAACATATATAAGGAAGACATTTATTTAAAAATTTCGTGGCAGGACACAAGGAGTTCTTTTACACAAACAGAAGAATTCAAAATAATTCTTAATTTTATTTCACAAGAAAGGTTCAGGACTCTATACATTGGTTAACATTACCATTTGAAAAATGATCATATTAAAAATAGATGTCCCCCGTGAACATATGAGGGAGCTAGTCAAGAAAGATGACGTAGCTTGGTGCAAATGGCTAGAATCGTGTCTTTTAATATTTGTGAGATCGTGCTTTTGTATGCCGCTATAATGTTCAAAGTACCAGAGCCTTTGAAAAATGTAGTGGGGCAGGTGATAAATGAACGTCAGCCATTTAGTGAGTTTAGTCAGGCAATGTTGAGACAGACGGGTTCATCAGTGGCTATCGCTCACCAATGTACGAAAATATTGTAAATATTTCAAAATCCCAATGAGTCAATGTAGCAGTTTGTCAGTAAGACTATTAGATGGGCAGAAGTGTTAGATTTGCCGTGTGCGGAAGCGGATTTGGTGGAAATACCAGTAAATATTTTACAATTGCTTCAAATTCAAGTGGAATTAACGATTGGTGATTGTAAGCAAAGAGAGCCTAAAGTAGTAACATCTAAACCGCAATGCAAAATTTGTTCTCGTACTAATCATCCGACGCCTAAATGCTTTTATAAAGCGCAAGAAGGTAAAGCAAGTTCTGTGCAGAAAAAGGTAAAACAAAAATGTCAAATTTGTTTTAGAAATAATCATTCGCCGGAAAATAGTTTCTATAAGAAATCGGATAGTGACGGATGGTATACTGTACGTGCAGCTTGTGATTGCAAACTTAATGATGTCAGGCTTAGTTGACTCTGGTGCTTTAGCGACACTCATAAGGCAAGAGACCTTGAATAAAATCATGCAGGAAGCGCCGCTTGGAACTGTGCAGTTAAAACGGGGAGAGTCAGTGGTATTTTCCTTAGCCGACTGAGGTGTGATAACGTCAAACATAATAGCGGTGATGAAAGTCAAAATATAAAATTTTAATGGAACGTAGTTTTCCGTGTTTTTGAACATGTGTCACATGACGCGAAAATAGGAATCGGTCTTTCGGGTAGTACGCGCGCGTGCATTGACGTAGCAAAGAAGGAACTACGGTTCAGTTTTTCCCCCGACATGGTAGAAAATTTGCAAGTAAAACCTTCTTATTTCCGCAAAATTCAGTTGCTTCAGCATTCTGAAGAGATAACGAAAGCGTCAGAACAGCTTGAAATGGAATATAAAGATGTGCTTACGTCGAAGTTATGGCATTGTAAAGAGATTCCTGTAGAATTAAAACTGAAAGACAACGAGCCCGTAGTGTGCGTACCGTATCGTGTGTCAGCACCCAATATTAAAATATTTAAAAATTAGATCACAGAATTGCAAGAGCAGGGAATCGTGGAAAGTTCCAAAAGTCCGTACGCAAGCCCGTCTTTTCTAATTCCTAAGGAAACTCTGGGACAGTTTAGAATTATCTGTGATTATAGAAAAACAAATAAAAAATCGTATGTGGATTCCTATCCAGTACCCGTCATGGAAACAGTATTTCAACATTTGCACAAGGCAAAGTATTTCACTATTTTGTATTTAAATTCGGCATTCTTAGAGTGTGAGATACAAATCTATAGTAGGGCACCGTTAGCATTTTGTACACCGTGGGGTTTGTACCAGTGGACACGTTTACCGATGGGAGTAAATTCCGGAGCCCAGTGTATGTCTAGAGTCTTAACTCACGTATTAGGAAAAAATCTATATGAGTTTGTATTCACGTACATATATGAAGTGTTCATATACAGTAATACGTTAGAGGAACATCTTCAACACTTGTGGCTAGTATTAGACGCGTTGCGTAACGCCGGGCTGAGGGTAAATCCGAAAAAGATAAGTTGGGCACAACAACACGTGTGTTATTTGGGATTCATAATTTCTGAAGGAAGTTTGCGAACAGATCCGGAAAAGGTGAAATCAGTCGTAAATTTCACGCAGCCTAAAAATGCACGAGGAGTGAAATGTTTTTAGGTATGGTAGCATTTTATAGCAAGTTTATTCCGAATTTTTCCGATCTTGCAGGGGCGTTAAATAAATTGAAAAGAAAAAACGCGCCGTTTCAGTGAAATGGAGACCAGGAAAATTATGTTTAAAAAATTGAAAAATATGTTAGCAAACCCTCCTGTTTTGCATTTACTTAATTTTTCGGAAGAATTCTTTTTGCACTGCAATGGCAGTTCTGTAGCAATAGGAGCATGTTTAAATCAAGAGATAGATGGTCATTTTGTACCGATAGCGTACGCCAGTAAATTATTGACTTAAGTAAAACATAAATTAACTATTTATGAAAAAGAATGCTTAAGTTGTATTTGGGCTATGGAAAAGTTTGCAGATTATTTGGATCACGCATCGTTCACGTTGTACACGGACAACCAAGCGCTCAGCTGGTTATTAAAATAGCAAAAGCCTGCAGGCAGGTTGGCACGTTGGCTGGTAAGATCGGCCCGTTTCAAATTTAATGTGCAACACATTCGCGGGGTCGATAATTCGGTAGTAGACGCGTTGTCGCATATGTATTGCGCCGCAGACTTTGAGCAAGGCGACGAGCAGGTGAAGAATGGGGCATCTGTAGAGAGTGTAGCGAGCGTCGATAGTCAGCTGTCAAGGCCAGCAGTAGGAAACCCAGACATTTCAGAATTGAATACGTTACAAAAATTCCCAAGCGTGTTTACTGGCATTAAAGATTACCAAAACCTGATCAGGAATGTAAGCACATTTCGTCTGAAATTAAGAATAGAACTTCGCCGTATGTTATCCATAAAGGTTTTATAGGAGAATGGACGAGACGAGGAAAATTCATAGTTTTGTACCTGAAAATTTGAGGGCGATGGTGTAAATATTACCACGAATCTTTCTACGGAGGACACGTAGGGCATGATAAAACCATCTGTCGCGTGTTAGAAATCTTTACTTGGCCGGGAGTTCGCACCGACCTCGAAAACCTGGGTAAAGGATTGTGACGCGTGCCAACACGCTAAACCGAAAAATCAAAAACCAGAAGGCCAGTATGCGGGTACGGTAGCCACGTATCCTTGGGAACGTGTGTATTTAGACGTCATGGGTCTGTTGTTCCGGAGTACGTCGGGTTATGCCTATGTCCTAGTAATGATAGATAGTTTCAGCAAATTTTGTCTATAAATCTGTAAAGTTGTAATGCAACGGTTGTAGAGTGTTTTTGGCGCATCCGTATATGTAGTAACAGATAACGCTAGGTATTTTTTTTCGCAAGATTTCAGAGATATAAATATTTTATGGGGAGTAAAAATTATTCAAACTATCATCCACTAGCAAATTTAGTAGAATGTGTTAACCGTAATAATAAGATTGCCTTAGGCAGATTTCAGTCAGATACGCAACGTCACTGAAATGAAGTATTATACATCTTGTTTTTGTGTTTCAATAATTTGATTAATAGTGCACACAAGTATGCACCAGCTGAAGTGTTTTTGGGGCGGAAATGGATTCACCCTTTAATAAATGTGTGGTCACTCCACGATATTTGTTTGGTAAACGTGAATAATAAAAAACTGGAAGAAATATGGGTGGATGTGACACCAATTTAATTGTGTATCACCAGAAAATGGAACAAAAAAGTAACTTAGCTTACAAAGATGTAACTTTGAAACTTGGTGATTTAATTTTAGTCGAAGCTCACCACCTCAGTTCAAAAATTGATTATTTTAGTGCTAAGTTGGCTGTAAAATGCGAGGACCATTTCACATAGCGAGGTTCCTTTCGTCTATGATAGTATTAATAGAAAATCCACATTCTCCGAACAATTACGAAAAGGTTCATATCTCCCAATGTAAAATATATCATGTACCACAACATAAAAGAACTGCCCCCGCCCTGCCCTTTTGTGAATTCCACACTGTCTTCATTGAAGGATGTAAAACTGTTTTATTAAGTATCCTAAGGTTTTAAAATTATTGTATTTTTATAAAGATATTTTAGTTTTCCAGTGTGTTCGACGGAAAATTTAAAAGAGAGAGAGAGAGAGAGAGAGAGAGAGAGAGAGAGAGAGAGAGGAGAGAGAGAGAGAGAGAGAGAGAGAGAGAGTATTAACGTTTTGTAAGCAAGTATAGTCTACTCAAAAGTTAAATGAGTACATAGTTAAACGTGTACAAATGTGTAAAGTTAAATGAGTACATACATAAAAATGTACGAATATGTAAAGTCATAAATATTTAAAAGGTATACCTGTATATATAATGAGTGAATTATTTGAGATTTTATATGTAAATGGAAAAATGGTTCAAAATTTTAAGCAAGCCAACCCAAAGTTAAATTTGAAAAGGAGTTACGATTTTTTTCTACGCCTTCGTCGAGTGAGCCCTGGTGCTTGTCTGTTATGTGGTTGCTTCTATCAACGTGGCCCGTGTCCCATGCGGAAAGGAGCCTGGGGTAAGGGCCTGGCCAGTCTACGCCTTATGTTCTGGACGTGTGTTCGACACCTACTTCGTGGGTATTTTTTCAGGGGAGGAGGGATGTGACGGCTATCCCTGCACATCGAACGAAAGCTAAAACCGACAGTGCCATATGAAGTTAAGAAAATGTTGGCCGTTTGGGACGGCTTACCTTGCTGCGACGGGGGTGTCTTTCACGAGCTCCACGCCTCATGTCCGCTGGGTGGGCCTGCTGGTCTGCAAGTGTGGGCGCCGCGGGACTGTGCCGTCCACGAAAGCTTTGACTGCCTTTTCCCATGTACGTCACCTTGACCACGTGATGCCAGCCAGCCAGTCACGTATCACCAGGTGCCCTTCCAGGAATTCTGGATATCGACGGAGTGAAGATCATTTTGTAATGTTTTACATTATTTCAAATAAAATATAAATACAAGTGCCTCGCCTATGTTCGGGAAGACAGCACAGGGTTTTCACTTGGGGAGAAACTGCTGTTCCGTCAACATTTTAAAGGGGGGAGGGGCCTTGCTGCCATTTTAGTTAAGTATACTTTAATGTAACCTGTATATAGCTGGAAAGATATGTAATTTTGTAAAAATGTAAAGTTTGGGGGAAGTTTTAAACAGAATTATTTTTGATACTATTTTTTGTACTAAATGTAATTAGTGGGAAAAGTATATTTTATATAATGTTTATACTTTGTGATCTTGGGAGAAAAAAATGTTGTAAATTATTTGAAGTTATAATATAAACGCAAGGCAACGAATATTTTGAAACCTTTAAACTGGAACCAACCCAAATCCTTTTTTGACATCGTTAGTGGGGCTCTCAGCTGTTTTCCAACTTAAAACACCTACATTCAGGAAGCAGTTGAGACAAGGACCTCATCCTGTATGTGTTGGCAAACACCGTCACATACAGGATAGAAAATACAGCCATCTATACTGCACAGCACAGTCCGCAGTGCAGAGCGCACTCCACATTGCGCAGCGCAGTCCATATACTGCGCAATTTCCTAGTATAATTTTAGAACCGCTTAGCTTTGGTTCGCATGATTTAATGAAGTGTGCATAAAGAGTAATTAGTCATAAGTATGCATAATGAGCTGAAACTAAGTACATATGTTTACCCATCAGCTGCAGAAACACAACTGTCGAGGTTGAAAATTGAGAACATGATAATGGGGTATATGGTTGAAATAGTCCTTGGTTCGTGACCCATCAAGGTTACTTATATTTCAATCACATAACAAGTAATTACACGATTATGTATTAGTGCATAATTAGTATACTTAATAAATAAGTAGCATGAGTAATTATACCCCAAGTACACATCCTACCCGAGACAATCCTCACTTCCGACTGATCTGTGATTTACAGGTCGGCAGAGTAGATATTAGTCTTTCCCAAAACCCTGTCGCATTCTGCCTTCAACTCTCGAGGCTTGAAGGGGCCACGGTGGCCGAGTGGTTAGCCCGCTCGCTTCCCAGCAGGGTGAACTGGGTTCAATACTCAGCCGGGTCACCGAATTTTCGCATGTGGGAATCGTGCCGGACGATGCCGTTGGTCGGCGGGTTTTCTCGGGGCTCTCTCGTTTCCCCCGCCCTTTCATCCCGGCGTTGCCCCATACTCATCTCATTCACCCTCATCGGCTCTCAAGACCTCGCTGTTAAGAGCCGCCCAAATCTCTTCACTCACTCGAGGTGTGAACATCTCTCCACGCAACCTCCTCTATCCACTTCGCCAGTGACCGCGAGGCCGCATTTGCCGACGGTCTATCGGACGAGAAAGTGATAGCAAGCTCTACGCCACCGCTTCCTCTATCATTTCTCCCCAGTAAGCAAAGAAAGAACAACGCTCTGCTACTCCCCAAAATACACAGTTCCTCGCTAGACCATTTTGACTGGGGAGGGCAACAAATCATCAGCGACTAAAACATCACCCATCTCCACGTATACAATATCACAAATAAATTGCCTAACATCTTTAATTAAAGTGTATCGATATAAAAATCATTTAAAAATTATATTTTTTCTAAGAGGTTACATAATAATAACTTTTAGAATAATTTAAAACCCAAATGAAGCAGTTGCTTCACTCAAAACGCTTTTTTCCCTGATAAGATTGAATTATAAAACCCAAAATAGAGATATGGTTGTACGTTAAAAATAAATATTTTGCTACTACTATAATTTTCCATACATATACCATACAGGAACTCATTTCAGAAATTCCATCAAGGGTCAATATATTTTTAGTGTCCAAAACCTGGCTTAACTACGTTTTGTAATGGATTAGTTTATGCTTCCATTCCCATCAAAGTTAAAACATATTTACTGAGTTATTCCTTACTTCGACTGGAGTGAAGGTTATTACATTTATACTATGACATCCCTCGATTCAAATTCTGGTGAAAACAAATAGATGTAAACTGTTTTACTGTTTGTATACCGAGAACAAATACAGAGACTTAGGCAGGAACTACACATCCAAAGAGTTTGAAACATGTGTGCAAACGCATACTAAAAAAACAGTATTATTATTGGTTTGCACCCCAAAAATCTGAGACATTAAATAAGAGGGAAATATTTTTTTTACACTCTTTAACTATCATGAATTTAAGAGATGTGAATTAAATTTAATATCATGAATAAAAAAACACAGTGCTGTAGTTTTGGAATAAGCAAGAATAGATCTGCGAGGGACCACACGTCTCTCTAACGGAGATTCCTTCGCTTCCGTGAGGCACGAGACTTGCATTTCTGCCATTGAGGAGCCGCAGTGCAGCTGGGGACTCTCGAATCGTCACGGCGATGCGAAAGCACTCAGACCGCCATGCAGCCTTGACGATGGAGGGGGAGGGGACAAGAGTAGATACAGCATTCACCATCAGGCGCATGCGCCAGGCACATGACACTCCTTCCCCTACCCTCGTAAACGAGTCAAGTAAGGCGAGTGGCTGGCATCTCTCATTACAAACCCCATTTTGCCGACTGTTCATCCATCGAAGCGCCACCAAAAACCTCTCTCACGATCTCCGTCTAAAAGGAGAAAGGGGGGGAGTGGATGTTTGCTGCTGCGCGAACACACATCTCACCCTTCGAATGCTGGAGACATACTGAGCCCTGCTTACAAGACTCCATACTTACAGTTACCATACTTTCCTCTACATTTACCAAACAGGAACTCTGTAACCGAACAATTTTTTTTAGGCCAAACAAAATTTTGTATTTCAACATCACAAAAAATATTCCACTTCATACACTATCACTTATAAATCCTTCTTTGCTTAAATTTGTTTTCTATCCCCCAACAATTCAGAACTCACTAGCAACAGCTCACTCTATTCTCAAAAATACTTCCCTCACAAGAAGTTACAGAGTAAAACTCACAGGGAAAGACTGTAACCACATAGCCATTTGGAAAAACCTTCGTGTAACCAATAAATAACTAAAACCCTGAATATTATGAGACCGCGAGTCTCATGTATAGTGGAAAATTACCAACTATGCCCCCAACTTGACTGTGAGCGGCGCTACTACCAGACTCACGTTTGCTAGCTTGACCACCTGCTTGCCTTACCTACATTGCACGATGCAATATAGAATGAAGTTTATTTTTCCTAGAATTGGGAATACACAAAATACTGGTGTGTAACTGTGCTACGCAGTAAAAAGATTGAATTTTTACCTCGAATGGAACTGTGATGTACACGTTGAACGATACACGTTTTCGTGTTGTTCACCGGAGCCCGAGGCGTGGCAGACCGCCATGCAGTAAGTATGTTTTTCATCCGAGCGGCCCGGAAAACATGGTTCATTGACTTTCCACCTTGGGCGCTAGTGTAGCGGAAGAGGTGTGTACCAGCGTGTAATGTGTGCTTTAGATTGCACCACGAGGACCTTACTTCTGGGAAATTAACGACTTCTAGAAGGTGACGAGGCTTACCATTCATCGAAATTCAAAATTGACTGTTCGTCCCAGCAGCCCAATGGTCCGCAGAGACTCGGCTGCTGGTTTCCAGACACGTCATAAGTTAAGTATTCTTCGTGTTTTAGGGCCCATATTGGCCAAGTTAAAAGTAGAAAAAATGGACTTCTTGCCCGTCCATGTCGCTGGTAGAAATTAGTCTGGTAGGCCTAGACAAATGATTGGAGATGGCTATTCAGTTTATTAAAAATTAGTTACAAAAGGTTGTTAGTTTTAAGAATGGTTCTGTTTCAGCCTAATTTTTTGTAAACAAAGTTATGTAAAAAAAATGCTGTTCAGCCTTGGTATAGGTTGGTAACCAAAGACATGGATTGGAATATTTATAAAAAATTCTAGGCTTTTCCAGTTTTGTTTTGTCCTAAAAGGACGTAACCTTGAAATATATTTTAAGTATAGGAAGTATATGGAATACTTAGCATTATACCTCAAAGGAGAATAAGCTCTTACATGATTTTAATACACTAGTGAGAAAGAAAACAAATGTACATGAATTAATAGCAAATTGTAAGAATCTTAAAACATTTTAACAAATATTTTTGGGAAGTACCCATACACGTGAATGAATGGAAAAGATAAATTAGCATGCTGTGCCATGAGGGACTTAAAAGAGTTAATGTTTTTAACACACACTAAAAGTTGTGTTTTTCAGCCTTTTGCAAAAATGAAATCTTCATGCTGTGTCATGATGTTTTAAGGGATGTATTAACATTGCCTTTTCTAGCCCTGAATTGCAATCTATAAAAGTAGCTTTATTGAATAATCAAAAATGTTCTCAGTTTTAATGAACAAAGCATGTATGGAGTTGGATATATAAATGATTTTTGTAGCAGTATGTATCTATAGTTTGTGGAAGTGGTATTGGTGCTTTGCATTGTTTTGTATGGTGTTTTTTTTTAAATAGTTTTCAAATACAAAGGTGTGTGTGTTTATAATTTCTAGAGATACTGTGCATTTAAACTGCTTTCAAAGTTTTATTTGCTGGATTCATATGACTGGTGGCTTCATCTTCGAAGAAACTAAAGACAGTGACTTGTCTTCAGCTGCCGATGTCTTATGATTTCTTTCTTTTAAGTAGTAAAATTTCCTAAGTTCGAAGTTGTGGCCAAAGGTCAAGGTCAAGGTCACATTATGTCATCCAAGGCCAGGTCAACGGCAGCATTCAGACTTCTGGCCGCCCACCATCAGTGCCCGCCATTTGGCAAATGGCTGTTGTCGTTGTGCTGGCCGACAACTTGGCCGCCAGACTTTCTGGCGGCCTGCCACCAGAGCCCGCCATTTTGCAAACGGCTGTTGTTGTACTGGCCACCAACATGGCTGCCAGTACTTCTGGCCGCCTGTCACCAGCAGCCGCCATTTTGCAAATGGCTGCTGGCTGTCAAGATGATCGCCTGCCACCAGCCATCATTTTGCTAGACAGAGCGACTTCCAAGATGGTGGACCGGATTGACAGAGCAGGATATTCTGGTCCACGATGGCTTCAGACATTTCCAAAAATGGTCATCATCGGCATAATGGCCACCAACATGGCCACCCACCACCACCTACCACCAGCCGCCATCTCACAAATGGCCATTGTTGGTGCACTGGCTGACAACATGGCCGCCCGCCACCAGCCGACATTTTACGAGACAGTGCGACTTCCAAGAAGACAGAACATATTGACAGAGCAGGAAGTTCTGGTCCAAGATGGTGGCTGCGGCCTTCAGCTGCCTACACCATCAGTCGACCACCTGGCCACCTTTCAGATTCATGAGTTGATAGTTGATCGTAATGGGATAATACATTCTACTGCTAGTGCAGTGAGTTTTGGCTGTAATCTGCATTCGATGGTTTCATTCTGATCGGTTCGTAAGGAAACCATATGATGTTCTACCATACTAGCCAGGACTGTCTGGTCTTGATTAGAATGTATAATATGCATTAGACCTGTACTTGCAGGTGGTCATACTCTGTCTTCATGACCTACCCATACTTGTGTACCAATCCTACAATTATCAGTTGTCTTACACCGACCTACACTTACTCACAGGTGGTCATACTCAGTCTTCATGACCTATGTGCACTTGTGTACTAAGTCTGCACACCGAACCTTCATTGTATGTACTTAGAGACAATCTCTGCGCACTCATGTACTGAGACTATGGCCTTCCAAGTGTGTAATTATACACAGCTATACTCTACCCGATCACCTACCCTTTGTAGTCATACTCTGTCCGACCATCATTGCTCATAATTTGTCCCCCACCGCCACCACTGGGGTCCAAGAGCACAGTAGTAGCACATTTGGGGATGACATGCACTCATGGTTCATCGTGTACAGAGACTTTAGTGCGTAATGATGGGCTGTCATACACTATCTGCACATCTTGTACATCTGTGCTACAATAAATACTCAGCCATCGCTTCTGTTCCGGCAATGAAGATGATGCCATCCTCCAACATAAAGGTGAGTACAGTGTGTATTGTTTCATATTCAACATTACCGTCGCCCAAATTAGGAAGTGAAAAAAAAGAAACACATTTCGTAGCCGCATCACACACATATGGTATAGCATTTAATAAGCCTGGTAATTTCCTTACTGACGCAAATCGTCAGTTCGGCTGATAGGTCTAGGGTGCTGGATTTAAGCTCTGGTTCCCTGCATGAGGAGTGTAGGTTCGAATACTACACCTGACAAATATTTTTCCACTTCGGTTGGTGTGTTACCCATGTTAGACAAGGATTTCGTGTGTGCATAATATGAGGGTGTATACACTTCTCATGTTAGATAAGAATTTCAAGTGTGCATAAAACCAGAGTATATACACAGACACGCGAGCTCTCTGGATCATTCGCAGTTAGTCTGTCGTTCGAGCTCTGACAGCGGTGAGAGTGTATCATTTTTAGGTCAGCAGTTTGTACCATAGCTAGCATCAGTCAAAAAACTTGTGGAGCATAGTGAAAATGATGGCATGCAGTTCTAGCGGTTAGATGATTCTATTAGCTATTCTGGATACAGAAAGCTTTACTCATTTGCAGCACTCGACAAAGAGGCTGAGCTCGCATATCTGCCTAAACAATTCCTTCTTACGTATAGCAACATGAAATACGGTATGTCCGCAAACACCTACCTGCTTATCTACAACTAGACGAAGACATATGCGACTATCTCCCTTGTACAGTGTGTCTGCAAGGATGTACTACTGTCATAGACACACCACATTCTAGGGGCTGGTGTAATGCACGCCGGAAGAGTGCTGAACGAACATCCAACACAGATTCATTGCCTTTGGAACTCGCAAAGGACAAAGAGAGAGAGAGAGAGAGAGAGAGAGAGAGCGCGCAAGAGAAATAGAGAGCAAGAGAAATAGAGAGCAAGAGAGAGAGAGAGTTATGTGAACATGGTGCATCTGACAAGGTCGTTACAGGTGCCGACATAGGTACGGATGGAATTCCTCACCAGTGTTAAGCTTGTAGTGGCAGGGTAAGCTCTCGCACTCTTCCACCTAGCAGTAGGAACCAGTATGGGTATGTGATAGCTTGTGTATGGGTTGACTGCCACAGTTGTCATTAAGACTTCGAAGAGAGAACAACGGCTGTGGATAACGTGCTCTTATTCAGGGATGGAACAGGAAAGCTATTTGTGTCGCTACTGTAAAAGTTTTTTTCTAACAAAAATATCTACAGACAGCATGAAACTGGTTTAGTCATCCTAGCGACTTGAAAATACATCTTGCAAAGTGTAAGGGTCGTACTTCACTACCTGCCAAGAGTTATCTGAAGATATTACCAGCTCAATGTAAGAGTTCATCTTAGAGCAGTTCTTTGGTCCCACCACAACATCCATGCAACTATTGTAACAAGATATTTACATATGAATGCGATGCAAAGAGTCATGCATAAAGTTTATGTATGAAGAGCACCGTTCGTACGACATATCGATGTGATATGTATGTGCTTGTTGATACTTAAAAAAACATTCGAAACTGTGTACGTCGCAATCAAGCTGATACTAATAGTACTCGTGTTAGGCTAGACAGCTCAGTCGCTGTTTAGACCTCGAAGAGAGAACATCGCATGTGGATATCATGCTCATATTATATGATGGAAGAGGGAATTTATTTGGGCCGTTACTATAAGAAGACCTTTTCTAAAATAAATTGCTGCAGACAGCATGAAACTGGTTGTCGTCAGAATCCAGAGCACACTATGTTCGCATTTGAACAGTGTAAATCACAGTTTGGACATTATAGCACTGTGAAAAGCCATATTACTACATATAAGGGTCACCCTGCACTGCCTGTCAGGCGAATATTAGCAAATAAACATGCAGGTTCATGTACAAATGTCGAAGTTAGTTCTTTGCTCCCACCAAGACATCCATGCAACTATTGTGACAAGACATTTATAATTGCATACGATGCTAGGAAACATGAAATCAGTACGTGTGTGAGAAACACCATTCATAGAACATATCAAAGTGATAAGTGTCGAAGAAGGTATGTACATAACGATGATTAAAGTAGTCATTTGAAACTTTGTAAAGTAGAGACCACTGATAAACAACCTCGAGATTATTCACCATCTATGAAGCTTAATGCTAATGGTTTTTTTCCACAAGCTATCTGCATTCAGTGTACTTTTGAAAGAATTGGTTGCACCGAATATGTCAACTACACCACACAATGTTTGCTCTTTACTGACACGTATGAGTCCTAATATATTAAATAATCTTATCGATGAGGTAAAATATAATATGTGAAATATAAAATGGGGCTGGAATACAGTTATATGAAACCAGAACATCATGATGATGAATATTGTACCAGAACCTTCAATACTTCGGTTGTAGCTGTATACCATTCATTTACAGCAGAAGACACGATTGCTGATAGTATATGCAAGATATATCAAGAGGAAGAAGAAATGGTGACCAAGGGTACAGGTTGGACCCTGGCTTCGGTAAATGCTCTAGAGTTAAGAACTAGTGAGTACGACCCAACTAGCAAATATATACATATATATATTCCTTCACTATTGAGAAGATGATTACATAGCCTCGTCTTCGAAGAGAAGTGATGTTCTATGAACATGAAGTGGCCTACCTTAACATGGGAACAGTACAAGTCTCAATTTAGTCGTTGTGACAGCTTAAAAAGTAATCTTACATCATGTGATGGTCTCTCTTTCCATACCAGCAAGCAATGTAGGTCTGCATTGAATACACTCTCACCATCACCAACAGTAGGCCTGAACATTGTAGACCATTCTCCACAAGCATCAAGGGTGTGGACTGCACCTGCTGTATTGGATACAAGTGCAGTGTCACCAGCGGCAACATCGATCATGGACGGGATCATTGCAGATAATTCGCCATGGGATTTATGTTTCTACTGTGAAAAGACCTTTAGTATAAGTTGCAGTGCCCATCAACATGAAGAACCTGGAGAATGTTCGTAGAAGTCAAGTTGGCAACTTAGATGTTACATATGTTATAAGCATGATCATTTCTTCAAATGTTATGTAACAGCAAACATTCCAGTCGAAGCACAACATAAAAAATCTATACCATGAGGCATGTGACGACTATATGAAAAACTGTAATTATGAAAAAAGCTCCCACACCCATATTCAGTGCAAGCATTCCAAATGAGACTGGGTTCATACTGAAACAATCTGCTTTCCACAGTCTGATGAAGATTTATGTTGCAACAGGCATGGTGAAAGATATTTGTACATATCTTAAGCAATGAAGCAAAATATTATAGACCAACTTAGAGATGAGATGGAAAACATAAATATATGATTGGAATGTCAATATACCAAACCAGAACCACATGGTGATGAATTTAGTCAGAGAGCCTTCAAGAGATCGTATGTGCCTCTGCATAACACATCAAAGACGGTGTTGAAGCTAGTATACAGAAGATTTGTCAGGAGGAAGAAGAGTACATGGGAATGGGTTTCGTTTGGATATTGCAAATGATAGATTGTCTACAGCTGAGAACAAATTCACTTAGACCACTTCGCAATTAGGTGCATACCCGTCTACAACATAGCACCATCTTCGACAGGCAGAATGGAGGTATAAAGTACTTCAACATTAGAACATCACATATAGTGTAACATCACTACTACTACTAGGCTACTATGTGAGGGGTTGGTTGGGAGGGTCAGCGAGGGAGGGGTCAGCCAGGAGGGGTCAGATGGGATGCATCAGACGGGAAGGGTTAGATGAGGATCAGCACTGCGTACGACCTCTAGGATACTATAATATATAGTGCAACAACAATTTTCGAATGAGCAATAATGTAACGACACCCTTCGCTTGACTCGAGGTGGAATACAGTGTCGGACTGACACTCAGCATTTGACAGAATGAGTACAGAGCAGTTGTATGCTTGAAGTGCAGTCCCGCTCGGTGAAGGACTAGCTATGTTGACAACTGGTACAACACTTAAGTCTCGCTGATATAATGTGTGTTAGGTATATATACACCCATGCTGCTACTGTGGAAGAACTTCAGTTTCGTTTCACATGAAGATGGCGCAAGCTGATACAAATCCTACTGTAGAACGTACCTCTATGGATGTACCTTCCTCCAAAGTTGGAAAACAGTGTTGTACCTGTGGGAAGATGTTCAGTAAGAGCTACTATGCTCGTCGTCATGTGAAAAGAACACATGTAAAAGGACCGACGTCTAGAATACTAACATATGATATATGTGGCGTGACATTTGGTAGAAGGGGTAATATAAAGAGACACACTGGTATGTGTAATTGTACCAAACCTTTGCTTGACACGAGACAGCGCATCAAGGCTAGCCTTCCTGCAGATTCATCATGTAAACTAACGATAGTCCGAGCACATATAACATTATGTGGGCCTGCATGGTGGGAAGAAGGAACTACGAGTATTGCAGAGCATTAACCATTCATGCTGACGGTGTTACAGAGTCTTCGACCATTGATTATGTCTTCATATTGTAGTAAAGTACACAATTCTAGTGGTACCATAAGCTTGTAGCGACTCTTCAGAGACAATGTTACAGATGGTATGTCTTCGATCATTGATTCCATCTGTAGTAGTGTACACAGTCGTAGTAGATATAACTGCCTGTGTTCCTCCAACACCTCTACCACTACCAACACGAGCTTGTTGCACAGGTTACTCGTGTGGGTAAACATAGAATTGCAGTTATTCCAATGGATGATCTTTCATGTTGGTATGCATTTCTCCTGTTTACTAAAAGTATTTTTCCACACAGTGATACCTTAATGTTTGCAACGAATCTTCAGCTTCATGATTAACGACAAACCTTGTCTTTTTACGCCTTGTTATAGCTTGTCACTGTGAGTAAACACCACATCGTAGTTATCACAGTGGAGCGATATGTATCTCGAGCTGGATATGTAATGGAAACTTTCATGCAGATGTGCACTGCGACTTATACTAAAAGTTTTTCCACAATAGTAACATTGTAATACTGGTAATACAGCTGCTAAGTCTTCAACCATTGTTGCAGAGTACATGATCGTGGTAGCTCTTCGTCCTGTTGCAGATAGTTGTTTGTAGAAGGATTATGTGTCATACGAGAATGTATTCTTTAGGCAGGTTGTCACTACGGCGATGTTGTGCATTACAGAATTTACTAAAGATATTTACACACTGGTAACGTTTCTACCATAATGTTTGTCAGGGCTCCTTGCTGTTGACGATTCCAGTGGTGTTAGGTGAATGTAACGATCTGCTTAGCACCATGCTCTACTTTTATGTTTTATCACCCTATATGATAATGAACATTTGTGTCTCGGGCTGTCACAGTGTAACCTGCTTTGTTACCTATGACTGACAGGCTATAGGTAATATTTTTTGGTTTTTTGCATAATGAGCTCGATGCTTAACACACAACCATTTTGTTTATAACTAATTTTCCTTTTGTGCACTCTAGTGATGAACTAAAGTAACTCAGATGGTGAGAGAGCAAGCAGCTGTCTGTAGGTACCAGAGTTCAAGACTTGCCACAGGTTATCACTATGGGTTAACACACAGCATCGAAGTTATCATAGTGGAACAGCTGAACACAATGCTGGCTGCATGGTTGTTGGACAGAAACAGCATAAGAACATGCATTGAAGTTTGGAGCAGGGTATGACTGCTTGTTATTACAACAGCTTGGTACATGATGTAAGTACATGCATCGAAGGTTCGAGCAGGGTCGATAGACTGTCTGTAATTGCAAAGGCTCAGTACATGGGTGCAGGTCGGTGACAGTGTTTGACTATAATTACGGCATACTGGCTGTGAAGTTGACGTCTTTACGCTCGTCCTGCTGTGTGCATGTGATGTACACACTCGCCCACACCGTATGGCTAGGTCTTGTAGACGATGGCTCTTCGTAACGTTTTTGGCAGTGGGGCCCAACGAACGATTGTCTGTTGGCGAATATGTAATGTCAATGTGTATGGGACAGTAGAAGCAGCAGATAATCGATTTTCGACACAACGATATATCAATTAGTTCCTAATCGACTAGTCGATTGGTAGCTTATTAATTAGTGTAGTTAATCAAACTAATAAAATAATTTTTTAATAAATTCTATTTATATTGTTGGATATTACATTTCTTTGATTTTCATTGTTGCAGAAAGGGTTCATTGTCATAAGGGTCATATTGGCGGAACAGGTTTGGTGTGTACTCTGTGACTCGCTGGAGTGGACTGAACAGAGGAGTGTGTTGTAATTGTTTATATATGAGTTTATGTTAGTGTAAGAGTGGTATAAGGGACATTTTAAATTTTTGTTTGTGAGTGGAATGCATACATGCGGGACATTCTGGGATACTAGGCGAATGAGGAATGGATGGAGCAAAAGCCAGCAGGGGCGTTCTGGGACACTAGGCAAGTGAGGTGCGGATGGAGCGAGAGTCAGCGGGGGTATTCTGGAATGCTAGGCAAGTGAGGTATGGATGGAGCGAGAGCTAGCGGGGGCATTCTGGGAGACTAGGCAAGTGAGGAGTGGATAATCGATTTATCTATTATGAGCAAGGACACATGTGTCACTTCTGGACCACTGTGATTTACCTTCAATTAGCCAACTGAAATAAACACTAATCATAAAAAAATTACTTTAATCATGTGTTTATCAAACGCAAAGTTAAATGGAATTAATATAGACACACGATATTAAAAATTACTTAAATCATACAATAACCACGAGACAAAAACGACTTACCCCGGGCACATCGCACACGCCAGAACAGGACAAAAAATTTATATAAATATTATATCGAAATTCCTTAGCAATATTTAAAACACTCGAATAAATCACACGAATCAAAGTAAGTCACACCAAACAAATCAAAATATTCAAAATTGTTAACAATTAGATTGAACACAAAAAATTTTACAACAAACTATTTCAATATTAACACAGGAAAAATATATTTTACACCCACCCAGGAACGAAATAACTGTCGCACACTAAATTACTCACTTATCGCGCACGAAGCCAGGATGTCACACTTCACAAATCAATAAAAAAACACAATTTAAAATTAAAAAATACAACTACAAGCCCAGACAAGCTAAAAATCTTCCCCTAATTATTTAATGGCCTCCCACACTGCTCCACACAGTCCAAAATCTCCAGATGTCATAAAAAATTTCCCCCTGACAAAAATCCCCTCCAACACTGACATCAACATGCACAAAGTCATGTAGTTCACCCTCATCGACTCTCAAAATACGCATCAAGAAACATAAACATAAATGATCACCCAGACAACTGTTCTTAAAAACCCATAAGTATAATAATTTCACAAACGCGTCCTTTTTATAGCTCGTACAACAGTCACAACACTCGCCTATTGCGAAAGCCTACTGTGAAAATCCGACGAACGTACTTTGTTATATTACACGTTAAAAACACACTACTGCGATCCTGTTCTTACAAAAGCGTATGCTGGCGGATCATCTCTGTTGCTCCGACTCACCCATCGTATGCATTTTCCATAAATTAATAATATTGAAAACATTTCAATTAAATAAAAACCTAATAATTATCCGAACACACTAGAGAAATCATTAGTGTTTTGTATATGAATCGGTTTCAATGTTCCAGGCCTTGCAGCCAGCTCAGCTATTCGCTTATAGCTAAACTCTCCCTTACACCACGAGTCGCCCCTCCGACTACGCTGTCGGCATTGTCAAAGGAGTCGATTCAATATTTCACATCTGAAGACAGTTGGAGGAATTGGTAGGGCGAGTTTGCTCCTCGCCTGTCGAGACAAGCCTGCCACGTCTAATAACTTTTAAACACCGCAGCCCACGTTAAATGTAAAGGGAATTTAATCTCCAAAATATTCAATGTTAATAACACAATTCAAACCAAAATCATTTTCTTGAATTGAAAAGCGTTTTTTCGTCACTCTGTTAACATATTTTATGAAGCGTAGACTACAAGTTGTTATTTAAAAAGCTACGAACTTAACCAGCATTCTTATAATGTTGCGTTAAAATATTTTTGAAATATAGTTTCAAACATTATAAGCTGTACATAATCCAAAGAAAAAATCTGTCTTCCTTACAAAAAACTATATGGAATCACGAACATTTCAAACCAAGTTACACAATTCAAAAGTCGTATATGTATAACCTATGTTATAAAAATTTCACTTCGAGAAGTATAGTAACATATATTAGTTCCGCACAGGACAAATACATCAAAATGGATTTCATTTGCAAAATATACACATGTTTACTAAAATATGTAAATGTCTTAGTTATATAGCAAATATCTTAATAACTGTAAACTGTGTTTTAAAATACATTTTGCAACAGCCAGAGTGTCCGGTGTTGCGGTCTTCCTCTTATGGGATATTCAACATATTTATCAAAGTATTTCTCAAGATTCTTCCATTTTCATGTTATAACATTGATGTTAGTTTACACCATAAAACTGTTTCAGAGACTTCTCACAAAGTTTTGTTTAGAAACAGTTTATAAAAAAAAAATTGTGTTTAACTATGTGTAAAAAGTATGTTACAGCATTTCATTGTAATATATACAGACCGTGTGTATACCAAGCATTTCAGCACATATTTGAAGAATAATATCTCTTCACAGCAAATACCAACGACATCAGCTGTAGTAATTTATTTCTTTTGTATGTTAAAGTAAAAATCATAAGTTTGTATTTCCTTGAAAACTTGTTAAATTTTTTTTTTTTTTTTTGTTTGTTATAAGACAAAGTTGTTGTCATCTAGTGAGTATCACCTTTCCTTAGCCTTGCTCTGCGGGGCAAGAGTCCATTTACCTGAAGTTGTCCCATCTCACTTTCCCTTCCAACAACATTACCCCCTGTTCCACCATTGTGTCTTTTTTTTTTTTCAAGTTCAGCTAGTCTTTCAAACTCCCCCTCATTCCTTTCCTTTCAGAGTTCATTCACAAGATTTTCTCGAGATTCTCACTCATTCCATTTCTTTTTAGAGTTAATTCATTTCAGACTCGCTAGTGTTCAAATCCAGACATAAGCATCATGTAAAAAGACAATAATTATTATAAGATTACTGTGACAAAAAATGAATTCAAACTATGAAATATCAAGTCACATTATTCCCTTTTAGCATTAAAATCTATTTATTTTTTCAAAAAAACCTACTTAAAAACTATTTTCACAAATATTTACAAACTACTCAATCTATACAACATTAAAACATTTCACATTTACTAAAAACACTTCTTACACCTTCACAATTTTTCAGTCTTCTTTCAATTGTTTTTGTACCTACTTGAAGACAATCTCCGCCTTTTTGGGACATGAGGGCGAAAAACAGGTAAAGGTGCGGGGTTTGAGAGGGAGAGGGGATTTGATTGTCAGGAGGAGTGAAAAGGCTGTAAGTTATTGGCAGTGGAGACGATATGAAAGCTGGGGGAGGCTATGAATGAACATAATTTAAAAATTCTCAAAATTCTGAGAGCTACCCCACTAATGAAAGCTCACGAACGGATATCTTGCTGCTACTCAAGTTCACTGGTTTACAACAACAACATTTCCTTTGCTTCTCGACATATTCTTCACCTTTTGTCTTCCTCACATGCAAATCGAGTGTTTCTTCATACCTGGATGTACACGCCAAAGCAGATTAAGCTAGTGGCAGCATCATCGGAGCTGGAGACGTCAGTGTCACTGGGGGTGGCATCACTGGAGCTGGAGACGCCATTGGCGGTGATGTCGCTGGAGGCACCAATGTCGTTGGAGACAGCATCACTGGAGCTGGAAATGCCATTGGTGGCTATGTCGCTGGAGGCGCCAATGTCATTGGGGTGGCGTCACTGGACCTGGAGACGCCAGTTTCGCTGGAGGCGGTGATCTCGCTGGAGGCGGCGATGATGCTGTAGGCAAAAATGTCGTTGGCTATGTCACTGGAGCTGGAGATACCAGTGTCGCTGGAGGCGGCGATCTCGCTGGAGGCGGCGATATCGCTGGAGGCTAAAATGTCGTTGGCGATGTCACTGGAGTTGGAGATACCAGTGTTGCTGGAGGCGGCGATCTTGCTGAGCCAGCATCATTGCTCTCGCTGGATCCAACATCATTGCTCTCACTGGAGACAGCATTGGGGTCACCTATGGTGCTGGAGACGCCAATGGACTTAGCGCAACATCATCAAGCTCCAACGAATCAAATTCCAGAACTTCTATCTCAAGGACTTGGGTAGACAAACCCACGAAATATTCCTGATAAAACTGAGACATTTCTAAACAGATGCAACTTCCACGAACACTAAAGTCAAACAGTGTAGGAGTGCAGAGGTTTAACACCTATTTATAAGAATTTTCAAACCCCCAGGTAAACGCCCAACAAGTGAGACTCATTCCCTCCCCACAGAATCCTCTCCTCAGAAAATACACATCCCCTCCACACATTTCCGTATATTGGCTTGTATTCCAAAGTCCTGATCAAGAAAGGCCTAAAATTTTTGTTTCGCCAGGTCAACGTGAAGGGGAAGGACGAGAACGGGAACTTGTGAAAAGTTACTGTCTGAGTTAGCTATATACAAGGATTCGCACACCATTCTTGACGAAACCTTGTCGGCATAGCGGAAAAGAAAGTAGTGGCTTGGAACAATGCTTTCAGCAGACACAAAAACAATCTTATTTCCCAGCTCTACTTTCGGCTTGAAATACAGCTCTTTGCATGCCAGCTAGCTGGAGGTCTGAGACGGTCTATGGCAAAGAATCTGATTTATCACCCGCTGTTCATCCTCGACTCATATCTTTTGTACACTATCTCCTTTCAAGACTCGTTTCAAACATTTCCGTCAACCTTGCTCCAATGCAAAAGCCCCTCCTTTTCACCGCCATACATTCACGCACCGATAGGGTTTCCTCCCTTTGTCATCCATACTCCGGTTCTATTCTGTAGACATGTCCCACTTTGTCATGGTTTAGCAAGTGCTATGGGAAAAGCTCTCTCTCGCAGAAGACGATTCTCCATGTAAACACAATTCATTACTGCGTTAAATATTAACAAATTTTGTTATAAGTTACATTCAACTAAACTGATTTCACATCGAAACAGTATTGTTTGGTTGAACAAAATATTATGTCAGCTTAGACAGAGTGAATGAAATTTGTAAAAGTTATGACTATAGATTGCTAACGTAATATATTTTATGTAAACAATAATTCACTCATATCTTTAAATTATATAGTTTGTTCAATGAAACTAAGATTAAATTTGAAGTACAATTTATTATATTCCATTTTCAAACAAACATAACATTTATTTACATATACAAAAAATCACATTTCTTCTAAAAATATTTATTCACTTATACAAGCAATCATCTTTATTATAAGCATTACACTTCGACGTAGTGAAGTTCATATCTGGAGACGATGCTGACGTTAACATTTTAGTTAATGATGCAGGGAGACGAACTCGCTATTCTCTCAAGTTACTTAAAATTGTTTTATTCACAGAGAATTGGTGATTCACTGACTGTTAGATTAGAAGATTCACACATTCTTGAGGCGGATGGAAGTTTGATTCACTCTCTGAAGGTAACTTAGCTGAATTTATTATGATACAGAGTGTAGTCAGTGCGAGCGAAGAGAATTTGACGGCTCATGAAAGCAAGGTCTTGAGAGCCAATGAGGGTGAAGTGGGTGAAGGAGCAGCATAGGATTACATATCTTATTATAGACACTAAGTTGGATTACTTCCAACCAGCAGTGAATGGCCGGTATTGGGAGATGTGTACATCCATTTTTATTATTAGTTGTAACGCCCATCCACTTCCATGAGCACTAAATCCTTCAAGTCTGGTTGTTAAGTAAGGTACTATGGTAGAGTTATAAAGGTCACTAATATCTGTGGAATATAGAATGGGGAGAGCTTGAGTTTGAAAGTAGAAAATTTCTGTAGAGGATTCCTCCGCTGCAATGGATTTGAAATATATAGATGATATATTTACACTAAGAAATATTGGTTAGGGCGATGTAGTTAATTCTAGCAGAGGCTTCCTACACCTTGAAATTTTTTTTTGAAAGTCTATATCAGTATTTGTTCGATCGTTATGTATCTTAGTGTCAGTCAGTCTTTCTGCAAAAGCTGTGCTTAATTTACCATAATTGAGCTGGGGCAAAGTGGTAAGATTTACTTCCCAATCATGTATAAATATTGCGAGGTTTTGAAGGAAATACAGTGGGTATAGGAGGAAATTATTAATGTGGTATAGTCTGTTGAACTGAACATGGTGATGGCTTAGGTTGTGGAGCAGGTTGTGGAGCAAGGTGTGGAGCACATGGAGCAGATTGTGAAGCAAGGTGTGGAGCAGGGGGATCAGATTGTGGAGCAAGGTGTGGAGCAGGTGGATCAGATTGTGGAGTGAGTGGAGAAAGGTGTGGAGCATGTGGAGCAGATTGTGGAACGAGGTGTGGAGCAGGTGTAGCAGATTGTGGAGTGTGTGGAGCAAGGTGTGTAGCAGATTGTGTGGCAAGATGTGGAGCATGTGGAGCAAGGTGTAGATTATGTGGAGCAGATTGTGGGGCATGTGGAACAGATTGTTGAGCAATGTGTGGAGCATGCAGAGCAAGGTGTGGAGCATATGGAGCAAGGCGAGGAGCAAGGTGTGGAGCATGTGGAGAATTTGGAGCAGATTGTGGAGTATGTGGAGCATGTGCAGCAGATTGTGGAGCAAGGTGTAGAGCAGGTGGATCTAGTGGTACATTCTGTTGAACTGATTGTGGAGCATATTGTGATGCAGTATTGCAAAATTGATGATGTCTTTTTTAAATTATCCATCCTAGAAAATTGTTCCTGGCAGAAATCACACCAAAACTGCATTCTTGAATTTTTTGTTCCAGAAGTCGTTCTTTCATGTCGTCGTACGTTCCTCAGCATTGTTAATGTTTTACCACAGAAATGACACAACAAAGCCCTCACTGCATCAATACTCTTCCAAGTCTTGAATGGCACTGAAAGGTTTCAAAATTTATAGTTCGCAATATGTAATTCGAGGAATATTAAATACTAGGAAGCAATTGGAGTACATTATTCGTTTGAAATGTACGTTTAATCAATATCACACCCACAAACCTTTATTGTTAAGTGCACGTAACATTTTGTTGTCAGAATATGGGAATGTTACAATTCATGCATTCATAGTCAGTAAAACACAAAAAAGTAGTTTTAAACCACTTATTTTGTTACAAAGTATATATTGAAAACATTAAATGTTTACAAAAACACACATTTACACAACTTCTTCCCTTTTTCACAATATTTGTAGTATTTACATCTGTCCAATTGTCTTGCATTAGTATTGTACATTCTGGTAAAAGTGCGAATACATTTCTTCGATGGTAAACAGATTATTTTGTCAGATCTGGACAAGATATTAAATCATTACAATTTGTAAGCTCCAAATGGATATTAAAAAAAAATGAAATAAGCAAGAGTTTCCAGAGATTCAAATTGCACTTCAGTGGGAAAAAGGGGGGTGGGGGGGACAAGAAAACTTTTACTTGCCAAAACATTTCTAAAAGGTTTACTCCAACATACAATTAAATTGGTAATATTCAATTTACACATTGATTTCTGTTTGCACGAGCACGTGACCTCATTCTCATCTTGATCCATCTTTAGAAAGTATTGGCTTGCACAAATCAAGTACTTCTATATACTAAATTTCACTCATACTGGATAATGCCATATTACTCATATAATATCCACTGGTGACTCAGAGGGAGAATCATCATAATCTGTTTCACCCCAGTCAGTCATCAATGACCTTTTTAGCATTTATTTAGAATTTTCCTCTGCAGAGAAAAATGTTGAATTAGATCTGTATATTTTACGTAATTTTTGAATGATGGGCATTTGTATTATTTTTGAATATCTGTTACTTTCCCATTCTGCATACTTTGTACAATGGGTTTTCGTCGACTCCACATACACATATTTCACAATTATTTAAATATTGCATGCAAGTATCATCAATATTCTCATACTCCATTCTCCCACTTTCCCAGCTTCAACTGTTGTGATGTTTGGTTACCCATCTATTTGTTTTCTTGTATTTAGGGCTTAGAAATTGCTAGTGGAATGATGGTTTGAAGCTGAATACCATTTTGTGTTCTTCCATGTCATTAATACCTAATTCTTTACTTATAATTTTTTCTGGGCATTCAAATTCTTGCACATTGCAAAACAAGTTAATACAGTGTATCATTGTCTACTGACTCAAGTCATTATCTTTACCAAATTATCTCTTGCATTGTGGCTTGCCAAGCTATTCTGAATTATCAATGCATAAGCTTGTGTATTTGCCAAAATTGGTGTATTAACAATAATTTTAATATATGAATCAATTATGCTAGTGGTAATTGTGTCATCTTGTTTGCTTACATCAAATACAGATAATGTTCCTCTGGTTTTAAATGATTTAGGTTCTAGGCTCGGTGAGTTGATTTTGTTTTAATACATTTCCTGGAACTTTATATACATATAATAGGAAATAAAGAATTCACCATAAGCAAAGTTCATTTTTAAATCTGTATAGGGGTAAGCATGGCAGTTTAGATATATGTTAATATTTTTCATATCACAATTATCGAACACTGATCTATCAGCTTTTAAATTGTTTTGTCGATTTATTTGAAAACAAATAACTACAAATCGTGGTTTTTCAGATGAAAAACTTGATTTCACATTCCATACTATTTTTTTTGTGATTTTGGTAGAGCTAGAAATGTCTCCAAAGCCAACAATCTGAATGCAATATCTAGAATCTTCCCTTTCTCGATATATTTTTAAAACTCTACATGATTACAAGTATTAATTTCAATATGTGGCATTAGCCATTCGACACTGTTTAATTCAAATGTTACACCTTCCTCATTATTAGCCATGTCATATATAGCATTCAAATGTGTGTTACCAAATAGAAAAACTAATTCTTGTTTAGCATTTAATATTACATGTTTATAGTCCTCAGCAAAGTGCAAAACCATACTTAATGGTATAATATGTTCCTATTTTCCACCTGGGTTTATTTGTAGTGTGAAATTATTAGCATTGCTGCACCTGACCATTAGCCCTGCATAAAGATTATTTACAGTTCCTGAGAGATATTGCTTTATCATGGAAGTAATTACAACAACTTGTGTTTGTTAGATTTCAACACCACTGAGCAGATATGCAATTCTATCGATTAAATTAAGTACTCTGTTTCTCACTATTCCGGTAGTTGCTGGATTAGTAACATCGGCTGTCTTTTTAATTGTTCCTCTTAACCTTAAACTTGATTTCGACGGTTATGTGTAAATATCGTGATTTTGTACAGCAATCCTTATTTCCGTTGGAAACATATATGGTCCTGCTCAGAATGGTTCATATGCACATATTTCCGTATTGGTGATTGTATCTTCATAAATTATTGCTTCTTCAACATTAAGTGTCTCTTCCATTTCTATTAATTGTATATATAATTAGTTTAAAAACAATTTGTTGGCCTGTGTTAACTTTACGGGTATCTTGGTTGAAATGATTGTTTTTGCTTCTGTTTATGTAGCTACTTTCTTCGAAATATGTCTTTTAGAAACATAGTTTTTAAATGAAGCCGCTACTTTACGAGCATATTAACTATTATACACAATACCTATTTTGATTGTAATAAACACAGAATGCACGTTTTTATACAGATTTTTAAAAATGTAATCCAACGGTAATTTCTTTGTTTCTAAAATTAGTCAGTTTACCATTTTGATTGTCAATTGCAACAACTAATTCATCCACTCGATTAACTATTACTTTAATATATAGAAATGTATTCCATTTTACAATTATTTTGTATCCTAGAGTAACCGCACACTTGAATTCATGTATTGTATTTGTCGGTTTTATTTGTTGGTTTTGACAATTTGTGTAATTGATTAACTGGATATACTCTCCTTTCATTACCTAACATATTTGCAATTGAATTGTCTTCTGTGAAATCGATATCGACATTACTATACATCACACTAGTTAACATATTTGGATTTCCACGTAATCTGAATTGTACATTTTAAGGTAATGTTGCTTTAATGAACAATTCAAAGTCATCCAACTCATAAGATCCTACTGGTATAACAATCTTATACATTTTTTCACCATTGTTGAATGTAAATGATTGATTGTCTATATCGGTTTTTGGGATGCTATTGTAAGTAACAAATTCAATTAGACTTATTTGCTATTCTCCATCTAACTCCAAAGCTGGGAAATATACAGACCGTAATTGCGATGAATTTCTACTTAATATCAAAATAATTGACATATTACTAAACTGTGTTAGTATTACGTCTTATATATCCTATTTATAGTCAAAAATGTAAACATAAATGATCAAAATAGATTGTATTTGGTAATTATTCCATTTTTGAATGGATCTTAATTGTGTATTTTTCAAATAATTATGTATTTCAATTAGAGGATGTAAATCACCAACACTGCCATAATACAATTACTGATTTATGTTATTAATTAATGGAACCCAATGTGCTCCTTCATTTTGTTTCGAATCTAAATTAACAATCATATATTCACGAAGGTTTGGTTTCTTTGGTAATTTCTCTCATTTACACATCTCAGAAATAGGGACTATCCACTTTCTTTGCAAATACATCAATGTCTTTGTTTGTTAATACACATTTTGGAAAACTATTGGAGACTTTCTGTGTTTCTTTCCACATTTGGAGTTTTTTTTGTCTTTGACCAACTTTATATGGTTTCAAATACATTCCTTTACCACCTAATTTATTTGATTTAGCAAGAGCTGAAACACATCCCATTAAAGCTTCAAGAACTGACAATGCAGGAAATATGAATGGTAATATGCCTCCTTTCTTGATTTTTCTGATCGTTTTACTTTTTATACCCATGCCTCTTTTCACCTTTGCCCACGTATCTCTGTCATCGACTTAAGCACCTAGGTTTTCACCTGTAGATGTAGACGAATTCTACTTTATATTTGCTGCTTTATCAGTTTTAATTTTATCCGCTATATTTCTTTCTTTCAAATTGTCTGTTCGATCGTGTACTATATTGTGTTCTTTACAAGCATGATCCAAAGCGTTTATTCCTTGATCGTTTTGTGCCAAACATATTGCAAGATTAGTTCCGGGTCCCCAATGATTGTATTCCAGTAACTGCATTTCAAATAGTAATTTGTTAATAATTGTATTCAATACTCCGCATCTTTTTTTGATATGTTTAGTATGGGCCATTGTTTTCAACTGAATGCAAACCTAAATGTATAGATCTACATTCGTAGTTTTTATGTTAGTATGTTAGCCAATACTGTAGAAATGAAGGTTATAAAACAAAATGCTCATATGCCGGTAACTGTAAATACGCAAAAAAAGGTAACCATTACACTAAACATATTTAAATCACAATCGACCAATATGCAAGATAAATTAATAAACATTACTGAAACTATTACAAAGATGTCTACTAATATTCATTACATTTCGGAAATATTGGCAAACGTGAGGATTGCATTGCAAAATATAGAAACTAGAACAAACAAATGTTTTGAACATTAAAAAATAGTCATTAATTAAATGAGAAGTGCTATGTTTACAAAAGGATTTGATACACAAATGGACAAAATGATGGAATATATGTGTTGAATTAATCAATAAAACATCTGCTTTAGCTACGCAAACAGACATGGAAAAGCAAATTGATGAGATTAAATCTCAAATAATCTATTTTGATAATGATCTGAGGGTTAAAACTGTGAGTAAATTAGACATTCTTTTTAGTAAAGTCGATAAGATTGAAAAAGTGCAAACTAATCGACCGTATACATCCCGCTAAAAACCATCGATTTAATTCATATATAAATTGTTGAAAGTTAATGAAAACAATGAAAGATGTCTGACTCTGCTTCAGAATTACATAAAGCTGTATCTGTTGTAAAGGCGAAATATTTACAAGCTAAATGTGCTCGAATGTAAAGATGTTTTGAATGAAGAAATATTAAAACCTGTTATGAGTAGAATGGATAAATTACATTCCATGCTAAATACATTTAATGAAACACATGTGGAAATTAAATCGGAAGAACCTATAATGAAGAAAAAGCTGACACAATTAACAAAACATTATTTAGCTATAAAACAAACTTAATCAATGCATGATCCAGTACATGGTAATATATGTTATATAGGAGATTCGGTGATTAAGTTTTTGCCTGAAAATAGAGTTCAAGTAGGTAATTGCGTAATTGATGTCAGTGAAGGATTGTTTTAATTATAATTTAAACATTTCCGAATGGTTATTCAGACATCGATTTGGAGAAATATAGAGAACTTAATCATTGAACAAATACAAATAATCATTCAGATGATGCTGAAAATCATCCGAAAATGCATTTATCAAGCGATATTGTTGAAAGTGGATTATATAACAATGATATTGACAACTGGTTATCTCCTTTATATTGGAACAATCCTAATGAATTGGTCGACAAATTAAAATTTCTCATTGCTTAGAGATAATCTGTAAATAATTCACCTACAAACGAAACTGTTTCTATTATTGAAGAGTTGAAAGAAGACAGCTATATTATGAATGAATTTTAGTAATATTTCTCAAGAGCTTCATGCCCCTGTAATGATAAGATATCCTAGATGACCAGTTATTACTAAAGACTTAAATGTTCTTTTTCAAGCCGATTTGTGTGAAATTACATTATTTTCCAAATACAATAAGGAATACAAATATATTTTAATCATAATAGATATTTATTTAAAGTATGGTTGGGGCATACCTCTGAAAAACAAACCTGGGAAACAGGTTGTTCGTTTTGAAAAAGAGAAGACCAAATTCGCTCCAAACCAACAGAGGTTCTCAATTTTTTGTACACCATTCCAGAAACTAATGACCGAATATGGTATCAATCACTATGCAACATATTCGGAGCTTAAAACCAGTGTTGTGGAACAATTTAATAAATAGATTAAGCAGTTATTATACAAGCATTTCAATTTCGAAAGGCACCTGTAATTGGGTTGATATATTGCCTGGAATACTTAAATTTTATAACACCAGATATCGTAGAACTATCAAGACAGCACCCGAAAAAGTTATAGACAATACTTTGATGAAAAGTGTGTATAATAATGTTAAAATATTCGCCGAAAGAAAACCAAAGTTCTAAATTGGTAAATATATACGTATTTCGAAGCAGAAAGGAATCGTTGAGAAATGGTATATGACTAATTGATCTTATGAAATATTTTAAATGATTTCGATTAGAAATCCATTTTCCAGATTATATTATCTAGAAACCTATGATGGAGAGCCCATAAGAGGCGGTTTTTAGAACACGAATTGCAGAAAGTCAGATCTCCAAATTAATATTTGATTGATAAAATCATTAAAAGGAAAAATATGTCCTTAATTCGATGGAATGGTTTTACAAAAACCCACAACTCATGGATGAAGAATAAGGGCCTTAAAAGATTGTAATACTATGATTTGTAATATTTTGGCATGAAATAAAAACTTTTTAAAGATATTTTATGTGTCATTCATTTAATAAACCTATCGATATTGCTGGGGAATGGATGTACAATTTACTGAGCAATAATTCCTATATTTTGGTGGTAATCTATTACATTAAATTTATGATGTAATTCTTTATATTCGGTTAACATTTTCCGGTTTGTAAGGAATGAAAATATTTGTATTGTTAATTTTATTTTTCTTGGGTTAATGGTTATAAAATTGTTCTACACCTAACATGTAAATCGTTGAAAAAAATGTAATATCATGACATGTGACTTATAACATTAATTTTTTTGTGATACATTTTTTTGGTTTTTAACTAGAATGTATGTACAGGTTTTGGAAGTAAAATTTCTTCCAGATCGCATGTGGTGGAGTTATGATACGCATAATCCATAGTGGAATGTCTTATTTGTTGAATAAGTTTAGAGCTGAAATCCTTTTTTCTTCCTCTTTGAAGGAGAATGTTCTAGCTTGGTTGTCGAGATTGAATGATTGTGAGCTATGTGTTTAGGAGCAATGATTCGAAAATTCTGGAGCTTCCTTAATGTCTATAAGTTATGTATTCCCTGAGAGAGAAAGACTGAGCAAATGTGCTTGAATGATATATTTTACTACTACTGTGATTGAATGAGAGAGTTTTTGCAAAAGTAAGGCTTGGCCACGGAGAGTATGTCTTTCAAAGCGCCAGGAGTTTCCAAGTAGTGATAGTTTTCTCGTCAGTGGAATGGGTGAGGGAAAGTATCATTCATTATTGTTAACGCGACTTGGAAATGGTTGCTCTGCTCTGGTGGACAATGGTGGGAGAAGAGTACAGTTGTGGGAAAGGGAACCTGTGTTCAGTGCTGACGACTGTGTGGATGTTAGTTTGGGGAAGGGATGTTCGTTGGCTTGGTGATCGGAGAGACTTTGTTCGCCGGTCGAAGTGGTTAGGTGACTAATATATTACTTTCTTGACTGTGTGAGAGCTTGAATTTGCCTTTGGTGTGTGGTGGAAGATGTGTGGGTGATTCGGTAAAAAATGTATGGTCTCGAGAGCGGTCTGTTAGAGCAAGCTGTGCTGTGTGATGTATTGTGCTGAGCTCTTTACTCTTCCCAACAATGTTTCGCAGGAGGCAGAGTGGATCAGCAAAATGTGTGTTCTTGAGCAGGCAGAGTCGTGAGAATCTGGGCTAGTCAGGTGTTACTCTTTGTTGTCTGGCGAAAGTGAGTTGGTAGAGGAGCTGGGATGAGCACTGTCGCACGAGATGAATTGCGAGGCTTTTTCGGGCGTACGGCGTGCCTTGATGCAGCATGGTGTCCTTTGAGGGGCAGGGAGAGGGAAGTGGCGGCCATAGTTTTTCGGGCTGGTGCTTAGTGCAGGCAGAGGTGTCCACGCAGAGGTGTCGGTCGAGGTGGGTGGGGGGGGGGGGTGGAATAAGGGGATGGGGAAGAAGCACCCAGGCACAGTAGAGGTCTGTGAGGAAAGTTGGGGGAGCCCGTCCATAAGCTGGTGCGCTAGGCGGAAAAGTGAGTGACACTCTCTCTCTCCCTTGCTTGTCTTAGCTATCACCCGGCTCTGCATTGTCTCGGCACAGTGTATTCCTGTCGTCCGAAGCATTTAGCAGAATGATATATTGTTTTATTTTCTGTGTTAGAAGCTTGTCCTTGGCAACAGAGCTTCACAGCAGACAGGGTGGTACTGCGAAATGCATAACTTTAAGCATCGTTAAAACTTGCGACAATTTTCTTTGATCCTGCCGACAATGGAATAATGTATTGCTTTCTTGGCAGCGTGAGAGGTTTGTTCTAGCCAACAACACGTTAAAGTATTTTGGGGTGAGAAGGCAATATGTGTGGTCTCGCAACTTGTTGGAATTTGGGGAAATTTTCTTTGAACTGTGTGCGTTGTGGAGAAGCTGGGTCTGGCAGATGGTGAACATTTTGTTTTCTGAGAGTCTGGCGTTGGTATGCCTGACTGGATGATGCCAGGTGATGAACAGTAGGCAATAAACAGTGAGTCATGTCCCCATTACTTACATTTTTATCTTGCATGTTCGGACAATTATTAGGTTTTTTATTTAATTAAGACGTTTTTATTATTATTAATTTACAGGAAATGCATACTATAGGAGAGTCAGAGTGACAGAGACGATTCACTGGCGTATGCTTTTCTAAGAACAGGATCCCAGTAGTGCGTTTTTAAGTGTGATATAACGAAGTACGTTTGTTGGGTTTTCGCAGTAGGCTTTTGCAATAGGTGAATGTTGTGACTGTTGCATGAGCTAGGGTAAGGCATGTTTGTGAAATGATTATAATTATGGGTTTTTAAGAACAGATTTTTGGGTGATCATTTATGTTTACGTTCCTTGATACGTGTTTTAAGAGCCGGTGAGGGTGAACTACGTGTGACTTCATGTATGTGTATGTCAGTGTTGGAGGGGATTTTTGTCAGGGGGAAATTTTTTATGACATCTGGAGATTTTGGACTGTGTGGAGCAGTGGGGGAGGCCATTAAATTAGGCGAAGACTTTTAGCTTCTCTGGGCTTGTAGTTGCATTTTTTGATTGTAAATTGTGTGTTTGTATTGATTTGTGAAGTGTGCCATCCTGGTTTTGTGGGCGATAAGTGAATAATTTTGTGTGTGGTGGTTATTTTGTTCCTGGGCAGGTGTAAAATATCTTTTTCCTGTGTTAATATTTAAATAGTTTTTTGTAATATTTTGTGTGTTTAATATAGTCGTTAACAATTTTGCATATTTTGAACATGTGAAATTCGTTTGGTGCCACTAACTTTGTTTCATGTGATTTATTCAAGTGTTTGAAATATTTTTAAGGAATTTCGTTACAATATTTATACAAATTTTTTGTTCCATTCTGTTGTGTGCGACGTGCTCGGGGTAAGTCGTTTTTGTTTCGTGGTTATCGCATGATTAAAGTGATTTTTAATATCGTGTGTCTATATTAATTCGATTTAATTTTGCATGTGGTAATCACATGATTAAAGTAATTTTTTTATGATTAGTATTTATTTCAGTTGGCTAATTGAAGGTAAAATCACAGTGGTGCAGAAGTGACACACGTGCCCTTGCTCATAATAGATTTATCGATTATCCACTCCTCACTCGCCTAGTGTCCCAGAACGTCCCTGCTGGCTCTAGCACCATCCATACCTCACTCACCTAGTGTTCCAGAATGCCCCCGCTGGCTTTCGCTCCATCCATACCTCTCTTGCCTAGTGTCCCAGAATGATCCCGAGTGTATGAATTCCAATCACAAACCAAAATAAATGTTAGTTACAGTACTCTTACTGCAACATCAAGTCCTGTATAAACAATTACAAACTCATCTGTTCATCCACTCCAGCGAGTCACAGCGTACACACCAAACCTGCTCTGCCAATATGACCCTTAAGACAACTAACCCTTTTTACAACAATTAAATAAATTTCATATCCAACAATTAAATTTTTTAAAATTAAATAATTGTTTAATCAATTTTATTAGCTACACTAATTAATAAGCTACTAATCGACTAGTCAATTAGCAACTAGTCGATATATCGATATATCGATTATCTGCTCCATTCTGATGTCATTCTATAGGTGTCCTAGAACGGCCCTGCTCCCTGTACTCGGGACCTGTGATACCTTATTTTCAAGGATGGTGCAGTGTCTACACCATCATCAGGCACATTATTTATCTCCTATATTGTATATGTACATGTTGTCAAGGGTGGTGGTGTAACTACTATTTTGCTTTCTTGGTCGGTAATATATACCATGCACAGTAAAGTTAGGATGGTCATTGTGCTCTCTGCTTCCAGTGAGTTCACATCGACGAGATGTGCTCGTGGCCTACAGGTCATCACTCTACACCAGTCAAGGTAAAACCTCTGCTCTGCACCTTCTAAGAGGAGAGCACATACATAGTTGGCATGTGTATGTGTGTGTTGCGATACCTCCTTACTTGTCATGGGTAATTTGTTTCGTAATAAGTACATGCACTATTTGCTCCTGTGCTGTTGTCTCTCTCTTGCACGACTAATGGTGCACGTTGTTTTGGTATGTGCTTATGGTTTTGGCACTAGGTGACGAATTCCTATTGTAAAGGGATATTCAATCGATGGGTATCTCTATCTGGTACTATTCTTCGACTTGGCTGTGCTGACGGTCGACTGCGGCCTTACAGATTCTCACATTGCTCACATGATTCGTAATTATTTCATTTTCTTCGCCGAAATAGTTCGTTCTTTTAAAAACAATAATTTATTACAATTCGGGAATTTCGCATATGAAGAGCCCAGTCTATAATCAGAGAGCGAGCCGGCCGGAGCTGCTCTCGTGCATACCCTGGCCGAAGTGGAAGTCTCATTAATCATAGTCGTTACATACTCAGTACACCTTCAGACGTGGTAGGGTGAACATCGATTCTGCCTCTCTCCAAATAAAGAAAATTACAATATTCCTCTCTGCTCAGTCGGCCCCAGAAGCCAGAGAGTGAGGATCGCTCCTCAGTTACACATAATACCCCAACATACAAAATAAAAAATTCAAAAATTATAAATATGAAAACTAAATTTTTTCAAAATTTTGGAAAATCGGATTAAGACTTAATCCAATCATGAAATATGCAAATTAATCGCATTAACGAATTAATCCACTGATAAAGCAATGGTGATCAAGGCAACGGATTGTTAAACCAAGGGAAACCGGCCTCCTCTGAATTTTGTGGTGTACCCCCAAGTAAGTATTTTTTCTTTGTTTAGGTAAGTCCGGAGGTGATGTATGAATTTGGTACAAACGATTCCGACCCTGGCTTGCAATGTCTGACGGGTTCAATGATGATGAGTCTGGTGAGGGCCATCTTAGTATTTCTCCTACCCACACAGTGGCAAGTCCAAAGCCTTGCTTGTGAGTGTGCACATTCTTATAAGTAGACATATGATAAAAAAGACCCTGTGACCCTTCTCGCCTTCATGGATGATGCATATGTTAAGAATCTGACAACTATATCTTATGTAGTTAAGAACTTACATCCAAATATGCCTATATGTTGACATAGGGCATATTTAGTCCTACGACTCCTCTCGTCGTTGGGAGTGATGCCTTCGATACGATTTTTTGATAATTCGTACATCATAGTTCGGATATTATAGTCAACTATTCTTATAAGCAAGCTTAGGTGAATTTTGACCTTTTGGCTTGTCTAGAGTGATGCCTATGCTACGATTTTGGTAGGTGTATCTCATATGGATCGGAAGTTATAGCCGACTATGATAATAAGCGCACTTAGGTCAATTTTGAACCTTCAGTAGTTTCCTTGTCTGGAGTGTTGCCTATGTTACGATTTCGGTAGTTGTATCCCATATAGTTCGGAAGTTATAGTCAACTATGTTTATAAGCACACTTAGATAAATTTTGACCCTTTGGTACTTTTCGTTGCCTGGAGTGATGCCTATTTTACTATTTTGGTAGTTGTATCTCAAACGGTTCGGAAATTGCAGTCAACTATGCTTATAAGTTCGCATATGTTAATATTGACACTTCGGTCATTTTCTTTGTCTGCTGTGATGGCTATGTTACGATTTTTGTAGTTATATCTCAAACGGTTCGGAAATTACAGCCAACTATTGTTATATATAAGCATAGGCCATACTGTACCTGATGCTGGCAGGGCGCCTTGGAATGGGGTATCCCCCTCCATATGGAATGCATGAGCAGGACATGCACACTTTTGACACGAAGGAAAAAACTAATATCGGTTGGGAGAACCCAGAGAACACCGACCAGAATCCAAGAGGTGGAAGTGCTGTCAGGGTGACCCCACCTGCCACATGAGTCAAGAACGTAGCCTAAGACGGCCGTGGTAGAATGCCGAGGGAACCACCTGTGCTGGAATGACAGAGCAGGAGGTTCGCTGCCAAGATAACCGCAGGGAGTAATTGCACAATGATTGCACAATTTCCGACTGATTCATCTACATTCCGCAAATTTCAGCCACATTCTACAAACTGCTCGTCGCATTGAGCAAAGGCACTTTCGCGAGGGAAAAAAGGAAAATTTCGAGGGTAAAAGGGAATGTTTTATGGGAAGAAGAACGTTTTTGAAGGGAAACAGGAAAAAAGGGAAATTTTTGAGGGAAGGGAGAGAAATCCAAGATGGTGGCCGGGTCCGCGGCTCCGCAGCCGCGAGCCCCTTCGCTAGAGTCGGCCATTTCTAACTACTCCCATGGGAAGTGTGTGGCTGGAGTAGCGGGTAGTATCTCCCTGGGCCACATGAGCTACACGGGCCTCAGGCGGGCCAGTAATTGACCCGGGCTACACCCGGGGCGGCGGCCCACGCACGCATGCACACACCTTGACCTCGAGACCCTCGGTGACGGGGTCAACGACCTGCACAGGTGCTCGCCTGCTCCTGATTACCCTCCTCCTCTCCTTCTCACACAGCTTCACGCTTTGTTTATCAGCGCCCCACCCGCCCGTCGACCATCAGCTCCTCTTGTCACACGCTAATCAGGGTGAACTCAGCACTGCGCTGGTAAACTACAAAACAAATCATTATTTTATGTTGAATGAAATACCATGGGCCGTGGTTACACGAGTGATGTTAAACACATCCAGATAAATACATTCGGTAGCCATGTTGAAACATGATTTAAATAAAAATAACGTTATTCGCTTACACACCAAAACAGAATGAAATCAATTGAAATTCTAACCTCACAAACATCGAAATTAAATATATTATATTATTATAATACCTCCCATATTTGTACTATAGATATATGTACTTTTAAAGCTCACTTTTTCTGTAATGCCATAATGGGTGGGTATTAGTACATTCAACCTTAAACTTAAGTTAATTCAACAAGTGCAGAAATTCCCGCCAAATTCATCAACATTAATAACAAAAATAGCCAATAGGAGCGCAGCAGAGAAGCGAAGTCGTTTGAAACGACTTTGAAAACTGCTCACTTTGAATGAGAAACAATTGTCTTCGGAACTCGTTCGAAGGTAATGTAACCTCTTCAATAGCTGAACTTGTTTTAGTGAAATAGTTCTGCATCCCGTGTAACCGTGGCCATGGACACATTACTTCCAATTACTTTCTCCTCGCATTACAAAAGAAAAAATTGATCACTCATATTTGCGTCACGACATGTCAGAATCACGATTTTACTTTTTCAAAAAGTACAACTAAAAACCAGCGAAAATCTTTACAGGAAATTCAACAAGGTAGAATAAAAATATCATGTCTTAATTCATTAGCAAAATCTGTTTTACAAAACCTATAATCTGCTTTTAGAAAAAATATATGCCAAAAATTTTTTCGTTTTATGCAATTTTTAACTATTACGGAAACATTTCAAAATACATCCTTTAAATATTTTTTGAAGTATCAGATGATATCTTATTTATATGTAAATTATCTCGTTTAGGTGGGTTGGTTTTTATTATTTTTACATCTCGAAAACACTAAAACTGTTTGCGGACTGAATATTTTTATGAAAGGAAATAAATAAAATCTCTACAAGTTTAACAGAATTTCATACTTATATAAATTAATAGATTTTTTCGTGAGAAGTGTCCTTAAGACTCTTCTATCAGGCATTAACCACCAGTAAATATATTTTATTGCAGGTCCTGATATTAAATTTTGAGAGTGGTGAAATGTATTATACACTGTGCTTTATAGTCACATGGCAATGTTTGTATTAAAAAGTTGCAGAAATATAGAAATCAGCTGAAAGGGAAACTTTCGCACGGCATTAATAGGGTTTGGCCGAATTTGGCGCATCGGCGTCTGACGTATGAGTGCAGAATCCGCCAGCTGCCATGTTAGAATTTCACTCTTTCTCCGTTTTTCATTTAATATTTCCCCTTTTCTCTCGAAATTTCCCCTTTTCCCTAAAGATTTCCATTTTCTCCTAAAATTATCCTCAAAAATTGCCGTTTTTTCCAGAGATGGAAATTGGGATCAGTGACTCCGAGCCAGAAGAACGAGGTGGATCAGATTTTACAACATGATGTATATGATAATTAGTAAACACCAAGTCAAGTAAACCAAATAAAGGCTTTGTGAAATTAAATTGTTCCAGATAAGGGGAATCTTTTTGTAATAATAATGATAGTAAGATTCATAATATATTTTAAATTTATCTTGGTTAATTAATTAGGCAATTTTTGTAAATATGTAAAGCAGTTTCAAACATGCTCTTACTAAAACCACTGTTAGTATGGCTTAGCACACGTTTTACTATACAACTTACACTGCGCTCGGAATAGCGTTTTCGAAGGCCTTCCTGGAGTAAAATAGCAGCGTTTTTCTGTTCCTCAAGTACTGTAGCAAAACTCTTCCAAGTGTTATAATATAAAGGCGTGCATTATAACTCTCACAACCACCAAGACCACACGCTCCACCCACTTAGCTTACTCTACAATGAAAGTATTTTGTAAGCTAGCCAGCAGGAATGATCGAACCGTACTGTCCGATCGTGTTGTATCATTAATATTTAGAGCCAAATCACGTCTCTTTCTCTTATATCATAATCTGTTCTTTCCTCACTAAATCTTATTGAATCTAGTAGACAGTAAGATTCTTTAGAGACGAGCCTACAGTGGCTTGGAGAATCAGGAATGGGGAAGTGATAGGAGTGAAACGGAGAGATTTCGGTGATTCTTAACATCGAGGTCTTGAGAACCGATGAGGGTGAAGAGAGGCGAGTATGGAAGTAGAATGAAATATCCGGTTCGGGGCTAGGATTCAGGATGTCGCTCGGGCTCCGACCGATCGCCATCTTGTTTCTGGTCACCATATTGTCCACCATATTGTTTCCCAATTACTCATATTCGTTTGACCCTTCCATCTTAGATGTCATTTTATCATGATCTATCATTACATCCCGATTTTTTCATGCTCTCACATTCCACTTTAGTCGCATTTCGCTCCACCCCGTCATCTTTGTTACACTCATGCCTGATAGCACAAATAACAGACCTGAATTAAGATCCTAAGATCTTGGTTCAAACCAGATATTTAGTTGGATCTGAGTTCCAATGTACAAGTTTTGCACCAATGTGAACGGGCGAGTTCCGATCGTAGATTCCCTGATATCGGTTAGGAACTAGGATTGAAAAGAAAAACTGTTTGTGATTGGCTCACATTTTGTGATGTCATGATGCAACAATTTGTTTTGAAGTTAGGAGATAATTAATAACTTTTTTGGTCATTATCTCTTAAGACTTGGATTTTTTACTTTATACGCTAGTTGAATGCACTGCAAAATTTCCGTTTCAGTGGTTTTGTTTCATTGGAAACACTTTGCACAAACTTTTTTCGTTATTAATGCCAATATTATTTAAGAATATAGAACTAAATGGTGCAATGTTGCATCTATTTTAAGTAAAATCATTGCTGTGCGAATTTTACTGAATAATATTCAAGTGTGTATAATGTTGCTTTGAATTTCCCAAAAACACTATTGTACTTAGCGCTATCTGTTGGTGTATTTTTAAACTAAATTTGTCGGCTATGACTGCTCTTTCCTCTTTCGTAAGCAAAAAATTTACATGAGGTTTGTCTCGTGCGGAAATTAGGACAGTTTCTGATATTCTGAATGGCTTTTCCCGTTTTCTGTTTTGTTTGCTCGAAGGGATAAGCATGAATTTCGTTCTCTCTTTACAAAACATTAATACAATCTTTAATTAAATAAATGCACTATATTTTAAGCCTTTGTAAAATGTCACAAATTAAGCTCTACAACAGTAAAAACAACCGAAACCATTTTTAAACGATTCAAATATTACCAAGTTTATTTCTAGTAAATAAAAATATTTAACAGTGCTTTAATGTTCACATAACCTATATTCAAAAAAGACTTTTGTTCTTATCTGTTCACTTTATAAACACTTAATAAAATGTATATTTAAGTGCCAAACAGAGCTTCCCTAACAAACATTCGAATGTGTACGCCCTTTTAAAAACAAATTTGCTTTTCAATAAAAATTTTGAATTTTAAAATAAAAAAAATCTTATTTACTTGATCCGAGATCGTCCTTCTGAACCACCAAAATGCACAGTTCAAGGCGAGGTTCAAATTGATCTTAGTTCGGCGCGCCGAACACAATGGTGCACAAGCCAAATGAGCTGAACCTAAATCAAGCCGGTATTAGTTTCTATATCATTGCTGAACCTCAATGGTGCAAATGGGCATCAGAAAATGTTTTATGTTGTGTAGGTCATAGAATAATTCATTTAGGCACCTTCGTTCCACACTTGTGTAGGACTTTGAATAATTTACCAGTCACAATGAACTTAGAAAAAAAGGTTATGACCTATGTTGAACGTGGAATATTTCCCATCCTTTGTAAGACACCACTAATTTCGCGACTTGTAAATTTATTCCCACATTCCTTCTGTCCTATCGGCATACACCATCCCTTAATATTACATAACAGTTCAAAAAAATTAAACCCAACCTTACCTAACTACACTTAACCTAACCTAACTTAACCTAACGTAACTTAACCTAACCTAACTTCACCTTTTGATATGGAGTGATACATACCTAAATATAGATTTACGACTCACCCCATTAACAACGATTTTGAAAAATCCATTCAGTAGATTTTACTAGATGCCACAAATTACAGAAAAAATTGAACGTACTTGAACTCAATTTTTGATGAATATGCTTGATATTTGCATTGAATCATTTAAATTTAATAAAACATTTATGACAAAATCCACAAGCATCATTTTCTTCCCTGCAAGACCATTGCATTACTAAACAACACTTTATACAGATAAGTACGTGTGTGCGTATTTTTATTTTAACGCAAGAGTTAGTGTTGGTATTATGTATTATTAAGGGTGGGTATATATTAATTATATGATTCCCATAAGTCAGTGGCGGCTGCTGAGGTAGGACTGCGCCCCGCAGCCCTCCTAGTAAAATCTCAGAACGCATACCTCTACTTATCTGCTACTCAGCAAATAATACTGCGTACGAATACGGAGGTTATTTCGCAGCTAATGTTTTTGAAATGGACGAGACTCTTATCACGAGAGAAATGTTTTTGGAAATGTTGAGTGGTGGGGCGACAGATTCTTCGCTCCGAAGTGGGTAGAGATAGTAGAGAGAGATGACCGTATCACAGGACTAGGGATGGCTACGGGAGGGAGGGAATACTTTGGGGGCTCGGTCCTTTTACAGCCAGTCGCATGCTGTAAATCGGAGAAAGCTGGGCGCGCCTCTGTCAAACAAAAAAAAAAAAAAAAAAAAATGGTTTCCTAGAACTTGACAAAGCTACCAAAACTACATGTTTTGTAATCACACTTTCGCGCTCCACTCTTTTGCTGTAGTTAAACACATTTCTTAACAATGCTTGTATTTATTTCTAATATTTTTTATTCATAGATATCGTTCAAACTCGCATGAACTTCAAATATAGTGTGTAACACTCTGAATAAGTTTGTTGTTGATTAATGATGAGCTATGAGCATCGGTCAGAAGCATGGTTGAATTGTTGTTAATGTCGTGTCGTGTAAACTTGTAAATAATTGTTAATTCGGCGAGTAACATTTTAAACCTTATTACGACAAAGATTTTCAATTACTAGAATAAACTAGAGTTACAGAATCTGGGACCAGCAAGGCCATAGTTAAATATAATTCAACAACAAAGCCAAGGTAGTAAATGGTTCGTATACGAGAAAATTCGACGTAAGTACATACAATTTCGCGAACTGGATGTGCGGATATGAAGTTGGAAATGTGTTGTTTTGTTTAATTTTTTTTTTGCTAATTAAATCTAATGATCTTGCGTGGACTGTCAATGGGGTAAAATATTTAAGATATTTAAGAGACAAAGTTAAAAGACATGAATCATGTTCGCAACATATAAAAAATGCCATAACATTTTCATTGCTTGGTAAATTGAATATACATTGCCAGTTAGATAGCGCGTACAGCTTGACGAATGGATTTTCTTTACAAATACATTAATTAAGATATACCACTTTCATCCTCTAATTTAAATTTGACATGAATATTATATATACTGTAAGCTATGTAAACTAGTATTTGGTTTTTAAAATATTTGTTTTAGTAAATGTAAGTTATTATTATCATTAGTATGGTAGAATTTGTATTATTATGTTATCTCTCGTCTCGTGTAATGTACCACACCATGTAGGTACTGGTTGGAAGGCATGTAACCTAAACAAACTTAAAACAAATACGTACCTGTGGTAGTGATTAGATCTGAACCAGCGGCCACAGTATGTTGAAAATTACAAATCGGGCGATGATACATTTTTCTTCAAACAACAACACTTATTTTTTGTATTTAGCTACATAAGCTACACTTACTTAAGCCTGTCGTACGCAATATACTTATCACTGTACCTATTCAAAAAATGATATTTTTAATGATATGAGTTAGGATCACTACAGCCCTCCCAGTTTCAAAAGTCACCAGCCGCCACTGCCATAAGTGCTATCATACTCAACAATAAACATATATCGTCCATAATCAAAATAAACTGTGGCATAAACTGATCACCACAACTTGCAATAATCTGATCTGGCGGAATACATATTGCAACAAAGATTTCTACACATATAAAGACAAAACAAATGAAATTATCCGTTAAAAAAAGCCACACTGTATGGATTCGTACATGCATACGTCGTGAAAAGGGTTTAGCTGCAGGTTCTAATAAATTTACTTGAAAACAATTTTACACTGAACAATATTTTCCTTTCTTGATCAATCTGCTGTTTCTCCAAACATGTGCATTATTCCCTTTAAACAAACGAAATATTTAAACATAACTTGTTTAGTCGAGTAACTGTCTAATCCAGCATCATTTAAACACATTTATAGACACATACACAGCTATTTTACAAGTACCTTCAGCTAATTAGTTACGTTACCGTCAAAACTATAAGCATCATGGCAGAGTCAACTATTTTGTTTAAAGTAAATAAATGTATGGATAGCTAACAATAATGTGTCCATTGTTATAGACTTTCTTATGGCAACCAAATCAGCTTGGTGCGGTACTGACATGTATTTGGTTGGCTGTAACATAACCGAGTCATTTGATGGCCTTCGTTCGAATTTTCAGCTGGACAGTTCATTTGTAATTTTTCTGACTATTTGAACTATTGCAGTGTTTTTTAGTGTATTTAATGATGCTCAACAGCGTCAAAGACAATCCCAATGAAACGATTTCAACCAAAAATATCTGCCTAAGTTGACATTTTAGAAATCTATGTACGTACCATGCACTGATCTTTCTATAACAATTAAAATGAATGAATTGCCAACACTTTTACGATGGCCGTGGTTGCCAAGGCACAGAAAGTAACAGCAATGAACATGGGTTCGGAAATTAATGCTGCTGGACCTTAATTTATAACAGAAACTGTAGTTTATGGACATCCATAAAAATCTTAATTTGCATCAACCAAAATTTACCTGTTTGGGACAGCCAAAAACGAACGAAAAATAATGTTTTCAGGATCAAAATAGTTGGTTGCGCAGATGGGAAAAATTAATTTTGCTGCGCAAAAATTTTTTCATATATTTAACATTGCCATTGTCTGAGAGTAAAAAACTTTTTTATTACCATTCCCTAAACTAGCGTATGTCGCAAGAAATCTGAACAGTATAGAAGACTACCGATTTTAAATTTTCCCCTTAAATTTCCGCATTAATTTTTTTGAAAGAAACAGAGTACTTGTATATAATCCATTCACAGTTACTTCAGCCTTTTCTGAAGCCCTGCTATTGTTCTACTTCCAGGATATTACTCTGCCTCGTGCAAACTAATGTTAACTAAGCCTTGAAAATTACACCAGAGGGACAACGCACCTCATTCGTGCGCACTCAGTTGTAATTATATTTTGTATAAGAACTGTTTCTCGCTAGATGTTACCAACATACCTATTTCCTACCTCTTTTTAATTCAAATTATTTGTCAATGATGCAATATAATTTATAGATAAGATATTAATAACATTTTAATTTAACATGGGAAAAATTAAATTTTATTAATGCAAGTATAAAACTCTTGTGATACAGGGCGTATTTAGGAAATAACTAAACACGTCATTCATGGGGAGATTTTTCAAAGGATTGATTCAGAAGGCCGAAGAAACCGTGAATTGACTATACTTGAACGTGTGTATGAATCCGGTGCGTGTTTTTCTTCTATAAACCACATAAAACGCCCCTCATTTTTTCAATATTTTCAACACATATTCCAAATGATTTTGCTATACGTTAATGCCATTACTAGAGAGCTGTGCTTCCCACTCCTTCATTCCGGTATAATTTCTATATTATTTGATGCAATTTATTTATTGCGAGTTTATTATAGTAGGTAGACAGATCTTCACGTCGCGTTGGCAGCAGGGTCGTCAGAAACGGATCAACTTGCTCAGAGAAGTAGGAACAGGGAACTGTTAAAATTTTGAGCGCAACATAAATGCCATTTAAACCAGCCGACTATTCGCTAGGAGTGAAAATGGAAAGCCTCAGGATGGCCGGACCGGAAATCAAAACAGAGTACTCCTGAATGTGAGTCTGGTTTTTTTCACCACTGCAAAACCTCACTCGGTGCAAGTACGATGGTAGTGCACCTATGAAATTCCATATTTCTTAAAACTTCGTATAAATACGAATACATAAACCGTAAGAAGTTCCCGGCTTCTTGCTTAATCTTGCAAAATATGTGAAAATAAATATTTTTATCACTAAGAAATGCAGAATGCCGGATGTAATGAACTGAATAGTCTTCGTACTGAAATTATAGGTAATTGGTCAATTATTAATTGCAATTACTGAAGTTGAGGATTTGATAACTCTATTAATTTTGTAAACACGAACATTGAATTATAGACGACTTTGTACTCTTTTAGAGTATGCTAAACAGCAGGAAATGCCGAATATGTTGTATCTATCCATGTAATGATACCTTGATTACGTTAGTTCTTCATGCTTACTTTCAGTTCAAAAGTCATTTCTAAGAACGTTTCGAATTGTTTAATGGCTATAGTCTATATTCATATATTTTCTATACCCAAGCAGTTGCATATGTACATGCCCAAATATGCTTGTATTTAATTCGGCAGTTTGTACAAATTGCATGTATCTTCCAGTATATTCGTACTGAGCATAGCCGAACCACTGTCTTTTTTTTTATTAGATGTGGCTGCGCCTCAGCAGAGAGATGTTTAGCCTTATTAGCTCCGTATTATTATAACTGTCGAAGTTACACCTTCTCTGATACTATTAGCATCTAATCATCTTATGTAGTATACAAATTAATACACTTACTACAGTAAATAAAACCAGGCATTCATTATGCAGTTTTACACTTGGAAAAACTATTTCTATCACTTTTTTTTTTTACAAACGGCGAGGCACCTTTTTCTGATTCGAATAGTCTCTTTAAGGTCATTTTATTACGTAGGCTGCTACCAGCAGAAGGCGTTATTTGCGCGGAAGAAGACAGCCTCAATTCACATAAAAACGTTTTGTTTATAACATACCCTAGGATTTATGGCGCATGTGTACAAGAGAATCTATTCAAATATTAAGGTATCCTTCCACTTGAAGGTACAAAACCTGTACCTATAAAATATTATCAACACTTTTAATATAAAACATCTCAGCAGTTAATAAATTGTGCTAAATATTTAACTGATGTTAATAGCCACATAAATTATATATCTGCAATGCACGTAGTCATAGGTTTAATTAAAATCGTAAGTTTCATTACGATAAAACATGGTCTAAATAATGACTAGAAACCATAATTAGTTTTGCAATCAAAATAAAATGTTTCAAAAAATGTATTGTACATGTAAATGTTTGCAAACTAAATATTTTTGTGGACGAATTTGTTTTAACTTTTTATTTAATTCTTTCTGCTGAGTCAGCAATTTTTGTGGTGCTTATTACCACGCTAGCTCACATCTAGAGAAAGCCGAACCAGCGATGGCTTGGAACCCACTCCCAGAGTGACTCATGACTTTATCACATAATTAGTAATCTGATGATTCGGTCTCTACTAAAATAAGTAAAATCAAGTGGTTCTGCCACGTATGGCTAACCTTTACGTAAACAAGGGATGCAAATCTCAATGTTGCGCGAGTCCTTTTACTAAATGTATGCTTTTGTAACAGAAAAAATATGTTAATATGATAGTACGCACGGATTTGTGTTTGTATGTTTTCAACAACAAATACAGACACCTAAGCTCTTTCAAATGGAATGGATATATTATTTTCATAAAATAATATTGTAGTAATTAATCGTGCTGCAAGCCCATATAAATGATCCAAATATAGCAAAACAGAGCGCCGATACGGCTCATTGTTGGCAGAACACAGTTGTGCCCATAGACTAAAGATGAGGTAGACCGCTTATTCATCTTCTGCGCATGTACCCAGCATTGACCTACCCCAAAGGAACACAACTGTCAAAGTCACATGGTCAACAGTGAGTAACGTGTTTGCTTATAACTTAATTTTAAGTGGCAACCACTATTGTATCAAGAAAATAATTTTACCAGTTAAAATTTAACCAAACTGCATTACAAATTGGCTAGAGAAAGTAGCAAAAATTACAAATCAATTGTTTACTAAACAGTATTCTAACCTCAAATCCAGTTCACGCCATTTTTGCTAGCCGTATTGGCAGAAAATCAGTTAAATGTTGGGACATGGAGATTGGTTGTGGGCAACCAGCGAGATTGGTCTACCTAATCTAGTCTGTGGTTGTGACACTGGTTCGCTCACCCGCCAAGCCGTGGATACCACAAACAGGAAGAAAAGTATTCACTCCCAGACAGATATGCGATCGGGGGAAGAGATAACGAGCACCTGCTAAGTGCTATCTGCATTCCTTCCACCTTTGAACCCTGCTGGCTATTCGCCTGGAAGAAGTTTCATCACTCGCCACTGCCATCATTTCCAGCGGTACTGCATTTTCAGGAGGAGAAAGCCCTGAAATCTGAACAGAATTGTGTTTAAAACCACCAATTTTATGGTTTTAGTGAATGTTTGTTTGCCTTTTTTTGGATATGGCATTGATGTGCGCAACAATAAAAATTGGATTCATTATTTCTTCTATGTTATGCCATAGTTATTACCCTGGTCCACTATGTACGTGCAGAGTGGGAAGAAATTTCCTACGAGCCTTCACTCATCGCCAGCGAAAATTTGATGCTCTTTTCAATTATTTCTTTGGTTTTCTCGGATGTTTTAAAGGTATTTTCTTGTCGTATAATGCTAGCATATTGACTTGACAGTGTCATATGCTATTTTTATGTGTATCCAACTTTTGTATAATATATAGTGGATAATGTCTCCGAAGTCTGCACATTCGCCTTATGCAGAGGAGCAAATAAATATTATTTAACAAAATAAGTATTTTACTTAAGTATACCAAATTTCATCAGAACAAAGGAGAAGGTTGTGTGTTCACATGATCAAAACATCGTACACGTATTTTCACCAAGTCTCATATTATGACGTCATAGATTAATGACATTGATTCTTAAATATCTCTACTAAATTTAAAAATAAATGAACAAAACTATGTATACACAACAAAAATAGCTCAACAAAGTAGTGTACGAAAGTTCATCAAGATAGGCAAACAAAACTGTAACTATCGCTCCACCTTAACAGCCCTCGTATAAAGTGTGTGTTCTTTTCGTAGATCACCACATTGGACGCCCAAATCTCCCCCCCCCCTTTTTCTCTCTCTCTCTCTCTCTCTCTCATTCAATGCCTGTGTATAGTCCATTCACGTTTTCTTCGGGGCTTTTTGAATCAAACCTTTAAGAAATTTCTTCATGTATGAGGTGTTTAGTTATTTTCAACATATGCCATATGTCACAAGCGTTTTATACTTGTGTTCATAGAAGTTAGTTTTTTTTTTTCTGTTAAATTGAAATATTACTCACATTTTATCTAAAAATTATAATGCTTCATTTATAAATAATTTGAATAAAAAACAGGGAGAAAACATGTGTGTTGGCAACGCTCTCTCATCATTGCCGAAGCTCAGAGCGGGGGGTGTGCTCGGGCCCTTATACCACCCATTCGGTTGCAGCAGTCGTATCTCTGCGGGCTGAGGAAGTTTCCCTCTCCAGACCGCAAAGAACACATAGCCCAGAGGTCAGGACGCCCTGCACGTCCCGGCGCAACTCAGACAGCCCGCCAGTCAGACCAGCCAGCCGCGGTAAAAATTCCAGTACCGGGAATCGAACCCGAGCCTCCTGGGTGAGAGCCAGGTATCCTAGCCACTAGACCATACCGGATATGTTGGCAACGCCTAGTGAGAAATAGTCCTTATACAAAATACTGTTACACTGAGTACGCACGAATTAGGCGCGTTGTCCTTTGGTGTAATTTTCCAGACTTAGTTAAGCTTTGTTTGCACGAGGCGGAGGAATATCCTGGGAGTAGAATTTCAGCAGGGCTTCAGAAAAGGTTGGAGTAACTGTGAATGGATTATATTCATCTTCTCTGGGAGTGAAGCGTGCTGACGACTGCGCCACCTGGCTGGGTGCTGGTTCTAAAGGCCCCCTCCTCCCCCCTAGGTCGTCCTGCTAACAGCTGCGCCACTGTGTCTGTCCCTTCCACTGCCCTCCAAGGTGACTAGGAGCAGGTGTAACGTCCTTCGCTAACGACGTCGGCCGCTCGTAAAACTGGCCGCTGGACGTCTGCACGTCGACCTCCTCTGAAAGCCCGGGTCACCTCCCCGCGGCCTCCCGCATTTGCGTTCTAAGGGTCCTATGTACTGAAACGTTTTCTATGAATTCGGTGTTTGCACCTAAACGCGTGTCTCGGTAAATAAATATTCTGGAAATACGAAGTTTTGCCAGAAAGGATAAAAAAAAATAACTATTGTCTATATCGCTATATTTTTACTTTCATCGTATTAAGTGTATTAATGGAGAAAAAAATCGTGGAAGTGGTCAAATATCGCATTTTTAAAGCTTGCCTATGAAGTTTCTTTAAGCGGCAAGAGAAAATAACGATTATACGCAGGTAATTTGATCTGTGTACTTTCATCACGTTTAATAAAACTCCATTGTTACATATCTAGTTTAGACGGTAAAGCGTTAGGACGGAAACACTGCACGCCTTGTGCGTAGGAGCGATGAGGCGCTAGGCTTGCGTGTTAGTGTCGCCCGTATCGCTCCCTCGCTTCTTGACCTAGAACGCGCAGGTCAGGCAGCCTGCACAGGAGCATGGACGGCAGTTTCCATCACAAGAGCGCCCCAAAGCATCCGCCCACAAGCCCCGCATCCTCTCTACTGGTTCTTCTGTGGTACTAAATCAATATTGATTCCACACCTGCTATTTCCTGTAGCATTTTCATTAATGCTCCTACAGTTTGTCTTTTCTGTTGGTATGGGTTTTACCGTGTCTGTGCTAGTTTTACCATACCCCTTCCATAATATAGTTTAAGCTATAGGTACACTTGGGAGGTAGTCGTGGCCTTCAACGCCTGGCCATGGCTGCCCAATCCCTCTCGTCGAGATGCACGCCTACTCGCATGAATTCCCTTCCTTTTAGGATTATGGGGCGCAGCCCTGAGACCCATTTAGCTTCTGTCCTACCACTGGCGCACACCTGGTACTTAAAAATAGGGTAAGTTTAGAAAAAAAAAGATATAACGAAGGTATTTTGCATGTCCGAGGCCTAAAAGCGTGAGAGTGCTAGGGACGACTGAGACATGGGCGTCAACTCTCTCATCGCCTCTACGCGCAAAGCACTGAACTGGCGTGCAGTCTTGCCGTCAATAACACGCCTCTATGAGACATTCAGCGGAGAATCTACCATTTTTGACGTAATGATAAAAATAAAGGTTTGGTGGACGTCCTTATTCCTTTTTTAAAGTTTCGTACTGGAATGGACATACCAAACTGTTTCTTCACAGGTTTGTACCAAACTTATGAAAACAAAAACTACCCATGTATTATGTGTTTGGGTGTTTTATAATTAGGCCTATGTTATGTGTCACAAGCGTTTTATACTTTGGTTAATCACGAAAGTATCTTTTTTTTTTTTTGTTAAATTGTAGTTTCATTTATATTTTATGCATTAATTATAATATATAATTTACATTCAATATCAGTAAAAAAAAAACAGTGAGAAAACAGGTGTGTTGGTAATTCTTAGTAAAAAAGACTTCTTATGAAAAATATTATTACACTGAGTGCGCACGAATGGGCAGTGCTTCAGAAAAGTCGGAAGTAAATGTGAATAGATTGCATAAAAAAATTAATAATTTTATTTTTTTACCAAACGTTCCACTTGCACGCATTATGTGTTACATTTTCATCGAATAACACTTTTTTACACTTTGCATATATTTTTTGAATAATTTGATGTCAAATACAACATTTTTCGGTTTCGCTGCAGCAATAGTAACAAATACTAAGTTGTACAATAAAAAAAATGACAGAGTAAACTACTTTCGTGGACTACCGCGACACATATGTAGACCCTAACCACCAAATAACTTATTGTATATGTGATAAAAGTGTTTAATATATATAAACTTTTTTTGCATATATTTAACACTTTTTTTGAAAATGCATGTATTATTATTTAGTGATTAAGATTCATGTAAGCGGTAGCCTACGACACTAGTTTACATTGTAAAATTTTCCATTTATACAACCTACTAAAGGCTGTTCAAGATAAAGTAAGCACTTATGAAATCAACTTTAGAAAAAAAGTCACTGTCCCTGCACGCATATATTTCAACGGCCGCACTGAGTGACATGTTTCCAGTCAAATTGGTAACGATAGATGTAAAGTAGTTCCATTTCTCAACTTAAAAAAAAAAAAGTGTTTAGCGTCCACTTGTGATAACTTATATAATTTTTTTCGCTTTCTGTTTTTTGTTTAATGCACCGGAGCGTAAAAATTGCCAGATTTGTAAAATATTTACTTTTCTAATAATTTCACAGTTTCACCTAACCGACGCATGAATAAAGTGATGAGGCCCGTGGCAATGTTAATTTTACATGAGGCGGATTAATCCATAATAAGTATTCAAGTAGATCTTAAGCAGGGCATTCAAAAGGGCTCATTTTACCTTGAACAGCCTATCATTATTATTATAGCTGCAGAAAAGCTGAAGAATTTTGGATATGACATCTAATCATTAAAAAAAAATACGTAGGGTATAATTTTTCTATTTGAGTGAAATGTAATCACATACAATGCGTACAGTCTGAACAATATTTGGTACAGTATGAAATAGTTATTTTTTTTTGTATCCAATACATATAAAGCAGTGTTCCAACTTGAAATTGTGCTCTCTCTCACACTATGGCACACTCTAGGGGATTGAGACATGTACCCTCTGTGAGCTTTCGTAATTATGTCTCTGACGGTGAAGAAAATAAAGAGTGAAAAATAAATTTTCATTGTTTTTTAAATATCGATCTAATGTACTTTTACATATTGCTATAAAATATATGCAAATCATAGTATTTATAAGCAGCCACACAATTTACATAAATGAAACCTTAACATAATCATAACACTTATCTTACGGAATATCGTTGTTATTACACATTTCATAATCGTAATGATTGCTTTAAGTCAATAAAATATTTCTAACACTTTTGTAGAAACAGAAAGCAAAGATAGATGTCAGAGTGTTCGAGGTTAGACTTGAAAACAACATAGCTATGCCAACAGAGGGTCCAAGAGTGAGCCGCGAGTGAGCATCGTCATTCAATCTCACTCCCACATTATCTCTTCCCAGTTGGGATAGCAGAGTAGGGAAGGTGATATCGGGTAATATATCAATATTATTCTTATTGATATTCATAAATATATCGTTGTACGGAACGGTATAGCGAAAGAAACATATCGATATTCGGTACATCGGAATTTGTTATTTTATGTATTTAAGAATTTAAAAAATGTAAAATTGCTTGGAATATTTCATATTGAGGACACGAGGTATAGCGCCTGTTTCTGGTGCACGCTGCTCAAGTAAACAAAGTCATTTTTTAATTTAATTTTTCTTATTCTAAACAAAGCTTATTAAAAGAGCATTAAAAAAAATTATTTCCAATACCTGGAAAAAATATATTGCTTTCGAAAAATTATCTTTTAATATATATCGGCGATTTATATCAGACTGTCGTTGATAATATATCGACATTTCGATAAATCGATATTCTGTCAACACCCCTACAGCAGAAAGACCGAGCGAAATGGCGCAGTGGTAACTTACTGGAGTTGCATTCGGGAAGATCCGGGTTCGATTCCTGGTCTGGCCATCCTTATTTCGGTTTTCCGAAATTACTCCTGGCGAATGCTGGGATGGGACCCTCACAAAGGCCATGGCCGATTCCTCCCCAATCCCTAACTAGCGCCGTCTCTAATGACCTCGCTGTCGACGAGATGCTAAGCCCAACTACCTACCTACCTACCTACACACAGCAGAGAGGACTTTCTGTCAGTTCCCTTCCTGGTTAAAGTGGCTGTCTGCCGACACCACCAAACGGTGTGCAGAACTGCAGCCAGAACTGTATTACAAAACTGTTCAAAGTGGTTGAATGATGCCTGCTTAGGATAGCATTTCAGGAACGTTGCACGTGTGTATTGCAAATTTCAGGTTCTCCCAATATCTCCAAAGTCTGGATTTCGCAAGTGGAAATTACTAAATCAGGTGTTTTCTCGATCAGTTTTAAGTATGAACAACGCGGTGGAGAAACTAAAAAAGATATCGACAGAGCTCACTTTTACCCTTAAGTAAAATTAACAACAACCCGTCGCGTACGTCCTTCATCCGTCCGTCAGTCATACGTTCGTCCGTCTCTCAACCGAACGATTTACAATCAAACTTCGTCTGTCCGTCGTAAGTTCATTGCTGCAAACTAATAAAAACAAAAATTTTTTAAATAGGGAAAAAATTCTCCATAGAAAGAAGATTTTTTTTGCAGTATTGTGTTTCTAATTACCAAAACAATCATACACGTACTTAGCGGCAATTAATCGATTGAAACAATTTTTAATAGCTTATAAAGCATGATTTTATTCTTTTTACTATTGCATAAAAAAGATCGTGTTTCTTCAGGGAAAATGTAATTTAATTTCATTTTACAGTAACATAAAAAAACATATTAAAACAAAAGACAGCCAAAACAATACACTGCACACACTACACAGCCTTCTAAAGAACTTAGGATGATCGAGTAACAAAACGAGCAAGTTTAGAATGCTGTAATTTTATCTGCTCGTCCGTCAAAAGTGAAAGCTTGCCAAAATTTTGACGGCCGGACGGATAGAATTAATAGCCACCCCTGAATGGTTGTTGGTCACGTGATTAATGGACGGATGGCGGACGGATGGACGCGACGGTTTGTTGTAAATCATGCCTTAATATTACGGCATAAAATTAAATGGTCGCCTATGAAAGTTTCATAGAGGAGCGTTATCAACGGGAAAACTACATAACAGTTCAGTGATGTGCACCTAGAAGCTAAGATGAGGCGTGATGCACATGCTTTAGTCGCCCTTAGCGCTTCCGTGCTTCTAGGCCTCGGATGTGCAAAATATCCCCAGCCAGGCGGCCACCTCAAAGTATAACTGGAGTGTCTGCCAATACATCTGATTGCACAACATGCGAAACTCAATACAAATAACTACACACGTTATTAAAACTGCACATGAAAGAAGAATGCAAATAATTTGTAACATATTAAATATATTGTTAGCTCTCACTTTTTCACATGGTTTTAAAATTAATTCCTACAATTATACCTTAAATCAAAATTAAGTGCATTTTCACTATGGATTTTTTCAGAAAGCAAATTTTGCAAGGATAAGCCCTTCGTCAGGAAACAGGTCATAATAATTCCTATAGTTGTACATGATGAAAAATTAGTACTAATGTTTAAGAATATATCTAATAATTAATTTTTGCATGTTCACTTCAGCAACAAAATAAAATGTAGAACTTTTTGTTAGTTAAATTTATGTACAAAAATTGAATATTAAAAATACTTTTGTACATTAGTGACCATATTGTTCATGTATAACTGTAATAATTATTTATATTGCCTTACTTCACGAATGTTCTCTTACAGAATGTGGGTGCAGCATCTAGAACCGAAATACACATAATTTTCATTTAAGTTAGACTTTAATTACTTGATTTATAGAACATTTAGCTATATAAATTGTAGCAAAATATTTTACTATTTTACATGCATTCGTGATACATACACAAAATAAAATATAATTTTTTGACAATTTAGTTAGCGTGCGCACTACTTTTTTATGAGTTCTGTACGTTGTACATTTAGATGAATTGGATGACACTTTCCTTAAATTCTTAGTGCTGTACTGAATTTATTCTATTCTAACTATTAACTGACGAGAAAATAACATTAAGTGACTATGCTGTGCTGCTGACAATAGAATTGATAAAAGCAACAGCAAACACACAACACCAATATGGGGACGCAGAATTAAGTCAACTCGGAATTGATTCAACTTCGGGATTTATGATATCTAGGCGGGAATTAATTCGACCAGGAACTTATTCACCTCCGAATTTTAAGATGCCCTCTTTTTAACCGGAATTATCAACCGGAGTTGACTCAACTCGGGATTTTCAACAACCCAATTTCATACACAAAATTTGTATAAAAATTAAGTCAACTCGAAATTGACTGAATCCTGGAATTTTGCATTGTTATGCATTTTCAGACTTACCGGAATCATGACAACCGGAATTAAGTCAACTTTGGTCGACCTTATTCCGGATCCATTTCTAGGGGTGACAACTCGGAATTTAATCAGTTCCGGATTTTGTGGCACCTAGATTGGAATCAAGTCAAGCTGGATTTAAATTAATTATAGATTTAATGGCACCCAATTTTTTGTCCGAAAGTCACACCGGAACTAAGTCAACCGGAGTTGACTCAACTCCGGATTTTCAACAACCACTTCCCAGGCACAAAAATACAACCGGAATTTAGTCAACGCAGAGTTGATTCAACTCCAGTTTTTATGGTACTTTTTTTTACATGGAACTCGTACCGGAATAGAGTCGACAAGAAATGAGTCATCTCCGGATTTTTAAAACCTCTTTTGAGGCACCAAAAATATACCGAAATTAAGTCAACATTGAACAGATTGATTCCCTCACTAAAGCTGGTTGCTTAGTGGCGAAATGTTTTAATAGAATACTGTACAAGATGTCGAGTTAAACTTGTGATTTAACTACTAAGGGGCATGGCCATTCATTCACCTTAATTATTTGTCGACTTCTTCCGCTGAGGTATTGCACACTCTAAATTTGAATCAGTGGGAATTGAGCCAAATCAGTGAAAACAGTGCGGTTTGAGCAACTGATAATCAGTGCCAGATAACTAATTAATATAGCTGTCGAATCTCACTGGTATATTTGTGATTTCCCACGGAATGTCAAGAATATCACTGCTATAAATCAGTGGCTCCCAGTTACATTGCTTGATTGCCGGTCGGCAGTAGCTTATCAACTGACTTTCAGTGAATGTTATTTCACTGATTGATGTCATTGATTCGGATTTATAGTGTAGTCAAGATGCTTTCTACATTTAACCTACGTTTATCTCCTTCGTTTTGTTACAATATCAGGTCAGGCTGACTGTAGAATCATGTGAATCTTGTGTGATGACTATTGTAATTGAGAGGTGATTTTTACACTGTCTTGCTGGTAATTATGTTTTCCTACATGTAGAACATTAAAAGCGAGTACGCCCTACGCATGCGTTGTTCGCGTAATAGTTAGATAAATAATTCAAAAAAATATTTTTTTGTCGGTGATTGTTCTTAGCAAATATAATATATATATATATATATATATATATATATATATATATATATATATATATATATATATATTAGCACAATGAGTTGAAGACACGAAACTGCTATATACATTATATAAGAGTAAGACTTTTAATACGCTTTTGATAACATTTAGCTGCAAATTTATTTGATTGTAACTCTGCGTGTGCTGACTACATTGCAACGTAAAAGATAGTCACCTGCTGTGAACCAAAACCTTTGTTTTTTTATACTGACAGTTTTTAAAAAATAATGTAATAAATTTCTTTATCGTAGCTCAAACTATTCATTAAATTCTGCAGGAAATAATTTTAAATGAAATATTTTTACAGTTGTGAATGTTTATTATTAAATTATTTCCATATTTCATTATACATTAATATGTATTCCATAAGAATATATTGGACGACCTTTGTCATTCGTTTAGAAGAAAGAAGATCACTAAATTCTATGACTTGTTTTTATATCTATCTTGAAAAATTGTTCTCAGAATATGAACAAGAAATTAATGTCAAACGTGTACAATTATGTTGATACCGCTTTCGTTTATTCTACCACAATAAACGTATGTCGCTTGATATCTACGAAAACATCCGGCATAGAAATATTTTCATATGCAACAAATTGTGATCTATGCCAATGCATCACGGCGTTTTCACAAGTCCTAAAATATAAACTTAAGTTTTCGGTGGATGCAGCATTGATATAGTTCAGAATAAAGAAATCTTGTTCGTATCTTGCCATAGATGCAACATTGTAATTAATTTTTTTTTGAGACGGACTCCAGAGAAGTGTCAAAATAGTTTCGTACGCCGCTAAACTATTTCATTAAATCAGTTTTAAATAATTTTGCGGCATGACGTCCATTTTTCCTCATTTGCAGTCAGATGTGGCCAGCCGGTAGCCTGCTAAATGTTTGAATTCCAAAAGAATATATTTCCAACCTTAACAACCAACAGTTCAGGCGTTGGCCAAATATAAGATCACCTGCCAGTTACAACGATGTATTTTCCAGCTAATAACCAAAGAAAGAATACTAGAAACTTAAATTATTAAGAACATAAAATTAATTATACATTGACTGATGCCTCCGCAAGGACACGAGTTCAGCCTTGGAAGACACGTAGCGGGAAGGGAGATATGAAACGTCTGTGATTGAAAACTCACACCTAGTGGCGACCAACACCTCCCAGAATGCCGCCATCGTTGAGAAACTTCTGGATACTAATGTCCAGTTGCAACAACATCTTCCCTGATCCGAGATCGAATGATCCTAGTTCCGAACCAGGATCCAGTTTGATCTTGGTTCCAACGTAAAACTATTACACCAACGAAATTTCATGATTAGGATCTCCGATTCGTCGATCTTGGATCCAAAGTTAGAGATAGAGATTAAGTATGAGAAAAATTTTGCTATTGGTTGGTAATATATGACGTCATGGCAGTAGGCGTGTTTTTTTTTTAAATTATAGATAGAACTAGATGTGCGACATTTTTATCGTTTTAAGTGAATTATTGTTGTACGATTTTACTGAACAATATTGAAGTGCGTATAATGTTGTTTTAATTTCCCAAGAAAACAATCGAACGTAGTTCTATCAGTTGGCGTATTTTCAAACTAATTTGTCGACGAAGGCTGCTGATCTCGGATCGAGATTTGGAACCACCAATTTCGGCGGTTCGAAATGCTCTTCATCTCGATCTCTAGTCAAGCTCTGAACTCGAATAGTGAAACAGCTTTCTGTGTCGATCTTAGATGCGATCTCGGATCGAGTTTCGAATCACGATGGTGCATCCGGGCATAAATAATGTCATTTTGTTCGTGTATGTGTGCGGAGTAATCCAGGACGAATGTGTGCAAGAATAAATGCGGCCCTTTAACTCGCCGAGGGGACGTTGTTGAAAGTGAGCTATCTACAGTGAACGTTAAATGTCTCTGTGGGTTGGGCGAGCGTCGACTGCGGTATTTGGAAGCCGGGGGTAACGAACTATGTGCTCGGTCAGTTTCGGAGGTTCATCGGGGTGCTCCCGGAGGAGTGCCGTGGAATTTGTGAACCACACTGCCGCCATTGTGGAGGTGGGAGTAGTTCATTACACTCTCAATCTGAATCAGTGAGAATTTCACTGTTTCAATCAGTCAGACGTATTTGACTTCTGTGCATTTAACTGATGAATCAGTGAAAAGATGACAGATTTCCTTCACTTATTAAGTCAGTGACATTTTCCACTTATTCATCAGTCATTTTTTTCACTGTTTACTCATTGGTTTATTTTTGACTGATGGATCAGTTAATCAGTGTGTAGACCTAAAAATGGCCGTCAAAAACTAAAAAAAATGGCCGTTAAATAATGTGTGTCAAGTGAAATAACAACCAATAAACTTATATAACCAATACAAAATTACATTCAAAAATGTGTTTCGTCTTTCAAAGCGCCATTTTATGAGGTAATAAGAACACACAGCCTTTCATTCCGTTATTACGTCTTTCATTTCGTTTTGATAGAGGCCTAATCGTCACAGCGCTCTGTTTGGAGGTTTAAACTGCATATAATGAAATGAAGAGAGGGTAGTTATATATATTTTTCGTTTCAACATTCCTAACGGTACCAATTAAACCAAAAACTAAAAAGTAAGAGCACACAAATTAAATGTTCACGATTTTGCGGCGAAACTATAAGCTATATATATTTTTCTCTGTGTTTCAACTTGACTTTGTAGTGCAGAGGGTAAGGTAACGACCCTAAGTTGAAAGGCCCTTTGAGTTCAATCCCCCGGCAACTCCGAGATATTTTTTACTTTTTAAAATGACGGTAAATCGTGTAATATAAATAGTAAACTATCGTAAATATGTTTATTTCGCGTAATTATTTGGCTAAATTCAATAAAAACTATATTTGATTCGCCACTGTAGTCAGCCACCACTTATTCAATCAGTGAAATAATTTCACGTCACTAATACAATCAGAGAAAATTTTCCACTGAAACAATGAGTGGTTTTCCACTGATTCTAAGTGCAGCAATTTTCACTGATTCGAGTAGTTGAATTTCACTGCGAATCAGTGATATCCCACTGATTCGAATTTAGAGTGTAGAGATTGACACATTTGTGCAATAAATGTTAGCGCGTTAAAATCTACCTCTTTTTAAGTAAAACAAGCGAAGTACTAATTATTCTGTTGATTAATGAGCTAAGATACTGAGTAAGGGCTTGTTATTTTAACTGAGAGTTGTGATACAGTCAGTTACAATACAATGTGAAAGAAAAATACTACTATTTTCAAAATAAATCAAGAAATCAAATTTATCTTAATCCCTCACTAACTTGGCGATGCCAAGGCACGTGTAAATTAACAACTATGCGAAAAAGTTATTCTCCTGAGCTCTATACAGCGCATGTCTACATGTTCCAGTATACGGATTAATATGAAAATTTACAAGGGTAATTTCGATTCACTCGTTTTGGGTTTGAATGTTGGTAGTGTGTTCTGAGAAGACCTCGCTTACCTAAGGTTCCCTATGTTTTGGCATTTAGGGTGGAATCGCGATGATAAATCACATAGTAGAGGAACAGCAACAAAACGACATGGTTAAAACGTTTGCTTTTAGATCAATGCGATAGTTGAGTAAGTATGCGTTGTAAATGTACATGCCACAATTGATTTCGTTTATGCATTTTCTTTGTAAGTAAACAAATAAAAGAAATTATGTTGGATCAGTATTGATATTTGATTCGCTCTTAATGAGTGGGTTAGGAAGTAATTACTTTTACCTAACCAGAGGGTAGCACATTGATACTTCTTTAAAAATGAGCTAGAATCAGGAACATTTATCTGTCTTTCATTCAAATAGTTTTCATAAATTAACTGATCCAGTCACCTTTCCAAGTATGGTTTTAAGGGAATTTAATAACATTATACTGCCCACACACAGTTTTTACGCGAATTTTTTATTTGTTGACACTCATCGCGCCTCGTCTTGGTAAGTGTTACTCATTTAAAACGCGATGTGCAACCTCAAAGAAATGATTGCCTAGTTGGAGGCGCTCAGCACTCCACCACTCGACTGCACCATCAGCACATGACGTCACAGGTCACATGGACCAATTATAAGTTTTTTTCGCTGTCTGCTTGATCAGGTTGAACAGCTCAGGCATACGAGTCTGCACAATTTTGGCAAGGCCTTTACTCTGTCACAGATTAAAACATACCGTATTAGGCTATGATATACACAGTATCAATGTAAAACTTCCAGCATGAATATTAGAGGGCCATAATGAGTAATAAAAATGTAATGATACATTTCTAGACTATTGTAATATGGTTTTGAAAATATGTTCGCGGAACTACCTTATGGTACAGGAGCTAGCTCATGTCATGTGTGCAGTTCTATGTCCCCTAAATTTGATTGCTGGATTTTATTACACACATATAGGAGTGTTAAAAAAATTGGTCACATGGTGTAAATCGTGGTCGTTTGGTCGCCATATTGGAAAATGGCCGCCACCTTACTTAATATTTGTTTTCTTGTATTTCCGTACCCAATTGTCCGATTTTAATGTCTTATGGTTCATTTCACTCCATTTTTAAATATAAACACATTTTATCCTTGCGAATTTTTGATAACTCTTGTAGTATTTTAACAAGATCTAAAAAATTTAAAACAATTCCAAAAAGTGACATGAGTTATGAAATTGAGCTATTGAACCCGAATAAGAGGCGCAGGGGTGAGATGGATGTAAATTTGCGTATTTTATGTGAAAAAGTGAAGCAGGAGTTAAAGTTGCATACATCATAAAATGGCATTAAGAACATTCAAAGTGCATCTGAGAAAATTGGTGATAGATTGTTATAAAATGTCAAGGACCAATGAAGTATTAAATGTCACATGGCTTGCTAAAGGGCTTATGTACTAATGGCGAAAAGATCTGAAGATAAACGAGATAATTATGACAAAAATCTAGTACTGAAGATAATGATACGAGCACTCAACAACTGTGAAAGATAAGTAGCACGGGATCTAATCAACCTTCACTGAAAACATGTGTAGTGTGCAACCAAGCAAAAAGTAAAGGAGACTCCAAAGTGTACCGTATTTGTGAGTAATCCCGAGCTGAACAACTACTTAAGGCATCTCGTTTTTATCTTTATTCTGTTTTCCAGAGAACATGCACACTGGAAGACGTAAACAGTGTGTTTTCTGCAGACATCCGCTATAACAAAAATTGTATAAGGAAGTATATATTGAATCATCAAAGGGATATTAAAACAAATGTAGCTGATGAAAATGTAGAATAAGATGACGTTAAGGAATCTTTAAGGGCGTTTTTGGCAACAGTTCAGTTTGAATCTAGAGGATATTCAATATCATTCCTACGTAATGAATCTCTAACCGCGATATGAAAAAGTTACTTTTAGAGGAACTTGGCGATAGTATTAGCGTTACATGTGCAATGGATCCTCTTGTATCACAAATTGTATTTTCCAAACGAATAATTGCCAGTAACCACGCAGAGGAAATATGTAATGCCGATTCTATCAAGAAATGTGCCCAAACCTTGCGCAATGACATTCAATATTATGATTTTGGTTTAGAAAATACTGACAGAAATGCAAAAGATCTACATAGGTCTTTTACAAAGATTAAGGCAAAAATACCGAAGTCTTGGTCAACATTTTACTCTGAAATGTTTCCATCATACGAGACTTCTGAGCAAGTACAGTTGAAATGCCACTCCATCTTTCAAATGCTATTTTACCTTATACATAATGGCTCTAAGAATACGCCTCCCCATGTTGGTTTGGCACACACATCATAAAATGACTAGATCAAAGTTGTTAATTCAGACTGTGAATCGACTTAATATGAGTATTAGCTACGATGCGCTTGAAAGACATAATGTGGTGCTTACCTCAAGAATTCTTAGCTATTCGGGGGGAAAGGTGTACCTCTCCCAAACTAAATAAAATCAAACATACCAAATAGAACAGCAATGGACAATTTTACTGCCAAGAGCAAACTCTTTCTGGTAATGGAGGCAGCCATGTCACAGTGTTGGTAGTCTTTCAGAATGTAACCGAAAATGTCATGGTATGTGATGACAGTGAAAACAAAAGTTTGGAGAAGATAGAAACACGCTCCTTCCATAGTCTCCTACCATGCCAAGAGCTTAAATACTTCAAAAAGCCAGCATTAAGAGGAGAAACAAATAAAGACTTTGTAGTGTCACAAAATCCTGATCACATACTACCGTCATCATCAGCAAGAAAACAGGATATGGTTTGGACTTTGTGCAGATACCACACAAGTTTACACAATGACCCAGAATAATGTGGTGTTCCAACCTGGAGTGCAATCAACAGTATTCTATCAGGTGTGTATATTCCACAGACGACAACTGCTTTTACTCCAACACTGCCACACCCTGCAACTGAATGAAAAATTATCAAGACTGTCTAGCCATTGTAAGTCAGAATACAGGGTCACTATGGGCTGATATGGGTGTGTACAGGATAGCAAAATAAATACAACTGCTACAGCCAGAAGAGTTTTCGAACTTATTTCTGGGCTTAGGAGGTTTCCATAAAGCAAAAGAAGTTACTATTTGTTTAGGGAAATACTTGGTGGGAAGTGGAGTTGAAAATATTTTCATTGAAAGTGTACTTGCTGGAAAATATTATTCACGTTCTATCAGAGGTTTTTCTATGCTCACCGAGACTTTGGAACGCTTACTACTTAAGGTATTCTTGTAAAATAACACTGTACCAGAACATATAACCAAAGATATTTCAGAATTAATAGCATGTACAAAGGCTACGAAAATGGAAGAAATAATAACCCGTGCAGAAACTCTTAAATCTTTAATGCCAAGTTTCATGAGAAAGATTGAGATATTTTGTGAATGACAGTGTACTGACAATGATACATTCCGGTATTGGTACCAATTTCTGAGAACTTTGTTTCCTGTATTGCGAGATCTGACACGAGCTCAGAGAGAAGGAAACTAGGATTTAAGTATTAGCACTCTAATGCATGCGCTTTCTCTCTTCTTTACATTTTATATGACTAATTATTCTCTGTGAACACGTGTCTTCCTGGAGGACTCTTAAAATCTTGCTCGAAATTTTCCTGAAATTTATGCTCAGTTCCAAGCAAGGCACTTTATTGTGAAAAACGCACACCGGAAATTCAGTTGCGTGGCTATGGATCAAGCGCTAGAACAGAATTACAACAAACCAGCAAATGGTTATGGAGGAATTATTGGCGTGACGAGGAAAAAGGAAGCAGTGGTACTTCATCTATTCTGATATTATAAAGAGGTAGTGTTTGTAACTTTGTGTGCTTGTGTGTTTGGATGTAGGAGGTAATCTTCGAAACTACTCATCCGATTTTAAAAATTCTTTCACCAGTAGAATGCTACGTTATCACTGAGTGTCATAGGCTATATTTTATTTTAAAAATCAATAGTGATCCTTACTAAAACTCCAATAATGTAACCCAAAGTGTAAATAAATGACCTATAAAATGCCTTACATTGCGTGCGCTGCGAAAACTATTGATGATAGAACAAAATAATGTACTACGGATTTGCAGAACACATCATTATCTACAAAAAGTGTCACGACACCATATGTCTAACTATTATAGTTATGTCACAATAACTATTTTTTAATTTAAAAACGGAATTAAAACGCCGCCGCTAGAAAAGGCACTTTATTTGTACCTTGGTAGCAATCCTTATCAAAATAAATTACTTCACATTCAAGACTGGTTCAGTACCTGTATATTACTTTTTGAATTATTCAATTCGGACATTCCATTCAAAAGATGTCATGAGTTTAAAAATGTATCATTTAATAAAAATAATTAAAATCGTTAGATGATGTTTAATTGGTCATATTATCAACAATTTATTAATCCTTATAAAATAAGCAAGTTTATCGGCACCATTACTAAATACATGTGATTTTTGCTTTTTACTGGACGTATGGTTAAAGAGATAAAATACGATATCAATAAAGCATGCCGCGCAGCAAGGCGATGCCGTGTCAGCCTTCTGAACCTTTAAAATTGTGGGATAGCTTCAAAGATGATTTTTGTGAAGACATCAGACACAGAATACGACAGAAAAATCAGGATTTAACTTTGCAATTCAATGACGACATGTACAATGAAGGCTTGATAGATATAGAAAATAAGCTTTTGGAATTAAATGAGAAAAGTTCAAGTGATTTCGGATTACCGTCTCCTATTCGCTCACGAAATGATTCAATAGATACAATGCTGGTACCTCAGTATAGTGTCAGTGATTTGAATGATTTTGTCAACGAAAATTTTCCAAAATTAGTCTCAGATCAATTGCAAGTGTTTAATACAATAATTGATAGTGTGATGAATAACAAAGGCAAAATATTTTTTTTTGGATGCCCCAGGAGGCACAGGAAAGACATTCCTGTCCAATTTATTACTGGCAAAGGTTAGACAGTCTGGAAAAATAGCTCTGGCAGTCGCTTCTTCAGGAATCGCTGCTACTCTATTAAGTAATGGGAAAACTGCACATTCCACGTTCAAACTCCCATTATCAGTATCTCTGGACCAACAATCCGCATGTTCTATACGCAAAAACGGCCCTCTTGGAAAATTGTTACAGGACGCGGCACTGATAATGTGGGATGAATGTACGATGAGTCACAGAGCCCATGTTGAAGCTGTGGATCGAACGTTAAAGGACCTTAGAAGCTCTACTGCCATTATGGGGGGAGTTACTTTTGTGTTTGCTGGGGATTTTCGGCAGACACTCCCTGTAGTTACAAAAGGGACGCGTGCAGAAATCATCAAAGCATGTCTTAAATCATCTCCCTTATGGAGTTCTATTCAACACCTATATTTGCGAAGAGAGCCTATCTTGGTGGAGAAACGCATAAAGATTTCCCACAACAATTGCTCAGACTTGTAGAAGGAGTTTTTCCTTCTCTAAATTTGGGCACTAATTCTGCTGAAATCATTTTTAATGAGACATTAGGTCAGATAGTCCACAGTCTGCAGCATCTTATAGAAGCAGTATATCCGGGCCTCGAAAATTTACTAGAAAGAGACTTTCACTGGTTGTGTTCCAGGGCAATAGTATCGCCTAGGAACGACACTGTCAATGAAATCAACAATCTCATTATACAAAGAGTTCCCGTCCAAGTCAAAACCTATAAATCGATTGACACAGTCACCAATGTTGACGATGTCGTCCACTTTCCTCAAGATTTTCTAAATTCGCTTAATCCTTCTGGCTTGCCACCTCACGAACTATCATTAAAAGTCGGTACTCCTATCATGCTTTTAAGGAATATAAGCCCTCCTAACATGTGTAATAGCACAAGATTGCTCATTAAAGACTTGAAAGAAAATTAGATTGTCGCGACCATCCTCACCGGTCCAGCAGCCGGCCAGCTGGCAAACATCCCGAGGATTCCCATGACGCCCACGGATTTGCCAATATCTTTCATACGGTTGCAATTTCCCGTAAAAACATCGTTCGCGATTACTATTAATAAGTCCCAGGGTCAAACTTTCTCTTTGGTTGGAATCGACCTACGAAAAGAGTGTTTTTCCCATGGCCACTATAAGTTGGTTTATCACGAGTTGGAAGTCCCGAGAAACAGTACATTTTGCTACCAAACAATAACAGGACGTCAAACATTGTCTACAGAGAATGTCTTAGCCAATAACATATTAAATACTTCTATCTCAGATAAATTGCATTGTAATATAATGTATATTAATATGAAAAATTATAAAAAAGTAAAAAAAAATATCAAATAAAAATAGCAAAAAAACTTTAAATTATAAATTATTTAATTAATTATTAAATTATAATATGGTTTTTTTAAAATGCTTTAGGAGAGTTTACCCAATCTAATTAACGCCGGGTTAAGCAGTTTTTTTTATCTTAATTGCACCCGTGCGAAGCCGGGGCGGGTCGCTAGTAATCTTATAAAACATGAAAAAGTACAGATAGCACAAGTTTTGCCAGATCTGTGTGGTCTTCTGTATGAAGATGAATACCCTTTGCTTCATGAGTTTTCAAAAAACATTACTGCTGCTGATGAACAATGTGTTAGTAGAATTATGAACTTCATGGAGTCTCAAGGAATTCCTTTCAATTCTACGAGTTCAAATAGGGACAAAGAACTGCAGAATATCATTACTAAACAGAAAATTGATCGTCTAAAAGGCACTCATCTTTTGTGAATTGTATACCAATTGGAGAAATAGCTCATTCCCTGTTCAGAAAGGAAAGGTTTGAAGAAAAGTTATTTGGTGTTATGGAGCCTATCAAGAAACTGAAAAATCATTCCGAAAAAAAAACATTAGGCCATTTTGTAGTAAATGTGGAAAAAGAAACTGCTAATGCTCTACGAGTAATTGATATCGCAAGGTGTCGAGGATAAGATCTAGGCAAACTTTTTGCTTACGAGCTAACCTCGACATCTTTGTTTTTTGACCAGAAATTGTTATTTAACAAAACCAGCAAAATCTCAACTGGTCCATCAGCTGGAATCTACACTCCAAATGCCACCAGTTACAGAAATGCCACACTCTCCTGGTAAAGCAAGTGTTATAGACTTTATCGCAATCGATAGGAAGGTACCGATTAAGTCATTGAATCTGAAGACTTATGGAGACTACGCAGGAAGTGTTGGAAAAGTTTTGCCAAGCTTCTCATGGAAGTGAGCGTGTGGACATAATTTTTGACGTTTATAAAGAAAAAGTATAAAAGGGTTTGAAAGGTCTAGGCGATCAGTAAAACAACCTGTAGAATATGGACTACCACATGAAAGCACACCCTTCCCAGTGGATACTGATGCTTTCTGGGCCTCATCGAAAAATAAACAACTGTTGCAGTCATATTTCGTTCGTTTGTTATCCCAGAAAGAATATTCTGCTAACAGTTCGTCTTTTATAATTTATTTGGGTGGTGTCTAGAAAGAAGATTGAGGGAGATGTTTGACTATCAGAAATGGCATCATCGAAGAAAATTTGAGTTTGGCATCTCATCATGAAGAAGCGGATGAAAGGATCCTTACACATATTTCTCACACGACACTGACTTCAAATGTAAGCAATGTAGTTATTTGTTCTAATCATACTGTTGTCGTTAGTGCACTATATTATTACCACGTGACTTGGAAAAATGCTGGCCTTCAGTAACTTTGGGTCACTTTTGGAGTAGGAAGAACATTGCGATACATTCCACTCCACTCTCTTGTTATTGAAATCAGATTTTCTCACACTGTTTTGATATCTTTGCCAGCTATTCATTTACTAACAGGCTGCGACACTACAAGTGAAGTCAGTACAAAAAGAGCAGCATTGAAAATAGCAGAATCTTATGCCGCAGACCTGTTATTCGATTTCGGAAAAGAGGCACTGAACGAGGACATGGAAAAGAGAGTAGCAAAATTTTTGGTCCACTCACTTTCTTCAAATTTATCTACAATGGATAAATTGCGTTTCCATCAATACCATCACAAAAAAAATACGGCACTTTCAAGACTTTGCACCTACCTCTAGGTCTATCCCTCTTAACATTAAAAGAAGCTACTTTAAGTGCTACCAATGGATTCATGCTTTAGCAGCATCTTTTAAGCTCAACCCATTACTGTATGAGTACTGTCAGAAGGAGGACATTTTGATCCCGCAGGTAACAGAGAAATCAAAGGAGCCTGAAGATTTCCCCAAGCCCTGTAATTGCCAGAAGTGCTTTAGAGAAAATGTGTATCCCTGCTGAAGGTTGAAAATAATTCGCAAATGCAAAAATAGTGATTCAGACCAGTGCAAAAACCCTTACATATGATTCATACCATATGCTGATCGGAGAAAAGGTTTACTTTCAGTTCTTCGGCTACTTTTTTAAGGTAAATAGTAATTTAAAAAGTGTTTATCTTTGCCATAAAAAAACTCATTTTCAGCACATGGACATCACAATTTACTTAAAAATTACATTATTGGCTCCTTCATTATTTATGCATTGCTTTAAAAAATAATTGGTTTAGCAAATAATGTACACAAACAAATGTTTGTGCCTTAAAAAAGAGTAAAATGAGCTACAAAACATTATAATTGGATCAGTGGTTAATGAGATAAGTCAAACTGAAAATTATATATATATATATTTTTTTTTTAACTACAAGAGTTAACGAAAAATGCATAAGAGTAAAATGTGTTTGTATAAAAAAATGGGATGAAATGAACTATAAAACATTAAAATTAGACAGTTGGGTATGGAGATACAAGAGAACCAAAATTAAGCAATGTGGTGGCCATTTTCCAGTATGGAGGCCAAACGACCATGAATTGAACCATGTGACGATTTTTTCTAACACTGCTATATGTGTGTAATGAAGTCCAGCAATCAAATTTAGGAGACATACAAGTGCACACGTGACATGAGCTAGCTTCTAGACTATTAAATAACAATTATAACTCGAAACGTAACATTTTAAATTTAAAACGATGCCATCAAGGCGATCGAATGACAGTATTATAACATGGATCATTGACATAAAGAAATTGTATATTGAAAACCCAGGAGAAACAAAACAAGGTGACTAATTCAAAAACTCGTTTTATTTTATGTGACGAAACCTAGCTGGACTGGAACCTAGCACACTACAGATTGCAGATTAAAAAACAAAACTTTTTCTTTTCTTCCATCAGTGCTGCGAGAATAATGACGGCAGTGAATATATAACAACATAAGAAGGTGGTAAAAGTTGTTATTTACGTCTTGACGAGCCAAAAATATACTGCTTTTATTCACCAATGGCCTTAACCTGAATCACTTTTCCTCGGAGGGAGAAAGAGGAAACAAGGTACAAGGAAACGAAACGCTTGTTGGAAACGCGATCGCGATATCCATCGAAGGCGGACTCTTGGAAAACTTCGTGAGGACTTTCCGAAACACTTAAAAAGATTTTGTTTAAACACCGGCTCGTTGAAATTCCTGCGTGATCGTCGGCATGGGAAAAAATAGCGCGCCCACCAACTCCGCTCAGTGGCAGGGACATAATTTTAATCGTCCGGCCCGTCTCAATCTACCGCTGGGAGTAGGAGGAACAAAGAGAAATAAATAAAGAAAGAAACGAACCCGTCATGTTGTACGAATCAATCAGCGGGGGAATATTTTAAATCAGGGAAAATGTCGGTGGAAGGAACCGTTGAAAGAGCCAGTCCTGCTCGACTATAGAAGGGGTTTGTTTCTTTTGTGTGCGGTAGAAGCGTGGAGCTTCGCCTCGCAGCCAGATTAATATCCCATTAATAGCGAGTGACCGGGGGAAATTTTTTTTTGCGGGCTGCCGTTCGCCGGGTAGAGAGCATGCTCGCGTGAAGTCCGGCATTTGAGGTGGAAGAAAAAGCGATGGGAGGCCGACATCGTGCCGGGCAGCAGTCGTCGTGTACGCCTGCCCGGGACCATGACAACTCTATTAATTTGGCGAGCCTGTGCCACCGTGGAGTTACCTTTGACGGCGCGATTTACGGCCCTTCTCAGCCCCGGCGAGAGCCAATAGCGGGGAGAAATACCGGCACATCCATCATGCCGGAGGCAGCCAGGACATGAGGGTGGCCCGCCTATTGCACATCGGCGAGAACTTCCCCTATCCCCACCCCCTCCTCCCTAGGTGGCTGAGCGGTTAGCCTGCTCGCCTACTAGGTCCCTGAAAAATTTGCGGATTATTTTTGGGACAAGGTAAAATTGGAAAACTCTTTTGTTTGTGTCACCTTTGTCATTGATCCACGTGCTATTTGACACCTCCTGGGAGAACCCCGGGCCAATGAGAAACGTACAACAAATGCAAGTCCAGTCATCGCCCTCCACTGTGACAGCTAATGACCAATGGGTAATTGATATTCTCACGATTGCACACGAGACCGTGTAGTCTAGCCTGGAGGTCGTTGAACTTGAGAATTTTTCGGGTCCCTATCGCCTTCCACCAAGGCGATCCGGGTTCAATCCCCGGCCGGGTCACTCCGGATTTTTGCATGTGGGAATCGTGCCGGACGATATGGTTGGTCGGTCGTTTTCATCGGGGATCTCCCGTTTCCTCCGCCCTTTCATTCCGGCGCTGCTCCATACTCACCCCAATCAGCCTCATCGGCTCTCAAGACCTCGATGTTAAGAGCCATCCAAATATCTTCACTTACACACTCCCCCTCCCCCCCCCCACGTTTCGACATACTTCGCCCACTATGGCTCGTGGCTCCATGCAAAGGAAGCGGAGTGCAAAGTTTCAGCGACTCTCATCACTGGGGTCCTGTGAGCCGATAAGGATGAGGCTATGTGAGTATGGACCAGCGATCGAACGAAAGGGCGGGTGGAACGGGCGATACCCGAGAAAACCCGCCGACCAGCGGTAAGACTCTTACGTTCGAAAATCCAAGGGTGAGCCCGCTGGGAATAGAACCCAGTTCACCGTGGTGGGAGGCGAGCGCGGTGGCCGTTGTGACAAACGCTCCCTTGACGTGGTGGGTTGTGAAGTTAGGGGGGTGGGGGAGGAGAGGACGAAATGGAGAGGTGGGTGAGGGGGGAGTTGCATTCCAGTGGAACACAAAGTGTATTGCTGAAAATTTTTCCGTAATTTTATTTATTTCGCAGTTTAACTTGACCGATCATGAATAAAGTGTTCAGACCCATGGCAATTCTAATTTTACATTTGGCGGAAGATAATTCAATGTGCATACAAGTAGATCTTAAGCATGACTTTCAAAACATTTCAGTTCACCGTGAAGAGTCTTTTTTGTAATGCACGATATTGGTTGTCTGAACCCAGTCGAACATCAAATAAATTATTGCTCCTGTCCAATTTTAAGATTTTTAATGTAAATTACTGCCAGCCACCGTTTCCAGACAAACGTGGCGGGTATAATGACGTTTCGGTCACATTTACAAACTTACAACTACACTATCTACCAAAAAGTAATTAGGCACCCGTGAAGATAGGCAATTCAGTACGTCAGTTGACTTGTGTTTCACGGCCTTCAACGTAGGACCGCTGGTGTTTACCCGTGGTAACACGAACACAGAGGCCTATTGTAACATTCTGGATAATGAAATGCTCCCAACACTGTGGCGTTTTTACGGAATGGACCCGTGTTACTTCCAGGATGACAATGCCAGGTGTCATGTTTCAAGGGTTACTACTATGCAGTGGTACACCGACAACAATGTTCGCCGATTGGACTGGCCCGCCCAGAGCCCCGACCTCAACCATATAGAACATCTTTGGGACCAATTAGATCGCCGGGTGAGGACTCGTCAGGTGCGGCCAAAATCCGTTTCTCAACTAATGGAATGGTTGCAAGAGGAATGGCGACGAATCCCCGTGGATGTCCTGCAAACACTCGTAGAGAGCATGCCAGACAGGATGGCTGCTGTTATAGCCGCAAGAGGTGGCCCTACGAGATTCTAACGGGGTGACAACCAACGAGCAAACATTGTGGACAGGTGCCCAATTACTTTTTGGTACATAGTGTACATTTGATCAAAGTAATTTTAATCAGTTTGATGGAAAAATTTCACAATGTTTGCAGTGGAAAGGACAAAATCGTCACCAAACCACCCCTCCAGGAGACCAACACCTACATAGGGTAGCTATTCCAGCGCGCTGGTTTCTGTCATACGTTAGTTTATTCAAGAACAAAGCTGAAGTCGGCCGTAGATCTTGTTGTGGTTCCACGAGAGATCATTGCAAATTGTGATACCTGTCATGCTGGCCGAAATAACTCTGAATTGTACAACACTTTATTACTGGTTATTTTTGCATCCGCGACAATCCTTCTTTCACCGAGAAGTTAAGCATGACGGTATTTCCATGAACATCTCTTCCCCCTCCCCCCCCCCCATCCTTGCTACACATACGGATCCTAGACTTGTGGAAGGGACGCGCCATGGTGGCTATCGGTTAGACTGCTCGCCTCCCAACAAGGTCAACCGAGTTCCATCCCCGGCCGAGCGTCACTCCTGATTTTCGAAAGTGGGAATCGTACCGGACGATGCCGCTAGTCAGCGGATTTTTCCGGGTATTTCCTGTTTCTCCCCGCCTTTGCATTCCGGCGCTGCTCCATACTTATCTCATTTCACTCTCATCGGCTCTCAAGTTTTGGTTGTCGAGAGCCGCCCAAATATCTTCACTCAACTCAACTAGACTTGGGGAAGGTTTAAGAAAAATTTTACCCCATGTCAAAGGCTTAGAGCCTGTCTACAATCGGGCTATCCCAACCCAGGGGGGCGGCGATTTGAGGTCTGAGAGTAACTGTACTCGAGGGAGAGGCAGGTGACGAAGCAGGGAACACACAGTCGCTCGCCCTTACCTTGCCAGTGCTCCGGTCCACGTTTGTCCGCTGCACTGCTACTATACGCCAGTTGTAAAGTACCATTTTCTTTTTTATATATTTTTTGTTGTGGCTTACTGAACCAGAATATTCAATATGCATCGTAAACATTTTTGTTCGTAACTTTAATTTCTTGTGTCCGTTTTAATTACTTATTTATTTATTTACTGAACTGGGCATAGTGTATAAAAACAGCTTGAGACCAGAACAGAAAATGAGCTAAAGTTAGGAAAGCAAAACGAAGTTCTGCAGCCACAGTTATTTGCTCTGAAATTTACCCACAAACGATGTAAAGTATTAGGCAAGAATTAAGGAAGATTTTAGGAAACATTTTCACTCCTAAACAAACAGAAAAACTATTAAATAAAAGCAAAAGGCAAGTGTGGTGGGAGGACGGAGATATAGCTGCTGCCATTACGTTACGTTCTATCTCGCGTAAAGCTTATTCTTATTTAAGGAAGAAAGTTGGCATTTCTCTTCCTGGCCTGTCGATTCTATGGAAATGGACGGGAAATGTGAAATGCGCTCCAGGAGTCCTCGAAGTTTTTGACTGTTCTGCATGCAAAGTCATAAACAATGACTCTTTCTGAGCGGCTCACGGTTCTTTCTCTGGATGAAATGCAAATCGACGGAAGGTATTGTTATGATGAAATAACTGATCAGATTTTTCGTCCATGCAAAAATGTACAAGTGATAATGGCAAGAGGGCTCACTTCCAAATGGAAGCAACCAATATTTTATGATTTCGACACTAAGGTCACTCGGGATTTACTTTTTCATGTTATTAAAAAAGTTGGGAGAAAGAGGATTTATTGTTGTGGCAGTAGTGAGTGATATGTGTGGTAGTAATCAAGACCTGTGGAAAAGTTTAAGTATATCGGTTGGAAATATTTCGTTTCCAAACCCGTCGGACGTAAAACGAAATGTGCGTGTTTTTGCTGACCTTTCGCATCTTATAAAATTACTGAGAAATAACTTTCTTGATTATGGCATACAGTTACGTAATGGAACAGTAATACGGAAAGAACACATAAGCAATATAATAAAAGCCATGGAACTGAATCCATGTTCCAAGCTATCGGATGGGCATTTAAACGTCAAACGCAGTGCAAGGCAAAGTTAAATACGCGGAGCAACTTTTTTCACATCATATTGCTATTTATATATATATATGCACATTAGAAAATTCAGCCAGAAATCGGGCAATTTTTTGAAACAGTGGATACATTCTTTGGTGTCGTGAACTCCAGATTCATCAAAGATTGAAAAAAATAAACAGTGGCACAGTGCATTTGGTCTTTTCATTCACGAGCAACTTAGCACGTTACAAGTCATGGAAAATGAAACAGCAAACATGAGAATATTGCAACACAAATGTCTAATGCCGTTCCAGGAAGGCATATTAGTAACAATGAACTCACTTCGTGACCTGCGTAATTTTTAAATGTGTGATATTCACTGAAGTGCATCCTCACGTCTCGTCTCAAACAAGACGTTCTGGAAAGTTTTTTGCTCGCGGATTAGAAGTGTCTGACATGTAAACCAAAACCCTACAGCCGTGGATTTCAAGTACAGGGTACGTTTATTGTTGCTAAGATGCGAAATGTCTCTGCCAGTTGGTGCGTGTGTTAGTGATGACAGCTTGGCTGACAAGCCATATTTGACAAGACAATGTTTATTTCTTTAAACACTTGTCAAGAGGAACGAGTGAAAAATACAACAGAGCATCAATCTTGTGACGTGTCCTTCCCTGACATGACAACAGAACAGAATGAAGCATTGTGTTATGTTGCTGGCCACTTAGTTCACAGCACCAGCAACGGGAGTCTTGCCTCTGATGTTCCTGCAAACGAAGGTATGTTGATTTGCTGAGATACACTTTTAATTAATCAAACTATTGTCAGTAAATACACTTCTTATGGCATTTTCTTTCGTGTTTGTTTAGATGGATCGATAGAAAAAATTAGTCGAGGTGGTCTAACTATTCCGTCGCCGGCCTTTCCAAATACAGTGAAAGTAGCGGAGGAAATGTTTCAACATCTCCATGGCGAGGAGATAAACACAGAGGCAGGCATCATACAAACATTTTATCACTCTCTGGTGACAACATTTCTATAAACTAACCCAAAAGTTTTCATGAAGCGTGCCAGAACAAGAACATTTTTTCATCTTAGGAATTTAAATAGGAAAGCAGAAGAAACTAGCAGTTTAAAATGGAGCAGAGAAAGAAGCAACAATTCACACGGTCTTAAAAGTAAGAATGCATAATCTCTCAGCCTATAAACATTCATAAATGTAAGCTGTAATGTAGTATATTTCAAATGCATAAGTTTATATATTTGTAAAAATAGTCATTGTTTCCAATTTAACAGTAAGCATTGTTCATGTTTCAAATTTATTTTGTGTTTTGCAGGGTTTGGAAATTACTGTTTATTGCTATTTTGAAAATTGTTGACTGTTTTCCCCAAAACGTAATTTATTCTTGTTATGATATTTAAGACTGATATTTTAGTGCTACGAGATTGTAAAATCAAATATATAGAAATGTATGTTTATCTAGTATTTTTTGATTCGCATTTATTTCATGTGGAGTATTTGCATTAGACCTACGCCGCATTCCAATTGGTTTTCATTTTGGTAATTAGCGATTTGTAAATTGCGTTTTGTAACTTCCAAACGGAACGGTTCGTTTGTAATTTGTTTAATGTTGTGCTGCTGCTTGGAGTTATGGCAGCGAAGTTATATCACGAAAAATTACAGTGCGCGAATAGGTTAGGTAAAAAATCTATGTCCTGTAATGATGTTACAAATTGTAGGAGGCAAAAATAAATGGAGAACGATTAAAGTAGGAATGTAAAATAATAATGACTGCAAAGGATGCTCGCGCATTTAAAAAAGAATGTACAAAATTCGGTCGGCACATCAAGGTTGAAAATAAACGCACATCAAAATTTTTGGCTTAATTGTAATATTATTTTACTTGTACATATAACTTAAAATTAAATTTTGATACGTTTTAATATCATCACACAAATATATTCGGCTTACCATAAAACAAGAAATCATTTCTCCCACAGTAGCTAACAACCAAAAACAAATATGACTGTGACTAATTATGATAATTTGTTACTTGAAATCTTCAAATCTGTCAATACGCAAAACGCAAACCATGAAAACACGTAATCGATTATGCAGACAACCGGGTCACTTGACCATTCGGTTAACAAAAAGTGTCAATTGGAACACGGCCTTAGGCCGTGTTCCAATTGGTTTTGACATTGTTAATTTGCGATTTGTAATTGGCGTTTTGTAACTTCCATTCGGAACGATTAGTTTGTCAATTGTTTGTTACTTTACTACTGCCTGGAGTTTGCGATCTGTAATCTTCGAAGCAGACAAAATCGGGTTATGTGACCATTTTGTTAGCAAAAAAAGTGCGAATTGGAACACGGCCTTACGTAAGGAAAATTTAAGTAACAAACATTCCTCGGTACGATACGCATTATCTAAAACACTGTGGTAATAAACACGAGGGAAAAACACTTCGTGTAATTTAAATTATAATGTTACAAGACATGTATATCTTAATAAGTTAATACCAGTAAACATGCAATTATGTTTTTACATGGCAAATTGCCAGTGTTCACGAAAATTCCCTGTAATTTATTTGCTAAAATGTTGGGTACATTTGTTTCTAAATGGTTTCACGCAGAATACTACAGCGGTATGGCTGCGGAATGCGGGAGGGACTGCTTCCAGCTACGTCACGGGGTGAGGTCGCCCCCTTTCCACTTTTACCCCGCAAAACTTCTCCTCGCTAACAACCTTGATCACAACCTGTGCATTAGGACAAGGAGCGCTGATTGGTGCACGTGACCCTCTGATGTCATGGCGTTGTCCCCAGCTGCCGTGTCCCAAGTCAACCTTTGTCCCAAGTTCAAGCATTCAGAAAACTGCACTTTTGTTTTAAAATTGCTCCGTTTTTGATTATTTAATGTTTACGAAATGGTTGATTTGAATATTTATTTATAATAAACGCCTGAACGGTTTTATATTAAATAACCTCGCCTACTGAGGGCACAATTTTATATTTTTAACTTGCTTTTTGAAAGTTTTAGCTTTAAAATAAAATTAAGACCGAATTAAGACATCACTAATTATTGATTACCATTTCATCATATTTATTTTGAGAAAACTCACCTTGCACATCAATTGTTTACATTATCAACGTAAACATTTCACGAATCGCCTGCTACACCGGCCATCAATATCCCTAGGTACGGAATATGAGGGACGCCAAGCTGTGTTTACACCGTGACCCCGCGGGGTCGGGCAGGCAGACCGGAGCTGCATGTCTGTGGGAATGTTTGCGATGGCAACACTGCCCCCTCTGCGGCCAGGGAATGATGAGCTAGCGCGTGGATGACGGCTGTCTTTGGACGCACCAGGTCCTGCGGCTACGGGTCGGAATGACGCCACGATTTTTGCTGAAGGCTGTTCACGATAAAGGAAGCACTTTTGAAACCAATCTTAGAAAAAAGTCAGTATCCCAACCTGCATATATTCTATCGGGCAAACTGAGTGACATGCGCCTAATTAAGTTGGTAACGATGAAAGGGAAGTAGTTCCGTATCTTAACATTCAATTAAAAGTGTTAGGTATCCAATTCTGATCATTCAAATTATTCATTTCGCTTTCTGTTTTTTTTTTTTTAATGCATCGAAGTGTAAAAATTAGCAGATTTATAAAATATTTACTTTTTTAATTAATGTCACAGTTTTACTTGACCGACGCATGCATAAAGTGATGAGGGCCATGACAACGTTAATCTTACCTAGGGCGGAATGATACACAACGTGCATAGAAGTAGATCTTAAGCAGGGCTTTCAAAAGTGCTCATTTTACCATGAACATCCTATAAGCCGCTTTCACATCTGTCCAAGCGTGAGGCACTCTCAGGGATGCAGTAGCTTGGGAGGAAGGTTCTCGGCATGAGAGGTGGTGTGGCAGCACCATGCTATAGTAGCCAAGCCAAGTTGCACCGCACACGACCCTTTCAGGGTGGATGAAACGTCTCTTATAGCTTCTCTCCACTCAAGGGGGCCCAAGGCTTCCCGGGACACCCCTGATTCCGCAAATTGGGCTACGCCGCCCGTTCCCTATGGGTTGCCAGCTTCCTCGCGACTGGCCAGGGGTATCTGCGGTGATGGTCGGACCGATAGATGGTACCTAGTCTCAACCACTTGGCGGGGTATTGGACCACTTAGCACTCAGGCTGTTAGGGCCCAAAGTCTGTACTTCAACTGAGAAGTACAAAGGCATGGAAATGAGTGCGGCCCGACGCCCTCCCGAACTGGGAACTGGTCACGTAACACCTCGGTGGTCGAGGGAGCAATGGCTTGGTTGCAGTGATGAAAATATGGAGAATATATGACTATATATGATATAAATTCTCCATTTCAGAGCAAGGGCTGCTATCCCAGGTGAACCGCGATACCGGGGAGGGGCCCCGACTGCTCTCTTGCGCCCTGACGCCAAGGTGGTGGCCACTCTGGGTCATAGAAATTCCCCGCCATTAAGGATGTGGCTCCCAGGAAGTGGAGTGTGACCGGCCCTTCATTGGGTGTAAGGCTGTGCCCAGTGAGGTCTTCTCAACCACTTGTGGAAGGGACTTCCTCTTGCCAATCCATTCGGGGGATACTGTCGGCCATGAATAACCCACACGTGCTATAGAAAGTAAGTGGTAGTACGGGACGATCGATTGGCCACACCATGAGGTTCTCTCTGGTGTCCGATCATTGTGATTGGACTCGTGGTTGCAGTGGTTGACTCCGTATGCTGGAGGAGGTCTGGAGATATTCCCATCTCTTTGACAGGCTGGGCGGTTAGCGGCAACCTTCTCCGGCTGTGCCCTGGAGAGGCACTAGGGGTATGGATAGAACCCCGGCCAGACAACACACTTGGTCTCTGAGGACGAGGATCTCAGAACCTCTGGTGTAGAGGGGGTAGGGATACGCGGACGTGCCAGGCTTGGGCTTGGGTCTGGCCAACGGTCGCATTAATCCTGGTCTCTTTGCGGTGAGAGGACGTGATTCCTCTTCGCCGTCTATTGGGAGGCCGAAGCACGGCAAGGCCGTAAGGCTAAGAGCGTTGCGTAAAAACAAAAACTACAAGACCGAGAGGTCCACTGTAACTGTTTATACTTGTTGAGTACGTATACAACGATTATACGCTATTCACTGTAAATTGAGCACTTTTTTAAAGCCTTCTAATTTGAAATAATAGTCAAAAAACATATATTTTATTATAGCCTTAGACGTTAACTTGTGAGTCCGGTGAAATATATACTCATTTTTTATTACTTAAGTGGAAATATTTATTTAAAAATGAGGTGGAAGATGTAACATACCGTGTAATGTAATGTCTCGAACACACTGCACATAACAATATACAATGTGTGAGGAGGTGTTACAAAAATAGAATGCAAAATAATGATAGACTGGGGGGAGAAAGGAGTTCTGTATGCCTCTTTGTATATGAGGGTTACGTATCTACAACTGTTGTAAGTGTAACGAATTTTCTGTGTAGAGTGCCGCACCTATCTGCGCATTCACGATTGTCTAAACTGAGTAAGAGAGTAATGTACTTACTGGAAACTAGAATTATTCCCCGTTTAAGGAGAATGGTGCACGAAAACCGTATATTTATACAATTCTTATTAAAAATTATTTTATATAGAATTTTTCAAAATTGTTGGCTCGACAAGAAGTAAATAACAATATTTTGAGCACATTCTTACATTGTTACAAATTCACTGCGTTCATTATTCTTGGAGCATTGGTTGAAGATAAAGGGAAAAAAAAATATTTTCTTCCATCAGTACTCCGACATTAATGACGTATTATATACGTCTTGTCAAGCCAAAGATTTCGACAAACCATTTGGAAAACGACTTATATCGAAAATCGCGTAAACATACTGCTTTCATGCACCATTCCCCTTAACTCTTTGATGATCTCAAAAACATAGTGTGGGAACTGGGAATTAAATTTACTTTAGTGATGTTTGAAGGCAGTCTGACGTGTTACTTTTGCCCCACCTCATCCCGAATGTAAACAGGAATACACACACCCTTGGTCTTACCAATGTGACGTAACGTATACCACTTGTACATCCAGCAACACAGAAGTCTGGTAGCAAAAATACTTGTGGACAGAACCAATATATACAAAAACAGGAACACTAGGAGAAAACTGGTTACTAAGTACTACGAAATGACAACAATTGGCGACTGTGTTAAAAAAATTGTCTGGAGGTTTAATTGAGCTAAAAAAACAAAGTAATTCATTTAGATAGCATTACAGATTAGCAGATTATCTGTGGCTCCGAAAATATTGACAATATTATTGATATATTCTGCTTTGGGTGGTAGCCTAGTGCACTCGTAATGGTTAAAACCTAGTACACACGGGCATCTTTCTTGTACAAGAAATTGAAAATAAAGGTAAAAAAGAAATTGAACACTAAAGTGCCTACTAGCTAGTATGCACAGAATTGTGTGATCCATACACACGACACTAGCTGGTGAGCAAGAAAGTAGATGGCTGATGTCAACTATGTATCTTTTGGAAGCAGTTTTTAGGGTTGTAGGGGTAATTTGTGCATTATCAATAGCACCTGCCATGAAAAAGAATAAAAAATGTTGTCCAATCAGACATATTTCAAGCACTAAATATATTCAAATGTAAAATCACTCACAGAAAAAAAGACAAACCTCTCTATCTTTCAAAATTCTTACACAGAATTATTTACGATAGCGGGACTGTTAAACATTTTATCGTATTAAAAACGTTAACATATCTTCTTATTGCCAGCATCAACAAAATATGTGTTTTTTTTTTTTTTACATTCGACTTGTACAAGAAAGATGGTGATAAATAGGATCGTCCCTATATGGCACTGACTAGTATGCAAGGTCTTGCACACTCGGCGGCCGTTCACACGATGCAAGTCGCGGTGTACAAGAACGTGCTCACTTTCTTGTACAAGAAAGATGCCCGTGAGTACTAGGCTTAAGACTTAATATCCTCAAAATAACGCCAAAAATCTTTAACACTCCTTCAAAAATAATTACATTAGTTAAAAAGTTTGCAATAGTTAGCGGCAGAACAAGGAATTCAGTTCAGGTTTGCAGTAGTAAATGTCGACAAAGTCGGGTACTTAAGAAAAACATCATGGCGGCGTGAGAACATGTTTTAGAATGTCTCACTAAGGTGTTAGGTGAAACACTGTATTTGGAATTTCTTAGCTGGAATTATTACTGAAAACGTAGAATTTAGAAGATCTCGAATTTCCCGATGATCAAGTACGCTGACAGCGCATCTCTCCGGATGCGCAGCGCCTCTAAATGACGTATTTCCTATATGTAAGCGCATGGCAACGAGGCAAGCGGTATCGTCCTTCAATTTTAATCATTTGCATGTCGTGCTTGATTGTTGATGGGAGGAAAAAAAATTACTTTTTGCTCCACAGTAGTTTCGTCGTTCTGAAAAACACGCAAAAAGAAGTCACTAGGCATATGGGCTATATAAAAATCACAGATATCTCGAAGTGTACAGAAACCAATTCTGTACGAACCTAGGATGGTTCCGTCAGGTTGCCGCTTTTTGTGCGTTTGTGTTTCGAGGCATCCATTCTCGTATATTTATAGCATCGCATTATCTTAATTACCACGCTGCCTCGGCTGGTCCGGAACAGATATTTCACCTATGAGAGTTTCTAGCAGTTAACACCAGGAATTTCTAGCAGCCCCCGTAATTCGACCTATCTGCCGAAGCCACTTATTACCACGATGCTTGACACAATCAATCAAGGAGCAGGAAATTACACCTTTCATCGCCACGCTCGTCGTGGGAGCGCTGTATTTTAATGTTTACCTCCCCATTTCAACGACAAGCCCACTGTTTGAAATATTGCACGAAGTAGCAGCCTGGGGCAGGAGACGAAACGAATGACGCGATGGTTGGTGTTTGCTTGCGACAATCACCGGACGTCAGACTCGGGCACATAAAGGCGTTCGTCTACCTGGAGCTGCGTTCAGAAGCGAGGGAGCGATAAGGGAGATATTGCCACTCATGTGAATTGCGCCATCGCCGCTACGCGCCAGCACGCCAAGCTCAGATCTGGGTACACTGTCATAGTCGTGCTGCGGGTACCCATGTGACTTCAAACGGTGACTCTAGAATTTTAATGACGGGGTATATGTCTAACGAAGTTCCGTCGTAGTTCATCTCGTGTCCGGGAAGTGTGTTTCAACAAGTGGTAGTCTAAAACAGCTGTTTTTTTTTTTGTGAAGTAGGAGGGCTACAAAATACTATTATTAGCATGTGTGATATCTTGAAAGTAGCACCCCGTCCTCGTAGGGGTGTGTTTTCTTGTAGTAGGTGAACATAGTTGGGACACGTTGAATAACCTGTATTTCATCCCTGTTCAAGCGACAGCTAGGCAGGCCCCTTTAACGTCTTTCAGCCTGTTCGATGTTCTCATAGAGAAAGAAGATAAAGCATGCGTTATTCTTGTCTCATCTTCTCATAATACATCTATTAAATACTTTGATGTGAATACGTCTTTAAATTTGCAACCATAGTGGGAGGCTTTCCAGAAAATCCGATGATAACAAAATCAGGGGATGCAGTTTGGCATTGCAGCTCCGAATTTATCGTCTACATTCAGAATTCAATCACACCACTCGATTGCCAAAGGATCAATGAATATGTTACGCTGAGTGAGGACTGCGAAGCATCGTGCGCGGCTTGGGGGATGGGGGGTTCGCATTTTCAAGTTAGTTTCGTCACGTGTGCCAGATGTATTGGCATAGTTTATTTTTTTACAATGTTGATATTCTAGTAAAACGTATTTAATTAATTACCTTTATTGCCTAAATAATATTTTTTTTTGGCGAATATGTGCTCCGGTTAGTTGCTTCATTGTGTTATTTATTTATGTAAAACGACTATAATTATTAGATTCTTAAAAAATTGTTTTATTCACCACAAGTTGGCCTGGTTAAATAATCAATGACAAATAGACTTTATAATATTGTACTTTTGGCTCGTTTTGTTTCAGTATGCAAATATCATTTCCTTCGTAATTGTTCTGAATGAAGTTAAGTAGCTCTGAAATCCATAATTTCTGCAAATTACTACTGAAGATAAATTATTGAAAAGTTTTGGTAATCGTTTTAGAAGTCTTTCAGTAGTCGTTATATAATCGATTGTGCATGTGAAACACCGAGTTCTGAGCACACACGATTCGATGTAAATGCGACCTGCCAAGGTGGCTGCCTTCTTCTCCATTTCTAACAAGCATGTTGTCAGCTACGATTTATTTGCTCTCGTTGTTCTACATTACATCTTTTAATGTAATTGTGTTTTTCACTGCCGTTTAGGTAAGTTTGTTTGCGGTGATTTTCACTTTATCCCCTTCATGTTAGTGTTTGTGTATTTACCCTACTTCTCTTTTATTTTTATGTTAATAGGTGGTCCACGAGTCTCGGGGAGCCCGTTCGTGTACAACTACTAATGGCATCCTAACTTCATATTGCCTGCGGGATGTTATATTTCTTGGCAACATCCTTCCCGAGATGTTTCTGCACTTCTAGTCGTGGCGTAAGCTGCGCCCAAAGTTTTTCCTTCATTTTATGACTTCTGGCCGCTTCTACTCGTCAAAAATCAAGTAATACATTTCCATTATTTTGTGTATGATGGATCGTGCTGCTCAGAATGTTAAACTGCTAGTAGACAAAAAAAAAGAAGAAAAAAAAATTGTTTTTGGCACCAAAATTTTCAAATTTACTTTCGATGTAATTAAAAAAAATGTAATCTAAAATTATTTTACTTGCTTGAATGTGCCCACGAGGCACAAATGTAATTTAACCTTTTTAACGACATCGTGCTCGATGCGTTATTAACCTCAAATGATGAGGTTCTTAATCTTGTTTCTTTAATGGACAAATAAGTAATCATGTAACAAATGTGTCCAAAAAAGTTTGGTGTGACCTTTCTTTTTTTTTCTTTGTACCGGGTACCAGTTTAAAGCTTATATATACACACATATAATATAATATATATACACACATATAATTAGAAGAATAACCATATAAACAAATACAAAATATTTATTATAAGACATGATTTAAAAATACTCAGATTATTTATATTGAAGTGATTGGTTGTTTGACTACATGCACTAGAATTTATTTAATATATGAAAAGAGTTGCCATAATTGTGTTTTCTCTTTATCATTTTCTCAAGTGCCCCTATGTATCAAGTATTAACAATTTTGCTATCAATGAAACAAGTAATTAATATGAAAATTATTTCCAATGTGGCACATTTATGAAAACAAAACAACTGAATATTTAAATTTAATCAATCTAGCAAAATTCTAATTTTGCTCATGTGTGTTTAGTTTGAACTAAAAGCTTGACTACATTATTCACTTATTAAAAATCGGAGCACACAAACCAAAGGTTTTATTGTATCACCATTTCTAATCCAACTACACACAGAAGTTCCGGTCCACCTTCCTGTCCATGTGTCTTCCTGGTGATGGAATGTAAGTACATGTGGGTGCTGGATTTCACTTCACGAGGCTGACACATGATAGAAGTTACGATGCTCGTTAAAGTTTCAATCTGTATCTCTCATCAAGATCAATCGATACACAACACTGGAAAATTCCAAGAGGAAACAGAATAAAAAAAAAAAACAGAAAAGCAACTTATTACGAAAAATATATGTATATATACATGACCAATAGACAACACATAGAAATCAACACAGGCAAAGAAACCTGCTAACAAAGTAAGGACAATATTGACAAAATAAGTAAGAATTAAATAGGTAAACACACAAAGAAACGCACTAAAAAACAGGAGTTTAACCAGACACGACATAATAAAAGCCAGGAATGCTCCAGTAAATAATATAAAGACCTAAAGCCAGAAAATTCCATGAAGGAATCGAGTCAAATAAAACAGGACAGCAAGCTAAATGCGTCGTAGAGGCACCATCCCCTGGCCTCGTTTTGTGTGTCGTAATCGTAACGGTATGTTTACTTTTGTAGTGATATTCTGTATTGTGTTGCCGTCTTTCTTCTATAATGTCACGTGCATGTTTTATTTTTGATTCGAATACTAAGATCGTTAAATGTCTCCTGTTCTAAAACCTTTTCTGTTTTTCTTATTGTTGTTTTTAACTCTCATTTTTATCAAAACATTTTCTTGATTTTATACGAGTTGTTATACACATTCAACTCTTTCTACTGTAATATCTGGTTATAATTAGAGGATATTGTTAAGATCATCTGTTGTCAGTTTGGCATGGTTATGCTGGTTGGTTGTTTTATGTAATGTATTTCTTCTTCTTTTCGTTACTATATGTAACAAACGGGCTTCAATTAAATTTTTAATACTGTCCATTCACGGATATTCCTTTAAACTTTTGGACACATATCAGAGTCTCACGTAAGTTTTCTGTGCTCCATTAATATTGTTATTCTCTAAGCGTTGACAAGTTAATAAATGTAAGGAAACCTTATTGACTGTCAAGTAAATTTACAGTGTCTTAGTTTCAAAATATGTTTTATATTTTTCAGTAACTGAGAGGGTGAGACTATACTAAATACAAAACAACATGAAATTAATCTTAACACATAAACAACCAAATAAAGTAGGTATTCTAGAAATATACAACTGTACGTAATATTCGATAATATTTTTACTCAGTATTAAATCAATCTATTAAACAGCAGGCATGTGTGTCATGGAATACAGTATCATGTGCTCACCAATAAAAAAGTCAGATATGTGATAGAAATAATTCAATCATATAAAATGTGTATTGCTTTTAAATTAATAACTCAAAACTACTTGCGTGATTTAACTTTATTTCGTGTTGGTTGTTAAGCCATTGCTGTATTGCAGGCTTTTTAAGCGTGTTCCAAAATGAAATGAATGAAAAGTTAACATCTACAAATGAAAAACTTCCATCTACTTTCGAAAAACGATCAATGGTATATGGTTAATCTCTTAGCTGAAGAGGATATTCTAGGGCTAATTTGTGCGCTTATCACGAATTCGGGCTGCGATAATCTGATGTCACAGCCCTGATAACCTTTTCTAAGGCACGAAGCCAGGTAAGGACTTATGTTGGAATACTATATCACAGCTATTGAGCGGAGGTAGAATGTGTAGATATGTATTTCTTCAGCACCGTACTCATGCGTCCAGACCCCAGCCCCGTGTGCTGCGTGATTTATTAATAACATGTATTTTCAGGCTTTGCGAAATGCAATTCAAAATATTGTGTACTTTCACCTCGGCTGACACTCGCGACACGTTGTATCTTGACCCACCCTTCACTGCTACTGCTGACAGCCGACCGCTAACATGGCACGGGAGTGTCGGGTCAGTTGTGTTCTTCGTGGGTGTAACTGGTTGGAACAGCTTACGGCGCGTAGAGTTTGAGGTCGAGTCTTGGGCTTGTGTATAATTTTAAAACAGAAGTTTATATTTATTTTAATGTGTAAAACTGTCCCTGCCCCACTGAACCTACTGAGAAAAAACAGTGAGTTGATAAACAATACTTAAAATTTCAAGCAAATTTGAGCAAGTTCCAGAAACACTTAATAAGGTTTAAGCAACACGTCCATAAAGTATTATGTAACATATAGCAAAGTCGTCACGAGCATAAGGGACTTCGCTAATGCAAATATGTTCTGACTTTCCACCAATACATAAATCCCAAGCTTTTAATATTTGATGTACGCTGTTCACAGTGAAGTAAGCGCTTTTGAAATAAACCTTTGTAGAGAAATCACTGGCCGACACTACATATAGTTCAACATTTACACTAGGGGCAGTGGTGGCCGAGCAGTTAGCTCGCTCGCATCCCACCAAGGCGATCTGGGTTCAATCCCCGGCCGGGTAACCGGATTTTCGCATGTGGGAATTGTGACAGACGATGCCGTTGGTCCGCAAGTCTTCTCGGGGATATCCCATTTCCCCCGCCCCTTCATTACGATACAGCTCCATATTCACCTCAATCGCTCCCATCGGCTCTGAAGACCTCGCTAAAAAGAGACGTCCAAATCTCTTCACTCACTCAACATTGACACTGGTTGCTCCGCTGTCTGTATATTGCAAAGAAATTCAATGTTTTAAAGTCTTCTTAGGATCGTAAAGGTACGTACAGACTGTTGGCGGTTATTTGAGAGCTTTTGAAATCAGCCTTTGAAATATATCACTTCCTCCATCTGCATATATATTAAGTGGCGCACTGACTGACAAGCGGCCAGTAAAGTTGGCATAGACACAAGAAACACAGTTTCATGTTTACATTGAAACTTAAGTCTTAGGTAAACATTTGTGAACACTGAAATTACTTTTTTTTTATTGCATATAAAGTGTAAGAACTATCGAATTTGTAAAATATAACTTTCCTAATATGTTTATAGGTTTATTTGACTAACTCACGAATAAAAATATCAGGCGCATGGCAAAGTTAATTTTACATTTGGTGGAAGAATAAAATTATGCATACAAATAGATCTTAAGCAGGGCTTTCAAAAATACGCAGTTTACTGTGAACAGTCTATACGCACATGCGCTGCGCCGAGTAGTGCGCGATGCACCCTGTTCCATCCGAAGTCGGTATTTCCGCGAATCATCAGAGAGTGTTGTACGCACATGTTGCACGTAGCGTGAGGTCAGTCGAGTACTAGCCAGCGCTGTGTGTAGTGCCACATTTGATCATGTAGTGGAGTATAGTGAGGCATAAACACTGAGAATAATTGATTTGTACTAGAGTAATGCTTAATTCGACATTCTAATCAAGAATCGCAAACTGCTGTAGCATTCTAGTAGTGACAACGCAGGGGTTCTGGATACAAAGAGCAAGAGTTGCCTAAGTGCCATTTGGTACCCAAAGGGTTAAGTGTTCAAGGGCTAATCACATCTGGCGAAAGGGTTAAAGGAGCTTAAAAACCACCAAAAAGCTGTAAAAAAATCAAAATGTTAACAAATGATTCAAAGTTTAAAAAGGGCTAAATGTACTGAAAGGGTTAAATTTATATAAAAGGGTTAAATTTATTGAAATTGTTAAATTCAGTGAAAATATTAAATTTATTCAAAGGGTTAAGTGCCAAGGGGTTAGGTGTTGAAAGGATATATGTTGCCTCTACAGTGTGGGAGCAGCCGCATATGTGTTGCGGTGGGCTTACCCCTGCTTTTCCCTACGAGGTCGGCTGTGATTGGTCAGGTGGTTCTTGGAGAAAGAAAAGCACAAGGGATATTTGGAGAGCATATATTTTGCTTCTTTGGAGTCTGGAGGAAGACTGAGCTTTGATTGTGTGTAAGGAGAGGGTGTCAGGAGTAGCAAAAACTTGCCTGATCGGATGAGGTCGGAGTTGTGCAGTTAAGATAACTTACCATTAGAAATCTAGTGTTTTAAAAATAACGAATTTTGACCATTACCAATCCAGCAATAAGTTATTACTGACTAATTAGCAACTGCACATTGAACAATTATAATTACAAGCACAGAGATAATTACCAATTAAACAATTGCAATCAATAAGTACCAAGATATGATTGAAATCAATAAGTACTAAGAGAATAATTACGAATTGTATAATTATGTAAGTAATTTCATATGTGCAGAGACCTTAAAAGCATGTCTGCACTGCAGTACTCTTGACTTCAGACTGAACTCAGAATTTATTTGTAATTAATTATAAACTCCTACCCAAAGGTCCCAACACTTCCTTTAAGTAGTATATAAATTAAGTGGTTGAATCTTCAGTAAAGTATAAGTATATTATTTCCCACCTCACATAACTGTATGAGACTCTTCCATTTTACATTGTAATAATGTTCCTTCATGTACTCCCACTTGTTAAAGTATGTGTAATTGCATATTATCGTAATTGGTAGGAATGTTTAGCGAGCACAGACTCTAAACAATAGCAGTATGCCTGGCTTTAACTATTACATCTCATTTGAAGTAACAGTAAAAAAATAGTTCTCTAAATGAAGGGTGTTAAAAAAGTATTTTATAGCCTTGTGTAACGGAAAGAAGCTCTTCTCTCGAAAGTCAGAAATATAAGGAAAGACTCTTTATTCTACAACAAATCTTATAACATTTCCCACCTTGTGTAAGTAAAGACTATTCCTTCATTTTTCCCAACATTTCAGTATAGTGTACATCACCTCTTATAACATTTCCCAGTCAGTGTTTGGAAATTCTCATTCAAAAGACTATTTATTTTACATCACCTCTTGTAATATTTCCCACCTTGTATAAGCAAATCGCTCCAACAACAAAATGCCAGTGAATTGCACAAGTACTGTAAGCTGTGGTAGTAATGAGTCTGAGTGATAATGAGATGGTGGTGCCTCTTAATGAACCTCTTAAAAACTCGGTGTTTATTTTCGACGATATGGCATGTGAGAAACAGACTTGTATTCAAGAGTACTTTAGCTTGGGATGGCACGTAAAGGTGGACTGTGTGTACCTTGGACAGACTTATTCGTGCATACCCAAACAACTGCTTCGCGACAATGCTAATGGCTTGGTGCCTTTTTGCATGGACGAAATGCATTTGCAGCATGTGTACGACGACCACATCATTACAGACATGATGGTATCAGATTTTAAGAGGCTGTGTTCATTGTTATGGAAACAGAAATACAGATTCTTGACGACCGTAAAATGCTGGCCTCTATATAATGCAAGAACCGAAGTGGATTCGATCAGTTCATCGTCAACCATCGAGAATGAGATACAGCACATCGAAAGTCGGGCAGAGTAGCCTCAAGCTGCAGTTTGAGAAAGACGAAGTTGGAGTTTTGATCTTACCAAGAAACGATGGAACTAGCGATGCTGGTAGAAGAATAATTTGAAATGTTCGCGATCCTGCTACTAAACATTTCATCCTCGAATCTGGTAATGGATTCATCTCTGAATTATGCAATGTGTTGGCCAATAAGAGCAAATTCTTTCGCAGTTACTTGTCCGACCTCGGAGTGAACATGGAGCAAGTGAAACCAAGATCGTTCGCGATATGGTGGCCATAGCTGAGTACAATACGAATGTTCAAGGGCAAATTATCCACCGTTTAAATGTGGCATCGGTTCAAAATGAAGGGAAACTAAAAGTACTTGAAGATTCCGTAGAGTATATATTCGGTGCCTTGATTTCCCACCTCGCCTCGAAAACAGATATTCATTATTTCAGCAGGAACATATTGGATATCTGCAGCAAATGACTGGGTAAGATCGAAAGTATTTTGGTGGAGACTCACGACTAAACCTATAATTGAGAGCAACATTAACAATTTTTATTCAGCAAGATGTCGGGCATTGCCAGCGACTTCCATCGGACTATTCAGTCTGTTTGGTCCAATTATGTGCTCGCCAAGAGAGCCAAAATTCATGTGAGATAATAAATAAAGAAATGTTTAAGCCCATTACTCATAGTCTCGATGTACTCAGGAAGGGCGATGGAGCACTCATAGCCATGAAAATCGAAGTTGACGATACTGCCGAGCCTATGAAGAATCGAAAACACGATGATGTATAGATGGATTGGGACAATGGATCAGATAAGGATTTGTCGCACAAGAAAATGGTATCGAAGAAAGCTCTAAAATCTAATGCTCTGCCTCGATGGTTCCTATGATCGTACACATATCATAATAATGATACAATGTATGGTGTATACAGGCATAATGATAAATTGTTCCTCAGTGCTGATGAAATAGAGTTTCTACAAGGTGGTATCATCTTAGTTGACTATCACAAGACATGTAGAACCCTTGGCCTGAATGTACTTCTATCTCACAAGGAGCCCAGGGAGTTTACAGAATCTGACCTGCTGGAATACAAGACGTTGTTCGAACTCAGGCATGCACTTTACCAAATAACAATCCCGAGACCAGTGCTTATAAGGACAAAGATCGCATAAAAAATTGACATTCTCGCAGACCTCTTCAGTGACCAAACACTGAAAAGTGGGGATTGTCTGAAGGAGATAGACAGAGACAAGAACATGAACTATGTATTCTGGGACGACCCGAAAGAACTAGTGGATAGACTACGACTACTGATCGCTCCGCAAAAGGTTGGAAATTATTCGCATGCCAATGAGATTATATCCATCATTGAAGAACTGAAGGAGGGGGCTACATATGATGATTCTGATGGGAATCGCCCACGAACGGGATGCGGCTGTCAAGCGCAACTACTGCTGTCGCAAGGTCATGATTTGTGGGATGAAAGACCTGCTTCAAGCCGACCTCATCGATCAGATACTGTATTCTCGAATCAACAAGGGCTACATATACATGTTGACAGTCATCGATTCCTATAGCACATTCTCCTGGGCAAGGCTGGTCAAGTCGAAGAATGCACATTATGTCACCAAGGTCATGGTGGATGTGTTGAGCGAAAAACACATCTCGACCACTCCGCAAACTGACCAAGGCAAGGAATTCTAGAATGCAAAGTTCAAGACCCCGATGAAGAGACATAACATAACAGGACTCTGAAGGGGAAAATGTGGAATAATTTTGTGGCAAATGGCAGCTACAATTGTCTTGAGCTACTGCTGAAACTCGTCTGTGAGTATAATTTTACGGTGCACTCGACATCTCGCATGAAGCCCGAAAATGACAAGGACGACTCACTGGTTCGGTCCGTGTATGCTATTCCAAAGAGGAAAGACCCACGCACGCCCAAAGCTAATCTTGGTGACCTAGTGAACATCTCCAAACAGAATGGCGTCTTCGGGAAAGCGTTCACAGCTAATTGGAGCCCCGAACTGTTTTTTGTTCGACATATATGCAACTACACTCAAAAGGCCTACTTTCTCGAATATCTGAACAACATATCCATCCACGGTGTCTTCTACACTGAGGAGTTCCAGCCGACGAAATTTTCAGACATGTATTTGGCAGAAAAGGTGCTGAAACGAAATAAAGGAATGGTGTATGTCAATTGGTAGGGTTTCTCTTCTTGCTATAATTCCTGGGTCGCTGAGGACATTTTGAAATAGCACTTACTAATGTTTTAAAATATAAGATATATATTCTTATGTAGATGTATACATTTAAAATAAATTACTGTGTACCTTACTTGGCAGTCATTCCATTCTTGCCTGGCCTTCTAGACAATATTGGGTTGGAGATAGCTATCTCTGTGCAGGAACAGACCTGTGGAAATGCTATCATTGTTATGTGCAGAATGTGATTGTGAAAACTATGAGAAAGTGCGTATGCATGCAGTTACCTGACATCGTGCATATGCAGGCTTGCAAAAATGTTAACACTGCTCTTGCCATGCAAGTACAGTTTGTTTAAACTTGGTCAAGGTCAGCTGCGCTGTCTGTCCATGCATGCGATGTCTCAGTGCATTCACACAATTGGTCAGTTGCTATCACGTGGCAACTCGGTGATTTGCTGACTGGTGTCTGAACAATGTATTAATGGTGTAATACGATAGGTTCAAAGTCAATATGATGTCATAGGGCTTGTATACTTGTATATTATAAGTTTTAAGGGGGTCAGTTTGGGGACTTAGTTTGAAAGCAGCTCATGTGCAAGGTGGATAGTTTCGGCTAGATTTTACAGTCGACATCATTTTCAGTATCTGCGATGCCTTCGGACATTCCAGAGCTAATGGGATCTATGGTCATGCCATGGACTGCTTCGTGTGTGGTATCAGCAGTGCCATCTACTTCTTCAGGCTTGACACCGACAGCACCATCAACTAGGTAGTGAAGTCCAGTTTTGCTTCTGAGAAACTGATGCACATCAACATTGGACTACAGACCAGAAGCTAGCACAGTGTGATAGTGAGCTGTTCGCAGTTCGACACATGTCAAATAGAAAATGTGAAAATATATTTGGATAGTGAAAGCTACCTAACATTGATGTGAACATGAACTTTGAAAATAGAGAGTACCTGCTGGCCCATCAGATGTACGTTCATTTCCAATCATCATATTATGGACACACTTAATCGACGATATTAACCCTGCTACTTTCAAAAGTTTGGCATCGCTCATGGTATTCGATGTGAGTAAACACGACAAGCATACTGCCTCGAATCGATTGCAGGATCAAATTCACTACACATGGAAATATTCCTGCAAACACATACAGATTCTGCTGATATTTCACTACCAGCTTGTACCGTACAATTGGCGAGACAAGCCGATCAAAATATTGTCGTGAGCACATCTGAGAATATCAAAATATAACTGCTCACACACTAGAATTGTTCAGTTGACTTCCGAACACAGATAGAAGCAAGGTGTGTAATCTGCAAGTCTTCCACAGCCAGTGCGGCTACGTGCTTGAGGAGATCGCAGTGACCTACAACGACCATAGCAAAACACGAGCGCGCTCCTACCGCTCCCCTTATTCGTGGGAACTGTTGGACGAGAAAATCAAGAAGAAGAACGATTGGCTGACCAAGTACCACCACGTACTGGAGTGGGACAAATGCAAGATTCTGTACCACCAAGTGGGAAACGTGCTGCGCGACTTGCTGATGCGAGGACCGGTCTATGTGGCAGGGCCCGAGCAGGAAAAATGACTGAGTGACTTGCAAATACGAAGTTGAAATCATCGATGTGCAGTGCGAGTATGGTTGTCCTTCGCTGTGCAAGCTGGCGAAACTTTACGTCGACCAGCACCGACACGTCTGTGACAGGTCAGAATCTGAATGGACACATGCGTGGAGGAACAAAAAGCTTCTGAGCAACTGGCGTACCTCGACCATGGACAGTGAATCTGCTGTCTTCGATTAAACACAAAATCGTCGACTCGAAGAAGATTAATAAAAAATAATAATTTTTTTTTGCCAGTTATGTATATACTATGTGTATAAATAAATGTTGTGTAAAAAACATATATGTTGCATTTGATTATTCGAACAATCTGTCCACTTGTACGAAATGATGTTAATAAACATTGTATTTAAGAATAATAAATAAAATATTACAGTTTACCTACTGTGCAGGAATGGTTAATGTCACCTTTAAGTACAGACCAAAGGCGACATATCGAGAAATGTATGCTGTCGGCGCCCCCCAATCGGAAATGTATAGTATCCAACATGGAGGTCGCCGACAGCACCATTTATTACTAAGAAAAAAAAACATAAACAAATATGACCATCATCTGGTGGGCAAATTAATACACTAGCAATACTAGGTGGCACACTAGGTATTGAAAATTATGGCAGTGGAGCGAATTCGACTAATTGGTCGAATGTAGGTGAGATCTTACCATATGGTGGCCATGATGCCTACCAAGATGGCGGTGGAGCGATGTGACGAATTGGGTTGAATAAAGGTGAGAGACAAACTCTAAAACAAATGACAAACGGAAAAACCAAGATAGCGGGCGAAGAGGCGACACGAGAGACAAGATAGAAACAGATGGGATGAGAGGGAGACAGAATGAGAGAGTGTGTGAAAATAAAGGAGGTCGGGAGCATTCGGAGAAAACTGGATGCTGGATGGTGACCCAGGCGGGATAGCTTGGAAGAAACCCCACATACATGGAATGCAAGATTGGGAAGTGGGCACATTCGGTAGGAAGGAAAGAGAAAATAAAGGAGATCGGGAGGACCCGAGAAATCTCCGCACACTTAATGGTAGAGGGTGAAAAAACCCCATGGATGATAAAGCACGAAGTGCAATAAACCAAATGGCGTACTGGTTACCAATATGGCGACATACTGGCTACCAATATGGCGGGATCCAATATGGCGGTTGGGTGATCGGAATTACAGAGCATGATGGCGGGATTCAAGTTTGTGGCGAGCGCCTCGCGCCTCTCCCGAATCCCGCTTGTCCTGGAATCTACTCGACCCTAATACTCACATAATTTAAGATGCTATTGAAATTAATGTATGTTTACAGTTAAGAAACATATGTGTGGTTAAATTTCTCTGTCCACACACACGTTGCGAATAGTCACTATGCGGCAAATCACATGCCCCCGCACGTATTATCATTCAACGAAAATTGTATTTCGTCATCGGCAACCGTTGCAGAAATTTTGGGGGTGTCGACGTTAAATGGACCATCCTCATATATTGTACCTACAAGAAACAAATCACACAATTGGTATTCATCCATAAATAAAATTGAATTATGAACACTTAGCGATTTAAAAGAAAAACAAGTTCATTTTCAACATCATTGTTTCCTCCCCTTTCGTTACTGTCACAAAAACTGTAAAAAAATCTTTGTAAAATGAAATAACGTACGGATGGGCATTTGACTCTTCCGAGTCCGAACTATAATCTGTTTAGCCAGAAAATTGTTTGGAATAAAACACAGAATTCGACATATTTGTTTAAAGGCAGTTAGATTCTTGCATTTATTCTAAGGAACAATGCTGAAAATGTGTTCTGCCTCAGCGTCAGAACACGTTTATGGATTTACGATTGCAAGTTTTGCAAGAGCAGCAACGTTGATAAAAAACAACTTTTCGTAAAAAAAATTTTGTAGACAGTTTCAACCCACATTTCAAAAATATCGATTTTATTAAGTTTCTCAGTTTCTACATTACTCAATAGAAAAGGCAACCACCTATAAGCATAATTCTCAAATCTGATATGACGAGTAAAAATTCCTGTAACAACTTAATATGAGATCTGACTAAGTTATTTAATTTTACCTGAATTTCAAACGATTTTATTAAGATTCCCCTTTTTCGATTTTCCTTCAAAGTGTATCTCAAAGGGGAATTTCTCTTGACTAAACATCGCTGAGTTAGAATACGAGTAGGCCTATATTTGTATATTATTATTTAACTGTAGATTAACCTCTATTTATTTTTTTCATAATTTACTTAAATTATTTAATAACGATTGGAATAAAAGAAAAAACAATGCACAAATATGTATGGCTTTAGCTGAGCGTTATATATATATATATATAAAATACACACACACACACACACACACAAAGTGAAAGCACGTGTTTAATAAAGCCGTATATGACACAGAGATACACACAGGAACAATACAGTGCATAACATAACAATGAAAACATGGAAGAAACATGTCTTTACAACATATGCTCGAAATGGCAGCCCCCTTCAGTTATGCATACGCGAGCACGTTTCACCATATTTGTGGCCACTTTCTGGAGAACACGTACACTGATGTTGTTAATCTCTGTCGTAATGTTTCTCTTTAAGTCCTCTATTGTATTCGGATGGTTTTTATAGACATTGGTTTTCAAGTACCCCCAGAGAAAAAATTCTGGAGGCGATAAATCTGGTGATCACGGGGGCCATAACCCTGCCAATATGAGACGGATGCAAGAACTGCGTGGTTGCATGCGAAGTGAGGCATGTGGCGCCGTCTTACTGGAACCAACAGTCACGTTTATCAAGGTCACTGAGTGCAATAAACTGAATAAAAATGTCTTGATACACTTCACTATTCACTGTTGTTTCGAAAAAAAAGGGGGGGGGGGAACTTTCCAACGACGTGACACAGCACACGACATTCCAATTTTTTGTCAATGCAAGGGTTTTTCGTGTAACACATGTGGGTTAGCAGATAACCAAATCATACTGTTTTGACTGTTCACATAGCCACTTAGGTGAAACCAGGATTCGTCAGTGAAGAAGACCTTATCCAGCTGCGAAATTCCATGGTTGTCGACAAATGACGGAAACCATGTACAGTAAACTAAGCGTTTGTCTTTATCCGGGCCCTTAAGTTCCTGAACACTGCGAACATGACATGCACGAAGGTGTAACTTCTTCATTGCTTGTTGAGCACTTCCGTACGAAATGCCTGCTTGAGCTGACAGTTTAGCCTCCATCAAAATCGCTGGTCTCCCTGATCTTTTCTTGTCTGCAACTGATCCGCTTTCTCGGAAACGGTTTATTAATCTCATTATCGTCGCATTGTTAGGAACAGCCGTATCCGGATACCGCAGACGAAACTCGTCTGCAACACGTGCATACGAACGAGTGGAGAAATAATATTCAACAATGAACACTTGCTGCTCTAGGGAAAACACCGTGTCTGCCAGGCAACTAACAAAGCTACACTGCGAACGTCGTTTGACTTGTGTGTGATCCGCCATTTTACATCACTGGGACGCTACTCCCTCAGCGCGGGGGTATATCGGTCCCTTGTGAGGGACCTTGGCCACCCAGTTGGTTGTCAGTTAGCTTGCGGAGGCGAGGAGAAGCTAACCCCCTCCCGCCTCCGCACCCATCAAACATATTTTATGCTGCAAAGCTAGCATTCTTTTACAGGATTCCCAGGGTAGCGCCTGGGAGCTGTTTCCAGTGTGTGTGATCGATACCTCGCCTGCTCGTTGTTTATACGTTTACAGTATCATCTAGCAGTTGACGCCACAACTAAAACAACTTATGATACTACATATTACACCCTGCACTTTCATGTGCGCGTCTTTTCGATCATCCTGTACATAATATAGTCATCGAAAGGAAATAGTTTTTGCCCCTGCAGCATTAGCTACACACTAATTATGTTAGGCTGATGAAGAAAATGTACATTATTGATATACCATGAACAGTAAGAAACAACTGTAATGTTCGTAGAAGGCATGAAAGGAAACAGTTAAGAAATCAAGAGTATGTTAGAGTAATTGCTAGGAGAGGTTACATTTTCGCACATAGTTTGGGGTTTTGAATTTTCGTAACAAAACACTCAAAAATATTACTACCGCCATATTTTTGTACACACGAACGTTTATACAGTTCGCATAAAAATGTATGTGTTTCATAACAAACACACTACACGTAAACGGTTAACTAATATTTTCCAACGACTTTGAAAATTAATGCGTATTAGCAGTGTCCATGAACAAAATGGAATAGTGCCTAATAATGTTTAAGAAAGTAAAATAACAGGAATGTCACAAAATCAGTGGAGAGACTTCAGCGACTCTTAACAATAAGGTGTTGAGAGCCGAAGTGTGTGAAGCGAGATGGATATGGAGCAGCGCTGGAGTGCAAGGACGGGGGAAACGGGAGATCCCCGAGGAAACCCACCGACCAGCGGCATCGTCCGGCACAATTCCCAGTCCGGGGGTTGAACCCGGTGCGCCTTGGTGGAGGCGAGCGTTCTAGCCGCTTCATAAACAGATGATTGCTGCCCGTATTGTTTTCCCGATAGTACTGACTTTCGTTGGTGATGCCAATATTATTGAAATAGGGGATATTTCGCCAGTTGATGCTTTAGATTAATAAATTATGTTATAGGCTGTACACGGTAAAGTGAGCTCTTTTGAGGCCCTAGTTACTTTTTTCTTTTAGCCATTTGTTATCCTCTACCTACCATTTAAATAATTTATGACAAGTAAGCAATAAACACAGTATATATATTCCACCACACTCAGAAGTTAACGTCTAAGGTTAGATAAACTATATTTATTGACTATTATTCCAAATGAGAGGGCTTTCAAAAGTGCTCACATTACCGTGAATAGCCTATAGTGTGTGTTATCACAGTATTGGTGTACACATAACCGTCAGTGTTCAGTAAAAACACTATAGGCATTATCAACATCGTAAAAATTTATTTGCAGTTAACAAAAAATCCTTTCATAAGTAGTTGCCAGACATTTTTTGTATAACTACAGGTAAAATATAGTAACTGTACAACACACTATTTAATGAAACATAAAAAATATAATTTATCTTAAAATTTATAATATACTACCTTTTGCCCGCAACTTTTCCGGCGTGAAATTCGTATCTTCGTTACAATATTTTTAAATAGTAACTATGTCTTTAAAACAGAATACATATTATAAAACAGAAAGTGTAATGAAATGCAAGTCCAAAAATCAGAGAATTGCGGCTTTTAAGTTTGTAGTTGTTATTAGCAATCGGCCGTGTAAACAAATAGGTAAGGCTTGTTACAATACTTCTTTGTAAACAATTTTATTTTCCATTTAAGTTAATATAACAGTTTTACTATTAGTTTATTTTTAAGAAACTGTTAAACATGTGTTTAATTATTTAATTTTATAGTATTTTTCAAGAAGTTTAGAGTAAATAGAACAATCTAATATTTCCTCTCTATACAAACTTTAAACCCCAATTTCACACATTTAGGGGTTGTATTTTGCTAACTCCCTTCTTAGTGGCCGCCTACATTACGTAATGAATGTTTCCTCCTTATTTCATATATATATATATACATACACACACACACACACGCACACACACACACTACAATTCTCACTTATTACCATTCTACTTCCATTTTTCACGTCCTATTGTAACGCGGTGAAAATTTGCTGTTTTCCCTAGCATTATTACATGAATAATCATGGCTACTTTTTTTTTTTTTTTTCCAAATAACTGTTTGTAAAAATATAAAAAATAATTACAGCGTAATTTACCCGGGGCCTAAACAATAACGCTATAAAAACGACTCCGGCACGTACTACACAGGCAGCGGCTGGTGGGTAATAAACGATGGCTCGAAGAAGAATGCAGAGGCGAGCTGGCTGGGTTTCCTCCCCATACCTTCCCTACCTTCCGATTACATCGTTACCTGTGACATCGCCTGCCGAACGTCTCTTCCTAGGCTCCGTGGTCCAAGCGGCGAGGCCATCTATCTACCTGGGGGAGACCTGCGGCCGTCAATCAGCGGCGATGTCATCCTCCAGGTGGTCTCTGCCCGGAGCTCTCTCTCTCTCTCTCTCTCTCTCTCTCTCTCTCTCTCTGCAGCTGTCGAGTATCGCAGTTGTTACCACAGCCCAGCCGCGGGCCATTTCCTCTCTAAAGGTTTTTCACGAATAAAGAATATTAAGGCTCCCAGCTCCTAGAGCTTTCCCCCGCATTTGAGACTGCGAAGTGCAGCAGCGAATAAGGGCGCCAGTGCCACGCGCATCAAGTGCACCATCGACGCTAAGCGCAAGGTTTTGAACCGGCGTGCAGTGTTCTCGTCGCACTACGTGTACCTATAGGACTTTCATCAGTGACCCTGTTATTTTATTGGTGGAAAGTCTATAGGGAGGTTTAATGCAAGGCCCTTGAGTAGTTTTGTGTGTGCCTAAAGAGTTTATTCTGAGAGACAGCATTTTGAAAAAGCAATTTTTCTCAGTAGTAGGGTTTGGTAGGTTGATGCACAACGGATTCCGGATTCGGAGCTGGAAACGGCCGGCCACCATGTTGTTACGCCACCCATCTGCCATCTTTGACTTATATGACCTTGAGATTGGCTTTTGACCCTTGACCATGGTGACCTCTTATCCCAAAACCCAAAAGATTGCGAAAAAAAATTATAAAAATTAAGAATTATTACGAAAATTTTTATTTAAAAAACTACAAAAATTATTAAAACAAATTTCATTAAAACAATTTAAAAATCGTTAAAAAAAATTGATAGCAAATATTTTATTTCTTATTAAAAATTATAAAAAATTATTATAATCCATTTTATTTAAATGCGATTAGAAATTTATATAAAAATTTTATTATAAAAATTTGTATAAAAATAGTTAGAAAAATTAAGTATTAAAATTTAAAAAAAATATAGATTTAAAATCTACATTTTCAGAGGTATTCCCAGCTCCACAAATTAGTCACGCCTGTTCCATACCCAACAGAGGCCTGACTCCCTCACCCACACCCCCCCCCCTTGCCAATACTCATTCCACCATACTGATTTCATCGTTCGTACTTTGTTTCGAAGGCCTCTATATTGGTAAGTGTCACGACCTATTAGTCGCAAAAAACACTGTTTAAAAATTTATAATTTTTTTTTTAAACTTTCACCTATAAAAAATGTAATATAAATGCTTTAAAAAATTACAAAAAATGTGTATGGAAAATGTTTTTTAAATAAAAAAATTTAAAATTGACTAAAAATTTATTAAAACATTCTTAAAAATTTATTAAAAAAACATATGTGTTACTGGAGGCCGCCATTATGGTAGGCAACCACCATACTGTTAGCCAGTATCCATACACCATGTTGGAAGCCAGTGACCTTGACCTTTACTGCATGACCTTGAATGACCTTGTGCACAGAAACTCGATAAAAATCCATTAAAGTTAACAAACATAATACATTACAGACTATTACCGCCATAATTCCAAATTATCCCGTTTACGCGAATCGCCTAGAGTCGGCGATGCGCAATGCTTGTCCCATTGGAACGAACGTCGTGCATCTGCACAGATATAATCGAAACCCACAGTTTAGGCAGCTGGTAGAGACGTACACCTCAAGGCTTCACGAGTGTGGAAATAGACAATGCACATCGTGCAATTCCCTAAGAACTAAGAGCATTGACTTATGATAATCGCTGGTACATATAAAAAACAATACACATGTGTAATGTCCTTAAAAAACTGATAAAATCATTATGTTTATTAAAGAGGCGAAGAATTGTAAAAAAGTATTCCTTATATAATGCAAAACAATATTGCAATGTGTGTAAATAAATAAATGTGTTTAAAATGAGAATTCTTTAATCTCGAGTCATGCCCCCGTCCTTTAACATCACTGTTGGTAATGAAAAAGGTTTAAATCAGTGTTTAAAAAACACTCTTGGTAAAAAGAGTATCAAAAAAATGTTTTATATTGGTATTTATAAAACACACTGTCGGTAAAGTTAGTGTAGGTACAGTCTAAAGTAAAAGAGGGAGAGAGAATCTAGCCGCCACACACACCTATATATTAAGTGTACGACCGTAAATACATTTATAAAACGAAGGAAGCGCGTGTAGCTCAATGCAGGCTGCCATATTTGTCGTCTCTAGAATTGGACGGCAGAAATTATTCGCAACGTCGGCATTTTTTGCAGAACACCGGACCGGAAATGCACATGCGAACAGCAGTGGCCAGCTGCCGGAGAGAGAAATATGTTCCGGATACAGCTATCAAGGCTTGAATATTTCATACTTAATGTCTAGAATACCAACAGACAGAGACAACATATTAATTTAACATGTAATACTTCGAGGAAACTTTGCCCCAGTCGAGAATAAGTAAGGTCGGAGCTCGATCCCTGGTGCATATGTAACCCTCAGAATCAAAACACACAAACGAAAAAATATATACTGGTGGGGACATATGGGAAATATATATATACACACATCAAAACGTATGAAAAAAAAACATGGTACAGCAATAATGAGAGAAACTTATACAAGTTACAGTACTGGTAAAAAAAATTATGGGGCCACACGGATGAAAAAAAATTATACAGGCGGAACACACTACTGTATTGACCAGGGAACAAAGTGAAAACTATACATCTGGCAATACTCAGTTATGAAAAAGTTATACACATCATCCTACACACGATGAGACATAACATACTGATCACACCTATAAACCCAACACACAGGGAGAATATAATTTATAAAGGCCCACCCATATATTAACAAAGAACTCTGTATATATACATGCATTCATGGTTAAGTAAGTTTGTCAAATAAAAAAAAAATTACCTCTTGAAAGGTATAAGTACAACATTATAAAACATGCGGGAAAAAGTAATATATCCTAGATAAGATTATTCAGTGTTAAGATGCAGAAGTTTACAGCCCACTAGGAATGAAAAAATTTCATGACCAACAATGGACTAATGATAGGACCAGCGATAACACGACCAGCGATGGCAAATATTAATAAATACAGAAAGAAATGCTCACACAGGCACAGAACTATACAGACGTAAATGAAAAGTGTCTCGTCCAAAGCCCCAAACAAGGAAAGATACGAACAAATTTTCAGGACCAACGCTGAAAATATGTCCAAAGTTGCAGAAGTATACGTCCTACCAATGATGAGAAATATTGATAAATACAGAAAAAAAATTTCTCCGCACAAGTACAGAAGTATACACCCCACCGACAAAAAAGTGTAGAACCAGCAACGAATATTCATTCGCAGAAGAATGCAGAAGTATACAACCCACCAACGATGAAAAAATTTCAGGAGCCAAAGAACTAAAAATGTAGTACCAATAGCGAAAACACTCTCTCCTAAGTCTAAAGTGAGTACATTAGATATTTTGTCAGCAGGAAAAAATATCCATATGGTTACTCCATGTACAACGAAATATCTAGCTTCCAGTGTCCGTATATAAAACTCTTTATACATGCAAATAATGTACGTACAGTATGTTTTGCAGGGGAAAAAAATATATTGTGAGCAGACGCTAGAATAAAGGTACACAGGCCACAAGTACAAAAGTAAAAAAACAGTTACCTTCAGCAAATAAAATTTCTGTATTTTCATACATTTGCGTGCACTCGCTCTATTAAGAGATATGTCTGATCTGTAGTAAAACACCCCCACCCTCTCCCTTCAGAGCCCCACCACACTGCTACACAACTTTAGCCGAATAAACAGTAACATGCGAACATGTGTATAAATACGTATGCCCCTTAATCCAGCAGGTTTCAATAATATTCACCCTTTATGAATTATACGAACTTAAACACAGTTTTATTCCCAAGATGCTAGTCCACCATGCAGATTTATACCACAATACGAATTCCAGCAAAGACAGACGCTTACACCTCTCATTCACCACCCTTCAACCTCGTAGATATATATACATATATATACTTTGCCAACAGGCATATTTAAGTAATATATTGTTATGTAAGTACCCGCACATTTTCTTGGATGAATGCGCATTTAGTTTTTTTTTTTTTTTGTGTGATCCCATACGGCGAAGATAAATTGCGAATACGAAGTCCTGGCTTTTGACCTCGACGATCATGGAGCCGTGACCTGCATAATAGCTAACTGGTTGCCACCAGTGTCGAATCAGCACTCGGGATATAGCCTATCTTCAAAATGCCCATCGGCTTGAGAGGGCGGTCTGTACAAAGACCTGCTGAATGAAAATTTCAAGAATGATGTTTCAGTGCGTTTTCTGTCAGAGGCAGTTTGCATTGAGTTATATTTTGAGGAAACATTCTAAAACTTTTAACAATGGTTCTCTGCAACTACAATCGGATCCGCCTCCACCTTCATCTTCATTTATACCACCACCACCTCCTCCTCCTCCTCCACCTCCTCCACCACAATAATTGATTATTTAGAGGTCATTAGGGGTCAGCACTGTAATTAGCACCGCAATCAGGGATCATTATGGGCCAATGGATCAATGGGCCAATGGTGTCAATGGGTCGTGGGTCATGGGCAATGGTTCAGTTTTGTGAGGGGTCGGTCTGACAACAGGAGTCACTTGTCTACTTTAAGCGAGACCATGGTTTATAGATGAACGAAGAAATTGCCTGGAAGAAACTGATGAAAATGTAACTGCATTGTAATGTGATCAATGAACTAGCATTTAAAGCCTGCCTACCTGCCTGTGTGTGAGGTTTCAATGCCAGCATGTGATTGGTCCGCTGCAATCTCGGTGATTGGCTGGTCGGTGTCTGCACAATGTATTAATGATGTAATACAATTGGTTCTAAGTCAATATGACGTTATATGGTTTGCACATGCGTATATTTAAGCATTAGGGAAGTAGGCTAGGATGATTGGTTTGACAACAGATGTCGTAAAAGATACTTTGTGTCGGCTAGCTTCTGCATCTTCGTATATTTTTTCTCGAGTTTTTTGTTTTCAATATCATGGCGTTAGTAGTCTGCACTGTTATATGTTTGATGAATATTATTAATTTTTCTCGAGTGTTTGTTTTCAGGAGCTTTCAAGACCATGGAGTCAAGGTCAAGGTTACCTGCATCCAAAATGGTGTCAGTAGTCTGTAATGTATTATGATTGCTGACTTGTGTGCATTTTTATAGAATTTCTTGTTTTCAAGGACATTCGACGTCATGGAGTTAACGTCAGGGTAGTCTGCGTCTAATATGGTCGCTGTAGTCTATAAATGTAATATGACTGTTGACTTTTGTGTATTTTTTCTCGAGATTGATTTTCAAGGTTCAGGTTACCTGCATCCAATATGGTGGTAGTAGTCTGTAATGTATTATGCCTGCTGACTTTTATGTAATATTTTTCGAGTTATAGTTTCTAAGGTCATTCAAGGTGATGAGGTGAATGTTGAGGTAGTCTGCATCCAATGTGGTGTTAGTAGTCTGTAATGTATTATGCCTGCTGATTTTTATGTATTTTTTTCGAGTTTTAGTTTTCAAGTTTATTCAAGTTCATGGGATCACGGTCGAGGTAGTCTTCATCCAATATGGTGGTGGTGGTCAATGATGTATTACGCTTGCTGACTGAGTATGGGCGAGGGGGGTGGAGGCCTGCCGACTCATGCGATTTTGGGGGTAGGCAGATTTGGATGGGTGACGGGAACCTCAGGAAATTTAATTTTTTGAACCCTCTACTTCGTGATATTTTTTATATTCACATAATATTGTTTACAATGTGTAGATCACAGTAAAAAAATGGCTATTCAATTTTGCATTTTTTATTGAACTTAAATGATTTGTGCCATATAAGACACAACATGCAGTTATTGGAAAAGTAAAATACAAAATAAAATTCAACAGCTGAACATATTCTTTGCCAGTATTAAATATTAATTAACAATAGGCAATACAGCTGCAAAACGCACACATTTTGGTTATGTAATGTTTTCATTTACCATAACAAAGTATATAATCCTAAATTTAGTTGGAAAACCACTGAAGAAAATTTTGTTGTATTATTAAAAAGTTTGCAATGTTTCTATAGTAAGCATAAAAATACAAAACGTTTTCAGTTTGTTGCATTCCCTTCACACGTTTTGTGAAACTCTAGGAAACAATTCCTATCTTTGTTGATGCAGAGTGCAACTTTACATTTCTGGCATGATACAAACGATTTACTACTGCACTGTGGATATTTACATCTGTCACATGGTTTAAGCCAAACAGACATGTGACCAATACCATCTTTTCTTACTTCAGCTTGAGGAACATCAGCTTTGGGCCCTCCTTTCTTTTTGGTATCAATTTGTTTCTGCAGCTCATCACTTGTACGATTTCTTTTGCCAAGTTGTGTTTGTTTCCCAGCCTTGCAGGGTGCATCTGCAACAGTTACTTTGAAGTTTACCAGAGGTATGTGAAGTTCCTCATTATGTCTTCTCCATAACAACTAGGTCTTGACTGTCACTATGTCAAACAAATGAAGCATTATCTTGTGCTACCACTTCTTTGATGTTATTTGTATTCTGTGTAGGTTATGCATTGAACCTAGTAAAGCCACGCTTCCCATGTGCGAATTATATATTGTTATAGAGTGTGGTCATGGGATCATTGTGTAAACATTTCCTTTCTTCACTAATCTCTTTTTTTTCTCCTTTAGGTTGAACACCGACATAAGAAGACAGCGTACTCACGACTTTGTTGTCGAACCATGACACTAATGAAAATGTGACTCCATCAACTGTGTTTACTTCTTCCTTCATAGTACCTCTTCCTTGTTTTTGTAATTTTTGGTTCTTTGGGCACATTTGAACCAGGAACTCTGTTTAGTCGCATTGTTTCAAGTGACAGTATGCCTTGTTTGTGCAAGTACACTTCTACACTCTAAATTCGAATCAGTGGAAAACCACTGATTCGTAGTGAAAATGGCTCCACTTAGAATCAGTGAAAAACCAACCATTGATTGTTTCAGTGGAAAAATTACACTGATTGAATTAGTGATGTAAAACAATTTCACTGATTCTAAGTGGAGCCATTAGTGGTTCTCCACTGATTCGAGTTTAGAGTGTAGAGGAATTCTGGTGAATCAGTTGTAAAAAAATTTGTGGTTGATATCGCGAGGTATAGTTTCAGCCATTCTGACAACAACATTGCTACTTACCTCCAGGTCAAGTGTACCTTCCAGGGTGGTGTTACTCTGTGCACCTGAAAATATTTCAAAATAATAACTGAAACCTGATACCCCACTCAAAACAAAGGCTTTGGAACCCCATTTATGAGGTTTCGAAGCATTGTATTGCTTTAGGGTAGAATGTAATTTTGTAGGGATTATTTGTTCATCTTCTGCCAAGCTTTCTTCTTTCAGCACACACGGCAGCCCTTTGCGTATTTTATCCACAAAAAGTCTAATTATATGCAGTTAGTCATGGCCATTCACACTCACAGAAGCATTTGTAGTGTTATCATTGAAATGAAGAAATCGCTTTATTTCCTCCCACCTATTGTAGGTCATCGCATCAGATACAGCAGGATGGCCTAAGTATAGATTCCAATAATGCCTTGTTGCAGGTAACTTCACAACAGAAATGTATAAGCATATACCAATAAATTGCTCTAGTTCTGCAACTGTGACAGTCACTGGTTTGCTTACACAACACTGCACGGCGTACGAATTAGTGTGATCAACAATATAATTCAAAATATCAGTGGTCAACAAATATTTTAAATACTGTACAGATGATGACAGATATTGAATTTCCTGACGCAGAACTGTAGAACCTTTGAACACATTTTCAATTTCATTGGTGATAAAATTTTCTTCCTTCCAGTTTGGTACACTTGCACACTTATTTGCACTTTTTTTTTTGTTGTTTTTGCTTCTCTGATACACATGTTACAATGTCTTGGTCTTCATTTACAGTAGAGTCAGAATCACTTTCTGGTATGACAATTCTCTGTGCGGGATCTGTACTGCAATCACAATCTTCATCCAAACTGGTGGCAACTTCTTTCCTCGTGTTTAAAAATATGAGACTCGTCATTAGGCATACTGGAATCTCCACTTTTGCCTCCATTGTCCGGTATACTTGTAACTGTCTTCGATCACAATCCATACAATGTTTTTACATCCATATCTGAAACAATTTAATGAGAAAATTGTTTAGCAAAACAGAGCAAAAAATACTTATAACATTATTAACAACTTGTCTTATTAATATCTGCATTCCTTATAATAGATTCCAATATAATTGTTTACAAAATACAGAAAAAAAAGTTATGAACTATTTTTTGCATTTTGTATTATAAGTGTATGTACTTCCTGTACCAATAAGTTCACTGTGTGCCATATATGTCACACAGCTATTTCAGGTATTTGCTAAAACACGAAATGTGTTATAAGTAAACTCACCTTGAATAATGTTTGCTAACACCTCAGTTCAATAAAAAATATTTATACATTTCAAAAATGTTATGCCAAAACAGTAGTAGGGCGCAAATGTTCACAGAAAAAATCAACAAGTGTGGCCTTCCATGACACTGCTAGCTGTATGGTAGATGTATTTCACAGTTTTCTCAACAGATGGCAGGTGCTGCCAGAATAGGTTTCAATAGCTTGTGCCATATATGGAACAGCATGCAGCAGCTATCCCAGAGTAATTCAGATGCGGGGAAAAAAATCTACAATGCTTGTAACCTATGTGTCACAGTATGCAGTAGAAGGTTGAAAGAATTATAAAATTGAAAAAAGTATAAGTCCTTGGTCCAATGGATTTGTTGGGTGTCCAACAAAACCATTAAGACTTTAAAATAGTGCTGTTGTGAGCAACAAGAATTTGAAAGATAAATTTGAATAGCTATTGTGTGACCAAACAAGTGTGGGTTGCCCACCCTATTTTTTAATACTAAAAGCATACTTCTGTGGGCAGCGATTCATATCATGGAATAGCCAATGTGTGAGAGAGCAACACACAACTATGACATGCCCCTGCTTTTACTGTTAAAAACATATATCCAGACAGCGAATCGTAAAATGTCTATTGTGTTGATATTTGGACAAACAAGTCTGTGTGTGGGTGCTCTGCTTTTAATACAAAATAATATTTCTGCAGGTTGCCAAATCATATAATATAAATGGCTAATATGTGTATTTGGTTGACAAACAAGTAAGATATGTCCCTGGGTTTGGAAGTAAAGCACTCCAGGTTAGCTACAAAAAACTAATTCAACGCTCGTGGTTCGCCAAACCATAAAAATGAAATGCCTATTGTATGACAGAAAGGCAGGTAAACAGCTATTTGGATGGTCTGCCCCACTTATCTAGCAGGTAAAATGTTTTAGAAAATTTTTTTCACATACATATTACACTTACTGCCTTCCTCTTCCTATTTTGTTTTTTAGTTTCAAGCATGCATGTTGACGATGGCTAGGTTTATGGAAAGTATGGTAAACTGTGTGGATATGGAAGAGTATTTTATTATTTCAGCACAGGATATTGAAGAACAATTATAAGAGTTGGAAGAACAGTTTAATAATACATCATATGACAAATCGCTGGACTTGCGCGTTGACCCAAGAAGCGTCCATTCGGCGACAAGCAGAAGGTAGAGCATCTGAGATCTGCCTCACAGGGTGTCGATCTGTGGTCTCCTGTTTCGAGGAAAGATATACCTATCAGCTCAGAGGGCTATGTTGAGACACCAGCAAAACCTGTCTTCGTTGTCACCCCTGCAGGAACCTCAGTATGATACACCGAGCAAGACCTGCTTTCGCCATAGCCCCAGCCCCTGCTGCCACCATGAGAACCTCAATGGGACACATCGAGCCACTCATGATGACTGCAGCCATCAACCCCGCCACCGCACTCGCCTGCAGCAACCTCTCTCATGTGAGAGGAGACCTTCAGGAGTGTTTGAACTTCAATATGATGTACATATGGAACCCATCAGGTAATCCTCTCTTTCCAGCACTGAGCTGGAGTCCCTCGGAGGTCAGGCACCCGCCTCATCATCCCCACCTCCTTGTGGTGGAGTGTTTGTTTATCCTCTTGGTGTTGGAGGGAGAATGATTTTGTGCACATTTATCAATGGAATTGAAGAATGTGTCGAATTTATCATATGTTAGATAGTATGGCCAGTTTTTAATTATATGTTTATTGAATGTTATATTTTTAATATTATTTGATTTGAAATTTACAGTAAAATTATTTTATTTTAATTGATAAACGTGTATGGATTTTAACAAACTTTTATTCAAAATGTATAGTGAAATTCACTAAGTATTGATTAAAAATTATAATTGCATAATAATTTTTTAAATAATCTTATCTCAAAATATTACAGTGAAATTCAATAAGAGTTAATTTTAAATAAGAATTGTGTGTGCTTATTTTAACCATTTTTTCTTTATAATTTATAATTAAATTCGTTACCTACTTTTTCAAAATATAAAGTATTTATTTTTAATGTAAGGTTTTTTTTCCACATATTACAACAATTCCACACATATATGTTTATCCGGCGTAAAAATCTTGTATGAATCAGATATTTTTAATCAGTGCGTCGAAAAAGATTGTTTTAAATGGAAGATCCAATTCGTGTATTTGCAAAATTTTTATGAAGAAATTTCGCAGTGTGTAAATTATTTATTAAAACAAGCTCTTCGCATATAACTGATGAGTTTTCATTTAATAAAAACCCCTTTATATTTGTGTAAATACTTCATTTAAATAATATCTGTATCAACTACATTATAGTTGTGTATAAAATGCTCTTGGTAAAGTATAAACTTACATAAATTAACAAGAAGTTTAACATTAATATTTACAAAATGCATAGTGTGACAAAAAAATTAATTAGTTATAATCCACCATTATTTAACAAATCAGTGATTTTTTCTGAAACATAAATTATTTATTTATACATATATAAATTATTTACAAGAGTTTCTTATAATAATATCTTACATTTTAGCTCTTATAATCAATATTTTGACAAAACAGTAATTTTTTTAATGATTAAAAATTTTCTGTTACAAAATTACAACATGTAACTTCTCACTTCAGACTGCTCTCTGAAAGCTTCTGTTTTACATTGTATGAAAAACAACAGTTTAGAACAACTATGTTTATTAAATTGTATTACTAATTAATTAAAATTAGAGCATTCAAGAAGCTTCTAACATTATAACTTCTGCATTTGCGAGGGACTTAATTAATTTCTTTTGAGATTTGTCTAACACATAGATGGGGAAATCATTAACTATAATATCATTTATACATTTAAATCAGTCATCATAAGGTATTTTGCCAACCATCCCACTTGACGCCTAGTCCTTCATATGACTGAAGTCTATAAATATTTTTCAAGTCTGGTGTTAATTGGTTATATGGAAAAAGGTGGCTTGAAACCTAAAACTTTACTTTCATTGGCGTCATTTTAAAGTTAGATTGAAAATTCTGTTACAATAAATTATTTTTGTAATGATTTTCGAATAATTATATGCAGCAATATATTGTTAATATATAATGAATACACAGTTTAGTTATAATGATATCGTTAATGCACACAAAAATTAATTTACACAAGAAAATGGTTTGCCCACAAGAATATTACTTACACTCACTTCTATATTATCTTTGCACCAACAGAAAAATTAGTGTATTTATGCACAAATTACAATATTTCAGTCAGGGATTCAGAATTTACTGATGCAGTGTCCAGCTCGTTATAACCCCGGGTGGCTTGGATGATTTCTTGCATTTTGCACAGTATGAACTCACATCTTATATGTGGTTGATTAGCAAATATGTCATTAGTAATGCTGGCATTCGCAATGGACAGTTCTTGCAATACAGGTTAGATGTAATGTACTTATCTCCCCTTAAATTTTCTGGTAAGAACAGATACAAAATATTTTATTTCATGGGATACCTTATAAATGATAAATTCGGTAGGTAGGTATGCCAATTCATTCGCAATATCTAAGGTAAGTAGGGTTTTCGATCTCCCATAAGCCAACATCGCACAATATACCCAGGAACACTCTGAGTTACAGTTCTGACAGCAGTGCCCTTGATTCATATTACCTTGAAAGACCATTATCCTGAATTCTGTCAGGGAGGGTCGCCACAGATGTCCTGCTGAGATGTACCATTTGAAAGCTGTAGAGGGTCCTCTTAACCTTCTGTATGCCGACCCCATTGAGCTGCTGTCATATATTTGGGTTGCTTCACACACTGGCTATGCAGCTCCATAATCTGAAGCCAGCTCATTCTGAACTTATGCCGAAAATCTTTTATATAAATTTCTCTCCTTGTATATGAAACACGAAGCAATAAGGTGGATACCTTCCATCATATTTTCTCTATCGCCTTTCAACCCGCGGATTGCATAACATCATGGCAACGAGGGTAAAATCCCCTGATACTATCAATGGAGGTCAGGTGGCAGTGAGCAGTCCTAGGAAGAGTGTGCGTACGGAGTCTCTTGCTACATGTAATAAGTAATTGTGTAGTTGGTAGTTTTTCAAGTGTGTAAGTGAACAATTAAATAATTTTTTGGGCACTTAAACAATTGATTGCTCGATTAATTATTCATGGCACAAATACTAAGTACATGTATTCACCATACTATGTTAGTTGTCGAACCTCTTTTCCCTCCCACCTCATCATTTGGATTCCAGCAGAAGGGTCAACATGTGTACCCCTCGCTCTTGTTCTGGCATCAGAAGGGTCAAAATGGGCAATTACTCTCATTATGCAATTACACGAATAACATCTAATTACCCTAGATGGTATTCGAACCAGTACCACCCCAGCCACAGGTCATTAGAGCTTACACTCTGGCGTCCCTCCAGCCCACAAGACCCAACCAAACAGGTTCTCAAATTTCTGGTAATCCCACAGGGAGGAGGGACTAACATAGGGGAATGAAAAAGTGCATACCAGTGTATGTGCATTTACATGTGGATGTGGAAATGCATTTGAAAGTGCACATCAAATGCATGTGCACTTGCACATGCACCGCCACCATTCTGAATTTTGGTCCCGAATCTACCTGCTCTCCCTACTCAAGTCTCAATATCTAATAGGTATTTCGGCAGTTTGTTTACATTTGAACATTTCCTATTTCATTGTTGAATTATGTAATATAAAGTAATCTTTATATAACTACATAAGATTTTTTGGTCATATATAAGATTAAATGGTTAATAAGTTTGCATATTATTTGATTTTTATTTTTATTTTTTACTTTTTTTTGTGGTTATTTTCGTGTTTCGGTATTCGGAAGTTGTCTTGCGTTTTTGTGATCTGTAGTATGGGACACAATTTACTTTCGCTTTGCCTTTTCCACAGGATCGTTGTTGATATTGTGCATGACCACTGGTTTGGTAAAAATTTTTGGTCAAATTGTGTATTGTTTTGATGATTGCTGTGAAGTGATTTTGGTATGGGACTAAGTTACTTCAAATCATGTAATCGAATTTTGACTTTTCCTCCACTTTCATTTGATTTTCGTTGAGTTAATCCAGATGTAAGTACACTCTTGTACACTTTGTATAGTGTTTTTTGTTATTCAGGTACACTCATTCATATTAAAATTAGTGTGTCCTTTTGCAACTTCGTTTTGCATAAGTTTGCTTTTTGGGATTTTGTTGACTTCCAGACAACTAGTTTCGTTTGCTTTGTGTCCTAGTTTGTAAGTCCAAACTTTCGGAGCTAGGTAAAGGGAATTTATTTTGGGTGGAGGATGAACGTTTTTTAAGCAATAAAATGGGTTTCTATTCGACTATGATCCGCTGTGGATTGTGCCCACATGACCAAACCTGTGGAGTGCCAGAAGTTTCTAGGTACTTCCTTTTGGGCTACCTGTCCATGATTATCCCTCTCAGGCAGTGTTAAACTAAGTGTCATCAAGGAAGATCTCAGTATTCACTATTATTAAAGTGTAGTGCATTTAGTGAAGAAAATGTTGGGAATTCTTTTGTTGAGGGACTTCAATTCCAATATTCAAATTTTAATTTGATTGCTACCACAGTTTTTTTCCTTTCCCTTGGAGCTCTCTTGAGGTGTATGCATCTCAGATTTTTTTGCGGTAGTATGAAGAAAAGTCTCTCGTAGCCACTTGCATCTTAGTAGGAGGCTCATCAGCCTCCAAAAAAACTAGAATTTTATTCTATCTACACCGTTATTAATGCTGATATGGAGCCAAAGGTGCTGGCTGTTTCGAGCAGTCTTTAGCCTTAAGTTTTATTTAAATTATAGTTTCAATAAGATTTAAGTTATGTCTTGCTGAGTCAAGAACCCAAGAGCCTCAAAAGACTTAGTGTTTCCTCTTACTTATATTTACTGGATAGACTCAGGATGCCAAGATCATTCTTTGTTTCGAAACCCAAGATTCTTTCTCTACTCTTCCTAAGGTTATTTGAGTAGTTAACTTTTGTGTCACCAAGGACTTCTTGTTTTCTTAAACTTTGTTCTACTCAATGTTTTGAGTCATTGTCTGGGAACTTTATCCTGTTGTGTTTACTTTAAAACACCCGAGCGTCCCCTTTCAGAGGGGGAGTCTGTGCCATTGTAAAATTATTACAATTTATGGCCCCCTTTTTTTTAAATTTCATATTTTACCAAATTTCATATATTTAGATATTTTCCCCTAACTAATTGTGTCAGTATGTTAGGAAAATTTTGGTCAACATTGACTATATTAGGGCAGCTGTGGTGTTTCAGAAATTTTATTTCAGTCATGTATTCATATACTGGGAGTTAGTACAGAGTTTACTTCGCTTGCAAGCCTGGCAGGAAGTGGGTTGCTTGCCATAGACGACTCAGCTTGCAACAAGATGTTAACTGCTACGCTCGCATTCCTGAAGACGTGGGACGCCCTTCGCTGTACCTTGTCCGTGCCACTTGCCAGAGGTGCAACACACGTAATTCTTGCTGTATAATAGTTGTGTATAGTTGGGCACCGTTTGTGGTACACCCAGTGCTCTCTAGGAATGGATTCTGAACTAAATTTTGTCACTTTTGTGCTCATGCGATGCGTGAAATTTTGTACCCTTCCACCACCAAACTTTTTTGTCTGACTCTCTGCACAGACGCGATCACGACATGATGTGTTCGCCTTGTGATCCCGTATTTGGGGAGGTGGCCGCGGGTGGACGATTCTCTTGCTGCAACTAAGTTTGGTTTAGAAGCATCACGTAGACTAGTGCAGAGTAAGTAGTAATGATGTAGGATATTAAATTTTTGTCATTTATCTTCAGTCATGCTATGCAGTTTCATCCATTCTCTCCGAGATGGGCGAGTACAGCATCAGTCTTTCTCTGGTAGTACTTGGCATGTTTTATTACTTCGGGAACAAATAATTAATTTTCTGTGAACTTCGTTGATAATGTGTGCCAGAGGGATGTTGCTTTGGACAAAGTTTTATTCCACGTTTCATTTGAAGTTTCACTCGAATTATTATTTCATCTATTCATCTCCTCAACATTCCAGTAGTACTATCGCCCCAGTCTGCCAAATGCGGATTATTCTCCAGCTTCTTGTGTTTGCCTGGAGAAGTATCAGCTAAGTGATAGCTTCATGGAACCTTCTTTGTTAATCTTGTACCATCTGAACCACTTTACCATGTTACCTTGTAACCAAGTCATTATTGCCTGTACTCATTTCTTATAACATTTGTGACGCAAAATATGATTGATTGAATTATTTATTTGTCATGTAGGAATTTTTAAATGTAACTCATTAAGTCAAGTAAAACAAAATAGTTATTTCTATTGCAAATTAAAGCTAGAAAAATTGAACGGGATTCACTCCAAGGTTACCAATGCTTCCAGAGCCATAGGAATTTCACGAGTTAATTTCTGTTTATACCACAGTAATTAATTGAATATTTAATCAGTAAGCCAATTTATTTTTTTCTACATATTAACTAAGTTTGATTAAAATATTTAATTCTAAAACTGAAAATTTTTATAATGTTTTTTAATTATATTTATGACTAATTCTAGACAATTAATAACTAATTGAAAATAAAAATACTAAAATATTACTAGAATCAGTTTCTATGTATAATTTACGTGTTGTCCCATTTGCCTATTCGATCTTCCAAACCATTAGTCAATTATTTATGATACCACAGCGTCTTAACAGTGTCTGGAATTATGGTAGCAGAAGAATATTACAATTTTTACGTTAGTGTCCAAAGCATAATATTTTGTTGTTGCAGTAATGAATGATTTTATAATATATTTAATGGACACTATTTTTTTGTTAAATTACCTGACACGTAGGTAATTTCTGCCACATTGAGAATGGTTAATGGTTATTTATTGCTGAAAATAATATGCTGAATCTGTAATTATTGTATATTATTGTCATAGCAAACATTTTATTAACAATCATGCGACACACCACGATACACTTGACTGAGTAATGGGTGCATACAGGTGCACAACAGAAATAGAACAAACCAACCTAAGGGGAAATGCAATCGCATTCTCATGCATAGTACAAAAGAGCACAATTATTGTTGAAACGCTAGTCATTAGGTATTTTCACAGCATGTGATCGATGTGTTTATTGTCCATTTCATATAAGGGGGGCAAAATTTGACAGGCAATGTGACCAACCTACACACTGTGTAAACAATAAATGCTCTCGTTTTTAAAGTATTGTATCAGTTGATGAACAGCTGCGGGTTGTATGTTGTGAAGTTGACGGTTTCGATGATGTCTTTGGTATAGTACTCAGAACTAAAAGCTGTAATTTAATTATTTAGTGGTAATTTCAACATTTATAGTTTAAATTATGCTTGCAAGGTAATATTAAATTTTGTTGGCTTTTATGGAATTGACATTAAAAACATATTTAGCAATTATGACAAAGTATTTCGTTAATTTCCAACAGTAAACGTTTCCAGCTAATGGGTAGCCATATTTCCAGTTTCCGGCCCTGCGAACGCCGATAATGTGCACGTGCTTTTTTATCGTGTTTATACGAATACCTTGTCGGCGTCGTCGGAATATTTCATGGATAGTTAATTATTTTGTTTACTTGATTTCTTTAAGCATAGTTGGATGTAGGTATCGCTGTAGTACGTTTTCTCGAGTGAAATATAACGTTCATCGGCATGTATTTACTGCTTCGTAAAATTACTCTTTCTGTTATTTTTCTTGAAAGTTGTCCGCAAAGAAGGGACATGAATATACACACGTTTCCATGCTTAAGTTTGTTGGTTTCAAGAAACATACAATGTTGATATTACTGAATTGTTCTGTAAACAATTTTTTTTTAAACTAGTGACGAACAAACATGATTTAGGCGAAGTTTACTTTAAAGGATTCCCATAGAAAAACACGTGTTTAAGAGGTTGCGAATTTTACAAACAGTAAGTTTGCGTGCTGAAATGCCCGCGGCCTGAAAAAGCCACACTTTATAAACTTTTTTGTAGTGTGTAAATAATATTTTTTACTTACCTATATCGTAAATTCAACGAGTGTAAGGTTACCTTCTGTCAAAGTGTGTGTATTGCTGCATCTATACGATAACGAACAGCAACGCAAGTTTCGCGTTTTGTATTTTCATTGAAGTAAAATTTCCGAAGTTATAATAATTGGAATGTTATTTTCATACGAGCAAAATCATCCACTGCTCCATGAAAACAATATGCAACGGAAGGTGCTACACACTCGTAAGAACCTAAAATAAATGCCATCTCACGAAAGGCGATAAACTAAAGCTCCCTCCCCTTCCCCTCACTGTGTCATTTTTCTTCTTGATATAAAATAAACAGAACCCCAACAAACTTAATTTGCCAATTACAAAAATAAAACAGGTTGGAATGGCAACCCAGCTAAAATATTTCATATTAATGACTGGACGGAAGTTAGTTAACGCCAGTCTTTTAGTGCCTGCCATGACAGGAAACACGATGAAGGAGGAAAATGCAAGTGTGTATTGGATTCAAACATTTGTTTCAAACGTCTTTTTCTTCACTGAAAAATCAGCTGTTGTGGAAGGATACAGTGTGGCCACGCTACATTTCTAGAACTGTCAAAATTTACCCTACTTACATGAAATAGACAAGACCACCGACAGCAACACACATCTGTAAACGCACATGTAGCGAGCGACGAGCGGCCTATAGATTTTTTGGCGTAGTGCCTCTGCAAGCTGCCACAATGCGTTCCTGCATGCCTTCTGGCATCGTAGGAACCGTTTGCACACCCTATCTTTCAGTGTTCCCACAGGAAAAAAAATCAAGAGGTGTGAGGTCGGGGGAGCGAGCTGGCCACCTCACAACACCACCATGCCCTAACCACCAGTTTGGAAACGTTTCATTTAACCTATTCAGACCCAGCGTACATAATTGTGTACATTACGTACGTGTGAGTAATTTTTGGTCTTTACCGCACACTTCGAAGCTCAATGACCAATTATCGTACATGTGGGTAAATGATTCGCAAACCGTCTTACTGGTCTAGTTCATAATTGGTTGATATAACCGTAGCTAAACATTTAGCCTACAGCTCATTGGCTGTGACAACGAAACAAGTGTTGTGTCGACTTAAAGTATAGCACACTTCGCAACATTCTTAGTTTGCAATGCCTGAAACCGTAAATTAAAGTAGGTATGAAAGGGTTAACACTTGTCTCGCCACCAAAGCAAAATGCGAAGGACAACCATCATGCTGAAACCACATACCACGACATATGTCTAGCGGCATGTCTGCCAGAAGTACCGGTATAGTCTCTCTGAGGAAACGGGCGTACATACAGCTGGTAATTGTCCCTTGACTTAGGTATGGCCCTGTGACGTAGTCTCCAACGATTCCACACCACACGTTCACTTTCCAATGTTGCTGGTGCTCCACTTGCCGGACCCACAATGGATTCTCCGTCGCCCAGTAGTGCATAATTCGTAAATTTACGCACCTATGGTTTGTGAAGGTCGCTTTATCGGTAAGTAGTATGTTCTTCAGAAAATTGCTTTCATCCCTTATAGACATCAGCACAAACCTACAAAACTGAACACGCTGCTGGAAATTACCTTCATATAATACCTGATGAAGAGCCACGTGACATGGATAGAATTTCCGCTGGAGCAGTATCCGTAACACATTTGTTTTACTCATTTCCCAGTACATTTGGACGGCTTGCTTGGCATTTCTACCACAATCACCATAAATAAGTAGTGTCCAGTTTCTCCTTATTCGTGAACTTCATTGCGTACGTACAGCCACACATTGCAATACCACTGACCATAACATATTACGGAACTGGTGCTGTGCTGCTATTAGGAAGCGGTCCCGCCAGGATGAGTCACTACGCGTGTTGCTTGCTTACAGCTGTGAGTACAAGTCCACTGCCCCATGCTACCGGCCCACTTAACTTATAGGCTGTTCACGGTAAAATTAGCACTTTTGAAAGGCCTGCTTAAGATCTACTTGTATGCACGTTTTGTATTCTTCCGCCTCATGTAAAGTCGATATTGCCATAAGCCTCATCACTCTATTCATACATCGGTCAAGCGAAACTGTGATATTATTAGAAAATTAAATATTTTACAAATATGCTCTTTTTTACACTTCGATGCACTAAAATAAACAAAAATCATTTACGTTATCACAGCTGGTACCTAACACTTTATATTCGACGTTAAGATATGGAACTACTTTCCCTCCATCGTTACTAACTTTACTGGGAGCATGCCACTCAGTGCGCCCGTTACGATACACGCGAGAAGTAGCAGTGACTTTTTTCGAAGGTTTATTTCTAAAGTGCTCACTTTATCGTTAACAGCCTTTAACCATATTAGCACTATATTTCTTAGCGTTTATCTGTTAGTTTCCTTGCATGCTCTATATCACTGATCTCTTTGCACTACTTTCAGATGCCGTTGAAATAAATGAATGTTTCCTGGGGAAAAATCATATGTGGTTTAATTATTTCTGTCCATACACGTGTTACGAATAGTTACTTTGCAGCAAATTACTTGCTCCCGTACGTAAGTTAATTTCATTTAGCGAAAATCACAGTTCGTTATTTTCAACCCTTCCGGAAATTTTGGAGGTGTCCACGTTAGGCGGACAAACCTGTTATATGTGTGTGTTGGTGTGGAATGGACAACAAGTACTGTGCTAGAGATTATTTTGGGCGCCTGGTTTTGTGCTATAGTTCTGTGTACGTTATTTTTTTCCCCTAGAAGTAAAATATTTCTTACGCATTTATCAGCCATGTTTTTAGACAAAGTCTTGTTCACGTCATGTGCTGACATTAGTTAGGACTACTGGTAAGCAGTGGCCTAAGGTTAGCAGCTTTTCATTTTCTCTTCTCGACTTAGCGAATCCTTCGATGCTCGGAAATGAGTTAGAGGCCCTTAGAAGAAGCGTAGCGATCCTACAGGAGCTTCTTTAGATATACGTTTAACAATCTGCATGGTACTAGATGCGAAGAATACCGTGGACACAGATAATCCTAAAATATAGTTTTTTTTTTAATGAGGGCATTGGAAAAGTAGATAATACTATAGTTAATCAAGTTAATCAGCGTCAAGAAATTTATAGAGGCGTTTTCTTTATTTTCCGAATTGGTTTACAAGGTTTCACAGCCTAATCTGTTAATGAAATTTTTTAATTTCTTATAGGCCCATAATTAACAGTATTCCACTTGTGATTATATTTATCATATTTATATTAAATTTATTATTTACTGGAATTTTTCGCCGTTAATGAGGACGTACTTAAAAAACCTTGGAATAGCGCTTATTTCCTGAATGGATTGTGAGTGAGTCCTGAGCTATCTTACTGATGTTATTGATTCTCACTTAATAACTGCCTTAATTTTTATTGTCAGCAGTCCTTGCACACAAACTTCAAATATAAGCGGCATCGCAAACTAATGAATTTGGCGATATTTTGTAAAGGGTTGAGACGAATCAACCTTGTGTGGGTTCTTCAGTAGTTAAAAGTGAGGGATACATTTTTTCCTAATCTCAACTGCCTAATAAGCGATAATAAAGGTACGATTACGCTCTAGTGTTTCTCAACAACTGGTTAATAGGCACAGAGTCAAACGCGTTTTCTGTATCCACACGAAACAGTTCAGGCGGTGACCGCTTTAAGTCGTGAGAATGCCAAGATCATGATAGAGACCTTACTGTAAGCATGGAAATATTACCGGGAATATTTGAGCAGTGAGAATTCAAGAGCAAGTTTCACAGGGAAGAGGGATTGGGGAAGGAATGGGGCGGAATCGGCCATGGCCTTTGTTAGGGAACCATCCCAGTATTCGCCTGGAGCGATTTCGGGAAACCATGGAAAATCGAAATCAGGATGGCCGGACTGGGAATCAAACCCGGGTCCTCCCGAATGTGAGTCCAGTGAATTATCACTTCGCCACTTTGATCGGCGGTGGTGAAGATGAGGATTCTGCATACAATGGTATAGGCTGTTCACAGTTTACTGAGTACTTTAGAAATCAACCTTTGAAAAATGTCACTGGCTTTACCTGCATGTATTTTAACAAGCACACTGACTGGCATTGCCCCCTGTAAAGTTGGTGACGACAGAGGGAAAGTTGTTCCGTTTTTGACGTTAAAAATAAATTGTTAGGGGGAGTGAAGAGATTTGGGCGGCTCTTAACAGCGAGGTATTGGATGAAATGTTAGGTAAACGGGTGTTATTACTGAGATGCTTCCTTTCGCTACCTGTGTTTTAACATACATAAGTGTAAGAATTAGTAAATCGTAAAATATATACTTTTCTAATAATTTCCCAGTTTCACTTCACCGACACATGAATAAAGTGACCAGAAACATGGCAATGTTAATTTGACATTTAATGGAAGAATACGTAATGTGTATATAAGTAGATCATAATTAGGGCTTCCAACAAGTGCTCAGTTTACCGTGAACAGTCTTTATAAAGTAAAGTGACTTATGATATAATAAGGTAGTAAGTGTATGGCAGTAATGTGAAGTACATGCAGTGCAAATAAATAAACTAAAGAGATGAGTTCACGTGGCCAGATTGAAGAAAAAGAGAAATAAGACTTTGGAAAAATGATGGACTTAAAGGAGCGGGTTAGGAGGAAGAACTGAGAACAAAACTCGAGCCATGTAAGAAGCCTGAGCAGGGAAAGACGTCTGAAGAAAGCGTCCAACCATGAGAATTATGGAGAACTGGAATATATATTTACATATGAAGGACCGGGACATGATGGAGGAAGATTACCAAGGTTCAGTAAGTAATAACTGAAGATCTAAAAGTAATGAGGGCGAAGGGGAAGTAGTTCCGTATTTGACGTTAAAAATTAATGCTTCAATTTTTAATTTTTGTCTGTGACAGATGCAAAAATTCAATTCGGAATAGTGGCAAAATATACTCCGCTTTGCTGCCACAGAAAATAAAAAAAAAGTCTCTAATGCACGGCATACATTCTTCTCTCATCTTCAAACATACCACGAGGTCGCGGTGGGGTAGTGGTTAGACTACTCGCCTCCCATCAAGACGAACCTTGTTCGATTACCGCCGCGGTCGCCTTCCGATTTTCTCATGTGGGAATCGTGCCAGACGGTGCTGCTATTCGGTGGGGTTTCCCGGGGATCTCCCCCCCCCCCGCCCTTGCATTCCAACCCTGCACTATAATCAACTCGCTTCACCCTCATCGGCTCTCAAGACCTCCATGTTTAGAGCCACCCAAATTTCTTCACTTACTCTTCTCTCGCTCAAACAAAGCGCAGAGACAGTCGTATAGTTGACATTTAAAAACTTTTCAAAGTTTTTGAACGGCATGTGAGTACGAACAGCATTTAAGAAATTTTACACTTCCGAATGGTGGTTCTAAATGAGTATTTTTAAAAGTGAAAAACGGCTAATACTAGTGTTTCACAATAATTTTCCGATGTAAGATTTTCGGTAGAGGCTACTTAACTTGGCATATAGACATGCCGCACACACCTTTGTTTTAATTATTACACCACAGTGCGATAGCGTGGCCACTGCAAGTTTTATGAGGCGATTCGACGAGTGAAAGATTGCACGTCACGTCAGTTCAGTTTATTGAGCGTCAAGGCGATCAGACATTTGCTGCATGTACCTAGGAAGTCCTTAGCGCTTCCACGCTATGGTCTGTACAACGAACGAGTGCACTTTTTTGACAGCTCTGAAAGCAGGGCTGTACGCAGCTGTTTCCACTGCAACAGCAGTGTCTCCCTGTGCTAACAGATAAAGTTTACAAAACATATTCAGCTGTCAACATGACAATTATGTCAACGCAAAAACTTTTGCCACAGGAGGAATAACTGCACACGCTACTACATTATCATTGTCAAAAAAGTGCACTCGTTTGTGGAATAGGCTATAGGACCAGGACATGCTAGATACCTCCAGCCAGATAGCGCCTTCAAAGGTGGAATTACAATCAAAGTGCAAGCACAGGGCATAGAACGTAACAGTAGAACATTCATACGATAACATTCTTATACGAAATTGATCCACGATTTGATACTTATGCGTTATATTTGCGACAAATTTGACGTCAGTTGGCAGTGTAGTAAATAATGGATTCTCGTAACAGATTGCGATGTTGTGTTGAAAATGGACAGCAATTTAAAAGTATTTAAAAGTTTTGCTTATTTAAAAATTATTTTCTTTTGCGATAGTAAACCTGTTCTTTGTTCTGAATTTATATCTTGCGACATGTATTCGTTCCTGCAGGAAAACTGTTCTTTAATTTCAAATAATCATGTATACTGACAATTTTATACTCTGCTCTGATTGGCTGTAGCCCCATGCGTCTGCACTAGAAATAAAATGCAAACAATTCCGTTGTGCACTATGCCAGAAACTATCATGCACATTACTTGCAATGCTCAGTTGGGAATCAGTAGGTTTGGAAACTTGGCGATCAATTCTTGTGCACACGACCTATGTTTTATGGTTACTGTTGGGCATTCAACTGTGGACCGAGCTTAAGGGCACTGCCTAACGGCTCGACGCTACGGAATTTAAATAGGAAATCTCTCGTTAAGGATATTATGTAGCTGCGTGTCCAAGGTCAAGAAGCGAGTGAGTTATACGGGCGACACTAACACGCACGCCTAGTGCTTCATCGCTCCTACGAGCAAGGCGTGCAGTGTTTCTGTCGTAACTCTATACAGTGCAAATTGGATACGTAACAGTGGGGTTTTATTACACGCGATGAAAGACTACAGATTAAACTACGCCCGTATTTTTGTACTTTATTTCATCAAGAATTTTTTCTCCAAGAATACACTAGATATGACAAAAGTAAAAAGATAAGGACATAGACAACAGTTTTTTAAATCCTTCTGGCAAAAAATTGTATTCCATAGCTTTTATTTACGGGGATATGCGTTTGCGCGCAAACGACGATTTCACACAAAATGCTTCCGTATATAGTCCTCTTAAGGATATTTCGCCCCAGTGGGTTTATTTTACGGATAGGAGTTTAAAACCAAATGTATTCTTCCCGAATTTTTTAGGATAATATTTGTACGAGTGTGTCTTTTCAATATAGATGGGCAGTATGCACTTTCTTGTAAACCATAAATTTTAAAAATTGCTGGCAAACAGTCTTGTATAGACTGTTAATGCAAACATCTCCATTGTAGGGAGCCTTTCCTAAAACATTCATGAATAATACATTTTGTTTGAAAAACCTGTCTTAAAAATTAACGCACTGAGGCGAAATTTCCTTAACATGGGATTTCCTATTTAAATTTCGCAGCTGCAGGCAGCCGGTTGGCAGTGCCCTTATCACGTGAAATATTTCGAAATCATAAATGAGGAAAACTAGTTCGGCGTCACGTGCCTTAGCGTGATGAGGTGGATATTCTCTGCAAGCAAACCGGAAGTTCCCGATGTTCCTTAGAAAATTCGGTAGCCAGAGGAAGAAAAAAAAAGGGGGGGGGGGGGGTATAAAGAACGTCCCATCTACACGTCCCTCGCGTCACGAAGACGCCACTACGCGCTGCAACAGCTGACAGCTCGTCGCTCTCCAGTGTTGCCACATTATAGTAGTAAGTGCTTGTAAACGCTACATTTCTCAACTTCATTTTACAGGCAAAAAAAAAAAAAAAAACCCCGCTATTACGTGGCATCACAGTAGACTTATCAGTGCTACTTCCACGGTAAGTTCGTGGACTGGCGTCTGGAGTATAGATAGCCACACATCACGGTGATGTTCAATAAGTTCATGGACTGGCTTACATATTGTAGGCAGCCGCGCACCATTACATCCACGTGTACTGCGTCTACAGAATGGGGTGGAATTCGACCGACAACCTCCGTGAGGCGGGTTTTTTTTTTTTTTTACAAAATAATGTTGTAAATATGAAGGAAATTTTATAGACTACATGAACTGAATGTTAATGAAGGTACAAGCCCTTCAAAACTGAGATTTTGAAATGTATTTACGTAAAATATCGGAAACGAAATGAAAAAAATTACAATTCTATGAACATTGTTTTATGTTTTTGGCAGGGGCGTTTCGAGGGGGGGGGAGGGCGGCGGCTGAGGGGGCTGCCACCCCCCCCCCGAAATAACACACCATTTTTAAATTCATATTATCAAAATGTCAACCATTATATTTATATATTTGTTATTACCCACACGATACACATTTTTTACACCCTATATTAAAATGGCAATCATATTTATTTATTTGTTATTAATCACACATACGATTACATTACATCTTATAAATCAAAACTTCGTTTTCTGAATAAACGGAGGAAAAAAATAGTACTGCATAGTAGTTAAGTTATTTGACTTAGTAAAATATTCAAGAGCATTTTTCATACTTTTAACCATTTTAACAGTTACTTTATTCATGTGGCTGAGGAATATCAATTATGTATCATAGAATTTGTAGGTCTACGCTCGCACTTTAATGGAGATTTAATTGGCTGAAACCATTTATCACAAAATTTGTTGTTACCAAAAATTATACGGCACAATACATACATGTTAAATAATCATACTCTGTTACCTTCTTAGTGTGATAAAATGTAGCGGTGATTAACTTACATGCGCAAATATTAATGCCATATTTACAAATTTAAAATATAAGATGTTTAAATGACACGGTGATGCAATTTACATATGACTATTGTGTTGACGTATTGTAAATTTGTGTGTATATGTGAGCGAGTTTGCATACATAGTTTCTATCCTCATTTCCTTTTCTATCCTTCCACTGTGACTTGTGAACGATGTTCTACTAGTAACAATACTAATACTCATCAGCACCCCCCCCCCTCCCTGAAAAAAAATTGTGGATACGCCCCTGGTTATCGGGTTCATAAACCTAAGAACAAAGTCACATTTATAACTTTCGCCGTACCGAAAATAACAGGGGTGGCCACCCTCTTATTGTCGGCAACTTTTTTGCAGTCAGGAATTATGAACGGTTGATGCTGTTTTTTTAGTCGTAAGATCTAACTAACAAAAATGGTCCACTTGTTGCAAATGCCCAGATGTACAACGAACACAAATATTCCCATGCAGCGATACAGCGCCTAGTACATACGAAATACTGCATACAAGCATGTATGCCCACTGTACACACGATATTGGAGGACAATAATGTAACACTTACTGTCAACAACGTGTAACATACATTAATAAGCTGCCAAAAATATGTGACCTTTTCCTTTTTGTGACAGTCAGTGTGTGATTCCACGCAGGACGTAGAGTTATTGGAACTGACTACATGCTGAAACTTTATCGCTGCTGCTGTTGTGTACTGTACGGGCTATTGAACATATGGTGTAGCAGCTCAGAACAATATCACTAGTACGTATCACATTATGATCGTGGCAGGTACCAGATGTCATCTGAGCACACAGTTATGACATTCAATAGGTTTAATTGCAAACACGTTACACATACACGTTTAGAGGAAAGACTTTGACGGTATGGTCCTTATATTGCACGCACAGTTCACATCGCTATACTAGAGATATTCAGGCACATTTAAATTCATCCTCCATGTCCCAAATGGTCTCGGCAGCTGCAACGACGCGTGCGATGAGGTCCTCTTCGGTTTCCACTGCGGTATTGTACACAAGGCTGCGCATGTACCCTCAGAAGAAATACTTCAATGGAATCAGATAAGGGGGTCGTGGAAGCCAGGAAACAGAACCACCATAGCCTATCCATCGTGCAGGGAATGCCTGGCCAAGTTAGTCGTGAACTATTCGCTTTTTGTGGGCTGGTGCGCCGTCGTTCTGGAACCACATAGCCACTCTAGTTTGTAACGCATCTCTTGGAGTAATGTCGGCAGTGTTTCGTGCTGGAAAACATTGTACATACGGCCGGTGGTACGATTTGGTAGCATGTAAGAACAAACTAACACGTTATGTATGATGCCTACCAAGACATTCACACTCAAACACTCTTGGTGACCACAAACGAATTGTGCGTGATGATTCACATCGCCCACACATGAATGTTTAGACTATTCAGCATACCATCACGCTGAAAGGAAGCCTCATCGTTGAAGATAATGTAGATTTCAAAGTCAGGGTATGTTCTGTATTGTTCCATAAACCATGCTGCAACTCCCTGCATCGAGGATAACCAGCAGGACCCATGGTATGCTCTCGTTGTACACAGAATGGACGTAGTAATGCCATAATAAGCACTCGACCAACGTGCGGCGGCTTCTGTTGAGCACCCTTTCTACAGTAGCATGCGTACACTTACCCGGGTTGTTTTCAATATGCCTCAACACGTCTTCTTCAAAAGTTACAGAACTCGCCATCTGTCTGCTCCCTCCTTGCATTCGGTCGTGTCACCGTAAGACTTCCATATTCTCTCAAACGTCGCTCCACATTCGCAAATGTGGCGTGGTGTAGCTGTAGTCCTGTTCGCAAATCGGTCACCCTTCATTCTCTGCGCTTCTCGTCCATTCCCTCTGTTGCCCCGTATGCCAGTAGCATGTCTGTAAGTTCCGACCACACGAAGCGTTGCATTATTTCGACACGGCATACAACTTGACAAACAGAAAGATAAGTGGTACGTCATTGAGCGCGCAGCTGTTTTATACAATTCGTCTCGGCTTTTAATGAGCGACTGTCACATAAATAGCGTTAGTGCCGTGATGACTGTCTCGCCAGTCTTGCAGTGGGATACAGGCAGTAGGTACTGTAACAATTGTTTTACTCACGCCCATGTTGTTATTGTTACAGGTTTAAGCGACTGTTCGACCCCTGTTTAAACATTCCAATAATTATTTCGCCATCAATAAGGAACGTGTTTCCTCAGAGTGCTCCCAATCACGAAGGGTTTATGATTTTTTCTGCGAATTTAAAGTTTTTGGTAAACAATTATGTTTCTTTTTGTTTTGAATGGTAGATTTTGAACATATGGAAGTGAGATTAAGATCCTATGACATCATCAAAGTTTTCACTATACAAACTCATTTCTGCACTTGTCAGATTGTCGAGCGTTCTAAAACATTGGATCTAGGATCTAGTTTCTTTTAAGAGTAGCGTGGGGCGAATCCTGGACAATGCAATTAATTTTCAGACATACATTGAAGACAGTCGAGATGGTTTAATTTGCAGCTAGTCTGTCGTTCGAGTAAGAGTTCTGTTTCTCTGACTGAGTTCGAGTGACTTGAGACTTAGCCACATCATTTATAGACATAAAGGCAGCGTGTGTGTCGTCGCTAAAAATAATCCAAAACGTTTTTCTCTCATCGTGAAGGTATAGTGTAGATTGTTGCTCTACCGGTCAGATAATTTTATCTGCTAATGCGACATATTGAAAGCTTAAATTACTTGTAAAAGAAGAATGGTTGTTTGGTGGATGAATTCGAAAGTTAGATAATGAACGGGTTGCTTATCCTTCGTATAACACTGCATCAAGCATACTTTTTACATATTCATACTCAGCAGACCTTTAGTGAGATAGTTGATATGGATAACATGCAATAATTGTTTTGTTGTAACAACAGTATATAACCGTGCACCATGTAAAACTGGATGTAATTTCGCCAACGACTGTGTCAGAAGGCGAATCGTCACGAGTGGAATCATCTACTACGACCATGTACTCTGCTAAAGATGGTGTCAATGGTTGAAGACTTACCATTTGTAACACCAGCGTCGTCGACAGCAAGAGTTTCTGAAGAGTCGCTGGAAGCATTATGGTATCAATGTTGTTATTGTGGAAATACTTTTAGCCAAAAGTTGTAATGCACGCCGACATGGAAGTAGTCATTGCTTGTTCAGTCCAGCTTACAAGTCATTCCACTGTGATAAGTGCGATGACGTGTTTACTTACAGTGATTACCTGTAAAGGCATAAGAAGAAGACGTGAAAAAGCAATGTTCGTCGTTCATCGAGAAGCGAGTGCAAGTATTGCAGCAAGACATTTGCGACTAGCTCTTGCGATAAATATCATGACGCTAGTAGCTGTATGTTCAGTACTGCATACAAGATGTATCCATGTGTTAATTGTTGCGTTACCGTTTTGCTGAAGTAAAATATATGCAACGTTATTGTAAGATTTTTCTATGCTTCCAAAATATTTGATTTTTCTCTATCTAGCTATAAATTTTCAACCTATTTTATTTTTCAAATCAATAACATATTTTTAATTGATAAATTTATCTCTGTAGACTATCATGTCATTGTACGGTAATGTTCCACCCTAACCATAGTTATAAAACCTACCAAAAAGCAGAACTCTTTTAACTATTAATGAAATATTTCTTTATGTGTCAAAATGTTGTCAAATGAGTATGTTCTCGATTTTTAATGCGATTTTCAGCATATGCATGAACCTCACATTACTTCCAATAATGTATTTGTATTGTACGAGTAATATTGTTAAAATTATTCAACACCGTCCAATTTTCAATGCTTTTGAAATGCGTTTCGGTACAAGAAACAAGAATAATGTAACTATATAGATTGCTTGGAAATTCTCCTTACAAACTTCAATGACTTATAGAGGGGATTGAATAGACTATCTTTTGAACAGGAACCCATGTCCGGAAACGTACCGTTACCGTGCTACAATTTCAAATCACGTGTATCACTCGTCCGCTTCCACTGAGGGAAAGAGCAATGTCGCGGATTTTCTTGTATTGTTATGCAACTGGGTAGGCAGTACATTACGTTAGACGATCACCTGATGGCATGTGACGTCTACCCTGCCTCCGTATCCTGCCTCGAGCCCCATTCACGCGCCTTTGTGTTTCCGATTAACGTGGTTGAGTACACGTTTGCCGAATACACAGATATGATCCTCGTGTATGGCGCAGCTGATTGTAATGGAAGAGCACCTCGTCGGCTGTATCAAGAGCGTAATCCACAACGTGCGACGCCATCGCATACCCTTTTCGGCACAATAACGCAAAGGCTCCCAGAACGAGCTACCTTCACCGCCGACAGGAACGACTGTGGTGCTCCAAAGAGACGCCGCACTCCCGAATTGGTAGAGGCTGTACTGCATCACGTTGAACACAGCCCGTCAACAAGTACGCGATCAGTTGCGCGTGCAATGGGTGTTGCTCCCAGCATCGTCTGGGAGGTTCTGCATGAGCAACAAACTACATCTTTACCACCTCCAAAGGGTACAGTCTTTGCGTCCAGCCGATTTTGCACCACGTGTTAACTTCTGCACGTGGTTCCTGCACCCGCTGCACAGACGAGCCCCTTTGATTTGAAATGGCTGTAGGACGGAAACGGTACGTTTCCGGACATGGGTTCCTATTCAAAACATCTTCTACTCAGTCCTCTCTACAAGTCCTAGAAGTTTGTAAGGGGAATTTCCGAGCATTCTGTATACAAGAAACAGTCGCGTATAGCTCCAGACAGACGCTCATCGACAACAAAAGAAAAAAAGCCTCAATTTCTGTTTCGAAGAACTCTTTGGGAGGCTATATAACTTATCTCAAAATCTAAAATCCCTTAAGAAGAGAAGCTTGAAACTAAAATAAGCTAAGTATAACTCGAGAACTGACTATCAATTCGCGCGAGTCCCAAGAATAGAGGGGCCGCGGTGGTGTAGTGGTCAGATCACTCGACTCCCACCTAGGCGAACTTGGTTCGATTCTCGGCGGTGTCGCTCCCCGGATTTTCGCATGTGGTAATCGTGCTGGGCGATGCCACTGGTCGGCGGGTTTTGTTGGGGATCTTCAGTTTTCCCCACCCTTGCAAGCTCCATACTCACATCGCTTCACCCTCATCGGCTCAGAATATATATCTCTCTCCACTCTCCCAAGACTAGAAACACATCTCAAGACTGCATCTTAATGATACGATCTCCAGACGAGATATGAGAAACGGCTATTAATATGGACCTGAGATCACTGACTGGCTGTTAGTGTTCCTAAATGGTTTCCTGCTAAGTTGCGGCGGCTAGAGAGGTAAATACTGTTCACGATAAAGTAAGCACTTTTGAAATGAACCTTGGAAAAAAGTCACTGTCCCTTCCTGCATGTATTTTAACGGGCGCACTGAGTAACATGCGTCCAGTAAAGTTGGTAACATAGGATGGGAAGTAGTTCCAAATCTTAGCGTCGAATAAAAAATGCCAGGTAAGCATTTGCAATAACTTAAATTATTTCTTTCGGTTTCTGTTGTTTATTTAATGCACCGACGGGTTAAAATAATAAATATTTGTAAATTACATACTTTTCTAACAATTTCTAAGTTTCACTTGACCGACGCATGAATAAAGTGCTGAGGCTCATGGCTATGTTACGTTTACATAAGGTGGATGAATACACAACGTTCACACAAGTATATTTTAAGTAGGGTTTTTCAAAAGTGCTCATTTGACCGTGAATATCCTACACATAGGCCCACTGTTTTTTCCGCGAATAAATCGGAGCACGCGGTAAACTTCGATACAATATATACACCTCCGCTATTGTTATAACTCTATTGGTTACTAGTGTCGTTTCTGCATTTGACCGAGTCACTCAGGATTCCTTAACTCCGACACTGTACCTTCATGATTCGTAGAGACCTGAAAAATTCGCGAATTCAATTACCTGCAAGCTAGACTCTACAGTCTGATGTACAAATATGAGGATATTAACTGCACATTGGTTGTCTGCTGTTACAGTGGAAGGCGAAGACTGGGACAGCGTTCTCTAGGAGGTGTCAAACACCGTGTGGACCAATTGCTAAAGGCATATAAACACGTGTGTTTACACGTGTTTTGAATTCTAGTTAGTCTCTAAATGAAACTGCGAACTCTCCAGATCTTTAATGATTCGTGCGCAAACAGTTAGCATGGAGAATAACATGCTTCAGCCAATCAAAAATGCTGGACGAGATCCCACAGTGTTTTAAACCATACCTTGTCTCGCAATCTTTTCGCGAAATATCAGTGCCCCTACCTAGAGCAGGCAGGAAGTGAGGTCGAGGATATGAAGACGGTGGGGAACGCAGGACAGGAGTACTGGCAACACTGTAGCCGGCAGTGGCGGCTGCGGCCAGATGCTCGTGCGGGGCAGGTGGATGGCGCGCGGCATACCGCGGGCGGCAGTTTGGGCAGCGGCCAGGGGTGTTGATCTCGTGACCACACACCATTTCCCCCTAGGCTCGCCTGGCATGGAGCCATCGCCCCACCTGGTCCCCTTCACACGTGCCGACCATCCTTACATCTCGTCCACTACTCTACATATTTGTCCCGAGGTGAAGGAGATCCCCCCACTCCTCTCTCCCAAGAATTTATCTTCCTACAAATAAAGAACGTGGTCCTTGAAGGCTGTTCACGTTAAAGTGAGCACTTTAAAAATCAACCTTAGAAAAAAGTCACTACTCCCACCTGCATATATTTCAACGAGTACAATTAATGACATTTGCCCAGTAAAGTTGGTAACAATTAATGGAAAGTAGTTCCATGTCTTAACGTTGACTAAATAGTGTTAGGTATCCGTTTGTTACAAAACTGATTATTTCTTTCGCTTTCTGTTTATTTAATGGACACGAGTGTAAAAATTACAGAATTGGTAAAATATTTAATCTTCTAGAAATTTCACAGTTTCACCTGACCTACGCATGAATAAAGTGATGAGGCCCATGGCAATGTTAATTTTACATAAGGCGGAAGAATGCACAAAGTGCATACAAGTAGATCTTAAGCAGGGCTTCCGAAATGCTCATTTTTGCGTGAACAGCCTATACCCATCTGTTTATTGTAGCATTTTATAATAATGTATGTAACAATTTCGAATTATTCTCTGTCGACTGGTTTTTTTCGGTGCCTATGCCAGTTTTTCCCTGCCTCTTCTTAGATATAGTTTTAAATATAGGTACACTAAGGGAGGTGGTCATGGCCCAAAACGGTGGCCATGGCTGCCCAATCCCTCTCTGCAGAGATGTATGCCTCCTTTCATGGATTCCCTCTCCTGTAGGCGTAAAGTGCTCAGCTCTGAGATACAACAGTTCCCGTCCTTACCTCGGACGTACAACTAACACTTAGAATTAGGGTAGGTTAAAAAAAAAACCGAGGCGAAGGAGTTCGACCACAGAGGACTCGCACCGCGAACTGCAGCCGCACACACTGGCCAGCAAAATGGCGTCATTGGTCAGCAATATGTTGGAGCGATTTTCACCAATCAGCGCCTGGTAACACACTTGCCAGCCGGCAGCCACTCCAATTAGGAAGCTTCCGAATCATCCCGTAGCCAATCAGACTCGAGGCCCGTTCCCAGAGCCTCACTCAGCCAATCAGAGAACGGGTATGCCCACATCAAAGAAACTTCTACGCCATTTCGTCTCTGTGGACTTATCTACTCTGGGGGCACTTTTGAAAGCCCTGTTAAAGATCTACTTGTATGCACGTTGTGTATTCTTCCGTTTTATGTAAAATCAACATTGCTAGGGCCTCATCACTTTATTCATGCGTTGGTCAAGTTAATTTGGGAAATTATTAGAAAAGTAAACATTTTTCGGATTTGCTCATTTTTACACTCCGATGCATAAAAAATCTTAATGCGAAAGAAATATTATAAGTTATCACAAATGGCTACCTAACACTATTTATTCTATGTTAAGATATGGAACTACTTTCCTTCCATCGTTACCAACTTTGCTGGACTAATATCACTCAGTGCGCCCGTTAAAATATAAGCTTTGCAGGCAAGCACAGTTACTTTTTTCTAAGGTTGATATCAAAAGTGATCACTGTATCGTGAACAGACTTTATACGTTGTTAAACTAGGACAGTGGCTTCCAATGCAGTTTTCCCCCGACTGTACAACATGAAGAACTCTTAAAAATTAGAACACACACTACCTACCAAAATTGTCAGAAAAGTTTAATTTATGTATCATATGAAAGATCAATGCAAATATTTTGTATCGATGTAAAATATTTTTCACGAATTTACTTATTTAAGTTGTTCCGAAAATTAATAAATAAGAAGTTTTCAATCAAAATTTAAACGTGTTTACATTCTGTTTGCTTTAACAATCACATTTTTCAAAAATTCCTCTGCTAAGTAGGGCAACAAAATAGTTACTACAGTCGTATGTAAGAAAATATTCCTACTGATGTTAAAAAATAATCCAATAATTTATTGTATGAACATTTGTTCCAGTAAACTATATTATTATTCGCCATTATTTAATACTTTATTTTATGTGCAATAAATATTTTTCAAAAAGCGATAAGTTTTGTTACTGAAATGATGTTCATGAAATCCACTAAAGGCTGTTCACGATAAAGTGATCACTTCTGTAATCAAACTTAGGAAAAAGTCACTGCTCCTGCGTGTATATTTTAACGGGCGCACTGAGTGACATGCGCCCAGTAAAGTTAGTAACGATCGATGGAAAGTAGTTCCATTATTAACGTCGAATAAAAAAGTGTTAGGTAGCCATTTGTGATAACTGGAATTATTTATTTCATTTTCTGCATTTTTTTTAATGCAGCGAAGTGTAAAAATAAGCATATTTGTAAAATATTTACTTTTCTAAAAAATTCCACAGTTCCTAATGACCAGCACACGAATAAAGTGATGAGGCCCATGGCAAAGTTAATTTTACATAAGGCGAAAGAATACACAACGTGCATACAAGTAGATCTTAAGCAGGGCTTTCAAAAGTGCTCATTTTGCCGTGAACAGCCTACATAAAAAATATTCGTAAACGTCGTTCCTGGTTTTTATTACCTAAAACCTACATCGAACTATGCTCATGAGTAGTTGAATTAGAGACACATATGCCGTGTTGGTGAAATGGCGCTGTCGTCGCCCGATCGATTGGAAGAGTGCCAACACACGCATGACTGGAATGCCGTCTGACGGTACATATTCTGTAAAAAATAATGGTAAAATTACCTGACAAACGTAAGGCAATATTCATAAAATTGTGTGGAAATTTAGTTTTACCTACATGTAAGGTAAAATTACCGCACTCTGGAGTAAAATTCATGTACATAGTGGTGGAAAATTCCATAAAATGTTGGGAAAATTACAATACGATGCGTGCATCTCTTCAGCATTGTCTCAACAGTTAAGTGGGAGGACGGGCGGAAGCAACAGTCCTTTAATACACTAATATTCACTCACGCTGTTATGTTATCGTCGTGGTGTAATGGATAGAGCGTAGGCCTAACGTGATGTAGGTCCATGGCTCGCGTCCATCTACCTACAAGTGTCGAGGATTTTAGAGTTGAGGTTTCGGTTACTCTTCGTCAGAGAATGTAGGTAGTAAAAAATTAACAGTACGAATATAACCCGTATAATTTTAAAAATAAAGTTATTATACAACCTAGTTCATATTACCTTACTTTATGGGATTTTACCCCACTTTTATCGGGTACTTTTTCCGTACGTTTAGTTTTAATAGTACCTTACTTGTTATACAAATATACTCCACATTTGACAGGTAATTTTACCTTACACACGAAGAGCTTCTCTTACATGTGAAGGAATTTTGCCTCAATTTTTTTAGTGTATACTGACCGTGCAACAGTCGGCCACAGAATAGGAAGTACCAAGATCTCAGCTCGGATCGCGGCAAGATTATTGGGGTCAGATTTTGGGCACTTAATTTCCAAAGTCATGCCAAGTGCCAGAACTGGTATTTCCACGACCCTCCGTGTCAGGAGATCACAGTGACTTAATGGATTCGGTAAGAACCACCGCGGCCCTCCATACACTACCCGCAAACTCCAGCTGCCAAGTAAAAACGTAAATGGGAGCCCTTGAAAGCTATTTCAGATTGGTAATTCGTCCTTAGGTGATACAGAACACTATACCACTGAGTCTGAGTCGATGTGATGACGTAGAACATTTTGGCTGGAAATTAGTTATTTAAAGGTTCAAAGTGGTGAAATCGTTGTGAGGTCCGGGTATCTGACCCATTAACAGGAATGTTTTTCAGGAAGCATATTTGTTACCTTCTAGTCTCATCGAGGTAGGAAATGAAGGAGCATTTTCTGTATTTAAAAAAAAAAAAAGTTACATCACCTCCAGTCCATCCTTCAAGCAGTAGTACCGTAGGACCTGTAACACCATTTACCAGCTCATTTGAACAAGTATTAGAACCTCTAAAGAATGCTAGCCTTGTCCTTCTGCATGACATCTCGCCTACAACGACTGAAAACCCGCTGCATTTATCTGTCACAGCTATATCAGTTTATTTTATGGACAGTATGTAATAACGTAATAGTTTATTAATAATTTGTTATTTATTTGTGGAAGCTATATTATATTTACTTCTGACATAATATTTTTATTGTTAATTGCAAGTTGTTATAATCTCAGAAATTTTATTTTAGTTTCATTATGTTAGCAAGAATGTCTGAATTTCTACCACGAAGTTATTTGTACTTGGGCTAATTTGCAAAGAGGATTTATTTATTTGGTTGCCATAGTAACGCATGACATAATGCGTGATATATGATGTAGCCATCTCGTGATTGGTGCGTCATTTGGAGGCGTTAATAAGTACGTAGTTCAAGATGTGTCTAGCCATCTTGGTTTCCGCCAGGCAGGTCGAGACCTAGTGGGTCATCGGCCTGGTAGGAATTTTACATTTTACTATTAATTTGGCCGAGTACAGAGGATTCATGCAAACCGCTCGACGCAACGGCGCTGCATAAAACTGCAGGAAGATATCCTGCAGGCGCTACCTACGCGGTTTAGTAATTAAATTCAAGATAATGCCACCGCGACGTTGCGAGTGGTATGATATGAACTGTGATAGCGTACTGCTTTCCCGAGAGCCTTGTGAATGTAGAGATTAAGGTGAATGTCTATCGGGACCGGCCGTCAAAGATTTTACAAGATGTTACTCCGATTAAGCATTTCCAAATAAGTATTTGCTGAATTTCAACGCAAAGACGTCACCAGAATTGAAATTAATAAATTTTGAATATCATTTTGGCTTAGGTTATACCATCTTGGATCATAGTATGCTGAAGTTGCTCTGCCTAATTTGCTTACGGAGCCCTGCTAAGATCTCATTAGTTCTCCCGACTGAGTTGGTTTGAGAAATATGGTTAATTTAATTTAATTTCGTTTTCGCTAGAAATTAAGGAATATTTCAAAGGACAAATTATTTTTGCGTTTTAGTGAGAGATATTTACAAGAGTGGCTACAGTCATAATTACGGCCACACTAAGCAGAATTAATTTCAAAACTTGTAATGAATTTCTACATAAAATTTGCACAGGTTATATTTCATTTCATAGTATTAGGATCAAAACTCTTTCTTTCAAATTAAAACTCACGTCATTTTCTCAATTTTCTGAGTGTATTTCTTTTTCAGTAGCTAGTAGGATTTTTCGAGTACGTTTTTTCCCAGTGTTGCATGCATGTTGTTTCTAGCCTACTGAGACTAGATGCTACATGTGATCCTGAGTGTCCCGTCCTTGGTAAGACATATCTCAATTGTGTTAATGTTGCTCCAAAATCGCTATTGTCCTGTGGAGCCGGGCAAATTCAAACCCCAGGTCATAATTCACTGTTAGTGGTGAAAATTAATTTGATCCAAGATTAACAGAATATTCTCTTCATCAATAGGTATACACTACACCTCATATATTACATTACAACTGAAGGAAAAGAAAAAGGACCAAGCAGAGGCAGAAGGCCCAGAACTACATGGCAGTCATCGCTGACTTTCCATTGAAAACCAGACTTGAAGACCCTCTTAAAAAAAATTGGAAGCACAAAGCCTCCCAAAAAAGCAAACTGAATTTAATAAAATATTTAATTTTTCTAATCTACCCTGATTCTAAGTGTTAAGTGTACATCCAATGTAGGGACGGGAGCAAAGTACTTCTCAGGACTAAGCCCCTTAGGCCTACATGGGAGGGAATCCATTCAAGGAGGCGAGGGATTGGGCTTCCATGGCCATGATAACTTCTCTTAGTGTACCTATAATTAAATCTATAACGAAGAAGAGATAGGAAAAACTGGCATGGACACCACAAAAACCTTTTCAACAGGACGTAATTTAAAATTGTTTCATGCTTTAATATAAAATGTTCTTTATCAGTAGAGAGAGAATGACTAGTAGAGAGGGGGAAGGACTTCTTTGAAGTTATTTTTTGATGTAGGCTGTTGGACTTCTCTCCTATGAATATCCAGTAGAATCCTGAAAACATAAAAAATAAAATAAAATAAACTGCCAGCAAGTGTCAGCTGCTGCCAAAACTAACTGACCTTTTATTATAATTTGAATAAAGACGATAAAAAGGAAGAATAGTCCTGAACCACGTCCAATCAGCAGCAGTGGCAATGATTCCTTTCATTCCAATGCCTCAACAGTTTCTTATTGTGACAAACCCGACAATAATCAAGAAGACTATGCTCAATGCATGTTTTATTAAGGACATTTTTCTGGGGACACAAGAGGAGAAACATTGGTCCAGTGCATTCTGTGCAGTCAGTGGGGTCATGCAGAGAAAAAAACAAAGCTTACCTTAGAGATTTCAGCAATTACAAATAAAAATTCTAACATAAATAACTGAATACTAATTTCCATCACCTGAAATTTTTGTGTAATTTATGAATAAACTGAGGTTTGTTGAAGAGAAATCTTAGTATTTTAAATTACCATCAATATTCCATTTTACCCTCCATATATATACTTTCCATAAAACAAGTTTTTGCAAAATGAAGTTGTATGAAGTGTTACAGTTATAACATGACACCGAACAGCATCACACTTTCACCATAGTTGCTTTTCTGCAACGAGCCAAACATTAAGTACACAAATTTCTCTAGTGTTTTGAAAAAGAGAAAATTATATTATATAATATCTGAAGTTCCTCTAGAGAAGCCGCCGCCCAACTAGGGCACCTCACGCCCCACACATCACAAGGCTCCATGATTCATGTGGGCATGGGCTCACCACCATGTTATATATATATTTCAACCAAAATAGACACATGTAATATGTTAGGCTAAAACACAAAATAATTGCTCATGCTAAACCGATATAATTATTAATTCTTATGTGTAACATCAATAGATAATAACAATGTAGAGACAATCTGCTACTGTATTAACAGGATTGAAACAATAGATAATATGCAGGAAGGAATATTTACACCTAAAGTTAACACAAAATTGTAGGATTTACAGAAAAAAGATATTTACAAATTATTTGAACAATACAAGGACAGGTTTGCGCATAGTATACTGGAATTAAAAGAGGCAAGGTATTTTCAGACTGAGCTCGAACTAGACACAGGCAAAGTGATAGCAACTACACCATATTGCATTAGTCCTAAAGTCAGGAAGGAACTGCTACAACAAATTAAGGGCATGCAAATGGTTTGAAATATCGAGGAATATCGAGGAATCTGACTCACCTTATTTGGTACCGAGTATTACAATATGTAAAAAACAGGGAGGATTAATATTTCTTTCAGACCTAAAAAAATCAAATCAACACTTAAAAAGAGTACAGTATCCACTTCCAAGAATGGAAGACATCCTTAATACACTACAAAATGCAAAGTAAAGCACTTCTCTTGATTCATTTTCTGGCTTTTACTCAATCCCAGTAAGGAAGGAAGACCAATGTAAATTAGCATTTATTAGAGATGGTGTAGGATTATTACACTATTGCAGAATGCCTATGGGTCTGTCTATGTTGCCACAATACATTGAGCAGTTCAGTGACAAATTATTAGGACTGCTCCGATGGGATACAGATATGGCCTACATAGATGATATTTTCATAATCGGGAACAGATTTAGGGAACACTTAGACATCAGAAAAATTTTCAAGGACTGTGACAGTTTAATGTAAAAGTAAATGCCAAGAATTATAGCTTTATCGAACAAGAGATTAAAATCTTAGGTCACTATATTATGCTGCAAGGTACAGTCACCAACCCAGAAAAAAGTAAATGGTATAGCACAATTGTCGCCTCTCTCAAACATTAAAGAACTATGTACATTCTTGGGCATGACATCTTACTTAAGATGATACATACAGAATTATACAAGTAAGGCTGCACTGCTCATAGAGTTAACTAAGGAGAGTACCATTTTTAAATAGGGACTTGAAGAGTAATAAGCTTTCTTATAACTAAAAATGCTATTCAGAATGTGCCTATTTTAAAGTGCTTCGACAAAAACAATACCACCATTTTAGACTGTGATGCTTCACAAACCGCAATCGGTGCAGTTCTAATGCAGGAAAACCCCGCAGACAAAAGTAGAAATATACAGCATTCGCCTCTAAGAAAGTATCGATCAGTGAAACATGTTGGTGTGCTATGGAAGGAGAGCTGGGACCCATTAAATATATTTCCATCTATTTTCGTCAGTATTTATATGGTAGACATTTTATCTTATAGAGAGACCATGCTAGCCTTTGGTATCTAAAATCCACCATGGAGCACAATTTATAAATACAAAAATGGCTATGGTGTTCGTCGAATACAATTTCGAGGCACAGATTGTCAAGGGTAAACTCAGCACACTTGCAAACACTATGAGTCACATGCTAACTACAGGACAAGCCAAAGTGGATATAGTTATGGTAAATAACAGTAAATACAGAGTAAAACAAGAAATGTTAGGCTGTAAGTCAATGTATAGAACGTTAGCAGAAGACCTTTTCCAAAACTCAAACAAAGAAGTATAAATTAAAAAATTAAACAGTAAATATATTGTTAAAAACTGGCCTGAGATAAAAAAATTAATTAAAGAGTAAATGTATACAGTAGACACATCAATATTTAGAAAAGATATTTTGAATGGGGAATATGTTCCAGTTCATGCAATTCCAAAAAATTGTAATGTAAATATTTCAAGTTCACATAGAAATCATAATGGACAGTTGCCCATCAAAATCATAACAACATGTATCAATCCGGTGTTGAATTATAACATTCTTATATCCTCCACTCAAAACACAACACATTTATTACCTGTATATCATCACGAGCAGGAATATATAAATATTGAAAATGACAGTCATTTGTTCCTGTGCCCAATCGATATCTACACATCACCATTTTCAGGTGAACACCACAGAACCGGACAAAGCCGACCCTAAGTACAAGAAGTTAGCTAGGCATTACAGCATACCCGGAATTGGCGAAATATATTTAAAGCTAAACACCCCTGTAAGAGAGAAAAAGTTGACACTAGTTCCATAATATTATATACAAGAAACAATTGCAGTGAATCATGGTGCATGGTTAGGTAGCAGCCCCTTTGGCACCTTTAAGAAATTGCAAAAAAATCAAGACCTGTTAATATTGGGATAGTATGCACACTGATGCCAAAAATCACATAAAAATTGTGAACTATGCCAAAAGATCAAACCGACAAACTAAAAGCCAGTAGGGCAGTTACAGCCAATAACACATCTAGCACTATTACATTCTTGGCCTTTAGATGTGAAAGGTCCACTAACAACATTGTGCAAGGGCAACAAATATATACTCGTCATATTGTAGTTCTTTAATCGATACATGGTAACTAAAGCAGTTAAAAGCATCGATGCCCAAATGTGTGCTGATTTCATTAAGGATGTTATACTGAGGTATGGCTGGCCCATACAAATACTAGCAGATAGGGGAACCTTATTCAATAACTAGTTAGTAGGAGAGTTACTTAGAAAATTACGAATCAAAAAGTTACATACTACGGCGTACAGCCCGGCCTGTAATGGGATTACTGAAGCTATGAATAAAATTATTGCTAATCAGCTAACTTCTTGTGCCCATGACGATCCTAAAAGTTGGGACTAGTATATTGATTTTATAATTTACAACTAACACTTCAATCGACTGAAGCACTACATTTACACAGTTCTATCTGTTACACGGCATAGAAGCCACCCAACCCATGCACATAATTACTAACAACTATTCCGAGCGAGCTGACAAATTGTGCAAAAATATCTAAGACAGGAAAGAGAGCAACCTCGAGTAAATTTAATAGAAGCTCAGAAGCAGCAGAAACTTTATTTTGTTAAAAAAGTTACACCCAACACTATTCAGATAGGTGACTGGGTATAGATATGCAACAGGCCACACGGGAAAGCAATTCCGTTTGAATATAAAGTACCATTCAAAGATGTTGATATTCTATGTGTATCTGCAAGGTAGACAGACCATCTACCTTGTGGATACAAATAAATAACACTGGAGAGCCTAAATATACCACAACACCCGCAATGTTAAGATATCACATTTGGAATAATAATGATGCAAGTTTCTTTTACAGAGTCGGCATGAAGAAAATTATAAATTGGAAGAAGTGAACAAATTAATGCTCTATTAATTTTGTTACAGAGATGAAGTTAATGGTGTAACAGTACCAGTAAGGTTTATAATTAATTACTTCATTATGTGTGGCCAGTTGAAATGTTACTGATTGTTATGTTAAACATGATATGAAAAAGTGTTTCAAATAGTCCTCAATATTAGTGTTAGAACAGTTCCAATAGGACTTGGTACTTGCCTCTACTGGCTTGAAGAGCCTAATTACAATGGGAAAAACTTAAGTTTATAAACCATTCAAGCAGACAATCCAAAAAGCAAGTGTGGCCATCGAGAAATAATTTATACAGAGTTACTCTTTGCGATCCTTTCGATACGTAAACTTAATTTTTTTTCAAGCTCTTTGTGCATGGGCCTATATATTTTAGCTTTTCTAATGCTGCCGACATCCTGCGGCACAGTCGTTTGGAACTGTATTTTGTGGTTTGGGAGGTCCTGGGTTCAAATCCCATGTGAGGCACAAGTGTCAATATTGGTTACGTTGTAAGTTATTTTATAAGCCATCTCCTGATACGCCTTCAGACATGAAAACTAGGGAACATTAATATTTTTATCCAGCGAGATAGACTTGAGAGAGGATTGCTTCTTGCATGGGCAGCTATACGTGGCCTGATCCAGAGTAAGCTCACCTAGCAACTTGGTAATCCTAGCGCCTGATGGTCAAACCACTAATTTGGTGTACAAGGAGGTCCTTCAATAAAAGTTATTAGTAGCTGTTGCGAGTATTACACACAGGTGAAGCCACAGGCAGAGATATAGTTTTTAATATTTATGTGTAAATACATAGTGTATCCTGGCTATTTTAAAATTAACTGCTTGTTCTGAAATAAATGTAATATAGTCAAAGTTTATGGACGAGTTTTTCACACTAACATTAAAATAATTTTAACATGCTCAAAAATGCTTTGTTTTCCCATTAGATGCATAATATGCTAATACAAAAAATCATAGAAACTTCGAAATGATGTTCCCTACACAGAGGCAAGAAACACATGTAATATAAATGTTTTCAAAAAATTTCCTGTTGAATAGCTTGAGATACTAAACACTTTTCTATAATTCCTGAACAAAGTAAAGCGCCAGGCAGAGTATTTTCTTGTGCATGTATGTACAAAATTGACCCCTTGTCACGTAACATGAGATTCTCTGAACTTAGTCAAAATCTCAAACAATTTTTGTTAAATTGGCCATTGACTATGATTGCATATTTGCCGAACGAAGACATCCCAGAAACACTTTCAATGCAATAGTCTAGTGTCTTTTTCAAGTTTATGATGTCATTAATCATATTTGAGAAACACGCTGTGCAGGTGGACTTTGCAAATATTAGTGGCCCATGCTCAACCATTTACTCGAAAAATGCTACAGCAGTGTATTTTGATCGCACTTTCTACAGGTTACTGATGAACATGAAACAACATCAAAATGTTGAGTTCCCTCTTTAGAACATGGAGAATCACTTGATGAACAGCACATTTTTGAAAGGGCAGGTTTGAAGATGAAAGATAAGTATGATATCAGAAGTTACATTATCCGATGTCATGTAAGCAAAAATGAAAAGGAAGCAGTTTTAAAAAACATGTGAACTCGAAATGCTGACTACACATTTGGAAGTCAAATTAGGAATAATAGGAAAAGGAATTTCCAGTTAGGCTAGTTTCAAAGATTCAGCTAGCTAGCATACTCCAATGAAAAAAAGAGGGGACTTTGCAAATTTTGTGTTCTTTTTGGAGCAACTTCAAGCATTGGTACTGGTAAGGGATCACATCAAGCTGTTGGTTCCCTGGTAAAAAAAAAAAACCCCATTCACCAACTGGAAGGAAGCCCTCGAATGTTTTCAAAATCACATTAGCAACAACTACATGTATCATTAAATAACTTTCTTGAAATTTGCGATGGTAAGAGAGAGGACATACAAACTCACCTAAATAAGCAGGCCACAGAAGTAATCCTAAACCACAAGAAAATATTGGCAGCTATTATCCAGATAATTTTTTTTGTGTGGACGACAAGAAATCGCACTTGAACCTTATCTATTGAAGAACCTGACTATAATGATGGTAACTTCAGAACATTGTTGCGATATAGTTCTAAACATGGCTATGAAGTGCTGAAAGAACACATCACAGCCTGAATGGAAATGCTATGTACGCTAGCCCAACTGTGCAAAATGAGATCATAAGTATCATTGACACCACTGTCCAAGAACCCATTGTCAACCGAGCATCAAAAGCGAAATACTACATGGAATTGGCAGGCGAAACAAGTGATGTGCAGCGCATAGAGCAGTTTTCTCTGTGCATAAGATATGTTGACCCAGTACTCATTGAACTATGAGAAGATTTTCCGTAATTTGTTCCGGTGTATGATGTAAGTGGGGCTGGACTTGCAAATATTACAAAATAAAATTTGGTATCTCTTGGGTTGGATATGAATAGACTGAGAGGGCAGGGATACGATGGAGCATCAGCAATGAGAGGCGAATTTTGAGGTGTTCAAGCTATTATAGCAGAAGATTACCCAAAGGCATTGTATACTCATTGTGCCTCACATTGCCTAAACCTTTGCCTTAACGAATCGCCCAAAATCCTATGTATTCGAAATGCATTTGGCGTTATGAGTGAGGTGTAAATTATTTTAGATCTTCACCTCATAGAACTAAAGTGCTGAAAACTAAATTGTACTCTTCACCTCTGAACCACATGGGCTTGATGGAATACTGCGAAACACGTAGGGTGGAAAGGCACGAAGCAGTTTCCCTTTTTGTAAATGCTCTCTTCCAAGTGAGTGATGTTCTAGGAGATATCAGCGACGAAAACAAAGAAGGAAGTGTTAAAGCACAGATCCTTTATAAAAGTGTCTATGACTTTAGCTTTATTATTAGTCTTAAAGTTTCAGAGAAAATGTTTTCACTGACATATTCACTTTCCCAATTTCTACAGAGCAAATCTATAGATCTAAGTACAGTTATTAGCTAAGTTGAGTTAGTTGGTCAAAAATTAGCAGATATGCACATCAACAGCGATGAAGAATTTGGAAATAGTTTCAGAAATGTTTCTGAGCTGGCAGATGTTATTGGTGTGGTGCCAGCAATCCCAAGATATGTAAGTAGACAGAAACATCGTGAAAACTACCCAGCAAATTCACCAGAAGAGTATTATAGAAGGATGACATTCACTCCTTACATTGAAGAAATGAGCACATCTTCAGTGAAAGATTCTTATCTCATAAGAATATTATAGTAGGATTGCAATGCATTATACCAGCATATGTTGTAAAATTTAGCTTCAGTTATGTAGAACCAGCTTTTAACTTCTATTCCGATGACGTTACAACCACTTATATAGTTATGCTCAAAAGTGAGTGAGATTTGTGGACCATGAAATGGAAAAACTCCAAAGACGAGCTGCCCAAGGAAGCAATCACTACACTGAAGAAGTGTGAAGAAATCTTGTTTCCCATCTTGCGCATTCTTCCGAAAATTCTGGCTACCCTTCCTTTTACCACAGCATCAGCAGAGAGCAGCTTTTCGACACTTAAGAGACTGAAAACGTATCTCAGGAACAGCACTGGTGAAGACCGTTTAAATAACTAGCACTAATGTCAATACACCGCAGCACACGATTTAATTAAGATATATTGCTTGAGAAATTCTCAAAGAAGAACACATGAATGCTGCTTACTTAAATGTTTTAGGCAAAAGAGTGACCAAAGAAACATCAGCACTTTGTTAATTTCTTTATTGCGGACTTCATTTTAGGCATTGTTGGATGCTTTTAACTTTTAAATGTTTTTTTTTTTTATTACAACATTAATATCTGATTTCTTTAGAAGTACCGAGTTTTCCTAAACGTATCATGAAATAATACAAGGAAACATTATAAGTATTGTACATTTAATGTGTTTAAACTGTATATAGTGTATAACTAAATTTAGTATATGTGTACTTGATGTACATGTGCATGATGTACTTCATGGCATGTGGGTCGGCCAGAATGCACACAGGGATATCGCTACTGCTACATTAATTTACAAAATGAATAAAAGTGAATATATTTTCTTACCCTACCTTTTCAGCAGAAGCCAACAAACACGTGGAAGCAGCACGAGGTTACGTGCGGCGAAGGTAAATAGTAGGTATAAAAACACAGAGTGCCGCCATCTTAATGGCGTCGCTAACGACATCACACAGCTCTCAGACAGTTGAACACCACGTACTGGACACGCACGCCTAGTAAAGTTAAAACTTTTAGTGAGTTATGGGTTGTCAAAACATAAATGAATGCGGTAATTATAGTCTGAAATAAAGTTTCACTGCCAATTATTATGTACGTCATGCCCATAGCCGCTTAGATTCTAACATATGGTGCGAGAGAGACTCTCGTCAGATTAAATAATATTACCAGCAGAGTCTGAAATTATAATGTCTGCTACATAAGACTATTAGGACACACACTGTAACAATATGTTCAATGTATAATATGTATACAACAGTATAACTTAAGCCACAGGGCACATGTACAATGCCAGATGGTGTTAGTCACGCGATAATTTCGCGCAAAAGCAGAGGCATGTATAACAGTACTATCTAACGTGTTAAGTAAAAGATAAATTTCATGATTGATATTACTCTCAGAAAGGGTACCAACACAAGCAATATCGCAGGCACATAGCCATATGGTTCGCAAGGCAAGCGACAAAGTTCGCATATGGCATACTTGAAGTAAACTTATACTGCACTGTAATGATGTAAGTTGACAGCACTAATAATGCTTACATTCGTGCAGACTCACTATGAGTATACGGAGTAATATATATTATGTATCGCATTCATAGTCGCGAGTCCAGTGAGCCAAGGACAATGAATCGCGAATCACACGTCACAGCTAGGCGGTGGAAGTTTAGAATCGCTGACGCCGTCTTTTTCGTCTAGACTTGTACGTCACATCGCATCAGCGGTCGCAGGGGTACCAATTGCACAAAAGTCTTATAGTCTCGAAGCATGTACATATTGTCCTGGCTACGCATATTGTACAAAAATGTATCAAACATACTAGTGTAATGTAACTAAGAAAGTTAAGTTTATTCATAGTAGGACAGTTTAGTAATGAAAATAAACTCATTCAGTTTGGATATTGCATAATACAGAACTGCAGCTACAAGAGTTACATACTCTAGCTATTTGCATCATTTGGTAGAAAATATATGTCCACAAATGTAAAAAGAAACTTAACTCCCCGTCATAAGATTACGATTAAGTTCTATGTGTTAGCCTATTGAGGGTTAGACCTTAAGAAATTTATATCAAAACTGCCTCCCACAAAGAAAATGGGAAAAAATTGTATTGGATTCACAGTGCGCATTATATCATGTCAAAAAACGCACTGACGTTACCGACGTAAGCCTTCAATAAACACCACCATTGAGGCGTGTCACACCACAGCGCGTTAAATTCTTTCCTACCACAATCCAGTGATCGGAGCCTATAGGGGTATAGTTTTGGAAGAAATTAAATGTGGCGCCGACCATCACCCTACCCTCCGGTGAGAGACAAAACAATGTGTGATTTGTAATGCCTTACCACAACTTACACCTGCATTAATAACAAAAATATGGTAATGTTTCGTCAACGAGAGTAAAACACCTTGGGAGAATTGTTACAAAATGCCACAGACAACATTTTATAATACAATATGAAATATAGTGGTTAATGGTGACTAGCCATCATAATGTCAAAGTAATGAGAAATTTTTAATATAGTTTTTCATAGTGTACAAAGTCATGGGAATTTTTATACCAGTCCTTATAGATTCTTTAATAGAGATTATACGTTATATTAAGCACACAGTGTCAACAGTAAGGCAGCCACTTACATTATAATTATTGTAATACAGGAAGTAGCAGTGGTTAACATTAAGTGAGTTTTCCTAACAAGTTCTGCTCTACATAGAAAGATTGTAGACAGTCTTCTCAGATCACAGGGGGTCTTTCAATTTGTTACTAGTACCTCACAAAACATAAAATATTTATGTATGAAATAACTGTACAAACTAAACCGCGGCCAAACAGGCTACCCAACTATCTTGCATCCTTAAGAGGTAGATGTAAATTAGTTCGCAAGGACACTTAAAGGACTCTAATATCAATTAACACCGAATCCTAACTAGTGGCTACTGCTACTCGCGAGGAAGCAGAGGGGGACTTCACCTCGCAGGCCATGGGTTCCCCAGAGCAAGACATCACCTCTCCTACCGCTCCACGCCGTGCAGCATCTGACTTCCTCAGCAGCCGTAGATGTCTGCTGCTCTGGAGAGATGGGGTATTGTTCCGGTCCCGACCAGAGAATCGAAAGAGCGCCCTGCGGACTTGGGAGCTGCGGCTCGTGCCAACCAGGTGGAGCACGGTAGTGGTCGAGGCCGGAAGAGCGGGGGTGACACGAGGAGGGAGAACCCAGGGCTGCTCTATACAATCGATGCGAGACACGCCCCGTCCTCACTCTCACCCTGCTGCCGTTAACAAATATACCTTCAAGACTGCTCGAGGGCACCACGGCTCGAGCCAAAGGCAACCCGACACCAGGTCTGGAGGGAGCCTCCAAACATGTGCCGATAGCCAACCTTTCTCAGTTGTAAGACACTCTGGTTTGGGTACAGGATATGATCGGGACAGAAAGTTAGGCCTCGATCCCATTATTTAATTAATACCATTATTGTGAATTAGTGTTTAACATAACATCCTAGTCTTGCATCAGTATTCAGCATCAGTATAGATACTTGTGAGATCGAGATAAATGTATCAATGTACTATAAAGTTGAAGTGTAATGAAAGACAAGTATTTAAAAGTATTTGGAGAGTGTCCTTTACAATATCTAGTTATCCTACCCAACCGTAAGCCTTTAAGCCAGCTAGACCCTAAGGTAAAATGACGAGGTTTTCTGTGCTTCGTAAGTGTAAGTCAGGGTACATCGTTCCTGTGTTTAAATGAATGTCTATCACTGCTTTTGGTTAGTGTGTTTTCCATTTTCTTTTGCTATTTGTTTCCATGTGACAGTTAATTATGTTGTAGATTTATACGGTTGTTTGCGATTACTAAAATTGTAAGGTAAATAGCTTTGGGAGACCTTAAGAGGGAGTGGGACATGTGGCTGCGAGCCGCAAAATCGACGTTCGTGGCGCAAGAGACACTGTGAAAACCGTTACATATTTGGATATCAGGTTAATATTAAGATACTGTGTAAGGTTGGATTTTAGATTTCCATTACCCGAAATTTCGAAATGTGTTTTATTTTACTAATTACAAGCCGTCAATATGACGAAATTCAATAGGCGAATACTAATAAATTTGCATTACAAATGGAAAACTGAAAAGTGTCAATCCACAACACATTTGTGTACATGACGTTGAACATTGCAGGATGCATGTAGAAGCAACACAAGAGGTAAAATCTATTGCGCCTTAAGTCTTGAAACTGCAGTTCACACAGGATTTGGCACTGATTAGATACGTCGTAGTTCATGCGTCCACCCATAGGTGACGAGCTCTCCGCACGCAGTGATTCATTACAGTAACGCATCACAGGTGTCGCGCGTGTTGGAGGCCGTCATTGTTTACTTTATAGTATCGCGAAACCACTCTTTTGAATTGGGTGGGAGACACCACAATGAGTGGTAATAAGACACGATTTAAAAAGAACAGGGATAGAGGACAGGTGCTTATTTCTGCATAGCGGAAAAGAAGCCAAGGTAAATCACTTAATTAATTAATTAATTTATTTATTCGCATCCTGTATTCCAATACACTTTGGAAAGGACTTCTCAATTTTTATTTTTTTAAATATTTGTTATACAATATAGATATTTGCACACAATTACATTAACATAAAAATATATAAAACATAAATAAATAATATTTACACACTTGTTAATTCTAGCAGCTCTACAAACATATAAAGACTACATTTTGGTTGAAGTACAAGTTATTACAATTCATATACAGATAGATATTAAAGTATAAATATGTAAAGTCTACATTAGATTGTCTCCTTATATCAGTCTTGTTCTGCATTGTAGAAATTCATCTTTATTTAAGTATTATTCTACGGAATAGAAGGTCTTATTAAAAAAGTAGGATTTAAGTTATTTTTAATTACTGCAAAATAATTAATTGACTCAAATGACTGGGTAGGTTATTTATTAGTTCTGCCCCAGCATAGTATAGATATGATGAAAATTTTGAAGTTCTGTAGGAGAATAGGTGAAGATGATTAGCTTGTCTGATGTAGTAATGGTGTATATCACTATTTTTAACTTTCTTAATGTTTTCCATGTAAATAAGAATACTATGGTACATATACATGCCATGGAAGAGTGATAATTTTGTTATTTATAAACTAGGGGTTAGCCCGTGAACGTGCTTTAGTACTGTCACGTGCCTAGAACCATTACGATGTTACAAAATTTTATCATACAAAGACTGAAAAAAATATGATGTGAAATTAACTAAACATTGGATACAGTTCTATACACTAAGCCACTGTGGCACCACGTGGAATCGCTCTATCCACAGAGCCACTAAGGCCCCACTTGCAATCGCTCTAGTCACTTTGCCACTGAGGCCTCACATGGAATCTCTCTATCAACTGAGCTACTAAGGCCCCATTTTATATATATCTCCCACTTGGCCACTGCGGTCCCACTTTATTAACTCAACATTGACGCGAGACATTTAAAATAAACAAAAATGATATTCCAATACCTCCATATCTCTATGCAATATTCTCTATGCATTACTACAAAACTATTATAGGGAAAAATTAATTAAAAATGAGTTTTTAGTGTTAAAGGTAATAATTGCATAATCTGATCTTGCTGAAATTCAAACTTGGCCTGTATTTTACCCCGAGGTATGAAATATCGTCATATTATTTTCAAATAGATATGTGCTGTGTATCGTGTAGAATTTGCATACATAACAATGGGACAACACATATAACACTTGAGTGACCAGACTGCACAGCTGACTTGCAATAAATCAGTGGGAAAGGATGTGATCTTACCTAGGCTGCCTCTGTATAATTGCCCGGTGCAGTACTGGGCCGGCAGGTGAACAAATTTATTTCCATTATCACCCTCTGGAAACTAACAATTGAGTACGTACGTCAAAACAAGGCAGGAAATTGAAAACTCTACACACTGGGTAAGAAATAGGTTAAATTGGCACTACAGTAGAGAAAAAGACAAAACAGATACGCCCTTTGAATATATTTCATTTATTTTACTTTTAATTTCATTTTGTATTGTAATTGTTTAAAACAGAAATAATTTAAACACCCTGATGGCAATATGAGAAAAACTATAAAGACAACACACTATCCTAACAACGCTAAAAGTGGTCATGCCTAGCTTACATGAACCCTTTTACTTTTAGGTGACATAGCTTGCAGAGTCTGAATATATTGGTTTCAAGATCAAATTAATTAAACTGTTCTCTGCAGTAAATATTACGTTAAAATAAATTGTGCTCTCACTAAACAGTCTAGCTCTGGTAGAAACTACTCTTATCACATGTTTTGCAGTGGGCGTATGTGTGCTGGAAATTTACGTACTTATGAAAGTCAAAATGGCGTGGCTTGTGTACTGATTCTAACGGATATCGAGCTGAATCAAACTGTAAATAAAATTAGGTCCATGTGAAAATGTCAGATCTTTTTGAAGGACTTAACTTTTAATCACCAAACGGATTGAAGGTAGAATGCTCTTGCAGGATTTGGCGTAGCAGGATTAAGATGGGGATACGCAGAGCTCCTCCCTACACGTACATAGACGGCGTGTTTAATTATCTAGCTCCTGACCACTTAATCTCGCGAATGGGCGGCCATTGAAACAAGCTCAATTGCCAGTTACAAATTTACTTAAAAGTTGGTTCAGGGACACGTCTACACACACTAAACTAATGTAAAGTCCTACCTCTCCGTCCACTTCAGACGGGAGGTCCTGCCCTACATCTGACTTCGTTGGCGGCTGCTAGCGAAGAGAGCGTTAGTCCCTGCAGGCTGGCGCTAGCTTAGGGGGCCTATAGCGCCAGCCAATCAACAATCATGATTTAAACCTGCGGGCCAATGGGCATCAAAACTATTCAAACCAACCACATGAACCACTTCTAACGATCTAAATGAAGAAAAACCAAAGAATCCGTGTTCTTGGAACTTAGATATAATACAATAAAAAGTAGAAATACTTACAAAATTGAGATCACACCAAAAATAAATATTAATTATATAAAAATAAATACACAAAGGAAAATGAACTAGCCTATCAAAATTGCACATAAATATTATTGCCACCATACATCTAAGTTTTAAAAAATCTTACGCGTTAAGAAAAATAAAATAAATATAAATAAATAAAATTTACATAGGCAGTTGAAATCATATAAGTGATATGTGTGAAGAATATTACGTTAACTCTTGCATGACAATATGTGTAGCAATAATAACAGTAAAAATAATATAAGTTAATTGTATGCATAAAAACCCTATTTCCATTTTGTCGATTTACCCCTAAATATGATTCCATAATTTATTATGGACTGAATATTTGAGAAATAGTATGCAAGTATTGTATTATTATTACAAATATTTTTTTAAGGTATGTATCGCAAAAAACACTGAACTTAATTTTCTACAGAAACTATCAACATGCTCTGTCCATGTTAAATTACTGTCTACAATGAGCCCTAGAAATTTAGTACTATTTACTGTTTGTAACCCGTATTTTTCTATTGTTGTGCATCATTCATCCTGAATTGTATGTTTATTTCCTTGCATGAAACTCATGAGCACAAATTTTATTATATTTAATATTAATGTATTATAATGGAACCAACTGGATATCTCAATTACTGTTTGTTTTATATTTCCTTCAAGAACAGTGTTATTTGAACAGGTTACCAAAATGTCTGTGTCATCCGCAAACATCATAGCTGAGCCATTGGCAACGCCGCCCGTTCCCTATGGGTTGCCAGAGTCCTCGTGACTGGCGAGGGGTATCTGCCATGATGGTTGGATCGATAGCTGGTACCAAGGCTCGACCACTTGACGGGGTATTGGACCACTTAGCACTCAGGCCGTTGGGGCCCAAAGTCTGTACTTCAAAGAAGAAGTACAAAGACATAGAATGGAGTGTGGCTGACGCCCCCCCCCCCCACTCCCTGCAGGGAATTGGCCACATAACACCTCGGTGGTTGAGGGAGCAATGGCTGGGTTGCAGTGATGAAAATATGGAGAATATATGACTATATATGATATAAATTCTCCATTTCAGAGCAAGGGCTGCTATCCCCGGTGAACCGCGACACCGGGGAGGGGCCCCGACTGCTCTCTTGTACCCTGACGCCAGGGTGGTGGCCACTCTGGGTCATAGAAATTCCCCGCCATTAAGGATGTGGCTCCCAGGGAGTGGAGTGTGACCGGCCCTTCATTGGGTGTAAGGCTGTGCCCAGTGAGGTCTTCTCAACCACTTGTGGAAGGGACTTCCTCTTGCCACTCCATTCGGAGCATAATGTCTGCCATGAATATCCCACAAGTGCCATGGAAATTAAGTGGTAGTACGGGACGATCGATTGGCCACACCATGAGGTTCTCTCTGGTGTCCGATCATAGGGCTGGACTCGTGCTGGTAGTGGTTGACTCCGTATGCTGGAGGAGGTCTGGAGAGATTCCCACTCTCGCTGAGAGACCTGGCGGTGAGCGGCAACCTGCTCCGGTTGTGCCCTGGAGAGGCACTAGGGGTATGGATAGAACCCCGGCCAGACCACACACTTGGGGTATGAGGGCGAGGATCTCAGAACCTTTGGGGTAGAAGGGGCGAGGATGTGCGGACGTGCCGGGTTTGGGCTTTGGGTCTGGGCACCGGTAGCATCAAACTTGGCCTTCTTGCATTGAGAGGACGTGATTCCTCTTGGCCTCCTATTGGGAGGCCGAAGTGCGGTAAAGCCGTTAGGCTAAGAGCACTGCGTAAACATATAAGAGTACAAGACCGAAAGGTCCATTGTAACTGTCTTCAAGATATGATTTAAACAGATTATTGGTTACGCCTCTTATTCCACACTGTTAAAGTTTTTGCAATAAAATATTGTGGTCGACAAAATCAAAAACTTTTGAAAGGTCTGCGAAAATACGTGTTGAGAATTGATCTTTATCAAAATAAGTTAAAAATTTTTCAGTAAAACTGTAAATAGCTTGTTCTGTGGATCTGCCCTCTACGAAGCCATAATGATGCAATAAAATTACCTTGTTTTTTAATTGATGATTTGGTCAGTTTATTTGCTGTCAATTTCTCTAAAAAATTTTTTTAAGGACATATGAAGGGCAATAGGCCTATTGTTATCCATCAATGCCTTGCCATCTTTTTTATGTATTGGTACTACTTTTGCATATTTGAGTCTATCAGAATAAAAATCCTGGGCAAGACATTCATTGAAAATATAAGTCAAAGGCAGTTTTATTAAATAAGAACACTTTTTTAGCAGAGTCATAGGTACACTTCTCGTCACAAAAAATGAGCGATATCGTGTAACTGAAAATATTTCTAAGTCCCCTTCGGGTATGTTATGCAGGCTGCCCCCTCCCAAGTCACAGGCACGTGCCGCGGAGTGGGCGTGGCTAAGAGCTGCAGAAACGTATGGCTTTGGAGGAAAAAGGATACAAAACTCGAATAATAGTTCTGTGAGCTCAGTTTTGTCCGAATATATTCCAACACATTATATGTAATGCAGTTAAAGTAAATTAGTGGTGAAACCTTCGGAATTATGAACTAGCCTGTATCAGATCCGAGAAACAAATAGTAAATTGTAAATTTGAACATACCACACTGGACCACTGGAAAAAATTACTTACAAATCATGCATAATTGTAAATATGAAATGAGGTGTTACGTTATAATTCCCCTTGCCAACACACGTGAGATCTTTGAAAAGATTAAGTGATAATCACTAAACACATTAAATAATACATCATATGGAATAATGTTTTCATATGAATAATAATTAGAGACCATGAAATGTCTCGAAATGAATGGCCTGTAGTCTAGACGTCATAGTCCAATGCATACCCGATCAACTACTGTATATTCACTGTTCGTTTCTCTAGTAAGTGGCCAATATTACTCTAAAAAATACAGCACGTGATCCCTAAACATCTTTCCTTGCAGTTTCGTATTCATTTCGCACATTCCTGAGTGAGCCTTGTTAACTGTAATCCAATGCAAAGGTAGATTAGGTCTATAAGTGTGTAAAGTTTAGCTTGTCTTCGAAATGATCCGCGCAGTTTTCCTGTTCCTGCTTTGTTCCGTTCATAAAGTAAAGGCCTATTTACATCCACCGACATGTCTTAACAAAATCTGGATTACAGTGACCAAATTTGGATCACAGTAAATAGTTATTGATTATTAAAGTGTTATAACACGAATTTTCTACAGTATTATCTGCGGAAGTGATTACAGTCTCTTGAAAGATCTACGGTTATTAAAAAATACTCAAAATATTCACCTTCTAAAACATTATAACATATAGAATACATGCAACGAGCTACTAGATATATTTCGAAGGAAACTATTCGCATTAATGTGAGAACTTCTTGATGCCGGTCGCATTTTGTATATGGACGTATGCACCCAAATATCAATAAAGATTACGTATTAAGTGGTAACTCAGTTTTTATTTTCATTTATACACCAACTGAAGTATAAATAAAATTGCTTGCATGTTTCATGTGTGCGTGTGTGTTATAGCACCATTACGAAAAGTGCTAAGAGCTCACTTTGGCGCGAACAGTCTATAGTACCGTTACATCTAAGCTGGACAGTTCAACTAGAAGTGTTTTGTCATGATGTGGTTTCTCACCGAACTGCCTCCATTGGCGATTCGTGCTAGTAATGGTAAGTAACCCAATTTGAAATACTTGGTGGCTGGCAGACACCACACCGACCAGGCACCTAACTGATTGGTGGATACATGTGTAAGTGTGCTTTCTAGCAATTGGCCTTTCAGTGTTTCGAGCCATGTTATGCGAATGCTAGCCATTGTGGTGTACACAACTAACATTTGTTTGATAATATTTCACATTGTGATCACAAACAAGATTCGCCAACATTCTATATTATATATATATATATATATAATATATATATATATATATATATATATATATATGAATAATATATAGAATGTGACCCATTGATCTTAAATTACCTTGAAAACAAAAACTAGAGAAAAATACATCAAAGTCAGCAAGAACATTTTAATACTACCTACTACCACCATATTAGATACAGACTACCTTAACCTTGACATCGTGACCTTGAATGACCTTGAAAACAAAAACTCGCTATAAAATACATTAAAGTCATCAAGCATATTACATTATAGACTACTAACGGCATATTAGGTGCAGACTACCTTAACCTTGACCCCATAACCATGAATGACCTTGAAAACCAAAACTCGATAAAATACATTATAGTCATCAAGCATATTACATTACAGACTACTAACGGCATATTAGGTGCAGACTATGTTGACCGTAATCCCATGAATTTGAATGACCTTGAAAAAAACACTATTAATAAAATACATGAAGGTTAGCAAGCATAATATATTACACACTACGGCCACCATATTAGATCCAGGCAACCTCGACATTGACCCCATTACATTGAATGACCTTGAAAACAAAATTTCGACAAGAAATACACGAAAGTCAACAAGCATATTACATTTTTAACTATGACCAAATTATATGTAGGTGAAATTAACCTTGACGTTATGTCTTTGAATGACCTTGAAAACAAAAACGTGAGAAAAATACATAAAAGTCAACAAAAATATTAAATTACTAACAACTACCATCTATTAGATGCAGGTGACCTGAACCGTAACTCCATCACATTGAATGGCTTTAAAATCAGAAACTAGAGAAACGGTACATAAAAGTCAGCAAGCATATTACTTTACAAACTACTACTATCGTTTTAGATACAGACAACCTTGACCTTGTTCCCATAACCTTGAATGAACTTGAAAACGAAAATTCGAGAAAAAATACATGCTTTAGAATTCTTGTATTTATAGTTGTATGCCCTTTTCAATCCAGTGAAGATATCACTGCCAAATCTATTGCTTATTTGCAACTTGTGACCTCGAACAAGCGATTTGGCCATTATACCATGTCTTCTGGTAGGCACAGTTGCCTGTAATTTTTTATATGGTGAATTTATAGCTGCCATATTCATATGTATCAATCGTGATATCGAACAAGGCAATATATATGGACTACCATACCAGAAGCCTTCATTATTCTTTGGATAAATCTGTTACTGACGCCAGAATTGTTGGCAACCCTATCGGCTACATTGTTGATCGGTATGTCTTAACACTACCTATTTAACCTCGTGGTCATAACACATACTCATACTTTTTTACTTCTTCTCTTTCTCTTCTATAAAAAGCATTTTTATATATTCTTAAATATTCACTGACATCTATTGAAAACTAAATCTGCAGTTAAACTGCATGAGATGGGGTAAAGTTTCTAGGTCGGATGCTACCAAGCCAGAGCCGCGTACGTAGTTATTCCACCTCTCCCCCAACAAACCCCTTCACTCACGTTCAGACAAGTGCCACAACGTCTGGCGCAGAGAGTAGCGTGCTTCTTGAACGCTGACCCAGACCTGGTCGAGCGAGCATATACAAGTCTGCTCTGTAACTAGGCCAAACAATCCTATAGGTCATTTGGAAAGCTTTCAGTCATTCTCGTACAAATATCCATGCAACTGGGCGTGCAGTGTCGTCACATTTCGAAATATTTTCCGCCCCTAAATATTAGAGATAATTTACCTGCATTATGTTCAGTTCGTGACATAGCAAAGTCATGTTTTCGGCTTTTCTTTTAAACTGGTTTCTTCAGCTACATTGTTTTTATTCCTTTCAATAAAATATTCTTTAAAGTAAGAGCTTTTAAGCAGACATAACCGTTTAAAGCATAGCGCTAATATTAACAAACGTAAAAACACTTGGCTTTAGCATGTTGGTACAAATTTGTTGTTACGACGTCATTGCATATGTAAGACACAACAACTATAATTGGATAGTGAACGTTAAGCATTCCTGGGGCCGTGGTGGTGTAGTGGTTAGACAACTCTCCTCCCACCATGGAGAACCGGGTTCGATTCCCGACGATGTCACCTCCGGATTTTCGCATGTGGGAATTGTGCAGGACGATGCCGCTGGTTGGTGGGTCTTCTCACTGATCTCCCATTTCCCCCACTCTTGAATACCAGCGCTGCTCCATACTCATCTCGCTTTACCCTTAAGGGCTCTCAAGGCCTCGGTGTTAAGAGCCGCCCAAATCTCTTCACTCCTCATTAAGAATTCCGCCTACGAGGACGTATTTTGTCCATAAGGCGAGACGCTGAGGACGACCCAGGCACGCGCATCACATGCATCATCGTCTCTATGTGCAAGGTACTGAACAAGTGTGGAGTCTTTCCTTCAAAACGTACCACTGAAACAACTTTAAAATTAAGCCTATTTCATAAAATATTTGCTACATTTTCTTATTGCCAAACAAAAAAAGTAAATATATATTTAGATTTTAGTTTCTTGTCGTGCATTTACGTCGTAATCCTATATTCATAAACTGAGCTTTCGCCCATGCACTAGAATGGCAATACCGAATATCTATTTACATTTGGACTCCTTCGTTTGGCGTGATCGGTGTGAATGTGAACTGAACCAGACTTTAGAGTGAAATCCTCATACGGAAACCTTGGAATGAGTGAAGAGATTTGGGCGGCTCTTAACAGCGAGGTCTTGAGAGCCGATGAGGGTGATTGAGGTGAGTATAGAGCTGCGCCGGTATGTAGGGGTGGGAGAAACGGGAGATCCCCGAGAAAACCCGCCGACTAACGACATCGTCCGGCACGATTCCCAATTGCGAAAATCCGGTGACTCGGCTGGGGATTGAACCAGGTTCGCCTTGGTGGGAGGTAGGGAAACCTTCGAAAATGCTTTTAGTAACAAGTACAGATAATAGTGCCGTTAGTATTTTCTACCCGTTGCAGCGCCCGTCCGTGTCCACCGCATTAATGAAGTACGAGGGAGCTCAACAGAGTCACGATGTCTGGCGCGAGCAGTAGTGCGAGCTGCAAGCAGTGGAAACCGCACACAGCCAGGCGGACTATGAAGCGGTTGAATGAGGAAACCACCTGACTGCCTGTTCGTTTTGTCTAGGTACTAGGCACGCCTTGAAAAAAAAAAGTCTACTTGGCTTATTTATTCAAACAAATTACCACTTACGAAATAACATTTTTTGTTCGGGAAAAAATATCTTTAGAAAGCAAGGTTAGGGTTCAAACATGTTGCGATTCTTTTTAATAATGTATTATTCGTAGTTACATTTATCGATTAGATGAACAAAAAAATAGTGTGACTACATGTAATACACTGCAAATACATTATATTATTTTCTATATAATTTCTCATGTCATATGTTTTCTCTTTTGCATTTTTGTTATATGTTTTAATTTGCTCACCAAACATTTAATTGTAGGGCTGGAAGTATTAACACTGACAAGGGAACTGGAGCCTCTGTGTTACAGACCAAAAGATTAACTGAAGCTGAGTGTTTGCAAGTTTCATAAGAAAAAAAGTTTCCCACAAAGACTCAGGGTTCTGAACATAATCATAGTTCAGTCTGCAAGTTGAAACATGATAGGGGAATTTGAAGGCACGTACAGAACCCGTATTTCACGTCATATCTACTTGGCATCTGCAAATTAATATATGATATTCGTTGGCCACAAAATTAACATTAACTAAGAACAGAGATGAAAAATGCATGTAATTCTTTAAACGATCAATGTTGATGTGAAATCCTGTATGTAGGTGAAACACAGCTGTAAGTTAACAACAGTGACATGAGAGAGACATAAGCGGCGGTTAACAACTAAGATCTTAAGAGCTGATAGTGACGAAGAGAGGTACAGATGGAGCAGCGACAGAAAATCGAGTATCGAGAGTACCCCGACACTACCCACTGACCAACAGCAACGCCCGCCACGTTTCCCACACATGAAAATCCGGATGTGACCCCTGTTTATCGTGGTGCGAGGCGAGTAATCTGACAGTTACAACACCACAGCTCCCACAAGAGATTAAAAACTTCAAAAATACACAACCCCTTTTTTTTGGCGAGCTGGTATTCCCAGAGGAATAACTTTTCCTAATCTATTCTAAAAGCGACAAGAGAAAGGTGAAGCTCCATATTAAAGTTATCTAATTTGTATTTCAGTGCTTTGTTAAGTCAGCAAGAAAGGCAAATAATCTTGCTTCCTTGAATACCCCTATGTCAAATGTTGTAATGTCATTTTATGTCAAATGTTTGAACACAGATAGCGCAAGCTGACCTGGTTGGAATTTTGGGCTGACATGCATGTTAAAAATGTTTTAAGTTCACTTACAGCGCACGAAAGCGTGAAAATGACAGTAGGATTGCCTAATATAGCCATGGTAGTGAAATGTACAGAATTCTCCTAAGCATAACTGCGAGGAGGTGGTTTCAGGTTGGAAATGCATGCAGCAGCGAAACAAACCCTGCAGCTCAGATCATTATGTTTGGACTACAGTATCGTAGAAGGCCACAGACAGTTCCTTCAACCCCCACTCTCCAGTTTCATAGAGGGCTGTGCTTTGTAAAAGTTATCGTATAAAGCGAAGAAAATATGCACATTTTGTACGAGTAATTGAACTAGCGTATACATATTTTTAATCTGGCACTTGAACTTGTCAACGCTGTCAGAAAACAAGAGAAATGCCCTCGATCCTCCTAGTTTTGCAATATATTTCATTGCAGACTGGCTGCCGGTCAAAATATTTAATATAGTTTTTAACAAACAGCTATCATATATTTTTCTGCATGGGAAATTGTATAGAGCATTAATGAAGAGAATAAAACATTCTACAAAAATGTTTTCATTCATTGAGTCGATATTTTAATGATTGAGAATATGCACGCAATTAAACCCTAAGAGTAAGTATATTTGCGCTTATGAGTACCCAATTTATCAATGATAAAAAGATAGCTAAGCTAAATTATTGCTTTGATAATGCCTGTATTATTTTATGTTAAACCACATTTAACGTACCAATATCGGTCCAAAAACTATTTATTCCAGTTATGTTGTAATATATAACATGTTTTGTTTAAAACACCGATAACGTCTCATTTCATTCGATTGTTTATTTACAACATGCTGTGTTATTTGTATCAAATTTCCGATAACATTCACTAGTACATATGCAATATTTAAAAAAGTGTATAACCCCCCCCCCCCCCCCATTTTTTTTTGGTTCCTTGGTTACACGGCTCTGTGGTTATAGAATAGTAATCAAAACGTTCATGTCGTCGCCATGTTAAAAATAAGTGACCGACCCACGTAAAACATATAAGTTTTTTTGGTCAGCGTAGTGAATCTTGTTTGCCAAATTAGGTAGTAATAGGTTTATTACTTTTCGACATTTGACACAATATGTTTTCTTGTTGTAGCGGTACCTTACAATATTGCAGACTAAAGAGACAATTTACCAGCATGTTTAATACTTGTAGGTAATACGTTCAACACACCAAGTTTGGTTGAAATTGGCCAAAGAACAGTATGCTACATGCTGTGTACCAAATGAACCTAAAATATTTATATAGTCACCATGTCAAAATTAAGTTTCTTACACATCTAAATCGCATATATTATCATGGTATACATAGATTGCTTGAAATTGGTCACAACGTTTCATAGATACAGAATAGTTATCAAAATGTCTATATTGCCACCAATTAAAACTAAATGCCTTAACCAATTAATTCATATCAGCATACTTATTGTTTGTCAACTTTGGTTGGAATGGGTAGATTGTTTTCTGTGTTACGATACAATAACTTAATTTTTTTCATGGGTGCGCTATATTACAAAATGATGAATGAAAATGGTTATTTATTGGCATATGCCTTTAGTCGATACTTTCTTCATATCAAATCTATTCGAATTATATATATATATATATATATATATATATATATATATATATATATATATATATATATATATATATATATATATATACCAAATTTAAAAACAAATATTTGATTTGTATGACGCCGTTGTAAAAATGTAGTAAGTGCTACATTAATCTTAGTTGTATATGGTACCATTGGCTATTATAGGCCTAAAAGGCACTAGTTGCCTGCAAAATGTGGCAGGAATCTATTTTGTAATTTCCGAGATATGATGTTAAAAGCTTATTGTTTTCCACGATGGCGAACCAATAAGAACGTACCTTCCTAGATTAAAGACGTACAAGATTATCTGTGAAAATACACCATCTGGTTTTACCTAGTAAAATAATTCCCCAGATATGAAATGGCGCCCTACTGTATTAATATAACAACCCTTTTGAAATCAAGCAAACGGCTTTGCAGAACATTAAAAAATCTGATGTCCTCATTAAGTTCAATACGTGCCCCGAATTTGGTGAAATATGCTTCACAGGATCGAATGTTATTATGAGGAGACATACAGTGCATGACAGACAGACATTAGCATGGATATAGAAGCTCAATTTTCCAAGGAAAGTAGCTAACATTGAATGGAAGTGAAAGTGAATTGAATGTTTCAAGTTAATCAAGAAATTATATAAGGATTATCCTTTATTTCGAATTATTAAACAACTGTTAGCAGCACCATTAATTTTCGAAATAAACTGTTTAGGACCGCAAATAAATGTCTCATAAGAAAAAATAAGTAAACAGTTTAAATATTATAAGCTGTGTATAAAGTTTCCTCTGTTGTTGTAGTTAATGTTTAAATGGATTCAGAAGGTATTTCATACAACTAGTGGGGTACCCTGTTAGGCTTCCTTGCATTATTTCGTGGTTTTACAGGATTCTTTGTGGATGTCATTATTTTCGTTTTTCCTTAAATAATATAACTTCATGATATGCACTTAAGATTATGTTGGTTCAGCGATGCAATTAGGTAGGCTACCGTTTAAACAAAAACGTTCAGTTTGACTCCATTCTAGATACACTAACGCAGAAGAAAACAATAAGAATAACAAGTCTGGCGGACGAACGTTTGCTTCAACCTGAGATTTAATTTAGGTAACGCCACTTACAAAAACCTCTACTGGAATCACGCTGCAAAACGTTTTGTTGCCTTCTCTAAAACATGCAGTAGTAAGTCATCTTCTTGCTTCGCATCCAGTACAACAAATACTAACTGATATCTGACGTGGGGATACTTTATTATGTAATCATGTTCCAATCGTATTTTTGCTTATATTCACGATGAATTTACACGTCATACTTTATGAATGTTTAGTTTTGTGTGGAGTGTACGACGTCAGGAATGCGATTCCCTAACGTACAATATACAGGCTACGTAAAGAGACATACAGTATGTATTGTCATGATTACGGTCAGTACACGCAGCGACGTGTGCAGAGCTCAAGGCAGGTACCAGTGCATATACAGCCGTTAGGTGGCGCAGGCCAAGTTGGCCAGGCTATTAAAGCAGCCTGTCTGTCTACGTGGGTCTGTCACAGATCAAAGTGCCACTGCAGCTGAACTGACGCCATAAACGTGGTTAGCGTACGCGAGGATAGAAGGGAAGAGTGTACAGTGAGCGAGAACCTCGCAGGGTTTGCCAGGTGAACAAATCAGTGTGAGTCAATGTTCAGGAATTTAATGACAACCCATTACTTCACGCTGCGAGGCATGTGGCGAGTGGTAAGGCGTTTTAATTGCCCCTGACCATGCGGAAAAAGAGATCAAGTTAATATCTGTCATAACCACGGCGAAAATACATATGTGGCTCGATTTGCGTCATAAAGAAATTGGGAAATCTGTTCAAGTATTGTTTTTTTTTTTTTTTTTTTTTTTAATTTGCGAGTATGCCGACATACGTACATTATTTGCTAAAGACTGTTCGCGGTTAAATGACCACTTTTGAGGCACTAGTTACTTTTATCTTTCAGTCATTTTTTATTCTTTAACCACATTTTTAATTAAATATGGCCATGTAAGTAATAACCACAGTGTAAATATTATACGGCACTCTGAATTTAATGCCTAAGGCTAAAGTAATATATATTTATAGACTATTATTCCAATTTAAAGGGCTTTCAAAAGTGCTCAGTTTACCCTTGGATGGCCTATAAAATGCAGGCATTCACGGCATAGACAGATACACGCCAACTTACAAAAGAAAGGCTCTTGGCAAGGCGGTTTGTGCAGTTAAACTGAATGTATTCTATCCCTGTGCGTGTGATGTGGGAGGTAGAAAAGACATTCAATGCCGATGAATGATTTACAAACGCCACGCTGTTCTGTACCTTACTTCAAATATTTTGCAGGAAAGGTTTGCCAACAAAAATCAAAGTGAATAAAACAAAGTGTAAATTGTAAGTTTGAGAAACACGTTGAGTCCATACATACATACAAAAACATAAAATGACATCTTAAAAAAAATTATTAAACCCCAAAGAATTCATACGAACAGTTGCAAGTAACAAATATTTCCATACGCTCTAATGACTCCCGTAGTACTTCCCATCTAGGCGACTGTGCAATGTAATGTAAAATGATATAAAAGTACAAACATTCTGAGACAAATCGAGGAGTGGATGTCCAAACGTACTTTCGCGTAGAGAAGAAAGTTATGTTGTGAAACAAATCCGTCAGAGATCTTTTACCTGTCCATGCGCTATTGCAAGAGACCTACGAAATACTTTCAAAGTCACTGTCGCCAATGACAATGAGAAGTGTGTTCAGCAATAGTGACTATAATGCAAGAACACCACAGAAGAAATCGTACATAGGCAAATGTAATTATAAGAAGAGACTTAACTTCGCAAAGATATATTTACAGAACGATTACTGGACATACGTAATATTTCCAGATGAGAGTAGATTCAAGGTTTTCGATGAGGACAATCCGCAAAAAATTGTGGAGAAAATCCAATAAAGAGATAAATCCCCAACATTCTCGTCCTACTGTCAAGCATAGTGTGGGTTCAGTCACGTTGTGAGGGTGTATAAGTGCATGTGATGTAGGTGAACTGACTTTTATATACTGACTATTGGATCAATAAAAATAAATTGACATTTTTAAACATAATTTGCGACCTAATGGCATACAACTTGATGTAATAATGCACATTTTACCAGGATAATGGTACTAAGCGTAAATCCTGTGCAATACAAATATGGCTGCTGTATAATTGTCCTCGTGTAATAGAAACTGCACCCCAATCCTCAAACTTAAATTCAATAGAACATATTTGGGCATACTTAGACATTAAGCTACGAAAACATCATATTTCAAGCACGCGGAAATTGAAGGAGAAAATCCTTCATGAGTGGAACAATATCCCCCCTAGTTAAAGATCAGTCCCAAAAGATAGTGTCTCGACCTATTTATTTATTTTATAATTTATGTTTCCATATTTGACATTTCGAATATTTACATTAAAATCAGTATTACACTTCCATTCAGTCCCACCTCAGTTCAGTCCAAGTCCCGCCAGTCGTAATGTTCTAGAGTCCTCCAAGCGCCCTCACGCACAGTAAGCTTCACTTGTCGGTATCACACCCTCTCGTCCATTCAAGCTACGAACACCTCACTCGCCGTCGTCCCGCAATCTCCAGTCGTCGTCCACACTTCTTTCGCTCCCGCACACTCGCCAGGCGGCCTCCGTCAAAAACTGCCGGCCGTTGGGTCGCGGCAGTATATAGTATATATATAGGTCTTAGGCCACCACCTAGAATCTTCCCAATTCACATGATACGTCGCGGAGGGCTGAGGCGCCAGCCAGTCTCGCCAGAACATTCTTACATCGTCGCTAAACGTATCGGAAACTCTAGCAGGCGAGGAGGTCTGTGACGCCAGCAAGTCTCGCCACTGTCGGCATTCGCGGGATTCCCTGAAGGGAGTCAGACAGCCACGAGCGCATCTCGTTTCAGGAAGAGGGTGGGCGAGGTGGGTCTCCGATTACGGTGCGGGGCAACGGAGTCGGCGCCAGCTACAGCACGTAACAAAATAGTACTTAAATTGTAACTAAGAAATTATCTCCAATGAAATAAGCTGCTTTTTGTTCACTTAAAATAAGTTCTTATAACCACTGACAGTGTTCTGGTTGATCTATTGGCTGTCCACTGTGCAGCAGTCGGTTGAGCGTGTTTTGAATCCCGGGTAGAGCAAGGGTGTGATTTATGGTTGTCCGTAGGAGTCAACCTTTCATGGTAAATGTCACTTCCAATAGGAAAAATATGAGAAAAAAGTTGTCAAGGAATTAAAATCATTGGTTCTTTAAATCTGGAATTGTGTGTGAATTTTATGCTACTTTTACAAGTAAAACCTTGAAAACTAGTAACTAAAAGAATGCATGCCTTTTCTTGTAATAAATTAACTAACATACTAAGTGTACTTGCCATATATAGATATTTAACATTACAGTCAAGCTTGTATTTCAGTCACATTTGTAAATAGAAAATATAAATTAATATATAACATACTTTCAAACATATATTTATTTATACCACAAATATAATACAAAGATTATTATATTTTATATTATATTTAAATAAATACGTTCCAACTAGAAACCGAACCTACTACTTCTTGAGCACAACACCAACAAACTAATTTACTTATTACTAGAGCCTAACGATACCATTAGTTTCTAATCTGTCTGAGTAATAATTTGACAAGCATATAATTATAAACAGTTAATGTTTTTGTTTTTAATGAATTTAAAATAGGATTACATATTTGCACAATCTTTGTTTCATTATCGAGAAAATATTTTCTCTTAATGAACACTGCAATTGGAATAACATTTACTGCCATAAATTATAGACAAACGTATATTACGGTTTGTTGAGTTAGTACAAATAACTGTATCATAAATGCTACAGAAATATTTTTATATTGGTTACACCGTCTGCTGACATTATTTGGAAAAACATATTTACAGGTGGCATTAAGTTCGCACGTAAATCGGAATTTCAGAAAAAATGCATAAGCCTATAAGATACTTAACACCTTTTTATATAAACTCGAAATGTTTATTGTGATTTTCGTGAGCTTTTTAATTTGAACACCTAGGCGTATCTAGACCACGATTTCACATAAACTACCATTTAGCATGCCAAGAATGCTTACACACAGATTAATTGGGTGTAATTTGTGAAGTAGATGATCATTATGCTGTAGATTGTCATTTTATTATTTTATTTCTTGTTTTATAAACACTGTGTGTATGCATTCTTTATAGTGCGGGTCAGTCCACTATGAGCAAAAACGATCATTTTTGCGACTTTGTGGAAATAAAGATATAAAACATTTTCTATAGTCTCAAAAGAAAATCACTGGCCTGAAATTACTGTATTGTTATACTTTGATAAACTGTACGTATACATTAATTCACGTGGAATTGCACCGACTGTTAAAAACTAAGTAGTATTTCAGTTGTATAATTTTTTATATGTGGTTTTATATAAATAAAATGGTCAAGTGCAAATTTTCTAACACTGAGGATAAATTTCCTGTACCTCTGCGAACGTCCTTCGTTCTATATTGCCTTACACATATCTACCTGATCCCACCGTAAATGATGTCTGTGGAATAGCCGATATTACAATAGCCGATAGTATGGCCAGACCTACGTGCGCACATCTTCCATCCCCTCCCCCGCCACCCGCCCCCTGTTGACCCTTTTAACACACTCCGCCCGCTCAGACATGCACAGACGTCTGCCGGCTACAGTAGATAATACGAAACCTACGTAAGGATTTCATTTGGCAGGGTAGAAATTGGCCCGGTTATATAGGACGTGGCTTTTCATGCAGACAGCAGCTAGTTGGAAGAAAAACATTCTTGATGTGCGCTTACAATAATTACATCTGCAACATGCGCCGATTTTTTAATTAAGGTTTAGTGGCCTTATTTACTGATTAATATAACCATATATTTCATTAATGTGTGATATTCGATTTTCGCAAATGTGTACGACAGCAGGAAATTCATTTCTGTGTATCGTTAATAAAATACAAATATTATAACTAGTTAACGTCTTACATACAACAGGGTATATTTTAGTTATTAACAGAGGAATTACGCATTTCTCATTTACAGTTATCTGTAATTATAGTCATTTCACATACGTTTACTGTTTCATTGTATGGAGCATCGAATGTTGCTTGCATACCTCGAGACAAGCTATATTGCACAATACTGTAGCTTAGCTCACCTTTATGATTGGTTTTCGTTTTGCTAAGTGTTACCTGCTTCTACGACTCGCGAACGTTTAGTGTGTAGCTCATGTGAGGTAATCCCGCTAAAATATTTCAGGACAAGCTATGTTGAACAACACTGTCGCTTAGCACGCATTTACGACTGGTTTTCTTTCCGCTGACTGCTTGCGTGACTAGCTTACGTTTAGTGTGGAGCTCATGTGAGGTAATCCCGCTAAAATATTTCGAGACAAGCTATGTTGCACAACACTGTAGCTCAGCTCGCCTTTATAATGGGTTGTTTATTACTCTGTTACTTGTTTGCGCGTGAGACATGGGCTCCCAGTGAGGAGTTTATGTGAGATATTATGTTTTTACATTAACTTAATAAATCGCAGGACGAGTCGCTTCATCCTATTAAATGCGTTATATTCACTTGGAGACGCCGGTGTAAGAATTATGTTCCAATAGAAGCTAAAGAAATTCTTGGCGCAGTTAAAACGCTGAAGATTGGCCGGATAGTTAATGTTAGGCTTGTTGCCTAAGAGCCAAGGTTATACATCTTGTCATAAGCCGAAGATTGCCGAAGGGGACTTTAACTTTTTCCGTCGTTCATTTATTCTGATGGGAAGTGTACATCATCTATTCTACACAAAATTTTACTTTTGAAATTTTTAAATACATTTATGATGTCGTCTTCATAGATAGGTGTGAAAAACAGCGTGGTGGAAGAAAAAAAGTAAGTAAAAATAATAGTTAATAAGAGAAGTATGCTGTCTTTGTGATGATTTTCGAAATAGATTAATGGTATGACAATACTGTTGCTTATGCCTGATTAATCATAGATTTAAGTGGTTTGAATTTTACGCAAATGCAGTAGTATTCCAAAGTAAAAAGAAATAAATTATAGCTGAGAGCTTATATTGCGAAATTTTTGAGTCACTAAAAGACGAAATGTAACAAAATTATACTTATTAGAAACTATGCTTATAACCAGCTTTTAATTTTTTCCGGATTGAATACGTGGATGCGACGAATTGCTAGTCACAATTATTTGATGTATAAATATAATATTTGGTGGTTTGTGCATGTAGGTTATATTCTTTATACATCTTTATCGAAACAAGTGTAAAACAGCATTGATAATGTGACTAATGCATTAAAAAAAATATTACTGTATATATATATATATATATATATATATATATATATATATATATATATATATATATATACATATATATATATACATATATATATTATATATATATATATATATATATATAATATATATATAGGGATATACATCCCCCCTGTCCTTAATGATCTCACCGTAGAGGACTGTGAAGCCATACAAATTGTAGTTAAAGAAATTAGTGTTTCTTGAGTGCAGGTTGTAAGATTTTACTAAGTTTCTTAGTGGTAGGTGATTCTACTTTTTGGTTCCCATTAGCGTAAAATCACCCGTTTTATTTCAGTACTTACTCGGATTTTCTGCACGATGTTTCGGACAACAGATAAGAGAAGCTACGTTTATAAGTCTAGATTTAGAACTACAATAGCTCTCATGTGTCCGTAGAGAACTCTGGCAAAGTGTTTTGAAGCTGACAGAATAGAGCTTATATTTGTCTCTAATTAGACCTGGAATACTCTTAAAATCTTATGTAAATAACTCAGGACCGTTTACATTGGGAACACAGTTTATGATGAGAGAAGGTGCCAGTAGAGAGTATTTATAGAAAATCGGAGGCCACAATTAGTGGATGCTATGTTGGAATCACATTCCAGCAGTACTAATTTTTCATGTGGTGAACGATACAGAGCAAAGATACTGCTTAGTATTCGTTAAGTGTCACTTTTACTTGCGGGGTCACTCCCGGATTTTCGCATGTAGGAATCGTGCCTGGACGATGCAGTAGGTCGACGGGTTTTCTCGGAGATCTTCGGTTTCCCCTCTTCCGCTTCATTACATTCCAAGGTACTTCTCCGTACCCGCCTCATTAATCTCTCATCGGCTCTAAAGACCTTAGCTTAGATGATAAGAGCCGTCCTAACCTCTTATTAACTTATTCTGTAATAATAAAGTAATTATTCATGACACCAGCGACTGATTTGCAATGTCAGAATTTAATATGATCAAGTTTTATTTAATAACATATCGTAAAGGTATAATACACTAGAGGGGGTGTGACATCATAAAAGTGTGTTCAACATGGAACAATGTTTTGTTAAAGTCACGAGATAGATTCCGAACATACCATTCGCTCCCTGGAGCGTGACGTCACGAAGGTGCGTCCAACAAGTTCGCCATTGCGCAATCTTCCTAAAGTCACGTGACCCATTTTGAACACACCCTTTCTTTCAGTGTCTTACAGCAGACGCCGCATCTATCTGTTATACCTCTATGGGTACAATAGACCCCAATGATTACATAACATATTGTGAAGTCAGTGTTATATGCTTTAACATTTACATGTTTATGAGCACCGTTTTCTTTGGGTTTGTAGCTAACAAAGGAAACATTAAATAACGTTTAGGAACAGCCCGTGGTTATGGGACATTTCGAGATCGCTGCGGCCCGAAATTTCATATTAGAATTCATCAGTGCTTTCACTTATATATTTGGACTTTGAAGCCAGGTATTCGTGTACAAATTACCCTGGGCACAGACTAGGACGAGGCCCTAAAATATTATCACAGAAATAGAGTTTTAAATAATCTTGTTTTCGATAGAGACGTCTGTAGGGGCCGATAACACAAATGGTAAAATATTGGCTTTCGTTTGATTAGACCCCCGAATAACCTAGATATCCAAAAGTCAACATATCGAAACGAAATTTAGAGATGTTAGAAATATTTTAGTAACATTTTTGGCATCTAAGTCATAGTTTGGGACAGTAACGTAGTTTTATGTCCGTGACTGCAAAACAGACAACTATACAGTAACCGTGGCATAAAGTTTCTCATGCACCCGAAGCTGGCCACGCTGAGCGAATATTATTTTGAAACTCAGTCTAAGGCTTTTGAACTATAATTAATTATTATTTTAATTTACTGACTTTTACGGCAAGTCTAAGAATATTTTCAGTGCCAGAACTAACATTTTCAAGTACATTTTATCATGTTATCATGTCTTACAACCATAAGTTTTCAAATTTATTCTATTCGAATGTGAGTAAATATTATTTATTTTCTGAATATTTGAATCAATATAAAATATATAATATGTTAATACATTATATTAGATAAGATACAGCAAAAAAAATTGATCTATTTATTTTTTGGAGTTAGACACTTTTCTGAGTGATATTTACTGATGTCAAGTGTACTGCATATGAAAGAAAAGACAATTCTACATTCCAAATAATTACAAACATTGAGATCAATGATCTTACTCATCTTTTCGTACTTTTATTCATAATTATTTTATGCACAACTCACACGATTGCGTCAAAAAGAAACTACTAAAAAACAAAACGCACATGAAAGTACACTATGATTCAATTTTGATGAAAACAATTCAACTATACTAGTGATATAAACATAAAACCAATTTCTTAGCGCACAACAGAGCATAGTGCTTGTTATGTGAGGACAATATCTATACGTCTAAGTTACCTAGTCAGAATTAATTGATAAACTACAGAAGTATATCGTAAACGTGTTTGCCTGCCTAATACCGCTTCTCCCTCATACACTTCCTATTATAAATGTTTTGAATAACAGTTTCTTAGTTTGCAATTATCATGGTCATAGTGCGCGACAGTGAAAAAAGTATGCATCACTTGCGTATTTAATCACAATTTGGGATGTTCTGTAAAATCAGCGTTATCTTCCATTTATTATCATATGCAGTCTACTCTACATTAATTACTGAGTATAATCTGACCAACGTATAAAACGTAGATTCCCGCGAGGACTGAACACGGGATATTAATGTTCTACTCTGTTCCACCATTATTTTTTATTCAGTAACTTATAGTAAGTAGTATGTCTGTTAGGTAAGTAATCCTTGGAGAGTATTGAGCCAACATTACGTAACATGAACTAAAAGAAATTATACAATACGATTCACTAACCTGAATAAACAAAATTAATTTGAATAGGTGATTCACAAATATGTCGGCACTTAAGAAATGGCATTGACGATTTTAAATATAAAATAAGTAACTTAACATTTCATCAAGATGGGATTACGTAAAAAATAACTTTAATTTTATGATAATCAGTCATCTTGCCCTCGTAATCGTATCTAATTATTGTTTCCTGATCAGCCATTTATATCACATCTAATTTTCTACCTGACATGATTTCGTAAACCATAGAAAACCCTAAATAGGATCGCCGGACTGAGATTCAAACCCAGGTCCGCCCGGGAGTGAGTTCAGTGTTTTACACCTGCGCCACCTTGTTCGGTCCAGGTGTGCAGTAGGTAGAAATAAGTTTAACCGAAAAGTGTCCTGAGCATGTTTATAGAAATAGATATGAATGCTGTTTATTAGCAGTGTAACAGAAAAACCTTTTCACATTTATTCAGGTATGACAATGCAGTTTTGGCAGTAACCTATTAAATATACCTACCTACTTCTTAAAGAGTGTTAAATGCCTTAAAATGTTATGCGCTAAATTGGCAAAAGAGTTACACGAATACGTAGTAGTTTAAAAATTTCACAGAAGGAGCAGGCATTTTCTTCGAAGTAGCATATAATGTACTGTTTAATTGGACACAGATGCAAAGTGTTTCCATTTATGAGTGTCTCTGAAAGTGCAATGCTCAAAATATGTATTCTAAGGCCGTCCAGTATTTCTTTTTATACTATTGATCGATATCAAATACCCAGACAAAGCCTACTAGGTAACAGCAACATCCACCTCATTTAAAAAAATGCTAAATATTCGGATTTGACTTCGCCTGGATTTGAACCTGTGCGAGCATTGTTAGCCGCTACACCACCACGGCACTTCCTGGATGAATAAAACTCGAATTGCTAGTAGGGTATAAATATATTACTTTACATAAAAGCCAGTACATTAACATGCTAACTGGCCTTAGTTGTCCTTGATATAGCAGTTCTACCATTGGTTTGTTCAGTTGTATAAATGTGAGCTGCTCATTGCAAAGTCGTTCGTCTCACATCACAAGCATGCCACCTCCCTACAGGTATCCTTATCTGCCTATCATCTTTCTCCACTATCCTCCTTCTGTCTCTCACACACCAAACCTCGTACACATTGTGTTGCTAGTTTAAGGTAGCTCCTCGTAGATCACGCTGCGTACGTTTTATCTGCATGTGGCGCTATCCTACGAGGAACTAAAAAACCACACCAACAGCCCGTGCACGGTAAAATATTTTTCTCCCACGCACTCTGAACTTGGGTGTTATAGGACTTAGTGTATTTGTTTGATTGAGGTGGTAAGTAGATTGTGAGTTTTTTGGACGTGTGCATTTTTATGGACCATTTTGTAATTCGTTAGTAAGGATATTTGATTGTGGTTAGCTTGTATTTCGTTAATGGTGTTTGTAAATTTCCGAGATTTAATTGATTCGTTATAACTAAAATTGGCAGGGATATAGTTTTCGGAGTCCTTAATATTTTGAACTGGTGGTTTGTGAAGTGTTTCAATACATATTATTTAATTCGTTGCGAGTTTAGTTTTAACTAAATCATTTTGTGCAAGTCGAGGAGTTCCAGGTATTTGTCTCTTTGCGTTTCGTTATGTGCTTTTTAAATATATTTAAAGAGTGGATTAGTAAACCACATTTGTTCTGTCATGTGTAAATCACGGCAAATCGTATCCATCTCTCCTTATGTTTTATTGATTTGTGATAAAATATGTCCTGTTTGTAACATCTTGTGGTTAATTCGTTGGGAATTATTTGATTCTGCCGAAATACATCCAATTCTATACTTCGTTATTTTAAAACACTGATTTAAAACTAATCTCAAAATACGTGTTTCCGAACTCAGCCGTTACACGTATCTAGAGTTTAGTACAACACAGGACAGCGAGCTGGATGGACCTCCTCTCTTCCTCCTCCACCCCCTCCTCTCATTCACCACAGTCCTATACCGACTTTCACAAGTGGTCCAGAACCCGCCCGGTCTGCTCCCGACAACACCCTCCTCCCCCTCAACCACCACAATACGATATTTAATCCACTCTTCTACAAAAAATAAAGAATTATTCCATTATTACACAATACGTATGTACCCCTACCCGCACACCTTCCACCTCATCGACCACGAGACGTCCAAGGGTGAACATCGATGCTGCTGCTCTACAAAAATAAATAAATATCCATGACCCTTATGACACTCTTGCACATACATACCCTTACCAAATATAAAATCACAAACATTAATAAAAAATTCATCAAGAAATTTGATCAAATTATTCCACCCAAATTATTTGATCACACTTATTTCATCAAATTAATTTCATCCAATTAATTTCATCGGATTGGGCAAATTTTATCCACGTGCCTTATTCCGATAATTTGATCGGGTTAATTATCCGAATTAATTAGATGATTAATCAAAACGATAATCCAATTATTAAAAGTGGTTCAGAACACCCCGGCCCTACTACTAAACAATTTGTCTATAAATACTGGCGTAATTATTTTCTAAACTAAATTTAGGAAGGGGCGCTTTTTCAAAGACTAGGAGCGCCAGATTATCTACTTGACCTTGTACATCCCCCCTTCTTTATTCCTTAACCTAGCAAGGTCATCTGCCAATTAAAAACATTTTATGCTCCATCTGGATTATACAGGCCTGCCTACAATAATTTTTTAAAATGTTAAGAGCACATTCCGATTATCATTAGCCAATACAAGAGTCGGGTAAATTCTTCTTTCACTTGTTCTGCGTACAAAACAGTTGCACCTTTTACAAATGTATACTCTGATATTAGTTGCAAACAAAATTTCGATGAGACGGTACAAAAAAATTGTTCAAAAAATTTTAAATAACAGGCAAATTCAATTGTAAATATTAACAGAACATTTTATTTTAAACATAATCGGCATCATGCTTTTGGCCCATTAATTTTATTCAGTAACAGATATCTGCGTTCACGGAAGACTCACATATCAAAGAGTAAAACGAGAGTCTGCAAGCCTTCTGCGGTTCTATGTAGGAATAATTCCCCACATAACAGCACAAAGGTTCTATCGTTGCCATACTATTACTGCTACTGCTGCAGATTTACAAAATGTGATATTATGAGTGTACGAATGTTCGTACTCCTACAGTAATAAATAATCACTAGGTATATTATATAACATACGTAATGTCTTCTAGAAAACTTCACGTCAACTCGTATACATATCGCACATGATCGATATGGAGGCTTGCAGTCGTACAACGTACAACAATATGTTGATAAGAGTAGCACAATACAGATAAGAGTCGTGTATTCATCTTCCGTAGCATAATACAGATAAGTCATATATATATATGACTTATATATATATGACTTATCTGTATTATGCTACGGAAGATGAATACACGATACAATACACACACACACACACATATGTATATATATATATATATATATATATATATATATATATATATCTTCGTAGAAGAATACAGATAAGAGTGGTGTATATATCTTCGTAGCCCGATACAGATGGGGCGTATCTCGTGCCCGTAACAATTTCAGTACTAAAATTTTCCACCAACTGTTGGTTAGAGTTGTTTTCGAAGTCAAAACAATTGACGTGTGAGAGATTTATACATAATTACTAATCTAAACATTATGCGTCGACCATACATGTTTTGTGTAAATAAAATTTAAAAAAAGAGTGGTGGGTGTTCAGTTTTCGAGTGGCTTCCGGGTTACTGAAGCCATACACTGCAATTTATTTGATCATCATATAATATTTTTTTCTTACTATATATTATACGTATGCTTACGTTCACTTTCCCATACCGGATGTTGGAATATGTTCAAATGAAGACCCAGCATTCACAACACGTCCATATAAGTAAACATGTATAATATTTTAGTACTTAGATATCTGGCTCGCAGTCAGTTCTTCAGTGTAATTAACATGGTGGTTCGCTTACTCGCGGGGTATCTTCCCATATTTGAACTAGAGTTCGTACGACATACATCTCACTTACGTATTTAACTTGTTTAGCAGAGAAGAATGTAAATTTCTCGCGAAGCACACGCACTGCTGTATGAAATGTGTTTCTGAACTCTTTATATAGATATAGGCCTACCTAGAATAGGTGGGTATTAAAGAGTTGGTTTGTTGTTATTATTGCTACTGTAGGTAATTTATTTGCTTTCTGAATAAAATCTTTTAAATGTGTCGAAAATTATTCCTGTGGATAATTTTATGTAACGAAACTCACAAATTCCTTTTGAAATGCACACTAACTTACTTTATTTGCTCTCATAAACTTCCATATTTTCTGCTTTTTATTACTAATTTACAGCGAAGTTTACTCCCAGCCGAATGACATAAAATTTCTAATGAATAGTCCCCGTGAAAGTATAACTTCGATAAGGACTGAAACGTAAGAAACCAACGTGGCGTGTTAGAAAGGTATCGAGTATCCCGTTCAGGGCCAGTTATTTAAATATGTAGTCTAGTGCTGAAATTGCATGCAATAAAACGGGCAAAGAAATCAAGCAAATCTATTAAGTGCAGGATATGTCAGACGCTTGCAAGGTGCCGCTCAAGCAATGGTGTTTATAATCCACCAACGCACATTTCGTTCGGAGAACGTGCTGGAGTGTTTTATCGTCAGTTGCTGTCAAGCCTTGGAAGTTTTATGTCATGAGAAAGGATAAAGTCGTAAACAAATACAAAGTAACGTTCCGCAATAGAATAAACGTCCATTTCAGGGTAAACTGGTGTGACGTATAGATCGATAGAAACTTGAGGAGAACTCAGTTCACGCCCGGGATATGTACGGCACTATAGGCTGTTCAGGTTAAAATGAGCACTTTTGATAACCCTGCTTAAGATCTACTTGTGTGCCCGTTTTGTATTCTTCCGCCTTATGTAAAATTAACACTGCCATGGGTCTTATCACTTTGTTCGTGCGTCGGTCGAGCGAAACTGTGAAATTATTAGAAAAGTAAATATTTTACAAATCTGCTCACTTTTTAACCTTCGCTGCGTAAAAAATAACAGGAAGTGAAATAAATAATTAAATTTATAAAAATGGTTGTCTAACACGTTTTATTCGACGTTAAGATATGAAACTACTTCCCCTCCAATGTTACCAATATTACTGGGTGCATGTCATGCAGTACGCCCGTTAAAATATATGCAGGTGGGAGCAGTAACTTTTTTCTAAGGTTTATATCAAAAGTGCGCACTTTATCGTGAACAGCCTTTAACCATAATCACTGACGTTCAAAGACATATAAGTAGCTTCAGTTTGTTGATATTGCTTTTTGGGCTTCCAGAAGATATCAAAGACCCGACCTGAGGGAGTAGGTGGTCAGAATTTTCCATTTCCACCTCGATGCTCTTGGTGTGTACTCGCTCTAAAAAATGTAATTTATATCTTCTCGCTGGACCACGCAGAATCATATTCATGGTGCGCGTGCTCTAAAAATGAAAGTGGTTGTCAATCGAAGGAAGTTCAGGTCGCGAAATTCTTTGTTAACAGTGTTCGTCTTTGAAAAGAAAGCGAAACTTTCCGAACATGAGAGCAAGATACGAGCGTTCATGTAAACCATTGGCGAATCTCTAGTGCGGTCACAAGGAAACACTGTTTGAAATATGCTGTGGCTAGAGACACCACATTTACTACTCTTCTAGCTGATCGGTACCGAAATTTGACTCCGCTAGCTTCCCACGCTACTTTGTGGCACTACTGGTTATTGCGGTATTTACAGCTGCCAATTTCTAGCTTCAAAGCCTTTGAAGAGACTAAAATTCTCTACTATTTTCCTTGGTATAAGAAATAATAAAAATATGCAAAGCTTGAGGAAAATTATTTTTAACAAACAATGACACGTGTTGTTGGCATAATAACATCACACACACACACACACACACACACATATATATATATATATCTTACAAATCTCAAAATGGATACATGGAATATGTTAGGCTACAGCATAAAATAATTGCTCATTCTTTTAGAATGCCGTGAAGAGTATTCCTTGAAAATTTGTTGTTGTGCGGTTCGCTCATATATCAATTTTAAATTATGAGATAAAATTTAAAGTAAACAATTTAAAGGAATTTAACTCTCAAGGCAGTTCCATAACGTGTCGGATTTCAAAGGAAATTTCACAATGCCGTTCCTGTTACTACAATAAACTTTTCAGCTGAAACAAAACTTTCTGTTAAGATAACTTTTTTATATACGCAAAACTCAATATTCTAATTTAAATGTCACACATTAACGCTAAAAAACATAATGAATATCAATTTTTAAATAATTCGGTGTTTTCATGAAATTGCTATCTGTATAACATAACGAAACCATTAAGTATTCACGAAATTTAGGCCACAAAGGCGAACCGGGTTCAATTCCCGGCGGGGTAGCTCCCGAATTTTCGCATGTGGGAATCATCCCGGACACTGCCACTTGTCAGCGGTTATTTCTCAAGGATCTTCTGTTTGCCCCACTCATGCATTCCGGCGCTGCTCCATACCAAACTTTGCACCCTCATCGGCTCTCAATACTTAGTTGTTAAGAGCCGGCAATATCTCTTCACTCCACACATTCGCTTACAAAAACTAGGAAAAATGTGGGATCTTGGACAGCCTTTAGGGAATTATGTAGCTGCGCGTCCAAGATCAAGAAGCGAGGGAGCGATACGGGCGACACTAACATGCACGCCTTGTGCCTCATCGCACCTACACGCAAGGCGTGTAATGTTTCCGTCGTAACGCTGTACTGTGCAAATTAGATCAGTAAAATATGGGTTTTACTACACCCGATGAAAGACTACGTATTAAACTACGCCCGTGTCTTTGTACTTTTCTTTTGGCGCTTTAGAAAACTGCATAGATAAGCTTCAAAAACGCTATATTTGACCACATTCACGAATTTTTTTCTCCAAGAATACACTAAATATGACAAAAGTAAAAATGTTGGAATATAGACAATAGTTTTTTAAATCCTTTCTGGCAGAATGTAGTATTTCTATAACCTTTATTTACCGAGATAAGCGGTTGCGCGAAAGCGACGTTGTCACAGAAAATGTTTCTGTACATAGTCCCCTTAAAACACGTCGTTTTTCTGTCACACCCACCTCTCTTTGCTGATGTAAACGCACATGGAACGCATTTTTCAAGTAACATTAGGATATTGTTAATGCAAATATAAATAGAGAAGTGCTAACTTATTGACCAAAGTATGCACGGTGCACTCATTACGCTGACGTCACTGGATCTTAACCACTCCAAACACGAGAGGCTATGTCAAGCTGTGTTGCGCCATAGCTTATACCACTCTGTTCAGCATAAGTAAAACATACTGTGAAAGAAATGCGTGACATAGCGCACAGGATTCAATCACACAGATATTGTTTCTTAATCGCTTCGGTCAAAGCATCGAATTATTTCCACTTCACTAATTCGAGTCTTAAACACACACCTGGCATGAGAAGAGAACATATTTAATTTTAAAAAGTCTCATTTGCTGTTTTCATGGTTGATACGCAAATTCACAAATAATTCCGAATTAAAAAATTGCAGATATATAATATAATACTTGAGAGAAAGTTGACGAGATGCCGGAAGAGCTACGGTGCTTTAAAAGGGATGCTAATGCAAACCACGCCTATAAGGAACACATAGTATAATGTGAGCCGAGTCTTCCAATAGAGGATATCATTAAATTTACCTTATATACCATCGTTTACAAACACATGCAAAATTCTGAATCTCCATACCTTGCGTATTTTATTTTATTGCTACAATACACTGGCGTCTTTATTTACATATTATTATTCTTGTTTTAGCATAACATATTTTTAATTATAGATTAATATGTTTTATTTCATCCTTCATTGTCAGTTGTTGAGCTATGATAAGAAATTTCTGTTTCAAAAATTTCTACGCCTTCCAAGATTTCACTTCTCTTCCTAGATCAAATCTGTGGCTTCATCATTTTGAATGATCCGACCTCGTAAGGTGGTATTCCCACCATATTTTTTTCCATTTACTCACAAATCCTATTAGTAATCAATATGCTGTAAGATTTTTTCTTCAAATCTGTGCAACCCACAACATTTCCCGCCACATTAGTTGTGGAGCGGCGGCTCTTTAGTGGAGAGTAATATTTCAAGAAATCGAAAAAAGTCACAGACAATTAGCATGTCCATAAATTGAGACATCAGTTCCTAATCCGACAGTCGTTCCAAATGAAAATATTACTTTTATTACGCAGAAGTAATAAATCACTTAAGACGCTCCCCGCCCGCCAGCTGAACTGGCGAGCACTGTAGAGCGCGAAAAACATTAGTGAATCCCCGGGAAAAATGTGAACTAACGTTCTCCTTCTCTCACACACACCACCCCTCCCTGCACAGTCGTTTGCCTCGTCTGCTTCTAGTCAATAGCGAGCAAGCGGCCTTATTTACAGCTTGTGCGTACAGTCACGTCAGTTTTGAAGTGGTGTCAACAATCGTTGCGGCAACATATGTTGTTTTCTATCCAGTTTCGTGTCACGTTCATTTACTCATGTGTTATAAGTATAAGCGCCATGTATGTAATGTAATGTGTGTGTGTGTATATATATATACACACACATTACATTACGTAATATTAGTAAATCGGCCGACCCATATATATATTAGGGTCGGACGATTTACCCAAAATAGGTATCTGTTACAATTTGCCATGGTACAACCAAACCGTTTCATCAACCCTAATGATTTAATTATCATATTTTTGAACGTGAAACAGAATTTCATCAAACTCGGTACACATATAGTACTAAGTAAGTACACTTGAATTTTATAGTTTTAGACCACATCGGGCACTTATTTTCAAAATGGCGGCCACTTTAACATTTAGGGTGATACATCTATCTCTGAAACCATTCATCCAATTTATACCAAATTTTGTATTCTAACAGAGCAATGTGTAAGCATTGAATTCAGTGGTGAATATTGTTACAGGTCCGCCATTTTGTAAAATAGTACCAAATGAAAAATAAAGCTTTTACATCATATCTCTAAAACTACTCAACCAATTTTTACCAAATTTGGTAAGTAATAAAAACTATGATAGGTCAGGTAAATACGTAACTAAACATCATAAGACACTTATTTTCAAAATGGCAGCCCTATAAGTATTCTCGGTTTATTTGGCATACTTACCACACCGTTTGACCAGTTTCAATCAAATTTCGTACGCTGACAGTACCTATTACAAGCAACATATACGCCAAAAACAACCACCTTTTCCGCCATTTTGTAAGATAGTGCTGTATAAATTGATAAAGTTTTTGTGTAATAACAATTCACAGATTTCTACGAAATTTAGCAAACAAGTTGTACTGCGGCAATTGATACGTACAAATACGTTTCAAGTATGGCGCACTTATTTTTAAAATGGCATCCATCTGGTTATATTACCATAGTATGCTATATCTGCGAAACTAATTAATCAATACCATCTTAACTTTGTATACTAGCAATATAAATATTAAATATGTCTTCATGGAGCCTCTTTCGTCCTCCTTTTTGTATGATAGTGCCATGCGAATAAATAAAGTTTTTATGTAATATCTCGGAAAGTAATTGTCCAATTCCTAGCAAATATGACGAACAAATAGCACTGCAGCATGCAATGTCAATTGATATGTTCTAGGCATGTCAGACACTGACTATCAAAATGGTGGCCATATAGCTATTCTAGTTTTTATGTCATATAATGAACAGTCTAATTAATTCCAATCGAACTTTGTATGCTGGCTGTATATATTACAACCATCAAATGTGCTGACACAACATCTCGTTTGTCCGCCATTTTTTAAAACAGTATTACATTGCAAATTAAAATTATTTGATATCTCTGGAAAAAAACAACCAATTTATAACAAATTTGGCAATCCAGTAGCGCTATGGCAGGCCATGTTAACTTACAAACTGTGAGAGGGTTAGGCATATATTTTCAAAATGGCGTCGGTATAAACATTTTATTAGAGCTGGACCATTACCGATACTGATACATCTGCCGATAAACCCAAAATCGATATCAGTTACAATCGGCCATGGTTCAACCAAATCATTTTATCAACCCAATTGATTTAATCTTCATGGAAATACTGCACTTGTTTATCTTGCAGGACATGTTTTCACAAACAAATAATTTAATTTTTGCAATCGAAAAACTATTTTCTTAATTTTACTTTTATCTTTCAGTAACAGGTGATTTGAAAGTAAACGGAAACTAACATGGCTGACTTTGGTGTGTGCTACATATTTATCTCTATATAAGCCATACTTGGTGAAATTTGTAAAATAAAATGTAATTAATCTTATAAAATGTAATTAATCTTATAATACTGGTATCTGCTTTTAAAATGGTTAAAATTAATTTGTAAAAGAAAAGTTTAAACGCTATAATAGTCATGGTCGTACATTTTCTATCACATAAACGTCAAATGTATATTGATTTGTCGCTCCCACATTGTATATCGATTATTCGTTCTGAGCATGACACAATTCATAAATCAATTAGTAGCAATATTTATCGTTTTATGTACAAATCTGATTGGAATAAGCCAAATCGCTATGGTGGTGGCGCTCATTCAAGGACAGAATCATAACGTTAATTTTATTTATAAAGAAACATCTCTAACTATAAATGTTGGCGGCACGAATAAAGTAAATAGTACGCATATATAAAGCAAATGAATGAAATTTACGCACTGAACATGTGTTCTGTGGTTAGGTTCTTGACAAATAAGGCATTTGCAACTATTTGGCAAGGTTGGTGATGGTAGCCGGCACAAAACCAGTTAAGAATGCGAGAAATAGTTACTGTTTTATATCATGCCCCAGAGCTTGATAAAATAAGGGTTTTTTTTTTTAATAAACTGACCAAAATGCTAAACTGCAATGTGAACATTGAGTGAACAGGAAAAGTCACGTGATTAAATACTGCCGTGTCGTATGCACAGTGATTTATAGTGTATATATTGTATAAGGAAGTGTATGTAACTTTTTGTATTTATTGACATGTTTTTTCACATCCTGGAGACTTCGTGCTCATTTTAAAGTTACTCCGACACAATATAAAAACTTACAAATGAAATTATTTGTATCGGCGCTATCTGCGGGATGGGCCGCAAAGTATCGGTAACGGTAATATCTGCAAAATGGGGCTTGGATCAACATCCAGCTCGATTCATTTGATGCCGGAGCGGTGTGAATAAAAGTGCAAGAGTTTTGTGTGAGGAAATAAACTGTAGGCCTGCCCACCGTAAGAAAACTTGTGCCGACAGTTTTCGCAAAATAAATTAATTTCGTTAAATTTGCAAAAATTAATCAACGCAATGTGTTTCAAGTTCAAAAAAATAAATTAATCAGATATTCTTTATAGAAGAAACGAGATCGTCGCGCGGCGAACGAAATACCTACGAGCTATAAGGGAGATTGACAGACAAGTTGAAAGTAAATTACCTGTCTCGATGAGACATAGATCTAATTATATTGTGCGTAAGTGTTGACAGCATGATGACGTAGAAGGAGTGTACAAAAATAACGATCTATGCTAGAAATGAAGTATAGTTCACACAGGTAGTGAAAATGGCTTTATCGAGGGAACCAAGTTAATTTTTAAAGCCAAAACTAAAAGCGGAGAATTTTATGATGAAAATTATAACAACACTTTATTGAAATAGTGTGAAACACAACTACTTCCCTACATCCCATCTCCAAGCATTATTGTTCTAGATAATGCTGCATACCATAGTATGCGTGAGAACAAACCTCCAACTACTGTATATCTCCTACTACCAACATGAAAAACTGGCTGATAAATAACAACATTGCTTTTTTTCTGCCAACGAGAGAAAATCCCAGTTGCTTGTAAATGTTCGGCTAAATCAGAAACCTCCCATTTATATCGTCGATAAACTGTTTACGTCCCAAGAACACATAATTATCTGATTACCGCCATACCATTGCGATCTAAACCCAATAAAGTACATCTGGAACATGGTAAATTACCACGCTGCTACCAAAAATGTTAATGTTGCGAACTCGGATATTAGCAAATGACTTAATTAGCAATAGACAGTATTTCCCCAGCAGATTAAAAAAAAAAAAAAAAAAAAAAAACGCGATCATGTGAAAAAAACTAGAAAACGATTATTGGGTAAATTATGGGCTAATGGAGGAGAAGATTCCTCAAGTTTTGTTGAAATAGTAGCAACCGTAGTAGCAGCAGCGGTAGCGGCAATGACAGCTCAAGTGACATTACTGAACTCAAACATACCTAAGATGGCAACATTTGTGCAATAGACGAACTGATGGTAGGTTTCTAGCATCGTTGCTCAGTAAAATAGTTCCTGTAAATATATTCGACAATAATGAATATACTGTGCTTTGTATTACAAGTAAGCCATGCGTTTTTCCGGCTGGTACTGAGGGTCTCCTACATTTTGAACGAAGTGTACGGGGAGGGCCTTCACGCCTGTATACTGATATCTCTCCCACACGAGCTCTCTTACCGCCTCCACCCGGTTCTACACTTGATTTTGTCGCACAGTATGTAGGCTGTTCGCGTTAAAAAGAACCATTTTAAAATCCCTGCTTAAAATCTACTTGTATGCACGTTGCATATTATTCTGCCTTTTATAAAATTAACATTGCTATGGGCCTCGTCACTTTATTCATGCGTCGGTCAAGTGAAATAGTGAAATTATTAGATAAGTAAACATTTTAAAAACCTGCTAATTTTTACACACTGATACATTAAAATAACAGAAAGCGCAATAAATAATTTTAATTATCACAAATGGTTACCTAACAGTTTTTATTCGACATTAAGATATGGAACTACTTTCCATCTATCGTTACCAACTTTACCGGGCGCATATCACTCAGTGAGCCCGTTGAGGTTTATGCAGGCATGGGCAGTGACTTTCTAATGTTGAGTTCAAAATTGCTCACTTTATAATGAACAGCCTTTAGTCACTTTTACTGTGGTTTCAAACTCTACTAGTGTCTATTCGCGTTTTCCCCACACTTTCTAAACATATCCTTTGAAAATTCACCTAATTTACGACCTGTCTGGCTGTTTCCTAAATATGGAATATATCCCAAGCGTTGTATACTTGTGTTAGCACCAAAATATATCCTATTTTTATATAATTTAAAATATATTAATATTTTATTTATAAATTATAATATTTCATTTTTAATGACATAAATAAGAACACAGAGAAAATAGGTGTTTTGGTAATGCCTAGTAGGAAATAGTTCTAATGCAACATATGAATACATAGAATGCGCACGAATGCAATCCGTTGTCCCTTTGGTGTAAATAGACTTAATAAAGCTTTGTTTGCATGAGGCGGAGGAATATCCTGGAAGTAGAACTTTAGTATTACTTAAGAAAAGTTGGAAGTAATTGTAAATGGACTATAAAATGGTGGTTGAGGTATTCTGAGTCCACGGAAATCATTGAAAATATTCATAGTTAATTAAGCCTTCCTGAAAGTTCGCTTGGAATATAATTTTAGTCTCATTTTGTTTTCTTCTGCACTGGTGTAAGTTTAACATTGCCATGGTTCGTTTCATTTTTTCATGACCCATCCAAGTGGAACCTGGTATATTTGGGAAAGTAAGTTTGTTAGTATTGTACTAATTCGTGTACTTTTGTGTATAAAACAAGACACGCTGACTTCAGTAGCCGCACAATACGCTCTCAATATAACGTAAAGTCGTAGAACTCACTGTTTTTCTTAATTTGCTACCAACATAAGTGGGATCATTTCCCACCATTTTGAATTTTTAGAATCATCCCAAAAACCTGCAATATGGATTTTGTATCGTATTTTACAGATCGACACGACACAGTTAGTTTAACTTTTGCCAGCAAAAAAATCACCAACTCCTTCCCAGCGGTTTCTGATTAGAAATGAATAAAGATAGTGAAAACCTAACAACTTGCAAAAGCTTGAGAAGCTATTATTTATGCAGTGCCGGGCGTAAAATTTCGTTCAAACAACTTAACCGAAAGTTATGGTGAAGTATGAAACAATCCAAGATGGCGGGAATTAATTGCGAACCTGAACGTCACTGTATATGCGCAGTCTTATTTTCAAGGGTAATTTTTAAAAATGCGTTTTTAACCTATCCAGGTGAAAACAGTTTTGCTCAAAAAAGGCCAATTTTATTCACTACATATACAAACAAAAATAATGAACGTAAATTGAATCCTGGCAGTTGGCTAACAGCCTGAATTTTCAAACTAATATATATATATAACATTTATATATAATATGTATTGTAGACATATATATTATTGTTCGCAGTGAATAATACTTGAATAGACTAAGTGTTGCACTTTTGCGCGCGCGAGGCCTTGAAATGCGTGAGCACTTGAACTTTCTAGCCCCAGTGTCCTTGATCGAGGACATGTCGCACGTGAAGGATATTTATGGTCGGCACTGTTTACTACAAAGACTCAGTGGCCGGTGTTTTGAGCGTCTTCCTTGTGCCGAGACTTCTAATTGGTTCAACTTCCTGCAACTATCACTTGTGAATGGTTAATGCGATCATCAACGATCAGGCAGTACGTTACTCATTGGTTACGAGAAGCACGCTCGACACAAGTACAGGGCTCATCATAATATTGAACGATTGCACCACTTGAACTCGTACATTAATTTGGGACTAAGTGGGTTAAGGCTGACTCTTGCTCACGTATCACTTGCCTCATCGCCTCTACGCGCGCAAGCCGTTCAACTGGCGTGCAGCCTTTATGTCAGCTATTCAACTGAATGTGACTCAAGCAGCGACCTTATATTTTTTATAACACTCTAAAAAACATAAAAGTAACTTATGATGCGTGTCTACATGCAACGTTGACGTTTCCGCATTGAGAATTATAGCAGCAAAGCTGATTCTGAAAACACCCGTCATTGGAGTTGAAATGATCGGAGAGTGGACCATTACCGATACTGATACATCTGCCGATAAACCCAAAATCGAAAAGCGTGAGGTAAATAGGATTGAAAAAGTTGAGGGGAGATTAGGTTTTGTAAAATTCTGCTTCATATGTGGTAAAAATAATCATATGCCTAAAGATTGTTTCCATCATAAACCATTCTCAATGTAGTTCCTGCAGAGAGTTTTGGGAAAGAAAAGGTTAAGACACACTCTTGGTATTCCCAAACAATGAGTGCTAGTGTTAAAACAGTTAAGGAAAATCAATTTCGGGATTGAGTGTTATCTTTGTAAGCAGAAAGGACATGTGAAAGCCAACTGCCCTATGAAAGATAAGACAGTAGGAGAGCATTCGGGTAGTGTACTAAGTTTTGAGCAGAAGTTCGGATTCTTATATGTCCCTGTAGTGGTAGCCAACCAAGAAAGGGTAGCGGCCCTTTTTGATTCAGGAGTTTCATACTCGCTCATCTATCAGATGTTTTTTGATTACTTACTTCAAAATCTACCAAAGGGTCTCATGTGGGTAAGGAAAAATGAAGAGGTAGGATTTTCCCTCGCAAATGACGGCGTGATTGCTTCTCGGGGCATGGCCTTTTTCAAAATTAAAATAGAAAATTTTATGTTGAAATTCCGGTTTAAAATTTTTCTTGGCCTCAGTCATGATTTGTTGCTGGGGGTAGATTTCCTGGGAAAGACACAGGCTAGTATAAATGTTTTGCAGAAGGAATTAGTGTTTGCTTTTTGTAAAACTCAGCCAGTAGTGATCACTTCAAAGCGTTTTAATTTTCATGATGTTTGTGTTCAATCTGTTGATGAAAATGTTCATGTGAAAAGAATTCAGGAAACCCAATAAGTAAAGTTACAGCAAGAATTTGCAGATGTTTTTACCCACAAGTTGGGATACTATAGTAAAAATCCAATAGTTTTGAAACTTATAGGTAAAGATCCAGTATCCACAGTACCATATCGCGTAGCATCTCCGATGATGAGATTATTTTCGGACTATTGTCAGGGATCGCAAAGAGGAGAATATTGTGGAACACATGGAAAGTAGTTATTCAAGTCCAGCCTTTTTGTAACCTAAAAGATGCCTGGTGAAAATCGTGTAATTTGCGATTACCAGAAGGTAAACAACAAAATCTGTGTTCACCCTTATCCCCTACCTATAACAGAGTCTGTTTTTCAACATGTCGGAAAGGCCAAGTTCTTCTCAGTTTTGATATTAATTCTGTATTTATTCAGTGCGATTTGCACCCAGATTCGCGAGGCATTTTGGCTTTTGTTGCATCTTGGGGGGAATATCAATGTTTGCGTTTGCCCATGGGAGGTAACTGTGGTGTTTAGGTGATGTCATGTTCCATGTTGGCTAAATGCCCATATGATTTTCTCTTTACCTACATCGACAATGTATGAATATCTTTGTCTCTTTTTTGGTTGCCATGCAGGAAGCAGAGTTAACAGTGAATCCAGATAAAGTAATGTGGACCAAGACTTACGTGAGGTTTCTTGGTTTCATTATTTCTGAGGGAAAGTTGTTACTGGATCCTGATAAGATTAGACCAGCTGCAAATTTCTCAGTCCCAAAGAATGATTTGGGGGGGGGGGGGGGGGATATAGTTTTTTGGGTATGGTAGGTTTTTATTCTAAATTCATAGAAAATTTTGCAGATACAGCTGAGCCATTAAATTTCTTAAAAAGAAAAGGGGTGAATTTCATTTACCAGAAGAGCAAGATAGGGCTTTCTGTTCATCGAAGGAAAAACTAGCCACACCTCTTGTCCTCCAATTGCTACAGTTTAAACATCCTTTTCTACTCATCTCAAAGGCCAAATTAGCTCAAATTACCATGCTTATGCCCTAGCGATGTTATTTTTTTCGTCCAAGGAAGAAACATCCATAGGCGGAGCGGAGCTTGTCGCTATATATATATATATATATATATATATATATATATATATATAATTATCTTTCTCGGGAAGTCTCGTATCGCCTGTGTAGCAGGACAATTATACTTTTTTTTTAATTTTAGCATATTTGATACTAATTACAGCAAAAATAATGATATTTGAATATGTAATTTACAACTGAAACGAGATTTTATTGTTTGAATACTTACTTTAATATATTTGGTTGTTACAAATCCGAACTCCAAAGTCCACGGCGATTTGACATGGCATGTTTCTGAACGAAGGGTTAAGTTCGTACCTGTTGTGTTTTTTAAACCTACCTAAGCAATTTAAGGTGTTGTGATGAATCTGTTTTCCCACGGCAGGAATAAGTAGACCTATACTGTAAAGTACCTCTTAACCGCTGTGTGTTTGGGAAAGTGTATTTTTGCCATTACGTTACGTTGGACCAGTGTGTGTGTGTGTGAGTGTGTGTGTGTGAGTGTGTGTGTGTGTGTGTGTGTGTGTGTGTGTGTGTGAGGGAGAGATTGCAAGCATCGGAGGTGAAATGTATACGTTTTAACCGTGAACCGTTTTTAAGACAAAATTAATTGTTAGAAAGTCATGTCTGTTTATCACAACGTTGTAACCATGCCCCTAGGTGTTTGAAACACAATTGTGTAACGTGCTTACGTTTCTGTGATTTTAATGATTGCCCCAACCCCAACAAAATACTTAGGCCGGCCAGATAAATTTAAATAAATAATTAAAAACACCTCTAAAACATTATGTACCAATTCAAAGAAATATAAGCAGAATAAAAATTACGGCAGGCCTATTCGTGTGCATCTTCACCACTATTTTTTAAGTTTGTCGTTGCTGCGTACAAAAAATATGCGACGCGAGTTGCGTGTTTGAATTTACTGTCTTTTTCGTTGAACTGGTTGCTTCTTCGTTTTAATATTTATTCCAACTTGGACCATCCTTTTAATGAAATAACCCAGCACACATCAATTACAAGAGGTTAAATACCACTGTTCTTTCCACCACAGTTGCAAGAGGGTTAAACACAGTCGCGGCAAATTATTGATGTTTATTTTGTGTAACGTACTATATCGTGTGTAACAGCGGTAAACAGTAAACAATGCATTAGACCGTTATAAAAGTAGAAGTCACGTGGCAGTGTTTATATTTACGTGTAGCGGAAGGATACATAATGAGTAACCAAAAGTATAATTTTAGCAAGGCTTCAGAAACATCGGAAGAACCCGCGAATGGAGCGAATGGATGGAGTAAAGGCTGTTTGCGATAAAGTGAACACTTTTGAAATCAACCTCAGAAAAATGTTACTGCCCGTACCTGCATAGGTTATATTTAGACATGCGTCCGGTAAAGTTTGTAACGATGGAAGGGAATTAATTCCATATCTTAATGTGGATTAAAAAGTGTTAGGTAACCGTATTTTACTAATTAAATTCTTTCTTTCGCTTTCTTTTTTTTTTTTTTATTGCATCGAAGTGTCAAAATGAGCAGTTTTACTTGATCGACGCATGAACAAAGTGACGCGGCCCATTGCAATATTAGTTTTACACAAGGCGGAAGTATACACAACGTGCATACAAGTAGATTCTAAGCACGGTTTTTAAAAATGCTCATTTTATCGTGAACAGCCTGTAGAGAGGTGCAGGCAGTTTGCAAACTGTCAGCTGGCGCGGCGTGTTAGGAGGAGGTGCCGACTCACGGGTGGCCCCGAGATCGATGCCCGCCTCGGTGTCTCCTCCAACTCTTAGCAGCGAAAGTCGCACGCGAACGCCATTCTTTGGTCGCCACGCAGTCACGACGCAGAGGCCGAGTGTTCGACGGCATTATTGCTACTTGTCCCCTGACCGTCTTACCTCACGGGGCTACGTCGTAAGGTAGAAAGACGGCCCAGCCTCCCTGTCGCAGCATTTCGCTGCATCTATTCGGATTCATAGTAAGAAGTGACGATGTACAGTTATAGAAAATTTACATTTTACGAGTTGTTTAAGTAGTAGAGCAATGGCGGTTGACGGCCAAGGGGATCGGGGATAGATTCAGACTATGGGAAGCCGTCATGTTGTAATGTCACCCGACCGCCTTCTGGGATGTAATTGACCTTTGACACCTGGACCATGACCTTCGACCTTGACCTTTGACCCCAAAACCACTAAAAACCTCAAAAAAACCTCAAAAATCCCTAAAAAACAAAAAAAAAATCCAAAAAATTCTAAACATATCCCGGAAAAAATTTATTAGTGGAAAATTATTAAAACATTTTAAGAATTATTCAAAACAAATCACCAAAAAATCAAAATTCTCCCTCAAAAATGGTAGAAGCCCTCTAAATACAATTTTAAGTAATTTGAAGGTCTTCATTAAGACCGACAGAGCAGTAGCGGCAATATTGCTTTTATAGGTATAGGATATGCCAAATTGATGCAAGGGATCCAGAACCAGAGTCTAACCTAACCATCAGCTATCTTAGTTGTCAATCATATTGAATCCATCATGGACCCATATGACTTTTGACAATGACTTGGACCTTTGACCTTGAAATTGACCTCAAAAATTCAAAAACTTTAAAAAATTTAAAAAAATCACGAAAAATACCCAAAAATACAAAAAAAAAAAAAAAAAACTAAAACATTATTAATAAGTAAAAATAATAATTATTAAAAATTATTTACAAACCATTGAACTATTATTTAAAAACTTAATTTTCCAAAGGTCACACCTCAAACATACCAATTCCACCATCTTGGTACGTTCAACCGACGACTGTCTTGGTAGGCGACCACCATTTTGGTAGGCAACTATCATAATGGTAAGAGACCACCATCTTGGCAGACGACCACCATCTTGGTAGGTGATCGCCATCTTGGTATGTTACCGCCATCTTAGTATGTGACCGCCATCTTCGTAGGTGACCATCAACTTGGTAGGCAACCACTATCTTGGTAGATGTCACCCATCCAACATATTGGAAGCTAGTGACCTTGACCCCATGACCTGGTTTGACATAGAAAACAAAAATGCCAGAAAAAATACGTAAATTTCAGCAAGCATATGAAATTACAGACTACTACCACCATATTAGATGCATATTACTTTGACCCTATGACCCTGAATGACCTTGAAAACAAAAGCTAGAAAAAAAACATAAGTCTGCAAATGCATTACATTACAGACCACTACCACTATATTAGGTGGAGGTGACCTTGACATTGTATATTTATGTTACTAAACCATGCCCATCAACTAATAGCGACCACATGCATAAGTATATTATAATCAAGGTATGGATCAGCATTTACATAGACTTAAGTTGCATTACTTTATATTTCAATACTGCCAGGCTCTGGAGGCTTGGAATGTACGAGGGCAGCTAGGACAATAATCACTCGTGCTCTTCTCAGACACCAATCCATCCACTAATACATCCAATCATTCACCAATATGACCCAATCATTCCCCAATCCACCCACCAATACACTCAATCATTCACCAATCCACCCACCAATCCACCCACCAATCCACCCACCAATCCACACAAATCCACACACCAATCCACACAAATCCACACACCAATCCCACACACCAATACACACCAATCCACACACCAATACACCCAATCATTCACCAATCCAACCATCATTCCACCCAATAATTCACCAATCCACCCAATCGTTCACCAATCTGCATAAATCCACCCTAACAATTATTACCAATCCTAACGAATCCATCCACCAATCCTCGCCAATCCCTCCGCCAATCCTCACCAAATACATCAACCAGTACAGCCAATCATTCACCGATCCACCCAATCATTCACCAATCCATCCAGCAACCATCACCAATCCATCTCCCAATCCTCAACAATCCATCCACCAAACCAGCCAATGATTGACCATCAACTTGCCAATCCACCAATCAACCCAATCATTTACCAATCCACCCACCAGTTCACCCATCAATCACAATATTAACACCAATCCATGGGTTTGTCGTCTGTTTCTGTCGATACATATAAGAAAAAATACGACTCACTAACTGTCTCCCAAATTTGTTCATGTTGACGGAATTTAAGATTTTATATGCAGTCAACTATCCGTGGATTTTTTATACTTCAGTCGTTATCATCATTCTATTTAAGATCTTAACGTTTATAAGCGATTGCTCATATCACTACTTTAAAGTTTTGAGGGATAAATGGATACGACACACAAAAAATAACGCAAAAACAATTATGTTACAACAATAATTTATTAATATTTTGTAATTACATTTTCAGAAGGGAGCAGTTCATCCCATCATCTGATATAACCCCGATCCGTAAGTTCTTTATGATTAAAACCACCTCTTTCATGGTCGAATAATCCCCACGTTGTTGCTTATCGAACAAATATCTAAGTCTGTCTGCCAATTTGTTGGGATCTTTGGTAAACATATAGTCAGTATACTCGGTGTCTTCTGCCTTATTTGTATCACTTGTCAAAGGAAACTCGTTGGGAAAATGTGTAGGACCGTCGAGGGAATAATCATCTTCTTCAACACTAAAACTGTCGTCATAGTCATCATCAATGCTGCATTCACTATCGTATTCACTTCCTGCTTTATCATATATGTCAGGGTTACTTTCCTTTGTAGCAGGAGTTGTATGTTAATTATTATGTAGAGCTGCTGGTCCTTTGTTTTGAAGTTCGTCGACTTCACGAGAACATCTTGCAAGTTTACGTTCCGCACGAACGGACTGTACTGCACTCATTCCATCTTTATCATTAACTGTCTCGTCATAATCGTCTGCGGAAACAGTACCCATCGATGTAGCAGGAGGTATTGTATAGATGTCATCACTTGCTGGCTCCCATTAGACGAATCCTTGCAGATTTGACTATCTTCCTTCATTGTATCATCTTGCAAAAGCTGCATGTGACCATTGTCAGGCCGTTATCTCATGTTGTCGAGCATTTAGACCATAGGTGAACACTCGATCACAGAATCTACACTGGAGACAATCAGTTAGCGATGATGCAGGTCGTGGCTCCATGTTAATTGAGATCAAAGGCAGACCGTAGTTTTCGCAATTAATCTTTGTGGTATAGCGAGAGGGCGCTTCCAAATCGGTGTTTACCTCACGGAGTCGAACATCAACTGTCATTTTTTTCTATATAAATGCGGTTCTTTTAGCAATAAAGTGTCTAGCTTGTGCCCACAAAGGAATTCCCCCATAAAATTTATATGTAAAAATTGGGAACACTCTGAGAAAACCCAAATATTCGTTCGACCCGAAGAAAACACGTAGATACTGTTATATATAAAATAGGAATACATAAGATTAATTAAAAGTTCTATACATATATATATGGACATAAAATATGGGAATATAAAGTTAATTTTGATTTATTTAATACCTATATATATATATATATATATATATATATATATATTTAATACCTATATATATATATAGGTTTATATAAATATGGGAACATAAAATTATTTCCAATTTATTTGATACATAATTACGTGTAGATATATAAGTATCTACGAGGTTATAAATATGGGAATATAAATTTCTTTCAATTGTTCTTATATATAATTTGTACAGATACATGTAAATAATTATGTATTTGTATAGGTTTATAAGTATGTTGATATAAAATTATTTCAAATTAATATTATACATAATTATGTATAGGTATATGTATGGTTAAGTACATAAAATATTGAAAATATAAACGTATTTTCTTTTTAATTTTTTTAATAGTTAGTATACATAAGTATATGAATAAAATATTATTTTCAATTTATTTTATTTATATATTTTAGTACATATATGTATGGAAATGTAAAATTATTTTCAATTTAATTTATATATTAGGTAGAGGTATGTAAGTACATAAATAAAAAATTATTATTATTCATTTATTCAATACATTGTTATGCATAGGTATAGATATAAATATGTATATACTATATTATTTTGAATTTATATTATACATAGATATGTACATAAATATAAAATTATTTTCGATTTCATTCATATATATACATATGTACATAAATATAAACTTATTTTCAATTTATTTAGTACATAATTATTTATAGGTATAGGAGTATATAAATAAAAATTATTTTCAATTCATCTTATACATTATTATGTATATGTATATATGTAAATAAAAAATTATATTTATCTTATACATAAATATGTATGTGTGTATAAATATTTATATATAAAATTATTTTCAATTTATTTAATACTTTATTATGTATAGATATAGTTATATAATTATGTAAATATAAAATTAATTTCAATCTATTTTATACATAATTATATATAGGCATATAAATATATAAATAAATATGGTTTTAAATTAATTTTATACATAAGTATATACATACATATAAATATATGAATATATAATTGTATTAAATTGTATACATAATTATATATATATATACACACACACAAATATAGGAATATACATACGCCTACAAACATATTTAAATAACATATTGTTATGTAACGCCATTCTACTTGCATGTGCGGCTGGAATTCACGGTACAAGCGACTGCTCCACCTCTTTATACTTAAGCGTTTGTAGTATGGACATATTTTCTGTATATTGTATGTTTGCTCGTTTACGCGTATCTCATCAAATGAGTGTCCTGGGAATACGATTTTTTTTTCGGTAAAGATAAGCTACAAATTTTTAAGATCGTAAACTTTTGCTTTTCCTAGTAAAATTATTCTGAAAGAGAAATCCTGAAAATGGTAGAAAATCAGATTCTAGAGCTGTCCCGCCCAGTCCTTGCTGTGCAGGAGAAAATAAACAGTAAAGTCGTGGCTAAATGTATGAGCTTTCATCACGTGTAATAAAAACCCACAGTTACGTATCTTATGTGCACAGGAAAGCGTAACAGAGGATGCACTGCACGCAGGTTCAGCGCCTTGAGGTTAGGAGCAACGCGTCGACGGGGCGCTGGTCGCAGGTGTTATCGTCACCCCTATCGTTGTGCCTCGAAAGCAGAAAAAAAAGAGGTTTGACTGTGTTGGGAACACGGCCGTTTGTTTTGCGTGAATACGTCTACGTTGACGTGCTCAGACGTCTTGATGTTTATGTTACCTTCCCGGCAACGCTTCACTCGATCACATGGGGTTTTATGGGTATCACTGGATTGCTTTTGAGATGCTCTTTCCAACCTTATACGATTTATTTATTTCGACTTGGTTTTTTGATGAGTATAGGCCCACATTGTGTTAGGTTTTCATAATTTTTTGCATTAAACGCATACATCTTCACCGTACCCACTCCACACAAATGTTTTTATATACGCAATCGACTGATCTGGACAAGAGATTTCGATTGAAACTTAAACGAGTGTCGTAACTTCTCCTAGTCAAAAGTTATACTACTTGGAAGTTATGAGACGCGCGAAACGAACTCAAAATCCCCCCTCCCCCCAGACCCGCTATGCTTTGCAGTCCTCACTCAACGTAACATATTCTTTGATCCTTTGGTAATCGAGTGGTGTAACTGTATTTTGAATGTATACCATAGATTCAGAGCTCCAATGCCAAACTAATTTTCCAATTTTGTTAGCATAGGCTTTTCTGGATTGCTCCCATAATGGTTGCAAATTTAAAGACGTATTCACGTCAATAAGTAAATCTCGGAGCCACGTACACTTAAGCTCTCTGGTTTTAGGATGCAAGTAAAATGTTCACGGTACATGAACTGTTGAACAATTTCTACGGGGGGATTTACCAAGAGTGGTTTCCAGTATGTTTACATAGAGTGCTGTATAGGAAGGAAGTCAACATGGCAGTGTTTTCCCCTTGGATAAACAACACGGCCATGTTTGAACGACACGATACCGCCGCGAACGTGTGAGGGTCGGGCCCCGCGTTGGGCGCCATACGGAGACGGCTGTCTCCTCTCGCACCGCCGCCGCCTCAACGAGCGCAACGTTACTCCGGCCGCTGGAGGCCCACAATAAAATTGGGCGAGGTCCCAAATAGCAGCCCTCCTCCAGAGCTGCCTCCTCCGCCCCCCGCCGCTCCCAAGATAGACTGTAATCTCTCCTCCGCCGGGAAATTAGGAGACGAATTTGTTTAGTCTGTTACCGCGAGATGATGGCTGCCGAGGAGGTGAACATTTGTCGCCAGGCGGCGAGTCGAAGATGCCACGCGAAGGGACGCTTGTCCTGCATTTCCCTGTGTGGACGTTGAGAAGCATACACTGCAAAAAAAATTTGAGGTAAAATTCCCTTACATGTAAGGTAAGCTTTTTACCTCCAAATATAAGGTGAAATTGCCTCTTAAATGTAGAGTAAATTTACATAACATGTAAAGTACTATTCCGTATTTGTAAGAGAAAAGTACCTGACAAAAGTGGGGGAAGTACCCCACACAAGTAAGGGAAAATTAACTATTATGTATAATAAAATTATATTTAAATTGATCTCAGAGTATTAGTCCTAGTATATATATATATATATATATATATATATATATATATATATATTATATCCTCTGACGAATAGTAACAGAAACCCCAATACTAAGATCCTCGACTCTTGCTGGTGGCTGGGTACGAACCATGGTCCTCTATCATGATAGGCCGATGCGCTGTCTAGTATACCACGACAACAGCGTGACAACATTAGGGAATATAAGCGTATTAATATATTGTTTCTTGCGCCCGACCCCCCACTTAGCTGTTGAGAATACTGAATAGATGCACGCGTCGTAAGGAAATTTTCCCGTATGTTATTTTCCACTACCATGTACGTGCATTTTATTCTAGAGTGCGGTAATTTTACCTTACCTGTCAGGTAAACTATGTTTCCCCTACCAGTTTGCGAATATTACCGTACACTTGTCAGGTAATTTTCCCATTATTTTTTACAGTGTACACTAAAGAATAGGTAGACCGCTTATCCGTCTTCTACGCATGCACCCAACATGGACCTACCCCAAAGGAACACATCTGTCAAAGTCACATGGTCAACAGAGATGAACGTGTTTTTTGTACCTTAATTTTTAAAAGACTAGCACTTTTATACGAACAAATTAACTTGACCAATTTGAATTTAATCAAACTGCATTACAAATCGGCTAGAGCAAGTATACAAACATGCCAAAGCGCTTGTTTCCTTAACAGCGTTCTAAGCGTAAGGGTAAGAAACTTTTTCTCATAGGTATCACTACCAGAGGAGAGGAAATTTCTCAACTCAAGGTCCAAAGCGCTAGCTAGCCACTCCTCTAGCGGGCTAGAGAAAGGGGGCTGCTTACTGATCTAATTAAAATTTAACCGCACTAATATAAATATTATGAGTGTATAACTTCATAATTTGTTAACAACTTTATGTCATGGTACAAATAAGCAAATTTCACGGAAATGAAATAAACACTTCGTGTGGAACCAGAAGACACAGGGTTCTCCTGAATGCAATGTCACACACCACTGGCTGTCTCTTGTCTTGTTGGCTGGTGTGAGCTGATGGACAGTGATGCGCGAGGTCGCCACGGGCTGGGGTGGATGTCGCTCAGTGGCTACGCCGTTCCTCCTAAGCCAAACTACTAAAGGTTGTTCACGTTAAAGTGAACACTTTTGAAATCAACCTTAGAAAAAAGTCACTGCACCTACTTGCATACTTTTAACGGGCGCACCGAGTGGCATACACCCAGTAAAGTTGGCAACGATGGAGGGAAAGTTGTACCATATCCTAACGTCAAATAAAAAGTGTTAGGTAACCATTAGTGTTAACTTAAATTATTTATTTCGTCTTAATTTTTTTATTAATTCATCGAAGTGTAAAAATAAACAGATTTGTAAAATAGTTATTTTCTAATAATGTTACATTTTCACTTGAGCGACGCATGAATAAAGTGACGAGGCTCATGCAAATGTTAATTATACATAAGGAGGAAGATTACACAACGTGCATAAAGGTAGATCTTAAGCAGGGTTTCCAAAAATGCTCATTTTACCGTGAACGGCCTATAGAAAGATATTCGCAGTTTCCTATGGGAAGCATATATCATCGCAACCATTTTATGAGCGCGCGATTTGTAATTAATCAGCAGCGATAACTACGAATGACAGCGTGGAGCTAATTGTCGGGTCAGGCTTCAGCACATTGAGCGAAAGTCCGTGTACGGGCATAACATTGACTTGAATTGTTTTATTTTTCATTAAAACTCGAAGAACAAACACGACACGTAAAATGTTAACTGCAACTGTACGAGCAGTGTAAGGAGGCCAGAAGAAGAGCGGGGGACTTTACAGAGCCCTCGGTTACTAAATATAAACATTTACGCTGTTTGTATATTCACAATATACAAATCGGTGGATTGCTGTGTGATCATGTATCTATTGCACTGACCTGCCACCTCAACAATATAAGCTTGATTCCATACGGGGTTGTAATTGAATCTTTGTATTTGACAAACAAAGCGGTCGTTGGCGCTGGCCGGTGGGTTTCGTCAGGACACTCCAATATCCCCAGCCCCTGCATTCCTTCGTCGCCCAGTACATCTCACTCTGCGGGAATGACGGCCACCGACATATCGTATGTCAATAAAGGTTATTATTTATTTATTTATTATCGATTTCTGCAGTATGGAATTCCGTTACTAAACACTGGTTTAAAAAGAATTAAAATAATTGAAGGAAAATTTTTTTGGCACATCTGCACTAGGTCCCTATAAAATATGCTGAAAATTTTAATTATGAGCAGTTCATTCACAATTTCAATACCCATACCTTATACTTCAGAAGAAATGTAGTAATAAAGTGTCTGTAATAAGTTGTTTTTGTGTATCTATACTATTTCTGAAATCTATAAAAACTGACTGCCTGAATGATTGACATATCAACGCCCAGCCTCAACTATTTGTCTTAGATACATTAAAATTGGGGAAAATATTCGTTAAGTAATAAAGGCAGCCATTAAGAAAGTATTATTCAAAATCCAGCCCCTAAGAGGGTGAAATGTGGGTTTAAAGTATGTATGGAAAAAAAAACGCCCTGCCTCAATCATTAGTCCTAGAAACCTGAAATTTCAATGAAAGTTTCATTATATAAAGTAGGCATTTAAGAAGGCTGGATTTTTTAATATTCATCACCTAAAGGGATAAAATGGAGGTTCAAAGTTGGTATAGGCTGTTCAAGTTAAAAAGCACTTTTGAAAGCCCTGCTTAAGCTTTACTTGTATGCATGTTGCGTATTCTTCCGCCATATGTAAAATTAACCCTGCAAGGGCCTCATCACTTTATCCGTCCGTCGGTCCAGTGAAACTGTAAAATTATGTGAATAGTAAATATTTACAAACATGATAATGTTTATACTTCGATAAATAAAAAAAAACTGAAACCGAACGAAATAATTTAAATTTGCACAAATGATCACCTAACTGTTTTAATTCGACCTTAAGATATGGAACTACTTTTCATCCATCGTTACCAACTTTACTGTGCGCATGTTACTCAGTGCGCCCGTTAGAATGTATGCAGGCAGGAGTAGTGACTTTTTTACTAAGGTTGATTTCAAAATTGCTCGCTTTATCGTGAACAGCCTTTCTGGAGAAAAAATAGTTGATGGTCCTTTTAACTTTAAACTTCGTGGAAGTATTATAAAAATAAATAAATGATTACACATATGGTTAACAGTTTCTTAGAAATAAACCAATAGTAAAACTTCGTAGATTTATTCTAGGTAATAAAGCTTTGAATATGAGTTTGTAGAACATAAAAAGCAACAAAATCGCAATGGGTGGTGTGACAGTGTTACAGGAAATTTTCGCCAAACTTTACCAGTAGCGCCGATAGGAACGCGCGCCGATGAAATCAAGGCGTGCGTCAAGAGATCTTATCTTGTATGTGAGAGTACATCTAATGACCGGTTGCACCAACATATTCCCCGATCCGAGATCAAATGATTCTAGTTCCGAACCAAGATCCAGTTTTAATTTAGTTCCAATAAAAGTGTTGCACCAATGACACTTCATGATTCTGGATCTCCGATTCTTCGATCTTGGTTCCAAAGTGAGAGATGGAGATTAAGTATAAGAAATTTTCCTATAGGTTCGTAATATATGACGTCATGGAATTTTTCTGTATAGATAAAACTAGATGTGCGATGTTTTGTCTGTTTTAAGTTAATTATTATTGTACGAATTTTACTGAATAATATTCAAGTGCGTATAATGTTGTTTTAATTTCCCAAGAAAACAATCGACCGTAGTTCAATCTGTTGGAGGATTTTCAAACTACATTTGTCAACGATGGCTGCTGATCTCGGATCGAGTTTTGGGACCGCCAATTTCGGCGGTTCGAAATGAACTTCATCTCTGTCTCCAGTCCAGTTATAAACTCGAATGGTACAACAGTTTTCTGTGTCGCTCTTAGATGCGATCTCGGATCGAGTTTCGAATCAGAATTGCGCAACCGAGCATAAGAGATGAAGTTTCTTCAGGTCAATTTTAAGGCTTCCTGCTCGAACTAAAATTATGATTATCCAGAAACAAGCTGTATGATAGCTATCTCGGACAAGTTGTGCAATATAGTGAGTACAGTTCAGGACATACAGTGTCGTTTTTCTGAAATCATGCGAAGGGGATGAAATTGTACTATACAGTTCAACAGACACTGGGGTAAATGCAAACGAAACAGTTCATTACCCAGTGGAATTTTTATAACGCTAAATCAGCAGGGAATCCCACGCTTGTACTACGTGGGGGCACATCTGTTATGTTGCTCAGAAATTTAAAGTCACCGGAACTCTGTAATGGCACTAGGCTTCTCGTCAAAGCTCTACATCGCAATAGGTGCCGCGGTGGCTGAGCGGTTAGCCCGATCGGCCCCCACCAAGGCGAACCGGGTTCAATCCCCGGCCGGGTGTATGTGGAAATTGTGCCGGACGTTGCCGTTGGTCGACGGGTTTTCTCGGGGATCTCCCGTTTCCTCGGGGATCTCCCACTTCCTCTGCCCTTCAATTCCAGCGCTGCTCCATGCTCACCTCAATCATCCTCTTCGACTCTTAAGACCTCGCTGTTAAGAGCCACCCAAATCTCTTCACTCACTCTACGTCACAATCGAGGCCACTATTTTAACTGGATCGGCTCCGGGAAAAACAGTGTTGGTGCTGCGTATTCCATTGGCTCCCAATGACCTCCTGTTTGAATTCAAACCTGGTATATTAAGTTATAATTGTTCTCCAGTGTGTACATCTGTATCTATCTAGTTGCATGCAGACCTTCATACAATTTTCTCATTAATGATCCTTGTCACACACATATATCAGCACATACAATTAAAACTACAATACATTTCAAGAGACTGAATTTTCCCCGAAAAGCATGCTTCGCGATGACGGTAAATAAGTCGCAGGAGACAACTCTCAAATCGTAGCAGTTGACTTGAGGCAGGACTGTTTCTCCCACGGTCAGTTTCACGTGGCGTGCTCGCGTGTAAGCTCACCCCTCAGCCTGAAGGTTGTTTTGGTGCCACCTTCTACAATGGCAAAGAACATTGTCTACAAAGAAGTATTGTAAAGATACTAACTTCGCTACATGTTGGGACGGTCGATTACAAATAACAAATCCAAACTAACAGCCACTATTCTCTTATTTTTGGACTTGCATTTCATTCCACTTTCTGTTTTAAAATATGTATTATTTTTTAAGATATCCCTACTATTATAAAAGAAATTGTAACGAAAACACGAATTCTACGCTGACAAAGTCGAAGGCAAAAGCTAGTGTTACATAAAGTTGTACTTAGAACACCCTGGTATCATCAACGTTCCTTATCTTGTTTACAACAAATCACAGAATCTCTTATTTAACTAAACGATGTACATACAACTGTAAATATTGCTTTAAAAGAAAATGAGTATTTCAATAAAAGAACATTTTCCATTAATGATGTTCTGTCCAAGTGACAATGACTTTATTATATAGTTAATGTTTACAAACCTGGCATATTAAGTTGTAATTCTTCTCCAGTGTGTACATCTGTAGCTATCTACTTGCATGCAGACCTACAAATAATTTGCTCATTAATGACCTATGTCACACGTTTACATAATTATAAATGTATTGTAGTTTTAATTGTATGTGCTGATGATATATGCGGATTTCTGTTGTGTATTTCTTTTAGTATTTAGTATGATGCATGTGATTTATATATGTATAATATTTAATGCTTTTTTCACAAATACTGTAGATGTCAATTATGGTCGGGTATTTGTTTTCTCTATTTTTATGCCGTGTTTCAGTGCATCCTTCTAAAGTATTGATCTGCTGGAATGCACTTAAATAGTAAATAAATGAAATAAAATTATTTTTGTACAAACACCCAGCTAGGTCAATCATTCACATGATGAATTGTTTCGTGTTTGGCGGAGTTACCTTATAAAACAGCGAAAATAATTAGCAGTTAAAGTGAATTTCACACCAGCTTGGTTAAAAAAAGCTACTCGAAATTCAGAAATATAAAAAAATCGAAATTCAGGTGACTGGACGAGTGACATTTATATGTTGTTGAAATAAGGATATTAAAACTGATGATGAATATTTAAACGTTTTAATTTTTCGTTTAGTAGTAACTTTAATGAGTACGGGTTTACTGTTTCATGACAGTTTGCGTCCTCGACCTTAAAACGCTAGGAGGAAATAAGAATACCATGTGTCTAGATTCTGATGAATTAATTCTGTGATTACTTAACATTGCTTTCTGAATAGCTTACAAAGTCTGGATTATTTGCGACTTGTATTGATAATTTTTCTACGGGTGCATCACTGTACACAGTACTGTGGTCATACATGTTCACTGCGCAGCAGTGCAACCAGTGAAGGTATAGTTTTTATATAAAATGTATGTTCGTAGATTTTCTGTGTATGTCACAAATCGCAATTTATCACAGGTCCTTCATAAAAAATTGCAAAAAAGATTCGCTAGTCATGATTACTTGACATTTTCTGCGTGAAACGAGTATAAACAACGGCATGCAAAAATTGAGAATAGCGTAAGCTAGTGCAATTACATCGACCTGACCAAACAAACCATATAAGTTTAGTTTAAAAGAGCATGGGAAGACCTTTGTAAACTATTTTCGCCACTTTCTCAACTCAAAAGTCTTTCTTATAATACCTGGTATTGAGAAATTATAAAATAACTGGAGAAACCAGCACAATAGATGAACGAACAGGTGAAATAGACTGAGATCGCATAGGCTCCGGTACGGTAGTTCATTACGTATTGTGGGCGTGTGGGAAGTTTATAAAGCACGAGCGCTATGTACGCTCAGTGGAAGCTATTGCACAGTGTACATCGAAGTTAACGACGTCAAGTTGCTGTTTGATGCTGAAATGTCCAATAGAGTGCCGCGTAGTCAACATCTGGACGACTTTATGTGATGTCGTATCATTGGGAAGTTGGAAGAAAGTCGAAATGGAGCTAATGTAGCCGAGAACGGGAACCCATACAGCATCGTGTCAAGAGCAGCTGCTTTAGGCGCCTCAAAAGGAATGGGTCATGATGCCTCAAAACCTCATCGATAACCTCATATTGAGCATAAACACAGGCACACATCCTGCATCGTATGTTACACAAAGTATTGACAGAATGCCTCTTGGCATTTACAACCATGCAATGGGTTTGATAAAGTAAGCACGTGTTAAAAAAAATCAAGAAGGTTTATTTGTGCCTATTTGAAACACTGCTGCATAACGTTACATGTAAAAAGCTCTCCCGTCCTTAATTTTTGCACACCAGTATAAAAGACAACATAACGTTCGACAAGACCACGTCACACCATCGAGGTGAGGTATTATGACAAAGAGTCAAAATTACTTGTGGTCATTCCGAACGGTTCCCATGCCGGAAAAAAAAGACTATCAAGTTATTTTATTGCACGGTGTTCCATTCCTACTTTGAAGCCAGCCGAAGTTCCTGAATGGTTCGTCGAGGTACTAGACGCCGTGTAATATGATACCCCAGTGTAGTTGAAGCATGTTGGGAGGACCTGACTGGCCGATCCAAACAGGCAATGTACCTGGTCTCCAAGTAGTCATCCACCAGCGAAGTCCAATGTTGAAAAGTATCATCCCACGTAAACAGGAATGGTGCATCAATCACATTCCTGAAAAAAAAATCGTTATAGGTTTACTCTTATATAGTTGTAAACATATGGCATCTTACAGAGCCACGAAAAAAATTAAGGGATTTACATGGGCATTTACATGGGCTTTACAACATAGGTTGTCCTCCTCGGTAATATTCGCTGGGGTGTACCTTCTGCATTGTTCTAGTCATTGTGGACTTCCGTAAAACGGAAACATAGTTACATCGTCCCTGGTCCACACTCGATGTCATCTGCATCATGATAATCAGCATGCATGCAGAAACCGCGGTGGTTATTGAGGTCCAGACCCACATTGAACTAGTGATTCCATGGATCACGAATCATATTTATGCCGAATTTCCTTCTTGACTGTGGCTTTCGTATAGTCTCTTAATACAGCAGACGAGTTCTCTTTATATGTTTACTTCTACTTGAATATAAAATATAGTTTAAAATATGCATTTGGAATGAGGCAAGTATCACAAGACAGTGCCATAACTATGATAAGCTGAAACATGTTACACATGTCAACATAATTATAAGATTAGGTGGCAGACACGTGATGCATTATATTTTTAATTTACAGCAATTTTTCATGAATTTTATTTTACAAGAATAACATAATATTCAATTAAAAGTCTAGGTTTATATAAACCCAATCTTAAAAGAGTGCTTTAAAAAGTTCATTCAACGGATTCGCCAGTCGGCGAAGTTTATTAGCTGACATTTATTGATATATGCTGTTTGAAAAACATTCAGCTCTTTAAAATGGAACCTTAGGAAAAAGCACAGCCCGTTACTACACATACATATTGTTACAATTAGCCTAATGGGCTATCGTACAAGCTACTTGGGGGAAACGTAGAAACGTCTCACATTGAGTCATTTCTACATCAAATATATTTAAACCCTTATATCTGTTACACTATTATCCATACAATTTATTACAATATATTCAATTACTTTATATTGTGCCAGGGGAGCATATAAGTTAACTGATTCTGCAAGTTGCTACATTATATATTTAGTTATGATACAATACGGCCACGGTTTCTAGCTAAAAGTCCTAATGTCGCATCCCAATGGAACGGCTTTACCTGTAGCGAAGCCGTAGGATGAATACACTGCGATTACGGCGGCTCGAACCCCATCAGCTGGTCCATCTTGCTCGTCCCTTTGCGTGGTGAAGTAAGACCTCGGCTCGAAGCCCTGCAGGCCTTCTAAATGGAGGCTGTATACCAATTGGCGGATCTGTTGTCATAACTACCTCTGTTTCGTCCTCGATGAGCGGCGGTGCCGCGCCTCAGCGACCTCGCCCTGTTTTCTTGTACGCTGGTGTGTTCATGCTATCGCCAATCCAAAGACTTGCCCACACCGCTACAGTATGCTGCAATCCATTCATGGCTACTTCCGACTTATCTGAAGCATGGCCTTCTTAAGTTATACTTCCAGTATGTTCCTCAGCCTCTTGCAAACAAAGCTTTACCACATCTAGAATATTATACCAAAGAGACAAAGCACCACATTCGTACGCAGTCAGTGTAATAATATTTTGCAAAATATCACTTATTTACTGGGCATTACCAAATTACATGTTCTCCCCCTGTTTTATTCTTATTAAATTCAAGACAAATATTGCAATTTATAGATAAAATGGCATTCGGCCCAGTGTTGGTTAATGTTGACTATAATACAGGATTTGCCTGTCCCCGTGTGTAGAAAAAAATTGTCTTAAAATGTTCGTGAACACTGAGCGACAGTTTCGTAGTAAGATACATATGCATATTCTTGTCACACCGCAACCATCTGATGCATCTCCAGTTCACACTACTTCCATCGTCATACCGTTTGCGATTTAGTAATGGTATTTTTAACAGTTCTGAGTATGAGAATAAATGTTCTCTTTTCATTTCGTTTACTATCAACTACTTTTTCTGGCCCGTGCTTTTGACCAGTTGTATCCAATCATGTGAGTGCTGAATGGGAATATTGTATTTCTTATTTTCTTTTCTATCAAGCTATGGTCAGTGTCGGCATTCCGTACGCGTGTGTTCTGGAACAAGGAATTTCTGGTCGATGATATTCAAAAGCCTGGTATTTTGTAGAGCAACCATACACATGGCTGCAACATGTGCATTCGTGTTTTGACCAGCACACGTATCACTAAACGTGGTCACGTGGTTTACTGTATCTTCAAAGTCCATTGGCAAATATCTGTACAAACACGAAGCTTTTTAATTTCCGCCTCGAGCAGCCACGCTTTCGTTCCACATTTAGCAAAAGCCTTGTCCATTATCACTATCGAGCACAGTACGACTGTACATCCAAAGCTGACATTTTAAAAATGCCTGCGAACTGTGAATGTGTGATGTCGGAAGACATTACTGCATATAAAAAGTATAATAGTTTTGCATTTTGGATCATCTTTGAATTTTTCTCGAACATCTGCTTTTGCTTTATAGGCATTATCGGCAGTTATGTGATGTTGTTCTACTTCATGTTAAATATTTTGTCACTCATCTATTGATGTGACTGAATCAATTTGGATTATGAATTTATCAAATGTTGAACACCTATCCTTACTAGGAGTTTTGATAAATAATTTAAGTTCGTGAAATAGCCTTTCATAAATTTTTCTGGAAATATAGTCAACAGGATTATGTTTTTTGTACTCCTCATAAATACTTTAGAGTGTGTAATGTGTAGGTCAATACTTTTTCTCGGAATCTCTTCTGGTGTAATGACTTTCATGTGCTGGCAATGACAGCAGATGAGCTTTTGCTTTCTCCAGACTTTCCTCGGATAGCGGATAGCTTGTGACGAGGATCATGTGAGCATCTTATGTCTTTTCCAACTATTCCACTGTATGACGATCGTTTCTTTCCTAAAGTGATTTCCAAGAATTAATTTTTTCCACACAGAATTTTTTGAAACATGCTTTCAATACAGGGACATCTTCACCATTTACTATATTTGACTGTGCACATCCTGTAACTATGCTCTTCTCTTTTTCTTGGCCTGTGTTTTGAAGGATTCTGTATTTCCATTAAGCTTCCTAAATATGCCGCTCGGTCTGCAGAGGTAACTATACTCCAGTAATCTGCAAATATCTTTTCTCTTTGTTCATCTGTGATTCTCTCTTGGCACTTCATTCTGCATACACTTAAGGCAGTCGACATTCGTTCAGCAACTATTTTACCATGTTTGGTGACATACTTCTGACCTGTATTCCGAGCTCTTTTTCTTGTTTCTCTTCTCCTTCTGGTATCACCCTTTACAGCATATATGTTACCGTTGTATTTTTGTGATCTACATTTCTGTGATTCACTTGTTCCATTGGCCACTTCTTCTACATTAGAAAATTTTCCTGTTCAAGCGATATATTGTCAAAACTCACAAAACACAGTGAGCTTCCTTGTTCAGTTTTTCTCCTATTTAATGACGATTCTGCTTCGAGCCGTGTCTGAAAATGAACTTTCAGGATTTTCATCTACATGGAAGTCTGGGTCGGCTACACTATCGTCCATGGATAAAACCTGTACATCACTGTCTCCTAATGAAAATATTGAAAATAATAATATTATTAATAATAATAACTAGTGTTGGTATTAGGTACAGCATTGGATACACACCTTCTGGTTCTGCATCTGTTGCTTGTAGGCACACTAACTTTGTCTTGTTTAATACACTGGCATATATCATTTAGTGAAATCGTTTACCATGAATTGCTGCATTATTTACTTTTTTGCACATGTAACATAAAGCATGAAAATAACTACTTATTTCACAGAAATCAAAAAACCTACATACCACCTTTTTAACTCTTCTTGCATGCTATTTGGTATCTGGCACCACATATCTGATATCGTGTCATCTTTCTCTACAAAAACACAAAAAATCATTGATACTATCGTCAACCCATACATCTCTTTTCACATGATTTATTCGATCAAGCGTATTAGTATTATAATATTTAACACTGGATTATTTAGTTTCACTTACCTTTCGATTGTTGATTAAGACAGAGCTGCACCATCAACTTTCCTTTGTTGAGCATTTTACCATGTGTTGCTCCACCTCGTTCCACGATAAGCAATGAAACATGAAACAACGAACGACGTTCGTCTGCGTGCGCAGTGGGGCCACATACTGAATTACAAACGTCCCAAGGTTAACACAGCGCACAGAATTTAGTCCAGCGACGGATAAGTCTTGGTGAAATTAATTAAACGTAGTGCGAAAGGCGTTAATACATCTTTCCTGTGTCTTAACCCTTTATACACAGTGTGAACATAGTGTGAGAATTGTTATATAATTCTGACAAATTGCTTATCAGCCTTTACTCGCCAACATTATTAACCTTGCTGTTGTAGCTCGAAACGCACATTATTGTCACATCGCAAGTTTAATATACACACAAGCATAATTCTTGGACGATATTCTATTTACACACACGCACTGTTATTGGCGCCTCTTCACTTGTTTTATACCCCCTTTGGCGTATATTTTCTTATATTATTTGACACATACGGGTAAACACTTTTCTTTGTCAGGATGACTGAAGATTCCCTTCCATGCTACAGGACAATCCTCACAGCCGGAGATGAAGCGAGCCTTCCGCTGAAAAGCACGAAGTCTGTGCCTGGCGAAGCAGTAAATCTGCCTTCACCATTGTTTGTAGAGGTTGTTTAGCTGGCGCATCAGTTGTGATTATGATGATGTGGCCTCGCAGCTGGACGGCGAGTAGTTGTCACTGTGGATTTAACCCAGTTGTGATGATGATGATGATGTGTCCTCGCAGCTGAAGATTCTGGTGCACGGCGAGTAGCTGAAGATGTGGCCTCGCAGTGAGGAGGTCTCCCCTTCGAAGCTGGCGTGTAGCAAAACTGTTGTCGCACCGGGGAACCGTGTTTTCCTCCGTTGCTGGCATTTTCAATGATGTCAGTTGTAGAGTGTGGATAGGCCCTCGAAGCAGATGTGGTGGTTTTCTCAGATGTTGCTGGCATATGTTGTTGCAACTTTCTTGCATATGTGGGTGGCAGGTATTGGTAGTAGTAGGGCAAGGAGAGACCTCTGACAGGATCCAGGGTCGGGAGCCAGGGGAAACGACCACAATGTTGGAGTTTTTTTACTCTCTAAACCACTAGTTTTACCCCAAAAAAATAGCATGTTTTATACCAAAACTCTCGAGTAATCGATTATTATACCCAAAAATCACTCCTTTAACTCAACATTTTCCTTTCTTCCCATTCGCAAATCGGACTCCCCAGAAAAGTCAGTTTTTTTTCCACAGACAGGTGACTGGGATCATTGACCCAAGCAACCTTTGGGCCAGGACAAGTAGCATTTAGGACCTTTGAACTTTAACCCAAAATATATAAAACAATAGTTTTTAAATTAAAATAGATTTTTATAATTAAAAAACTTAAATGTGTACGTATTAAGCGTTATATATCATCGGATTCGTCTTTTCAGGGTGCATGCGATCGTTATGTCATATCGTTTACGTAACCCAATGCCAGTACCACCATTTTGGATTTAAGAGCGAAAAATTGTCAAAAATACGATTAAATATCTCGCCATGGTTATTTTTTTTATTGTATTTTTATTTACATGTATTATTCTTTGACTATCCAAGACTTAAGTATTTTATTTTACATATAGGTACTAATTTCTCATCTTTACTCGACATCCACCTAACTTATCCCCCACATTCTAGTCATGTATGTAAGAACTTAGAATATTTTTTCATAAAAAAAAATACCAAATATATATTGTTTCTAAATACTATGAAAATGCGTACTTAAGAAATAAAACACAGCATTTTTTTACACAGAATTTATTTCACACGTAATAAAACAAACATAATCACCAAAAAACATTAATTTTTATTAATCTTCTTCGATTCGGACGATTTCGTGACTAGTCGAAGGGAGCAAATACACGGTCCAAGGACAAGGCACATCATTTGTACAGCAGCTGTGTGTTCTCCATGCACGTGTCCAGTCAGATACTGACCTGTCGCAGACATGTCGGTGCTGGTCGACGTAAAGTTTCGCCAGCTTGCACAGCGAAGGACTGCCATATTCACACTGCACATCTATGATTTCAACTTCGTTTTCGCACAAGTCGCGAAGCCATTTCTTCTGCTCGGGCCCTACCCCGTAAACCAGTCCTTGCGGATACTGCATCAGCAAGTCGCGCAGTACATTTCCCACCTGATGGTACGGAATCTTGCCTTCGTCCCACTCCAGTCCGTGATGGTACTTGGTGAGCCAATCGTTCGTCTTTTTGCTTTTATCGCCTATCAGTTGGTAAACCATTTATGGGCCATTAATAGGTCACCTACTCTCAACCATCAGTTTCATTTTCATCAACATTCCATCAGTGGGCTATAAATGAAATACCAAGGGTCCTGTTGCCAGCAGTCAGCCATAACAGGGCCATTAGTGTAGACCCATAGGTATTCATTGCCAGCAGTCATCCAGCAGTGCCAGCAGTAGAACCACAGTCGGCCGATTGTGGTTTGTTACATGGGTAGGGCCTCAAAAGTGCTCACTTTAACGTGAACAGTCTATACCATTGCTTATCATTGTTTACTGCTCGGCAGTTCACGAGCCCACAAGGGTAATACCGTCAAGGATGATGTTTGGAAGAGAGCTACACCTTCCTAGTGACCTGCTGTTTGGCCGACCGACAGAAGCGGAAGTTGCAGCGCCTGATTATGCCAGCGCATTATGTAACAGAGTTCACATTCATTTTTTGTTCAACAGCACCCCAGAACAAATATTGACACGATGATGACGCGTTAAAATAGGAGAAAGCCGGGCGAGGTATTCCAAGGACAACTGGTGTGGCTGTACAACCCTCAGATGCGAAAATATTACTGCCAGAAGCTACTGAAATGTTGGGAACGCCTCTACAGTATCCTGAATAAGATCAATTATCTAGTCTTTCGGATTGGCCGTCAAGGCTCTCGGGCGAAGCCGAAGGTTGTCCATATCGACCGACTGGCACTCTACGAAGGTTTGGATGTTGCAGAGTGTATTCGAGACGAACAGACTCGAGGAGGGGACAGTGTTACGAGGTCACTGCTTTGTTCCGCGCGAACGGACAGAGCATTTATACAATAGCGGCAGCGGCAAGTCACTGGAATGTTTTGAATGACAAGGGAGCAGCATCCAGGAACAACGTATCTGTTACAAAAGGCTAGCTGACATAACACCTTTGTGGTGCGTACTGCTGAACTTGTATTGAAATTCTGTATTTATCTGCAAAATTTTAAAGTGGTTTGCTGTCCTAGTTTCTCTAAGCAAGACTCGGGGTGCGTCGAATTTTCAAAGTCAAGGCCAGCAGAGTATATATAGTGCCATGGGCCTTCGGGCTGGTAGTTGTTGAATGGGTGAGTGGCTGGAGTTTCAGCGATAGACGACGAGCGGCGAGAGAAGTGACAAGCGGAAAGGAAATCTGCGACTGCGAGTATCAAGCAGTGAGGAGTGCGGCTGGTAGACTGGACAATTGGGCTAGATGTCTGAGTGAAAGACATTACAAATGACGGCAACAATCATACTGAAATTGTGTTAATGCTGAATATGAGTTAAATGATTATAACCAAACAGAGACATTAAGAAGGACGTTAATTAGAGTAAAAAATAGTATATACATTAGAAATTGCGCTCTTTAAGAAATAAAATGAGTAATAGTGGAGATAAATTAATGCTGTATATAATAGCTGTGCGAATATACTAAAATCAAATTTAGTTCTTTTATTTTTATTACGATCTTCTTCCCTCACGAACTCAGATATGCCCTCATTCGTCTTGTAACAACAGTTTAATTTATAGACAAAGTGTAGGTAAAATTAAGAGTTGCCTAAAAATAAGTTATTTTTAATTTAACAAAAGCGTAAAACGTTTGTAATATAACGTATTTAAGAAACAACCAAACACGCAATACATTGAGCCTTTTCATAAAGGTTTAATTTAAAAAATCTTAAGAAACCGCGAAGAGACTAAGTGTACCGCCTTTCCCCTAAAGGGATTATTAAGGAAGTTATGCGCTCCCAAAAATCAAATTTTATAATGTTTCTTTTTTAAAATATTACAAATTACATGTTGATTGGTGTTTGGAGAACAGAGATGTTATACCTCTGAAAATGCGTTTGGCAATATCATCCTCCTTCGTTGGGAATATCGGAGTTGCTCTGGTATTTTAGGAAGAAATTCTATAACCGAAAAATTTATGCAAGTTTTGAAGACTTCTTATGGATCAGCACGTCTAAATTAACGAAAGGCTCGTCTTGTCCAAGCACTCCGAGGTGAAAAGTTGTCAAGAATTCCACGAGCAAACCTCAAAACAGAACGCGTGTTTTCTGCAAGATTAAGAATCAGTCACTATAAGTATTTTAATTTCGTCAAAAAACAAAAAAATTACCAACATTGCTAAGAGAAGTTATATTTGTCGCAAAATTTCATTGACTGAAAAAAATACGCAAGTATTCAATTATGAATCAGTTTCTAACAAGGTTTGTGGTCGTGTGCATTGTTCTGCTGTTATGTGTTACGCTCGGTGCCTGTTTTTTTTTTTTTTTTTTGTGAACCCACTGTTGTACGCTGATCACGGTAAAGTGAGCACTTTTGAAACCCTGATTACTTGTTCTACCAGCCAATTCATACCCTTCCGCCACTTGTGAATGTTAACAATATCATTTGAGTAATATAAATAATAATAAATGCATATGGGGAGTGGAACCAGGGCGAGGCAACACCCTCCGAGTGATGGGCTTTCCAGCTGGGACCCGTAGGTGCCCGTCGTCCCTGAACATGACATGAAATGAGACTCAAGGATGGAGCGGCGCTGGAATGCACGGGCGGGGCAAACGGGAGTACCCCGAGAAAATCCGCCGGCAAGCGGCATCGTCCAGCATGATTCCCACATGCGAAAATCCAGGAGCGAACCCGCCGGTATCGAACCCGCCGGGATCAAACCCGTATCGTCTTGGTGGGAGCCGAGTGCTCTAGCCACTGCACCACCGCTGCCTCATTTGAGTAATAAATATAGTATATGCATTTCATCATGATCAAAACCAAAAGTTCGAGGCCGCAATGAAATGTATTTACTGATTACTAGCTTTCCTGTGTTACTTCGTACGAATGACATTTAGGATTTGGAATCGCTCTTGGGAAGGAAAGGAGGAGCCCCTAGACACAAAGGAGAAATGACGGACCTTTTTTTGACAAAGATTTTTTCTATGCAGAAATCCTGAAAAGCTTAATCCAGTACCTATGCAGATCACTGATCATCATATTTTCGGAACCGTTTCAGATATCTCGACGAAACAAAGACTAAGTTAAGTTGGTGCTGGGGTTATATATATATATATTCTAATCCCCATTGGAAGCAACTTTCTCGGAGCCCTGATAAATATCTACTTGCAGGCCCGTTTCGTATCCTTCCGCCAAATGTAAACAAACATTGCCATGCAGCATCCGTCAAAATCAATGTTTACATTCCTTTCTGTGTGTGTACATATATTCGTATACTTTCGCTACACCTAAAAATAAACATTTAAATGTGACATACTTTTATACCTCTCAAATGTGTTGTTTACTGTTTACAGCTTTTCAAAGAATTCTGTCATATTCCAAAAACTATTCCGTACGAATATTCACAGTTTAGGCCTCTAACATTATTTAGGTCAGCTTTATGATATTTTAAAAATACCCGAATTGACGACAGTTCTTACGGTTATTTTACATGAACATATTTGTTTTCCATAACATAGCTCAATACATGTAATGCACGTTATTATTTTGCCGCGACTGTGTCTAACACTGTTACAACTGCAAGGTAAAGGGCTGTACTAATTATCCTTTTGTTATTGGTATGCGTTTGGTAATTTCTTTAAAAGGACGGCCTCATTTGGAATAAATATAAAAACGAAGGAACAACCATTCAAACGAAAAAGGCACATTGAATTCAAGCAGACAACTTGTGTTTCTCATTTTCGTCATACAAACTTAAAAAAATTGCAGTGAACACGCACACAAATAAGCATACGATAACTTTTATTCCGCTCATATTTCTATGTATTGCTACTTACTGTTTATTAGGCTTATTGGAATTTATCGGGCTGAACTTAGTATTTTTCTTCTGGGATTGTGGCAAATTACGTTACACGACTGTGTTTCAAACCCCTTAGGGCAAAGGTACAAAGTTGTGATAAATAAACAGACGTGAATGTGAATAGTTAACTTCGTCATAAAAACAGTTCACAGTTAAAACGTATAAATATTGCTAATCAAATATTTGAAATCGCGTACACACAGGGCCAGCGTATCGACCACGATGCACAAAGGCACGCCATTTCACAGATGCAATAATTAACGATACACACGCCACAGTATATTTATTACTGCCGTGGAAACAAAAATTTATCACAACATCGTAACTAGCCTAGGTAGGTTTAAAAAACACAACGTCTACAAACGTGATGTATAAATTTGAAGTATTTTTCGGAGTAAAACTAATTTATGTTTCGTTTGACATAAAGCAACACGCCATGTCATTGCTCGCCACGTCTGCCAACTTCACTTGGTAACTGCCCCGCCATAATTAAGTATTTAAACACTAAAATATATTTTCAGTTGTAAATTACAGATTCAAAAATCATTATTTTGCTGTAATAAGTATGAAATATGCTACAATTGAAAACATTTATAAATTATTTGCTTACTATCGAAGTGAAATTTCCCGAGTTTGAAAGAGACGAAGAAAGAGAGAGAAAGCGACAAGCCTCGCCCAGCAGACAGTTTTTCAGATGCTTTCTCGCTCGATAAAACAACACCGTGCCATTACGGCCTACTCACGATATTTTCCGCTGTTATTTTAAACCGTAGAAATGAGATATGTTGCCATCGGGGCTACCTAAATATTTAAATTGGCACCGGTTAATTTACAAATAGGGGAAATGAGTGTGGCGTGCGCGGTTTGTAGAGGGGTGGCCCCGAAGCCACACTGTGACGGCAAGGGGGTTGGGGGTTGCAGAGCTCCGCTGTGCCTGGCGGACGGGTCCCTGGGATCGATACTCGGCAGCTGAGCGCTTCCCTGGCTCCACCTAAAGCCGCACACCAGCTTTGCGACCCACTTCGACCCGTCTTATGGCACACACACCCGGTCACGGTGTCAGTTTTCTCTTCCCAGACTGCTTCCGATAGGTGGTGTAAAGAGATTGGAGTGGCTCAAGGGGGCCGCCTACCTGACGCGACATGGCACAGGAGCGACCGAACGCTAAGGGCGACACTCGCACGCACATCAAGGGCTGCATCGCCACTATGCACGAAGCACTAAACTAGAGCGCAAGCTTTTTGTCGAACCGTTTTTTTCTTTTTCTATAGGACTTTAAGCGGCGATCATATTATTTTACGGATGGGAAGTCTGTTGCAAAGTTCAATGCAGGATTGTATCTGAGTTTCGCGTAGATCCAGACAGCACATTTTGTCATACGGCAGTCTGAAAATGTTGTTTTTAGCTATGTTGGAGGGCTTGGAAATAGTAGTTCTAACATGAGTAGCGTCCTGTAAGCGACATTCCGTCATCGTAAAAAGTTTGTTTTATTTTCGTAAATTATCGCACGTGGAATAGTTTCGTCAAAAAACGTATTTCCCAAAACACTGCGACACATTTCAATCGCCTAGTAAGCGGCGCCCTTAAGGGGAATGGTGCATGAAAGCAGTATACTTACCCGATTTTCGATATCAGTCGTTTTCCAAAGAGATCCTTGAAATTTTTGGTTCCAATAAGACGTACATAATAATTTTCAACACATTTTTACGTTGTTAGATTTTCACAGCCTTCATTATTCTCTGAGCACTGATAGAAAAATTAAAGGATTTTTTTTTCTTATCTTCAATCAGATCTCCGAGAATAACGAACGCAGGGAATTTTTAACCATGTAATAAGATGTTGAAAATTGTTATTTACGTCTTGTCGAACTACAAATTTCGAAAAATCCCTTGTTAAACAAATTGTGACGAAAATTATATAAATATACGATTTTCGTTCAGCATTACCCTTCACATCGAGGTCTTGAGAGCCGATGAGGGTGAAGTGAGTTGAGTATGAAGCGGCGCTGGAATGCCAGGGCGGGAGAAACGGGAGATCCCCGGGAAAAACACCGCCGACCAGCTGCATCATCCGGCTCGATTCCCACATGCAAAATCTGGGCACTATGCCGCCGGGAATCGAGCCCGGTTCGCCTTGGTGGGAGGTGAGTAGTCTAACCCCTACACCACCGCGGCCCCTGTATTCCCAACAAGCTTCGTCAAATAAAGTTGGACAGCTGTGACGTCATAAACGCAACCATATTCGCCTGGAAGTTAGATTGCTCCTGGCAACATAAAAAAATTGAGTATTGGACTGGTTCTCAAATTTGTTGTTATGTTTGACGGGTTCAGCCAAGCAGAATCGAGAGTAAACAAGATCGCCGTTTCTGAATTCACGAAGCTTTAAAAATGCGAACAATTGTTTGAAACAAAATTATGTAATGAGGATAGTTATTTTATTTAGAAACTCTCTGAAATTGAATGCTATTTTAAGTGAATATTGTACATAATATTATGAAATCAGGGAATCTAATTTTATTGAGCGGGACATATCTCTGCTAAATTAAATTGTAAGTTTAGAAATTAAATCACAAGGTTTTTACGGTATATTTCTTTCTTTACTGGGCTGCATGCTAACACAACAGCAGCATCTCACTTAATAATTATTAAATAAAATTCAGGATAAAACCTTATAGTAAAACAAATTAACGGCGTGACGCATTTAAAACACATTCGAGATTCTTTAATAAAATGCGTTGGAAGGAAACATTTTATGGTCGTAATTTGTCTTCAAATTATGACAATTATATTTGAAAGCGAAAATTTGCCAATGTTTGACAGGGCCTTAATATCCAGTCACAGCAGTTTTAAGGCGAAGAGACAGTATTGCGAGAAGGTGGAAAATTTCAGTACCTGGCGGGAAAAAGGCAAGAAAAGAAATAATCGTGTATTTCGAACTTATAACATTCGTAAATATTTACGTATAGATTTTCATGATTCTTAAAAGAATCTGTAACTGATTCGAAGGACATAATAGTAGTAGGCATAATGTATTTTAAATGGGAAATAACGGGCCCTGGGTCCGGCGCCGGCCAACCGCCATGTTGTTTCGGTACCCAACCGCCATTTTGGATTCTGGTGACCTTGACTTTTATCCACGACGTTGACCTTAACTTCATTCTCGTAATCTTGAATGACCTTGAACCCATAAATAATTCCGAAAAATCCCATTAAGAATTGAGAAATCGAAAAAAAAAAATCATAGTAAAGAAACAAATTACATCGACGTCTTCGACCACCATGTTGGATGCCAGTGCCCTTGACCCAAATTACCTTGAAAACAAAAATCTGAGGAAAAATGGTAAAATTCGAGTAAATTCATAAAATTAGCTAGCATTTTACATTACTGACTACGATGGGTGGATACAGATGACCTTTTCCCTTAACAATAACTCCATAATCATTGATAACCTTAAAACCCAAAAATTCAAAAATTCTCCAAAATTAAAAAAATATATAGCAACTTCCAAATTTTTATTTTAAATATTTATAAAAAATTTATTTAAAATATTTATAAAAATTATTTAAAAAAATGGAACAACAAAAATTCTGAATTTTTCGGCTCAAAAAAGATGGTGGTCTTTCTTATGTGCGTGACGACTTGAAGGTACTCACAGTACCGCATCTGAAGTGTGTGTTCTTATCGTAAATTAGCAGCACACTGGACATGCATTCCAAGCACATTGCACCGCAGTTTAAGTGCCAAGTAGACGGGCTACATACATATGTGTAGGCCTACAGCCTGAAGCCTGAGTGAATGAAACTTCGGATATTTCCAAAAAATTGTTGGAAACTATGGCAATGCAATATCCACTTTTAAATATCTTCTTGAAATATGCTGACCTTACCGTTATCGCTGCGATACACTCTCTTCCAGTAAGTACTGCTAATCGATGGCGAGATATCGCAAATAATGCTTGTATTGATATCGCAAAAATCGGCATTGCACATACCTACAGTTTATAACAGTATCGCAAATATTGATGTCACTGTTGGCCATACTGATATCCAAATATCGATGATAATGATATAGCAAATGTTGTCATTGCAAACATCTGTCATAATGACATCGCAAATACTGTTCGTGCTGACATATCAGATATCGATATGCGTATATCTGTGTTGGTTTATCGCTAAATTGCATTAGCCAGTAATATTAAATGTGCCATCACATCGTTACTATAGCATAAGAAAAGTTGTACGTATACCGATAAAAAATATTAATATTGAAAAAAAAATCAAATATCGCGATACCATAAGATAACACTGTTGCTAAAATTACTCAATCGCCAACGTCGTATCGCTATGCGAAATTTGCTCCAGAATGTTTGGCGATATTGCAACGTCCTGCTAGAAACTTAAGGGGAAAGGAACTGGGTATTAGGAAGTATTTTATTAAAGATGTGCCAACTATCCATTTAATAAAAAGTCTAGCTCTATTTGCAAAATGTGGAGAGTAAATACATTACGTAAACATAAATCCGCCACTATCGGTTCATGCTGTTTATTTAATCTCCAGGCACAAAGATGAGGTCGTATTTAAATGAAATAAACTGCAACAAATTATCGTATTAAAAAGAAGCAAATTAAGTGATAAGAAATAACAGTTTTCCTGGAATTATGGTTGTTTTTCAGCACAATTTATTAAAGTACTAAAGAGCACCACAATAATAACATTTTGGGGACAGGAGCGTACACGTGTTATGTTGGACACCACCCACAAAATTTGGGAGAAGAAGGATGATACATCCTATACTCACTCCTACAGTTCTTCCACCTATGTCCATCCGCTCATTTTCCACCACTGCAGTCTCCGGTGGCAGCTGCCACCAAACTTTCGCCAAAATACAATATTTCTGTAGAGGCGGGACTTTTTTTATAGGGCTCTTAAGCCTAGGGTTCACTTGCCAGATTGGATTGGTTGATTTCTTGCTGGTTTTAAGCTTTTAAGAACAAAATCTTTGGAAACTTGTCATTAGCCATTTACTTGCTCTTTACTACAGAAGTAACATCTGAATATAATAAACGATTCTAATGTAAATTAGTTAGAATTAACAAAATGCATTATAGGAGTAAGTAAACATTTTATTCTCCGTTATTTATAAAATAATTTACATCATTAGTTCTGGTATTATGTCGTTACAGCAGTGTAACGTAAATACACTGGCAAGCAGATGAATTAGAGAAAACCTACCTTGTTGGCGAAATGGTGCTGTGGTCGATCCCTAGAAGGGACTTGTGCCCAGCCAGCCACGCAAGACTAGGATGTCATCAGACCGTTTACTGACTGTCAGGAAAACAGCAGAGAACATAATAAGGAAGAACCAAGATCCCAGCGCATTTGATCGTGGCCATATCTTTGGGACCAAACGTATGGAACACTCCATTTCCGATGTCGAGCAAGTACTTGGGTTTCCAAGGGCCACTATGGATAAATCCACCACCGCCAGGGACAACTGTCATGACGTACAATGTATCGATGGTTGGGTCGCAGTCGGCCAGCATGGTTGGTAACAGCGGATAGACATGCTACAGTGCATCTGATCTCTTTCAAATTCAGTGCTGGGCCACAACGACCTGTGAGCAGCTATACCATCCATAACCATCTCCTCGCCAAACACGTAAAGTGATGGAACCCAAGTGTCAGCAGGGTATACTGTAAAAATGGAGGTAAAATTCCCTTGCATGTAAGGGAAGCTAATTAACTCTACATGTAAGGTGAATTTACCTCTTAAATGTAGAGTAAATTTACTCAACAAGTAATGTACTGTTCCCTAATCGTACGGAAAAAGTACCCCACAAAAGTGGGGGAAAATCCCATACAATTAAGGGAATATTAACCAAATTGTACAGTAAAATCGTTTTTAAATATTTACTGGCGAATTAGTAATGTTATTTTACTTAATACCTTTATCTTCTGACGAATAGTAACCGAAACATCAACTCTAAAATCCTCAACATCTGGTGGTGGATGGACGCGAACCCTGGTCTTCTTGCATAGTGGGTTAATGCACTATCCATTACACTATGACGACAATGTAACATATTTAATGAATATTAGCAAGTACAAAAGTATTTATTCCACTCGTCCTTCCATTAAGCTGTTGAGACAATGACGAAGAGATGCACGCGTCGTAAGGGAATTTTCCCATCTATTTATGTAATATTCCACGTTATGTACGCGAACTTTACTCCAGAGTGCGGTAATTATACGTTACATATAAAGCGTTATGTTAGACAATGACTAAACAATAAAAAATAATTTTAAGATAAAAATACATAAACAATCAAATAGTTACAAATGGACCAGGAGATCCACATGTCGTAAAGTAATTTTCCCAGCCATGTATGGGATTTTCCACTACCATGTAATGACATGAATTTTACTCCAGAGTGCGGTAATTTTACTTTACCCGTAAGGAAAACTATGTTTCCCACACAAGTTGGCAAATGTTGCCTTACACTTGTCAGGTAATTTTCCCATTATTTTTTACAGTGCACATTTCAGACTGGTGGTGGTATTCTCGTACTGGGACAGTTTACATAGGATGAAATGAGCCACCTGGCACTGTGCCTCCACCCGTAACCAGTGAATAATACAGCGATATAGAGGTTTTCTGGCAGACCATGAGCACCTCATTCTGCGCTTACAGCACTCTGCAGGAAACCTGCACCTATAGCAAGACAATGCACCGGCGCACCGCTCATGAATTGTGTCCACGGACTTCAGGTTTCTTGCCTGGTCCTCGAGCTCACCCGACCTCATTGCTATCGGAAACATCTGAGATGCTGATAGAGAAATGTGTGTGCAGTGGATTATGCACCAACCGACGCCAGTTCATTTTTGAGGCCGTAAAGCAGTCGTGAATAAGTGGGGTTCCCAACTGCCTGCGATATCTTATGGAGTGCATGCTACACCTAATCACTACTATCATCTGGGCGAAAGGGATTCTACACTTGGCTTGGCAGGCATCTTTAATTGAATTGCTGATAAGTGTATAACAAAAGCACTATCAAATTAATGCATGTACGTCTTCCACCACAAAAATCAGCAAAAAATCAAAGATGTCAAAATGGCACGTGAGAGTCTTAAAGCATAGTTTCCCTTCCAGCTTTGGATTTATTTCGATTTCGTCGTATCTTTCATTTAATATTAAATATTTGAAAACGAGGGCTGTCAGTGCATAGAGAATATCCTAACATATTCGTTTAGATCCACAATATTTTGACTGTGTTGTTGTTGCACCTGGAACTATAATAAAGATTAACTCATTTATTTTTTTTCAGTCTCCGGCGAGAACATACACACTGAATAAGTCTATTCTGGTTTCGGAAATTCTGTAATTATATAGTTGTGCTTGTAATAATAAAGTTTAAATTCTAGTATTATATCCAAACAATAAGTCATAAAAGACAAGAAGGCAATAATACCATCGCCACAACGCCTCTGCTTTCATGCTGAAAGTCTAATTGACGAAGGAATGCAAAGATGACCTTACACGCTATGCTTACTAACAATTACTGTTAACGGCATTGATAGCTTTACACTAAAGAAGATTCTGATGCGGACGTTCTTAGTGCTCAGTTCATAACCATCAAAGTTCATATCACAACACAAATAAAAATAAGTTTCCGAACACATAACCTGCCAGCAGGCCCCTGTTTCTATCGCTGGTGAGTGATAATGGCATGTGCATCAGGGGACCCATTTCATTTCACACAATCAGTCCCCATACAAGGATATCGCAACCATTGGTCTGAACTCTACCATACTGTCATGAGGGATCCATCGCTTCGTGTGCTTGGCGAAGCTTTTGTACCCTGCCAGCGGTGTGTTCAAACATGTACCTCCTCGACACAACCATACAGATGACCTTTTTCCGTGCCACAAGGGTCTAAATGCGGTGTTCTCGCCCCCACGTTAATCGTTGTACCTTATGAGGTGCTGTGAGCAAAGGTGCGGTGGCTTCTGTACCCCATAGCGAGGGGAAGGTTGTGGATGGCATGTCTGTTCAAAGGTCGCCGTGGTCCAGCACTGAATTGGCGAGTGATCTTCTGCACTGTGGCTTCTATATCCACTGTTATCAACCGAAATAGCTGACTGCGGCACCTGTCATCGAAACGTGTTACTCCAAGGCAGTTGTCCCAGGTGACGGAGGTTTTACCAGAAGTCATAAGCTCAGTGTACAGTCTTGACTCGGTGGCCCGTGGAAATACTAGGGCCTGCACGACTTTGGAGATGGAGAGCCTCATACGTCTGGCCCCAACGATCTGGCCACGATCAAACGCACTGAATCATGTTTCTTCCCAATTCTGTGCTCGACTGTTGCTCAAATGGTCAGTATAAGGTCTGACGACATCCCATGGCTGGGCACAGTTCCATTCGAAGAGGCAACCACAGCCCCATTTCTTCAAAACGGCATATGTCTCTTATTCAACTGTTCATTAATTTATATAAGACTCGCTCAGACAGGTTTCACGTTAACAGACAACTTTGCAATAACTCACTGAAGAGTAAATTGAAAATAGAAACACGACTGATAATGGTTATGGTTTCTCGGTGACACAGCATTGCTCTTTATCCTAACGTAGCTAAACCATTGATTTAGGCCATGCACCCACAACTTACTTGTTTCTGTTTGTTCTCAGAGTTTCGTCTTCAGACCAGTCCACCATGAGAACTGATTAATATCACTATACACTCCAACATTGTGAACGTAACTACAGGCTGTTCGCTATTAATTGATCACGCTTTAGTTTCCTGGTTAGGATACATATTTCTCCTCAAGCTGTATCCATATTTAAATTAACATTTCCGTAGGTCTAATGACATTATTCATACGCCAGTCAAATGAAAACCTGAAACTATTAGGAGCCTTAATGTTTCACTAATACTGTAATTCGTACTCTTAACATGTATAAAAAAAACACTAACTTTAAATTCCATCAATTTATTTATAACACTCACAATAAACTTCAAGACTTAGAACTACTTCATCCAACATGTTGCCTCGTTAAATGGGAGCCTGAATGCCAATGTGTATTGCAGCATATATGTATGTAGTTAGGGGGCAGTGATTTTTTTAAAAGTCTGTTCGCAATAAAGTGGGCAGTTTGAAATCAACCTTAGAAAAATGTCACTGCCCCTGCCTACATATATTTTTAACGGCTCCCCTGACTGACATGCGCCCAGTAACGTTGGTAACGAAAGATGGGAAGTAGTTCTATATCTTGACGTCGAATAAAAAGGGCTTGGTAATCATTTGTGATAACTTTAATTATTTATTTCACTTTCTGTTCTTTTTATGCATCTAAGTGTAAAAATGAGCAGGTTTCTGATAATTTCACAGTTTCATATGGCCGACGCATGAATACAATGACGAGGTCAATGGCAATATTATTTTTACATGAGGCGGAAGAAGACACAACGAGCATATAAGTAGATCTCAAGAAGGGCTTTCAAAAGTGCTCATTTAACCGTGAACAGCCTATATCAAAGGGTAATCTTAAAAGGGTTAGTTTTACCATGAACAACCTATATTATGTGACTGGAACAAAGGCAAGAGGGAATTTTAATCACCGCTCGGAGCAAACTCAAGACGTCCACAGTTAACAGCCCTCGAGTTGCGACTTGACGGTTTGAGTTTCATCGTCAGGACCGAACACCAGAGTTCATTACTTTCGGCTCTGAGTTACGGGGTCCAGTACACTCTACCGAACATGTTCCGGTGTTCGGATAGCAAAGGCGTTACGTTACGGCGAATGCTTCGTAGGTTGTGTTTTCAAGGGTCGAAAATTAACTAAAAAATTTCAGCAAATAGCACTAGTTTTCATTGTGATATAAAATAATAGCATGAATAATAAATGAGAGCCACGGAAAATTACTTCTGAAACTAATGAAGGGATATAGAAATTTCAAATATTGGCTCTTTTTTCTGTAAAAAATCTCAAACTGAACGAAATTTATTCATTACGCTACAGACCAAAACAATTAGTTGTCTGTGTCATCAGAATGCCACTAAGAACATTTTCTTGGAAATTAGTTACGTGGCACGCCACCCGCCTGTATTCTGAAGTCAAAGTAACCGCAAGTTAAACCCATTCAGCATGTAAAACAAGTATGGGATTTCAAAGAAATTGCAATATGGCAGTACTCTGACTTAAATAGACACTTTGGCTGAAACCAAACTGTGTGTTTAAATAACTTTCTGAAATTTTTACAAATAAAATCTTTAAGTTAATATTCTATTACTTCTGCCTGAAAAATAATTTGAACGTAATTTTTTTAATGTATTCGTAATTGTTTCAAGTTATCGTTGATATCTCATGAAACCATAAAATATCCTCAAAATGTAGAAAAATTTTTGTTGTTGACCAACTTTAAGGTTGAAGTAAAGCATTTGCCTATGGAGCACTGCACCCGACTAGACAATGTGAAGAACTCATACAAAAGTATTTTACACCATAAAAATCGCCAGAAAAGTGCGATTTATGCTATATATGAAAGAAAAATGTATATATTTTGCAACATTATAAAATATTCTACTAAAATACACTTTTAAATGTAAAAAAATATCTGTTAAAATAGTCTGTATTTTTAACAAAATCTAAGCGCTTCTCCAATCTCGATGTTTCAGAAAGAAGAACTTGCAAGAAAATCTTCGTCATGGAATATCGTCATAATGCTTACTATGGCTGTGTAAGAAAATTGTAATAATAATGTAGTAGGAAATCATTTTATAATTATTTGTATGTGCGTCCATATGTTACAAACATTTATGGCTGAAACCGACATAAATAAAGTTAATTATAAATTTATATTATACATAATTTATACCATTTTACTACACATTATCACAGTAAATATTATGACAGTCTTTCTTGAAGGTTTTTTTTTTTTTTTTTTTGCAAATTATGCTTTCCAATGCATCCAGAATGTAAATGCGCTTAAATCTGTTTGAAAATGGAGACTATTTTAATTGATAATTCTTTTACATTTAAAAAGCATATTTTAGTAAAATATTTAATAATTCTGACAATTTTTATGGTGTCTGTACTACTTTTTTTTGTGAGTTCTTCACATCGTACAGCCAGGTGCATTGCCCCATAGGCAGTTGCTTTACTTCAACCCTAAGAGTTATATGGACCTGCACGTTTTTTGTGAAATAGTTGTTCGCACGAATACGCGTATCTCGGTAAATAAATGTTCTACAAATACAACTCTTTGTAAGAAAAGATAAATAAAAGCAGTTATCTATGTGCGTTTTATTTTACTTTCGTCATATTTAGTATATTCTTGGAGAAACAAATTCGTGAGATGGTCAAATAGCGCTTTTTTTTAAGCTTGCCTGTGCAATTTCCTTAAATGGCAAGAGAAAAGTACAAATATACGGACGTAGTCTAATCTGTGGGCTTTCATCGCGTGCAATAAAATCCCACTGTTGCAGATCTAATTTGCACAGTACAGCGTCACGACAGGAACACTGCACGCCTTGCGCGTAGGAGCGATGAGGCGCTATGCGTGCGTGTTAGTGTCGCCCGTATCGCTCCCTCGCTTCTTGACCTTGGGCGCGCTGCTCCAACTAACTCTTAAGAGGAGTCATCACACGTAGAAAGTTTCTGCTTGCGCTCGCCGTTGTAATGCCAACAGCTTGGCTGCCTGGCCTCGGCGGATGTCGCGAGTGTTCCTTGTCGCCAAAAAACACTATATCGCTCTGCCTCTCCTTCCTTCTTCACCGGCTCATACATAACTTGTTCCTCCTAGCTTCAGGGACGGCAGCGCGAAGTAAAGCGGGAAAGATTTTCAATATGAGCAAAACTATGCTTCTGAAAAATCAAGTTCAACGAACGTCAAGCCATAACTTGTAAAAATGATTATCGAGATGCCCGGAAAACATTCATATCCATTAAGAATAAAAATTACTTACACTCAAAAATTACAAGAATATTTCCAATGTTGTCTGTTTAAAGGCTGTTCACGGTAAAATGTGCACTTTGGAAGCCCTGCTTACGATCTACTTGTATGTACATTGTGTATTCTTCCGCCTTATGTAAAATCAACATTCCGTGGGCCTTATCACTTTATTCATACGTCGGTTGAGTAAAACTATGAAATTATTATGAAAGTAGATATTTTACAAATGTGCTAATTTTTACACATCGACGCATTAAAAAAAAACCAGAAAGGGAAAGTAATGATTCACGTTTTCACAAATGGTTACCTAACACTTTCTATCCGACGTTAAGATATGGAACTACGTTCCATCCATCGTTACCACCTTTACTAGGCGAATGTCACTCGGTGCACCTGTTAAAATATACGCAGGCAGGGGCAGTGACTTTTTTGTAAGGTTGATGTCAGTAGTGCTGACTTTATCGTGAACAGCCTTTAACTCTGAAAACTGTGCTTATGATATGCATTTACGCCAAGTGTGTATCCGGAAAATTTGTGAATGTGAAGTACTATTGGCCACACCGTTCTCTCCCTGATATATTCTCTAAGGACTTCCTCCTCCAAGTTAAGATAAAGAGTTTGTCCACAGGTGTGATGTCTTAGTGACTACAAGTTGTGGCATAGTGTTGGCTAATTCACGTTACCTGCCGTGTCGAGGCTTCCGTCTGCGCTGGTGTGTCTACAAGTTGCTTCCATTCACCCGGACAGGTGCACACGCGCTGCAATCAAGTCAGTTGTTCCCTCTGGCCAGCTATAGGCTTTTTTCGCTAAAGTGAGCACTTTTGAGACACTGGTTAGCTTTTTCTTTCAGCCATTTTTAATCCTTTAACAATCTTTTGGAGCAACGGTGACGGTGTGGCTAGGGCGCTCGCCTCCCACCACGGCGATCCGCGTTCGATACCCGGCGGGTTCCCTCTCGGATTTTATCCCTGTGGGAATCGTGCTGGACGATGCCGCTTGCCGGCGGGCTTTCTCGGGGTACTCCCGTCTCCCCCGCACTTGCATTCCAACGCCTAGGGTCTCATTTCATGTCATGTCCGGGGATGACGGGCACCTACGGGTCCCAGCTGGAAAGCCCGTCACTCGGAGAGTGTTGCCTCACCCTGGGTTCACTCCCCACTCGAGATTTTTAACAACCTTTTTAAATAAATATTTCTCCGTGTTAGTAATAAACACAGTGTATATATTCCACCGCGTTCGGAAGTTAACGTCTAAGGCTATAATAAAATTTATTTATTGACTATTATTCCAAATGTGATGCCGATCTCCCGTAGCGCAGTCGGTTGGTGAGCCACCGATCTAGGGTGAGGGAGATTCTGTGTTCGAATCCCGGGTAAGGCATGGAAGTTAATTTGAGTTAGGTTATAAGTTAGTCTGTAAGTCGTCCCCTGCTAAGCTAAGCGTTAAGAAGCCCTTTACAAATACAATCCAAATGAGATGTCTTTCAAAAAAATTGCTCACTTTCACGTGAATAGCCTATACACTAGCGCACCCCTCCCCGACTGCACACTTGACTCAGTCGAGCTGTATATGCGCGGTAACACGGCAATCAGATAATCAGTTGAGGTGCAGATAGAGCGGCGGTATCTTATCGCGCGGTCTCCGAAGACTCGTCGCGCGTGGGAATGAGCAGTTGCGATACGGTGCGATCAGCGAGCTGTCTGCCGTCGCGGTACGACACAGCCCAGTGCAGAGAGAGAGAGAGCGAGCGGGGAGGGGCTCATGCTCGTACCTTATGAGCGTCTCCAGACGACATGATCGTCAGCGTCAGCAGGTTACTGAGAATCGCCCACGTCGCGTCTTGCGTCGCGATTATCGTGAGTTCGTAGCAGCTGCTAAAGACTGTTCACGGTAAAACGAGCACTTTTCAAAGCCCTGCTTACGATCTACTTGTGTGCACGTTGTGTATTCTTCCGTCTTATGTATTATTCATACGTCGGTCACGTAAAACTGTGAAATTGTTAGGAAAGTAAATATTTTTCAAACCACTTCGATGCATTGAAAAGAAACAGAAAGCTAAAGAAATAATTTAATTCACCACGAATAGTTACCTAACGCTTTTTATTCTACGTTAAGATATGGAACTACTTTCCATCCATCTTTACCATCTTTACTGAGCGAATGTCACTCGGTGCGCCCATTAAATTATATGCAGATAGGAGCAGTGACGTTTTTCTAAGGTTGATTTCAAAAGTGCTTACTTTATCGTGAACAGCTTTTACCATACCTGTCATGCGGGTTTAATTACAACCAGATATGCCTATTCTCATTAAAGAAACTATAGCATATGTCATTGTCTTTTTTTTCCCTTGGCAGAAATGGAAGTCGGTACCTTGTTGCCCATTCATAATTTTGGTAATTGAAACATAAACGTGGTCTTATTCTGTATAAAAGAAAAATAAATAAATTGCATCAGCACCCGGTTATTGGTTATTACCGTTCTTAGTTATGTATATTTAAATAAATAAAAATATAATTAATGGACTTTCTGTATAACATAATTCAATTCTTATATTAGGTAGTAGCCGAAAAGGGGGATCTTTGGACATCTTTTTAATCCCCCCTCCCTCACACTTATCTCAATTAAAAGGTTCGAATTCTGTTAAACAAAGAAAACAAAAAAATAATTTAAATTATATTGTTACTTTAAAGGAGAAGGGGGTGGGGGGTGGGGAGGTTTTAATTTAATATGAAGTGTAATTTTGATATTTGGTAATCATTTTCCTATCTACTATGTTGAAAATGAAATTATTACAATTTAATATATCCACTACCAGGGAAACTTTACTATTTAATGGAATTTAAGAAATGGGTTTACAGTTTTGATGAAAATGTTTTATAGTTTATTTCTAAGGGGTGCCAAACTCAGATCTTATGAGTGTGGGAATGTGGCTGTTAGTCTGGGCCCCGTATTTTTAGATCTAATACGATTTCTGCTCTCTTATGACGTATAGGTAGACAATTTGTGAAATAATAAAAAATAACGTAATTGTAAGAGTCCCCCTACACAATTTCCTATAGACGTAGGAGAAAAGTACCGCCATAGGTGTATAGTTAATTCTCTGGACTTTCATAAAGTGTAATAAAGTCTCGCTGTCACATGTATATGACTTACACAGTACAGCACGACTGAAACGCTGCAAGCCAGTAGAGCGTGTATCGCGTAGGGGCGATTGGGCGGTAAGCGCGTTTGTTCGTGTCGCCCGCATCGCTCCCTTGCTTCTGGCCTTCAAACACGCAAAGCAGCTCGACGCACATGTAGACTTCTCGTTATTATTGAAGCACTTTTAAAACTAACCTTTAGAAAATGCCACTACCCTTACCTGCAAATAATTTCACGGACACATTAACTAATACGCGTCCATTAAAGCCGGCAACGACGGAGAGAATGTAGTTGCATGTTTCATCATTGTATTAAAAGAAGTAGTTAAAGATTTCTGAATACAGGGATTTTTTTTTTGGTTTTGCTGTTTTCTTTTAATGCGTAAAAGTGTAAGGTAGGTATAGACTGTTCACGGTGAACTGAGCACTTTCGAGAGCCCTGCAAAAGATCTACTTGTATGCACGTTGTGTACTCTTCCACTTTACGAAAAATTAACATTGCCATGGGCCTCGTCACTTTATTCATTCGTTGGTCAAGTGAAATTGCAAAATTTCTAGAAAAGAAAATATTTTACAAATCTGCTCGGTTCTACACTTTACAAACACTTAAACGGAATAAATAATTTAGGTTATCACAAATGGTTACCTAATACTTTTTATTCCACGTTAAGTTATGGAACTACTTCCCCTCCATCGTAACCAACTTTACTGGGAACATGTCATTCAGTCAGGAGAAGTGACTTTTTTATAGCGTTGATTTCAAAAGTGCTCACTTTATCATGAACAGCATTTAGTTGTAGTTGGGTTTAACGTCTCGTCGACAGCGGTGACTTTCGAGACGGAGCAAGTTGCACAGGGAAGAGGGATTGGGGAACGAATCGGCCATGACCTTTGTTAAGGACCCTTCAGAGCATTCGTCTGGAATGATATCGAGAAAGCATGGAAAAACCGAGACTCGAATCCGGGTCCTAGTTAAATATTATCTATAGTGTCAGTGTATACCTATGCACAGATGTGTCGTTAACAAATATAGTCCATTTCATATAAGTGGTCTCAAATTTGACAGTTGTAGGAAAGTAGTGCCAATGGCATCTGAGTGGCTATGTATCCTTCCGTCACACCTGAACTGTCATTGAAGGTGACAGATTGAAAACTAACACCAGGTGACTGCTAGTATTTGTAAACAAACAACATATGACTGCCTGTTTTCGAAAACAAACTGCATGTGCCTCCTCCCAAATGACTTTTAGAAGCTGTGAAGTTCTGTTTAAACACTTGCAGGTTGGCAAAAATCCCATTTTTTTTTAGTTTATAAATATTTTACGTAAATGATTAACAGCCCATGTAATAAGTGTATAAATTAATAATTTTTTTTTACCTTGCAGGAAATTCGTAACCAGGATGCACGAAAATGAAATTGAATTTTGACTGTCAAATGAATAAAATATCTTATTTTTTTAAATATACGGTACTCGAAATATATTAATGACAAGTAATCTTGTCATACTTACCTGAGGAAAGCTCTTGTATACATGAAAATTTAGCATGGCTTTCACGAACACCAAGTACCAAAATCCCGCCTCCCCCCCACAAATTTTTTAAATTTATAATTTTTTTATGTAGATGAATAACAACTCATGTAATAAGTCTATAAATTTATTTTTTTTATCTTGCAAGAAATTTGTAACCAGGATGCACAAAAATGAAATTTTATTTTGGCTGTCAAATGAATAAAATATATTTTACTGTTTTTGAATACACTCTACATATACTAATGACAGCTCATCTTGCCACACTTATCTAAAGTAAGTTCTTGTAAACATAAATATTTAGCATGGTTTCCACGAACATCAAATACCAAGTTCCCCCCCCCCCCACCTTCCCCAGGAATGCACAAATACCTAAACACCGCCCCTCCCCCACACCTTATTTTCAAAGACAGTATACATTCTTACATACATGCTATGCCTACTATTGCATTAAACGTACATCATTTAGCTTTGTGGTATGATATGACAACAAACTCTGTACAGCCTGATATTTTTATGGTGGTTATAATTTTCAGGATTTTAAAGTATGTGGTAGCAAATGTTACATAATTTCAGTAATTTTAATAACTCTCATTTAGTAACTCAAATGTTAAGTATTGCAGGTCTACATACAAAATACTTTAATAACTTTTCTCAAATACCTACGTGTTTAGATTGTTATGCTGTGAATAAAAATTTATTTCTGACTAACTCAGTGTTGATATTTACACTGAAGTTCAGTCGCACAACCTCCCTCCTCAAAATTGTGAATAAAGCCCTAGGCTTGTTCTCGAGTACCTAGTGAAAAACTGTATTTCAGTTCAGAGATGTTACAAAGCGCTCTAGAGAAGCAGATGTGACCTATAGCAACAATATATCAAACGAACATGTTACTTACACACTAAAAAGACGCTCCACCTACCCAAGATTGAAGACATCATAAAGTTAATTTTCCTTAGCGATAAACTTTGGAATGTCGCAGTTCCTGCTGATGTATGACACACTTCTTCATGATGTTGGAGCACCTTCGTTGGGTGCGTAAATTGAAAGAATTTTGTTTGATAAGCATGTTGATACCAAAAGGTTGTCTTTCTAATGTAATTCCTGTTTATGTGAATTATTCTTCTGTTACTCTTACAATATTCTTAACAACATATGTTAAAAACATATAAGCACTTTTAATTTGCAAAACAAAAATACTCAAAATGTTTATGAAAGACTCCAGCGTTGAAACTGACATTCCATTATGTTACGTTCAAATACAGCCTTTAAAAACAGGAGAAACCTTCAAATTTATTTGCTAACAAGCTTGACATATTTTATATACGTTCTAAAAAAATACAAGTGATACAACTTACAAGTTTGTATGGCCAGTAAGATTTACATTTTGAAACCCTCCAGAACCAGAGTGTTAAAGTTTCAATCAATAATAACACAGAGAAATGTTCATAGCAATGAAATGTGGGCCCAATTAGGGTATCATCTTCATTTTATTTTAAGGGAAAAAGGAAAAAGTGATCATAAAAGGGGGGCTTTAGTTTATTGTCTTTCATGACAAGAGATTATTTTGATGTTCTTACGATGCCGGAATGACATAGCTCCAACGCGCACGACACGACGGCCAACAGCTAATGAAATACAGGATAGATTTTATCATAAGTTCGACCGATTCTGTCGTCCGACCAGCAATTTTGGATTAGAAATGATTTCTATTCTTCGTCGTGTCCTGCGGCACGATGCACAGAATGTACAACATTGCAAAATGAAATTGTATTGCAAGCTTTCCTTACAATGGTAAATACGCAGCTTAAAAGAAAAATAAATTGAAACCGACTGTATCCAACTCTTAAAAATAATAATTTTACTTTTGTATGCATTAGCGATACCAATTTCATTACAAATTTCCCTGTTGTTCACCGCCTTTGAGACTAATGTAGCCTATCAACGCCTTATCAATAGTTAGATTAAATGCCGATAACGTGGTGTCTGTCGTACTGTAAATTCAAGTAGTCACATTGAAATGTGTCGTGGCTGCGTTTTTGGTCGTGTCGTGCTGTGTTGGTCGGGGCTATCTGATTACAGCATGTGTGTGTGGCATTTTGAGTTGCATATTGTTTTGATGAAGCTCAGCAGCAAATTTTGCTAGTATGGAAATAACATTTAAATTATATAACTTCGAAAATTATAACTTTTATGAAAATACAATACGCGATACACACGTTGGTGTTCGTATTCGTACAGATGTAGCAATATAACCACGCGCACACTTTGACCGAAGTTAACCTTACACTCGAATTTAAGATGTAGACAAACAAATATTATTCACTCACTACAAAAGTGTGGAAAGTGCGGCATTTTTCAGGCCACGTACATTTCAATAATTTTATTAACGGTTTACAAATACATTTACAAAACACACAAACTTACGGTTGTAACCTCTTGAACACGTGTTTTTCTATGGCAATCTTTGCGAGTTTACTTCACTAAAATCACGTTTGTTCGTCACTAGCAATAAACAAATTTATTTGCAAAATCATTCCGTAAAATCAACACTGCTCACGTTTCCTGATACAAACAAACTTAAACTTATATACGGATATTATATTCATGTCACTTCATTGTGGAAGGCGGTTAGGAAAATGGCGGAACGAGCAGTTTTAACGACGTGCCGATTAATATTACATTTCACTCAACAAAACGGTGACTACAACCAACTATGTTTGGAAAAAGTAAATAAAAAATAATTAACTACCGATTAAATATTCCGACAACACCAATAACATATTCGAATAATAAACACGATGAGAAAAAAGGCGCACGCACAACTGTCTTCACCGGGCTGGAAACATAAATATGGCTAGCCATTGGCTGGAAACGTTTACTGTTCGTATGTGTCGACATACTCTTTCGTAAATGCTGAACATGTTTTTAAAGTCCCGTTACAAATAGCCAAGAAAATTTAATACTGTTTTAGAAACATAATTTAAACCATAAATGTTGCAAGTATAATTAAGATTTTAAATGACAACTTTTAGTTCCAAGTACTATTTTCTTCCAAAGACATCATCAATATAGCCAACCTAACAACACGAATCCCGCAGCAGTTCATCAGCTGATGCAATACTGTAGGAGCGAGAGCATTTACTGTTTACATAGTGTGTAGGTTGGTCACATTGTCTGACAAATTTGAGACCACTTACATGAAATGGACAATACCATGGCCTATTCCTTCCCATTTCTTCCCTAGTTCCTCTCCCCTGTTCCACCTTCTCCGTCTTTAATGACCTTGCTGTCGACGGACGAGATGTTCGGCCCAACTACTTATACGCGTCACTTTTTGCTTTTACCCTGCTAGATATATTCAAAGCACAAAAAAAATAAATATTGAAATGTTTAGGAACAGTATTTTGAAGGCTATCGTGCACAGTTTCCGTACGGGAGTTAGAACAATACAAGGAAGCAGACATCTGAATAGTTAATTCACTGTTACTTCCAGCTTTTCTTAAGCCCTGCTTGCTAAAGTTCTACTTACAGTATATCCCTCCGCCTCATGCAAACAAATCTAACCCAATCTAGAAAAATGACACCAAAGGCACAACGCACCGCATTCTTGCGCATTTAGCGACATAATATTTTGCATAAGAACTATTTCTTATCAGTAATTACCAACACACGTTTTTCCTCCCGTTTTTTATTCACATTAAATAGTTAAATTTATAGATAAATATATATAAAAGTTCCATTTATTCCAAAATAAAGTACTTTTACGTTAACAGAAGTATAAAACACTTGTGATATATGAAATGTTTAGGAAACAAGCAAACACGTCGTCATACGTGGGGTTATTTTTCGAAGGTTTGAATCAAAATGTACTAAGAAACCGCGACTAAACTACAGCACGTGTATACCGGCAGTCGAAACTACAGCACGTGTATACCGGCAGTCGAAACTACAGCACGTGTATACCGGCAGTCGAAACTACAGCACGTGTATACCGGCAGTCGAAACTACAGCACGTGTATACCGACAGTTGAAACCTCACTTTTGGGAATCCGACTGTCGAAATCTGAAATGCTGATACCAGAATAATATATTGTCAGTTCTGGAAAACTTGTTTTCCGTGTGTATGCATTTGCCTAACGTAGTTGCAGGCACGATACATATTCTTAGTAAAAGTTTTTTTTGTAAATATTTTGAAAACAGATCGAGTTTCCGCGAAAAATATAAAATAACTTTAAATATTTCCTTAAAGAGTCTGGACTTCTTGATAAGCTTCTTTAAAAAGTGGTGTATCATATTTTTCTAGTGAGATATAATAGTTGTAGTTTTTCTGTGCAAAATTAAAATAAAGATTTAAAGTGAACAATTTACCTTAATTTCAACTAAATTCGCCTTTATTTTTGAACTCTTTGCTTTTTGCAAAATGTCGCAGCCCATATTCTTGCTTTGTTCGCGGGCTGCAAACGTAAAGAACACAATAAAACATAAAAACGTAGATAAAAACAATACTACGTAGGATGGAATGTTTATTGTACACAACGCAATATTTTACCAAATTAAACGTAAGGATTTAAGAAAATTCAATAGATATCGAACGCAATTAATATTTCTTTTGATGCATGGAATAGTGTTTATATTTTACCAATAAGTCCTCGGGCCGCATGGCATAAAACGGCAGGCTCCGGGCCGCGGGTCGGTTACCACAGTGCTAATCACAGTATCACGTTCCAAACCAAATTCCAAATGAAACCGCTGTTTTAATAGTTTATACCGTGCGCACAGCCCAACATAAAATTCCCAGCAAACACAACCTGTCGGCAAAGTGTCGGCAAATTGTCGGCCCAATAACTGTACTGTCATCAAGAGTCGTTTCAATGCCAGAAGATAGCCATCTGACAATAGCATGACGTATTTTTAGAGACAGTATATTTGCCGTTAGAAAAAAGACAAACGCCTATTTTTGATAACAGATGGATATCACCTAAATTATGTCGGCATGATATCTCACAGCCAACATGTCGCAAAGAGCAAAAATAATATTCTGGCCCGATTTTGATATAGCATCTTTATTTTTTCGGTAAGCTGACCGTCATCTTATTTATTCTGGCCCGCTAACGTTTTCGAGACATGGCTCCTCATCACAATAAAGATATAAATATGATGTCTTTTTGCCGACAAACTTTTGGAAAGTGTTTAAAATAGGCAAGACGTTAGCAAGCTGTTAACGGCATGATGTCTTTTTTAAGACATTATGTCTGCCGTTAGAAAAAAGACAATGGTCTGCTGCATATTTATTTTTTCGGTAAGCTGACCGTCATTATCACAATAAAGATACAAATATGAAGTCTTTTTGCCGACAAACTTTTTGAAAGTTGAATAGGCAAGATGTTAGCGAGTTGTTATGTATGCGTCACGTGGTAGCCCATGGTATTTTATACTATGAAATTTTTTTCATTTGTACAACCATCCGACAGATATATCAAAAACTAAAAATAACTATTTTGTTTGCAAGCCCTTGAAGAAACGAAGAAACAGTTTTTAAATTATCAGTGTATTAAAATTATTTGTTATATTGTCATAGAATTTATACATTCACTTATAATAATTTGTGTCATCATACATTTGAGATTACTGGTAAATATAAGCAACCTACCCTGTGGTGTATAGGTTAGCATACTAGACTGAGAGCTCAGGGGTCTTAGGTTAGAATCGCGCCCTCGGCAAGCAAAAGATGTTTATATCATATAAAATGTTGAGAAGTAAATAAAATGAATTTATGTAAAGAGGAAATAAGAGTTACTAAAAATTTTGATCGAAAAGTTAGGGTTTTTTCATGATTGTACTGCTTAATTCTGAACATCATGTCGCTGCAGGCCACGCATCGTAATGACATCCAGCCATTGCTGGCCTGGCGTCTTGCGCCATCCATCGGATAGCATCCCGAATAAGACAGCGGGCCGGCATCATCTGGCAGGAGTTTGTCGGCTATCTTTTACCGGCCAGATTCCGGCCAGGTGCATGTCACCAGCCCCCTCCCCCCCCCCACCGATCGCAATAAAATTTTGTAGTTTATTTGTGCTCAGTTTGTGATAATTTGTAGCGCAAATAATGGAGTTTGTGCTTATCTAGTTTCTGAGATATTAGCATATCAAGTTGGAGAGGGGGGGGGGGGGGTGCTGGGGACATGTAACCCCCCTCCACCCCCGATCGCAATAACATTTTGTAGTTTATTTGTACTCAGTTTGTGCTAATTTGTGCCGCAAATATTGAAGTTTGTGCTAATCTAGTTTCTGAGATATTAACATACCAATGTGTGTGTGTGTGTGTGTGTGTGTGTGTGTGTGTGTGTGTGTGTGTGTGTGTGTGTGGGAAGGGGTGCTGGGGACATGCTATCTCCCCACCACCTCCGATCGCAATAAAATCTTGTAGTTTATTTGTGCTCAGTTTGTGTTAATTTGTGCCACAATTATTGGATTTTGTGCTAATCTAATTTCTGAGATATTAGAATATCAATGAGGGGGTGCTGGTGACATACTTGCCTCCCCCCCTCCACACACACACAACCTCCGATCGCAATAAAAATGTGTAGTTCGTTTGTGCTCAATTTGTGCTAATTTGTGCCTAAGATATTGGAGTTTGTGCTAATATAGTTTCTGAGATATTAACGCATCATGATTATGGGGGTGGGAACGTGCTAGCTCCCCACCACCTCCGATCACAAGATAAATATGTCGTTTATTTGTGATCAGTTTGTGCCGCAAATATTGGAGTTTGTGCTAATCTATTTTCTGAGATATTAGTACAAAGCAGAGAGGGGCTGACCCCCCTCCCCCTCCTTCAAGCTCCGAGCCCAATATTTTTTTTTGTTATTTGTGTTCATTTTGTGGTAATTCGTGCGGCAAATATAGGCGTTTGTGCTAATCTTGTTACTGAGATAGTAGTAGTAGTAGTAGTACTAAGATAATGTAGTTTTATTTGTAAAAGCGTGGAGCTTTGGAGCCGAAGCGGCCGTCCGCAATGTTATGTCACCAATCACCCATCTATTTTCCCTTTGTTTCCTCAAAATTTCACCTTTTACCCCTCAAAATCGACCAAAATGCCCTAATATTCTTTCCTTTTTCCCGAAAAATTTCCCTTTTATCACTAAAATAAAATCCCTAAAAAATTCAAATTTTTTCAGAGCAGGCGAGAAGGATTAGTGTCTCCGAGTCAGAGAGGATACCGGGATCAGTGACCCAGGAGTCAGGAGGGTAGGACCTATGCCTTTTGACTTTGACCCCCAAAAAAACTAAAATATCTGAAATATTCTGAAAAAATTCCGCAATTCATCTTCACGGTATGGGAGCACTGTAAGCAAACCCTTACAATCGTTCGTCCCTGATGAAAACACAGTCAATTATATATATATATATATATATATATATATATATTGGACTTTAGATAGTAGTGTACAGTAATGTAAATATGTATGGGTGTATAAGTATGTAAATATATAATTATTTTATTTATATATAGTTATGTACATATAGGTATGGAAATATAAAATTATTTAAACTTAAATTATATACAGTTATGTGTAACTATATATAAATAACTATGTATATGTATTGGTATATAAATATGTAAATATAAAATTACTTTTTCAATTGAATTTATATAAATATATATAACTACATATAAGTATGAAAATATAAAATTATTTCATTTTAATTTATACATAGTTATTTACATATACTTATACATAACTCTACGTAGATGTATAGGTATATTATAATGTAGATATATGTATACATAATTAACTACATGTATGTATAGGTATATAAATATGTCAATATAAGCATGCAAATATAAAAATATTTTCCATTTAATTTATATATATGTATATATATATAGTTGTGTACAAATACATTCGGAAATGTATAATAATTTCAATTTAATTTATATATATATATATAAGTATATGTAAATAACTATTAATATGTATAGGAATATATTTATGTAAATTTTAAATATTTTTCAATTTATCTTATACATAATTATTTAAATATAAATATGGAAATATAGAATTTATTTAAACATCTAGGTAATAGTATGTCCACATAAGTATGTGAATATAAAATTAATTTTAATTTCTATAGGTAAGTATGTCCATACAAGTATGTGAAAATTGAATTAATACAAATGTCTATATATATTTATAGGAATTAAGCTATCTGTTTTAAATCTTTAAATTTTTTAATTGAATCATATTGTTTAGTTGTTGCAATGCATATGCAACCATTTTTTGTTTTCTGTTTAACTTCATCTATAAAATTTTTCATATTCATATTAAAATGTTCTATTTATATATTTTCTTCATGTAGTTTAAATTTTTATTTTTCTTCTTTATTTAATTTTTCTTGAAATTCTAATGCAAGTTGATTTTGTTCTAGAGCTAGTTGGTTGTCCTTAATGTGTTCTTATTTTAATTGTAAGTTGAGTTTATAAGAACTATATTTTCTAATTGATGGAATAAATTCTTTTGTTATCCATTTTTTAAATAATTTAGTTCTCCTTCTATAGAAGAAAGAATCAAAGATAAAAACCAGAATCATTGTAATAAATAGTATTTTTTTCAAGATATCCAATGGGGGACTGCTAATCCCCCAATAAATTTAGAAATATATTAATTGTTTCCTATTACAGCCATCTTGTTAACAATAAGTAAATATATAAAGTATTTTTTATTTAAATTTTTCTTTAATAAGGAAACAAAAAATAAAAGAATATAAACCAGGTTCATTTCAAGGTCTAAAAACTTAGACCCTGTGATTCCAGCACCTAAATATTTTGCACCAGAAATTATAATTTAAATTGCTTTACCATTATGATAACTAAGTTGGGATGAATTTTTCACCCTAACTGTTTCTGATGAAATTTTCGTATGTTTTAATGAAAACTGATTATTATACCAGAGTACCAAACATTTGGTACTTTGACTGTCTTGTAGATGGGGTTCAATAGTTGAAAAATATATTGTATCTTGAATATATTTATATTCATCGCAATAAATAAATAGAATCATGTAATTACTAATCAAAACACATTTCTAGTATAACTTCAAACAATTACAAAAGGTTTACAAGCAATATAATGCCACACGAGGGATATTATGTTTTAGGTTTATGACCAACATAATGCCTCATCAGGGACCTATTTTTTTTATTTTTCGGCAAACTTCATTGCAGAACTCCCCACCTCCCTACACAGACAGCCTTAATTTATTTTACATGCTAAGCAGGGATTTTTTATTTAGTATATTTTTCTGGTATTCTTTCTCATATGATGTAGTACCTATACCACATAAGAAACTCAAGCTATACATCTGGTATATTACAGTGTAGTACAGAGAGTATATTTACTGGAGCTTCAGTAGTATAATCTAATTGCATTTGCTGCCCACGTATTATTGTATGAGCATGAGCAATGTTTTTAGCTAAAATTTAGTTCAACTTGGTTGATAAATAAAGTGTAAATATGGACACCTTCATATTAAGACTATAAATAATCCTCCCAGCTTGGGGTTTAAACCCAGGAACATTGAGTTTAATGTCGAGCATCCTGCCAACTGAGTCACTTTGCAAGATGCGGGAAGATATAATTTTAAAGCTTTATGTGGCGACTTGGGGAGTTTTTGATGCACTGTGGCTAGATAGTGACACATTTGTTATAAGCTTCTTCCTGTAGTAGTGAGAGTTTGCTGAGGTCCAGTTGCAAAAAATATAAAGAAATCTCATGTATAAGAGGAACTAGATGGAGTTAGAAATATAAAATCTTTAATTTAATTAGTGGACTTCCAATCATTCTTTTTTAAATACCAATGTAATAAAACCACATTCTTTATTCCAGCAGTTTGCACAAATCTGTCTAAATTTCTCATAAGTCACATCTCCACCAACAAAGTCATTACATATGTGTTTTAAATTAGTGTCATCTTGTCTAAATATACACAGAAAATTAGTGTTTTCTCTTACAAGTTGTTTAGGCACTTTAGAATAAGTTAGTGCTAAATAAAATACATCTTTATTCTTGTGTCTCTCCATAGTAAACTATTAACAGATTATATCTTGCTTATATAAAATGACATCATCAAATACAACCAGATATTGTTTTCACATTGGTCTAAGGGGACCATGTCTTTAATATTATTTTTAAAATATGCCATTTTATCTTTTAATTTGTTGGTTAACTCATCAAAATCATTTTGTAACTAAATATATTTGGGTTGATTTAAACTTTTTGACCAAACATATAATTCATTTAAAATTTTCCATCCTATCTTTTAAATAAAATTTATCATCAAATTTATTTTTCTACAGTTGCTTGGGACGAAATTATGGCCCTTATGTGTCTGGCAAAAGGTTCGCATTTTTAATTTTTTGCATTACCTTCAGAAATTAAAACACAGACACATCCATTCATCATTTTTTTATTTAATAAAATAATGTTTGAGTAATATATGGATAATGATGTATTTAAGTTGACAAATAATAGTTCTGTACTAAAGAAGAAACTTTGCTATGATATCATCCATCAAGGGTAATAAATGGATAATTATGTATTTAGTTGACAAATAATAGTTCTGTACTAAAGAAGAAACTTCACTATGATATCATCCATCAAGATTAATCCATAGTATTGTTTAGTTTTCATACAAAATTTGTATCATTAAATATAAACAACAATTCTATAACATTGATAGATAACAATAAGGTTATAAATATACCTAGAGGACAATAAAATATTGAACTGTTAAAAGAAACTAAAAATTAATTTGAACTATTTTCATATATTAATATTGAACTAACCTCAGATTATGTGAAAAATAAAATACCGAATAAATCTAAGTTTGATATTAAATTTGATGATCAACTATCTGATATTCTTGGTTTTGACATAAATGCGATTATTGAAAAAGAAAAAATAGTTATAGGTACTATATTGCCTAATTTTAAATCTATTTAAAAACATTAATGTTTATTGTAATTGAGCGTACAGAATGTTTATAAAATATGATGAATCTTATCATTTAGAAACATATATAATCACACTTATACACCAAAAACAATGTTTGATTTTAGAAATTTTATTATTTATGAACAGGCTTATCCAATTTTTTATAAAATCAATAATAAATGGTTTAATAATATTATTTTAGAAAGTAGAAATTAAAATTGTAAACTAATTTTTTTTCCTGATATTATTGATATTGTTTCAGAAATTACAAATGTTCATTTAAATATTACTGGCAATGTAAATTTTACAGGTCTAAGTTATAATGAATTAAAATTATAAATTTCGATATTCATATGGCAATGTATTTCATTTTCTAATATATACCTTTTTTTTTCTCAAAAGGACTTAATGTTATTTTATTAACTTCAACTGTATAAATTTTATGTTTTTCACTCCTAATGAAATTCATTTTCCTACATTGTATTTTCTCATCAAACACACATTTGTTGTAATCATCAAATGCAATTCGATTATTAACTACACATTTTTTCACACCTTTTGATCTTTTGTTTTCTTTATCAACTCGATATGCATACATTTTTGCTCTTGAGCCAACAAATTCTTTAATTATTTGCCCACTATACACATCTTTCAATTTGACTAAAACTTTCTAATTTATTTGAGGCATGTTATATCTGTCCTTTGGATAATCACGTGTGTCAAATTTATCTATTATTCTCTTCATATCTTTGTGAAAATCTTCTGTTTTTGTGTTATAACAAGTACAAATCAGTATGTTCATAGCATAATTATATTCTATTTCCATGTTTTGGTTTCATCACTTTATAATAAAAATCGTACATTAACTCTTTTGATATGTCTTAAATTGATATACCCATATAAATAGGCTTATTAAAATATATTCTTGTTTTATCCACATATATAGCCACAAGATTCTCATGAAATATAAAACTTTTTTTAAAAATGTGATATTCCTATTAATTTTTTGCAAACTTTTTCATTTGAAACCAGTCTTATATCCATCCTGTTTCTGATAATTTCCGTTGTTTTACCAAACACAGAATTATTCATCCGTTTATAAAAATCTTTTTCAAAGTCATTTTTAGTATTAGTACTCATCTCTGTATTCATATTTATATAATTTTTCAAACAATCAGACTGATTAAATTTCAATATTCTATTTATTTAGTAAATTTTAATCCATTATTCAGGCACTGTTTCAAACTACGATAATGTATTACATAATTTCGTTTGTTAAGTAAAGTTGTCAGTATTTTAGATTCATTTGTTTCTATAATTGTCTTATTTTCTGCACAAAATGGAAGATCTTAATGTAACTTATGCAATTATTGTGAATATTCTAAATCAACTTCTAATATGTAAGCACAGGGTGAATCATCCTTCGAAACTAAATTCGTTATTTTTAAACGATTTGAAACCTCCATATGGTAAATATTGTAACATTGCTTATCCATAAAGATTATTTGCATCGAGATAAACTAAATAATTAGACGCTTGATTTGGATTAAAATCTTCTAAATATTTATTATTTGCTTTATCTTATCACTTACAACATTACGAATTCCTCCTCGGACTACTTTTTCTACCATTAAAATTTTATCATAATTATGTAAAAAATCAAACGGTTGGTAAGTCATTTTTAACATTGCATCACATGATAATCCTGGTGCTGTAAAATACCATGCTGGATCTAAATCATATGCATTTATACTTGTAACTCTAAAGTTTTCAAATATATCTGTCAACAATAATACATTACTTTTTAAATATATATCGTGATAAGCCCAAAGATTTTTTATTAAATTGCTTCCATCCACATTTTGCGTGCTCATATTCGCCATCAGTTATGTCAGATTCATTTAATTTGTTGTAAAATTCACTCTTTGGTGGAAGTTCAGTTTCTTTAAATTTTTTAAAACTATCCATATAACCACATGGTTAAACTCCTTTTCTAGTAACTGAATCCATTTTATCTTCTGGAAAATGTTTTTGTGTAAGTTTCATTTGTTCTTTTGTTAAATTAGATGCTAATTTATCTAAACTGCTGGCCATAAATTTAATTCTTTCTGTAAATCTAATTTTTAAATTTTTTGTTTGTTTCCCCAAAAGTAATAAATTGTTTTCATTGTTTGCAAGTAAATCTATCTTTTTGTAACCATATCCTAGCTCTTTAATAAATAAATGATCATCATGACCAACCAAGCTATGAAAATATATTGGAACAAAATTGGTTAATTGTAATTTTAGGTTACAATTATTACATACTGGGTCAATGAATTTTCCAGTTATATGATCATGATGGCTTCCTTTTTATTTATCTTCGTATATCGCATTTGCATACATCACATTTTCTAGATTTATTATATGTTGATTTTCTTCTTTTGTTAGTGGATGCATTGCTTCAATTTGGGAATATATTTCCCCAATTTTTTGTACTTCCTTTTTCATTGCATCTATACAAAATGTATGTGCAAATGGACCTCATGTACAACTGATGGTTTATAATCACCATAACTAGATCAAATATATTAACAAAAATCAGAAGGTTTGTTTAACTGATATTTCATTGTATATGATTCATAATTCATCTTTAAATCAAGTGTATTTATTTGTGCATTATTAAGTTTATACCTTTCTTTGAGTATATCTTTACAAAAGCCATTATCGATATAATCCTCTGTTAAAAATGAATATTTTTGGATTAATTTAAATTATTTATTTCCATTTGCTTTGGTTTAGTTGTTGATATTCTCTTTAGTATTGATTCGAAATCTGCTGCTATTATAAATGGAACTTTAATTGTATGTTTGTAGATTTTGAAAAATATTTGCTCTCTTTCCAAAGGTATCTGATTTTTACTGGTTCATTAATAGAGCAGTCTTCTGCATGTTTATTTAATTTTTCTTGAGAGTGAAAAATCGAATCCACAAATCACATAATTAAGTTTTGCTTTTATGTTTATTTTTTTGTACTGAAAGCAATTTAGATAAATATTTTATGCAACAGTAATGCAAGTTTGTATAATTTTTGAAATCAAGTAAATCTATATGTTTTTCCTTTTTGTGATTTGAAACTTTTAGTGGATATGAATTAAACTTCTTATCATCAAAAGAGTATACATTTATAGATGTATAAATTTGAATTTCTTATTAATCTATTAATTACCAATATTAAGACCCATATTTTTATTTTTTGTTACTCTTTGAGGATTTTTTTCTACTGGAAACAAAGCAGACTTTATTGCTCAAAGAAAACATTTTTGATCTTCATTTTTTTACATTTTTATGTATACTTTTTTATTCTTAACCTCTTCTGGTAGATCAATATATTATGCTCCATTTAATGGATTATACTTATTTATAGCTAATTACACCCCAACTATACTATATATATATAAGAATATGTTTACTTTTTCAATGTTTTCTATTTGTGCGAGTAATTTTTTATAAGACTTTTTAATTTATCCGTCTGTCAATATTATAAAAGTGTGTGATTGAATGTCGTATAAAAGTCGTATTTCACCAGTTTCTGGCTTAGAATATTGGCATTAAGTTTAATTTTAATTTTCAAAGCTCTAAGTTTCATAAGTTGATCATGTATTATTTTCAATACTTCTTGTTTTACTGAAGTTGGAAAATTCCTCGGTAATACTAAGTTAAAATTATTTTCAATGTTATGTGTTGATAACTTACATTTAAAAGGTTTTTCAACTGCGTAAATTTGATTGGTTCTCTTATTTATTTTGTTTACATATACGCTAGTAGAAAATGGGAATATTTCTTTTAATTCTTTTTGCTTATTTCTTTAGGATATTTTGTAACCTGGAGAAGGTAAATTTGCAAATTTTCTTTTTCTTTGTTCATTTATAATAATTTTTTGTATAAGGGCTGTAATAAAATCGCCTTTTCTTCAATCATGCACTTATTGGAATGTACGACGTCAATTAAATATAATAAAATATAATAAGATTTATAACTTCGGGGAATAATTATCATGTTGAATTTAATTTAGAATATGTGTTGCTGTATTGTGTGATTTAGTATTTTTATGCTTTTTTTTAGAGATAGATTATATAGATATTTTCTGCATTCGCATAGTACTTTCTCTTTTTTAACTCATAACGACTTATAGCATATACACTATAACAATTTTTGCAGATGTTAAAATGCTTATCTATTGTGCCTATATGTGATAAAGAAAAATCGATAGATTTATTCACGTTGAGTAAAAGGCATATCATAGTTGAATAATCACCTTGTTTAATTTATATTTATTGTGTAATTTAGTATTTTTATGCTTTTTGAGATATGCCTTACAAACATATTTTCCGCATTCGCATAGTACTTTCTCTTTATTTAACTTATAACGACTTCTAGAATATTCACTGTAACATTTTGCAGGTGTTAATATGCTTATATTTTGTGTGTTTATGTGATGGGAAACTAGCTATGTTTAATACATCACCACATTTTTAAAATGTTTAAATATTTTATTATTTTCCATTTCATAAAAGTCCATTTTTATTTATAAAGATAGTAATTTGTTAGGATATAGGAAAAAATAATACCAGTCAGAAACTGCTAAAAATTTGATATAAACCACATTCATTGATATAAATAGTATTTTGTTCATTGTAATTTAGACCCGTTAAGATTTACAGGACGAAGTTTTTCCTGACTATATCTATCTTCGATATATATTTTCAGTTATTTTGCATATTCTTAAGTAGTTTTGGGACTAGCCACGTAAATGTGCCACAAATAAAATTGGCACAAATAAAATTGACACAAACAAAATGGTAATGTTTATATTCGATATTCTACTATAAAAAAAAATTAATTTCTTTATATTGAGACCCATTTTTCGAAGCTCAAATTTGGCGTGAACGTTTTCTTAAAGCAATAATTGTAAGTTTTTTATTTTTAAATGAAATAAAAAATCTAATTCTCTGAGATTGACATATGCAGGATCTAAATTATAGGAAGGAGTATGTGAAACATTGCCACCTTTTTAAACGTTAGTCAGGCTGGCGGGGAAGATATGCGACTTCATGTTTATTTATAAAGAAAGAAATTTATTAAGAAAAATAAAAATGTAACTAATGCTTAAAAAATATATTTTTTTAAATTCAGTAGATATGTAATGCAGATCCAAGTGCAATAATTGGATTAAAAGTCAAGTAAATTTCACATTATGAAGCAAATTTTTCAAATCTTCTTGAAGCATCATTTATCTCATAAATTTTATTCTCAAAATCAAGCAAATTAAAGCCAAAATGAAGCTAATTTAATCCATATCTGCAATCTAAATCAAGCAATTTTTTTTACAAACTTGCTGAGCAGGATTTTTTCCAGTCAAATCTAAAATAAATCCAAGATAGGATTGGTACATCTTTAATGAGATAGCCGGATCAGTTCACTTTTTAATATAAATTTAATCCAAACCTGCAATCACAAAATTGTCAGCTTACTTTTTTATCTAAATTTAATGCAAATTTAATCTAAATATGCAAGCCAAATAAATCAGCCAAAAGAAACTCTCAAAATCTGATGAGATTATTAAGAGATAGGAAATATCGTGCATCTAGAATACAAATAATTTTTTTTACCGAAATTAGATTCATAAATTTGAAAATCTGTAGCAGCAACCCACTAATTTAGTTCGAGATCTTGTAGTTAAGTGAATTCATATGAATAGCTTAAATTTCTGAGCAGGGATTCCATTTTGATTTATGAAGAGAACATTTATTAATAATAAGAAAAAAATGGCGCTGAACTTTTATCAAAATATAATAATCTAACTTGCAGATTTGGAATTAAAAACCCTGTTCACAGGGGCTTGAATCATGTTGAAATTTGTTTGATTTTGGCCTTAAATTTTCTCTATTTTGAGCTACAATTTGAAAGATTATACATGAAATTGGAATTTACTAGATTTTAGCTTTAATTAGCTTGAATTTCATCTAATTTAGTGTGCTGCACTGTGATCCGCATTATATATGTACTACCAAATGACGAAGCAGTGTGTGTGCCTGCTGCAGCCCTAGGCACTTTTATTGCAAAGTGTTAATACCGATTACCCAGAAAGCGATGAGATATACCGAGGGACCTGGATATATAAGTTTTTAAACGGGAGATTGTTAAAAAATGTTCGATTTCAGCTTTTGGAGGTCGGACTATATAATTTTATTTTAAGTTAGAGCGAATTAATTTTAACTTGTGACCGCACACACACACCGCACTTAGCACCGCACTAAGCACTACAATCAGCACCGCACCTAGCACCGCAATCATAATTAGCAACACATTCATAATCAGCACCGCAAATATCACCACAATCAGCACTGCAAATCACAAGCAACACCGCAATTAACACCGCAATCACAACCAGCACTGCAATCAGTACCACAATCACAATCAACACCACAATCCCAATCCCATTCCTAAGTTTTCAATAACAACAATATTTATTTTAAATGTATAATAAATTAAGCATATAGTCAAAGCCATGCATAATGCATGTTGCTATAACATCGATTGGAAAAAATATTTAAAAAAATAGGATGAACATTGTAGTTTTTTTAGGTCTATAAAATTTTATGCCAACAGTTCGCTTGGTAGTAAAATCGAGACGTAATAAGTAATATAATATGCTTGTAGAATTTTGTGGGTTCTTTCGCGAGTTTTTTGTTTTCAAGGTAATTCAAGGTCATGGGGTCAAGGTCTAGGTAGACTGCATCTAACATGGCGGTAGTAGTATGTAATGTATTATGATTTCTGACTTTTATGCATTTCTCTAGAGTTTTGGTTTTTAAGGTCATTCAAGATCATGGGGTCAAGGTCTAACATGGTGGTAGTAGTCTGTTATGTATTATGCTTTACTGACTTTTATGCAATTTTTCTCGAATTTTGGTTTTCAAGGTCATTCAACATCATAGGTTTAATGCCATGGTCATTGCTTCCAATATGGCGGATTGATGATGTATACCAAGTTGGTGGTCGCCTACCAAAATAGTTGTCACCTACCCAGATAGTCATCACATATCAAGATGGCAGCCTCCAGTAATGTATAAACAAATGACGAACGAAAAAATCAATATGGCGGAATGAGTTTAGGTGAGGGGAGTGAGGTGAGAGACTCAGTCGTCTGCTGGAGTTGAACAGAGGTGAGTAACGGGTGGTGCTGGAGTGACATTCGGAAATGTAAGTTATTTAAATTTTTTTAAATAAATATAATCATTAATTTCTAATACATTTTTGGGATTTTTTGGATATTTTGTGATTCTTTAATTTTCAAGGTCAAATATGATAGGTCAAGGTCAAATATGATAGGTCAAGGTCAAATATGATAGGTCAAGGTCAAATATTATAGGTCAAGGTTAAATGTCATACATCCTGCTCTCCTGATACCTGGGTTACTGATCTCATTTTCCTGTCTGGCTCGGAGTCACTAAACACGTCTCGGCTTCTCCATGAAAAATTCGAATTCTTTAGGGATTGTTTTAGAGGAAAATGGAAGTTTTTTTTAAAGGAAAACGGGATATCTTTTGGGAATTTTGGTCGATTTTGAGGGTAAAAAGGGAAATTTTGAGGAAAATAGGGCGGGCGGGTGACGTACCAACATGGCGGCCGAGCGGCTCCGACACACCACGCAAGTCGGGAAACACATTCATATACATGCGAATCACAAAAAATGCAAGAACTTTAATTGTTTTGTTTCCATACTAACAGTCAATATAATATAGTATAAAAAGCACTTAAAACAACCAAAAACATTTAAATAAATGAATATTTCCAGTGTTTGGCATATTTCACTCGCGTGTCCGCCATCACATGGGTACGCACAACAAATTTGAATTGAGTCACGCTTCCCTTATCATATTTCTTTCATATTTACTACAAACAGACAAGATTTCTAGATGAAATATTTTCCGGATTATTTCGTACAAACCAGAAAGAAATAAATTACATTTCGTTTATTAAAATAGCAGATGGAGTGGATGCTACCATTGCCCTAGTTACCCACCACTGTATGAATGTATACTTCAGTAACCAGAATAGCATAAAATCTAATATTTGAGGATAAAATTAGCACACACTGAGTACAAATTAAAGAGAATGTTTAGTGCAATCGGATTTGTTAGGAAGGAGGGCGGGGTTAGCATGTTCCCAACCACCGCCCCCCCCCCCCTGTTTTACTAATATCTCAGTAAGTACATTAGGACAAAACCTAATATTTGTGGCACAAATTAGCACAAACTGAGCACAAACTGACTAAAACTTTTTATTGTGATCGGGGGGGGGGGGGGGTAGTAGGTTCCCCCCTCCATCTTGATATGCTAACATTTCAGAGACTAGATTAGCACAAACTCCAATATTTGCGGCACAAATTAGCACAAACTGAGCACAAATAAACCACAGAATTTTATTGCGATCCCAGGTGGTGGGTGATGGGGGGGGGGGGGGCTAGCATGTCCCCAGACTCCCCCCAATCTTGATATGTTTATATCTCAGAAACTAGATTAGCACAAACTCCAATATTTGCGTCACAAATTAGCACAAACTGAGCACAAACTAACTACAAAATTTTATTGCGATCGTTGGTGGTGGTTTTTTTTTTGGGGGGGGGGGGGGGGAGCTGGTGACATGCACCTATTCCGGCCCGTACTTTTCGTGTTTATTGTGTTAGGTTTCGAAGAGAAACGAAACTCCGCTTTCGCGTCGTAGACACTGCGGGTAAACTCAACTTTCGGAAAGTCAGGTTACCGAAACTCGATAACAGTCATACTAATTAATCAAGAACGGAAGTTTTTGCACAAAAAACGCGGTTTTAGGTGGCCGCTGTGGGCAACTTTGGGGGGGGGGGGGGTGACCGACCTCCACTTACTTGCGTACTTTCTCTATTCCCTTCGGCGCTTCACATCCCCTTCTACAAACTGTACGAGAAGAACATTCTCATTTAAACCGCACCCTGCTGTGCATATATCGTGAAAGGCGAATATTGCAGTTAACATATTTATAATTCAATTTGAAAAACAGTTTATCTTTTTCTGAATCAAATTGAAATCGGCAAAGCTCAGATGAAACATTTTTGGAAGTGTTTTGCTTGTTAGGAAAGTGCACATAGGCTCCGTATGTTGTTACAATGAGCATTTTCGAAAATAATAACTACTTTTGAGAACTGTAAAAAAATGCTATTTAGTTTCAACGAACAACGAAACGGGTTTGTGAACAATGGTCGACGTTTATTATTTTTATATTTTAGTATTAATCCCGTTAACTATGCTTTCTATCCTTCCGAAGTCATAAGGATGTTTTTTGTTCACTCTGTGAAGTGAGATAAATCTCAGAATAACAAAGAATGCGACATCTAGTTATCATATTATGCTTTAAAATTTGCGTATGGTGGTTTCATTTCACGATGTTATAGTAGTACACTACTACACTGGAAGAAATCAGCAGACGGAATTTAACAGAGCAGTTCTGTAATGACATTTCATGGTAGCGACAACTAAACATTAGTACCAGGAACAGAATGTTCTGTAGTACTTTACAAATCAAAACAGCGATAAATTACTTTCGAAGAGAAGAACTCGGGATACAAAGATGCAAAGTAGTCATAAAACAATACAATTAAAATAATGCGAAGTTATGGGCACTAACTACATATGAATACTTTGCCAATTATTCCATAAATAAACTAAATTGTATATTTTTAGTTATTAAATTGGGCAATACAAAATTTGCATTGTTGTTTTCTTTGTTGGATGAATTATTTCTATACGGTTTATCTGTATCTGCTGATTTACATACAAATAATTTAAATGAAAAACGACGTGCAATTACCGCAGTTACTTCTACTTGTTAGTTGACTGGGTAACCAGTATGACTGTGCGCGAGCGTTTCTCCTCAAGAACACAATTCCATAGTTGTCTTCAGGCGTTTGCGAAAATTAACCTGCTAGAGTCAACTATTTTCTGTAATTTATGAGACGAGGTAAACTTAGGTTCAACAGGTAGTTTACGATAGATTTATTGCTGTTTGATGACGATTATAACGAATATTAACACAGAATTAATAGTGGTGTAGCATTTTAAAGTGTAGGTGGAGTTAAACTTTTAACTTGATATTGAATGTTCGTAAACGCCCTAGTCCAGTACCGTTCGATGTTTAGTAGGAAACAATCACTACCCCGCCCGCGTGGGCGCCTATTTCCGCAACTAGTCACTACGTATAACGCAATGCTTGACAAACACGAGGCAATGGAAATGCCACTGTATGCTTTGTATTAGAATTTAGTTGGCTTTACATCTCGTCAACATAGGGATCATTACAAACTGATAAGTACAACATTATCTAAAATATTGGAGTAAGGAATCGGTGATGGCCTCTGGCAATGAACCATTCCGGCATTTGCCTGGAGTGATTTCAGACATTCATGAAAACCGAAATCAGTATTTCTGTACCGGGATTCGAACCCTGGTGTTCCCGAATACGAGTCTAGTATTTTGCTACTGCGCCACGTCTTTGAAGATATTGCTAGTCTTGGAACAGTCCTGCTTCCCCCCACAAATTGCATTTTGTCGCTTTGTCATTAACTTAGCTTCTAGTTCATTCTTAAGACCGAACATTATTATTTAAAAAATAGCTTGGCCCATATTTAAGTAATTCGATGTTTCAGTTGTTTAAAAATAGCTTCCATATTTCTTCCTTGCCATGGAGTATCATTAATACAAATAAACGATATTTAAAATATTTCTTAATTAATTTTGAGAATATTTCATTTGTCAGGAATATTATTAATATGGTGCTTTATGCTATGATGATCATAATTCCTTTGAGAATGTAAAATTATTTTATTTGCGGCACTCGATATTATATTGTTTTGAGCAATATTTTATTCTCTTTAAAAAAAAAAAAAAAAAAGCCTTGCATAGGTATACAAAAGTATGTTATTTATCTAAATCCTTACCTTGTACCGTCGAAATATCTTACTTTTCCTTTGCTCCATTTGTTTTTAGTTCGGTTTGCAGACAGTCTCAATCTTTTCTTCTTTCCCCTTCTCCTTGTATCATTGTCGAACATTTTCATCTTGCAATGGCTGAGACACGCTATTCCAATAAGTATATGCGATTGTTCCTTTGTCCACCAACACTGGTGGCGGTGCTTGATCCTAATGGTTGTGTTGTCACTTACGAAGCATCCTGTGCATTGCGGGGTAGGGGTTGAAGGTCCCAGAGCTCCGCACCACCGGGACACCGGCCTGCCAAGCTACTTGCGGAGATGACAGCACACTACAGAAGTGTAACCCTATCATTTTAATAGCGCAAAGTCTGAGGCTAAGTTCAATGCGTGTTTATCTGGTACTATCACTTGTGTCTAGTTCATATCTTTTCAGTTACATCACATAGGAAAAGCCGTTTTTAGCCATTTTGAGAGGCTCCGAAATCATATTTGTAGTAAAAGTGATAACTTGAATCTATCACAAAAACTTTGACCCCATTGTGGCATTCTGCCATGTTTATGGAAAACATATCAGTTGACAAATTATTTATTTGTGTGACTGTTAACGAACACTAAGCTGTGCAATTAAACACTACGCCATTAACGATATAGTCGTGGCTTTCATATCATTTGCCGTAAAGATAGCTCTGTTTACTGCTGCGCTCTGCACGACACAACGGAACTTCCAGGACTGTACTCGTGATGTCTTCGAACAGCGTCGCCAGCTCGCTTTCGAGTGTCCACTTCCACGGGCCTCGGGCCATAGAGAAAATAAAGTACTAGTACTAGCCCATGGTCTTGGCCGATAGGTTTCTGGCATTAGCAGATACATTTACATTTTCTTTTAATACGATACATGTCTGTTTTGTACTCGGCCAGTTATGCTGATGTATTCTGACTGATTCCGAGGCGAAATATTTAATTTTAATTGACAATATGCATCTCAGCCGACTCATGTAACGTAATTTGCGTATTCACATGTGGCTATGAGAAAAAAAAAAAAGAAAGAGCAGCACTCAGTCACTAAACAAAGCACAGCTCAAAACCAACTTAGTTGAAAAACTGTAAGCTAATATTGGTTTCAGATTACGTTCGTGCTCTACAAAATAGCACCTTATGTGTTGTTTCTGTGACTTGTTTACGATAGAAAATGACTAGGTATTGGCAACTGACGCCACACGCGTCTTTCGTGTAGTCGGAATTCGTACACGGAGAACTAACCACATTGATTTTCAACTTTCAAAATGTAATGAAATTAATAATATTCTGTGAATTAAAAGACAAACTTAAAATGTAACATTCAAGTTAACCAACATGACAAATGTTCTCAGAATACCAGCACTTACCGTGCGGCTTCGGTAAACTTCTCACTGAAACAGAGCAATTACATCCAACATCCATACGTTTTGTATGGTCAGTATTTCCTGTCAAATATGTGTGCAGCGACGAGACTTTCATTTTCGCCGTCTCAAACAAAACATCATGCAACCAAAATTACCCTCACTAGAAATAAGGTACGCTTCCAGAAACACTTAATTCTTGTATTTGTTTAAAATATGCCTTGAAAAATTATAAATTGAGCTGACTTATCAAACTCATTTGAGACAGTTAAACTGATCCTCTAGAAGGCATTGGAAAATTACGTGACTAAGGGATTCACTGTTCATAATTCATGAGATAGCATTTTAAATTCACCTCTCCAAACAGCTATTACAATAAGCAGATTATGCGAACACAAAATAGATTAGTTAAGCTAAAAATATGGCTCAGAATTACCTTTTGAAAATAGTAGTCATGACATCGGCTTACAGTTCAGTAGTAGAAAACAGTTCAACTTTTCTGTCTATCCACTGTGTTCAAATTGGCCCTCTATATTGCAATAAACCACTTTATCTTGCATTTTAACACTGATTCACAGATGTTTTGTATATGTTCGTGATATCTTATCATGTGCAGAGGCGCCTAGATCAAAAGGTACTATTCTTACGTACTGTTGTGGGCGATGGCGTCGGCTTCCGGCAGTCGCACTAAAAATCTAAATAAAGCTACAGGGCTTTATTATAAAACGTACACTTGCATATATACATACTTAGTTCTGCCAAGCTATCCTAGTCCTGCCTTAGGATGATGGGCCTCATTAAAACAGCAGCACGCTGGAGTCCTTTCTTATGATGGTCCACGTATCTCTATGATGGTGACGGAATTCGTCTTTTGTACGGGGTTCACATCCCCAAGCTATTGTCGTTTCGAAAAAAAAAAATGTAAACGTCACGTCCGCTGATGTAATGCGTAGAGATCTGCTATACTGACCCTCTTAGACTAGACCTTATCAATCCAAATCTATAACAGCTCAAAGAGGATACTTATTCACTTTATCAGATCCCAACTGATGCATGACTTCGAGCTCAGATTACGTTAACGTCCAAAAAAAGATAATATCATAAATTATGCAAGAATTACAATTGTTAACAGGTAATTGAAATTTTGAGAGGTGATCAAAATTATGTTAGAGTTACTACTTATTCAAAATCGGGGCGGATATTATCGTGAGAATCACAAAAATATAAATTAACAACTGCTAGTAGATAAAAAACAACAGATGTAAACAAAAACAATGGTTAGGGTAAATTAACTTCATAATCTATCCCATTAAAGATTATTGCACTCTCCAAGTTTTCAACATTTTTACGTACATGATAAATGTGTTGAACAGCGAACCCAAAAAAAAATTACTGCCTAAAGTTTGTTTACCATAAGAAGTGTGTGCCATGTGCCTAAAACTCCAAACACTATGCAGACAGTATAAGACCAAATACAATCAAGCAGGGTTTACAAAACAGACATAAACTCTCACAAGTCATCAACCAACAAAATAACATAATACTCTACAACGATCCATCATTACAATTTAACAATAATAAAATAAATAAATAAAATTTAATTCATTTCTCTTTATATTAAGTCCTCCTGAAAAAAAGAGAACATATAACAGACAAGAACAGCAACATTTCATTTAAAAGATCAAACGTGTAAAACTACAGAATGCTGCAACATGATTGGTCGTCGAAAGTTCCCAGCGCGCAGACGGATGAAATCACTGTTCGCCGGTGGTCTAGCGCGGCCGGAACCAGTATCAAGATGGCTGACCTCTCGGCGACTTCGCGATGTGCCGTTCGTTGGCTGGCAGCCTCAAGTCGGTGTTATACTCAGGCGGGATGCGACAAGAATTCTTCAAACACACAGGATACAGTCTACAGAACAACATGTAGTAATTATCATCATTGCGTGTGCATGATTAAGACCTTTCACGTCTTTTTCAAACTTTCCACTTTGCGCGCTTACATCATAGTTAGCCAAATAATGGCTGTTGATCAGTTCCACTTTCCGAAATAGTTCGTGAGTGTGCGCATAAATTACGCCACATTTGCACTCAAAACTTCAGTTTTAACTTTGTATGAGCCTTTAACGTTAATCTTAACTTCATTAAGGTCTGGTCACAATAAAGTGAGCAAACCTTATAAAAAAAGTCGCTGTTCCTACCTGCATATATTTTAACGGGCGCAGTGTGTGACATGCGCCCAGTAAAGTTGGTAACGATTGAGCGAAAATATTTCTTTATCTTAACGCCGAATAAAAAGTGACAGGTAACCATTTGTGATAATTTAAATTATTTCTTTCGCTTTCTGTGTTTTTAATGCATCGAAAGGTAAAAATGAATAACTTTTGTAAAATATTTACTAACAATTTCACAGAGTTATTTGACCGACATATGACTAAAGTGATGGGGACTATGACAATGTTAATTCTACATAAGACGGAAGAATACCCAACGTGCATACAAGTAGATCTTAAGCAGGGCTTTCAAAAGTGCTCACTTTATTGTGAACAGCCTTTATCAAACCATTGCATAGCCATTCAGAGGGTGAATTACGATGACGTAAAATTGTTACTTTTGCTGAGCATGTTGCCTTCCTAAATAGCAACCTATAAAGTTCAATAATGTGAAGACTCTAACGACAGCTAAGTGGGGTGACAGTTGCAGTGCCAATAGTTCCATTAATTGAAATTTATTAGAACAACGTAATATATCATTAAGATAACCAATTATTAGAGACCCGGAAATTTTGCGGATTCATTCTGCGTCAAGCTAGACTCAACAATGCTTTGTGTATTCGAGCTTCTTTAAGATGTCCATGTCGCACATTATTAGATACTTGTTTTCTTGGTAGGTTCGTTATTAGCTGAACGTGGTCCGGGGCATCTATGACGAACTGTGGTCCAATAATGGCAGACACGCTCACGTACATGTGGTCGAAGTTTAATTTGTCTTCAAATGAACCCGCGAAATTTCCGGGTCTCTGCCAATTATCAATTGTTTGTTGCATTCAGGTTATTAAAGAAGCAGAACAAGATAACGCTATAATTCATATTTAACGATAACTATTATACAACACAACATACACATAATAATTACAGTATTTAAGTACATAATGACGCTGTGACAAAATTATCCTAAAAATATATACAAATTAGAAACGTGCCGAGAGTGCCGTGCGGAGTGTTGAGAATAGAGACGAAAATAAAATGAGCTCCAGAAGATTAAATAAAATAAATAAAGGCTACCAAATTCTCCTGCCCGAGAATGTATTAAAACCCCCCTGCATGGGCGAGTACAAATTTCAACAGCCACCAGAAAACACAGATAGAAGTGATATGTGTACTTGTATGTGCATGCGCCCGCGTTTTAGGTAATTTAACGGGCCTGCCTACCAAGCCGGCAGCCTCGAACTTCAAATGGGGAATCAACGCTAAACGAAATGCTTTCTCATTGCGCCAATTTTAAAGATAACTATTTCAAACAAAAAGAATTCTAAGGGAAATTTCTTAAGAGATGATACTACGCTAAAATATTTTGCCAATTTTTTGTTTAATATGTTTTTATAAAATATAAATATTGAAATTTACAAATAAAAAAAAGATGGACAAATATATATTATATATATTTTTTCTCCAAAAACGATTAGGTACTATTCTATATTCACTGGCAAATAATTCTCACCAGTGTCTCATAAAATTTAGTCAGTGAATGAAAGGGGCATATCTGTGGTGTTAGGTAACCACAAGATTCTTTTAAAATTTGTTTTGATTAAAAGTCGTTTTGTTCTTTATATTTTTTGAATGTAAATAATATTGGAAAATATCTATATTTATTTAATTAAATTTATTCTTTAATTTCACGTAAAATGGTAAATATAAGCCCCAGAATTAGAATATAATCTAAACTAGATTTGTGTTATAACCTCTCGTTGACGTAAAGGTAAACATAAGTTATAATAATTATTTTGTTAAATATGTAATTGATTTGTAAAATAATAATGCAAACTTTCAAGTGTTTAGGAACTGAGTAAAAATACCTATTCTAATGATAAGGAAGATATCTGAGTGTGATTTCTAAGCAGAAATTTAAATGACAAAATTTTAAGATAGGCCAAGGAGAACTAATGTTATGACAATGTAATTTGACACATTGTGACGTCAGTGGAATTTCCGATTGTTGGATGGTGTGAATGGACGAACCTCGGTGATCTAGGTCTTTCTATTGAAGCTGCCATGAACCTCGGACCATCCTAATTTAGTGCTGCAGATTCTAAGAGATTTTAACTGTCCGCCAACGTAATAGTAGGAAATAGGCCAGTAGAGACCTTCTGGATACAGATGCGAGAGTGGCTTAAGTCGTATTTGGTGCAAGAGTGGCACAAGTGTCTATTTAGCATAATTATATACGAATGAGATTAAATAATGGTTTAATTAATAGATTAATTAATTTGATTTATCAATGAGATTAATCGATTAATTAATTTGATTGTTAAATGAGACTCATCGGTTAATAAATTTGATTAATTCGAGTAATCGATCAACAAAATAATTCTTTAGTCAATTTTTTTATTGTTTTATATCAAATTATTTATGTTCCATTGCTGTTGAAAGGGTTAAGATGGCGGAGCAGCATCGATATGTCCTCTGTGACGCCGTGAATCCAATTGACCAAAGGAGTGGGTTGTAATTGCTTATATAGGTGTTAATGTTGGTGTAAGAATGATATAAGGGACTTTTATTTATTTATCTTAATTGTGACTGATATGCAGAGGAGGCTACATGGCCAGGTCGAATGTCTGGATGCTTAGTGAGGATTTAAATAATTTTTTCTGGTGAAGTAAATATTCTTTAAATGAAAAGAGATGTTCAAATAGGTTACTGAACAAATTACTCTAATCACTAACCAAAAGACTTTAATCATTGAAACAAATTCATTAAATCTACAGAACCAAACATGTATTCATGTGATTTATATTAATATCCACAAATGCTAACTGAAGTTATTAAACAAACGAAACACCCAGCTAGTATAAAATTACAACTCACAATCATTCCAAACCCCCCTTCCCCTGACAAAAATCCCCTCCCAAAACGAATACAAATATGTACTTTACCCTCATCGACTCTCAAGACCAATATTCTAAACACACAACGAAATACAAATTATACCAGACAAACAGATCGATTAATCTAACTTACTCCAAAATTGCGGAGCCAACTGTGGAGCTAATTGCAGAGCTAAGTGGTGCTAGCGAGGTGCTATGTGAGGTGCTGTGTGGTGCTAGTGTGGTACAGACTGTTGAACTGATTGTGGAGCTGTCTCAGGATGTGGTGCTATGTGAGGTTCTGTGTGATTCTATGTGGTGTTAGTGTAGTGCTAGTGTGGTGCCATGTGGTGCTGGTGTGGTGCCATGTGGTACTGGTGTGGTGCTGGTGTGGTGGTAAGTGTTAAGTCTTAAATATGAAGTCTTAAGTGTGGAGGTAGAGGTGAACATGGAGGCGAAAGTGGAGGTGTAGGTGGAAGTGAATGTGGTGTTACTGTAGTACCGATTGAGGAGCATGGTGGAGCAATGTGTGGAGCTATGGAGCTATGGGGTGATTATGGAGTAGGTGTGGTCTTAAGTCTTAAGTGTGGATGAGGAGGGGAGGAGTAGGGGCAGGATGGAGGTGAAGGAGAGAGGGAGGAGGAAGACCAGTGTTACCAAATTTATAACATCTCTTTAAAGTGTTTTAAAAAATACGTTTCAGCTCATAGTTGAAGAATATTATCTCTTCATAGCAGACATTAATATGTTGTTTCTCAGCCATAGTAATTTTTAAGCAATACTCGAAATTTTTCGAGTGAATATTATAACCTGTAGAAACGTGTTGATACCTGCTGAAACCTGTTGTAAGACAAAGTCGTTGCCAACTAGTAATGTGGAGCTTGCCACTAAACAGTCATTAGCCTTGCTCTGTGGTGCAAGAGTCCGTTTACCTGGTCTTCTTGCAAACCATTAGCATTAGTGTAGCTTGTTTCACCATTGTGTGTTTCAGAGTACATTGACAAGATTTTCTCAAACACTCCCATCTCCCTACTCCTTTACTTTCACAGTTCATTCATTTCTCGGCCACTTCCACTTTCATACTTGGTGTTCACATTGTGTAAAAACAATAATTATTACAACTCACCCAAAAATAATCAAACTTCAATTATTATATAAAACTGTGACAAAAGGAATTCAAACTATTAAATAACAAGTCATGTTATTTCCTTAACCAATGAAATTTAATTTATTTTTTAAAAGTATCCTTAATACTACATTTACAAATATTTAAACTTCAGAATCATTTAAACAACTTATTAAAACAACTACAAACCTTTACATAAACTATTACAAATCGTAAAAGGTTTACAACAAATATTAACAAGTTTACAACAATTTAATACAAGTTCACAAACTTTCATAAACATCTACAAACCTTTAGAAAAATTTACCAAAAACATTCCTTAAAATTATACTTTCATTAAAATTGTTTATTTACAAGCAGTAAAAACTAAACATTATGTACATAAAACGGGGCTTTGGGGTGGCGTCCGTTGAGGTGCTATGGTTTGGTGTCCTCTGTTACATCTGGATAAATTTGGTAATCAACCACACACCAACACGTACGATGCTCCCAAACACAAATGTAGCACTTTGTAGATTCGTATATAACAATATGCTATCCCACGCTGCGAAGATTAATTCCTGGATTACATAAAGGACAACAGGGGTTATTTGGACGATGCCGTAAAGTAACAGCCCTACAGCTAGGGCAAAGCAGTAGCTTTTAAGAGGTAAATGGGAACAATATTTCGAGTGCTGCTTATGCAGTAGGTTTGAAGACAGCTGCGATACAGATTGCGGTGCGGAACTAGTTGTAGTGTTGGGTGCGATGGTGACAGTGGTGGTGGTGGTGACAGTGTATTGTGGTACTAAAATAAAAGTGGTTGAGGAAGAAAAATTTACTGTGGGATCTTATAGTGCCCCCAGGGTAAAGTCTATACTCTATCTGGCTCAATGAAGCACTTATCATCTAAACCTGATAACACTGCTTTGGTCACACTTTCTGTGTAAACCTTTTGACCATACGGACAAACTGGTATTGAATCCCCAGAACCCTGGTGCAATTATCTAGGCAATCTCGATAATCCTCGTAATGGAGAGATTGCAGCATGTTAGATTTTACACCCTTCACCTTACATATACATTGCTCATTCGAAACAATGTATGTATAAAGCTTGGGACATAAACCTACAAATTGTGCGATGATGCGGCCGGCACATTCATCCTTCATGAGTATGGCACGGCCTTTGTTCTTGTTTGAGAATCCTTGCGGGTTATCGAGTGCATAGTTGGATGTATCAAACCTCAGCTTTAAATCTGAGTCAATTACTTTATATATGCCATCACAAACAACAGAATAGATCAATGAACTGGCATTGCAGTATAGAAGGGACAAGGCTGATGGAGGAAATTCCTGACACATGTACTGGTAGTGAAATTTGTAAAGGGTTAATTTGGAAAGATCAAGAATGGCAACTGCAGTGTACAAAGGCTTTTTAAATGAAACAGAGCTCTTTGACATTTCGATAAGGACCATAATCTCATCAATGATCTGCTATGCCTGGAATGTAGGATGCCCTATCAGATATGCAGCATCAAATATAGTGTCATATCTGGTAACGACTCTTATGTCCCTTTCCTGGCGGATATTCTGTAATGTTTTGCCATACACTGAATTATTCATTAGTTTAAAAAAAGATTTCTCAAAGTCGTTTGCTGCCTGGGTACAGTTCTCAATATTAAACTCGATGTATGGAGCCATCCAAGCCTTTTTCTCAAAGCGCAAAATGCGATGAACAGAGTTAAGTGTGGCTCCATACATCAAGTACTTCCTCAGTGTTTCTCGATGAATAACATCATTTTTCCATGGTGCAAGTCTCAAAAGATGTTTTTCATGCAAGCAATTAGGAGGTATGCCATTTACTGGAGCCAAAGGTAGATCTGATAGCACATCGTGACATTCATCTGGAAACAACAAATCCACTTCTGCGAAAAAGCATGCTCGCAAACTCCCACAATGAAAATACGTCAGCCTTATCCCACTCGAATTTGCCAATAGGAAGCTTGCTCTTCATAGTTTGGCTGTACAGGCTGTTTACATTGAAATTGCAGATATATTTCGATGCCACACTGGGCTCGTACTCTTCTTACATGTAATTGTTGTTGGCTTCTGCACGCCTTCCAAAAACCTGGGTAATGTCGCCCCTAACCATACGTTAAACAAAAAGGTATATATCAGGGTCAGTCAACAGCTTTAGCCGCGCATCTGTCATCGACAATAAAGCGTCCCTTTGCAAGAGACAGAGCTGTGATGTATATGGTAGGGTCAAGGCCATAATGAGCCAAACATACGGTCCTGAAATTTTCAAAAACGTATGCCAGCAAACAAGTGTCCACACGTAAATACTGAATGGCTTACTGCAGCAGATTTATGCAAGGGAAAGCATCCCATGTGGCTTGGGCGTGAGTGTAATCCTCATCATAAACGCCTTCGCCTTTCATGACATTATGAAATGCATCCTTCGGTGTGAGTGACATCCACATCAGACTGTCTTCAGACTTGACAATGTCATAAGGAAACACTCCCTTCCTTTTTACCAATTCAAATTGGGTGTTGTCTGGAAACATCGAGTGGGTGATACTGAATTGCGAAGTTTTCAAATTATCTGCCAAAGTTTTCAGCGACGCCCTCATGAACTGAAAAGAATCAATGAAATGTAACTTGAAATGTTGCACCTTTCCTTTTGAGTCAATCCCATTGGGAATCTGTTTCGTGATGGACTTGTACATTTCAAAGGTCATTCCAAACACCTCGATTCTCATTGGGTTTTCGATTACCATGGTTACATTGGGTTTTGTTACATGACGTTCAGCCAATTGCTTTATGAGAAAGTGAGCATCATAGTTTTGCAGGTAATGAAAGATAGCAACAAGTTGTTTTTTGGGCAGTCTGAAATTCAAGTTGCATTTATTATGTGTGTGGCCTCTGATTTCCCCGGTCAGATGGGCATTGTCAACCAAAGTATATGTACCGAGTTCCTTCTTACAAATATGACAACATTTCTGAGCCGCTAACCTACCTCTATCATCTTGGGTTTTTTTAGTTCATTGGAACAGTCACGCTCTATATTACTGCAACCCACTTTGTCAATCCAACCAATTTATCTACTAACTGGTTCATACAATCGTCACCCACAAACTTAAAGTAGTTAGATAATGCTGGATTGTACAAACTAACCAAAAAAATGCTACAAGTTTTTGGAACATGATGGTTGATGGTATTTGAATTACCTTCCAAAGACTCTGTGCATAGTTTAGCATAGTTCCAAATCTTTTTCTATGTTTCATAATTCACTCCCAAGTACACTTCTACCCAGACTGTCTTAAAATTAACTAAATTTTAAAACATTGCAACACCTTTCCCCCGCTCTCATAATCACAATCATGCACCTACCCAATAATTTTTTCTTTGTAGTACTTGGTGTTGTATTCTAGATGGTTTTAACATAATTTTGTTATTATTTAACAGTGTACAGAAGGCCTGAATTTGTGATATTGTCACACCTTAGGTCCATCACAGGAATAATGACAGCCATCCAGTATGTCCCTCTCTACTCCATTAATTTCCTATCAAATATTCATCAATAACCCACCTAGAATCACCTGCAACACCTTTCCCCTCACTCATACTTGCAGTCGTACAGCTTCTCAATAATTTTTTTCAGAGTACTTGGTATTATATTCTATATGGTTTTAACATATTTTTGCGAGCATTGAACAGTGTAGAGAAAGCCTGAATGTGTGATATTATCGCACCTTAGGTTCATTATAAGAATAATGGTGGTAATTTCCTCTCTACTCCAATAAATTCCTCTAAAATATACATCAATAACTAACCTAGAATCATATGCAACACCTTTGCCTCATACACTCGCAGTCATGCATCAGTCATAACCAAAACCCACCCTAAATCTCTTAAAACTACTTAAAATTAAATTATATGTGCAAATGACCCCATCACGTATCAAAACAATTAATTTGTTAGTAGTACTCAAGGTCAATTCATCCACCATACAGTCATCCTTCACCAAACACCACATTTAGAACAAGCTTGGGAGCTAAGGCTATGCACCTTCCGAACATGCTGTGCATAGTCTGGCTTAGATCTCCCTTATTTTAGCTGTTCCATAATTCAGATCTAAGTACACAACAGCCCACACTTAAATCTTTTAAAACTACTTAGAAATATATAAAACTACTTACAAATATGTAAAAATACTTAACAATACACAAAACTACTTAAAAATACATAAAGCTACTTGAAAATACATAAAAATACTTTAAAATATGCAAACCTACTTAAAAATATGTAAAACTAGATTAAAATATGTAAAACTAACAAAATTATAGATATTTTAACAAACCCGAAAGAAATTTAAACAACTTGTGAAGGAATGCTGAAATGTAATCGATTTCAATCAAAATGTAAAAATTTTGAGAAAATTGCAATCAAATCTAACAAAACACGAATAAAGTTTAAGCAAATACTGGTAGAAATCAAAAGATGTTTAACATATTCCAAAAAATGTTTTTATCATATTCTGAACAAGCAGAATGATTTTACAAAAAAGTTAAACTAATTTATTAAAATCACGATAGACATTCTAAAATGCGAAGAAATTCCGAAAAAAAAAATTGAAATGTATGTAGCAAACTAATTAAAAATTCTCCTGGTAAACAAACTCAACAACTATACTCTTTTTAAAATAATTACACATTTATTAAATGTTAAGCAAGCATAACAGTTAGCAATACAATATCGAAAAGTTTTAAAAAGGCCTAAATGTTAATACTATTTACTTACATAAAGTCTAGTAGTGAAACTGCTATTCAGTGAACCCCCAGTTCAGGCAGCTGAGAGTCCGAGCGAGTCAGGCAGCTGAGGGACTGAGCGGAGCCATGCGAGCGCAGCAGGTGCTGGCCGCGAGTGGATGCTCGCCCAGGCTGGGCTGCTGACCGGCTAACACCATCCCAACAGACCGGCAGGGATGCAACAGGCGGCAGGGGTCACAAGTCGATCGAGCAGGAGCGGAGAGGCAATTCGCATCCCATGGCGGCTGGATGAACAATGGTGGGCGGTGCTCTTGTGCATGTGTATGTAAGCCGACAACCTCCTCCCCACTCTCCCTGGGGAACCTATACAAATAAGGCAAACAGGTAGATTGGATAATAAAACATAATCTTAGTAAAGTAAATATGATTTCCTTAATGAATTAAATGATTTTAATGCAAAATTAAAAGATTTTTATGAATGAACACATTTTCTGAATTTTCTCGTTCACAGTTATAATGATTTATACTTTGATATGAAATCTGCATATTTCTTCTGTTATAGCAATTACATTTTCATTTAAACTGAGTATTTGTACAGATTTCTTTTGAAAATGATTCCGGAATGTAATAGCCTCTCTAATGCAGTACGCACAGTTTTGAAATATCAATTCAATTTTTATTATATAACTTGAAATTGCTTAACAAGCATTGCACATATTAGTGTAGCATCTTTTATAAATAGACTGACTTATATTACCCATGCCTTACCCAGAATTCGAACCCAGCTTATATTAACCATGCTTTTCCTAGGATCGAACCCGGAGCCCCACATTATAGCGTAATCTAACTTCGCCACAGGGTTTGCAAAGTAACACAACTATTTTTATATACTTCTGTTGGAAATTATTTATTAAAAATATTATGTGCGTGTTTGAGCTGTTTTTAATGGAGCTGGATCAGGTCGTCATGAGCGGGAAGAAAGTTGCATGCAGGGCAGGGGGAATGCTTTCACTGGGTGTCACACCTGCCAAATGTTTTTCTACGCCCTTGGCACAGCAGAGAAGACAGTGGCGTGTCGGGGACAACTGATGAGGGCTGGGAAACTGCTTTCAGAAGACTCGAAATCTTATTTTAAAAACCTCTGTTCTTGTGCTAGTCACATGACAGAGTTTCTTTGAAATGTAACAAAATATAATTTTTTTCTGGATACATTATTTCACATGCCTTCAGTTATTTTAAATACTGTGTAGTCTATTGAGTTTTTTCAAATAGTTAAGCATTTTAGGGAATATTTTGTAATAATTTTTGCAGTGACTGAAATTGAGGAGCTAAATTTTTTTGCATGTCTTTGGTCGTCCCCTAAGACATTTTTAGTGGGCTTATCTCATAGTTGGTATTTGTTTCTGAGTTGAGGGAGGGTTTCTCCATCCAACTGTTTAACATTTTTGAAAGCTACCATCATGCTCTGTTCACAAACACATTTTGTAATAAAATTTCTCTGAAACCTTAAATATAAAGTGGTAGAAATTGTTTAAAATTTTTTGTTAGGGTGTTATTTAGAAGCCAGTTTCATATTTGTCTATAGCATTGATATACAGCATTTGAGCCTTATTGTTAAGGATGTTATGACATTTTAAAAACTGCTATTCATTCAGGAATGAATACCTCTTTGTATTTTTATCTTGAAATTGTGATCGACTATATTTTTACTCTTAACTGCTTAAGATACAAATTTGTGTTCGTAATGAGATGTTTTCTAGTTAATAACTAACCTTTCAGTGATTGCTCTTTTAGCTTATATGATTTCTTTTAACAGTGGCTAACCTGCATGCTATTATATTAACTTCGACTATTTTGTGCTTTTCACTTATTAAATTCATTGTTCTATATTGTATTTTTCATCAAACAAATATTTATTATAGTCATTAAATGTAATTCTCTTGCTAACAACACACTTCTTTACACCTTTAGATTTTTTGTTTTCTCTATCCCCAACTCTATATGCATACATTTTTGCTCGTAAACCAACAAGTTATTTTATTATTTTGCCATTACATTCGTCGTTCATTTTATCAAAAACTTTCATATTTACTTGAAGTAAATATTGCCATTTGGATAATCACTCATATCAAATTTATGTAACATCGACTTCATATTTTTTAAAAATCTTCTCTTTTGTGTTATAAAAGTACAAGTTGGTATCTTGATAGATTAATTCAATTTTATCACCATATTTTGGTTTTATTACATTATAATGGAAATCATACATTAATTCTTTTGATATGTCTAAAATTAACATGCCAACTTAAATGGTTTTAATTAAATTTTATGCTTGTTTTATTCGTATGAATGGCCACAAGATTCTCATTAAATATAGTTCTTTTATAGAAATTTACATTTGCTACTAATTTTTCACAGATATTTTAATTTAATATCAGTCTTACATCTACCTGATTCCTAATATTTTCCATTGTTTGATCAAACACTGAATTATTCATCAGGTTATAAAAATCTTTTCCAAAGTCATTTTTAGCATTACTTCTCATTAATGTATTTGAGTCTATATCATTTTTAACCAATCATACTTTTTAAACTTCAATATTCTATGTATTTTAGTAAGTTTTAATCCATTATTTAGACATTGTTTCAAATTATGATAGTGTATTACATACTTTTATTTGTTATGTAAATTTGTCAATAATTTGGATTGATTTGTTCCTGGAACTACTTTATTTTCTGGACAAAATTGAAGATCTTTATGTAAATTATATAGTTCTTGAGGATATTCTAAATCAACTTCTAATATATATATGCATTATCAGAATCATCATTTAGATTTAATATATAATTTTGCCAATAATCTATTTTAAATTCTGGAAAAATCAACCCATTCAAAGTACCCATATAGTAAATATTGTGACATTGCCCAACCATAAAATTATTTGCATCGAGATATGCTAAATAGTTGGACTCTTGATTTGGATCAAACTCTTCTAAATATTTATTTGCTTTAACAAATTTGTTTACGACATTGCGATATTCTGCCTCTAATTCCTTTTAATACCATTAAATTAATATCATAATTGTGTAATAAATCTAATGGATGTTTAGTCATTTTTAACATTGCTTCCCACGATAATCTCGTTGCTGTAAAATACCATTCAGGATCTAAGTCATATGCATTTATACACATATTTCTGAAATTTTCGAATTTATCTGCTAACAATAATACACAACTATTTAAATATAAATCATGATATTCGTCAAGATTTTAAATTTAAATTGATTCCATACACTACTTGTGTGTTTACAATCATCATTAGTTATATTAGATTCATTTAATTTTTGATAAATTCAATTTTTGGTGGAGTTCTGTTTCTTCGAATTTCTTCCAATCTTCCATATAATCATATGGGTAAACACCCTATCCTGTAACTAAATCAACTTGAACTTTTGGAAAATCCTTTTTGTTGTGTTGCATTTGTTCCTTAGTTAAATTAGATGATAATTTATCTTAACTACTGGCCATAAATTTAAATGTATCTATAAAACTCATCTTTAAATATTCTGTTTGTTTCCCAAAAGTAATAAACTTTTCTTCGTAATTCGCAATTATATCTATATTTTTGTTACAATATCCTAGCTCTTTAATAAAGAAATGAGCATCATATCCAGCTATTGTTATAAAAATAAATTGGAACAAAATTGGGTAATTTTAATTGTTGATTACAATTATTAATTACATGTTTAATGAATTTTCCACTTATGTGATCATGATTATGTACTTTTTTATTGTACTTCAAATATTCACATTCGCATACAGTAAATTGTTTTTGATGTACTATATAATATTTTTCTTCATTTGTTAGCAGATGCATTGGTTCAATTTGTGAATATATTTCCCCAATATCTTCTACTTCCCTTTTTATTGATTGTCTAAACATTTTATGTGCATTTAGATCTCGATATACTACTGGAGGCTTATAATAACCTTAACTAGATCCAATATAATTGCAAAAACCAGCTGCTTCATGTATTTGATATTTCATAGTATATGATTCATCGTTTAACTTTAACTTTAAGCCAATGTTATTTATTTGATAAGTAGTAAGTTTATATATTTCTTTTATTATTTACTTATAAAGACCATCATCAATATCACCTTCCAACTATAATGTTAGTTTTTATCGTCTTTAAAATGAAGTAAATTTATATGCTTATCCTTTTTATTTTTGTGAGTTTCAGTGGATATACTGTAGATTTACCTTCATTTGAGTATATATTTATAGATGTATCAATATGATTTTCTATTTCTGGTATATTGTCAATTTTAATAGGATATTCATATTTATATATTATTTTATCAATACTGAACCCCACATTTTTATATTTAGTTACTCTCTGTGGATCTTTTTCTGCTGGAAACAGTGAAGAATTTACTGACTTAAGCAAACATTTTTGATCAATATTTTCACATTAATGCATGCCTTTTTATTCTTGATAAATTCTGGTAGATCAATATATGATGCTCCATTTAAAGGATTATACTTGCTTATTGATAATTATATTCTAATTATTTTATCTAAAGTCCATCCTGAACTCCTTTTTTGAAATTCAGATAATTGTGTAGGTACTTCTTGTTATATAATTTTATACATTCTGTTAATTTCTCCTTCGTTCAATATTGCATGATTATATGATTGAAATATAAATAAATATACTTGATTATTCTCTTGCTTACGACAGTTGGTATATATTATTAGAGGATGGAAATGTTCCTTTTAATTCATTTATGTCTTTTGAATATACTTATTTGATATTGACATATGAAAATGGCAAATTTGCAAAGTTTCTTTTTCTTTGCTCGTTTATGATAAATTTTATAATAGATGTAATTAAATTATCCTTCCTCAGAATATACTAATTTTTAATTTTTAATTATATAGCTAAAATTCTTAGCTCCTGCACTCTATTTTCGCTCAACACAACTGCAAGATTGTTTGCTGGCATTTGAGTTTGTTCTATTTATAAGAAAAAAATATAAATAAAATGTAAAGTATATATAATGGGGTAAAGTTGAAAAGGTGCTTAAATTATTGGTAAACCATATTTAACTTTTTGTTATGACAATAATTCTTAATATATTCACTAAAATATGTTTACACATAGTTGGATATTTGTGCTATGTAGCTTTATTAGGAGAAAATAATTTTATAGATTTATTCCCTTTCTATACTTTACATGTTTTTTTGAGCAATTATCATGCTGAGTTTCATTTAGAATATCTAATTCTGTATTGTGTGATTTACTATTATTATGCCCTATAAACCTATTTTCCACATTCACAGATTACCTTCTCTTTTTTAATTCATAACGACTAATAGCATATTCGCTATAACATTTTTTACAGATGTTAAAACGCTTATCTTTAGTATATTTATGCGACGAAAAACATTCTTTATTTAATATTTCACCACACTTTATACATTGCTTACATATCTTGTTATCTTCTATTTCGTAAGAGATTGGAGATTCCATTTTTGTTTTATTAATAAAGAAAAAATTTATCAAGATAATGAAAAATAATAATTTTTATCTTAACCTTGCATAGCTTAATTTTGACTTAGATTTACGTGATTTTAATTTAAATGTGTGTTTTTTAACATAAGAAAAATCCTGCAGTTTTTGAGAGAAAAAAAAGGTAAAATTTGCTTATTTTTAGGTTAAATTTGCTAGATTTGGGGGGTAAATGTGCTTGTTTTGAGAGTTCAAAATCGAGGCTTCTAAAATCATGAAAAAGTTGCTTGAAAACTGGAAAAATTGCTTGGTTTGGTTAAAATTTGCTTAAATTTGATCGTTTTTAATAAAATTTCTAATTTAAAATTTTTTATTTTTTTTCTTGTACTTTCGTTAAAAATAGCTGTAAATAGTTTATAGCTAAAATTTTCTGAACAAGTTGTTTGAAAGTTATGAAATTACTTCGTTTTGGCTTTAATTTTTTGATTTTGAACGATTTTTCATTTAATTTCTGTTTTTTAAAAGTTTAAAATTTTTCCTTGTAATTTCGTTAAAAATAGCAGGAAATAGTGGTTATTTTATTTCTTCTTGTATTTTTAAAGGAAACTGGCAATTACTGGTTTAGTTAACAAGCTTCGGCGTATATGATCTACTTTCAATTAATTTTCTAGTAATTTATAATGAAATATTTTTTTGGTATCCTATAGGATTTTTTGCGAATTTTTCAAAAGTTTTAAGATTTTTTTATTTTTTATTCTAGGGACAAAATTCTAGGTGAAAATCAAATATCATATGGGTCAAAGATGGTGGACGAGGTACCAGATTGACAGAGTATGATGTCGGGCATTCGGCTCCTGGCTATTTTATAATTTAAGAAAAATTTAGTAATTTCTTGATAATATATATTTAAACGATTTTTAAAATACATTTTTGAAACGAAATCTGGAAATTATTTTATTTTTTTGGCATTTGTTAGAATTAAAAAATTTTTTTTTTGGGGTGAAAAGTCACCGGGGTCAAGGTCAAGGTAGAGGATCAAGGTCAAGTTCATATTGATCCAAGATGGAGAACAGTGACGTAACAACATGGCGGCCGGATGGCTCTAGTGCTCCTGTCCCAGGTCCCATTTGGCGTCAATCGGCATTTCTCTACTACTGAACACACATAAAATTTTCACTTAATAAGGACGCGTATATTTTTAATGAGAATATGTACAATAAAATGAAGAGAATTTGTTGGGGTGTAACCAACTATTTTCGCGTTGTGTATAAGTTGTAGATACATGGGAAAAATTAATTTTCCGCATTTTTTGAACTCGTTTTATGAAAAATTTTACGATAAATTTTCATGTGGAGACTTGAAAGCTTATTGAATGCAATTTATTGAAAGGCATATTAAGTGATTATTAAATTCAATAACTGAATTCAAGAAATTTGCTCATGTGAAATAGCCTTTAAATAAGATTTGTTTGCAAGAGACGGAGGAATATCCTAAAAGTATAACTTTAGTAGCGCTTCAGAAAAGCTGAAACTAATCATGAATGAACTGGATATGTGAACTGGATACGTTGGGACGTACACCACCACGAGGGCGCATATTTCGTATCAGCTAACTTTCAGCTGACAAGAAAAATTTGCGGACGATATAGCATTTGCTTGGCGCATGGCATCCCGCATGGCATCCCGCTGTGCGCGGTCGCGACAGTACGTCCGAATATTCCCGTGAGAACGCCACTCTGATAAGATAATGCCCATTATTTATTTGTGTCCTGATATCTGTAAGGTAACTTTCTGTGCAAACATACCGTATTCGAAACATCCAAAACACGATGGAGTGGTGTAGCTTCCACTGTAATTTATATTTCCTTGGATGGCCCTACATTTGGCGTTGAGGATTGTAGAGTTTAATATTGCATAGGACAGAATTGACCCTGCAGAAGTGAAGGTTGTATTTTATAATTAGGTTTTTTACGCGGGTTCTGTTGCAGGTCGCCAGAGGCTTATCCGAGTCCGTGAGGACAAGAGGTCTTATTAAAGATAAAATAGCTTAATTAGATTTCTTAATTAATTTATAATTTCATAAAATTTACTTAGCTACTAATTAAACTTTAAACTTCCTAACTTTATTCCTTCACTTATTATCCTATCAGTGAGTGCAATATTGAATGTCAGTATCAGTTATAATTAAAATCCTTATCACTGTCATTATACTAGCTACAGTCACTCAGTCTACTGTTATTATTTACACGTACTCCCCTAAAATATCCACTAAATACAATACACTAATACCATTCAAAATGTCTGCCAATCACACATTTATGTCCCAGTTTCCCACTGTCCAGCCGATCAGTCTCTCTCTCTCTCTCTCTCTCTCTCTCTCTCTCTCTCTCTCTCTCTCTCTCTCTCTCTCTCTCTCTCTAATGAGATGGTACCACACACTTGGCTCTAATGGTCGTCCGCAAACTGTCGACACACGGAGGCACGCAGCAGCTTATATAACTCAGTTGGCATGGCAACAGAAGGTTCTTCGCACCCCACGATGCATTGAGGGGGAGATGGGGTAATATCCAGAAAATTCGCGCAATGACTATCTCAAGACATTTAATCTTGTAAGGACGGGAGTAGCACGAGTCCCGATAGCCTTACCGCGGCACGAGGCATGTGCTATGTGGTGGCCTATTTGTAACTCTCGCCTTCTCTTCTCCAGTTACTGGTGAAATCAACATGTGCCAGAGATGGGAAGGAAAAGTCCACCAAGCCAAAGTCACTACTTATAAAAATACTGTTACATGCAGTCACTGCATGTTATTTCGCTTGCCCTTCCCCTAAGGTGTGTGAAGCCCAGTACTCCAAGGGGATCACCAGTAACACGAGAAGAGCGGCCAGGGTTTCAAAGCGAGCTGTGATATCGCTTTCACAGGCAATGATAGCACTGTCGGGAGTGATTTTACCTTCATCATTGAAAAAGTAATTGCCTTGGGTAGCTGTTGCTCGAATTTTCTGGTCATCATCCCACCTTCCCCTAAGCGCAACACGATGCGCAGCGAAGAAACTTCTGGACCAGGTCAGCTGAGCTATATAAGCCGCAAAAAACTTCTGTGTCGGCAGTCTGGAGTCGTGTATGCTCATTAGCGTCAGCTGTGTGTGGTACTATTAGCGCCAGGTGTGTGGTACCATTGAATCGATGGGCAACGATTTAGTGAGTGGCTAGCGAGTCAAGTCTGCGAGCATCGGGAGAGTAGATAGCGAGACAGACCAGCTGGACTGTGGAAAAGTGGCACTGGATGCGTGAGTGGAAGACATTAGGAACGATTTAATATAAGGCAATGAAAATTATGATCTTATATGTGCGACTAATTAACGAGCATTAAGTAATTGTTGCTGGTATAAGTGAAGTGAAGAGATTTGGGCGACTCTTAACAGCGAGGTCTTGGGAGCTGATGAGGATGATTGGAGTGAATATGGAGTGGCGCCGGATTGAAGAGGTGGGGGAAATGGTAGATCCCCGAGAAAACCCTTTGACCTACGGCATCGTGTAGCACGATTCCCACTTGCGAAAATCAGGTTACCCGGCCAGGGATTGAACCAGGTTCGCCTTGGTGGGAGCGAGCGTGCTAATCACTCAGCCAACATGGCCCCAGTTGCTGGTATTAAGACAATGATAAAGATTTTAACTAATTAAGATATTGGCATTAAATAGTGTGCTAACTGATAGGAATAATAGGGGTTAACAGTAGAGATAATTGACTTTGTGTTGTAAATGAGACCGCTTTAAATTTTTATAACACTTAAGTAAAACAGGAAATTAATTATTTTAATTTTAGGGAGACCTTCCTCCCTCACGAACTTGGATACACTCCATGCCACCGACAGCACTGGTGCCAGAAGTAGGATGGAGACGTTTACTTATAAATTAAATTAGGCAGTCGGTTAGTAATTAGTGATATTCAAAAATTAGTTATTTGTAATAGCTGTAAGCCAATAAATTAAGGGTATTTTATGCAAGCATCGCAGAGAATAATATTAAGAAAAGCCTGCGGAGCTGGAAGCACTCTGATCATTAATTAAGGAACTAGACAGCCAAATAGTTAATGTGAGCGCAAGTGTAAGAAACATGAATGAAAATTTAGGCAATATTAATAAAACTTGAAATACCCGAATTAGTAGAGTAAAATAAAGTGTAAAGAGTGTTAACAAGAATGTGTATTGCCAAATCTGTTATATACTGACTTGGTAGATAAGAAAATAAACACATTAAATGGAAACATAGATAGGAAAGTAGAAGTTATCAGCGAGTATTCGAATACAAGAATATCAACAGTGCGAGTTAAAGGATGGACACTGTATATGAAATAGTGGACAGTGTAAACGAAAGTTTGGACAGTGTTGAGAATTAAATAAATAGAAATGAGTGCACAGAAGAAGGATTGATACGAATTTCTTGAGTAGCAGAGTACAGAGCACAGAGTACAGAGTACAGCCGAGGAAAGTGAAAATAAACGAAATATTGTTGTAGCCAAAAGAGCAGCCTCGGAGTGTTGCCAGCAGCTCTGCAGCGATACTGTCATGCAACCAGGAGTGGGGGAGGTGGTCGCAATTAAGCTTGCCCCTTATGATGGCCAGACATCTTGACGGGAGTACAATACCAGTTTGAAATAGTCGCCCCCTGAATGACTGGTGATACGAACAGCGTACTTACTATCTCGTGGCTGTACACTATAATACCTGCCAGAGCGACATTGACTGGAGTACCCCACACTGGTGGCAGCCCTGGAGCTATGTTTCGGTGACCGATACCTGCGGCATGCCCACCATGCCCAATTGCGAAGCTGCATACAGCGACCAAGAGAGACACTCCAGGAACCAATGCATAACATAGTGTGGCTGTCCCACATATCTCTAAAGGGGCGCCCCGAGGAGGCATTAGATGTCATCGCAGTCGGCTTCTTCATCGATGCAATCGCCTTTACAGATATGCGACTCACACTACACAGGATGCTCTGGCCTGCGCACTAGCGATGGAATTATCAAAACAGATGTCAACGCCTCAACACCCTGTGCGGGTAATGATAGTTAGCGTAGACGAAGCAGCTGCATCAAGAAGACAACAAAGCATTTGGAGGTGGCCATGGTGGAACATCGTTTCTAGGATCAATTCTACAGGTTTTCGTCGCCATCATCTCAAGAAGCCAGAGTGATGGACACATGGTTAAGAGGGACACCTGAGAGTCTACCGTACACTACAACAACAAAAACAACAATAACAGCAGCACAAACAGCAATGGGGATATAAGCAGCACGAGGCAGGTGAAAGTACTACACATTCGGAAAACTTGTAAACAACGATCTTGAGGGGTAAGGTTTGGTAACTCAAGGAGGGAACACCCCGATGTTCTCACATGAATCAGGATTCGAATGCCATATTGGCGAAGGGGAGTCTGTATTATGTTCCTTGTCGGATGGCCATCCACACAAAACGGTGGTAAGACCAAACATCCTCTGGGCTTTACCCTAGCGATCTTCCAACAACTGTATTAAACAGAAACGGGTAAGGACCACACCAGTTCTAGGTGAAAGGATAGTGCACTTGAAACTTGGTACCCTTGGCCTGCATCACTAAATTTTCATTGCAAAAATAATGGCTAAATGTATTTTAGGGCTTGATGTACTATGCAAGCTGGGGTGCTGTATTGATATAAGACTTGAGGTGCTAAATGTAGGAAATACTGAGTTGGTGGTGTCAATATGACAGGATTTGTCCTCGCCAAAGAGCTGCCCAGTAGTCTGTTGGCAGCTCACTGTGCTACCTACCTCTATTGAAATTGTCATAAGAGGCAGATGTCTACGAAACTGACTAATTGAACAAGTAGAAAAAGTTGGCATGCTGCTAGGTAGTGCCATTGAGTCAAGGACATTTGGTTTTTTCAAACTATGATAGTTTGCCACTTAGAATGGTTAATTGTTCCGACAGTGCTGTTCATTTTGTGGAGGGGAAACTGGAAGGGGCTTACCAGATGGTCACACAAGTACTTCTAAATATACTTAGAACTACAGCGGGTTAGTGTTTAGATTCGCTTCCTACCTAGGCGAACCTGACTCGTTACCCAGTGGAGTCACTCCTAGATTTCTGCATGTGGGAATCCTGCTGGATGGTGATGCTTGTCGGCAGATTTTCTCGGGGATCTCCCATTTCTCATGCCCCTTTCATCCCGGCACTGCTCCACATGGTCATCTCAATGTTAAGAGCCACCCAAACCTCTCTCGACTCCAAATGCCCCCGCTGCTTCACGACTAAAACAAATCGTAAGAACCCTACCAGCTAATAAGATAAACAGAAATCCTAACTGGTGACAAGAAAAGGCTTTCTCTGAATTTCTGCAGAGAAATCCGGTTGACTTCTACTGTGGATCAAATGACCTTATAATGACTAATGTAGCCAGCCGTCGCATTAATACAGGATATGCCAGGCCAATAAAGCAACCACCAAGACGACGGCCACTAGCAGTACACGAGGCAGTTTCTGAAGGAAATGAAGGAGTTAGATGAGATAGAACCACCAGTCAGTCAATGGTCTTATCCCATTGTACTTCTTAAGAAGTCTCTGAGGTTTTGTTTGTATTATTACAAGCTTAATACTGTGACAAAGAAAGGCTCTTATCGTCTTCCAAGGATAGGCGAATCACTGAACAGCCTAGCAGGTTCACAATGGTTTTCTGCTTTGGACATGAAGGTCAGGTAGTAGCAATATAAGCTGGACTCAGGACCAAGAGAAAACTGATATTTGTATCTAAGAGAAAGGAACCTGGCAATTCAAAGTTATACATTTTGGGCTGTGAAATGCCACTACTGCCTTCAAATATCGAATGGAATATGTCCTTCCTGTATATATTTCTCAAGTTTGCATGGACTATATTATTAGTACAGGAAAGTAATACGATAATCACATATCATGTGTAGACCATATATTCTATAAAGTAACTGCAGCCAACTTAAAACTCGTTTATAATAAGTGCATCCTCTTCCAAAATAAAATAAGTTTACTGGGGCATGTAGTGTAAGCCCATAGAATTGGAACAGACCCCGAGAAGAAAAGCAATAAGAATTAGGCTGTCACTAACTTACAAAACCGAAATGCAGAGGCTTCTCTGCTTATATACTACTACCATCGATTTGTACTTGGGTTCACCCCGACAACCAAACGTGAAACTTGATTACACTACTTAGTGAAAAGCTGCTTTTAATAAGCTTATGTAAATTTTGATGTCTCTCTTAATCTTGCCCAACAATGAGAAGTTCTTTCTGAATACTAATGCTAGGGATGTAGGCGTCGGAGTTGTTTTATCTCAGATTCAGGATGGGACGGAGAGGCCACTAAAATACTTCAGCAAGGTACTGCAGAAGCCTGAGAGGAATCACTGTTTGACATGCAGAGAGATTCTGGCCGTTTAAAAGGTTATTTCATTATTCGACCCTGCCTTTATGGTAGACATTTTAATTTAACAACCAACCACTCCTTATTACACTTTATATTAAATTTAAAGAACCCCGAAGTTAAAATAGCCCAGTGGATACAGTATCTTTAATGGCATGACTTTGAAACACAGCACAGATATGGATGACTTCACAATAATGCAGATGCACATTCTAAATGACCGTGTGAACCATTTTGTCGTAATTGTGAACATCAGGAAGAAAAGAGTGGCGAGTCGCTGATAGTATGGCGAAAAAGACCTACAGGGAGTTGTGAGGGTATTAGGAAAGGGTAGCTACATGTTTCCAATTTACATCCAATACTAGAGTGTAAAGAAGCGGGCTGTCTACCAAAATGGGAAGTGATTTCAGGTCTGAGCACAGCAGTCAAAGCATACTGCAGAAAGTGGAATTCTCGCACCCTGAAGAGTTTCATGCTTTACAGAAACTGTTATAGTAATGATGGTAAACACGCATACTTTCAGTTAGTCCTTCTAAAAAGCAGGGTTCCCGAAGTCTTAAAAGAACTGCATAGTACTAAAACCAGTGGTCTAGTTTGGAGTTAATAAGAACCTGCATAGTGTTAGACTGATGTTCTACTGGCAATGTTGTCAGGAGCAAATTTAAGGGTGATGCGGAAACCTGCACTACAAAGAAGAGGCCAAGCACTAGGGAAAGTACAATTTTGGAGCCAGTTTAAAAAGAATGGCATTATATATTTCGGGTCCCTTGTCTGCGACAGAGAGAGGTTATCAGTATCTACTGGTTGCTCAAAGATTAATTCACTCCGTGCCCTGATGTTATTCCCCTTCAAAACCAAGAACAGGGGACTACCAACTGTTCTAGTGTCCAACTATTCGAGTGGTCAACTGTTCGAGTGTTCAACTGTTCTAGTGTGGAGGCATAGCATTTGTGTCTGCAGCTATTTGGATTGTAATTGAAAATATTGTACTATATTCGCACTGATTATGTTCTTACAATACTTTGCATGGACGAGGTGAACAAATTGTTAATTTTTAAATTGTAAGTTATTTTATTATTGGCTGATAGAAGGCAAGGTATTGTGTTCAATACAAAAAGTGTCCGTTTACCTTCAGAGGCAATTCCGAATCTCTGGATACGTGGCTGACTGGACTGATGAGGGGTTGGGGCTATGCTCTCTATCTTCTTTTTCTCCTTTGGCTGCCTAATTGGTTTCCCCATTCATGCTGCTGCTAGTTGCAGATAACCCGCATTTGTACAGATTAAATGTTGACATATACCAGCATGTCTGTAGACATTAGAGAAATTCGGTCTGGGCCGTCGCCATCGATAAACAACTACTTATAATGTATCACCTAATTGCGCCAAAATTCGGTATCTAATTAGATAGAGTAGCATTATAAGTAAAAATATTTCTTTCTTCAGGAGTAACGGTTTTGCTTAAACAAGGCGCTTTAACAAACTGTCGAACTGAATGATCATGAATAAAGTTTACCATCATCATCTGATTAATAACAACTATATATACATATATACAGCATGTTTAGGAAACATGTGTACAAACTCGGGTACGTTATTCGTGACCGGAAAAGAGGAAGTTTGATATAGGACACCCATGGTCCATCTCTAATTAATAAGGGCTGTAGAAGCCCCTAAAGCTGGAGGGCGACAAGCATATTACATGGGATACTAAGCAAAGTACTTGCATTAGAGCAGCGGTCTCAAAGTCAGACTATGAGAAGGGCCAGTCTATGTTTTCGAAGGAAGTGCAGGAGCCACATTAATATTAAAATATTTTTTATTCAAGAAAAATAGTGTACAGTTCAGATGAGTCACTCTTGCTTAAACTTAACAAATATAAGTCCCTTGAAAATGTTTTTAAAATACATACTGGTAAATAAAAGAAACGGTGACTTATACACAAAATTGTAGAGCGATTTATTATTTTACAATAGAACTATTAATATTTTTTTTTTCAGATTCTTTGTAACTAGTAAATAAAACACCTTACATAACTTTTGACACACCAGTTATAAATGGTAAACCCAAATGATGATACTACACAAGGACAGGGTCTCTACCTGTCTACCTGGACAGAGTGTAGAAAAGGTTACATTTTTCGACCAGAAACTTGAGCTCGCTTTTGTCTCACCAAGGCATCGATATTGAGAATAATGTCTTTCGGACATGCTACTTTCAATATTGAGGATAGGTGAATGTCACTTAACTTGTTTCTTTCCAGAGATTTTACTTGGTTCATTCTTGAAACCAACTGTCCACACGAGTATGTCAATCCGAACATTGACAGAACTCTTGTAACTAGGTTATGGATATTTACATACGTGTTCTTTGAAACAAACTGATATAACTCAGGCAGATTAGAGGAGTTGAATTTATCTTGCAGGAAAGAATCACACTGAAAGTTTATTAATTCAAGCTGAATTTTTTCAGGCGCATTTTCAGAGTTATAGAAAAATGGTGACTTGAATATTTCGGAGATGACCTCCATGTCTTTAAAGCTCTGAATCCCGCTAGTAAAATCCTCTTTAACAAAGCAATTTTCTCAGAAAATTCAGCAGATTTCACTTCTTTTAATTCTGCAATTGAAGCTTTAAGTGTGGGAAAGTGCAGAAGATTTTTCACCTTAAATTGAGCTTCCCAAAGACTAAGTTTCTTTTGAAATGCGTTAACAATTAGCTATCATATCAGTTACTAGCTTGTCTTGGCCTTGTAGTTTCATATTCAAGTAATTTAAATAGCCTGTTATAGCTGTGCAGAATGCCAGCTCATGTAACAGTTTGGGATGATCAAAAAGTGGAATGTCTTGAACTTTACTTTCAAGAATCATCTTTATTTCATCTCTCAAACCCCAAAACCATTGCATCACCCGTCCACAACTAAGCCACCTTATATGAGTGGTAGGGCATGTCGTTATGCTTACAACCAATGTCTTTAAGAAAAGCAGCAAACTGTCTGTGATTTAAGCTACTGGAGCTATTGTAGTTGATTTTTACCACAGGCTTCAGAACATTTTCACCTTCAAAACACGACCACACAAAGCACCTTGGTGAATAATGCAATGAAAATGCACAAATGGATTACTCAACCATTCATCAATCAACTTTTCTTTTATTTTTGCAACAACGCCTTTGTTCGAACCAACCATTGCATGTGCATCATCTGTGACCAAACTTGCCAACTTTGAACAAGGTAAAATTTCCTCCTCAAACATTTCTTCAATTTTATCAAAAATATCATCACATTTGGTAGTATCATCCATGGGTATTAATTTAAGCAGCGTTTCAGTTACATTAAAATTTTCGACTAACCCACGAATAATAATTGCTAACTGAGCAATATCTGTTAAGTGGGTACTCTAGTCGATAGCAAGGGAGTACACAAATTCTGATACTTTCCTAATTAACTGCTCATTTATATCTTTAGCTGGGTCATTAATTCTACTAGCAATTGTGTTTGGCGAAAGACTGATTTATTTAAAGAAGTTTATTTTTTTAGGGCATATACATTGTGCAGCTGTAACTAAACACTCTTTTATAAACAAACCGTCAGTAAAACGCTTAGATTTTTCTGCAATCAGTTTTGATAAAATGTAACTTACCTTCACATTGCCAATTTTCTGTTTTACAACTCTCTGAAACACATTTTGTTGCGCACTTAAGTCAGTTTTCAGTTTCTTGAGTTTTTCCTCTCGAAGTTTTCCTTGCAGCGAGTCATATTTCTCACCATGTACAGTTTGATAATGGCGCCGTAAATTGCACTCCTCTTTCGCCGCTAACACTTGCTTTCAAATAAGGCACAGCACACGGTTATTACTATAACAACAAAAGTACTGCAACTCCCACTTACTATTAAAAACTCTATGTTCATCTTCTATGGATCGTTTTTAACTACAACTCTGTTCTTGTTTAGTAAGTGACATGCTGAATGGAGAAACTAACCATAACACAAAAAAAACAAATGTTTTAAGGATATACTACACTAGTGTGTACTGCAAGCAATGCACACGCAACTGTCAATGGAAAGTGCTTTGATGCTAGTTGCACGGATGAAAGATAGATAGCACCATGGGTCCAACCAAGCACTTGTTTTCGTTCCATGGTGATTAGGTAGATAAGGGCGAGCGTACACGCGCTTTGGTAACAAATGTTTTTACAGGTTAGCAGCAACGAGACAACAAAATGGCGTCGAAATACGCGCAAGCGTGTAGTTCACAGTTTGGTCGTGTGCAGCGCTGATATCTCACGTTCGAATTCGGTATAATGTATTTGAATAAGAGTTTTTTTTTACTCATTCGTGGGAGCCACTAAAGAGTGGCCCTTGGCAGGACGTCGTAATTAGAAAATAAACCCCTCTAGTTGCAACTCCCTAGGACCCAACATTTACGTATAAAATTCAAACGAAGGGTATAGTGGTAGCAAGGCCATGGCCTGGTGAGTAGACCACACGTACTGCACCAGGCTTAAACACACGTTGGTGTTATGATGCCCGATGATACACGTCGTGCCGGACGATGCCGTTGGTCGCTGGATTTTCTCGGGGATCCCCCGTTTGCACCGCCCTTTCATTCCGGCACTGCTCCATACCTCAATCACCCGCATCGGCTTTCATGCCCTCGCTGTTACGAGCCGCCAAAATATCTTCACTCATTCGGCGGAGAATCCCCGCTGAATTCCTCAGGGTGCAAAAACACAGTCGGTTTTAGAAAAACTACTGTATTTGCGCGAGTTTTTTCATTGTGTTGGGTTTATTTGTGTTAGTAGACAACTAGTATGTGTCTTCTTCAGTTTGTATAAATCTGTTAGTATACATATAAAGTTTATTGTTTTCCGCATTTAGTTTGCTCTCCTGCTTTATTCGACTCTATTCCTTCATGGAAATTTCTGGCTTTGTGTTGTGTTGAGCCCTCCTATGCCTAGACATTGGTGGCCCAACTACTACCCCTACTCTCCCCTTCTGCCCTAGCTTATAATCAGGAAAAAGAGGTGGATGGGGTCTCATTAATTATCTCAAAACACATAATCAAAAATGGTTCAGAAATTTGTTGTTAGATCTGTAGCTTGTGCTAGGCTCAAAATTTGGGTGTAGTTTGGAAAGGGGTTCACAAACACTACCAACATTCATAACACCGCCAAAACCATTTCGGTTTCACAAATTATTTACTTTGGTTTTCAAGATATTCGTAAAATATATTTTCACAATGATTTAGTCTTCAAAATCAAGAGTATAATGTTCTTTCACAACCTTCTTTCCAACACACTGTTAAAGTTTATTTTGACACCTTTAAAATAATTATCAATCATTGGTAAAATCAAAAATCACACCCATGCCCTAACTTAAATTAATTTTCTATGTGCACCAAGCACTTACAATGAACTCCAGCGTGCACCCAGTACTTACAATTACAACGAACTAAGCCATAACATGCCTAAAAGTTCTTTAAAATACATTGCAATGAGTGTTACAAAATCCTCACACAATTCTAAAGCCACTCTTCCCAGGAGAAACTCCTTTAAAAACGCAACTTAAAATGCCATACATTAAAACTGGTTATTTTCCAGTAATATAACAATAATATTCTAGCAGTATCCTCTTCCTGACTGAATTTCGCCCTTTTTTTATCAGATTTATTACAACTCTCTAAACACGACACCTCGCCGAGGTAATGGTCCCTGGTCTGGGGAAGTCTTTCCATAACCTTTTATTTTTCCCAAAACAAGAGCAAACGGGCCGCCATTTTTTAACCTTAGCCATACCTCATTATCTTACCCCAACACTCTTACACAAACAAACAACCCTTCAAGTACCATCACTCAGGCCCAGAACCAAGGGATACTCTTCCAACCACTCAGCTTTCGGTGGTGGCCAGTCCTGGACCTCCAGTCTCTCAACCCCACACAATCGACTGAGGGTGTGGATATTCTTCACGTCTACGCACTTGGATGCTGACTTTTACCCTCCGCCGATGCCTTTCACTCACAAGCACTACCGGTGAAGGAGAAAGTCAGGGACATTCTTTCTCCCTTGTCAATCTCGTGGACGAGCGGCAGTGTTCCTCCTTCACCCACAATAGCACAAAGCAGACGTCCAACACCAACCGCATTTAACTCCACAATCATAACAGCCAGGTCTCGCGCACTAGTTACAAAACCAGATTTAATTAAAATCTAAAACGCTCCACTTCGAAGGACCTGTCGAGCTTGGGGCACTCACTCCTCTTCCTAAGTTCACCTCGTGACGTAAACAGGCGACCTTCAATCGCTTTCACGAAATCACTGGGCACGAACTCTAATCATACTTTCACGAAGCTGCCGTACAGGATAGCAGAAAACACTACTGCCTAAGTTCCGCCCTCGGGTCGCATCATTCTCGGCAAACACTTCCTTTAAACGTTAAATGTACCTCACTAGGGGTAAAACTGCCAACTTTCAGCTGGGCTCCTCAATCATACCGGCATAAACGCATCTGCCACTGTTCAATGTCCGCTCACTCAGTCACTGGATTTAAGTTTACACAAGTAGATATATAATGGGGTTCTGGACCACCCCACATTTTCATCGAAAATCGCGGGTTTTTGCTCCAAAATTAAGTTTTTTTGCTCCAAAATCGAGTTTTGACATTTAAGAAACTAAGCATTCTAAAAACAAGCAAATTTACCCCAAAATCAAGTAAATTCATCGCTTTTACAAAAGTGTCCGAGCAGGATTTTCAATAACAATAAAACAAGCAATTTTCATCGAAAACCGAGCAATTTTATCACAAAATCAAGCAATTTCACCCCAAAATCAAGATTTTTTCGTCGAATTTTAGCCCCCCGAAAAATCCTGCATGAATAGTGAGGGCAAAATTTTGACCCGAATTTCATGATTTTTCCTCAAATTTCAAGTAATTTCACCCCAAAATATGCTTTTCAAGCAATTTTTCAAGTATTCTAGAAATAGCAATTTTGCAAGCGAGCAATCTAAATAACGCAAATTTAAGATAAAATCAAATGAAATATTAAAATCAAATCAATATAAATTTAAATATTTAAAAAAAAATAGCTCTATATCATGCAGAGACTTTCCATTTTTAATTTCTTTTCAACCTGTATACATTATAAAAACCTGCTTCTAATTGAATAGTTTTAAAGACATTTATCGAGTATCTTTACATAGTGCTCTGGCAATTAAATTTTAAGTTTCTCATCTAGAATACAATTAATTTTTTTTACCAAACTTAGACTCATAATTTTCAAAATCTGTAGCAGTAAACTATTTATTTGTTTCTAGATCTTGTAGTTTGGCGAATTCAAGTGAATTGTTCAACTTGTTGAGCAGAGATTCCATTTTTTGTGTTATTTACAAACAAATTATTAAAGAAATAATTCTTTCATTCTCTCAATAAATTATTTTTCTTATTAAATAAAAAAAATGGAAAATCATGAAAAAAAAATTGAAAAAGTGTGGCGAAGTATTAAACATTGCTTGTCTTTCGCCACATAAACACACAAAAGATAAACATATTAACACATGTAAAAATGTTTTCAAGAATATGTTAAAATAAATATGTGGTAAAAAAAGAGAAAATACAGTGCGAATGTGGAAAATATGTTAATAGTGCATATCTCAAAGAGCATAAAAATACAAAAGAACACAATACAACATTACATATTCTAAATCAAATTCAAAATGGTTATTATCCGACAAAAAAATGCAGAGTATGTAATGAGAATAAATCATTAAAATTATCTTCTCCTCATAAAACCACTAAGGACGAACACGGATCAATATGCAAAAAATGTTATAACGAGAAATATCAACACAACAAGAAGTTAGATAGTTAAAACCATTTCACTTATTATCAACAATTTAAAAATTTTATAGACTTCATTTTCCAATATATTTACTCTTTTTACAGCTCTTGACTGTACATAAAATTTCGAAGTCTTCAATAATTTGTTTCCATAATAAATAAATAATAAAAATGACATCGCGCAATATTGCAGTTGAGTTGGGTGAGAAGAGATTGAGAGAGTTGAGAATTATAGGTAGAGATTTAAAAATTAAATATTGGCACAGGCTATGGAAAGCTGATCTTATTTCATTTACTATACCATTTATTATAAATCAACAAAAAAGAAGAAACTTTGCAAATTTACCATTTTCATTTGCCAATTTTAGAGATCTATACAAAAAGGATAAAAATGTATTAAAAAATATTTCCATTCTCTAAAAACGTATTTGAAAAGCCTAGAAATAAAAGCAAGCATATAACAGAATGGATGGCAAAGAATCATTTTACTAATTTACTGCTATCAGATACCAATATCAATGAATATATAAACAAGATAAAAACAAATTATAAAAAAAATTCCCCTATTCTAATAATGCATTTGTTAGCAAAATAAATAGAATAACCAAGGAAAATTACAGAGTTAATACAGCATTTAAAAGTAAAATATCAACATATAACATTGAAAATTATTTTAATTTAGTACAACCTATTAATTTTTTGGTTTCAATAAAAAATAAGGTATTTGAGAAAATACATCAACATCTTATAAAATTTAGAGGCTTGAAAACCAGCATTAAATTATATTTCAATTGTCGTAAGCAAGAAAATAATCAAATGAATTATTTAAATTTCAATTACCGAATTATACAATATTGAATGACAGAGATATTAAAAGGATGTATACATGCATAACACAAGAAATAATTACAAATTTTTCTGAATCCCAAAAAAGAGGTTCGGGGTGGACTTTAGATAGAATAATGGGGATAAATGAGCAATAAATAAGTATAATCCATTAAAAGGATCATCATATATTGAAAGTAACCAAATATGAAAATGCTGGGCTTAATATTGATAAAGTAATAGATAAACTTGAAAATCCAATTAAAATTGATGATATAAAAATAGAAAATCGAATTGACATATCCATAAATGTATACTCTATTGAAGATTAAGGTAAGAAATCCATGGCATATCCACTAAAACTAACAAAAAGTATAAAGGATAAGCACATAAATTTACTTTATTTCTTAGATGATACAAACTCACATTATTGTTGCATTAAAGCTTTATCAGGGTTAGTTTCAGCACAAGAAGATAATCATAAAAGTAAAGTATATATATGCGATATGTGTTTTCAATTCTTTTATTCTCAAGAAAAATTAAATAAACATACTGAAGATTGTTCTAAAAATGAAGCTGTAAAAATCCCTTTACCATAAAACGGAGAGCAAATAAAATATAGAAATATAAAACACTATGAAAGTCCCATTCACAATATATGTAGATTTTGAATCAATTCTAAATAAAATACCAACAACTAAACCAAATCCAAAAGAAATTTATAAATGTAAGCTAGTCAAAATATATCCAGTTTTAACAGAAGACGATATCGATAATGGTCTTTAGAAAGAAATACCTAAAGAAAGATATAATCTTATTAATTATCAAATAAATAACATTGATTTAAAATTGAATGACGAATCATATACAATGAAACATCAATTACACGAAGCATCTGGGTTTTGCTATTATATTGTATCTGCTTATGTTGAGTATAAGTCACCAGTTGTTTATCGTGGCCCAGATGTTCATAAAATATTTATACAATCAATAAAAAGAGAAGTAGATGAGATTGGTGAAATATATTCACAAATTGAGCCAATGCACCCACTAACAAAAGAAGAAAAAATATAGGAAATCAAAAAGATGTACTGGATTCGAATGTGAATATACAGAGGAAAATAAAAAAGTACATCATCATTATCACATAAGTGGAAAATTCATTAATCCAAACACAACAATTGTAATCTATAATTAAAATTACCAAATTTTGTACCAATTAATTTTCATGACTTAGCTGGTTATGATGCTCACTTATTTTTTAAAGAGCTAGGATTTGATGATAAAATATATATAATTAATTGAAAGTAATGAAGCAAAGTTTATAGCTTTTGGGAAAAATACAGAAAATTTAAAAATGAGATTTATAGACACATTAAAATTTATGGCCAGTAGTTTAGATAAATTATCATCTAATTTAAGTAAATATCAAATGAAACACACACAAAAACATTTTCCAGAAGATCAAGTTGATTTAGTTATAAGAAAGAGTGTTTACCCATATGATTATATGGATATTTGGAAGAAATTTGAAGAAACTGAACTTTCACCAAAATGTGAATTTTACAATAAGTTAAACGAAAATAGTATATCTGATGATGAATATGAACATGCAAAATGTGTATGGAATCAATTTAATATAAAATTTCCTTAATACAATGATTTATATTTAAAAAGTGACGTATTATTGTTAGCAGATATATTGGAAAATTTTTCAAACACATGTATATATTTATATGATTTAGACCCTGCATGGTATTTTACAGCACCAGGTTTATCATGGGACGTAATGATAAAAATTACTAAACAACCACTAGATTTATTACATAACTATGATATGATTTTAATGATTGAAAAAGGAATTCGTGGCGTTATTTCACAATGTTGCAAATGATATGTTAGAGCAAATAGCAATTATTTGGAGGATTTTAATCCAAATCCAGAATAGAATTATTTAGCATATCTCGATGCGATTAATTTATGTGGTTGGGCAATGTTGCAGCATTTATATTATGGTGGTGTCGAGTGGGTGTACTATGCATTAAATGATTTAGACTATTAGAGTGAAAAAAATATTACATTTGGAGAATGATTCAGAGTATGGTTATATATTAGAAGCTGATTTAGAATATCCACAAGAACTACATACTTTACAAAAAGATCTTCCATTTTTCTCAGAAAATAAGGTAGTTCCAAAGACAAACCAATCTAAATTATTAACAATTTTAGATAACAAACTAAAGTATGTAATTCACCATCGCAACTTGAAACAGTGCCTAAATAATGGATTAAAACTCACTAAAATATATATAATATTGATGTTTGATCAGTCTGATCGGTTCAAGAAATATATAGATTTAAACACAACAATGAGAACTAATGCTAAAAATGATTTCGAAAAGATTTGTATAAGCTCATCAATAATTCAGTGATAGGTAAAAGTATGGAAAATATTAGAAACAGAGTTGTTGTAAAACTAGTATCAGATGCTGAAAAATGTGAAAAATTAGTAGTAAAACCAAATTTCAAATGAAGTACTATATTAAATGAAAATCTTGTGGCTATTCACATGAATAAAGTAATGTAAAATTTAATAAGCAAATTTATGTGGGCATGTTAATTTTGGACATATCGAAAGAATTAATGTATGATTTTCATTATAACATAATAAAACCAAAATATGATGATAAAATGGAACTATGTTAACAAGATACTGATTAATACATTTATAACATAAAAATAGAAGATAAAAAAAGATATGTCGATGATTGAAAAATTTGATACAAGTGATTATCCAAATGGCAATATCTATAATATGGCACAAATAAATAAAAAAGCTTTAGAAAAATGAAAGATGATTGTAATGGGAAAATAATTAAAGAATTTGTTGGTTTACGAGCAAAGATGTATGCATATAGAGTTGGCGATCAAGAAAAGAAAAAATCTAAAGGTGTGAAAAAATATGTTATCAATAAGAGAATTAATTTTGATGACTATAAGAAATGTTTGTTTGGTGAGGAAATTCATAATAGAACAATGAATTTTGTAAGGAGTGAGAAACACAAAAAATATACAGTCGAAGTTAATGAAATTGCATTAAGTCATTGTGATAACAAGAGAATGATACTAGAAAATAAAATTGATGCACTGCCATATGAATATCAATATCTATAATTTTTTTTAAATTTTCTACTAGTGGTGAAACACCACTAGTTAATTCTTTATAATTTAATTAATGAGAGGTGCGATGAGTTTTATATATAATCATATGACGAGTTCAGTGTTAGTGAATCACCAACACTTGGTATACAAAAATTATTCATCACACCTATTTCCGAAAGAAAAGTTTTATATTATATTAATGAGAGGTGGTATGCAATTTACATACCACCTATTTCTGAAAGAAAAGTCTTATATTTTACAGATATTAATGGGAACCTAAAACATGATGCACTTTATGTTTTCTAATAAAATAGCAAAATTTTAAGCATATTTAATTTCCAAAACAACATCGATATCAGAACCATCAAAATCAATTAATTTACCATTTTTGTCTCTAATTTATAAAACAATGTTATTAAATTTCTCATTATTGATTGATAAAAATTGGATATGGGGGTTTATAAATAATATAATCTCTGATTTATAACACAGTGTTACTAAATTGCTCATTATTAATTTAATACAAAATTGTGTATGGGGACTCATAAATAATATAATCTCTAAAACCAAGCATAGTTTTTGTGGAAAACTAGCAATTATATTAGTATCCAAATGGTTAGATTCGTCATATTTTTTAAACATGCTATAAAGCAAATTACAATGAAAATTGATTTTATTTTATATGGATTAAAATTAGGCAATTTAGTGCCCACGACAACTTTGTCTTTTCCAATAGTTAATTTTCTTTCAAAATCGATATCAGACAAACGATCATCAAGTTTAATATCAAACTTGGATTTAATTGTTATTCTATTTTTCACATTGTCTGTTGTTATTTAAATGTTGTTTGTTGAAAATGGCTCAATTAAATTTATAGCTTCTTTCAAAGATTCAACATCATATTGGCCTCTGGGAATATATGTAACAGCATTTTTATCAACAACAGGACTCACTTTTTCAATTGTAGTTATAGTATTCTTCTCCACATTTGGAGTTAAAGATTTCGCATGAAAACTAATTAATGCTATCGATTTATCTTTATGAATTATATCATAGTGAAGTTTTTTCTTAAGAATGGAACTATTGTTTGTTAACTTGAAAACTTTATTACTATCCATTAATTACAAAAAAATACTGTAATTAAATGAGAAAAGTTGACTGGGGTGTTGGTGTTTTAATTTCTGAGGAAACTTCCGAGAATAAAAAAAATAGTGAGTTATTGCCCGATAATGTACGCGGTTTGATAGTTGATCCTAGCAACAGCGGAAAAATAAATTTGATGATAAATGTTATTTATAATATGGGGTGGTTTAATTTTATTAAATTACTTGTTTGCTCTAAAAGTTTGAATCAACCAAAATATATTCAATTACAAGATAATTTTGAAGTGATATCCAAAAAATTTAATTAATAAATGGCACATTTTAAAAATATTACTGATGAAATTAATCCTTTAGATCAATTGTACTTCAGTAATGCTATTTTAGATAATCAAGATATGACTCGTGAATATTTTACAAGAGGACGACATAAAAATATTTATGTTTTCTATTTGGCTCAAACTTATTCCAGAGTACCTAAACAATTTGTAAGAGACAATACAATTTTTGTGAATATTTAGACAGGATGATACTAACTTAAAGCATATTTATAATGATTTTGTTTGTGGAGATATGCCTAATAAAACATTTGTAGAAATTTGTGCAAACTGTTCAGGCGAAGATTATGGTTTTATTACAATATATATGAATAGAAAAATTAATGATGGTATGTATAGAAATAAAATTAAAGGTTTTATTAAATTTTTTAAACTTTTTGTGTATAAATGAAGACTTCTATAATTATTCTTGCTGTTACAAATATAATATTTGCACTATCAAAAAAAAAACAGAATCAGACAAAATTTATTATCAAATTTTTAAAGAAATGTGGTTTTGCAATATAAGGTGATGCAAATTCGCTTTCAAATATTGATACTGAAAAGTACGAAACTTCTTTAAGAATATATCAAGATTATCACAACCTCTCTTCATTTGATGGTAAACTCAATGAAGAAACACTTAATTTTATCAACAAGCCAAGATGTGGTGTTAAAGATGAGATCATTGCGGACCTTTCATCAACAGCAAAATTGACTAAAAACTCATTAAAATGGAATTTTGCATATTCAAATAAAGCAATTACAATTTTAGCAAAATAGGTTTTTAACATTTGGCAAAAACACACAAATTTGAAATTTGTTTACGATACAAATTCTTCAGATATACGTATATTATATAAACAAGGCCTACATAATAATCATAGGTTTTGCGGAGTTTGTCCTTATACGTTATATCCATTTGGTAATGCATTGGCTCATGCATATTTTCCAAATAAACAAAATAGCCTTGCTGAAAATCACATCAATGAGCAGGAATATTGGCATAATGATGGTAAAAACACTCCTGAAAGTAAAATTAATTAACTAGCAGTTTTGATCCACGAAATTGGCCATGTATTAGGTCTTTAACATATAAATGATAAAAATGCAGCCATGTATCCTATTCTCAACAATGATTTGGTTAGTTTGCAACCACATGATATTCAAAATATTCAAAACTTTTATGGGCCAATACTACAAAATAATTTTAATGATGAACCATTTGATTTATGCAAAGACGAATATACATAAACAAGTTTAATTATTGATGGCGAATTGTATATTTTTTTACAATAAAAATATTCGGACAAAAAGTTTGGGAGACAAGAAAATAATCAATAGGCCATTTTCAATCAGAAATTGGTTTCGTTTTCTACCGACCAATTTCAATAATTTTTTTTTTATATTCCAAAGGTCATCAGGTGAGTTAGTCCTGTTTGTTGACGAAAAAAATATTATGGTTGATTATCCTAGTAGTGTTCTTATCCATAAAAATTCGCTTCATTTGGAATAAGAGATGAATATAAAATAAATGCTGTTTTTAATTCATATTCGGGGAAAACTTTTATCTTTGTTGTATTATGCAGAGATAAACAACGATTCCAGATAAAAAAAAAAGCATGGTCTAATTAGTGAGAAATTTCCTAATTTACCAAATATGTTAGACTCAGCTTTTAGATGTACAAATGATATATTGCATTTGTTTAGTAATTAAACTTTCATGGAATATAATGAATTTACATAAAAATTTACCATAGTTGGGAAAAATAACATTTCATTGTTTGGTATAAAGTGCGAATCCTATCATGAAATTATAAATAAAATGAAATATATTGTCAATGGCTTAGTAAATGTAACTTCTTTAGGAGCTATATAGTTAAATAAATTTGGTCTATATTCTTTAATATTAATTTCTTCAATTTTTCGAACTTCAGAAGTTACCCATTTTTAAATTTATTTTGCTTCTTTTTCAGAATAAAAAACAAGGGAATATAACCCATTAATAAATATGGTATGTGGTTGCATATTTGAAGGAAGCCCAATTTTCGGGCGCCCTCTAATATTTTCAAAATGTAGCTTATCTTCAGCATATACATGGTTTTGAATAGCATTTCTAGGTTTTTATCATATGGAGAAATGGGTGTATGTAAATCACATACACTAGTCAACTTTCAAAATAGTACACGTTTTGTTAATGAATTTGGGCTGTTTCAGTTTCTAGCTACATATAAAATGGAAATGGCTGAAAAATTACAAGACTGGCTATTTATAGGTAATCTTTGTATTTCACGAATATTCCTATTTATAGTCACGCCATCATCATATTTAGATATTTTATTACTTTTTATTCTAAAAATCGATTCATCAACCCTTGCAACATCAAAAGGCTTATGCTGTTAATTTTTTAGCTGCTATAATAAGAGCCAAATAATCATCAGGAAAGTTGAAATGAAGAGCATTTATTTTATAAACGCTACAATTCATAAAAAAAGTAAAGAAAACTACATCTGGCAGGTGAAGCATATTGGTTTTTTAAATCCCACCTTGCTGGTGCATAAAATATTTTTCTTCAATTTTAGAGTCAATGAGTGTATGTCAATAATTCAAAATGAATTTGTTTAAATCTTGCAATTTATCTGTTATATATTTATCGAGATATTTTTTATTGACCGCATCATTTCCATCAATAGGATCTGCCAAATTATTAATTCTGCGATTTTGAATAGAAACATATTCTGTTGTGCAAACAAAAACTTTACTTATTTGATCTCATAAAGTAGAAAGAATGGTATTATATTTTGTTTCTACATATGTTTTTAAATTAGAAACACTAGTGTTGTATTTGGATTCAACATCATTTTTAATGCATAATCAGAAACAATAGTTTTATATTTTGAATCTACATCGTTTTTTAATGCATAATCAGAAACAATAGTTTTATATTTTATTGTAGATAATTTTTAAAGCATAATCAGGAACAACAGTTTTATATTTTGAATCTACATCTTTTTCTAATGTCTGTTTTCCATTATTTATTCGTTTTATATAATCAGCAATAGTGTTATTGAATTGTAAATTTATATCTTCTTTTAGAGCATAATCAGCAACAATGGTTTTATATTTTGAATCAACATCCTTTTTAATGCATAATCTGCTATATATATATATTATTGATCGCATCTTTTTTATCTACAGGTTCGCCTATATTAACAATTCTTCGTCCAAAAAATGAGACATAAAATTTTGTAAATTCAAAACAAGTGCTCAATTCGCTTTGTAAAGAAGAAACACTCGAATTGCATTTTGAATCTACATATGTTTTTAAACCTTCAGCAATATTGTAAAAGTTTATATTTAAAGATTCGAACAATGGTTTCCCGAATATATCTGTCATTTTATACCACATAAATTGTATCGCGAATCTTAAATTCTCTCGAAAAAATGTATAAAACAATTATACATAAAAGTCCACAGATAACTGAATCAAAATCTGAACTCGATCATCACTGTAATAAACGTTATTGTTTTTGAAATAATTAATTAAATTATTAGGAATATAGCAACCAAATGAGTTAAAATAACAAATATTAATATTTTCTTTAAAATAGCAAACCCAGAATAAGTGCCAGAATTTGTTGAAATGCCAAAATTAACCTCAGCACATTCGTTTTTGTGTATAATTTTTAGCAGTTCGTTAATCATATAAACATTTCTTAAATTTTTTAAATTTCTTTTTCTTTTTAATATTTTTCAATATCGATATTAGATAAAGGAGCTAATTTTTTTTGCCTTCCTCTTTTTTTTCGCAACTGCACCACAACCAGCCTTGTTTGCCATTGCTAAATTGTGTCTCTGTTATTCTTCTAATTTTTTTAATTTTTTGTAATTTTTTTAGTTTGTTCCACAGAATTGTAAATTGCACTAGCTCCTCCAGCTATTGCGCCAAGAGCTCCTAACGCTGCAAATAACATAGGTAAAAATTCTTCATGGTGTAAACCATTGCCGGTTTTTTATTTTAATATTTTTTTTGAGTATTGACAATGGCAAGGTTAGCAAGAAACCTTTGTCTTCTTTTAATGTTTTATTTTTTCGCTCAAGTTGATCTTTTGTTAAAAATGTATCTATACCCAAATCTCTTAATTGATCAATGGGTATATATACAGTTAAGCTTTTTATCTTCATTTATAAGTAAAAAAAAATTAAATAATTAAAAATTATTGAAATATTGATAAAAAATATGTATTATCTCAGATGCGCAAATCTTTGACCGCCTGGAGTTTTGAAAATTGTAAGAATAAAAGATATCCGTACAAAAAATTTCTAATACATGGAAAAGTTTTAATACTCCAACATAATTTTTTTTGTAAACATAGTTAAGGCAACTGCTGCAGAAGAAATTTTTTCACCAATCGGAGTATTTTAATCTAACATGATTTTTCTGCTTATTTTTGTAAATTTTTTATCTGCTTCATGCCTAGATTCTAATTCTTTCTGATCTCTATAAGCAATATCACGAAATCTACAAGCTTCATATAGTTTATTTATTCATGCATCTCCTCTTTCTAATCTTTCATTTAATATTATAAATGGTCCACAATAATTATATTCTGGAAAATGCATTTCGGGCAAATTGAAATTATTTAGTGACCAGTTCATAATGCCTTTGCCATGGTGTTCAGAATTCCAAAATGAGTGCGGAATAACATTTAACACTCGTATTAGACATGGAATTCCTTTCGTGGCATTCACAATAAAACCAGAAAATTCATTATTTAGCATATTCATAATGTTTACTTTTTCCTTGTAATAATTGCTATTTCCAGCATTTTATTCACCATGAATAATTAACAATCTATCGATTAATTTTCTAACATACTCCATCCAAATATATTCTGTTGGCAAATTATTGAATTTTTTATACCTACACCAGATTTAGAAGCATTTTTTAAATATATTCGTGATAAATTGGTTTAATTATTTCATTATACATCCAACCTATACTCGAAGCTACACTCATAGTCGGATCATAATTTTGATATGCTGCATTTGTTAATAAAACAATTTCTGCATAATTTTTATAGTCCTCACTAGTGAATTTATCTTCATGAGTGGATTTATGTACAAGATCATAATTTTTACTTTTTGTTAACAAATTAGTAAGACCTGTTGTTAATTACCATTTTTTTATCTTTGACAAATAGAAAAGTGCCATCTATTTTTACTTTTGTATCTCCAGTTTTAAAACCTTGCCCATCTTCTCGTAAACCAAATTTATCATTAATAACACTGATATCTTTAGAAATATATTTTCCGAGAAACGTCTGCTATATAGGCGGTAAATTTTTCAATGGTACAATTCCCACTTGATCTTTAAAATTAGAAGATTCTTGTTCTGCAAATAATTCTTTTTCATATGATGTTTCTTCTGGTGTTGGTGGATAATCTAAATTTTTTTGCAACAGGTAGTAGTGCTGTTATTAAATTTTTATTTTCTTCACTTACTTGTTCTACTTTTTTGCTAATATTTTGTATTTCTAGAATTAATGGTAGATATTATATATATATATATATATATATATATATATATATATATTCATATTCTACCTCAGGGTTCTTTAAAAATTTCTATACTTCTCGATGAGCAATTTCACTCGATGAACTCACTCTGGATCCTTCATTTAGGTTTTTTTTTTTACTTGTAAATGAGTTATAAAGGCATTGAGAGTTTTGAGAGGCAAACTTTTCCCCCAACTGATCAAACAAGGGAATTTGAATATTTACAATAATAGAATCGAGTTTGATATGCCTATAGGAGATGGTTTTTCTTTTAGAAATGGTGCTTATGTTTTGGAAACATATCGCCTACTAAAAAGAGACAAAGTTGGAGATGAGGCAAAATACGGAAAACTAGATAATATTGATGTTTGTTCTAATTTTTTTCCATTTCAGTTTTCTAGAGTAGAAATTTCAACTCATGGACATATTATTGAAGCTGTTGATAATCCAGGAATGACTTCAAAATTATGAATATTTTAAGAGTCTACTGGTGTTGATAGTAAATATCAAGTAAAATCTTTTCGTAGTGATAAAATAAATTAAATAATGTATCCGTTAAGATACTTATTTGGCTTTATTCTGGATAATAATGAAGTTTACTGGAAAGGTGGTAATAAAATCACTTTTTAAAAGAAATTAATCTGATAATTATTAATTGTTTATGAAACTAAAAAAGCAGATGGTTCGGTTGATAAAATTTATGCTGATCCAGGTAAAATTGTTATTGAAAAATTATACATTTTGTGGCCTATTGTTGAATATGATCTAACACATCAATTTCAATTAAATAAAAAATATATAAAAATCCTGAAATTCATATTGGTTTTAAGTAGTGGCAAATTTTAGAAAAAGAAGTCCCTGCTGGGGCAACTATTTTTAACTTTGATATAAAAGATCAGTATAATAATTTGCAATTTGACATGCCTGATTTTGTAATTGTGGGTTTACAAACTAATTGAAATAATCGTGCTGGGCTAGATGTGCATGCTTCAATGTTTGATCATTGTAATTTAAGAAATATATATTTATATTTTAATGGTAGAAAATAAATTTTTTCAAAAGAAAATTGGAGTCTAGATATTGAAAATGATCTTTGCCTTAAAATATTTCTGGCTTTTAATGGTTTCAGAAATTCTAGAACAAAATTTGATACTATATATAGAAATATGAACTCTCTTATAAGCCAACTAACTACAAACCATCATGGCGATATCAATTATTATTCATTTTGGGGACGAAGACCTTTATATGTTATTGACTGCCTATATAGAAAAAAAACAGTAGTAGTTAAACATTAAAAAAAATAAAAATTAGTGTCGATTTAAAAATAGCTGTTGAGGCTAATACAATTTATAATGTCGTTTTAATTAGCCAACGAAATTTAACTTATGATTAATTGAATGAAAATATCACTAAAGATATATAAATTATTAATTTTATTAAATGGATGATGTAAACGTTTTACAGAAACAAGAAATTGTATCAATATTTTAATACAATTTTTTAGACTCATAGTTGAGCGGTTGAATTTACAATTTTGGTGAATTTTTGATCGAATAAAAATCTTTTTTTTTCTAATTAAAATCTTTACATATTATCACTTTTTATAAAACATATAAATTTCTAAATATTATAAATGAACCAAATTATAGATCATTTAGAACTTTATGATATTGGACATGAAATTATAAAAACAGTAAACTTTTATTGATAAAGTATTGGACCTTGTTCACTTCAAAATTATTTTTAAAATCTATAAAAGTGATTTAAGATCAAATAAATTCTCTGATTTTAAAGAAGATGTTTATGGTTTGGATTGCTGCAATGGTTCGAATTACGGATTCAGTAAGCGCTATGCTTAAGATGTTTTTTTATTTTTAAGTTTTATAAAGTCTTATTGGGTTTTACTTTTGTTGAATAAAATTTATAGATTACCGATTATATTTTTTTATATTTGCACTTTATTTTTGCATATTTTTCTTTATTTAGATTGCTTACTTGCAAAATTGATATTTTTAGAAAACTTGAAAAATTTCTTGTTAAGAGAGAAATTAGCTTGATTTTGAGGTGAAATTGCGTGAAATTCGAGGAAAAACCATGAAATTTGGGTCAAAATTTTGCGCTCAATTTTCATTCATGATTTTTTGGGACTGAAATTCGACGGAAAAAAAATCTTGATTTTGGGGTGAAATTGTTCGAGTTTGCAGTAAAATTGCTTGATTTTCGATGAAAATGGTTTTTTTTTTTAAATTGAAAATCCTGCTCGGGCATTTTTGGAAAAGTGGTAAATTTACTTTATTTTGGGGTAAATTTGCTTGTTTTTATAATGCTTAGTTTCTTGAATTATCAAACCGTGAGTTTGGATCAAAAAACCTTGATTTTGGAACAAAAACCCGAGATTTTCGGTAAACATGTGAGGTGGTCCAGAACCCACATTATATATCTACTTACACAAAATGTCCCGTTTCAGGCCACGCCCAACTTCCAATCCCCACTAGCATTTGCTTCGTCCACACGACCTTTTAAGAGCGTAAAATTTCTAATTATGCTTCTTCTACAAAATTTCACAATAGTCCTTGGGGAAGTAAATTAATTAAAAGTCCATGCGGCGCACCATAGCATTTTCCAGAGTCCCGACGACTAATTTTCCCTACTTCTTTTCCGCAACTAAGCGGGAATTTCTCAATGTCCACGTGTTCCCCGGCCCAATACCAACTGTAACTTTTGTAAATCCGCAATCATTGGTGGGTAGAATTTTCATAAGTGCCAGAAATGTTATAAGTTCACTCACACTTGGCCCAGAAAATGTCTAAGTCCTATACTGACGCTAACACGGAAATTTCAAAGTCTCTACTACACGAGTACTACTTGAAGCGGAATCTTACACGTCCGAACACTCTTGGCCCAGAAAATAACTAAGTTCTCTTCTGCAACTGATGCGTAATTTCCAAAGTCTCGACACTAGTGGCAGCTGGTAGCGATCCTAACTCATATCATTGCAAATATATATATTTTTAAAATAGGCACAGTGATACATATATTGCGTACGACAGGCTTAAGTAAGTGTAGCTTATGTAGCTAAATACAAAAAATAAGTGTTGTTGTTTGAAGAAAAATGTATCTTCGCCCGATTTGTAATGGTCAACATACTGTGGCCGCTGGTTCAGATATAATCACTACCACAGGTACGAATTTGTTTTAAGTTTGTTTAGGTTATATGCCTTCCTACCAGTACCTACATTATGTGGTACATTACACGAGACGACGAGAGATAACACAATAATAATAATTCTACCTTACTAATGATAATAACTTAAATATATTAAAACAAATATTTTGAAACCCAAATACTAATTTACATAACCTACAGTAAGTACAAAATTCATGTCAAATTTAAATTAGAGGATGAAAGTGGTAAATCTTAATTAACATATTTGTAAAAAAAAATCCATTATCCTGTCAACCTGTACGCGCTAACTGGCAATGTATATTCACCTTACCAAGTAATCAAAATTTTATGGCATTTTTTTATATGTTGCGAACATGATTTATGTATTTTAACTTTGGCTCCCAAATATTTTAAATCTTTTACCCCATTAACAGTCCATGCAAGATTATTAGGTTTCATTAGCGAAAAAAATTAAACAAAACAACACATTTCCAACTTCATATCCGCACATCCAGTCCGCGAAATTGTATGTACTTACGTCGAATTTTCTCGTATACGAACCATTTACTACCTTGGCTTTGTTGTTGAATTATATTTTACTGTGGCCTTGCTGGTCCCAGATTCTGTAGCTCTAGTTTATTCTCGTAATTGAAAATCTTTGTTGTAATAAGATTTAAAATGTTACGTTCCCAATTAATAATAATTTACAAGTTTACACAACACGACATTAACAACAATTCAACCCTGCTTCTGACCGATGCTCATAGCTCATCATTAATCAACAACAAACTTATTCAGAGTGTTACACACTATATTTGAAGTTCATGCGAGTTTGAACGATATCTACAAATAAATAATATTCGAGATAAATACATGCATTGTTAATAAATGTGTTTGACAACTGCAAAAGAGCGGAGCGCAAAAGCATGCTTACAAAACATGTTTTTTGGTAGCTTTGTCAAGTTCCAGGAAACCATTTTTTTGTTTGAGCAGGGGCGCGCCCAACTCTCTCCGATCTACAGCATGCGATTGGCTGAAAAGAGCTGAGCCCCTGAAGTCTTCCCTCCCTCCCGTAATACCCCTAGTTAATTACGGTAATCTCTCTCTACTAGCTCTACCCACATCGGCGCGAAGAATCTGCCTCCCCAACACTCGACAATTCCAAAAACATTTCTCTCGTGACAAGAGTCTCGTCCATCTCAAAAACATTGGCTGCGAAATAACCTCCGTATTCGTATGCAGTATTATTTACTGAGTAGCAGATAAGTAGAGGTATGTGTTCTGAGATTTTATTAGGAGGGCTGCTCCCCGCAACAATACCTCACCATCCGCCACTGCTCGACAGACGAGTATTACTTGAAGAGAAATTTACTAAGTCCCACACCTACCATCTCCGAGGAAACCAGTACTTAACTTCATCGCTGTAGTCAGCTTTTCTTCTGCTCTGGGGCAGATCCACTCGCCAACTAGAGACCCGTACTCGGTGCGCCAACCAAGACCTCGATTCTAGCCAGTGCACGCGTATTTACACAGCTCCTCATTCCCTCCTCGAGCCTACCCCTTCCCAGAGACCAGCGCCGCCTATACTGGCGATCGGCGCTCCATCTACAATTAAGACATTATTTTCAGCCAGCGCGCGAAAGCCTTAGCCAATGATAGCAGGTCGGTGCCCGTCAAGACTGATTCCTGGTCATCCCGCAACCTGTAGCACACAAACACTCGGCAGGCTAGTCCCACCACCATGGTTCATGCGGTAATGCTGTAACAAACCCACGGAATTTTTACAACTGATCACTCTTATTACAAACCAATGACTAGGGATTGGAAAAATTCGCGAGTTCAATGACCTGTAGACTAGACTCCACAGTCATGTGTATACTCGAGCCTCAGATGTTTGTTCATTGGCTGCTGCCCCATAGAGTAGCCAGAGTTACTTCACACCTGGCAGTATGGCACTCGCTACTTATGTCCTTGCAAGTCTGCTATTGGCTCAGAGCCGTCCAGGGCGTGGTTAATAAACTGCGATCCAGCTGCAATGTGAACTTTAGTGTACACGTGTTTGATGTCTATCTTGTCCTGAAATGAACTCTCGAAATGTTCAAATCCCTACCCATGACGAACTCATCGTCACAGTATATATATATAATATATATATATATATATATATATATATATATATATATATATTATATATATATATTATATATATAAAATTCTTGACTACAGCATACCTGGCTTGCATTCTGTCGTGTCTTGTAAATCTGCGGCGTTTCCGTGCATTTATTTGTTGAGTTGTCCCATTTTGTTATTACTTATTTTGTCAGTGTTATACTAACTTTTTCAAGCAAGTTTCTAGACTGCGTCGTTTTCTATGTGTTATCTTTTGGTTGTGTTTATTAACATACTTTTTCGTAATTAGTTACTGTTCTGGTTTTGAATCTATTCCCTCTTGGAATTTTCCATTATTATACTCATCTATTTATGTTCTCTTTCATAGGTAACTTGTCTTATTTAGGTATTTTTTCGTGCTCAGACCGGTTTTTTCCATGCATTACCTGCATTGCAATGACAAATGTCCAAAATTCACCGTCTAGTCATTTACCCCCATTACACCATTCATTCAAAGATCATGTTATGCATCTTCTTATTTGCATTATGGAAAGGTAAACCCACCACTTTTAAAAATGTGAATCTTATATTAATATGTAATTTGTTCATAATTTCTTTTTCGAGAAGAAATCGGTAATATTGTGGAAGTGAATATCAAGGGTGCATTGGTCACTTCTTGTAGAAGAACTGAAAAAGTGAGTGTAACCACAAATACCTTGGACAGCCTTTACTACAGTCTATTAGTGGTTTCTTCACACTTTTTGAACAAAACTTTCGAAAAATCACATCATGCGTGACTTGTTTGAATGTTTCCTAATTATTTTATCTATTACAAACTTGTATACTTCTGGTAAAATAAAAATGCCTTATTTTTTGTTCAATTAAAATTTAATTTATATTTTCTCTAAATTATAATATAATATTTGATATCATTAAACACAGGGAGAAAATAGGTGTGATAGTAAAAAGTAAAAAAATAGCTGTTATGCAAAATCTTTTTACACTGGGTGCACACGAATAAGGTGGGTTGTCCATTTGGTGCAATCTGTTGTACTCGGCTAAGCTTTCTTTACATGAGGCGGAGGGATATCTTAAAAGTAGATGTAAAGCAGAGGTGCAGAAATTTGGAAGTAACTGTTGAAGAACTATAGTTTGGTGTGGATGTTGTGGGCAGGTGCTGGCTAGCGTGCTGGTGCCGCTGTGCGTGCTGGTGTGGGATACCTTCTACTTCCTGGACGAGCTGGTGTACAACTACGTGACACTCATCCCTATAGTGGTCGGCGCCATCTCTCTAGCTCTTTTCGTGCTGTCCCTCGTTGGCATCTGGGCCGCCGCCGTGGGCAGCGCCAGCTCCTTCAAGATTGTAAGTATAGTACATTCATGGTTACTTACAACTTTCCCGAAGCCTTGCTAAACTTCTACTTTCAGGCCTCGTGCCAACAAAGATCAACCAAGACTAGAGTACCGTGGAGAGATTTTGGCGGCTCTTAACAACAAGGTCTTGAGACTCGATGAGAGTGAAGTGAAATGAGTATGGGTCAGTGTCGGAATGCAAGGGTGGGGGAAATGGGAGATCCCCAAGAAAGCTCACCGAGCAGCGGCATCGTACGGCACGATTCCTACGAGCGAAAATCCGGGGTCGGCCCCGCCGGGAATCAAAATCTGTTCGCCTTTGTGGGAGGCACGTAGTCTGACCTCTAAATCACAGCGGCCCGAAACAAGATAAAAAAATTACACCATAAAGACAACACAGCGCATTCGTGCACATTCGGGGGCTGTGGTGGCTGAGCGGTTAGACTGATCGCCTCCTACCAAGGCAAACTGGGTCCAATCTCTGGTTGGATCACTCCAGATTTCGCAAGTGGGTATCGTGCCAGACGACAGTACTATGAAATAGTTGGTTCACTGCCAGCTGGATACTGGCTGTGATACTGCGGGGGCTATATTTGATGATATCATGCCAAAACCTCCTGCTCTGTCATTCCTCATCAGCATCAGCCATCTACAATTTCTCTTTTTTCGCTTTTTTCATTTAGAATTTCTCTTCTTTCATCTTGCTTTATCATCCCACCTCGGAACTTCATGCTCTTGCACTCCGATTAGCTTTTGATGCTCTGTCATGGCAATGTTATTTTTCTCATGCTCTGGCATTCCTTCCTGCCTCTCGTCCATTCTATCCCTAGGGAGTTTTCTGATATTCCTTCCAGCCTCCTTTATTTTGCATGTTGTCATTTCCTCTCTCTCTCTCTCTCATGCTGTTCATGCCCCTGTCTTGGAAGTTCCCTCATCACTGTCATATGCTGTAGGTGGCTATATGGAATTCCCACCCCCAGTTGCCTGCTGTAGGCGACCATCTGTGATTCCCACATCCACCAACAGAGTGTGCTAAGCCATCTTTCATTACCACACCGGCCGCCAGTCTGCTGCTGTAGGCAGCCACCTTTGACTCATGTACCTGCCACCAGAGTGTTTTAAGTTCTAACGTTCGTGCCTAGGAGCACTTGTATTGGCACAGCCATTTTGTGCATGTGTTGGATCACTCATGCTTGCAGGGGTGCACGAGAATTAGGGAGGTGAGTTCAAACAGTGGCTGCCAGGAGCGTTGGGAATTTATGTAGTTGTTTCATAACTCAAAAAATGCAGGAGGCGTGCAGTTTCGAACCGACCACCCTTCGATCGCCCATTCGGCTTCTATACCATACAACCACCATTGCATTGGAAGTGAATCACTCCTGGTTTCTGGCTGTGGAGCCATTGCTTGTTTATAAGAGTTATATTGTAAATACTCGCATCGGCCTACACACTCTCCAGACCCTAAACTCATTGTCATCTTATAAAAACTGCAGGCATCTCGTATGTGCGCATGTAAATGCTTCTTATGCGTGTAAAATATATATAAAAATCAATAGCATGAAAATAATACAGTCGTCCTAACAATCTGAGAAAAGTTATTATATATATTTATATATATAATTATGGGCAGGTCGCATCTCTAAATAAAAGTTATATACATTCATATAGAGCCAATTGCACAGCAGCGTACGTGTCTTTCGATCACACGTTCACGCATGTCTCTCCAACTTGTACATGAATTAGAGAGTGTACACACACTGTTGTACCTCCAAATTGTCTACACTCGCACAGTACAGGACATAGCTGGCACTCGCACATGCACGAGAAACAGTTCGTTCTTACAGAGGCAACTGCACAGCAAGATACAAGTGTGAGCAAGCTCACTTCTGTATAAGTAACAACCAGCCATGGGATTAGGTCATATACATAAAATCAAATGCGCTGCAGACTCAAGCGTGCATGTACCTACAAAAAATTCCCCAGCAGCTGATGGTCTCCAAGCCCTATTACTAAGGTATAAGTTTTCCCACAGGAGCAATAGTTATAGCCAAGAAGCCAGCTGTACTCCCCCAGCTGAGATCACAGAATTAAAGGGTTGCCCTACCATTAACACCGATAACTGCCAACCTGTCATGCCAATCCAGAATAGCGGGAGGAAGGGCAGTGGACAGCACAAAATTTTTTTAGACACAGCGAGAATAGTGTCTTCCTTCACCCCGATGTATATATCCACTACTCTGTAACACAAAGCACAACCTCTCCAATATGAAACCTTACAGGACACCTTCCAGTACCGCGGACGATGCTGAAATTACTGAAATTACTGAAATAAACACACAATAAAAAAATCCATATATATATATATATATATATATATATATATATATATATATATATATATATATAGACACACACACAGTATATAAAATATGCACAAAGTGTCGCCACTGAAGCATATATATATAAATCCTCCTCCTGCTCCAATACATGGGAAGGATCCTTCCCCCAACAGAATACACACATGTGTGTTCACGACCCAAGCCGTACACACACCTGCCTGACATATCAAGGGCAGGAAATTACAAATACAAATCCACCAGAGTAGAAATACTTTAATCCTCCCTCTGCTTCGTGGTGTGAGAAGGGAACCCCCTACATCAGCCTGCACACACACACATCCCAGGACATACATGCACCTTCCTGACTTCAAGTACACTTAATGACAAAAACAAAAAACACAGAATTGTCATAAATAATCTTAATTCAAACCCTCTTTTCAAAAAACGAACAGTAGGGTGCATAAATATGCATTTAGAAATATATCTCTCTTGAATTGCCTGTGTTCCTTTACCCACCTGCCTGAATTCAAGTACATGTAATTAAAAAAAAAAAAAAAAAAAAAAAAAAACAAGAATTATTTGAATAGACTTTATTCAAATCTTTTCTAAAAAAAAAAAAAAAAACAGTAGGGCAAATAAAAATAAATTCAGACATCCATATATATATACATTATATATATATATATATATATATCTCTTGTAATGTTAGCATTCATTAACGTATCGGTAAATGCAGAGTGTTGTATCCAGCTGTTGTGCTGAGGACTGAAACAAAGCAACTTCACAAGAATTCGATTGCCTGACCGTCGAATGACTTTCTCAACAAAATAAATGTCTGAAAATCTTGTCAGCTGTACCTCCAGTTTATAAAATACTTCTCTGAGTACAGTTCCATCCATATCCTCAAGATAATAGAAAATAATAAGCCCTTTGTTTGTAATGCTGAATCCTGACAATGCTGTATATTTCCACGCTCCAGTCTCGAGTGTATGATTTTTCAAACAACCGCGATATTCTAACATAGTTACCAACCTTCACCTTAGGCTTGTATGTTTTCAATTTATTCTCAGACTTGTACACAACTGAAAATTCGACTCTCATATAACAATAAATGAAAAAAAAAAATTCAATTCCTTTATTTTATACAGGAAATCTCTATTTTGAATCTCTGAGGAAACTACACGTTCCTACCTACTCTGATATCAAAATATGTTATCCTGCATGATGGCCAGGAGGGCAAGAATTACAAATAGTTTAACAACATTTTAGGTATTTAAATGTGTGTTAAATACCCAGGAGTACCGATTTCTGACGATACAACTACCGTCGCGAAAATCTGAACAATTGAACCCCCTCCCAGGAAGGAGTATTCCAAAGTCTGGCCAATCAACGGCCGTGGATTTCCCCATAATATTCTATCATTTTTAAATTATAGCATAACCACCACTTCCGGAGCCACAGTTCCTGCCAATGCTCCAAATCCGGCCACGTATACGTCGCGTCTGCAGCGCTTATTGTCGAAGGCTGGCTTACTAACTCCTTCCATACAACTGGCAGTTGTGCGTGAGAGCGCTTATCAACCGTAGGCCATGTCCGTTATTCTGGTGACGATTGCTGCTTCGCGTGACGTCTACTTGCCAAAGCAAGCTTTTTCATCATAGGAAAAAATGTTCATGTACACTGATTGTAGGCCTGTTTCCAACGTTGAAGCGTTGAAGTAGGCAGAAAAATGGGAGAGAAGGAAACATAATTTTATGAGGCTGTTCCCTCATCGTCCCCACCCAAAGTGATACTAATAGTGAAGATTCTAAAGAGATGTAGGGAACTCCATCGTATTTGGCCAAAATTCGGGCCAGGCCCCGGACCACCGCCAACAGGAATACCCCAAAAGATGGGATGTTCACCACATGCATCCTCCAGCTCCATAGTCCATAACATTACAGAACAGACCCAAAAGACAAATGCAAGCAGTATGGTTCCCAACAAAGCAATAGCACCAACAATAAAAGATTTTTTTTCTCAACTTAATTTTCTCATGGTGGCTCAGACCATATATTCTTTGTTTACCCAGATAACTGATAACTGACAGAAATTTCCTGTACAACATAATTACACAATAAAACATTACAACACAATGAAAATAACTTACACATTACAAAAGACACGAAAATGAAAACCCTAGTGAATTGAGCACGATTAAACATATTACAATCTACATGAAAATGGAAACCCTAATGAAATGAGCATGAATTAGAAAATGGCTACTACTGGGCATTTCCCACAAAACACTTCTGAAAATAAACCCATAAGAAGTAGATGATTGACGAGATGGTTACAAATATAAATTTCAAAGATTTATTTATCTTTATCTTACAAAATTCTTAACTTAACCTAAACTTACAAATTCCATTTCAGTGGTTTTAGGAACTGTGTTCCTCTATGAAGAGGTACTTAACTTAACTTGGGGGATTTGATCCTTGGCATGGCTCTCAGGAATACTAACATCCTCTAACAATATCATTACAGGGGTTAGAAAACATTTAATTCTGAAGAGACCAGAAACTTAGGTGCTAATTTTGAGCTAAACTTAGCTGCTTTATTGCTCAAAAAGTAGGTCTCAAGATATATCTTATCACCAACATTGAGCGAAACTGTTCCACTATGCTAAACTTTCCTAGAAGATAAATGTGCATTTTTTTTTTTTAGATTTTGCGAAGCCTCATCCTAATCTTCCTTAAGATCTTTGTGATGTATACTATCCCAATAAAACACAAGCAGTCCGCAGGAACTTATCAACGGACAAAACAGCTTCCCCCCAAAAAATAACTCAGAAGATACCTTTTTCATTGCACTACTTATGATGTTATTAAATGCCAAAGATATCTGGTATATATTTCAGTCCCAGTCCTTACCAGTACGGTTTGGAATACCCTTAAGGCTGCTTTCAAATTCTGGTTATACCATTCTACAAGATTGGCCTGTATATAATAAGGGGTGATTTGAACTAACTTAATTGCCAATGAAAAGGCTAAGTTTTTCATTTCAGTAGTAGGTTGCATTATCAGTCATCAAATGGACAGGAGCCCGAAAATCGGGAAGAGCCCTTGACTAAGCAACATGCAAATTTCTAGATTTAATTGTTCTTAATCAAAAAAGAAACACAAACTTACTGATACAGTCGACAGCGACCAATATAGAAGAGAATTCTGATTTGGTCCTGGGTAAAGACTCAAAAATATCCAGATAAAGACATTCTCAAGGGAGCCACGATACCGTTGCACTATAAGGACATATTATTTTGGCATTTCGAGGTTTTGCATTTGGCAATCCTCACATTCTTTGACAAGATTTTCGACCTCTTTTACTAACCCTAACCAAAAATACATTTCCTCAATATGGGCAAACAGTCTCCAATTGGCCCAGATGACCACCAAAATAAGTACTGTGTTAATAGTGGTACATTCGTCCACACAATACTTGGTGGGGTAAAAATTAGAGTACGAGTCCTAGGATCACCATGATCAATAAGGCCCTTCCTGACCACATAGTGTCCTCCCTTCCCAGTATAAATTTCTCCTTTGATGCTGATGCATTCAGGATTAATTTCTTGATGTTAAAGAAATTTAAGGTAAGCTTTGGGGAACTCATTTAAAACCTTAACCAGATTCACATTGGGATCAACTACTACATTTATTGAATTCACATTAGAAACTAAGATTAAACTTTTGTCATTTTCAGTTACTCGGATCTGCTAATCTAGAACCCCAAAAGTCACTTCCTTAACCACTACTACTGCATCAGGAGTATCCTTACTCCCCACTTCTTGAACCACTTTTACCTCATCAGGAGTATCAACACAAAATTCCTCCGCATCAAACATTGTAGACAAAGCATCTGCTACTTCATTGTCTACCCCTTTGATGTGTTAAACATGGAACCGGAAACGAGTCAGACGAACTAGCGATCGAACCAACCTGCTTGCTGGTTTATTTGTCTCTAAAAATCAGCTGGAACACATGGTTAACTATATGTAGTTCAAGTTCGCTAGTTTCTAGATAGTCACAAAACTTTTCCATGCAAAATATGGCATCGAGCACTTCCTTCTCGTATGCAGAGATATTCTGTTCGGCAAGAGTTATAAGTCCACTAGCATTCGCTATGGGAACCAGATGATTATCATCCTTTTGACAATGCACTGCTCCTAGCACATTTACAGCTGGCATCAACTTGCAAAATAAATAGTTGATCAAAATGAGGCAAACGGAAAACAGAATGCATTGACAATTTCTCATTTAGTTGACCAAATGCATGGTCCAGCTCATCTCCCCAAACAAAATCAGCTCCTTTTCGTTTGAGTGCACGTAATGATTCAGAAATGTGAGCAAAGTCGGGAATAAACTTCGAGTAAAACCCGACCATCCCTAAAAACCACCTAACCCCCTTCAGGTGCTTAGACACAGTGAATTTCAATATAGGTCTGATCTTCTGGGGATCCATAATCAGCGTCCCGTCAGAAATGAAAAATCCTAAGTATCGAACATGCGCTGATGCCCAAGTAACTGTACCAGGGTTTACCGTGGGACCATCTTCCCTCAGGACAAATAGAAAAAGTCACAGATGTTTTACATGATCCTCAAATGTGTTACTACAGATGCACACATCATTTAAAATGGCAAAAAGGAAATCATAATGAAACTTTCCTAAAATTTGAAATGAAATTCTCGACATGGCTTGTGGTTCGCAATTCACTCCCATGGGCAATCTACACCACTGATGCTGCACCCAAGGTGTTACAAAGGCTATTATTTCTCGTGACTCAGAATGCAGCTCGCACTGCAGAAATGCTGAGTTCATATCAGACACAGAAGAATCTTTGCTTGTCCCACAAGCTGAAAAACTAACTCGATAGTGGGCAAAGGAAAGGGATCTATGTATATTTTTTTTAAATAATCCGGCCGTAATTATAAATTACATGATATTGCCCCGGGGATTTTTTCGTCAATCAAAAGCCTGGGTTGGCATACATACTGACAGATGGCTCTAAAATTTCTTTATTTTGTAATTCTTGAATGACATTTTTTTTAAATCTTTGCCTTAGGGGGAGAAACACAATAGGGAGCAGAAGAAGCAGTTGCAATACAATAGGATGATTAATTATAGTATCCTAATTTCGTGGTAACCGTATCCGCGAACTTGGCTTGTAACTGAGCCAACTTACTATCCTCATTTTGATAACAAGGATGAACATTTATTACCTGACAATTAAACCTTTTCAAAATAATCGTCACTGTTTAACTTTTACAGAATGCAAAAACAAACTCTCTGTTTGCAATAAAACACGCTTGTGTTTTCCCCAAAAAAATTTATTGCTATAATAATTCATGGCTAAGGCCTGGGAGAATTCTAAATTCATACTTTAACAACAATTTTTCGATTTTTATGTTGAAATATATCACCCCACCATTTTCTAAAGAAATCCCAACTTATTATGTTTTCTGTACCTGAATAAGACTTTTCTGCATATTTTTCAAAACGTAGGTGCAAAATGCATGGCTAATCAAGGAACAAGTGGCCCCTCAATCCATAAGAGCTGCTACTATCACCTGGTCGGAAATGATAACAGGAACTTGCAGCAAACCATATTTACGTTCAAATCCTAAACTATTTGTAGAATGGCTCCTCACTACCCATACTCTCCGGGGTCATTTTGACATCGTATGTCCCTTTTGCTTCATAATATCAATAACAATAATTTCCTTCCACTTTACTTAAGTAACTATTTTCGCATTAACTTTCCCTGTCGGCGTATAGCAGGTAAGAGTCCGTATTTTGCCACTACTAGCGCCGTCCTCATGGGTTACAAAAAAAGAAAAAGAAATCCTATGGTAAAATTTTTTAGCCGAATGATTCATTTTATCACAAATAATGCAATACATAGTTGTTATCCTTTTACTGTCTTCCTTCCTCACCGTTTTCTCCTCACTACTTTCGGATTCGGTAGTACAATCCATTAACTTCTGCTCTACTTCCGTAACTAACGACAAGAGCTGCTTTAAAGTAGTGGGGTTTTCAACGAAAGCAAAACATCGGCAGTTTTCAGGAAGTGATTTATAAAACATTCTTTGAGTAAAATATTCTTCTGCATAAGGATATCAAAGCACCCCTACCAAACCCATTATTTCCTGCAGAAGACATTGCATATTTTGCTTAGGAAGTTGTTTCCTTTCCATTAAATGCATCCACATTTTCCGACAGCTACATCACTCGATACCTGTTTGACACAGTTTTTTTTTAATACACCAAACCCCCAATTCCCTTCCCTAGCCTGGAAAAAACTGGTTGCGTAATTTCCAGAACTTTAAAAGTTACAGCTGCGTATATTACTGCCCCAGAACAATAATTTTAAGATATAATAGCTCGCAATGTCACAAAAAATTTAACTACAGATTCAAGTTTTACATCTACTAAAACAGGTACTTTTTCAGACACTTCAGAAGGAATATGTCTCAGTGATTTCAAGACTGGGTTGGACTTACCCACGATGATTGCGCAGTCGGTGTCCCCCCCTCCCCTTTTTTCTCATCGATACTCCATACCAGGGCATGCGATTTGATTCACAACTCAGTAATGGCATCAAACCTCACTACGGCCTCCCTGGCTTCTGGCAACAGTTGAGCAATAGCTGGTTTTGCTAAGCTTCTAAATCCAACCTGTCGTCATGATTGTAATTAGAAACAACAAAACACACACTAAAAAGAACAAAGTCCCAAACCACTGTAATGTACCTTAAATTTTCCTAAGTTTTTTTCTTCTTCAAATTCTGCCTTTCCCTGGAAGCAAAGCAAGTCATGTGTATATTCAAAGTCACATAATGAAAACCAGAAATCTGCAAAACTTTCATATATAGAAGCAGAGTGCACAGGGATTCTACCGCGCCATCCGTGGAAGCGGGGATTATACGCAGACCTTAAATTCACTTTTAACAATATAACACACAAGAAATGTTTAAACAGAACTATAACAATAAAAGGGTTTCTTGTTTTAAAAACATAAAAAAAACGTATAATGTCCTTTGCTACACCTTTGCATTTTATTTATGTGAAATTCTCCAAAAAAACTTACACAGGAAAGTAGTGTATATATATATATATATTTAAAAGGCACAATCCAGTCACCTTATATGTCTCGAGAAAAATGAGTAGTAATATCAATACTGATACTGTGAAATTAATTATCATATGGACGCAAAACATTCATACATGTTACCACATTATTAAAAATACAAATGATCATTAAAACTCTCTCTGAAATCCTATAAAGGTCAATTCGCAAATTTTCTAACAAATTCTCCACAACCTTGTTTTATAGTTATACCTTCTAGAAATGTGACATTAAATTTCTCTCTCTCTCTCTCTCAAACACTAGTATTTTTTCATGTGACTGGCGCACATCTAATTTTTATATCATAAAAAAGACTCAATAATTCCTGTGCTATTTCTACTCACTTTAAAAACACGTATTTCACAAATTTAATGTATCTGAAAACAGATGATAATGCTATCATAAAATACATATGTTTCACTTTACTGTGAAATGTCCACATGTATAAAATTTGTCTTTTCAAAATACATAGGCATTTTAACATTTTAAGAATTATTTTTCAATTATAGCAAATTTACATGACTAAAAGTAGGTGATTTTTCACTCAATCTTAATTTGTACTAATTTTTTTTTTTAATGTCTTAAATCTGTCATTTTCCTTACAGACATAAATTACTCAAAGTAAAATTCGGCTGTCATAAAACAATAAATGGGATTTATTTTAAACCTTAATTTAAAACAGGAAATCTCTATCTTGAATCTCTGAGAAAACTACAAATCCTTACCTACTCTAACGTTAAAATAGGTCATCCTGCATGATGACCAGAGGGGTCAAAATTACAATTAGTTTAAATAATTTTAGCTACTTAAATTTGTGCGGAACACCCAGGAGTGCCGATCTCTGACGATACGACAACTCCCATCTCTTATACAGCGAAAATCTGAACAATTGAATCTCCTTCCAGGAAGGAATATAAAAAAATCTGGCCAATAAACAGCCATGGAACTCTCCATTATATTCTATCAAGTTCAAAATTGTAGCAAAACCAACACTTCCAGCGCCACAGTTTCTACCACGTGTTCCAAATCTGGCCACACACACATCACGACTGCAGCACCTACTGCCGAAGGCTGGCCTACTAGCTCCTTCCATACAGCTGGCAGTTGAGCTTAAGTGCGCTAACTGGCCGGAGGCCATGCCCGTGGTACTGGCAACGATTACTGCTTCACGTGATGTCTGTTTGCCAAAGCAGGCCTTTTCATCATAGACCATCACGTGTTTGTATAATGCAGATATGGAAATCATTAATTATAGTTTTAAGGTGGATCAACAATTATTTTGCAGGAAAAATGGTTCATGTATGCTGGTTGTAGTCATGCATTACACACATAGTCTTCCATGCCACACCGGACATTGTAGCAGGCAGAAAAATGGGAGAGAAGAAAACGTAAGTTTATGAGGCTGTTGCCTCATCCTCCCCTTCAAAAATGATACTCCCAGTGAAAAAACTTAAGAGACGTCGGGAATTCTGTCGAATTTGGCCAGAATTCGGCACAGGCCCCGGACCACCACCATCAGGAAGACACCAGAAAAATGGAATCTTCACCACATGCAGCCTCCAACTCCATAGTCCGTAACATACCGGAACAGACCCAACAGACAAGTGTAAGCATCAAGGTGCCCAACCAAACCATAGCACCCACAACAAAAAATTATTTTCCTCCACTAAACCTTCTCGGGGGGAGGGTGGGGGGTATCAGACCATACACTCCTGGTTTACCAATGCAGATATAAACAGACAGAAGTTTCCTGTATGACACAATTATACAATAAAATTCTGTGAAACAATGACAATAACTTACACCTTATCAAAGACATGAAAGTGAAAACCCTAATGAATTAAGCAAGAATTACCTTCTTACAATCTACATAAAAACGGAAACCCTAATGAAATGAGCATGAATTAGAGAATGGCTACTCATGGGCCTTCCCGATTAAACACTACCAACATCTGCGTATTGCACAAGCAGACCATATACCATATGCCATTCGATAAAAAAATGCCATGCAATTCCATCCCTAATAAAAATGGTCAGGTTGGCTGAGCGGCCAAAGGCGTCTGATATAAACACTGGTTCCAGTAAAAGGGAGCATGGGTTCAAATCCTCGCACCTAGCAATTATTTTTTCTGTACACTACTTGACTACATAATTAATCGTAGGTTCGATTCCCATTGAGAGTGCATGTTGACATGTCTGCAGACATTCGCCGGTCCTACTGCCCATGAAGAGACTAGCATGAAGTCATACCCTGGCTCCTGCACTCATGTACCGACCGAACTTTTTCAATTACAGACAGCAGTAGGTACATTGCTTAGCCAATAGGAATGAAAAAAAACAACTAATTTATTGTTCGTGTATTTATTTACATGCATAACCAAATAATACACACATACATATATCTATTGTATCATTCAATAAATCCTCTGGCTCAGAGTTCATCAATAATGGCATGTACACTATCTACCAAAAAGTAACTGAGCACCTATGAAGATAGGTAATTCGGTACGTCAGTTGACTTGTGTTTCACAGCCTTCGACATAGGACCGCTGGTGTTTGTCCGTGGTAGCATGAACACAGAGGCCTATTGTAACATTCTGGATAATGAAATGCTCCCAACATTGCGGCGTTTTTACGGGATGGACCCATATTACTTCCAGGATGACAATGCCAGGTGCCATGTTTCAATGGCTACTATGCAGTAGTATGCAGACAACAATGTTCGCCGATTGGACTGGCCCACCCAGATCCCCGACCTCAACCATATAGAACATCTTTGGGACGAATTGGATCGCGGTGTGAGGGCTCGTCAGAAGCAGACAAAATCCATTACTCAGCTCATGGAATAGTTGCAAAAGGAATGGCGACGAATCCCCATGAATGTCCTGCAAACACTCGTAGAGAGCATGCCAGACAGGGTGGCTGCTGTTATAGCCGCAAGAGGCGGTCCTACGAGATTATAACGGGGTAACAACCACAGAGCAAACATTGTGGACAGGTGCCCAATTACTTTTTGGTAGATAGTGTATCTCTCCGATGACAGAAATATAGCCAACCCTCTGTGACGAAACCAACAATGGAAGTCTATCAACTAGGTCATTGGTGTCTTCAGAACCATGTGTACGCCTTTGACTGACAAATGTCGTCATCAGTAGAATATGCATAATCACCAGCAACATGTGTACACTTTTACTTTGCAGTTGTCGACACATCATCGTCATCAGTAGAATACACATCGGCATCACCAGTAGACTTGGAGGTCACAGATTCGTTGTCGGTGTCCTGGGTACCATCTTCGATTTTCACTTCACATGTTCGTGGTGCAGGTCTAATATGTACAACTCGTGATGATCTGTCTGGTTCATGCTCTGCAGCACTTATAAGTCCTTCTTCGCACACATCATGCTCTGCAACACTCATATTCCTTCTTCGCACACATCATGGTTTGCAGCACTCATCGTTCCTTCTTCACACACATCATGCTCTGCAGCACTCATAGTTCCTTCTTCGCACACATAGTGCTCTGCAGCACTCACAGTTCCATCTTCGCACACTGGTTTGGAACACCACGCAGGCCCACATAATGTTATAGGCGCTCGAAAGAATGTTTTGGTACAAGACGAATCAGCAGGAAGGCTAGCCTTGTCGTGCGACAACACATGCTGGCGCATGCCAGGCAAATGTGTGTTACCTTTACATATACCAGTGTGTCTCTTGATATTATCGACTCTTCAAAATGTAGCACCACACATATCACATGTTAGTATTCTGGAGGTCGATCCTTTTGTAAAGTTGCTTCTCTCATGGCGACGAACCATGACAACTTTTGTTGAAGATCATTCCACAGGAACAACACTGTTTTCCAGCCATGGAGGCAGTTACATCCATAGAGGCATGCTCTACGATATACATAATATCAGTTTGCACCATCTTCATGCAAAACAAAACGGAAATTCGTCCCACAGCAGGTTCATGGGTATAAATAAGTAGTGACACTAATTTCATCAGTGGGAATTAAGCATTTTACGAGTCGAAGTAGCAAGTCTTTCACCCGGCAGGCTGACCTCTCACTACAGCTAACTCCTCACTGCAGCTGACTCCTCACTGCAGCTGACCCCTCACTGCATCTGACCTCTCACTGCATCTGACCCCTAACTGCAGCTAACTTTCAAGACGGGTTAACAACTTTGTGTGAATGACTGTGGGTGTAGTATGCCCTCCTTTCTACCGGCCAAAGCTATGTTTCCATCTGCTCTGTAGTGGAAGGAATATCATTATGTGCACCCACCCCACCTCTACAGTGTCAACCTGACACGAGTATCAGCTTGAGAGCATGTGTCTTTAAATCGTGAACATGCGCATACATACTTCGATAATTAACATGTCAGACAGCGCAGGGTTACAGGTTGCAAGATGACTTCTCAAGTCAACACATCGGGCAAACTGTGATGTACACATTTCGCATGTGAACACAGTACACTCTGGATTCTGATGACAACTGGTCTCGTGCTGTCTGCAGCTGGTTATTTCAGAAAAGGTCATATTACAGTAGCAGCACAAATATATGTCCTGTTCCATTATCATCGACGAGCATGGTATCCACAATGTTCACTCTTCACAGTTCGAACAGCAACTGTGCCAGCCAGCCTATTCCGACATGTATTAAACCACTATGCATGTGAACCTAACATGAGTATCAGCATGAGAGCAAGTGTGTGACTTATCTTGACCTTCACCCAGCAGGCGGTTGTGTTTTAAGCCCTGGGCTCATTCCTCCAGTTGACAAGCGCCTAATTGCGAAGTGACCGAAACGAATTCGTTCTCAACTGTACATGATCTATCATATGTAATGTCCAACGGAACCTTTCCCCATGTACTCTTCTTGCAAATCTTCTGTATACTGGAATATACACTGGCCGCAATTTCGAGTGTGTTAAACAGAGGCACATTCATTGTCTCGAAGGCTTTCCGACTAAATTCATCGTCCTGTGGTAGTTTGGTATATATGCATTCCAACCACATATTATATTTTAACGCACCATCTTTTTCCACATCATCTGTAAGTTGATATACGATACTCTGCTTCATTTGCTTAAGGTATGTACAAATATATTTTGCCATGTCGGATGCGACGTACGTCTTCATTATACCACGGAAAGCGGATTCCTTCAGGTTGAACCATTCTCATTGGGTGAGCTTGTTGCAGGTGGTGGGGTAGCAGCTTCCTTTTCATATGTACAGTTCTTCGTAGAGTTGTCACTTGTCTCACGAAATAGTTTTTCCTGATAGTTACATATTTTGGGTCGTGCTTAGACTGGAACGCTTCCTGTTGGTTGATAACATGTGAACTCATGTTTGCATCTATAACACTGGTGACTGAAGAGTCCCTAGTTCGACTTCATCGAACATTGATCGGGTTTCTCACGTTGACATGCATTGGATATTTTACAAAATGTCCTACCACAGTAGCATCACAAATACTCTGATGTCTACAGAGAATCGTACATGTCCAGGATCGGTGTTGCCCATTGTGACGGTGCACAAGTATTCAATATAATAGGTGCAGACCATACTCTTCATACTTGAGGAGAATATCCTGCAATGTTCGGGTCCAATGGTGAGCGTGTATCAGTATCCAATGCGGACCTACAGTGCTTAGCAGGCATGGGCGAGAGTCCATCGCACGATGCAAGACATTTTAAGCTATCATGGCGTCCAAATTGAAAATTGCACTGTTCGTACATTAATGAAGAATGCTTCATGTTCATAGCACACCCAGGCTCATGTCGACGAGCATGGAAGCTGTTGGCATATGACTTCTTGCAGAACCGGCACAAATGGTTGTCTGAAGTAGTTTCCATCGTCGCTCGAGTCGATGTTCACTCTTCTAATAACAGCAACACACTAATGTTTCCACCAATCCCACATGCTGTATATATACACATTTTTACATTCCATCAGTAGGAGGTAAGCCTTTTGTAGACATGTATTTAGTCAGTCCTGTCTCTGTTACTACACTGACATGCAGCTGCAAGTTAGAAGCGGAATTTCACATCATGACACATACTTTACCACTGGCCTCCTTCCAACACAGCCAAATCTCACATGTCGACGTGCAGTGTTATTTCTACTAAAGAGCTTACCACAATAGCGACATTGTTTCCGCCCTGAAGGAACGCTCAGGTCACAAAATGATGGTGTACCACCACCATTCGATACAACAGGCACCTGGCCGCTACAGGTTTGTTGCGTAGCAGGTGCACGGTCTTTACACGTGTTTTTAGTATGCAAGTTTAAACTGTCTATACGAGTGAAATAACGGTGACACTTATCACATCGATAGTCTGTGCGATATGGATTCAGCTTGCATTTGTGCTTCATATGTCTCTCTGCACTGGTGATATGTGCAAATGTTCTGTTACAGTAGTTTCAAGGATGTCTTAGGAGTTGATCCAGCCATTGTTTCTGCTGTTGTGTCCTTTACTAATGTTGCTGGGTTTTTTTTTTCACAGGTATCTTCCCTTCCTTAAACTTCAGTAAATAGCATTTGGCTTGAACAGGAAGGAGTTCTTTGCATGTTGCAATATGTCATTTGAAGTTATCACATCGTCGAAAATGCGATTGACACTCTTTACTATACACATAAGCACGCTTCATATTGAGCGGACACCCAGTCTCATGTCAACGTGTATGGCAGCTTTTAGAAAAGGTCTTCGTACAGTAGCAGCACAGATAGCTTTCCCAAATATTTACCATCGACGTGGTAGAGTACAGTCTCCGTAACCACTGTTCACTCTTCGAAGTCTGCATGGGAACTGGGTCGGTCTACCTATAACTAACATATTACTACTTTAACCACTACTGCTACTAAGTTTAAAAGAGAATTAATGGTGTAGGTTGGTGTATAACCACTGCTAATTGTAGGCTTGGTACATGGGCACACACAGGCCATGAAGACAGAAGATGACCACCTGTAAATACAGGTCCAATGCATATTACGTATGCTAATCAAGACCAGAGAGTCTGGCTTGTACGGTAGAGTAGCAAATGCTTTCCTTATGAACCGATCAGAATGAAACCATAAAATTCAGATCAGAGCCAGAACTCACTACACTAGCAGTGGAATGTACCAACCCAGAGCGAACAGCTATCAACTCGTGAATCTGAAAGGTAGCCAGGCGGTCCATCGATGGTGTAGGCAGCTGAAGGCCACAGCCGCCATCTTGGGCTAGAGCTTCCTACTCTGTCAATCTGGTCCAACATCTTGGCTAGTGGTGGGTGGCCATGTGGGCGGCCAGTGCGCCGACGACGTCCATTTGCAAAATTACGGCTGGTGGCGGGTAGCCATCGAAGCAGCCAGTACACCGACGACGACTGACATTTTTTTATAAGGATGAAGTCTGAATGGCAAATCTCGGAAGTCGCACTGTCTAACAAAATGACAACAGATGGCCGGTGGCCAGAAGTCAAAATGTGGGCGGCCATGTTGGTGGCCAGCAACCATGTGCAAAATGGTGACTGCCATTGGTGGGTGGTCAGAAGGGCTGGCGACCATGTTGGCAGCCTGTACAACGACGACAGGCATTTGCACAATGGCGGTGGTGACTGCCGGTGGCCAGCGGCCAAAAGTCAGAATGCGGGCGACCATGTTGGCGGGCAGCAGCTGGTGGGAAGCAGTCAGAAGGGTCGTGGTGGCGGGCGCTGGCTGAGGGTGACCAGAATTCTGAATGCCACCCTTGACCTTGACCTTTGCCCACAATTTCGAACTTAGAAAATTTTACCGCTAAAATGAAAAGAAGAATAATTTTTTTTTTAGAAAATCTTTAATTCACAATGCCATGGCGGCGGCTTCGTCGTAGACGAAGCCGAATTCGGGGGCTGGCCCCCGACTTCAGTCTATATCCTCTCACGAATTGTAACCGAAACATCAAAATTAAAATCCTCGACAACTTGCTGGTGGATGGGCGCGAACTATAGTCCTCTATCTAGATAGGCCGATGCGCTGTCCATTACACCACGATGACAGCGTTACAGTATCAGTGAATGTAAGTGTATTACAGTATTATTTTTATCCGCCCCCCCCCCCACCTCCAATTAGGTGTTGAAAATGCTGAAGAGATGCATGCATCGTAAGGTAATTTTCCCACCCATGTATGTATGGGATTTTCCACTACCATGTACGTGAACTTTACTCCAGAGTGCGGTAATTTTACCTTACCTGTAAGGAAAACTATGTTTCCCCCACAAGTTTGCGAATATTACCTTACACTTGTCAGGTAATTTTACCATAATTTTCTACAGCGTTGCAACACCTCACCACACCCCACTGAGCCAGATGTGTGGTAAATTTTCCATACTCTTTATGGGTTACATACTTTAGTTACAATTGATGAAGTTTACTGAAAGAAAAAAAATGTCACGGTGTATAATTTGCGCTGTTACAGTACACTTGCTCGCTGACGGTGGTTCTGTTGGGGAGGATGCTGTGGTCGGCTGTGTCGTCCAATCTCCAACTGGATTTCATCCTCGCGTTGGACACTGCTATCGCCTGGTACATGGAGCATCACCAGTTCCAGCCGTCTGTCATGGACAAAGTCCAGTGGCGGGTGAGTACTGTGACAGTTCTCTCGCTCGCTTGCATGTTTCATGTTGTAGCAGTCTTCTAAACCGTTGGTTAGGTCTTCTTGTGCTTGGCCTGCACCCTGCTGGACCTTGACTTCGGCCTCGGTCAGCCTGATGTAGCACTGGGGGCCACTGGCCGGGGGTATCCACAAGTGCCATGGGCGACGCGTTCAGTTGGGTTCACAATAAAAAAAATATATGGCTTAAGAATTATGCAGTAAGTGGTTATCTGGCATACGGAAACACGTCTTCTGTATTTACAGTTTCCAATAATGTTTTAATTCTTAATTACAGCCAATGGAAAAAGGCGGCAAGCCTGTCATGTTTACTTTTTTTCCTAACCTACACTACGAAAATGTTCGGAAATATACCATACCAGTGTATACGTTTAATGAGAAGGCAGGAATGGTAATATTTCCCCTTATACAGTCAATGTAGCGTACCCTACATTTGCTCAGGAAACAGTCAAATGCATAGGGAAGTTCCCAACTTTGTATAGTAGCGTTGCTAAACATTCCTATAGTTGCAGCCTGATGTGTGGTATTATTACCATACAGTGTATAGGTTAAAAACTTCCATTACAGTTTAGGAAAATTATCAGAAATTTTTTTTACAGTGTAACTTCGTATATCACAGCCATATTTAAGCAGATAATACTTCAAAGTCAGCATTTTCTATCAGAGAAGTTTAATTTTGTGAACAAACATAATCGTCAACATGTGCACACACATGTATTTTTAATATTTTTTTAGACTTACGTAAATGTAGATAACAATTTCCCTCCAACAACACCTACTGCTCTGCTCTGATTGGTCGGCTCCTCACGCCGTTCACTTAAGATATAAAATATAACTATTTATTTTAACGCTTAAGGAAATCCCAACAACATACACGATCTGCTAAGTTCTGTTGGAAACCAATGCATGTGATAACACACTTTCGTTTCTTCTTCACACTTCTTAACGCATAATGTAATGCTTACACTGCTAAAAAAAAATTGAGATGAAATTCCCTTACATGTAAGGTAAAATTACCTCTTAAATGTAGTGTCAATTTACAAAACACTATTCCCCAATCGTACGGGAAAAAACACCTCACAAAAGCAGGGGAAAAAATCCCATACAAGTAATGGAAAATTTACTATATTGTATAATAAAATTATATTTAAAATGATCCCGGAGTATTAGCAAAGTTAATTTTTTTATTACCTATATCCTCAGACGAACAGTAACCAAAACCCAACACTAAAATCCTCGACAGCTGCTGGTGGTGGATGGGCGCCAACCATTGTCCTCTATCACGATAGACCGACGCGCTAGCCATTACCCCACGACAAGGTGACAGCATCAGTGAATATAAGCGTTGTTTCTTCCGCCGGTCTCCCCACTTACTGTTGAGAATGATGAAGAGATGCACTCGTCGTAAGATAATATTCCCATCCATGTATGGGATTTTTCACTACCATGCACGTGAATTTTACTCCGGAGTGCGGTAATTTTTTCTTACCTGTAAGGGAAACTATGTTCCCCCCACAAGTTTGCAAATATTACCTTACACTTGTCCTGCCCCGTCTGCCCGAGCGGCCCGTTATTCGCAGCTTGTCACTGCTACGACTCACTAGGTACTGTAGACCTGAACATGGACGAGTAAACTACTTCGGAAGTGACTGACATTACCTTGGTGTTTGGTGAAGTGAGAGGCAGCGGCAGGGCAGATGCCCGTGTGTACAGCCAACTATATCCTGCACGACATCAGCCCAACCACCAGACATTCGCACACCTTACACGGCGGCTACGAGAAACAGGCACGTTTCAGCGTCGATGTGGACCTGGTCGACCGAGAACCGTCCGCACTCCGCAGTTTGAAGAGGCGGTTTTAGGTCCGGCGCACACGTGCGGACAATGTCCGCGCGGCGCTGCTGCGGCACCGCAAATGCGTTCCACGATGGGTTGGCTTATACACTATCGACCAAAAAGTAATTGGGCACCAGTGTAGACAGGTAATTCAGTACGTCAGTTGACTTGTGTGGCCGCCATACGTTGCAGGCCGGTGTAGAACCAGTTGACAAGGAGATGGTACGAGGTACAGAGCTATCGGACTTAGATAAGGGTGTGATTGTGGGCTGCCATCTCAGTAGGCTGTCAAGCCGGGCGATTTCACGGAAGGTAAACCGGCCCAAATTAACGGTTGCATTCGTCCTACTTACGTGGAAGGCCGATGGGCATTGTGCAAATGCTGCACGTTCTGGGCGACCTCCAATCTTGACAGACAGAAATCGCAGAACCCTGAAACGTGAAATTGTCAAAAATAGGGCTACCATCCGACAGGAGTTTCATGCAACAACAGGAGTATCGGTTTACATTGGAACATTGCGTACGGGGCCCATAGACTTGGATATTTCGGAAGAGCAGTTGCACATAAGCCCCATATCACAACAAGCAATAAAGCTCGGCGACTCAGGTGGTGTTTGGACCATCGCAACTGGACACACAGAAACAATGGAAATCGGTTCTGTGGAGTGATGAGTCAAGGTTTACATTATTCCGGTCCGATGGACGTGTATGAGTGTGGCGTCTACCCGGGGAACGGCTTCTGCCGGAGTGTATAGTGCCAACTAGGAAATTTGGTGGTGGTGGAGTGATGGTGTGGGGCTGTTTCACGGCCTTCGGCGTAGGACCGCTGGTGTTTGTCCGTGGTAGCATGAACACAGAGGCCCATTGTAACATTGTGGATAATGAAATGTTCCTAACATTGTGGTTTTTTACGGAATGGACCCGTGTTACTTCCAGGATGACAATGCCAGGTGCCATGTTTTAAGGGCAACCATACAGTGGTACGCCGACAACATTGTTCGCCGATTGGACTGGCCCGCCCAGAGCCCCGACCTCAAACCTATAGAACATCTTTGGGACGAATTGGATCGCCGGGTGAGGGCTCGTCAGGCGCGGCCAAAATCCATTGCTCAACTCGTGGAATGGTTGCAAGAGGAATGGCGACGAATCCCCGTGGATGTCCTGCAAACACTCGTAGAGAGCATGCCAGACAGGGTGGCTGCTGTTATAACGGCAAGAGGCGGTCCTACGAGATTCTAACGAGGTGACAACCACCGAGCAAACCTTGTGGACAGGTGCCCAATTACTTTTTGGTCGATAGTGTATGTAGCAGTGCACACAGAGGCGCCGCCGCCGCGGTCTATGTCTGTACGTGTACATCGGGCCTTAGAGAATGTAGGGGACAACGCTTCGATGAGTAGGCGCGCGGAGAATGGATGCATCGCATGGCACAGTATGTCGTGTCCTCCACGAACAGCTGCTGCTACCATACCATGTGCGTAGAGTGCAAGCAATGGGGTCAGCAGATTACCGCCCTCGGCTAGACTTTTGCCGGTGGTTCATGCGGCATTGTGCAATTGATCGTGATTTCCCGGCTCTTGTAATGTTTACACAGGAAGTTTTTTTATAACAGTCGAAATGTACACATGTGGGACGACGTCAACCCACATGCAACTGCAACGAGAGGCTACCAGCACCGCTTTGCCATTAACATTTGGGCGGCATAGTGGGGGACAATGTTATTGGCCCATTCTTGCTGCCGAATCGTGTGGCTGGGTTTCAATATTATGATTTCCTGCAGTTCCATTTGCCACAGTTACTGGAGGATGTTCCGCTCGCTATCGGAGAACATATGTGGCTGACACGACAATGCACCGCCCCATTTCACAAGGATTGTGCGTGACTACCTGAACACAGCCTATCCCGCTTGCTGAATGGGACGGGGTGTGCCCCATGCTTGGCCACCACGCTCCCCGGACCTTATGCCATTGGGCATTGGCTGTGGGTATTTCTTAAGGCGTGTGTGTACGAGGCACCCATGGCATCTGAAGAGGATCTCTTAGCGAGGGTCATGACTGCCTGCGATCACGTGTGAGACACACCAGGAGTGTTTCAACGCGTCCGCCAGTCAACTTTGTTGTGATATTCCACCTGCATAATCCGGAATGATTGCTGCGTATGGCCTGTTGTGCTGACAGTGCCTTCCGTACCGATGACTGGGCCCATTACGTACCTATCACTATCCGAAACACCGACTGCATTGTACATCGTAATTATCCAGTGCAACCAATATGCTGTTGTCTTCGTTTCGACCCTATGCTGCACAATATGCAACCTACACAGCTACGTCACACTTTGCTGTAGCACATATCCTAACGCTATTCTGTAGTTTGAGTGTTGGTTCCTGGCCATGCTCATTCGGCGGGCGGTTAGCCTGCTCGCCTCCCACCAAGGCGAATAGGGTTAAATTCCGGGTGGGTCACCCCTGGATGTTCGCATGTGGTCATCGTGCCGGACGATGGCGCTGGTTGATGGTTTTTCTCGAGGTTCTCCCGTTTGCCCCGCCCTTTCATTCCGGCGCATCTCCATACTCACCTCAATCACCCTCATAGGCTCTCAAGACCTCTATGTTACGTGCCGTCACACTCTCTTCACGCATTCGGTGGGAATTCCCCGCTGAATTCCTCTGGGTGCGAGAAGGGTTGTCTACTCACTAGGCCATGATATTGCTACCACTGTACCCATCGTTTGCGATTTAACCGGAAACGGTAGGTCCTATTTGCTGTTTACGTTGTCCTGCTTCATCCCATGGTATCCACAATCAATTTAACCTTACGGTGTACGTGTTGCATGCAGTCAAAGGGTGCCAACCCTTATTTATTACATGATGGGGGTGTGTACGATGGACCACACATATCGTGTATCCAAGATCTTGGTTTACTTGCTCCGTTTACCAATTTGTGTTCTCCTAACGCAAGTACTTTGCCTAATATCCCCCGTAATGCCTTGTCATTCACCGCCTTTAAGGGCTGCTACAGCCTTTATTATTTGATATGGACCATGGGTGTCCTGTATCAATCTTCCTCTTTTCTGGTCACGAATCACTTGACCGAGTTTGTCCACATGTTTCCCATAAACGACGTACACAGGAGCGAATCCAAGGGGTTTAGGGGCAGGGTCCACAGGAGACACCTACCCCCCCCCCCCTTTTTTACCGAAAACATAAAATGTAATGTAAATGTTTTAAAACTGAAATGAAATAACAAAAGAGTCGTTTAATACATGTTTTATTTTGCTAACTGATATTGTTTCTTATAACTATTATTAAACATAGATTTCCTTTCACAATGCTACGAATCAAAATCCATTCCTGCACATGCACAAAGGGACAAGAACCTCCCCCCCCCCTAATTCTTCTTCCTCCCTTTTCCCCTTAAATATGGACTCTTTAGATCCGCTCCAGAAATGTTATTTGATGAATAGGTCACAGTTTATTCAGTTGCTATGTGTCTCCATGTGCGTGAACATCAAATAGAAATAATATTACATTTTAATTGATTTATTACAGACTAAATAATTTCTCGTGAAATTTTGATTGTGAGAAGGGGAGGGGGATGTTCCAATGTAGCCTATTACAAGACCGACGATTCTTACGAAAGTTCACCCAATGTAAGTTATACGGAAAATGCAAGGTGCAAATAACTTCAGTACTGGAAGAACAAGACTAGTGTTTCGATAAGAAACACACTGCGTTCTTAAATGAACTAAAAAAAATCCTGAAAAACATTATTGCATAATGTATACCTAATCATTTTAATTTAATTTTTTTATAGTAGTTCGTAAAATAATAACAAGTACTGTGTTATTTGTATGTCTCACGTGTAATTTTTCTTATGTAGGTCTATATCATTGTGTAATACATCATAATAGTTTTTTTTCTTTTGCGTATTACAACTTTTGTAGTTACTTATTATAAATTTGTTTATACGAATCACCATTTTTATGCCCCTTAATAAATGATGGTAGTTAACTTTATCTCCATAAAATTAAATAGTTTATTTATAAACCCTGTGACACCAAATTACTACGTAATACCTTAAACGTTGCGTTTTTTTTATTATGAAATAAGGTCACAATTCAAAATGGTGGAAAACTTTACATGGGGAAGAACCCATAGTCGGCTGGGTCTCATGCCGTGTTCCAAATAGCAAGAAATGCGCACTCTCTCTCTCTCTCGGCAATGACGTCAGAGAACGCTGTTCCAAATGTCCATCGAGTGCGAGTGCTAGAGCGAGTGTTTGTTTACGAATGTTTACACATGTATGCCCTCTATCCGTGCTCCCTACTCCAGCCTTTCGTTTGTTTGTTTTATACAGTATTGGTAGCAGTGGAATAGCACAGGAACACGTATTTTTTCACTGTAAAGTATTTTCAGTAAATATTTAAAATATGTATAAATTCGGAAATTATTAATTCATAATTTTAGAATAAACGGTACTAAAATTCCAAGCTAAAGCTGTTGATTTCAGATAAAATTTATACCCGACTCTTTTCATACATTACTATCATACCCATCATCATCCCTACTACTCAATTCATCGTTAATTGAAATGCGAATATTTATGAATATATTGTTTTTTTAAGTAAATATTTTTTTTTATCCATGCGGAATAACAATCGATTGCAAACAGTATCGATTCGTTTGAAAAGTGCGTGTGAAGATAGTTCCATTAGGAGCGAGTGCGAGTGCGAGTGTGAGTGCTGGCTATTAGGAACACAACCTCAACTAACCAGCATCTGCACTCGCTATTTACAAGTATTATTTTTGTATGTTGTTTACTTTTTTATTCCAATTGTAGTAAACAAATTATCTTAATCCTTATAATTGTGGTTATTATTATTTTTATACCATTTAAATAACAATTTCATTGCGATGAGTGTTGAACATGATATACAATAGTAAACTCATTATATATTATAAAGAAATATTTTATCATTATCGCAAACATTCAATTACGGTGAAATATGGTTTGTTCGTTTGGCATCGTGTGGATGACGACTGTATTCAAAAGTAAATAAACAAATAATATCTGGAGAGCATGCATAGAACATACATAGACACACACTCGTGCACTCGCACTCTGACATATGGAACAGCACTCTGTAACATCACTTCTGAGTGAACATGAGTATAAATATTTTGACTATTTGAAACTTAACAAAATAACATAATGATTAAATATATAACAAAGATTCTCCAAATCTTTTAACAATCCCATGTGGTCTAGTGGCTAGGATACCTGGCTTTCACCCAGGAGGCCCGGGTTCGATTCCCGGCATGGGAAAGTATGTTTTTCCATATTTTTAAAAAAGAAAAATTGTAATATTCCCAAATCTAGTGTTTGTATTTCTGATATTTTATTACAATATTATAAATGTATATGATAAGTAAGTGCAATCATTTCTTGGTAATTTTGTCTACGAAACCGTTATTACAGTTTCCGACATATGTCGGTGTTGTCAGTACCACCACCTTTGAAACATGAACGGAGAGTTGGTAGTTGGAACTTAGAATGTTACTAATATGGTTGTTTTAAATATGTCGAGATTTATATCAGCAATTATAGTTTCAATTGATACTATAAATTAAGTAATTTGGGTTCGAGATAGCAGCACTGACCACACATTACTTTACGTAGTTATAGTTTCACGTCATAGATAGCAGGCAAGTTGATCTTAGTATAGCTGTTCTTATAAACCAAATATTAGACGCCATGTTCGATGTATTTAATACAAATTTAACCAGATTTTTTTTTATCCAAACGTTCTAACTGACGCATCGTTTTACTTTTCAGAAAATAGCGCTACAATATTTTGTATGGGGAAACTTTGAGCCTAAAGTAAAATGAAAACGATGAAATTAAGATGTTCCAAAAATATTTCTTATTAGAAATAAGCAAAGCAAAATAATTAACTCACTAAAATTCTTACCTAAGAAAGTTACATTAAAAATTTCAAACTTGATAAAGATTAAAGATCCTACTTTTTAATGACTCTTCATAATATAATGAGCAAATTGGAAAGCCCTCTTATTAATTGGAATAATAATAAATAAATATTTCCTTTTAGCATTATAAATTAACTTCCGAGTACGGTGTAATACACACACACCAACACACACACACACACACACACTCTCTCTCTCTCTGTAATATTAAATTAAAATGGTGATTAAAAAATGTATGGAAGGGTAATGAATTTGCCACAAAAGTGCTTACTCTACCATCGACAGGCAAAAAAACAATTTTCCCGAAAACATTAGAATAAAATCATGTTAATTCAAATTTCTTCTGTTTCCTTACAGTATGTTTATAGGTCACTAAAAAAGTACGGATGTAATTATAACATTAAATGTTGTTTAAAAAAAGGATCAAGTGGAACACATTTACAGATATATAATTAACTAAACCAAAATTTATTTAATAAACAAGTTAAAATTAAATAAGTAATCCGCTAAGAATTAATGCTTCTTACTCAATAGAAAACTTTTGCATTTGGCTTTTTAATTCTCTTTCTTCTGACGAAACCACGAATACACAACACATAAGTCAGAGATCACACAATTGAACATCGGTTCTGCAAGCTTCATAAAAATGTCTATCTTGTTATGAAAATTATTATGAGACTACCCGGGCTACCGTACCTTTTTTAAAAATAGGCTTAAAATTTACATTAATAAGTTTATTTCAAATAAAAAACTCATTTGTTTACGTTATTAAAATATGTAAATTCATGAATTTCCTCTTCGCATTATATTCGTTTGCCATTTATTTAATTTAAGACGAGTTTTGTTTAGCATAGCGAGATTAAAATCGCCCTACAATAAAGTAACGCACTTTCCACATAACCCTTGTAGCCACCCGCGGGTGTAAGACAACGGCCCTTGTCGATCCGTGCGCTATCTCTGGACGGAGGTAAGCAAACATGACAAAGTAGAGCGTTGGCAAGAAAATAACACGTTTGCTAAAGTCGTCACATGTGGGCTTTCAGAACTCAGCAATAGTACAATATTTTGAGAAACTGTCTATCACGAAATGCTCGGCATAACTAAAAATATTTAAAAACGATATCATATGAGCTAATTTATTTCAATAAAATAATAAAATGTTAATATCGACACTGTTAGTACGAAGCGGCATGCTCGAACTGAGCAGAATAAAATTATTATTATTTTTTTATATAATGTGTATTCAGTGTGATTCGATTTAATACTGTGCTATTCTTATTTAATTTAAAGTGTAATAATGTCTTCAGACGCTTTCAAAAGCTCACATAACATTAAATGGGCTTATTAATTTTTTTTTTAAATTACCAGTTGTTATTTTTAGCGCTTTTTATATTTTTGTATGCTTAAAGTTTCACATGATATGTATACCATGCAGTTTTGTGTTTCATATCATTCATGTCATTTGTACTGGTTCGGCGTCGGTTACAAGGCATCACCGATGCTACACTACATCTTGAGTCTTGGTTCACTGGGCATCAGGCTAGGTCACGACAACGAAGCTTGCAGGTGAAGCAATTTTACAAATAATCTTGTAAAGCTTAATAATTTGGAATATTTTCAACCTATTTCGTGCACCTCTCGAGTAAACCATTCTCCGGAGCAGACTCACTTCCAATTCGGTTTATTTATCGCTTTAATATCTTTCCACTATTACGGCACTTTGCAGCTTCAGACAATGCGGGGCTTCGTGCCACATGCTTGCTTAACCATAACTTCAATCATCTATCATCTCACTTGAACTTTGAATAATCAGTTAATTCTCAAATGACTCTGAGTACCTTATTGTTGCTTGCGAGACCAATATTAATTTTCTGTCAGCATTATTTTTCAAGTTAATACCACATCTTGCAGACCACATTCTCAATGTATTCTTATGTATTTTTACGACATTAAGTATTCTTCTATATTGGCAAGGTGTGCTGAGGAGCCTGTGTATCTTAGCATGCGTCCAATCCATGTAACTTGAAAGTATACAGAATGTGTAATAATGACATGCTGGGGAGCCAGAATATCCCAGTCCAAGAGTAACTTATATTACTCAATTGTTTTCACCCCTTACAACTACTACCGAAAGTAGATGCTAGAGAGCACAGCGTCATTAGCCCGGGCTTTTCGACCACGACCCATTTTATATGAGTCATTACTTAGACAGTAATCAGGCTGCCATGAAGGGGTTACTGAGGTTTTCGGGTGCGGCAAATAAATTGCCGGGAAAAATGTTGGTGAGCATTATGCAATTCTCGGGCGCCAGGCATTGGCCAGCGACAATGCCGTGATGTGGTAGAGCTGACTCTGTTTCTCTGGTTCGTGTGCCGACGACCAAAGGCTATTATCCATCCGGCGTTGTAGTTCCTCAATGGTTATAATTAAAACATACATACTGCGCAGTTGATTCTAGGTGATCCATTCACCATAATTTAAGTAAACGAAGACAAAACCCTAACTGCATACATAAACACTTGAAAAACACTTGCTTGATAAAACACTTTGGCGGGAAGGTGGGGGCCTGCGCCCCTAAGCGTCCGAAGGCGACCCAAATGTAAAACCCATTGCCACACGTATTTTCCAATGGTTTATTATCGTTTCTCTAATAGAAATAACTTGCAATTACAGTGTAAAGGCTTAATACACCAACAGGTTAGCACTGTTACAAAATGGTGTGAAGCAGATAAAGATTACTGGTACATTAAGCTTTCCCTGGCGATGCAAACCAAGGGAAAGTGAGAGGTGGCGTGTCCCGGGCGGCTGTTACAAAAGGTTCCCATTAATTAAAGTCTATTAAAAATGAAGTGATTGAAAAAAAAAGCTGAAGACCATCTGGGCACGCGGGAAAACTGTGGCAACGATGGACCGCATGTCCACACTCTCAAGACACGGTACAATGACTGACTTGGTAGCGTTCCGCACCAGCCAAATTGGCAGCAGGCGGGCCGCGGTACTATTTTCTTACACTTATTAAACATTGCATTTACACTTGTACTCACCTTACGTGCTCAACACTTGCATTAAAATAAACATGCTTGCAATACATAAACATATATTATACCATAGACTCTGGTGGATGACGTGAACGTGATAAACATGTGAGTGGAAAATAACAAAAATGTTGGAACTCGTCTAGTAAGGCCCCCATGGCTTAAAGGAGAGTTTATTATAGTGCTGCTTATGCACACGTTATTTGCATGGCATTCTCCTTGCATTTATTTGAATGTCCGCCCTGGACACAAGCACTCTTTCTTCATATTCATGCAAGCGAGCGCACTCGGCCGCATGGCCACCCTGCACTTTCCTGCTTATCACTCCCTTGTTTCACATGTATCACTGCAGATCAACATCGCGCACAGATGCAGTGTGTTCGACTTCAGTTCGAACACGCTACCGAACTACACTGATGCACGTGGATGCACCGGTAGAGTGCAGTGTCGGCTGTGTTGCACTGGCTTATATGGCGGGCAAACGGTCTGAAGGGCTTAGTCAACATCAACTCTTTCTGACGTGCATCATGAGTTTGATAATTAAATTTTTCAATTAAGTCACTATGCCATAAAGTTTTAATTAAAATCAAGCTTAATCCAAAATATTAAGTACTAAAATATAATTAATAATATACAATTCCATTCATTAACCTCAATAGATTACTTCATCATTTATAATACTTCTACAATATTAACATCGTCAAAAATAATCTTTTCAGTTTATAAAATCGTAAAAACACCATATATATTAATTTTTTTAAACTACTAAAACAATTTACAAATTACGAACAAATTACAACAGGTCTAAACATGAAAATACTTTAATCCCGGGAGTGGACTTTTCGTTAACCTTCATACATTATTTCATTAGTTACAATACTTCTGTCGATAATTCACACATAAATCTCAAGAGAACTTATAAGAACATAAAGTGATAACATTTTTAATAGTCCATAAGAATCCTTAACTGTTTCTTGGTTTCCACAGGTATGATACCCCTCACCATAAAAATGACCACCACCACCACTCCTTGGTATACTTTATCATCATACATAAATGGCCAATTTTTTCCTCTAATATATAATATTTTTCAAATTTTTCTTGTGGTGCCTTAACCAAACAATTCTCCTTTCCATATCTTATGGCGATATCAGCTAGAAACAACTCCTTCTCATTGGCCGATACAAGGTCTAATTAAAAATTTTTGCCGGCCATTTCGAGGGTAGGTTCCTCAACAACTGTTGCACCTTTCTTCTGCTCAATCCACTCCCAAGCTATGATTTTACAAACATCATTGTGCCTCTTTAGCCTATCCGCTTTCGTACTGGGGCACACCACTAAAATATGTCCCGTTGTTTCCGGACTCATATTAAATTGGCAGCAGTTAACATCACTACCCTCTTACATAGCCAAGGTTACACAATTGTTCATTTGATTCGTTCGCAACTTTATAGCCTTAGGAAATCACGACGACTTCAAGGACTTCGGCTCACAAATCTACCTACTGGATTCCGGATTATCCCTGAGGAAGTTACAACACTCTCCTTGAGTTTTTGCTGCTCCCATTGAAGATTCATTCTAGTCATAAGATCTTTTTTATATTTTCTAATCATTTTATCAACATCTCCAATAATTTGGTCTTCCATTCGCTTACTTAACCTTAAGCTATTCAACTCCTTATCAATAATTTTCTCTTCATTAATTTCCTTACAAAACCATTGCAACACTTCTTCCTTACTAATTTTAATTTTAGCAAATTGCTTCCTCTTAGTCAAGGAGACGGTGCACTAGTACCTTAAAACACCAAGCCCACCGTCCCTCTTGTCAATGTAGAGAAAACCATCTGACATCTGAGTTGGAATCTTCAAAATTCTTTTCATCCCTCTTCTAATAATCCCACCAATTTCATCCAACATCTTTTTTGCCAAGAGTCTCATGTTAACCCAAGCAGATTCCCCTCAGAGGTCAGCTGGCGCCAATAAAATATTTCTGATCATACTCGAGGTCCTGTGTCCAACCCACTAGCACTGTATAGGTACGCCCATACTTGGGTTTCATGCACACCAGTCAGTTGTAGGCGTCAAACTGTTATATTCTCGGCAAAATGGCTGTTTGACTTTGACTTTAAATTTCAACTTTTCGAAATTGTTATGTCAAGAGCGCTCAACTTTATGTTTGACAGTTCCACTGAGTCAAGCTCCACAAGAAACAACATGTCAGAAAGCAAACGTAAAGTCAAATGTTAAAGTTTTCATTTGTGTAAGTGCCTTTACAGTTGATCTGGCATACCGAAACATGTCTTCTCTATTTACAGTTTCCAATTGATTTTTTCCCACCCAACAGAAACAGGCAACACACTTATAAATTTGCTTTTCTTCCTAATCTAATTTCGTATACCACAGCCATATTAAAGCAAATAATATTTCAAATCCGATATTTTCCACCAGAGAAGCTTATTTTGTGAACAAATGTAATCCTAAACATGTGAACACACACAAGAATTTTAAAATTTTTTATGCTGACATTGCTGTAAATAACAGTTTCTGCCAACCACACCACTACTCTGTTCTGATTGGTCGCAGCCTCACAAGTTTAATTTACATTATAGAATATAACTATTTCTTTTAATGCTTAAGGAAATCCCAACAACGTACATTACCTGCTATTTTACATAGGAACCCAAAACCTAGGATAACACACATTCGTTTCATTTGCACTCAAAATAGCACATGATTTAATGCCTAATTTTTCTCTTGTATTCCCACCTAATAATGAATAATGTTCCCATTATTAGTTGACATGTGCTAGCATCCCTCACCTATTAAGACTGTTTGCCTAGCCATGCATCCAACAAGCTAAGGCCACGCAGGGATCGTCGTGGTGAAGCCCAAGTGTGGACAGGCTGATTGACCGTTAAGGGGGTGTTCACAAGGTCTCGACGTGCATTGTAAATGTTCGGAGGGTGCCAGCTAACAGACAAGAGGAATCCGCTCAGGTTAACACGAGACTCTAAGAGATGGGCCATGGTCGAAAAGCCCTGGTTAAATGACTCTGTGTCCCCTGGCGTCTGAATACAATGATGTTTTAAGAGCAACATAAACTTTAATAAAATGTAATATTTTACGTGTGCCACGTGCCCTTCACTAGTCCGTTCACCACTCCGATATCTACACCACCGTCAGTTCACCGCTGTGCCACGTGAGGGCACCTCTGCTCCAATTAGACAATGAACCACATGTGTACACGGGCGTGCATAAATGCAGTTCGTGTGACATAAAGAGGAATTATTTCTAGTTTTATTTTTTATAGCCCTAACTTGCTTGTGTGTTTATTTCTTTATTTTATGTATAAATATATGTCTTTCATGCAGTGGCCATGTTCCCAGCAATCACATGTGCAAAGTGACGTATGGCAAACCATATGCGTGTTAGTGCGACATATTTTTTAATGGTATTTTTAATATAATTATTTTCACCCATGTGATTAAGAGTTTCAGTGTTTTGTTAATTTTTAAGATGGTTTTGAGCACATTTCATTATGTGTTTTTGTGAATCTTTCGTGATGTCACGATGCGGAATGCAAAATTATAAGTGCAACACTGAGCTACCATGAGCTGGAGTGCACAATGTGTAGTAAAATATTTTATGTATTTTGCCACTAATCATTAATGTATGTATGCACATGACAAATTAAAACTCAATATTATTGGTTTGTCCTATTTCAGAGGAACAGTATAAAATTAGACTTCCTCAGTATCACGTGTGACCGTTCATAAACCAGATACACATATGTCTTAGAATAAGGACAACGTGGCATGAAAATACATATTCATTATAACTAGTTTTAAAGTCGTTATTTTGACATGTTGTATATTAGTGTTTTGTGTTTTACTTGAAAATGAACATGCGCAATAAATAAATCTGGAATTCCTTGCATGGACAGAACTGGGTATGCCGAAATACATAACCCCGAATTGGAGGTTACGACATACTTTAAGAGAGCAAGTGTTATGTTTATATATATTATTACATATTTTTATTATGATCTTTGTGAGTGAGTTATTAATATAATTGTGTCCCATCTCCACCCTAGGGTCATGTTCATTCATATCATTACATTTAGTATTATGTGTTTAGTAAAACAAGTGTATAATGTGACGTGCCTGGGAACTACAGCTAGTGAGCAGGCAGCCCATCGCCATGTTTTTCACAAGTATTCTTGTACTCAGGTGAGGTCGTTGTGTACTTGCATACTCCCCGGACATTCATCACTTTCGCACACAACCTACTAGTTTACCATAGTTTAATTTAATTTACAGGGACATTTTATATTTTCAGTCCGGAAGTGCACCACCTCACATCTCTGTCAGTTATTATATGACCGAGGCATAATTCGTATTAATCCCATGTAAGCCTTGAGCTGTTTTTTATTATTAGATAACTCCTTGCTATAATGGGTTTCAAAACAAATACACATCCAACACTCAAAAACTTACAAGGTCAGAAACACGTGACAAGTTATAATGTTTGTCACTCTTAAACCTCCTCGTCAAGCGAGAATAAATATATTCAAACACATCCATTCAAAAAAATTGGTGATTAATCAACAATTGAAAACGTAAGTGGGTATGCGGCACAAAGCCCTTCATAGGATTAAGCTGCGAAAACGTTGTAGATGCAGAGGAAATATTTTCATACTAATTATGCTGCAGGGGCCCTGAGTCTGCTCCAGATGGAAGGTATACTCTACTCCCAGAAATGATTACCTCGACCGCTAGATAGAGTGCAAGGGTCGACAAGGGTTAGATGGTGGCCATGGTGCTGCTCTGGCAGCACCGGTATCTGTGAAGTATGCATCGCCGGCACTTTGGTTGGCGAGGCAGGATGCCAGTGGCATCGCTGCTGAACTTATTGCTGTCCCACTGTTATTTGCTGTTGCGAGTTGCAATGGGCCAACCACCCATTTCCCTACTATATGCCACTACCCCCATACTGGCCGCGGAGATGTCGAGCATCGTTGCAGAAGGGGGTTGTTGTGATGCGGCTGTGCTGGTGGTAACAGGTGGCAAGCGGACCACGCTATCTGGTGTGTCTTCCCAAAACTCTATACTGACTAGCGCCACTTCCTTGTCGGGCATCGGGATGCTAGGCAAGGACACAGTCAGGAGAGTGTCGTTTGGCTGTCGTGTTTTCGCCTGAAATGTCGCGCTGTCTGGCAGAGAGGCGCCATAGTTGTAACCTTCCCACCATATTTTGTTGCTATCACAGAGTCCATGTTGTGTAGCTGGGCGCTGAGCGTTGGTGCAGCTGATGCTTTCAGGGTTGAGTTTTCTGTAGGGGCTTTGGAAATGCTAGTGCTGGCATGTTGAACTGCACTCATATGCAGTGGTGGCTCCATTTGCAGGGTACCCCACGCTTCATCCAACGATTATTCTACTTTCCTATGGGGCATCAAGATGTTGGGAATCAAGATGCCGGGTATTGGCAGAGAGAGATGCTAAATCTGCAGTGGTTCTATGTGCTTCTTGTTGCTTCTGAAACAATTGAGGTTGTGTCTCCTGGCGTCGAGATGCCAGGAGTCGCCTGTGAAGATGGCATACCTGCAGCTGTTCTAGGCAACATTTGTTGTGTTATTGCTGTGCTGAATCTCTCTGAATCTTCACTGGAGTCTGCTCGATCCGTATCGGGTGTCGAGACAGTACCCTCCAATGTCAAGGCATTTAAGTCAACTGGTTGAGCTGGGCAAGAGGGTGGTGGCATGCTGTACACTTCCTCACCTATTGCTAGGATGTCTTCAGAGTGCAGTTTAATTTCCCTCTTTGCACTTACTTTTATCGTGTAAGTTGTGTTTACCACATGGCTAGCAATCGGATAGGGCCCGTTCCACTTTGTAGCTAAACCAGCACAAATGTTTTTACTCCCCACTGCTGTGGGTGTTCGTGAACATACACAAGTTATTCCATCTGTAGTGCTCTCAGGGGACATTGCTTAGTGGGTAGCCAGGATTTGTTGTACCAATTTTGTTGTTCCTGGGTCTGCTGCATCATTTATTGACATCTTTCCTGCCTGTTTGTTTACTGTAATGTTCTTAGGGCAGGCCAGTTCTCCTGGGCGTACGAGGTTATGCACCTGTAGAATCTCAGTTCGGGGTTTTCATGTGGCTGCATTAAAATGTGTTCATAAAAAGAACAGAGCAGATGGCATGTAGTTACTCTCAGGTGGCTCAATTACACCATCCTTTAGTTTCTCACTAATCTGTATGTCAGTGATAATGTGGTGACATGGCGTATAGTCTCTGGGCAGTGTGTACAGTAGCTCCTCATTACTGGTCACTATAGGTGCTCCGCAATGTTGGTGTGCTGCCGCGTATCCCACATGAAAACACATCATTGACTCGTTTAAGTTGGCTTGCATGTCACTTCGAAATTTTTCTGGCACTGTATGGTCGAAGCCCTGTAGGTTGATGTCTTCCAATACATTGGGTTGATGATATCCGAGGTGGTATACAATTATTTTCTGTGTCTTGCCGAAGTGGTTGCTGTCACTAGAAAATTCGATGACAATATGTTGGTCGTTGAGCCATGGCACTCCCAGAATGATATCTTCCCTAAGGTTTGGCATGATAAGTATGGGAAATTGCATGGTTTCATCTCGGATGTTGACATTCACTATTATGGTGCCATTAGCCTGCCTGTTAATGCCACGTGTGACGAGTTACACTGTTTATTTATGTTTGTTGCACTCTTCAGAATTTATAAATTTTTTGTTAATAAAATTGTGGGATGCTGCTGTATCTATGGGTGCCACGGTTATAATTCTGTTTATGTTGACAGGAATGCGTAGCAAAGTGCCAGAGTCTTGAAAAATTTGTCCGAGGTAAACAGGTTGCTTGTGGTTTGTTTTTGATGCATTTTCAGGGATAGGGAGCCTGTCCTTTAACCCTGTCCTCCATTTCCCGACTCCGGGTTCTCTCTTGCCATGCATGTAGGGCAGTCTCAGTGTCAGTGCATTTGCTAGATGGGTCAATATCTGCATGGGCGAGGTGGCGATTGTTCAGCCCTGTTGTTGTCACTTGATGTAGGCCATGTACTGTTTTGGCGTGGAGATCTCCTTGCCCTTGAACTCTGCACTATTGTAAGCACTGCTGCCCCGCTCATGCAGTCTGCGGGTGGTGGACCACTAAGCGCCATGTTGCTATTGTTTTGATCGCTTGGGGATGTGGCGATGTTTACACTCGCCGGACCATGTGGTGGTGCTCCTTATTGACACAACTCAGCTGTGTCATGTGAAATCCTAGTAGCTATTGGTACAATGTTCTCGAATCCATAGTGGATTGCTGTGCAAAAAGCTGTTCTGAAGTCCAGTAGCACTGCATTTATCACCGCTTCTAACACATCTGCGGTAGCAACGTGCAGGTAGAATCTGCAGACTAAATTTACCTTTCGCCTCACAAATATTTCCAGTTCCTCGCGTGGGCATTGCCATTCTGTGAAGATACTAACTTTTGTCTGTATTGTGGCCAATGCTCTGGTATACAGCGTGGGAAACTTCGTGATGAACTGTTCCCAAGTCATTTAGTATTCTGTAATGGCCCTTTACCATACCTGCATGCATCTTGACAGTTGACCACCTATGACACTAGGCCATTCTTCTACTGGGACTCTTTACCTCTGCAGCCATTGCGAACACTTATAGATACATGTCCAAGGGTATTCTGAGCCCTGTCCTGTAAAGTTTGGGAGAGTTGAAAATGGTACAATTTTTAGGATGCAGTGGCAGGTTGCTGGGTCCATAGGTGCAACACATTAGTTTCGGGTGGTGGCAAGGCTACCAAATGTCTTTGTCTGATTGGCTCGTTCACTTCACGCGTTGTTTCTGTTTCCACTGGTGGTTGTGCAGTAACGTTGCTCAGAGCGATATGTTCTCTCATACAGGTCCGACACTGAGGAGGTTGTTTCGGCAGTTTCCCCCACTCACAATTTGTTGTGGTGCACCGAGAGTAGCGTCTGTTGTGGCTGTCGTGACAGGCGTCTGCATCACCAATCGTCTGTCCATATATTCTTATGTTACATGTACCTGACACTTGGTGGTTCCTCATGATGGTATAGTCCACTGGTGTCGAGCGATGACTACGAGTCTGCCCTTGGGCAATGCAGCATTGGTAGCACACAAACTGTTCAGTACGTGCACAAATTCTCTCCACTGTGTTGAGTGTACTCACCTGATGTTGGTTTGAGCAATGCATGCAGGATGCCAGATCTCACTCTAGTCCTTCATGTTGCTGTCGGTTGTTGATTATCGTGTACGAACGTCCAACTGATTGTATGCACTGTTTTGACGACGATGCAGTTGAAGTGTATCCTGGAAGTCATCTGCAGATGTTTTCTGTTGGCTCGTACTTCGCAAACAGGTCGCTATCCTTAACCTTTCCACAATTTACGCACATAATTGCGTGCCAACGCTCCATTCCGAACATGTTCATGCATGTAGTTGCACAGTTGCACAACATGGTTTGCGTGTATGTCCCACACATGTGGACAATGTTTACGGTGGTGTTTGTCATGGTTGGTGCGATGCCAGTCGAGTACGTGCTCTTTCTTCCCTGCAGTATGAAGCACAGACGACCGGGAGAATCCATTGAAACAGTGGAGGGAGGGAAAAACATTCCCGATACAGTTCTTGGAATCCCTTGCAAATGATGGCAGCTTCCTTGAGCTTCACATTCGCAAATTATGGAAAATTGCAGTTCCTGGACTGGTCACCCACGTGGCAGTGTCATTTAGCGACACGGAGGCGTGACAATTAACGCCTTGCGAGGATTGGCATGGTGAAGGACAAGTGCGGGCAGGCCATTTGACTGGTAATGGGGTGGTCACAAGGTCTCTACGTGAGTTGTAAATGTCCGGAGGGCACCAGCTAACCAACAAGAGGAATCCGCTCGGGTTAACACAAAACTCTTGATAGTGGTTGAGGAACCCACCCTCGAAGTGGCTGGCCAAAGATACAAACCAGACTTAGTTCTAGCCACAGAGAGCGTTTTTTATATGGATGAAGTGACAATTCGATGTAAAGAAGGATAGTTATTTAAAGCTGCTCAGGAAAAAGAGGAAAAATATAAGATATAAGAAGATAAAATTTATGGATTTAAGTATTGTTAATAGGAATGAAGAAGTTTATATAGATAAGCTTAGAATTCTACTCTCTGGTTATTTTAATATGTTAGTGTTTTTAAGTGTTATTTTTTATTAATAATTTTAACTTTCGTTATATTTGGATAAAGAACGCAATTGTTCTGATTTGTTTCGTTTTGTGATAAATGTTATAACGATTTTATTGTTAAATGAATTTCATGTGTATGGTTTAGGGACGATTTTTATATCTAAATGAATTTAACATGTAACTGGTTAATAATCTAACATTCTTAAGTGATTTAATGATTTTAAGGTGTTATTATGTAATTTTGTTAAAGCGTTTTTTAATATTAACGTTTTAATGTGTTTTAGAATATTTAAAATGATTTGACAGTTTTTATATTGTCAAAGAAAACATTAAAAATGTTAATGTCATTATTTAATTTAACTCTTTTTAATATGATTAATGTTGAAGTTTTGGAATGTTAGTATGTTGGTTGGTAACGTTAAAACTAATCGGTACACTGTCAGCTGTCAGTATTTTAAGTGTTTGTCTAAAAATCACCACCAATCTATTGTAAAATTATGTTTGTTAAACAAGTATAGGTATGTAACATTTTATATCACACTACGTATGTCGGAAAGAGTGTGATACTTTTTTTTTGGGCAGTGGTCGAAAATCCTGGGCTAAATGACTCTGTCTCCACTGGCATCTGAATACAATAATGTAATACGAGTGACATATATTTGCATATACTGTAATATTTAGCATGCTAGCTGGGATATTCTGGCTTCCTAACATGTCTTACCAAACACTGAGATACACTTCAAAACAAATACACATCCAGCACTCAAAAATTTACATGGTCTTAAACTCATAGCAGGTATTTGACAGATATAAGGTCCATTGGCCTTAAACCTCCTCGAAAAGCGAGAATAAATTTACTCAAACATATCCGTTCAATAATTTGGGAACACAAGAAATTAAGGTTTAATTTACAAAAATATTCTAAGTAATTTTTATTTTGCGCAGTTCGAAGGGTGCACGTATACTGCAAACATCAACACAACATTTTAATCAATTTATTAAATTGCTTGAATAAAAGAGTTTACTATCAGTCATCATATGCCTTAATTTTCTGCTTCAGATCCACTTGTCACTTTTAAATGATATTAAAAGATTGTTGAGGTCCACATGACCATATGGTCGGCACTTTTCACCTTCACTGCTATGTGACTTTAATTGGGATTGCATCACATTCATTTATTGGCCACTACTTTAATACTGGGAAAATTCTACAATGTGCAGCAGTGCAATTTACACACTGTATAAAAATATATGTATTGTGGCATCAATAGACGTTGCACTGATTCACTTAGCGGCAGGACTGATGGTGGTCTCCAGTAGTGCATCGTGTGTCCAGCTCTATAATGCAGGAAGTTCTTATCTCCGCTAGATAGAGCGCGCGTGGGTCGACAAGGACTAGACTTCTAGCCACGGATGGCGTCACAGTGCAGTCAGCATCAGCACTCTGTCAAGTGTTACATATGTGTGTGATGCATATGTGCACTAGTGCAATAGTACAGCGAGTGGAGAGCAAGAATGCTCATATACCTCAGTGCAGAGTAGTGCAGCATAGTGTAGTGCAAGGTTCATAAAAAAGTGGGGCCAATATAAAGACCTTAACAGAATCTGCCATAAATCCCTAAAAAAGGGAAACATTCATGTAAGGCTTAAATGCCTTTTAACCAGAATTATGTTTCGCAGCGTTTTATTAAAGTTTATTGTTTACCATATCACTGCTTTTCATACTCACATCATCCATTTATTATGCAAGTGTTGTGTTTATGTTATGTTGGTGATATATATGTTTTATGCTAGTCATTTCAACTTAAGTTTAGCAGTTTGTGAGTATCTAGTAGAGTGTGTATAGCAAGTATCACTGAAAGTATTTCCTGCTTAGCATGCTAATTCCAACCTGGCAGGTTCAGGCACCAAGGCAGAACAGCAGTAGTTTCCTAGACTCACGAGGGTACAGCTACATTTCGTCCATGCTCTCACAGCAAGCAACTTTTCACACCAATAATCTTCACAACAATAGTCTAATGTAATTACTGGGACCTTTTCGTTGCTCTGCCACTGGAGACCCCTGCCTTTCTCCCCTGTGGTATTGCATTGCCCAGGGGAGCATAACATTTTCACCTTAAACACTTTATTGGCCTTACACCATTTTATTCTATATTACCTTACCGGCAGGCTGTGCCCAGTACCCAGTGTAAGTGACTTCCACCCAGGAAATATTTAGTTAATGCACTATATATACGTTTGTAATGAACTCCAACTGTTTTGTTTCCGTGAATGGCTGCAAGGCATCTCAGGGCATGAGCCTGCCTCAGTAATGTGTGAATTTTCACTTTTATGTAATTGTTCCATCTGCGTCTATGTTTGTTTAATTGTGCAATCTTCATTCTTAAGGTCGTGTGGTCAGCCCCAATAGGCCACCGATTTCAAAACCCATATGATAAGATCATAATTAATTTTAAAGAAATTATGGTATGTGACTCGCCATAAGATGTTACCATGCAATACAAAACCAAAGTATTTTACTACATCCTCATTTGGCGATTTACAGCAGCCACAGGAAAATTGCATCTTGGGTGAGCATCCTATGACCCAGAGATCGATGGTGTCTGCTTTACAAGAACATCTTGGCGCCGCCACAGCGTTACCCGGTGCCTATCAAGTAACAAACTATAAACCAATCCCAATGTGACCTCACACCGACCCTCAAATTCACCTTCACCCTTCCATGGCCAAACCACATGGTATCATAGTTTTAAATAAGCACAGTAATTTGATTAGTAGGTACAACTGTGGCACGAGATATTTCAACTTAAAAAATATTTTGAAAACCGCTATGCTGCAATTATGTACACCATCACACTTTCACATATAAATGCTGCATCCTAATAGGGTCAGTTGATCAACGACTGACCACAACCGAGGGAGGTGCTATAGTTCAACAATGACATACTAAAGTGTAATCGTAAATTCCATCATGCACACGAATAACCATGTGGTTTTGTCAAATGAGCAACAAAGCATGCGGAAATATAGTGTAAATAAATGTAATATTTACCCATTTATAACTATGGTAAAATCATGAAATATAATAAGCACATGTTTATGGAAATATGACACTTTCTTACATATTATATTCTTTTTAAATTCGGTTAATAGTTTCCTTGATGTGCCAGAGTGTTGATTATAGTGAATAGTGACAGGGCTGGATATAATTAATTTGTATACAAGATAATGATGCAGTAGGTATCAGTAAACTCACACCCTAGGCTGTACCAGCATAGTTTAACAGGTTGGCATGTTCTCAGGAGCGGGGAGAAAATAGGTGAGCAGTGCAGGTGTTATGGTACTTGCAAGGAAGGAAATAGGGCGCCAGAGCAAAAGACACTCACCCAGGAATGGGTCGATCGTCCCTATTGATTTTTCTGAGCTGACTTCCATAATATTTTATATGTGGTTTCACAAGTTGAAATGATGCATCTTTCACTTCAGCTGCTGTTTAACTAAGCCTCGTAACGGGTCCCCAACTACTTATAGTAAACCCGTATGGAAGCCATATGACGTCATGTTGATATTAAACCAATCATATTACACCCTGCCTATGTCGACCTATAAGGGTGTAAACCCCCTCATACCTCTAATTATCACAACATTAGTTGTGGTGCACCAGTGGGAAGAACACCCAAAGTTACATTAAGTGCCCGTTAGGCGACATATAGAGAAATAAAAACAAGAAATCACGTGCCCTGATTTTTACTCACTATTTATTCTCTCATATGAGATACTTACACAGTTCCATCATTAAGGTGTGCTGACTGTACACTTACAAAGAGGTACATGGGTAATGAAATATAATTAAGTAAATTAAATCCCCAGTACATTTCGAGCTGGTGGGGTTGAGAGTGGCACTACCTCCAGGCTAAGCGAAGAAGTGAGGTCAATTGAGTCACAGAATAAAACTAATAACTATTGACACACAGAAAGACTGGCACAAGATGTTGAAGAGGATGGGGTGCATAGCAAGTGTCCATTCCCTCAGTGCATGTAGAACCAACTGGCCTTGCATGGCGGGCCTGCTAGGGACCCTGCTCGAAACAGCACCAAGGTTATCAAAAAATACACTGGCACATTTACTGGGAAAATAAATACGCAAAAAAGTACTTACATGTTACTAAAATACAATAACCCTTTACATTATCAATTTGTGTGAGCAAATTGAGCATAAAAAGAAATGTGGTTGGTAATAAATTCGATACACAATGCAATTAATTATGCCACGAGGCCATCTCTCCCAGTCTGTTGCATGTGTGATGGGTTTGTTTATGTTTTAGAATTTTTATAATGCAAAAATCACTCACACCTAATTTATGAAAATTTGAGGGTTTCAGAAGGTGGCTCGCAGTGGACTATTCCACTCTTACACCAGAAGGGGCGTGGGTAGCCATTTTCGGATACGTGTTTTACCAAGCCCATTTTTACTGGTGCACAACAATACCGGGTTTGTATACGTCTTATTACATCCCGAAAATTACTAAACATTTCACATGCTCACACTACACACACAGGGATGTAAACAATGAATGTAGGGGGCACATGAGGGGTTTTGTGAAAACTGTAACCATTGTGTCCTGCTTTCTGCATTCATTTCCACAATGGTAGTCATACTGTTGACATCTCTTGGCAGCATTGGTTGGCCCGAATTACCAATCCCTCAAAATAGCTCTCTTGTGGGTACGAAAGCGCGATGGTCACCTGACACCGGCAGTACCCAGATGGTTGCAGAGGGGTGAGGCGCACTGGTGCAGGTCGCCGGTGTAAGCTTTGTGGATGGGATGACCACCATGTTCGGGCCGAGCACCCACAGTAGCTGCCACATCGAAGATGTGCTGTTGAAGTGTGACGAACAGCCTAAGGGAAGAGGAATGCGGCATGTATTAAGTTTTACTTCACAAAATAATTTAAGTTTTGACCTTCTGAATGCAGGTATGACATTAACACATGTGAGTAATTGCAGTGATGTGGTATGTTTAAAACAGTACTCATATTGTGAATGCCAGTGTTTAAAGATTTTTACGCAAAACCAGTGTTTGGTGTCTCTTAAAACTGAAAGAGGCATGTAGGAAGACGACTCACTAAGCTCTTCAAATTCAAGAATATTACTTCTAAGTTGAGCATCTTGCCAGTAATGAGAACCAGCAAGCAGATGCACAATCAGGTTCTTCATACCCTAACAATGTCGTACAAGTCGAGGCAGAATAGGACATATGATGCAGGATGGCTCACTGCCACTTTCGAAGTCCATCTGGCATGCTGGGCTTGTCGGTGCAACACGCACACTGGCTACACAAAGGGAGCAAAAGTTTGTATTTCAAGTGTAGTGACATGTAGAATAGTGTAGCATAGCACACATGAGCAGAGTAGAGTATCACAGCATCGACTCCTTATTACTTATTGAACTTTCGTGTTGCAAAATCAAAAGATACGAATTAATTTAAATATCAATGCACTCCAATACCTGAGACATATCTTAAAATTATCTAAAACAATTTATTATATTTTGCGAGGGTTTTTAAATAATTTTCTACAAACTTGTGTTAATTACATCACAGGTGGTTAAATTGTTCTTCTTTTGAGCAAATTGCTAGAGCGTTTTTTTCTATATTTTTATTATAAATTTCAACATTTTTAAAAGTTATTGTGTAGTGCTAGTTAACAATTTTGCTGTGTGCCTGGCATAACTGTACCAGAGCATGCGCAACACAAGCCAGTAATTGTTCCATCTCGCATGAATGTGGCACGGCACAACACTGCTCCGGGGATAATCATCTTTGATCAACCAGTCGCCTTTTTTTCTTGTTGGTTTTTGTGCTCGAGGATTGACCACTCACATCCCTGCAGACTAGCATTGACCAGGGAGGCTTAATTTGCAATTCAAAATCAGGTAATCATAAGGCCACATGCCCATGATTTTTGCAGCACAACCTACCCTGGCAGGCATAGGTCAGGATCCGATACAGAATGTTGGCAGTAGGTTGAAAGGAGGTAGCTGGGGTATTATTGTAGAATCAATTATATGGTTGCTGGTTAGCTGTAGAGATCATGGTAGAGGGGGTAGTGGACCATTCACCCATGTGGCACTCTCCTGAAGTTCCCTATTAACATAATGACATCGAAAATGGTGATGATTCTAAATGACTACTGCTGTAGGCGTGCAACCTGTCCTGCCTAGGAGTGTGCAGTTCTTTTCTTAACCCACAAAATGCAAGGCTGTTTAGGCCACCTCACAGCACCCATAATTTGCAGTACCTATGTCTGATGTAGGGCATACAGAAAATGTAATATTGATGAATAAAGGTTATAATGACTTATTAGAGTGCGAAGATTCTTAAGTGGTCGTGAAGGGATGTGATATGTTTTAATGGAACAATAGAGGACAGTTCACAATATTAACTCATATGTTGACTCGGAATACAGACACTTATGCAGTTTGTGCATACTTGAGCGACGTGGCCACCCAAAGCAGAGAAAAGCATGGAGGGTGAAAGAAATAAGGAGAAGTTAAGCCCTTGGGTGTGGTGAGCCAGCAGGGGAGAGAGAAACTATTCCAAGCACATAAAGTGAAAAAGGTTGTGACTGCACCGTGTTACTGGACCAGGGAGGGATTGAATGAAATGGATAGGAAAGACGCTGTTTGATGTGTTGCCAGGATAGGGTGCCAGCGTACGGTGTGAGCACGAGGATGTTGTCGATGTGGAGATTCTCAGGGTCGGGTCGCCGATGGCCGTTGGCTATGCTTCCTCCTATCTACCATATTTGACAATATTGCCAGTCTCGATATAAACTCCGCCATGATACCACTACATCCAGATTGGCTAGGCTAGTAAGGGCTGTTGGCTTCCCTTAAACGCCAGCTCACCCCCTATGGGTTGTTGCGGCCACCCAATGCCATTATTCAATACACGTGATAAAGAATTAGTCACCATGAAAGAGGTTATGTAGCCGAGAAGCAGCTAATAGAATAACAATGCAGGCTTTATCGTAACATAGATTTATTGTACATTGAATCCCAATGGGGCACTGAAATGTTATAAACCACTGTTCAAGCCAGGTGGGCCTTTAAACAGACAAAATGGCCAGAGGGCCTTCATGGTTATATGTGAATTACATCTCGGTCATATACAAGATGGACCGAGATGAGAGGTGTTGCGTACTCTGGGCGAGCAAACACACACGGTTCCGGTAGACATCATGAAAATGAACAGAATTACATTATAGATGGTTGAAAAATATTACATTCCCCCCAGAGCACCATGATGCGGTGGTCACATCTCAAGACCTAGGACACTACAAACTCTTCTTTGGAGCGGATCTTACTCGTTGGCCGAGACTCACGCCGGTCAAATAACATGATGTGATTAAAATACAATGATGATCATTAAATTATATGAAATGGATACTGCAATGCCGATGGAGAATGATTACGTAGAAACCCTTCTTAACAAAGTAAACATGTCAATATAAAAATATAAAAATAAATATTGTGATTCAACCACTTCAAGTTGCCTTGTCAACCTAACCTCACTTTGCACATGTGTTACAAGGGGTGCAATAATTCTTTGGAGTCTTTCCCTGGTAAATATTATTATGCCCTTATGTAATTGACTGGTGGCAAATAATGTGAGCTCTTATTTCTGCACTGATTAAACACATTTATTATTTTATGAGGTTACCTGGCCACATTGTTTTTGTGCACCGTTTCATCTTAATGTAGAGTTGTGAAACACTAACCAAAAAGTCAGTATCGCAATACTGGAAACAAATATCAAATAATACAAAACTTTCACAACATGTTAACTGCATAAAACCATACGTGGTAAATGGTAACTATTATTTATATACACAAGATGTAACCTAATTGCTTTAAATGCGGCCATTTAATTTCTCACAAGATGGGATGTCAAGCACATGAACGTTCAGACACGTGGAAATATGTACACAACACTTAATAGGAATAAAACTAATTATGAATAATAAACATGGCATTGTGAGACTATTTGTCTGGTACTTATGTGGCAGGTTGGGTTAGTACAAGATAAATAAAATTACACTGTCATAACACTTGGCAGCATAAATAAATAATCCTAAACAATAACATATCAGAAGTAAATAAAAGCACGTGGTGTGTGTCTCTGTTATGCATGATGTGCTTCTGGTAATATCGTCACAACCTTGAAATAAATAAGCATGTGGCATTTTGATTGATGTACTAACGTAGATTGTGCACGATGCAGTACAAAGCTTATTACATGTTACACATAATATGTTCCACTTAATAATACTGATAACCCAAACAAAATACAAACACGATTACATTGCAGAAATAAAATACACAAATAAATAAACATGCGAACACAGTACACTTAATTACACCTTCCTACCAATTTACGGAGGTAATTATAATACTTCATACACTTGAATGCATTACACCTTACACAAATACAAGCTCACATGGCACTGGCTTGCTGACATTGGTGCTCCCTCGTGGCATTGCTGTACACTGCGACATGTTGACAGGCATGACATGGTGAATGACCTGAGGCCAAGATACTGTCCACGTCAAATGCCCTCTCCTTCGGAGGCCATTCACTCATCTTTGTCGTCTTCAATCTCCAATGCAGCATCTTACAGGCAGCGGAGCATCCCACATGGTCGAAGATTATAGACACATGGCTCCTGTTGTTGTTGTGATGTTAGCCCAAGTGGTTGCAGACTGTGAACTTGCAGCTCCCAGTGTTGTTGTTTTGATGTTGGTACTCAAGGTTGTGGAATGTAAACACGTGGCGCCCGGTGTTGTTTTAATTGAAGTGGGCGGGACTGGGTTTTCCATGCTGGGTGCGTGGGTTGTGGTTGGCACAGGGGTGTGCCCACATGCCACGCAAGTAGCATGCAGATGATTCCACGGATGTTTGGAAGGGGGGCGGGGAATGAGAGTTTCCCTGTCCTGATTCATCACTGCTGCTGTCCTCTGCTAAATGCAGGCTGCATCGGCTTGGAGAGAAGAAGTCCCCAAAATGTGCTTCTGACATGCTACCTTGTGTCTACACAAAGCCCAATGGTAATAATGAAGATGCATGTGTGGCATATTGCTGACCTCTCAGGGGCATTGTGTTGTTGTCCCGGACTCCCTGGTTGGTTGATGCGGTGCTATGTTTAGATGCATTCCCCGGCACTGTTGCGACATGAGGAGCAGCATCACCTGTATAAGCTATGGCGTCGGGCGTTGCAGCTGTCAGTGGGCTTGGCAGCGAGTTATACAAATTTCCAATGCCCGTGACGTCAGCAAATGGCGTGGTGGCATGCTAACTTCCCTCATTGCCACTTTGTTGTGGCTCATTGCTAGGTCTCGCAATTCTGGTGCTGGCCAGTCTGAGGGCATCGCGATGGAAAACACCTTTCCTCCACATGCTCAGATGTACTTCATAACATGTCTCCACCTTTCATTCCATGATGATGTGTGGGCCGCTCCATTTTTCAGCCAGGTCCACACAAAATCCTTCCTGTCCAGTGGACTGATGGTGTGTTCGCACGTACACCGACTGTCCCGGTTGGAGCTGTGGTGGGGGTCGAGATGATATTGGCACCCACTGTGCGATGTAGCACTGCTGGTTCTCTCTTTCCTCTCTTACTTTGCAGGTGTGTATTTCTTCTCTCCCTTTGCCTCCTTCTGTACTGCTGGTGTGCTCTATTAACTTGCTCGCGAACTCGCTGGGAAGAAGAAGGTCACGGCCTTGTAGCACGGACTTGAGGCTTTATTCACATGTGTCCTGAGCATGAAGAGGGCTGCAGGTAATTGTTCAGCAGACAATGCGTGATTCTCATCTACGTCCATACACAGCTGAGTTTTTTAACTCCTGATTGCGGCATTTGATTGGATTTGCAGATGGATGGTAAACAGCCATGGTAAAGTGTCGGATACCCCATCTCTCGCACATGTCCCGCCATATACGGCCCGTGAACTGGGTCATGCTATCGCTTAACAGAGTGTGGGGGTAGCCCCAGCGATTCAAGAATTCGTTTTCCAGTATTTTCCTTATTGTGCAGGTCCTTGCACTCGACACCGGGTAGGCTTCCAGCCATCTGGAAAATAGGCCTGTCATTACTACTATGAATATATTTCATGTTGATGTCCATGGATAGGAAGTCATTAAATCCAAAGACACGGTTTCGAATGGTTCGCGAGGGTCTCTTGGTTTTTGCTGTTGTTTACCATCCATGCATCAGCTCTTATAACGTTTGCAGGCGGTATAGTCCCGTACGAAATGCCGTACATCCATGGATACTCCTGGCAAGTGAAAATGCTTCAAAACATTCTGGCATGTTTGCTCCCCACCGAGATGACTCGTGAGGTTTTTAAAGTATGCATACTGTAATACCACAATGCGGGCCACTGCTGTAATGTATGTACTCCATGTGACCTTTTTTAAATTTGAAAGGGTTTCAGGGCACCATCAAGCATACTCCACATATCACTGGCTTGCTGCGCACACACAAAAATCCTTTTCGGAGCAACTGGGAATTCTGCTTGTTTACTCACCATGTGTGTTTTTACCGTCGTAAGCCTCGGCACCTGTGGTAGCATCGTGGTGTTCCATTCTTACTTGAATGAGTAGGGGAGGGGGCAGACTTTTCTCTCTAATTCCCCCGGCGAATGAGACAAGTGGTCAGCGAGTTGATTCTCGTCACTGGCTATGTGTTGGACTTTGAAGTCGTAGGCCTGCATGAGAAGGGTCCAGCATGTCAGATTACTCCGGTTCTCCTTCATGCTGTGTAGCCACAGCAGGCAGTGTTTGTCGATCCGTATGATGAAGTGTTGGTACTCTAGGAGTGCTCTATTTCTTGAAACTCCACACTACAGCCAGACATTCACATTTGTTGACATTGTACTGCTGCTCTACTGGACCAAACTTGGTGTTTCCGAAGTCAATAATATGGGGTTTGTTGTTGTCAGACAGCTGGAATATTACAACACCTAACCCTTTTTCACTTGAATCAATCTGTACGTACAAGTGTCGACCTGGGTCGTACCGTGGCAATGCTCTGCACTCGCAGAAGTTCCGTTTCACTTCATCGAAGATCTGCTGTTGTACGATCTACCACTTATATGATAGGTGACATGAGTTCTGTGTGCGGTGCCGTGAAGATGGAAAATTTTGACGATGTATTCATGAAGCCAGTTAATCAGTCCGAAGAACTTCCTCAAATGTTTACACGTAGTCAGTAATGGGTATTACTCGATGAGACTGAGTTGCTCTGGTACGGGATTCTTCCTATTCTCTCTGATTAGATGACCTAGGAATTGGTTGTCTTCTTTCCCTATGTGGCACTTCTTGTTTACACAAGTAAGGCTGTTTACTGCCAGACACTCTAAAATGAGAGAGAGGTGTTGCAGGTGGTCTGGCCAGCCACAAATACCAGTAAGTCCATTCAACACACATACCATCATATTTTGAAAGGTTGTCGGAGCACATTTTAAGCAGAACAGTATGGTGCAAAATTGGAAACGGCCCCTGTCAGGAAAGGTAAAGGCAGTCTTATGGCAGTCTGTTGGTTTCACAGGTATCTGTCAATAGCCGCTGCGAATGTTGATGGTAATCAGCAACTTTGCGCGTCCCAAGGTGTTTAGTGCATCCTGAACATGTATGTATGTTGGTGTTGCGCTACACATGATCAAGTTGAGGTGGCAAAAATCTATGCAAAAGAGCCAGTATCTGTCCTTCTTTGGTACTAAAGTGATCTCTGAGATGAAAGAACTTTCTGATGGCTCAATCACTTCCTCTTCCAGCATTTCCGCTCTCTGTTCTTGTACGATCTCCCACTGGTGGGGATAATAACAGTGGGGCTGTCATATAATGGTGCTTCCATAGTTAACAGGATTGCATGTTCAGCTATAGTTGTCCTGCATAGCGGGTCAGCGACTGTGAACACGTCTCTCCTCTCGTTCAGTAGCTACTGCACAACTCTGCAGTGTTCGGTTGGCACAGAATGGTGAAGGTCGTTCAAGGCTACGGCTGGCATATCCCCAGCTGATCGGAGTTCTAAGTTGTAAACTTTGTGGGTCACCTTTTGTCCGAAGTGCGCACGCCATGCAGCCGGTTCCACAACTGCTTTCAGATCCATTAGCCAAGGAGTTTCCAGTATGACATCCTCCCTGATGTCATATCATAAACTGTCGGGGTTGTCATGATGCCTCGGATGTGTAACATAGCTGTTACCTCGCCGGTGACTTCTACTGTGTGTTGTCATGAAGCTAGCTGTATTACTTGTTTTTTTTTGGCAGAACTTCTTCTGGATCGATGTAACTGCCATGAACAAAGTTGTGCGATGTGGCCGTATCTACTAACGCTCTGCATGGTATATTACTGAACTGAATGAGAATGAAGATGTAGTTATATGTCTTGCTAGTAATCTGGCCGAGTGTATAGCAGATTGAATTATGTTTATGTTCCTTCGATGGCGACCTGGGGCGAGTGGCATGAGGCTGTTCTACTCCCTCAGTCCGTTTCCTGATGGTGATTTGTGCTGTTGCTGTTCCTGCGGAAAATCTGCCCAAACCGGACAGTCACTGTTCCAGTGGGGCCTGCCCCACCATCTTCAGGGGCGAGGGACCTGTATGGGTTTGTTCGAATATCTATAAGCAGATGTGTTGATCCAGTTGGAATCAGCTGCCCCTGACTTAGAAGTTGCAGTCTCAATGGTAGCTGCCATGGCCTCCGGTGGTTTGTTTACTGTTTCTCCAGCACTAGTGTTTTAGTTTTCACTCACATTTTGTTCCCTGCATGGCTGTGTGATGCATGGTTGCGGCACAGTTGCGTAGAAATGTCGGCATCTAACAATAATACTTTTTGTAGGAACTCTTGTTCTGTTGCGTGGATCACCAGTTCCAAGGCGGATGGTATTGGAGTTTGCACCTACTTCCAGGATGTCGTGCAGCGATAGCTCCGAGTGATAGGTGCGGATGAGGTTTATTTTGCTCGTGGTGAAGTCGAACAGCGATTCGTCCATCTGTTCCCTCATGATCGTTTGACTGCGGGCTCACAGAGATGTGAGTGTCGTGGCGAATCGGCATCTGAAATCTGCCGGAACTCCTCCCATGTCAATCCATAGTGGGCAATGCCACACCACCATGTTTTTGTATCCCCGAAAAACCGCACACCAATGCAGTGAGGGCAGTCCTCCTGGTCGACTCAGTATCTGCTCGGTCTTCTCTCGCAGTACTGTAGAAATGCCCCAGGGTCTTTGTTGGCCGTACCTGCATATGTGGGCAGAGATTGGAACTGGGCTGGTGTGACCTGTTGTGGTTTGGCAGCAATGATGTTTACCAACACAATCTATTACATTTTTTTGTATTTGGTGCACTGCAGGTTGCCGATGGTACCTCTCGCAGGAGTGGAGTGGACTGCACGGGTATCCGCAGTAACATCAGCTGTGGTATATTAAGTGGGTAGTCCTCTGTTGCATTCAGTCTGGCTATGTTGTTATTTTCCCTCCTGTACCAGGTTGGCGTGATGTATGCTGTGTCCACAATTGCCTCGGCTCTTATGTTTGGGTGTTACAGAATGGACTTTTCTCGCAGGCATTGGGTGCAACTGATATCATGTAGGTTCCTTCTTGTGGTATGTTCCCAGGGTGTTATACATCCCTCATGGTACAGGCGTTTGCATTTTGCAAAGGCTGAGGTAGCGGTTCCATTCCTGTCACACCAGTCGTAATATGCACACTCCTGAAGAGTTTTTTTCAGCTGCAATCTGATTGGTTTTATGTCAATTGCTGACCATGAGCACGTACATAGGGTAGGTGGTCATACAGGATTGATAAACCCTTTTATCTGTTACAGCTTTAGACAATGTGTACATACATACTCTGTCTTTCCTGTGCTGATGGGGGCTATTGCATTGTTACAAATGTCCTGATTGTCCCATTCTATGACTTGCTGCCTTTGTTGCATAGCTGCCTGGTCGTGGCAGATGCACACATTTTCCGTATTCAATCCAAATGAGAATGTATTTGGTGGTGAGTTTGATCATAAACACTTGACATGCAGTGATGAAAGTTTTTCATTAGTGTTGCACAAGTCGAAATGTTCCAAGTCGTGAGTGCGATGTGTTTGGCGCAGTGAAGACATATTGTTTAGCTTTGGCCAGGCCACATGTTCCATGGCTCGTGACTGTCACCCACGTGCATGATGCGGGAGTGGTGGTCCTGCCGGTACGACATAGTGCAGATGGAGGGGGTGGCAGGTGGTATCTTCCCCTTGGTACTGTTCCTTCAAGATGGCTGTCCCACCAAGTTTGGCACGTTAAGATGGGATGAGCTGTTCCAAAATGGGTGACGATCAATCTGGATAAGTGGCATTTTCTGCACGAATTTCCATTTCACAGTTTTCGTCACTTTTTCCAGTTGTTGTCCTATGACGTGTTGATATGCGACAATAGTAAAAAGATGGAAACTATGGCAGTAGTGGGAATATAGAGCCAGAGCTCAATGGACAATGTTCATGCATGCACATGTGGTGGCATGTGGCATACAAGACAATGGTACGAAACACAGATTACAAAAAATGGTACAATGGTTATTGGTTGAGGAATATATAAGTAAGAAGGGCGGGGGGGGGGGGGGTTTCTGGAGTACTTGGTGGGAGTTGTAGCCACTAGTTGTGGTGCTGCTATGACGGAAATGTTGCTGGACCAGGGAGGAATTGAATGATATGGATAGCAAAGGTACTGCTTGTTCAGCTACCAGGGTACGGTGCCAGCTCGTGGTATGAGCACAAGGATGTTCTCGACTTGGGACTCTCAGTGTCGTGACGCTGACAGTTATTGGCTATGTTTCCTCCGGTTTGCCATCTGACTATATTGCTTATCCCAATGAATACTCTGCCTAAATACCACTACATCCAGATTGCCTAGGCTAGTAAGGGTTGTTGGCCTCCCTTAAACACTACATCACTCCAGATGGGTTGTTGTGGCCACCCAACACCATGATTCAATATATTTAACAAATAATAAATCACCAAGAAAGAGAATGTAGCCTAGAAGCGGCTAATTCAATAACATCGCAGGTCTTACCGCCACATAGATTTGTTGCATATTAAATCCCAACTGGGCACTGAAATGTTACAAACCGCCGTTCAAGCCAGGCTGGCTTTTAAACAGAGAAAATGGCCAGAGAACCTACATGGTTATATGTGAATTATGTCTCTGCAGTATACAAGATGGACAGAGAAGTGAAGTGACACATACTTCGGGCGAACAAAGACACACAGTTCCGGTAATTTACATGAAAACGAACAGAATTACATAACGGTTGGTTGAAAAAGAAGGTATCTGTGGAACACCACGACATGGTTGTCACCTCACAATATCTGGGATGTTACTAACTCTACTTTGGCACGGAGCTCACTCGTTGGCCGAGACTCCTGCCGGTCAAATCACGCGACTTGATTTAAATACAATGATGATAATTACATGATATGAAATGGACACTGCAATGCCGATGCAGTGTGATTACATAATAACCCTTCTTAATTAAGTAAACATGTTAATATAAAAATACAAAAATAAATATTCCAATTCAACAACTTCAAGTTGCAGTGGTAAGTTAATCTAACATAACACATGTGTTTAAAATGGTGCACAATTCTTTGGATTCTTTCTCTGATAAAGTTGCTTATGACCTTACGTAATTGACTGGCAGCAAATTATGTCAGTTCTTATTTCTGTACTGACATGGTGGAGTTTACAAAGTCTGTGGACAACAGTTCGTGGCCATGCGGGTTGGCCTACTACCTCCACTACTTATTTCTGTTGGCCAGTCTGTAGTTTATTTGTTGCCTATGACACTGGTATCATACTATCTGTGGTAAAGTCCAAAACAATAACCAATGCAGAAAAAGTAAACAAGTACGAAAAATGCACAAACCCTACTCAAAAATTCTTAAATAATATTCTACAGTTATCGCTAGTGATAGTGAGAACTTGAGTGCATTTAGAAAATAAACAGTTACACTTTTAAAAATACCACACTATTACTGTCACAACATTGCACAACACTTAATGAATCAGGTTTCTAGTGACATGTATCTCGTGTACACAATTTGTGTATAAGTCACTTATCTTATTTTCATATAAGAACTTTATTATACCCTTGGGTAGCAACACAATACAACACAACATAACACTTGAAAAATATTACAACACAACAGACAACAAGAATAATATTTACCCTTGATATCTGTGTGAAAATATTTCATGCACAAATTGTGTGGATGGCACTCACCTTTACAAACATATTACACTCGGCAACATAATATTACAAGAATATACGAAATATTTCCCTTAACAAATGTAAACCAAACAAAAAATGACATGTAGCTGGCGCGGTGCGCACGTGGTGAACACACTATTTCTCTTTGAAAGCACCATATTATAAAGACCATTTCAAAAATAATAATAAACATATTCACCCTGATTTCACAGCAATGGTGCATTTACACTGACACATGGAATGGAGGTTGACACACTGACATAGTTCGTATTTGTAAATATCCGGGCGGAGATGCTGGCAGTGGGGAAAAACGGGTTGCTGCTGATGGTTTACATCAGTTCATATAAACACTGACTAAAAATATTCATTATTTTACGAGGTTATTCGGCCACGTGGTGTTGTGCACTGATTCACCTTAATGCACACTTACGGAATGCTAACCAAAAAGTCAGTATGATAATACTGGATGTACTGAATATATTGGATACGAATATTAAACAATACAAAAACCCTCACAACATGTTAACTGTATAAAACCCTACTTGATAAATTATAACTAATATTTATATACATGATGTGTTCCATAATTGCTTTAAGTGTGGCCATTTGGGTTTCTCACAAGATGGCACGTCAAGCGCATGAATGGTCATACTTATGGAAATATGTACACAACACTTAATGGGAATATAAATAATTATGATTAATAAACACCGTATTGTGAGACCATTTGATCTGTACTTACTTGAGAGGTTGGAATAGTACAAGGTAAATAAAACAACACTGTTGTAATACTTAGCAACTTCAATTAATAACCTTAAATATTAACATAACAGAAGTAAACAAAAGCAAGTGGTGTACATCTCTGATGTGCGTGACGTGCTTCTGGTAATAACATTTCAATCTTGAAATAAATATGAATGTGGGATTTTGAATGGTGCACTAACGTAGCTTGTGCACAATGTGGTACAAAGCTTAATACATGTTTCACTTAATATGTTGCACTGAATAATACTGACAACCCAAACAAAACACTAACATGATAGCATTGCAAAAATAAAATACAGAAGCAAATAAACACAGTGAACATAGTACACTTAATTACACCTTCATACCAATTTACAGAGGTCATTAAAACACTCTATAGACATGAATGCACTGGTGTAGTGCATTCATACACAAACATACGCACATGTGGCACTGACTTGTTGAGACAGGTGCTCCCTCGTGACGTTGCTGTGCGCTGTGACATGTTTGCGGTGACGTGTCCGACACTAGGCTGCTCTCCTTGTCTACGCGGCCAACACTCATCGGCCACGTAGCTGTCACCGAAAGAGCTGCTGCACTCAGCGCACCATTCCACATGTACCCACCAAGCACATCAATGTGGGGAAAACATGTTTGATGTGCGAATAGTGGTTTCAGGTAACAGAAACAGAATTTCACACTTGTAGCAGTGGCGCAATACATAATAAATTAAGGTACAATTTTCTAACACAATTATTACAAGCCATTCCGCTAATTAGTAAAAGAAGCTTTTGAGAGGTGGGAAGTACTTACAGTAATCAGCAGCATTATACCAGTAGTGAAGCAGTATTGTGAGGTTAGGTTGTTACGAACCACTGTAATGTAACATAAACAATGACCACATGGGTTTCCTAACTCTAATTTTACAATAGGTTCATAAAAGGTACATTTAGAGAAACTTTTGACATGAACACTGAAAAGCTGCTGGTAAATTTAGTGAAATAACATATAAGATTCGGAACTGGACAATTTATTTTGGCCACAATCAAAGGCAGAATTGATATGTTGTGAACACCAGTAAAAACTTAATCTTATGGTTAAACTGCCACACACCAACATAGCAAAAAATAACTTTAATTTTTATATGAGAATTGTAGAGTTAAATTAAAGTGTTTAAATGTTATGTTTTGCCATATGAAATCTTCTTAAATCATCATCCATTTTAATACGTGTAATAAAAATAAATATAAGAATTTTTTATAAGTTGTGCGGTACAAGCTGTCCAATGAGGAGGCAACCTGCCTGACGCCAGAGGAGTACATGTTAAGCTCGGAACTGTGTGGACACACGTCGTCGCATCCTCCCATACCTTCATCATTTTTATTTCAGTCATGTATAGTATCAATATTTAATCTCTGTAATGAAATCATAACTTATTTATTATTCGGAGAGAGTGCTACACAGCAGCGCAGTATGTCTTTTGTACACCTGGGATTTATTTATTCATATAACCATTGTCAGCCTCATGCCATTTTGACCACTTCAGTGTACTCCTACTATATAGTAGCTATGCTTTTAAGTGCCCCATACGATGGAGCAAGTTAAATAAATCGTGTATATATTGAAAGTCGGCTTCCGATTTATTTGATAGGATCACTTCACGATCACTTAACCTGAAATATGTGTTTAGTAATGGCGTGGGATGGCCAGAACAATCCCTCGTCGATTAGTATAAGCATTTATAGGAAGCTTAGATAGTCTCTACTAGACTAGGCAAAGGATGCATTTAGGCGATCGGTCCATGACCCAATGCTAAGGGAGCTGCGCAGCAGCACTCCTTTCTCTTACGTGCACATAATTCTGACTAATCATCATGGTGGCAGGCTGGTCGAAGGTCAGAGTGGCTTGGCACCAAAATATCTCGAAAAGGAACAACACAGTATACAAAACAAACGAAAACATAGATAATATGCAACTAATTCTAAAATCACATTACATTTGAAAGTACAATTATGCAACAGTTTACACATGAGAAAAATACATTGGATGGCAATCTCCCTACAGAGACGTGTCACAGTCATGACATTGAGAAATGTTTCTCGGATTTTCTCGTGACAACTAATTACAGGAACACTCACAACTCAATAAAAATTATTAAACAGAAAACAATATAAATTTTAAAATTATAATGTGGCACCAGGACTCTGATGTTACAGGGCCAGTCCATTTTTGGAAATTGGAGAAGAAAGGGTGCATGTAGTTATTGCAAATGTGCAATAAGTATGTGTTTATCAGAAACCCCTATTTGAATAGTCATAATCCTGATTGGCGTATATTAGGAAAATTCGGGTTTGAGCACTCCACACACTCACTTCACTCTTTTCACATTGCTTAGACTATACTGGCACTTTGAAGGGGCATACAAGAGGTCACTGACCTGCAGTTACAGTGAGGCCCCGACATGGTCTTCATTTACCCAATGTTTTCTTTACTGGGTTTGATTTTAGAGGTACTCAGCCAGCGTGAACTAGCACACCCCTTAAAGTTACAATTTGGAGCATAAAGGTGGAATGCCTGCTTGATGCTGGTGGTACCATGGCAGCTTGTGTAGTGATATTCCATAACACCATTCCTGTTGACAGCACCTACTGCAGCTGTCCACTGTTCAGGCACTGCGAACCCCATAGAGTGGCTGTGCAAGCTGAGTAGGGGTGGGGAGACAAACTGATGCTGGAAGCTGGGGACGCAGCACATGTCAGTGTATCACATGTGATAGTGGATGTAACTTTATTGTACACAAGGAAATTATATGTGAGTTTAAGTAACATCATGTATAATTTCAAGTCTTGCCTTAACATTGTGTGTAGGGGAGTGGGACTTCAACAACATGGCCATATCATCTCAGATTTGGTTATATGCATAATTTCCGGATTCATATCAGGTGTGCTGGTCAGCTTTAAAATAGGCCTACAACATAAGGCACATAATGGTAATGGCACATGGGGAACCTGTAATATTCCATGTCATTAAGGGCTAAATCAGTCACAGCACCACGAGGGAACTGAGTATATCTGGGTGGTTGGCCACACAACCCCTGAGATCCACCAACTTCAGCTCATATCATTGCCTACCTGCATGACTGGTCCCTGGCCGGGTATATTTTCCAAGTTATAATACCTGAATTATTCCTTTCAATGTTACTGCTCTTAGAACCAAAGGTACAGCCTGAGCATCGTGGGATGTCTGGGACATTGTCAAGAGATGCCTTTTGGATGTCGCCACAAGGGTGAAAAATCGCACCAACTACAGCCTCGTGCACAGAATTGTGCAGGAAAGTGCAAGTCAGGCACACATGGCAGCCATCATGGGGAGCACAATTATATCAGCAAGCATCATCCCCCTTCCCCCTTGGAGAATAACAAGCAGGGGTAGAGCGATAGCACTACCCCCTTCCCTCCTGCCCTGTTCCTATAGTAAGGGAATATTAATCGCTGCAGCAGAGCTGCAACAAGCCTGTATGCAATCCCCTTTGGTGCCAGTTGGTCTCACCCCTTCAGTGGACAAAGGGAGGGACAGCCACTCAGGTAGATTGTGATCTTGGTCCATCAGCTGTCAACCCCATGGACATGCAACCATGACACATGGTTGGCCTAGTGCAAGAAGGTGCCTGGCATACTTGTGCTGCAATGCTTGCACCCATTTCCATGGCTGCAGTTTCCAGGTACACTATAGGCACACGGTACTGTCAGTGCGACTGCAAGCCCAGCCCAATGTGCAACTATGGTGCGAGTCACTGAGAAGTTAAGGACAGTACCTTAATGAGTGACAACTTGTCATCAATGGAATTTACGAATATACTTCCGGCCAACCACAACCCAAAAATTTTCAGAACAGCAAATTAGCCAAGTTATTAGTGTGGCCATCTTGTGTGTATACAAGGCAAGGTGTAACCCTTTTGCAGTGTAGGGACAATACACAAATGTTTTACAAAGTATGCTTCACCAGGTTCGAACTCAAAACCATAAATGGGAAGAATTTTCACTGACAACTCTGCATAGCACCTCATAACACAAGTGCACCACGCCTGCATACCGTTACCTACTGACTGGACCTGGACATCAACCTTCACAGTGTCACTGAACCACAATTGAATGTGGAGAGAGTAGTGATGTGTTGGTGTACCAAGTGTTTGCGGTCCATTTACCTGATTGCTTCCTACCTATCAGTGGTAGGTAGATTATACAAGGTGTTAAATTCATGTGAATCCAGTGCACATAATAAGCGAACGTGGAGCCACAACTGCCATGTGCACTCAGCAGACACATTGCCAGCCACAACCATGACAACATTTCGCTCGCTCATTAAACCTCACATCAGCTGGCCTTTTTTTAATGAAGTTGGCTCTTGGTGGCTGTACAGAATGTGTGTGTGTAGCATACGTGTGGTAAGCACACATCCTCCGAGTGTATGTGTGTGCATGTGTTTTGTGGGGTCAGTGTAATGGGGTCAACATAATGCAGGTATCAGAATGGGAGCGAGCAACTCGCTACCAGCCATTTAAATAGCAGAGGAGAACTGCTGACAACATCGCCAGCAATTCGCCGGCCGAGTCAGTAGTGCCTCTGGCCTGGAAACACTGGCAAGCAACGTGGATGGCTAACATTCTGGCAAAGAACATTTGAGAATACAGGAGTGAAATTATGTTTTAATAAGTGTTTGTTGTAAGTGTATTATTGAATTGTGACAATGAGTGCAATATAATGGTGATCTCCCTTCATGGAGGAAAACCTGTAAGAAAATTCCATGTCAACAAATCTGAGAGAATTGAAGTTAGTCACACTAGCTTCGAAAGTGCCCAAATCGCAGTTAATGTGCCTTGAGTATAATGATGAATGGAGACACTAACTGAACACAAATAAGAAACCCAGATACAGCACATTACAATGGATGAAGCAGTCATCTTCTTTTCCATGCACATTCTGCAGAGGAAATCCTGAAGGTTGTCATTAAATATTACCATGATGGTTCAGAGGTTGACGAATATATGGGCATTGGAGGAGGTCCAAGTGACGTGATGGAGGAATTGGACAGAGTCTAGACAGAGATTGGTGCCCTCCTTGTGACAGTACTTGATTATTGCTCCTTGCAAAATTAAAATTTAAACAAAGAAAATGCCAATTTTCTATTGCCAAAGGTTTAACTTCTAAAGTCTTACTACAATGGGAAAGTGCAAAAGTATTCCTTCCTGTAAGGATATGTGAAAAAATGGGTATTATTTATGAGAAACAGAGCAGGAATAGACAAAACAGACAAACAAGTGGATAAACCAAAACCAACATTTTTCCAAGTGACAAAGGTGCCGATGAAGTTTACACAGGAGGCCAAACCTCCTAGGAAAGCGATACTAGCATATCCAGATGAAAGAGGGGCAAAGTAGTTAAGAAAAAATCCCGAAAATAGTGACTTCTCTTAGAGTTGGAGCAGATCTCGTACAGGAAGGTGACGAAGCAACAATCAATAAAATAAGGTAAAGTGAAGGATTGAAGTCACTGTAACTTCGATTGGATGCAGGCAAAGTAAAGCCAAAAAGTAATTATTTATGATATCCCAAGGAAAGAAGACAATGAAGAACTGGTAGACTGGAAGAAACAAGGAGAATGTCAATATTGCTCAGATGATTATTGTGTATATAGAAATTTACTGATCAGCTAAGATATTATCTATATTGTTTATGCAGCCTGCAAAGTCATAGACTTTCTAGTTTCAATGAGGTGTTATAAGTTCCAACAATATAGACATCAGAATAAACATTGTAAAAGTTCGGAGAGATGTTTGACATCTGGAAGGAAAGGGCATTAAACAATGATAAAAATAAAGTCAAATGCAATAAATAAAACTCTGACTGTGCAAATGTCCTTCGGGATAGACGAGTACAATAATCGAGCCGATTCAAAGAAATGCTCGCAATACAAGAAAACATTTTCAATGGAACTGGAAAGGACTGAATATGGAGCGCAATGACTTCTCCAATGAATTTAAAGTAGGATAAATTAACCTGCAAAGATCTGTGGTTGCAAAAGCTGAAACACTAATCACTGCTAATGAAAGAAATCACTACATCGTACTAATGCCAGAACATTATGCTTTACATGGAGAAGTGAATGGATTTCCGGGAACAGTTACCACTTTTAGTGATAGAACAATGTCAGTTACCTGGATGAGAAATAATTTGAACATAATGATAATGGAAAATTTATTCAAAAGTTATCATGTTTTGTGTTCATTCAGAATTTGGAGCAATTAGTATTCAATTGGCCAGCTTCCACTTCCAGAACTCGGATGATCTCTGTGTTCATCTTTAGGAGTGAGACGAATGGGTTGGATGGAATACTGGGTAGGGAATGCTTGATAATCAGTGCTGATGTTAATGCCAAATATAGACAGTGGAATTCACCTGTCACATATGACCAAGGCATGACGATTGATCACTATTTACTGGTGAACGAACTCCATGTCGTCAATGAACCTCCATCTCGCCCTACATATGTTTCTCCTGAGCACAATACACAATATTTCCTGGGCCTGACACTGATACTAAGAAAGGCAGCCAGACTGGTTACGAATTGGAAAGTAACTGAGGACTCATCAAGTGATCACCAGTTTATTATATACGAGATTAACTATACACCTAGCCGCAAAGAAAGTGGCAAAGTGCCGTGAACAAGATACATTCATAGGGATGCAGGTTGGAAGAGAATTGATTAGGTACTAATGGATAATCTCCAGGAGTACCAAGTAGAATACTCGGACGATCTGCACTAAAGAGTATTAGAGTTAAGAAAAGTTGTCCAAGGCACATATAACAGAATGAACCCTCAACCCACATGTCCCACCAAACAGATGATGGAATGAAGAACTAAAAGAGATGAGAAGAAAGTGCAGAAGATAAGAAGAAACCTGAAAAGAAGCAGAGATGAGACTCAATCGTAGACACATACAGAAACGAGACGAGACAAAATCCAAGATTGCTGAATGTTAAGAAGAGATGAATCGTGGAGAAGATTTGTAGCCGAGAAATTGAATGAATATCCTTGGGGGTTTGTGTATAAAATAATCGCAAATAAAGTTAATCATAACCAGGTCATGAAGAGCCTAAGAATTCAAGGAAGAGTTATTATAGCCAGCAGGAAAATGCAGAATAACTCATACAAGCTCTCCTGCCATAGGACAGCAAAGAAGGTAAAGAAGAATTACAGCGCATGAAAACAGTTGTGTACCACCTATCCTGGCTTCATAAGCTGTGAGTCGGATGATCGTCAGACTTCAACATAACATAACCTACAAAACCGAGAGTGGTGCACAGGAAGTCGTGGTTCAGATTGTTAATACCAATGCTATGCGAGGAGACATGAAAAACTTAGTTCGAGCCCATACTCCTACAATTAGCATGGAACCAATACCATATATGTAATTTGCATATCAATAAAAAAATTTGTTTGTTTTGTCTGCAAAATTGAATGAAATATGAAAATTCCTAAATTACTTTGCAGATGTGATTAAACACAATATAAGGGAAAATCAAAATTTTCATTAAATTTTGATTTGATTAGTTTTGAAAATCCACCATAACGGATTAAACAAGGTAATAAGCATTATTGTAAAATTGAAAACAAGGTTACATTCGCTACATGACAAAATTTAAGTTAGTATTTTCATAATATCGATGTGTATACAAGGAGTAAGCATTCGATAAATAAATTTAACATTTAATTATAAGAGAATAGATCAATATTTTTCTTTAATAAAAGTGAAAGCAATGATATGATAGGTATTGTCTGATAGGTTTTTTCAGAGGTGCACATCGTAGCGAAATATTAGTTAGGTATTATAAAATATTTTAAACTATTTAATACATGAGCATTAAACTATCTAAAAATACAGACATGTTTTGATTATAGCATACAGTCAAAAGTTCTCAATTTCATTTTGGAAGTTTTGATGGGTGATAGTCACACCCGAACTTATACAATGCATACCACATGCATTTACAGGAACAGTCAAACAAAGTAATCTAAGTGTGCTTCCCTGTGATGATGCGAGTTATTTTCGCCTTCACTAGAAAGGTTGGATAAAGGGAGGTAGCAAGACATCCTCCAAAACGCCACGAATACAACATGGTAAAAATAAGAGACGAATAACGTAGACTACTTGCAAAAACAGCCTAGATGGAACGACGTTCGCACTGAGAGACAAAAAATAACAGTTATCTTTAATACCGCGGCATTAAAAATGCATGAAAACAACGGCGAGTAAAATAACTAGACGTTAGACTCATCGATGGCGGTAGGAAGATAAGTTTTACACCATTTTAGGGTTAAATCAGGACGAGCAAATTATCGAATCACCATTTTTTCTTGAGCCAGAAGGCGAAGGAAGAATATCGCTACATTACATTCCTATAGGGTCGTTATAGAAACGACAATCGATACATCTGGTCATATGACCAAAAATATGTCAATGTCTCACAATTAAACGATATTCTAAACTTTTGATTAACACATTTTATGACAGCGAACATAATCATGAATAAAGCTATTAATAAAAAGAAATACTGTAAATGACCAATATTGAGCTAAATTAATATACTAACAATAAACCAAATATACATAAAAAAAACGACAAATTACTTACGAGTGCTGCCATATTTACCACAAATGAAATGAAAAATTTAATTATCAGACATTTTAAATAACTTGACAAGGATTAGTATTAAAAAAAAATATTTTAGAACATCTCTTGTTAGATAGAGATAAAATTGAACACGAAAGAAAAATTTTTTGCACGAAAATATCAAGGAAAGTGCTTTGCGGAGAAAAAAACCTTCAAAGGTAAACACATAAACAAGAAAAAAACAGGTAAACGAAATGCTCACCGTACCTCTAAACAGCACACACACCACCCCCTAAAACAGACCATGGTCTACAAAGCAAAAAGAACTTATAAAATTCGTTAATGAACATACTATAATATGAAATAATCCCAGCATATATTTTCACATAACTTATACAAAACACAAAGCTATCCCCTAGACGCTTGTGGAGCAGGAGGTAAAGTTACCATTAGGGTTCCTTCGGGTAGGGAAGGAGCGTAAGTAGGTCATGTTGTGGCATGGTTGGGAAGAGACCAGAATTTATGCTATAACCACAAACAGAAAACAATCCAAAGTACAGTAATACTGCAGGGAACAATGATATCCTCCTTTTATAATAAGTAGGCGAGTTCTGTCTGTCTGTCTTTAATACTTCTAAGTCCCTTGAAACTCAACAGAAGTTCTTCAAATCTTGCAGAGTGAATCCTCAGGGTAAAATACAGGTCAAGTTCGAATTTCAGCAAGATCAGATTATGCAGTTATTACCTTTTACCCTAAAAACTCATTTTTAAAATACTTTTTCCTTATGAAAAGTTTTGTATTAATGCATAGAGAATATTGCATAGAGATGTGAAGGTAATTGAATATCATTTTTGTTTACTTTAAATGCCTCCCTTCAATGTTGAGTTGTGGGGCCTCAGTGGCCCAGTGGATAGACCGATTCCAAGTGGGGCCTTAGTGGCTCAGTGAATAGAACTATGTTAAGTGGGGCTGCAGTGGCTTAGTGGATAGAACTATGCCAAGTGGGGCTACAGTGGCCAAGTGGATAGACATATATCAAATGGGGCCTTAGCAGCTCATTGGATAGAGAGATTCCAAGTGGGGGCCGCAGTGGCTCATTGGATAGAGATTTTCCAAGATTTTCTAAGTCGCAGTGGCTTAGTGGATAGAACTATGCTAAGTGGGGCCTTAGTGGCTCAGAGGATAGAACTATGTTAAGTGGGGCGCAGTGGCTCAGTGGATAGAGAAATTCCTAGTGGGGCCGCAGTGGCTTAGTGGATAGAACTATGTTAAGTGGGACCTTAGTGGCTCAGTGAATAGAACTATGTTAAGGGGGTGCATTGGCCCATTGGATAGATATATATCAAAGGGGGCCTTAGCAGCTCATTGGGTACAGAGATTCCAAGTGGGGGACGCAGTGGCTCAGTGTATATAGCGATTCCAAGTGTGGCCTTAGTGGCTCAGTGGATAGAACTATATCAAGTTGGGGCCACAGTGGCTCAGTGGATAGAACTATATCAAGTGGGGCCCTAGTGGCTCAGTGGATAGAACTATGTTAAGTGGGGCCCCAGTGGCAAAGTGGATAGAGAAATATTAAATGGGACCGCAATCGCTTCAATGTGGCGTTAATTTTACATCATTTCATAATTACGTACATATATGTATGCAATATTTTTTTCAGTCTTTGTATGATAACAAAATTTTTTAACATGGTAACTGTTCTAGCCCTGAGACAATACAAAAAAAGTCACGGGCTGGGTCTCTTAGTACATAATACTGAAATCAAAAGTATTAATTAGGAAATGGTGAGGGCGAAGAAGAAGTATGTCATTAAAGTTGACACCATGTGGTTGTGACACTAACATAGTATCAAGTGCCTTAGTTAGGGGGCTCTTCAAAGTTAAATTTGGAAACTTAGAAAAGTTAAGAGAAGACAAATTATGTGTAAGTTTAGGAACATGCATTATAGGCCAGGTAAAGAGATTAATGTGCATTGATGAGCTGATTGAACCAAATGTTTTAAAATATTAGCTCACTATGCCACAATGAGTAGTATTAGTATGATATCTACAACCATTTAGAGTAAGAGAAAATGGACTATACAATTGGGTGGTAGATTTACAGAGAAGGGTTATTTCAAGTGAAAACTTTGTTGCAAATAGCCAAAAGGAAGGGGTCTTCAGGAAAAAGGGGAGGTCAAGACTAACAATGGATTTGTCACAAAAATCTAAATAAGACTTTCCAGAAAAAAATTGTTAAATTCACAACTATCCATGTGACTATCAAAAAATGAAAAAGGGGAGTACAAAGTGCAATTTAATGGTTCTGATACTGTTATAAGGTATGATAATTAACAGATGCAAATAATTTTCTGTCTGGTCTAATGACTAAAAATTCATTCACTGACAAAAGCACATATTGATTTAACTTTTCATCTCGAAAGGGCAAGGGGAAAGCATGGTACCTAACTATCCTTGTTTGCCAATGGTACATCCACAATGACATTTTAAGAAGTATCATACATAACTGCTTGCACTGAAATATGACCATAAAACATATACAAATTTTCAGATGTCGCTAGGACTATCATATATATAGGCAAAGTAATTAAGTGTTGGATATTATTAAAAATATAAATAAATTACACTGGGTTTAGTTAGGCTGAGTTCAAATAACCATGAACACTGGTTTCTATGGCATGTTTTAAATCAAAAATGTCCGACCTAGCATTGGACACAGCTTCAGTGACACATAATAACATGGCATTAAAATCAACACGAAAACTGATTAACACCATTTTATGAAAGACCTCATGCAAGGTTCGGTTCATAGCAACTTAAAGGCATTATAATGTTCCACATAATTGTTTGCTAGGAATTGAATACTTGTAGTACTGTTCAAAATTCTATCTTCCATGTTACACAGAATAATAATATGATTAGCGAAGTTAACATCGATTTCATCTAGAGTGTTCAAAAGAGAATTGAGTTATTTTTCCAGAATGGTAAGATCTTGACTGTCTAGAGCACCAAACATAGACTTAAAATTTTTTCCACCAAAGTCATAAATGCCACATTTACTTCTAGATGTAGTAGACAAAAGTGAGGTTAGGGCCGTAATTTCTGACTTGAAAGCTTTCGAGTTTTCCTTTAATTGGTTCACAGTAAATACTAAATTTTGGTCGAAGCTTGAGATCTGGCTTACGTCTGATACTTCCGTTTCGTGTTACTGAATAATATTTTAGAGAATTTCCTCAATTCAATAGATTCTGTAGCAAGTTCCACAAGGTTGAAGTCAAGAACGATTGAGCAATGACTGTTAGTGAATAGAACATTATCTTCCCTTTCAGAAACAATCGCAGAATGGAGCTTTTTTTTTTATAGTGACCGGAGATTCAGAGAGGCATTAGGCAAAAATGAACACAACCAGGTACCACCACATGATTCAAGGCCGGGAACAGCAACACAGAAAATGAAAACAGGTTCATGTACGAGCTGAACATTCACAAAAATTTTTTTTACATAGAATATGCAACTTATAAATCAACCCCATTAAGTTTATTAAAAACCTGTTACAACCCATGTTTATACCAACTAAGAAACATAATGATAAATATTCAATTTGAAAGAACACTTAAAACTAGGATACCATGGATTTTTCAATATAAAATTCTTTGAGTAGGCCTACTGTAGAAATGAAAATGTGAAGAGCCCTAGCAGACTAGAACTTGTGGGTGATCAGTCCACTATCGTAACCAAACCTGAGAGCCAACACAACAAAAGAAATCTGGACTGAACCCATACACACAGGCACAATCTGCAGCTTCTAATCTTGTGGAAAAGAACAACTTAAGGAGGAGCCCTGGAATGAAAAGGTTTTAAATGAGAAATATACGTGTGTGTTTAATAGGCTTCCATTTTAGGGCTAGCCAAGCTAGCTGTAACAGGAGTTAAAAACCGTTGGATCTGGTAAGGAAAAGATAAAGGAAATGACAATTTAGCCACATGTTTATCTGCCGCCCTACTACTAGGATGGGCTTTTAGAAGAACTATGTCTCCTGCTATGAAAGGTTTATTCCTTCTATTCTTAATATATTTAACATGGCGGCTCTGCTCATGAGACCCCTTTTGATTCTTGAGGGCTGCTGCCCAAATTCCTCGGATGTCTGACTCATCACCGAGGAGAAGATTACTCAACTGCCACAAATTTGAAAGTGGATGTATCGGCATATAAGTAAACATCAAACAAAAATGTGAAGATTTGTGCGACTCATGTCGGGCATAATTGAAAGCCATTTGTAGGTAACGCAAATTTTTGTCCCAATTGGTTCGGTCCTTTGCATGGAAAACAATTAATGCCGAACTGAGGTTTCTATTGAAATGCTCCGCATGCGAAGGAGGAGGTTTATATGGGGACAAAGTAATATATCTGATGCCATAGGAGAAACACATGTGTTTGAAGATCTTGAAAATAAACTGAGAGCCATTATCAGATACAATAGAAGAAGGTATGCCAAAATTCTGAAATATCAAATCTGAAGCACTTGTACCATATAAAAGGAATCAGCTTTCCTCATGGGAATTAACTATACAAATTTGGAAAAAGCATCAATATAAACTAAAATCATATTATTTCCAGACTTGCTCCAAAGAAGTGGGCCTACAAAATTAATAAACAGTTTTTGCATGGGCCTTTCGACTACTTCTGAAGACAAAAATCCTAAATGGGTATTCTAGCTAGGCTTAATCATAGTGCACAACTGACAGGTTTTCACTCAGTCAGCAATATCAGCATTAATTCCTTTCCAGATGAAGTTACACTTAATAACTTCTATGGTTTTATAAGTACCAAGGTGTGCTCCAATAGATGAATAACGAAAATAAGAAAAAAAAACCATATCACATAGGTGAGCAGGTACAACAACCTGTTTCCGGTTGTTTGCCGTACAATACAACACACCTTTGGTCAAGGAATAAGGTTTTTTGTACAACACCAGATTTAAGATCTTGGATAACAGGAGCTAATTCTGGATCTTCATTTTGATGATCCAGAATGTTTTAAAATGCCATGGGAAAGTCAGTCAAAACATTACGATGGGGTACATTTTCAGATTTATCAGATTTTTTAGATAAGTTAGAATCTTCAAACATTCTCAAAAGAACACCGACCACAACATTCTGGGTAACTTTGATATGTTGCACTTTAAATAATTTTTAAGAAGAAATATGCATGACCCAAAGACCGATTTTTCCTAGTTGTCTAGGAAGAGCCAAAAGCCATGACAACACTTGATTATCAGTCTCTAAAAGAAATTCTAAATGTTCAAGATACTGACGAAACTTTTCGATACAGAAAACTACAGCCAAGCACTCTAGCTCGTAGACAGTAGACGATTTACACTCCTGAGGAATCAGCATACCAGACTTAAATGCTATGGGTTGATGCACACCATCAACTTCTTGGGCAAGAACCGCCACCCTGCCCCCCCCCCATAATAAGACTAGAGACATCAGTTTGTAAAATGAAGGGCTTTGAAAGATCTGCCATGTGGAGAACTGGTGGATTAATGATATTCTGTTTTAGGGTTTCAAAGGCACTTGCTGTTCTGGACCCCGCACAAATTTAACTGATTTTTTAAGTAATTGATTTAATGGAGCAGCCTTTTCAGCAAGATGGGGTAATAAACTTTCCAAAAACGGAATAATTCCTATAAAACAAACTATGCCCTTGACATCTTTAGGAAGAGAAAAAACCCTAATTGTCTGAGTTCTGTCCGAATAAATTACAATGCCTTGTGCAGAAATTTTGTGCCGTAAGAAAGAAATTTCCTAAGCTGCAAACTTAACTGTAGAAGAATTAACGATTAAACGAGCCTTTTATAATCTAGTAAGAAACTCTTTCAAATGAGTGAGATGTTGGTAAAATTCTTCGGAATACACATCCAAATTGTATAAATAATCGTATTCATAATTAAATTTAATATCATGGAAAATGTGATTCAAAAGTCTGTTGAAAACTTGTGCACCAGTGGCAAGACCAAAAGGAACTCTAGTAAAGTGAGAAAGATCCCATGGTACACAAAAACTAGTGATAGGTATAGAATCTTTAGATAATGGAATTTGATGATAAGGAGCATTGAAATCTATGGCAGAGAAAAATTTTGATTTGTATAAGCAATTAAATGCAGAATGGAGGTCAGGCGATGGTACATATTCAATGACAATTTTTTGATTAAGTTTCCTGTAATAAATTACCATTCTTTGTTATCCATTAGGCTTTGGGACCAAAAATGCCGGACTGGCATACTGAGATGTTGAATGCTCGATTACTCCTTTGTTCATAATATCCTGAACTTGTAATCTCAAAAACTCCATTTGTGAAGGGGCTAATTTATAGGGATGCCTCTTAACAGGTTCCTTGTCTAACAACTTGATTATATATTCCAATAATTTGGTTAATCCCAACTCTGAGGTAAGCACTTTAGGGGACTGATTACAAAGGTCTTGAACAGCTGCACACACTTTTTCACTTCAGTTACTTAAATGACTTAAAGGGTTTATACATAGATCTGCATTTAAACCAGCACTAATAATGCAATGCAAAAAAATCCTGCTTTATGTCTAGTATTTTTGCGCTGCATCCCCATGCTGTGAAATAATGTCATTTAACAATGACGAGATACTCAAATGCATAAGTACATGGTTCACTTACCACCACTGCCAAGTACAAGGACAACCCTCCATAATCAAGCTCATGCCTTTGTGTATGGCGAGCTGGTGCTTGGATGTCCTGTGGCTGACCAGCCCTCACTGAATAAATGTATGGCCACCAGCTACTCAGATGAGGATTGCAGTTGACTGGTTGTTGATGGCGATTGGGACACACATGTGGTGGTCGTTGGTAGCCATGGTCTGGTGAAGAATTGGCAGGTCTGCCAATGTCAGTTCCAGCATATTATCCAAGACCACAGCGATACCAGCATCATACGTCTCCCCTAGTTATAGTGTTCTGGACAGCTGAACACTACTAACAAGACAGTCCCAATGCTAGTGTAACACTGAAAGGTGACAGGTTTAACACTGGGGAAAGATGTCAACTCTGCATTTAGCAAGTCACTGGGTGTTTTCTCTGGGTGCTGTGCCAGGCCTCACCTCAATCGCTTGCGGCTGTGAGTTTGGCACATGTATGCCACTGTTCAGTTCCACTTAGAGGCATAGCTAGTCCGTACATAGTTGGGCTCTCTCGGCCATAGCTATGCAATGAGCACAGCTCTCGATGCTCTTCTCTGGTCGCTTGAACAGATGAAAGCAGACCCACAAAGACTGGTTATTTCCGAGATTGCTTTCTTAAAAGGAGAATTGGTGTAAATACGATGGCACAGCTATAATTTCCTGATGATGAACTTTGCCAGTTCAAAGTTATGTTGTTCCCTAGCTATAATATGCACCTGAAATTCGGCCATGGTCTATTAGGTTATGAAATGTTAGCAAATGCTCCTCTTAACTTCCCACAGCGGGCATCAGCTTGTCTCCGCACATTCCACCCTCCCCATGTACAGTACTTCATAGATAATTGTCTGTGTGCTGTAACCGTTCATCGCACAGAACCACAAAACTCGTTAAATGGTCTTCTGTCTGACATCGAAATTGATCTTTATCTTTGTGCATGACTTCATTCCATTTAGCTAATATCACATATTGGGTTGGCAAAGATCTTCGAAGCACATGTAGTAACACATACTTGAAGTACGCCATGGCAATGAGGAACATGTTGTCAGGTCCCATCATTACTCATCTTGCATGTAAGATTGCTCTGTTGTAAGCACCCAGCAGGCACAGCATATCACGACATAGCTCCATGGAAAACAAGTCGGGGCTGGATAGTTGCATTCTCCTGGTCCTGTGACACATGCTGTAAATGCTTTGAAGAATGAGGCACATATGTTGACAGGTAATAGATGAGATGGTTCTTACAGGTAGCATGGTATCTTGAAGGGAATGGGCTTAGGTTTCAGGGTCACAAGAGATTCGGTTTTCATAAACAGAACACATAACGAAAAGCTCGTTGACACACAAATGCACATCGATGTCCAGGTACCTTCACCTATTCATAAGTAACTTATAACAGAAGTCTCCAATTTTGGTATACATATGCACGTTCATTGGGAACACGACTGTATATGTTACAATTTTATACTCAGCACAGTACAGCTATGCTGTTTGAATATAGTGCACAATAGCTACCATTAAGTGATCATAACAGTGACAGTGGTAGCTTGTCATGTGATTATTAGGAGTAACATATGCAAATTGAAAAGTATGAACGACATCAATGGGTTGGACGCCATACGTCGTCACTGGAGCCTGGCTGTACTACCCTACTGAAGGCCTAGAACCTGGCTAAAGTTGTAGAGCCAATGTACTGGAGAAAGACTTAGATGCATCTGCCCAGAGTCCACCTAACTTTCTCCCAGTAATACTGTGTCTCAAGGTCGTAGAAAATCTGTAAATGAGTTGACTATAGAGTGGCGATGGCGATATGGTCTAAGTGGGAGAGTTAACTATTCTGAAAGGGTTTTGGCCCTATGTAAAATGCCCCTTGACTTTATGCTGGTAAACCACCTTGTCTATCGAAGCTGGTAAATAATTTAGATCACCAATCCATATTCGTTACCTGAAATTTATTAGTTATTCACATAGTGGGAGCAGATCATTGCCCCAGACCACTACATGTGGGGAAACCCATTCTATCTGGGAGGAAAATCTGCTAGCAGCCACAATTCATGCCATGCTTCTGTCCCAGCTCTGCCACTGGCAAGACACCTTCCGCTACTTTGCAGGGATGCGAACCTTTCCTACCTGTCGAGTTTTTACGACAGCAAGCAGATAACAAAATCAATAATGAAACCAGCTGCATTAACAGTGGTGCCACTAGCACCACTAGCCACTAGCTATGAACTAGCAGATATATGCAAATAACCATCTTATGTCTCTACCAGTGAACTCTCACAACTGCAGCCCATAAGATGCATCCAGCCACAGCAATAAGTTTGTGTGCGTGAGCATCTCCGACCTGCAAGGAAAAATATCTCTATGATTTTTTCCGCAAGATGAAATTATATGCATACATTTATTAATAATTGGGATTGAATAAATGAACGGTGAAAATTGAGATCTCTGGCACAGTGTAAAAGAGCATATCGGTGATCTCTACCTTGGGCTTTAGTAAGACATTGCCAGCTCGATGACTGATATGGCCTGTAGCGACAGTGTGTCCCAGCGATTCTAATCGCATGCAGTCTCTTGCATGATCTCTAGCTGACATGGTTGCTTCGGTGTTCCAGTCTGCCGATGGCAGCACACTTTGGTGCCTCACTCCTACTGGGATGCCAAGAATCAATATGACTGCAGGGAGATCAGGAGAGGAGACTCATCAAAGCTGCAACTAATCTATGTCGACCCACTTATGCCATCGCACTAATGCCTAACAGCTGCATCACATCCTGTGTCGCGATATCCTCTGCCCCAGTGCTCGCATAACCTGCAACATTGCAAAGGGACAGTGTTGGGTCCTCTAACAATGTCTATAGACTCTTCAACCAGTGCAGATAGGAAATCCACAATCACCATGCCTGATGGGTACCCACTGTCTTAGAGTGGAATACCAGTCAACTGATAAAGGCAAGCAGCAGTTACCCATCATCATGGTGTACTACAACTAGTGCATCAGAGATCGACACATTAAGATCTGAATAGTATCCTGAGAGCTACCAATGCCTTACATTCCTGTGTCTATGTAGACATGTCCAGCTGGCCAGAGATTCAGACAGCACTAGAGACGATTTAGATGCAGAAAATGAGGAGCCACTAAGTTTTGAGTGCCTACACTGCCGCCCGATATACACATACTTCTTACAGGAACATTATTTCCTCCTCAATAATGAAACAGTTCACATTTCATCAGAATAACACTTAGCATTATTTTACACACCATTTCTACCTGTTCCAGCCTCCACTTCCTGCAGCACGTGGGTTGTTCATCACAGGTATGGCAGTGCCCTAGCAGTGCCACAATTCCCAGTGGTGACTATTTCATCCTCACGACCTAAGAGTATATGCTCCCAAGGAAAATGTAGCATGGTACCAAAGCTGTCTTGTGAGGGCAGTTTCAGTCAGTCTCTCATCTTGCCTTTTAGGGCTGAAGACCAGTGGCAGTGAGATACAAACTGGTAATTAGCATCAGCCTGGTGCTAGCCGATCAGCAAAGTACTTGTGAAATTGGCTGGCCACTGAGTTCACTACCATTGCAGAATACACCTGTCAGCAGCAGGCGGCACCCCGATCGGCAGTCCTACTAGATTCGTAACAATAAATTAACACATCCGCAGGCACAAATAAACAATGCAGTCCAAAAAATTAATTGAGTCGTCCAAGTGTTAAGTGTTTTGTTTGAAACACTGATTACTTGATTTATCGTTTATAGATGGTGAAGTGGTGTTGAAATTGTGTTCCAAAAATTACCTTTTTGTTTGCACATTCCAATACATGCACCTTAGGTCATCATTTGGAATCGGGAATTATTTGCCAAATTTGTAATAATATTCTAAGTATTGCAATATGTGTAACTCTAAAATGTGATTAGAACATTAAAAATGTAAAAGGGATACAAGAAAGCTTACCAGAGGAAACAAACTATAGAGGATAAATTTTAGTTGGTAGAAAAGTACCCCATAAGACTTCGTGTGAACTTGAAATCATTAACAACAGTAATAATTTTGTGACATAAGTTTACTTCAAAAATAGCCAGAAGTTAACTCTTACTACAGGTAAATCAAGTATCGGATTTCAAAGAAAAGGCCACTTAGCACTCCCATCACTTGAAGAAACACTTAGTTGATATAATACTTTTAACAAATAAATGTTTCAAATTTTTAACACTCAAAATTATGAGTTAAAAATCCCAATTTATAGGGGCCAGCGGTGGTATAGTATTAAGATTAGTCGCCTCCCACCAGAGCGAACCGGGCTAGATTTCCAAAGGTTTTTCGCCCGTGGGAATTGTGGCAGATGTTACAGTTGACCAGTGGGTTTTCACAGGGTACACCTATTCCCCTTTACATTCCGATACTATTGCAGATTCACCTCATTTCACTTGTTGGCCCTCAACCCTTCGACGTTAAGCACAGACCACAACCTGTATTTCAGTTTTGTATTTAAAAAATGAGTTTATTTTCAAGAGTAAATTATTCTCAAAATCCAGACAACGTTATCTCTTGAGTGTTATGTGAAGGAGTGGGTGAGTCAGGGGTAGAGTGTTAAGGAAAGGAGTGGGCATGGCTGAGGTTGAGTGTTAAGTAAAGTAGTGGGTGTGGCTGAGGTTGAGTGTTAAGTAAAGGATTGGGTGTGGCTGAGGTTGAGTGTTAAGTAAAGGAGGGGGAGTGGCTGAGGTTGAGTGTTAAGTAAAGGATAAAGCATTGTTTGTGGCTGAGGTTGAGTGTTAAGTAAAGAAGTGGGTGTTGCTGAGGTTGAGTGTTAAGTAAAGGATGGGGTGTGGCTGAAGTTGAGTGTTAAGTATAGGAGTGGGCATGGCTGGGGTTGAGTGTTAAGTAAAGGAGTGGGTGTGGCTGTGGTTGAGTGTTAAGAAAGGGTTGGGTGTGGCTGAGGTTGAGTGTTAAGAAAGGGTTGGGTGTGGCTGAGGTTGAGTGTTAAGTAAAGCAGTGAGTGTAGCTGAGGTTGAGTGTTAATTAAAGGATTGGGTGTGGCTGAGGTTGAGTGTTAAGTATAGGAGTGGGTGTGGCTGAAGTTGAGTGTTAAATAAAGGAGGGGGGAGTGGCTGAGGTTGAGTGTTAAATAAAGAAGTGAGTGTATCTGAGGTTGAGTGTTAAGTTAAGGATGGGGTGTGGCTGAGGTTGAGTGTTAAGTAAAGGAGTGGGTGTGGCTGAGGTTGAGTGTTAAGTAAAGGAGTGGATGTGGCTGAGGTTGAGTGTTAAGTAAAGGATGGAGTATTGTTGAGGTTGAGTGTTAAGTAAAGGAGTGGATCTGGCTGAGGTTGAGTGTTAAGTAAAGGATGGGGTGTAGCTGAGGTTGAGTGTTTACTGAAGGATTGGTTGTGGCTGAGGTTGAGTGTTAAGTAAAGGAGGGGGAGTGGCTGAGGTTGAGTGTTAAGTAAAGGATAAAGCATTGTTTGTGGCTGAGGTTGAGTGTTAAGTAAAGAAGTGGGTGTTGCTGAGGTTGAGTGTTAAGTAAAGGATGGGGTGTGGCTGAAGTTGAGTGTTAAGTATAGGAGTGGGCATGGCTGTGGTTGAGTGTTAAGTAAAGGAGTGTGTGTGGCTGTGGTTGAGTGTTAAGAAAGGGTTGGGTGTGGCTGAGGTTGAGTGTTAAGAAAGGGTTGGGTGTGGCTGAGGTTGAGTGTTAAGTAAAGCAGTGAGTGTAGCTGAGGTTGAGTGTTAATTAAAGGATTGGGTGTGGCTGAGGTTGAGTGTTAAGTATAGGAGTGGGTGTGGCTGAAGTTGAGTGTTAAATAAAGGAGGGGGGAGTGGCTGAGGTTGAGTGTTAAATAAAGAAGTGAGTGTATCTGAGGTTGAGTGTTAAGTTAAGGATGGGGTGTGGCTGAGGTTGAGTGTTAAGTAAAGGAGTGGGTGTGGCTGAGGTTGAGTGTTAAGTAAAGGAGTGGATGTGGCTGAGGTTGAGTGTTAAGTAAAGGATGGAGTATTGTTGAGGTTGAGTGTTAAGTAAAGGAGTGGATCTGGCTGAGGTTGAGTGTTAAGTAAAGGATGGGGTGTAGCTGAGGTTGAGTGTTTACTGAAGGATTGGTTGTGGCTGAGGTTGAGTGTTAAGTAAAGGAGGGGGAGTGGCTGAGGTTGAGTGTTATGTTAAGTAGTGGGTGTGGCTGATGTTGAGTGTTAAGCAAAGACGTGTGTGAGTGGTTGATGTTGCAGATGAGGTGCTGCGGGAAGGAGACGCCGGAGGACTGGTTCGTGTTGACGGGCTACATCCCTTCGTCCTGCTGCTATGACTCCTCAGACGCCCACCTGTATGCCGAGTGCATAGTCCCTGAGCAGCTGTACCTCGTCCCTCCCATCGGCTGCCTGCGGCTCATCAAGGACATGCCGCGCCAGTACTTCACCATCATGCAGCTCATGTCCCACGTTTGCTCCGTCGTTCTGGTCAGTAGAAGTTCTTCTTGACGTACCTACACTCGGGTGCGGTACACTGTAAAAATTAATTTGAGGGAAAATTCCTTTACATGTAAGGGAAGCTAATTGCCTCTTCATGTAAGGTAAAATTACCTGTCAAATGTGGAGCAAATTTACACATCAAGTAAGGCACTATTCCCTAAACGTACGGAAAAAGCACCTGACATAAGTGGTGTAAAATCCCATACAAGTAAGGTAATATTAACTATACTGTATAAGTAATTAATATTAAAACTCACACGAGATGTTAATACTGTTAAAGCTTTTTATTACTTATATTCTCTGAAGTAGAGTAACCGAAATCCTAAACACTAAAATCCTCGACCCTTGCTGATGGTTGTACTCAAACCAGGGACCTCTATCACGACAAGCCGATGCGCTATCCATTACACCATGACAACATAACCGCACGAGTGAATATTAGTGCGTTAAAAGATTGTTTCTTTGCGTGTCCCCTCACTTAGCTGTTGAGACAATGCTGAAGAGAAGCATGCGTCGTAATGTAATTTTCCCATACATTTATGGAATTTTCCGCCGCTATGTACGTGAATTTTACTCCAGAGTGCGGTAATTATACCTTACATGTAAATAACTATGTTTCCCAAAGAAGCCACTTTCCTACAGCTTGAGATAATGGCTTATATCGGGAAAAAAATGACTGGTGGGATTTAACGTACTGTACACATTCCGAAAGTTTTATTTTCTTATTGGATGTCATGCATGTATGAAGCTACTACCCCATTTCACTGTGCCAATTAGGATTCTGGTACCATAACGCAGAACTTTCGTGATTGGTCTGCAAATAGTTTAACCTAAACAAAACCTTGTCCATCCAAGCATTTAAAGAATAACTAATTTGAGTGTAATAGAAGATATGTTGACTCAAAACATTTTCGCGATTTTCCATTACTTCTATCTATAGGCCATTCGCGGTTTCTTCACACTTTTTGGATCGAACCTTTGAAAAATCACCCAATGTATGGCGTGTTTGGTGGAATCCTACATATGCAATGTATCACAAGCGTTTTATACTTGTGTTAACGTAAAAGTACCCTATTTTCGGTCAAACGGAAGTTTTACATATATTTTGTCTACTAATTATATTTAATTCATAATTAGGCATAATATAAATGAAAGCGGTGAGAACGTATCAGTGTTGGTAATGCCTATTAAGAAATAGCTGTTGTGCAGATTATTATTATTACACTGAGTGCGTACGAATGCGGTGCGTTATACCTTTGGTGTAATTTTATAGATTCTTTAAGCTTTGTTCCCATGAGGCGGAGGAATATCCTGGACGTATAACTTCAGCAGGCCAGGCTTCACGAACGTGTGAAGTAACCGTGAATGTACTATGACTTAACAAATGTGGTTGTCTATGGTAAATTGAGCACTTTTGAAAGCCTAGAGTTAGATACATGTACTATTCTCCTAAGTTTGCATCCTTCCACCACATGTGAAATTACAATTGCTGTGGGTTTGATCATTTTATTCGTGCGCCAGTCAAGTACACGCACGAAATGGTTAGTAACATAGCCTGAATGTGATATTAACATAACATTTCGTACCGTGTTATGTAAAAAGCATAAAGACGTTAACTTCATCCGTCATCAATTTTAATATTACACTCACATAACAACGTCAATACTAGGAAATATTTTCCTTAATTCCCTGCCAACTTAACAGGGAGTCTACATGCCAGTTAATGGACAGTGACTTTTTTTCCAAAGGTTGATTTCAAAAGTGCTTACACTACCATGAACTGCCTTTACCAACCACACATGAACAAAGACAAAGAAGTACATGGGTCTGGTACTTGATGGTCAGTCATTACCGAAGTAATAATATATTATTTATTATGCCATGCACAAATCTTGGTCTCTGTTATTTCTCGTTTAGTTAAAACCCATCTCTGCCATCTCCCAGCTTTTCTTCGATATATTTATACCATTATATTTTTTTCTGTGTTATTACGATATATACAAGGGAATCCGCGATGATATGGCCTAACTGAAGAAGCTTATTACTTGGCTCAATAGGAGTAAAAATGATATGTTAACATTGGTTGTAAATACAATACTTTAAGATTTATAGGAGGGCGAATGTTCACAGAAAATAACACAATTTTGACTATAAGGCAAAAAAAAAAAAAACAGCATGGAGACAATGTACTGTTCACTACATGCAATGGTAGGAAAAGTGCATGTTATTGCTTCAAATGGTAATCAGTTTTTACAGGAGATGTTCAAACACGCCAACTCCAGCATCAGTGCATTGCACCGCACGCATGTGAACTGCGCTCGCTGCTCTCCCAAGCTTGTGCGAGCACGGGCTGCAGCATCTCCAATAAGCTTATATACCATTTAGGGCCTGTTTAAGCACGTGAGATAATGATTCTTTTATCGAGATTATTTACAAAATTATCTCGATTATCTGTCTTTCATGTTTCACCACGCACCTTACTTCGATATTGTCTGTATATCGAGTGAAGAGTGAAGAGATTTGGAGGCCTCTTAACATCGATGTCTTGAGAGCCGATGAGGGTGAGTATGAAGCAGCGCCGGAATGAAAGGACAGGGGAAACGGGAAACCCCCGAGAAAACCCGCCAACCAACGGTATCGTCCGGCACGATTTCCACATGCGAAAATCCGGAGTGACCCGGCCGGGGATTGAACCCGACAGCCTTAGTGGAAGGCGAGCAGGCTAACCGCTCAGCCACTGTGGCCTCCTGTATATCGAGATTAAATATTTTAACCGCCGATTTTGGAGGATAATATGACATTATCAAGATAAAGTAGTAAAATCTCACCAAATACAATTAGACTATTCGTAAAGAAATTAGGAAAGTAATAGAGAATTATTTCGTGAATATAATTAGCATAACATTAAACAGCAATAACTACAATATAATCTGGAAATTGTAGCCAAATTGATGCAAGATTATTAAATAAAATCTTGATGCACGGAAACTATTTTGGGAAACAGTAACTACTGGGTTATCTGTTCTCTATATCAAACTTTTTTATTAAATTTTCATATATATATACATAATATTGCACAGATTCCTGCAGTTTAAGTTTATTCGCTGCATATGATTCGATAAACAATAATGCACTTAATTTGACGTTATGAATTCAGGCCTAGATGTAAAACACGTAGGCATTCAAAATTTCCAAAAAATAATCAAGATTATGAGCCCCGCAACAAACTATAATTCGGACGCAAAAAGTACAGTAACTTATGAAACATATATTAAATCCTATGTTATCTGAGGTCTAATTTTCACAGTTTGGCGTTTATTCCAGCATTCTTGCCTGAATACGCATATCTCTTTAAATAAGTGCTCAGTTGTACTATTCACACCTTAGAAAAATACGCTGTATGGAAAATAACATTTAAACCATCTATAATAATATTACATACTGTATTGATAGAACATTTCAAAAATGCTATTTTCCGTGTATTTTAGATTATGCTGATACTTTAATTTACTATCTCTAACAAACAGTTTTTTCTTTGCAATATACGTTTGCTTTGTTGCTCCCCCCCCCCCCCCGCGCGAAAATACCATCTCTAATACTGAAAACTATTAGTAGTATAGAAATGCCGATTTGAGCGCAACCGCAAAAAGTGGCTCAAAAAGTTGTGTTTGGGAGCAGTTGCAAAAAAGTGGATTAAAAAGTTGCGTTTGAGCACAACCGCAAAAAAGTGGCTCAAAAATTTGCGTTTGGTTAGATCGTAGTCTTTAGAAGAAAAGTTGCGTTAAATTTTGCGTTTGAGTGCATCTACAAAATACGCGTAAAAAGTTGCGTTTGGGCGCAGTTGCAAAAAAAAAGTGGCTCAAAAAATTTGAATACGTAAAAAATAAAATATTGTATATAATAAATGGACGCAAATAAAAATCAACTGATGTCTAATATGATGACGACCATGGCAATGAAAAAGGCTAACGCAACTGGTAATGTTTGGAAAGAATATAAATTTAAGAAATATGTTTTTGCGAAAAGCAAGAAGAAGAAATCTCAAGAGAAGTATGTCAAGTGTGAAACTTGTAATCACTATTACAAATCATCTCTCATAAGAAGCCATCTTAAAAGTAGATTGCACAAAGGTTTTACACCAATACATAATAAATCACATGAACCAACAAATGCATGGGAAATTCTTTAAAAATATTACAACATTTAATATCAAAACAGAAGTTCCCACGAAAGAAACAAGTGAAATGTGAAACTTGTAATCACTATTACAAACCATCTCTCATAAGAAGTCACTTGAGAAGTAAAATTCATAAGTACACACTCAGATTCAGTGTAGATGAAATCGAAACAGCATTTCAAAGTAGGATAAAGACTTGTGCTGCAAAGAATGCGAATGCATACATAGACCCAAAACATTTCCTAAACAATGTAAAAGAAACTGTCATGGGACAAATTAATAAACATTTAAAATCACTCAAAGTGAACATGAAACTCTTCACTGAGCACAAAAGGGGAATTTGTGAGAATATTGAATATGTAGAAAGCTCCTTTAAAACAAAGAATAAAATTATACTGAAATCAACTAATCTGGAAAAATATTATACCAACAACATATCGAAAATCATAGCTGAGATGGGGGCTTTCGAAGACAAAGGATTTCAGTGGATACTCAACAGAATATTTAAATTAGAAGTGCGAATAAATAAATATGTACAATGCAAGGGCAGTTCTTATGTTGATCTCCCAGAAAAAAATCAAAGCTGAGCAGGCGGTAATTAATGTTAAGAATAATGATCAAAAAAGTTTTTTGTGGTCTGTTGTATCTGCACTGCGTCAAGTACAAAGAGACCCCCAAAGAGTGAATAAATACATAGCTTACGAACATGAGTTTGATGATGCACTTAAGGGTTTGGAATTTCCAATGAAATTGGATACCATACCAACCTTTGAGAAAAGAAGTGGAATTTCTATTAATGTATATGCATACGAAGAAGAAGATGGTGGTATGAAATATATAATCTGCCCATTAAAAACAATAAAAAATAAGACGGATAAGCACATTAACCTACTCTACATAAAGACGAAAAGAACGACCGCTACTGCTGTATAAAAAGTCTTTCAAGACTTATCGCATCACAAGTAACAAATAATGGTCACTATATATATATATGCGATAGATGTTTGCAACATTTTTACTCTGTAAGTAAGCTAAAAGATCACGAACAAGACTGCCGAGATCACGATGGTCTTAGAGTTGAACTACCATCTAAAGGAAAAAATGACACATTAAGATTTCAAAACCAAAATCATTCTTTGAGAGTTCCGTTTGTGATATATGCTGATTTTGAATGTTTGTTGACTAAAATAGAAACTTGCCAACCAAACCCCGACGAATCCTACATGAAACCATACCAAAAACACGAGCCTATTAGCTTCTGTTACTATGTAAAATACGAACATGAATACTATAAACCACCAGTAACTTATGAAGGAGCTGATGCATCTACTGTATTCGTTAAAATGCTAATGGAAGAAGCAATGTCTATTGGTGATATATACACAAATGAAAAACCAATGCTTCTACTAACTTAGAAAGAACAAATTGTTTATGATACAGCTACCCATTGTCATATATGTGTAAAGTTTTTGAATGGTGATTCTGTGAGTGATCATGATCATCTTATGGGGAAATTTAGGGGAGCTGCACACAGAGATTGTAACTTATCTTATAGAAATCCATGTTTTATCGCAGTGTTTATATACAATATATCTGGTTATGACACATATTTATTCATAAGAGATCTTGGCATCGATGAAAATAAAATTGATCTAATTCCCAACAGCGAAGAAAAAATATTTTCTTTTACGAAACATGTATGTAAAAGTGTAAATCTTAGATTTATTGACTCATTTAAATTTATGGCTAGTAGTATCGATAAACTCTCTAGCAACCTTTCCAGAAGCCAATTCCGAGAAACGTGGAAGCATTTTACAATGAACTTCTTGACTTTGTTATAAGAAAAGGTGTTTATCCATATGACTACATGGATAGTGCTGAAAAATTTTGTGAGACATCACTTCCATCCAAAGATGCATTTTACAACAAGCTCAATAAATGCAGCATTACAGACGAAGATTACGAATTTGCGAGAAAGGTGTGGGGAAAATTCAACATGAAATCTCTAAGAGAGTACACAGAACTCTATAACAAATCTGATGTATTGATATTGTCTGATATTATGGAAAATTTTAAAGATGTATGTCTCAAAACACATAAACTAGATCCAGCATGGTATTTCACAGCCCCAGCGTTAGCATGGGATGCTATGCTCAAACATACTAAAATAGAACTAGAATTATCAACAGATTACGACATGATTTTAATGATAGAAAAGGTGTTCGTGGTGGATTTTCACAATGTTGTAAACGATATGCTAAAACAAATAATAGATATATGAATGCTTATGATAGTACAAATGAAATCTTTTATCTTACATATCTGGATGCCAATAACTTATATGGATGGGCTATGAGCCAGTATTTACCCTATGGTGGGTTTAAGTGGAGAAATACAAATATAGATGTAACGAAAATACAAGATGATTCTAGAAAAGGTTATATATTGGAAGTTGATTTGGCATACCCACATGAACTACACAATCTCCACAAAGATCTGCCATTGGCACCACAGAATAAAATACCAAAAGCTTCGAAAAATCCCAAACTCTTGACTACTCTGGATAATAAAGCAAAATATGTATTACATTATGCAAATCTTAAACAATATCTATCTCTCAGAATGAAGTTGAAAAAGATTCACAGAGTTCTGGAGTTTGATCAATCAGATTGGCTCAAGTACTATATTGATCTAAACACAAATATGCGATCAAAGTCAACAAATGACTTTGAAAAATATTTCTAAAAATTAATGAACAATTCTGTTTTTGGAAAAATAATAGAAAATATTAGAAACAGAGTGGATATACGGTTGTGCACAAGTTCTAAGTAGATGGATAAACTAGTGGCTAAACCAAACTTTAAAGATAGAACTATATTTACTAACTCTTTGGTTGGAATTTATATGATTAAAACAAAACTGTTCTTTAACAAACCCATTTATGTTGGAATGAGCATATTTGATCTATCGAAAGTCTTAATGTACGATTCATAATAATATGATAAAATCAAAGTATGGGAAAAATATTGAACTGTGCTACCAAGATACTGATTCATACATCTATAATATAAAAACATTAGACTTCTACAGTGACATGAAAGAAATGGTTGATCATTTTGATACTTCTGACTATAAAAAAGATAACCCATATGGTATACCATTAGTTAACAAAAATATTACTGGCAAAATGAAAGATGAATGTAATGGAAAGATAATGGAAGAATTTATTGGATTGAAATCGAAAATGTATGCAATAAATGTGGAAGGTAGTGTAAAGAAAAGAGCAAAGGGTATGAAAAACACTGTAGTCTGAAATGAGATTAGATTTGGTGACTACAAAAAGTGTTTGTATGAATATTATTAAAAGTAAGAAACATGAACTCTATATGATTGAGATGAGAAAAAAAGCATCGAGTTTCGAAGATGATAAAAGATTTATTCTTAAAGATGGTATTAATGCAGTACCATGGGAGCACTACAAAATTGAAAAAGAGTGATACTATGAAAAATTATATAACAGTAAATGTTTTTAATGGATAAGCATCCATTAAAAACTAATAACCATACATGTTTGCCCACTATTGGACTTCGATGTTTATTTCACTTTTAACATCATAAATTAGGTTTCTTTGGCTTACTAATACCACATTACAAATAGTTGTAGCTGATATTGGTTTATTAAAATCAACTGTAAGTTTCAGATTAGTTCGATCTTTTACAATAGCGGTTTTTCTGTAAGAACAATCAATAACATACAATGGTTTTCATCCAACAAATGACTCAGAGTTGAAGCACAGTTAATTATTACGATAAGGGGTATAAGTTTAGTCTTTGAATTTGTAAAATCGTGTAAGCATTATACATCTGATCGAAAATTTTATCATCAATGTTTAAATTCCAATTCTCTTTGGGAAACACTTCATTCCTTCCATTCTTAATAGAAATATTTTTGACAAAAGAAGAGTCAAACATTGAACCGTGTGTGAATTGTCCAGGATTTTCTTTTCTGTTTTGCTGAAAACCAACAATGACAAAGTCTGGCATATCGAATTGGCTTGAATTAAACTGATCTTTTATATAAAACTGAAATGATTTTGCATTAGTAGGTACTGGTTTTTCAAGACATTGCCAATAATTAAAACCAATAGGAATTTTGGGGCATTTGTATCATTTTGCTTTAATTTTGTCTCCATAAACAGGATTGTATTCAACAATTGGCCACAGAATTTCCATTTTCTCAAAAACTATTTTACTAGCATCTGGTATATTATCTTCATCATCAGATCCATCTGCTTTCTTTGGGGGTCTTCTGTAAAAAGAAACAACATCATTAGAATTTCGAATGAATCTTGTACCCACCTTTCCAGAATATTTCATTACAATCTCTCATAAACCCAGAAAAATATCTTAATGGATAGGTAATTTCGTTACGCTTATCTTTCCTAACATATTTACATAGTTCTATCCCCGACATTTGGAAGTTTCTGATTCTGATTCTGAACCTAGCAATGTATGCAACATTGTTGAAGAGATGCCAGGGTTGTCAATACTTTCGATTATACAACCATGTTTAGAGATCTCTATTCTTGAGAACTGGAATGGCAAGAAATTATCACAAAGATCAATAGTTGAAGTTTTTTCATAATCTGCATTTGTATCTCTTTTAGTTAACTTATACTGTTGGTATACATAAGCTTCTTCGGATGTGAAAATGCATCGCCAATAGGAATATCAAACTCAATGCACTTGTTGTATTCATTCAAATTATTTTTTGTTCGATTGTTTGGCAGAAACGACAGTCACTCCTAACTTTCAACTTTTTGTTGATCCATTTATCATATAGAAAAAATCTCTTAAACCACTACACTTTTCTTATCAACCCAAGAATTATGACTACTATCAAAACTTAACCATTTAATTAGCAGCTTATTTCCTTTTCTTCGCAAAACTTTTTCCACAAAGCAGTCTTTATCATATTTAGTCTTAAGCAGCTCTAGCTCATAAAAATACAATTAATAAGTTAATTTCTGAAATCTTTAATTCTTTATGCCGTGGGGTTTGTACGCAATACTTCACACACCTCAAATACTTCAGTGGACCAATTTGTTGTATATCCTTTTTCAAACATATTTTTACTTTTACTTATACGAACTTTATCTCCTATTTAAAATTTTGGTTTAACCATTTTTCTTTCTCCTCCATACTTGTTGATTAGAATAGAACTTTCATTCTTTGCATTCACATTGGTGGGTTTCATTCCGATTGTATTCATTTATTAATTGAGGTAATATAGCCACCCATTTATAGTTTCCCTGCACAGTAAATATCTTCCACATTTTCTCCTTCAATGTTCTATTAAATCTTTCTACAACACTAGCTTTCTTTTCACTATATGTTGAATAGTGTATTATGTTGTCATTGGCCATTAATGTCTTAAATGATTTATTGTAAAATTCTTTCCCTTTGCCTGTTTGTAAATGCATGGGTTTGCGATCATTCAAAATAGTTTTAAATGCTAATGTAACATTTTCACCAGTTTTATATTTGATTGGTATTGCCCATGCATATTAAAAAAAAAAAACATCTACCACAGTCAACATATATTTAAACTTTTTGTTAATTCTGTGTATACCTTTTAAAAATACAGAATTCATTTCAACTAAATCAGCTTGCCAAAGATCATCGATGCCAAAAGATAGAACAGTTGTTCTGGGGAAGTTTTTCGCATTGGTTTATGAATTTCATTTACAATATCGTTTTTTATTCCCCCACCAGTGAATATCCAGTTATTGGTAACACAACATCTACAAACACATTAAAACTCTAACTTTGTTAGTATTTGTAAGTTCATATGAACTTAGTGTATTTTCATACATTTGAGACAGTATACATTTAAGTTATCGTTGTTCATCTTATTTATTTATATAATAAATGAGACAACAAAAAATTGCAAACAATATAGAGAAGAATATAGGGAGAAGAAGACAGCTCATTGAAAAGTTTAAAAGTTTCAGAAAATTTCGCCAAGATGAGTATAATAAAAATAAAAAACACATACAACCATTGATAGATGTGATAGAAGATTTGGGACAAAAAATTGGACACGTAACAAATGAGAATAAGAACTTAATAAAAGAACTTGTTCCATTTGCTGTTAAGAATTTAGACTACCCACAGACACCAACAGAAACATCTTTTGAAAGAAAACTGTTTGGTAAAACAGGCACCGATGAATGCTATGACGATGGCATTAAACGAATTCGCGATGACGATGAATGCTATGACGATGGCGTTAAACGCATTGACGATGACCAATGAACGCTATGACGAAGCGTTGTGGCATTTGAAAACTGATATCTCACAGTTAACTAACTATAAAACAACATTTATTGATAAGAAAGTGGCCCATTTCTTAATTGACTGCAAAGACGATGTTTTTGGACTAAAGAGTGATAAAGGTAGATTGTATATTGGTGATAGCGAAGTCACATTCATCAATGACTAATTTACTGTAAAAGGCCGAACATATACTGGAACTGATGGTTTGAAGAAATTACTAACTAGTAAGGAAGTAACAGAAAGTGACTACACTGCAACCGACTATGACCACTATAGTCGTATCCTAGCAGATACAAACACAGTTTTCCAAAACAATGATCCAAACTTGGGAATGCCAAAATCGAGTAAAGGGAATAAATGGAAAATTATTGTTAAACCTATTTACGATTCGATTAAAAAGAAAGGTATAAAGAAATATACAGACTATCCCAAAGAATATATATGCATGGATGATGTTAGGATGAATATTGAACGACTTCTCATTATTTATGGCGAAAAGAATGCTGGAAATGATAACTATTACAATGAAAAAGTTGGAATAATGAATATGCTCAATAGCAAGTTTAGTGACTTTATTGTGAATAATCCAAAAGGTATACCATATCTGATACGAATGTTAAACAAAATACCACATGCTTTTTGGGAGTCGGAGCATCACGGAAAAGGGCTACTCAACGACATAATAAATTCACTACCTTTTGAGTTGCATGCACCCGGTTATCAGTACTTAGGTCCGGGTACCACACTAAAAGAGAGAATTGAGCATGGTGATAAACCCATTAATCCACTAGATGCGGCTGCAATGGAACATGATATAGCTTATCATCATCATAATCATCACAAATATCTAGCTGAAAGACATTTAGCTGACAAAGAACTAGAAGAGAAAGTGTTCAAAAGATTGTTAAGTTCAGATGCTGATCTCAATGAGAGATTGTGGGCTGGTGTTACTGGATCTGCGATGCATATTAATCGTAAGCTTGGCTGGGGAGTTAAAATAAAATGAAAAGGATATTTGTTATAATAAATGAAAGTAAAAAACATTGCATAAGTTCCTAACGAGGAGTTGAAGGGTTTGAATATTGATTCTTTCCTAACGAAAAACCAACTGGAACATAAAAACAAGAAATTAAAGGAGGACAAAGGGATGACTATCACAATTTCAGTTCCACAACTTAAGAAAATGTCCAAAGAAATGAAAACTGGAAATGGTCTGACAGTTCACTAGGGTTGATTTTTATCCTTAATTTTCGCAGCATTGGGAGCTCTAGGAGTGTTAGCTGGTGGTGCATCATCCATCGCTACATCAGTAATTAATGCTAAAAAGAAAAACCAAGAATTGGAAGAACAACACAGACATAATTTAGCTATGGAGGAATACGGCAAGCGATTGAAGAAAGTTAAGTGGGATAAGAATGTTAAAATAAAGTAACTCCACTCAGTAACTTTGATATTGATAAAATGGTTAAAAAATTAAAATTAAACATTTTCGAGGTGTTTTTATGATCGATGGGCAACTTAATACGCCACTCGATAATGAATGTGAGATTGTTAATCTAGATGTTTCAACAAACTCTGGAACTACAGACTCTTTATGACATTCATTAACCATTTCTTCATTTGATGGAAAGACGTATGATATCGGTTCATTAAATAATTTTGATGCTACATCTATATCTTTCTTTAAATTGATATATTTTGGTTGGTCCAGACTTTTTGAACACACATAGAGAGTACCAAAGTCCAACCATCCCTGAGCATATATAAAATTGTCTATCATAAGTGTAGTTTTTCCACAGTTTCTAAGACTCACTATCAAACATCTAATATTATTAGTTAATAATTCTCCATGACGTTTAGTCGATACAGTCTTGCTGGTATTCTTATTTTAATATCCCAGTTTACATGTTTCATGCTTTTCTTGCTCATTTATTAATAGATTTTTTAAATAATGTAATAAATGAGTAAAGTATTCATACTAACAGATAACAAATCGGTGTTGAAGAAGATACTACATTGCCCTTTAGATATAGAGGGGCACTCATTGGCTTTAGTTCAGTTCTATACTAAGATCTTGAAAAAACTATAAAAGCAATTTTTTCATTTAGTATAGATTCAATGGATGGGAAAGAAATTGATATATCTTTCGAGCTGGATAAAATAACAAATAGAGTGAAAGTAAAATGTAGGCTTAAATTACAGTTTGGAAAATGGGGTTCAATAGGAAAACTTTTGGGTTTCGTAGAAAATAAAACTCTGAAAGCAAATGTGGATCATTATGGCGATACAATTCCAAAATTTGCTCCATTTGAAACAATAAATATACACTGTAATATAGTAAATGATAAGATATTAAAACATGATGAATATAATCATAGAGAAACTAATATAATTACCACTTAAAAACCAAGAACAACATTTGGATTTGGCGACACGATCTATTACGAACCAGCTTATCTATTATTTTTCCAGTGCAAACAAATCAAGTCAATGAAATAATAGTTGAAATTAAGGATGAAAAAGGTAAGTTAATTAACTTTGATTTGTCCGAAAGAACAGTGGTATTAGAGATGAGACCGTAGATATTTTTTGGGTTGGAAGTAGTCATATTCTATATATAATAACTTTAATAGTTATTAAACTATTAAAGTTTCATATGATAAAGATCAATAATATTTCTATAGAAAGTGCAATGAAAGATTTAGAAAAAGAATCCAATGTTTCGGCTACTTTAATATATCGAATTTGGAGATGTGTATCTAAATTTTTAATTAAACTATGTTGTAGCACATTGCCGAAGTCAGAGCGATAATTGTGTTTTAATGATTGGATAACCATTAAAACTTTATAGAGATATGAGCACAAATAAAATTAACTGATGTCTAATTATACGACGACAATCATTTACTCTTTAAAAAACCGAATAGAATGCATTTGTTTAACACCACAATCCACCATTCCATCATATGCAAAACTTATACCTCCACAATTAACATAATTTAAAACTTTTTCACTGAAAATCTGAACATATCTGTCTGGTAAGGTTACTTTAAAATTTTCAGAAGTAATTACCACTTTGTATCCATACCGTGTATCATTTATTTCAACATGGTTTATGGGATAGAATTGTCCAATTGTAAGTTCGGAAAGTTTCTTAAATTGTTTGGTTCCTTTTAATACATTTAGCAACTGACCCATCTTTATTATATACAATATTTTATTTTTTACGTATTAAAATTTTTGGAGCCACTTTTTTTTGCAACTGCGCCCAAACACAACTTTTTGAGTCACTTTTTTTGCAACTGCTCCCAAATGCAACTTTTTGAGCCACTTTTTTGCGGTTGCGCTCAGATCGGCATTTCTATACTACTATTCACTTAATTAAACGTAAATCATAAATATTTCTGTTGGCTTAGCTAGCGAAGTAGGGCATGACGATAAACTCAGAAGATCGGGATAATTTTATCTAGATATTTTCAATGGATAATACGTGGTGAAACACGCCCAACATTGTCGAGATAAAAATCGCAGTTAATCTTCTCATCTGGATAAAATTATCTCGATTTTCCGAAAATCTACGTCATACGAACGTTATAATTTCTTTTATTTTTCTTGAATATCTTGTTTTCCTTCAAGATTTTCGTTTTGAACGTGTTCAATATTTTCTTGAATTTAATATTTCAATCGCTGATCACAGCTTTTCTGACAATATTAATATAAATAATCTCAAAATAATAGAGTTGTGTGTCCACATCATTTAAATCTGTCACAAAATCAGGAAGCATATTTTTAAAAAATTGTATGTAAATGAAGAAAGTTTTTGCGGTTTAACCAATTATTTCCGTGTCGTGCATGAGTCGCATATAATTCTAAAAACTTACGTTTGGTATTTATTTAACTAGATTTATTTTTGTAATGAATCTAGTTAAATAAATAACAAAAGTTTGTGATAAATTTTTATGTGGTGACTTGAAAGCATATTGAATTCAGTTAATTGAAAGGCAAATGAAGTGATCTTTTAGTTCAATAAATTGAATACAAGTAATCGAATTGAATAAATATTTGATCGCTTGAAATGGCTTTCATACAGCAGGCTTGCTGCTGGCTTATGCAAGCTTGTCATGACAAGCTTCATTCAAGCTCGAATCCACCGATTATGCTATCGGGAATAGAATGTGGAGATCATATACAATTAATGGAGAGTCTTTTGGAAATAAAAAAATTAAGCAGCCGTTTTTATTGGAGGGGAATAAGGTGTGTGTAGGCTCAAAGAAGGCCGTAGACAGAAAGTTATTTCGTGATGGGGGGATTGCAGATGCAGAGTTTTACTCCTTCAATTTTTGGCTTAAGTTTTTTATTCTGCAAAGTTGACAAAATATCCCCTTATCGGAAGTCGCCACTCTTTTCCGCCTAAAAATAATTGTTACAAGGAATAGAGGTAACACGACATAAACAATGTGAAAGAATATTTCAATCTACATTTCAAACTACATGTAAACATGGTTGTGACATTGTCATAATTATTGGTGCATACATACATACATAATTACATGCCGCCATGAAGCATAACACATACAGTGTATTTATAATTTTTCATTAATGTAAATGTCTATGTTATTTACAAAAAGATATCATTTTACTGTATGATATCTAATACGGAGAATAACCCAGTGAATATTATAGCAATAGGGACTTGAGCAACTGTTTAGTTTAAACAATGGGAAGCAATCAACAACTTTAGTCAGTTATTAAATTGTTTTTACAGTTTGATGATGCAAATGCTTGTAGTGCAAGAGTAACTGCTATAACAATTTGAGGTGAACCTAAATGTATCATTCTTAAAACACCAAATAAAAAACAATACTTTAAACTTCTTTCTCTTTGATGAGAAGGCCGCAGCCAAGACAGGTGCACGTTTTATTGCATTAATTGATTGGACAAAGCAGCTTATCACAAATATGCTTTGTCACACTTTAGCAAGGTCAACCCACATGGATGATTAATCTACAGCACTCACAAGAAATCAAATACATAACTTTCGATATAGCACTCATTACTTTTAACGTTTAGTGGAACTACTACCACAGTAAATTTAATCTTGGAACCTTCTTCGATGCAAACAAGTTTATAACTTCCTCTGTATTGATGTTGATCCACAGATGGATTTGCATTAATGCCAAGCCAGTCAATCTTTCCTGGCTGGTGGAGTTTCGAAGATACGTTTTCAGACGTTTCACTGTCGCAAATATCCTTTCAGTAGTAGAAGTCGTAACTGGTAGTGTAGCCAAAATTTTTAATAGTTAAAGGATATTTGGAAAGAGATCCTTATTACACTCTCCAAGGACTTCGATTGCACAAGTCGCACGATCATTCTCAGGCTGTTGCCGCCACTTTGTCTGCCAGACTTGAAATTCGTCTTCTAATGAGTCCAAATCTAAAAACTTCTGATAAAGTTCAAAGTGCTCTTCCTTGAAATTACATTCCTTTTTGCTACATACAGAGGGAGTCAAACTGTAGAGGGATGTGAGTGTAGATTTATGAGCTTTGAACCATGATTCCAGCTGATCAATAAAGTCGTCTAATAGAGGAATCATTATAGTTATCCTAAAATAAATTTCTGTATCTCCTGCATTGACATTTTCTCGGTGTTTCTGTGGTGACATAATTCTTGAACGGTTATTTCCTCATGTACAGCTCTAAGCAAACCTTGTGCAGCTTTGAAAATCGTTGCAAATTTTGAGTCCGCGTTTGTGCGAATGTCTTTAAATGTGTCTATAATTAGCTCAATATGCTGTAAGGTAGCTACTAAGTGGCACGCAGGAGATTGCTATAACCCCCAAATGGTTTGCTGTGAATGAAAATAGTACATTCACGCAACATAAACATTGCCTACAATTGCCCTTACAGAATACGTTGCTCTTGATGAAATTTCTGAGTCCATATAAGTACTTAGTTCCTCCAGTATATCAACAATTGTTTTGAAAATTTCCCTATATTTTATCAGTCCATCGTGGTTTTCAACCCAACGAGTTCCGCACATTGCTGTAAGGCTTTTCCATTTGGTTTCGGGGAAGCTTTTTCTAATAAGTTCCTTCAAGCAAGCTGTACGCTTAGCCGATGACTTGAGGGTATTCACAACTGATTTCATAATGGCAATGACATTTCTTACAGCTTGAATTTGACAATAATGACCTAGGGCCAAATTCAGAGAATGTGCACTGCAATGTACATACAAGGCTTCTGGATGAAATTCACGAACTATTGCCTGCACACAATTAAAACTGCCATTCATGGAAGAGGCGCCATCATATCCTTGTCCAATTAAATACAGTAGTTACAGACAATTCCTAAACATTTTAATGTAGAAAGAGTTGTGTTGGCTATAGGCTATTCACAGTAAAGTGAGAACTTTTAAAGGCCCTTCCAAAGTTTTCTTTTAGGCCAGTTTTCATGTTTAAGTCACTTTTTAATACCATTATTGTCACGAGGCTAATAAATACGGTGCATACTTTCACGGCTCTCAGATGTTAATGTCTGAGGCTGCAATAAAATATATTTATTAGTGGTCAATGCCGGTTGGGAGGGCATTAAAAAGTGCTCACTTTATCGTGAACAGCCTATAAGTAATTTCCTTTCATTCTTTGAACTGAAATAAATGTCAAAAAATCTTCACGCAAAATAAAAGTGCTGTCTTTAGGCTCGATGTATAGCACACAAATTGACATCTGTTCTTGTCGTGAAATGTCTCTTGATTCATCTGCTAGTATTGAAAAACATTTTGCTGAATTTATAGTTGGAATCAGTTGGTTTTGGATTATTTCACCACATACTGCAATTAACTCATTTAGCATCATATTTTCAGAATGCTTAATTAGATTTGAGTCACCACATTTATGATACAGCCGTAATATAGCTCGAAAGTTACCGCCATTTACTTCGGGTTCAGGGTCATTAAATTCAATTGTACCTGAATCACATGTTCCCCGCAGGAAATCAGTTTTTTTTTTTTCCTATTTTCAGCAATTTTTTACTGTTAGTCCAGAATCAAGTTGGCTTATGATGTCTTTTTGCAAATTTTTGTGCACACTAAGGAAATTATCAGCTAATAACACACAGGTTTTGTGGTACTGGCTTTCACTATGGCGTTTAAAATCTTGCATGGCATCTTTCCATTTGTTGAGCGGCCAAGTAACTAACGATTTTAGCTGCTGATTACAGCCTTTACCTCCGCATTCTCCAGCCCACAGTCCCCCTTAGTCCTGCATGTAACACACTGCCTTGCCAATCATTATAGACCATGTCTTTTCATCCACAGGTCCTTGTCTTTTAATGTTATAGTAAAAACCGTTAATAGCCAGCCCTGCTGACACTTACTGGCAGCTCACTTACTCTCCTTTAGTTTTTAGGTTCATAGAAGAGCTCAGGGGGAAGAGGCCCAATAGCGTCACTTCTCCCACCAGAGTGGCGCCCAAACACCTCTCTGGTTACTGCCGGCATTAAGTCAAAATAAACAAAGCTCCCGCCCCCTCTCTACTAGTACTTCCAACTCTATTAACTAAGAACATGTTTCCCGAACACTCCCGAATAATGGAATTTTTACTTCTCTGTCGCAAGGGTTTTTTCATCTCTCTTGACGGTTTTTCCCTTGCTCTTCATAGTTAAGACTAGATCTAAGTACACTTAGGGAGGTAGTCATGACCCCAACGTGCAGGCCATGGCTACCCAATCCCTCTTTGCCGCGATGAATGTTTCCTTGCATGGTTTTCCTAGTAGGCTTAAGGGGTTAGCCCTAAGACGCATTAAATTCCCGCCCAACCTTCGGGCCTTATCTTCACATAACACTCAGAATAAGGTAGTTTAGGAAAAAAAGTGCGCATTCTCCGGCAAATAATACACAATATTTGCATAATGCATCTTGTGGCTTGTTGGTGGTACAATACATTCAAAGAAATCAATTTTCTCAGGTTGTGTTTCAATTGGCAATTTTTGCTAACAAAATGATCGGGTGACCCGATTTTGTCGATAAAACCTATGAAGTATTTTGGTAAATTGCATTTTACGTTTTGAAAATTTTGAAACTTAAGAAAAATTACCAAACCACGCCATCTTAGTTTTCGAGTTTGTTATTGTTCCTTAGGCCCATTAATTAGTTAACAACAACAAAAAAAAAGTATTATCTCCGCCAACCATCGTTATTGAGTAAGTACAATAAATGTTTATCTAAAATGCATTTGCTATTTATGTTTTAAAGGAACTTTTCACATATTTATTATTTTGACATTTAAGATTTTAAGCGAGACAGTGTTGTTAATATTTTAGTTTACAATTATACACAGTATTACAACTTCCCGGGTTTTTATTTAATGATTTTAATCTATTACTTGTGTTAAATACTTTGATTACGTGCTCGACAATAGAAGGCAGCAGAGCAGCCATTTTAAACTGCTGAATGTCGAATTGTTCCACTTGAAACCTTACAAATCACAAAACGCAAAATACGAAAAAAAAAGTTCCATACCAATTGAAGCACGGCCTCAGGTCACAGTTACGTGGGGCTATGAATTAGTACTTCACTTTGAGACAATATTAGATGTCACAGCAAAACGGCGGCATGCAACTCTATATTTTGAGCTCTAAAAGTATACTGACGGCTCAAGATATAGAATACAGCACTTTCTTGAAAGGAAAATTTCAAAACCCACTCAACACGTTTAACACAAACACACGTCACATACAAAACATAAGTACTGAATGGTGACTAACAAAGCGGGAAAATGCATTTCTGTTTGGTTGGACGATCCTTTACTGCACTCTATTGAGATTTTTACAAACTACGAACTACGTGCATCTGGATACTGGATTGGTATTACATCTCAAGTGTAGCACGGGAGGCTCGATTCATGAGGCTGACAAATTGGTCATAAGGCTCGTGCCTCAGTGAGATAGTACAAATGTACAATCATTAGTATGTGCACAGTTGAGAGACATGATATACCTTCTTAAATTAATTACATAATATGTATTTTACGAAAAATTTCAGGGGGAATCAAACCCTGGTGATACCTCCCCCCCCCCCCGGCCCTGCCTTGGGCGCAAAATATATGTCCAGGTTAAGGTCAGCTTCGTTGCAGCAACACTCATGGATAAGAATAATTTTGGAACAACTTGCGATTGTCTTAATTGAAATGAGAAGGGATAAAATGAACTTTTCTTCGTTTAATATACATCATGTGCATGGATACCAACCCTACAAAACACCGTTTTAACATTTTTTTTTTTCATTTTAGATAGGCAATTTTTGGAACTCGCTCACTTGCTTGTGTTCACCTGAATAAGGTCAGCCTATTAGAAATTCTGATTATGCAAGTTACTGTATTATCGTCTGTACATGCGGAAAGCACTGTAAAACGAATTAACTTAAGAATTTATTAACAATTTATACAACCAACCTAACACTACACGATATAGCAGATATTGGCTTTCTTTGTCTCCAGTACTTAAGGTAATGAATTATAATTTAAAACGTTTTGTTCTTCATTTGTAAAAAAAAATTCTTCTATTACCAATTCAAACATTTCTTAATGAACTGTAACTCAGTATTTTGTGTATATGTATCTAAAATTGACTTCTCCCTTACCTCAAATTAGCCAAACACACAGGAAGATAGGAACCGTGCCAAATATTCCCAACTAAAAGTATGAAAAGTATGACAAAAGTTTCCTCTGATACCACACGCGGATGTATGTGTTTGTGTGTAATATAGTATAAACGTGACTTAAAAATCTATATGATCTGTATCGTTCACTTACAACTTTAAACCGACATAAATAACACAATTTATCGCCTGCTTGTTGAATCATACCAATTTCTTCCAACAAGTTCCGATGGTTTCAGAGACATTTAGCAAATTAATAATAACGTGGCTTCTGCATATTGGCTAGCAGATATTATAACTGACTCCCGCGCTTTAACTCTCAACGATTGTATAGAGTTGTGTTAATTGTTATTTACTTAGGTTTTATATAAAGACGTTTAAATTAACGCCGTCTTTACATTGAGGTACGCCTAACGCAAACCTGTAAAACACCTCAGGTTATTAAAACGTAACAATGTTATGGAAGATACACTTTTCTGAAGCATGGCCTGCTAAAGTTCTACTTCTAGGATATTCCTCCGTCTCATGCAAATAAAGCTTAACGGAGTTTAGAAAATTACACCAAAGGGACAGCGCACCGCATTCGTGCACACATATTTTGCATAAGAACTATTTATTACTCGGCATTACCAACACACCTAGTTTAACCCTGATTTGATTAATATTTATTATAAAGGAAATATCATAATTTATAAACAAAAAACAAGTAAAATTTAATTGAATAAGAAATTTGTATTTTTATATCAATACAAGTATAAAACATTTGTGATACATGACGTATTTAGGAAACGAACCAAGAACGTCATACACGGGGTGATTTTTCAAATGTTTGATACAAAAAGTGTGAAGATACCGTGAACAGACTGTAGAGCGGCTTATAATGGAACATTTCATCCTGCTGTACATCGTACAGAAGTATTCAAATATAGTACACGCACTATAGGCTATTCACGGTTAAATGAGCACTCTTGAAAGACCTGCTTAAGATCTACTTATATGCGCGTTGTGTATTCTTCCGCCTTACGTAAAATTAATATTGGCATGGAACTCATCGCTTTATTCATGCGTTGGTCAAATGAAACTGTGAAATTATTATAGAAGTAAATATTTTACAAATTTGCTAATTTTTACACTAGTACGGAAGCTATTCAATACTCACTAACATATTTGTTTATTGAAAAAATGTTTGTTGGCTGCCAATAAATATTTAGCTGGCAGCAACAGCATTCACGTTATCCACAGTAAAACATTTTGCTGCGACTGCAAAACTACATCCGTTATATTCTAGGCATGCGCTCTGGCATATTTGACGTGGCCACCTTCTGTCTACCCACGACGCCATATTTGCCTGTGTGCGGTTCTCTACATCAGGTTACGAACTAATTCATGAGCGATATTCTTGAGTAGGTACTTATGAAGGTATTATATAATTCCTTTATTAAAAGTAGGCAAAAGTTACAATTAAATGATTCCAGAAAATTAACTTTACATGAGGTGAAGTGTGCAAGGCTTGTCGTCTGTGTCACTTATTACATTACACTTCTGTGATAAACATGCTGAAGACGACTTTTTTTTTTTTTTTACGTCGAGCAAGGTAGCGAATTTTAACACCCTGAGCCCAAGGTTCGAATCACACTCATGACACGCACAACACCTTTGTGAATATTACTAACCATTATTGTTGCTATCATCGTAATATTTTTGCTGCTTCTGACGAATATTTTATTGCCTACGAACACACGGGATTTATTGGTGACCATAAACGTAATTTTGCAGATTCCGCTTAGTACTGAAATGACAAAAAAAGTTTTGTTGGCACCACAAAATCTTTTGTCATGTTTATATTGACAAAAGAATTTCGTTGCCACCAACAATTTTTTTTTAGTCACAAATTGAATTTTTTTTCAGTGTTATATTTTTTGTCGTGTTTAATACTTATGATCTTAATAACGCTGAAAGCGTTGGGATTTGTTACTTGCCTTCATGACATTCTTTTCGTGTTCCAGGTACTCAGCCTGTGCGTGTCGTACTACATGGGAAAAGCTTGCAGTCGCCACGAACGAGGGCACTACCTTATTAAGAAGAACATTATTGAAGGGAAAAGTGCATACGAGTTCGAAGACAATTCGATAGTCACGATGTTACAAAGAAAACTATGTCCGTTGACTGGAGGCCGAAAACGTCTTTCTCAACAACTTTCTGTCGGTATAGATTCCTAAGTGGGAAAGTGTTAAGTGTAATAGAAAAAAGAAAAATAAGTTCTATTGAGGGACTGCAACACAGAGACTCATATATAAATATTTATTAGGTTCAATAAAATCAGGCCGAAAACCTGGCTACCGGTTCTTCAGTTTTTATTCGAGAGTAATGGACATTTAGATTATTGGTGAATGAAGCTATGTTGTCATTATTGTGGATGTAAAAATGCATTAATAATGGAAGTATTTTTGTATGTTTAACTTGTGTCATTAAGGGAGCTCATTCTCAAACTTCTGCTGCTAAGGGTATTGTGGACGTCTCCTCCTAAATATGAAATCAAGAACCTAATTGAACTGCCTAAATAATTCAGACCTAGTGTACACAATTGTGTATACTACGCACCTGTAGGTTTTTTTTCTGTATTGCACACTGCGATGCTCAATGACCAATGATATTACCTGTAGGTAAATGATTCGCAAATCGTCTTACTGGTCTAGGTCATAATTGGTTCTTATTACTGTAACCGAACATATAGTCTACAGCTCATTGGCTGTGACAGCGAAACAATAAGTGTTATGTAGACTAAATACAACACAAATAATACTATTTTTTGTTTGCAACACCTAAAACCGTAAAGTGAAGGTGGTATGAAAATGTTAATAAGAGAGACCGGGGTAAGTTGGCGATGATAAGAGTTGACCATTTATAAAAAAAGTAATTTTTGAGATAAATTATTATTCTTTGCATGTATTAGTAGAATTGCCTTTTATTATATTTTACATAGGCGGATAAATTTTTATTTCAATATAATAATATTTATTTTGCCATTCTAAAAATACATGCAAAAGTGTCATCCTGCCCTGGTACCGAGGCAATATGACTTTGACCCTGGGGTAAGGTGACATTTTTGAGAAAAATTGAATCAGTTTTTATTCTTAGAAAGTATAAGACAGTACCTAAACTAATTAATTAAACATTGTTATGAATTTTGTCTCGAATAGTATACAATGAAAGGGTTATTGAGTTGAACTTTTTGGTTCATAGTCCCTCTAACTCAAAATCATTGTTTTATGTTAACAAAAATTGCACACAATTTGTCCTCCTTCAAAGTTTTAGCAGTCTTCGTGCCACCACATGTGGAGTTTGCAACACTCTATCGAGTCTTCTGATGTAGGGTGAACATAGATCTCATCACACGCAAGACACTGCACTAAAGGCCAACTTTGTTTCGAAGTTTGAGCTGACATCATTGATGTCGGTCGTTCGGACTTCTTAGTTTTTTTTTTTTTTTTTTTTTTAAAGGAATCAAGCTTCAGTTTCTTAGTAACAGTTTTTTTTTTTTTTTTTTTTTGCATCCCGAGCCTCTTGTCTTTGTTGCTTTAAACGTTATTGTTCCACCTTCTGTGCTTCTTTCTGAACCAACATCCCTTTCATAGTTGTGCTTGTTATGACACTTGCACATTGTGAATGACTTTCTCGTTTTTTCGCACATGGTCTTTCTTTAGGTAATGATGGTTTGAAATCGAAAACATTTCGGCACAGTTTTGACTTAACAAAAACATAATTTCCTAAATGTCCTGATTCTTCATTTTGCTCTACCTCTGGTCCATCAGGAGATTCATTAGGAGTTTCTGTGCGTTGGCCTCTAGGTGCTGCAGTCTGAGCAGTAGATTTTCATTTTCGGCATTGTCCGTAACAAGACCATGATATGTGATTTCTGCTGCAGTAAAATCATGCTCGTTAAACACAAGGAGATCACGAGGCTCGATCCCACATTCTTTGAAACCGTTAACTGCATTACCGACCGTAGCCACTTTGAAATAAGCAATGCTCAATAGCTCACTAACATTTTTGTCAGTAATAGCTTGCACTGGATGAATGACCATGAAATTGTCACAAGCTTGGCTGTAATAAGCCTTCAAGGGCCTAAAAATGAAACGTCTAGCGATTGAAGACGAAGGGTAGTGTGGGGTGGAAATCAAACCATGGTGATATGACTTTCCCGTGTGTTTTATGACTGTCAACCAGCAAAAGGACAGGGGATTCACTTGCAGGTTTTACATGACGATTGAAATGTTTAAAAAATAACAGAAATATTTCTCCATTGCTCCACCCGTTATCACTGCAATGCCCAACGGTTCCTGGCGGGGCTCTTTCCACAAGTTCAGGTAGCATCCGTTTTCTTGCAAAAACCAAAAAAGGATGCAGATAATATCCAGTAGCCTTAATGCAACAAATTATAGTAACATACCTACATCTCTCTACTGATACGATTTTGGAAACTCTCCTAGTTCCTGTGGGTGAAATTACCTTTGGTAACCTATTAGGCATAGTGGACAATCCAGATTCATCTACATTGTAAATGGCAGAAGCAGGAAATTAATGTTTTTCCCGCGATTCTTTCAAAATTAAGAAAAAACTATCAACACTTGACTTGTTAAAGCCCATTTCTTTGGCAATGGGCTTTACCCCTGATTTCCGTAAACTTAATTTAAATTTTTTATCAAATTAGCCGGCCAATCCTCACCAGCCATCCTGGTCTCCTTGTTGAACGGATGCGAAATCTCACATTGTTCTGCGAAATCAAACACTAGTCGTCTGCATTACAGCTTCGTCATTCCAAAAAACATTTTCTCTATTGCTGTTAAATAGTTGTTCAAATCTTCTAGTTGCTGTTCACTGAATACTTCTCGAAATCTTCCACCATGAATTGGCATTTAAAAAAATCGCCTACCTTAAGCCTAGGTGACAGTAATTTAATTAAGGTCTATATTCTTATAATATGAGAGCCTATAGGGCCTACATAAGTAAGACACAAAGACACACCGAAACACACACCTACACACACCATCACACACAGACACACAGATATGTAGGCCTATAAAATAAGAACACTCAATTTTTATCATAATTTTTATTCAAATGGCGACGAATTGTTACTTCAGGAATATGATAAGCATTTGCTGCTCCCAAGCAACTCATTCTTCCTTCTTTGACCTCTAATAAAGCAGCAGCAATATCATTTCTATCCCGTTCCCCTCCAGAGGACGTTGTTTCATAATTTCGCACCATGTATGAAACGTAATGTGACAGCAATTAATTAAATAATGTAAAAGAAGGGTTAAAATATTTTCTGTAGGTCTATACGACTCACAACATGTTATGAAACAGCTTGGGATCTTGTAGCACAAGAAAATCATACAAAATAAATAAAAATGCTTATAAACACCAAAAGAAAACAGCACATAATACTTGGGGCAAGACGACGATGCCGTCAACTTGCCTCAGTCATCTTGCCCCGATCAGCAATGTCAAACGTCTTTGATTGTTGTGGTAAGATTAAAACAAATAAGACATCAATCATTAGTGGTTATGAAAAGTATATTGTCTAAGGTTGTCATGTACCTATAGCAAAGCATAACCTAATATCTTACCTGTTAGTCTACGAGATCTTATTTTGATTGTCTTGAATATTACATCACGTCAGACATAATACACGAACATCATCTAACAAACAACGAAATGGTGGCAGCGGCCTCACTATGTAGGTTTTTAGTGCCCAGCCATGTGGAGCGCTAGTACTATCCGTAAGGTGGTGATACCTGGTAGTATGAACTTAAAACTAAGTCATTCGCTATCTTGCCCCGCTCGACAACTTACCCCGGTCTCCCCTATATTATTTTAATTTTAATATTCTCTACTTGAAATAACATAACAAAATTTTACAGCAATAGTTTATTGAATGAATAATTTGCCAATGAATGAATTGTTGAAATTTTTGAAATAATAACTTACAGAAACTGCATAATCAGTGTACGTACAAAAATAAATGTTTTAAAAATTATAAAGTGTTATTACGTAAAACTCCACAGTACCATTATTAAAACAAAAGCCCCTTTCTTAGTTTAAACATATTTGTCTTCTTGAAAGCTCCACTTAAAAAAATTTGGTATAACATATAGTAGGACTGTGTTCACCATATACACATTTCAATATTGTAGAGTTTCATATAATAATACTTTAACTTCAAGAAAATTATTTTGACATATTTGCTAATATTGAGGTTTACATCCTTAAATTTTCGCAAAATGTTGGCAATATTTAATCGAAAAATACAGTTCGCAAACTATTGCTACATATGGTAGTTATCATCATTCAATATCTCGTCAATAAATGCAAACATATAAAGTATAAACTAAGTAGTAGAAATTCCGTTAATGGTTTTATGTTTTGGGAATACCTGCACTGTGAGACTTTTCCATAGCCCTGGATAGGAATCCCAAGGAAAATACTGTCTACGAAATTAGTGTTATGCTTTCTGGAACATATCAGGCTCTCCGTATCACCTACCCACCCGTACATGATCCCTAATCAAAATTGAGCGTTGGCATGGCAGTTCTCCCGTATCTGAGCAGATGAGGTGCAGACGTGTTAGCGCGAATACGAGTATCTCAGTAAATAAATCTTCTGGGATGATATTTTCCAGGAAAGGCAAAAAAAATTGTTTGCAGCTGCCACTTTTTACCTTATCCTATTAAATATATTGGTGAGATTTGAAGAGGTTAAAGGAGGGGGTAGGGTGGTTTGGTGAAAATAAATAACAATAACATTTTAGGGTTCCTTTGCGCAATTTCCCTAAGAATGTATTAGCTAAAATTACGCGTAATAATACCTTTCTGCGAGAAATGTAGCTTGCCAGAAATGCATAACGCAGCTTTGGGAGGGCACGTTGCAGGCTTGCCTTATGGTCAGACGTGACCTTGAGGAAGGCACGTAACAATGCATTTTGTTTGGATGGTCAGCACTGCAATGCACACGCGAGGAATAAGGAAATATAAAATAATATTTTCTTGGATGTTATAATTTTTTTCGCCACTAACAGCTAATTATGACCTGGGGTATGAAACTTGACCACATTCACATGGCAGTAATGACTCACAGAAACCGCAACACCCAAACAGCAGATAAATGTTACCACAGCTTTTTCAATCTTACGAAAGATTTGTATATCAGAGACACTCAGCTGTCAGTCTTTGTAGACTACATACAACATACAGGAGACACTAGGAAGAAACAAAATTCAAAACTACCACCAGCTACAGACCAGTAACTACATACAGAGCATTGAGTGAAAATAGATTTGGTTTAATTTAAAAGCGAAATTACGTCTAAACATTATGAAATAAATTAATATCTGTGCAAATATTGAGTAGCAGCTCGTTACTAGTGCAAAATTTACCTTACTTTGTCTGACCATTACTGTGAGTGTAGCCTTATCGTATATATCTCTTATTAGAATTTAAAAAATTAATACGTGTCTAAAATTCTTTAGATTATTACAAAAATATGAAAATTAAATTAATAAATTGTTCATGGCTACCTAGGCAAATGGGCAGAGCAACTTAAACATACTGAAGATCAAAGATGGCGGAAAAGTAAGCCAAATCAATTCTAAAAAATTATTAATTATTTGCTGGTGCAGTCTCTGTATCGAAGATCAGAATACTTTGCTTAAAAATCTTGATTGCTTCAAAGTCTCGTAGAATTTTCTTGGGCTAGTTCTCCTGGTCGCAGGCCTTAATCTTCCCTCACAAGGTTCTCGGATCTGAGGTATGTTACTACAGTCCTTACCGTACCAAACGCATATCGCTGTAGCTCTAACGTGATTTTGAATCCTAGTCCGCGTGAGTAGCGTGTGCCAACTAATTTATTCCTCTCCAGTACCGTGCGTCTTCGCCCTGTCTGCATTCTGCATTACGAGTAGGAGTTACACACGGGTACTGGATATTAAAAAAACATCAAAAGTAGCACAAGGTACATTTTTATTAATCTCGGGAGGGATGTCTCACCCACCCCTCCCTCTCCTTCTTAGTAGGTGTGTTGTGACTGGCTAACAGGTTCTCCCTTCCATCACCCGGGAGGTGTGCTGTGGTTGGCTAATGGGTTACGCCCTCTACCTCCTGGGAGGTGCGCTGTGATGAGCTGTTGACTAAGGGGAAACCCTTTTAGCAGACAAACCACTCAAGCTACATTTGTGGGACTTTGAAATTTTTGAGGGTGTGTGGGCAGTCCTTGGTTCGAGACCCATCGGGAGTAACTACATGTAATTGCATAATTAGTGATTACAAAATTGCATAATTAGTAATTGCACAATGAGAGTAAGTACACATGTTTGCCTTTCGGTTGCGTAAACCACAAGTGAGGCGGTTGGATGAAGAGGAATGAGGCGAGGGTCATTGGTTCGACATCCTTCGAGGGTAAATACACAATAAGTAATGAATAAGTACATATAATGAGTAATTAGCAATTGCATAGTGACTAAGTATACATAATGAGTAATTAGAAATTGTGCAATCTATAAGTACTGAAAGTAATTACACACAACATTAAGTACATATACCGACACTAAGTATATGTACAAAGAGTAATTACGCACTAAGTATACATACATCCTCAAGAACTGCCCACTTCCGACTGAACTGAGATTCGTTAAGATGTTTAAGTTATACTGCCGCCATGATGGAATGAGTCTCCAGCCACGTCTCGGGAGTGAAGTGAGCGCGCATCTCCAGCCACTCCCGGCAGCGGACTGAGTGTAATTCTCCCCGCTGCCGCATGAAGCGCTCTCTCCGCTGTCGACGGTCTATGCAGGTGTCGGCCACTCGCTCTCCGCTCGCCAGCTGTGAAGCCTCCTTAACCCAGAAAGTGAAAGTCCTTAGTCAAACGCCAACTATGTTCGCGTCAGACACGTATGATGGCTGGCATTTTACCCAACAGCATTGCTCACATAAACTTTATATTTTTAAAAATCATCTATACTTACTTTTGTGTAAGTATAACTCATGTTTTTCCCACATAACCATATTTTATTCTACGACTCCTGTTGACATCATTTTATTTCCAACAAACTTCTTAAAAAAATACATTTAGTATGGTCAAAAGAAGAATGTTTGTGGAGTAAAAATTATTTTAGTGTTAAAACATGTTTAGCCCACTTTATATTTCCCCGTCACTTTGTGTGTCAGTTAAATTTTTATAACGTAACCGTATTTCATTCTACAAGTTCCTTCCCTATTAATATCACTTTGTTTTCAGTACATTATTACGTACCATAGTTAGTATGAATAATCAAGAGTGTTTGTAGAGGAAAATATCGAAGTGTTAAAAAATTTAGTCGCAAAGTGTGCGTCAGTTACATTTTTTCATGTAACCGAATTATAAGCTACTTCTACCCTCTCTGCTTAAATAATTTTATTTTCACCACACTACTATGTAGTTCAAAAATACATATTCAAAGTGTTTATGGAGTATTTTATGTAGTGTTCACTTTTATTTTTCCCGACATTGTATATATGACAGTTATGCGTTTTTTGCATAACCCGTTTAAGTGTACCTGTCCTGTTAATCACCAAATATATACTTTAAGATAAAAAAATTAAACACAGAAATATATTTAAATAATCAATTTTAGTATTCACCAATCAATAATTACATGCATTTTCCTTTGGCCACACAAAAAAAAAATACATATACACACACTATAAAAAACTTTCTTCTTACATATGGTCCTTCCACCCCCCCCCCCCCCCCAATATTTACACATCTTCTTTGGCATCACAAAACTTATTTTCTCTTTCACACAAACTATTTATACACAACATGAGCCAGCACTTTGGTTGTTATCTTCTTTACTTCACTTTGAATTGGCAGCAGGTTTGCGGGAGTGGCAAGTAATCCCCTCACAGCAGGATATGTGGTGCACTGGCCTCTGTAGTATGGCGTTTTCTTTAAAGTCGGAATTGTGCTGAACTGGTCTCGCATCAGGAAGGCGGTCTCACCTTCGATGTTGGTGGGTGGTGTTTTATTTGAAGTTCATTGAGGATGTTTAGCTGGAGATGCTTGTAGAGGGCATGTAGTTGGCACTGCGTAAAAAGAGATGTTGGTGTGGCTGGCAGATGTGGATGACACGCCAATATATTGATGATTAGAATTATTTGCTTTGGAATTATGTAATGCCCCAAGGTGATGTCGAAATGTTATCTGGTCTGACATAGCGTTTATCGTCATTACTTGACAACACAACCTTGGTTACACATTTGGTAAGACATTTTGGGCACATGACCGGAAATGAAATTGGGAACCCATAATATGTGAATTAACACCTTTGTGCACTAACAGGAATTTTTACGGATTTTCTGGTGCATAATTATAAGTTTTAAATCGTGTAGTGAAATCAGCGAAATACTCTTGTATACACCATGATAGTGTATTTAATAAATAAACGAATTGGTATTACATTTTATGATATTCAAGGCTGGCTGAGGAAAGTTTTGTTGCATTTATATAAAATGGAAACCATAAAGATATAATTTTGACATGTCCAAAATGGCAACACCAGCTACAATGGTATGTTAAACATAGCATAAACTTTTTCCATTTCAATTATGACTAAATTCTCATGCCTTAAATGTCGGACGCCCGATCAATTCTGATGGCCCCTATATTGTGTCATAGCACGATACGACTGGTAGATATTCTGCAAAATTTTTCCATACATGGAATTTTTCATTTATTTAAAACACGATTTATCGAGTGTGTGTGCTTGGTGAGCTCGTTTTTAAATGTTGAATGTGATGTATGGAACCATCCACACCTTCTGCTCAAAGTGCAGAATGCGATGAACAGAATCGATTTTGGTCCCATACATCAAATAGTGCTCCAGTGTTTCCCTGTGTATAACATAATTTTCGCACGGCACGGGTTGTTAAAAGCAATATTTCAGTTTTGCCGTTCGGAGGTATGGCAGATACTGGGGCAAGAGGCAGACCAGATAGGGTTTGTGACATTCTATCAGGAAGACAAATGAACTTCCGCAAAAAAAAAAAAAATAGTATCCCTGCATGATCCATGTTGGTGAAATCCCTTACTGAAAATTCGTTTGTCTCAACCCACTCAAAATTACCATCGGCAGCTTACATTTCATAGTGTGACTGTACAGGCCATTCACATCGAAGTAATAAATGTTCTTCTTCACCACACTGGGGTCGTACTTTATACCCATATAAATACTGTTAGCTTCCGTGTGCATTCTGGAAACCTGGATAGACCTAATACGGCACCTGACTCCATGCTCTACAAAAAAGGTACTTGGCTACATTCATCAGCTCAGCAGCTCCAGTCGCACACATATTTTAAGTAATAGAGCGTCCCACGAGAGAGAGAGAGAGAGAGAGAGAGAGAGAGAGAGAGAGAGAGAGAGAGAGAGAGAGAGAGAGAGAGAGAGAGAGGGGGGGGGGGGGGTTGACGTATATTGCGGAGTCAATACCGAATTCTGCCAAATATACGGTCCTGAAATTTTATGAATTATCGGCTAACAAACATGTCCACACATAAATACTGTACCGCTTACCCCATCACATTTCTTGACAATGGAATGCATTCCATGGAGATTGAGCATGAGCATAAACTTAAGTGCTTATGCCCTCGCCTTTAATTATATTATGAAAAGAGCCCTTTGGTGGGAGTGAAGTACAGATCAGACTCTCTATTGGCTTAATAAAGTCATAAGGAATTACTCCCTAGCTTTGCGCCAAATCGAACTGTGCGTTGTCTGGACAATGTGACCCGGTGATAGTCAATTGGGCAGGAGAAAAACTAGCTGCCAAGGTCTCCAGCGACTTGTTCATGTAATTAAACGAGTCAATGAAATATAATTGAACAACTCGTGTACCTCCCTGCAAAGTTCTCCAGTGAGCAGTATGTTTTGTAATACATATGTAATATTCTAAGGTAGGTCCAATAACCTTTATCGCACCAGGATTTTCGATTAACGCGCTTCCGTAAGGCTGCACCATGTGCCGTTGAGCCAAAGACTTCATTAGAAAGTGGGCGTCATAATTTTGCAGGTTATGAAATACAGCTACAAGTTGGTTTTTCTTCATTGTGTACAATTGATACCATTTATTATGTTTGTGGCCTGTTACCACGCCCATCAAACGGTCATGTTCGAATACAAAAACTTTGTCGAGCGGCTTATTACAAATGTGACAACTTGTTTGAGCCATAAACCTAGCTTTGTCAACTATTGTCAATGGCTTCATTGGAACCGTTGTGCTGTATGTGTCCGCAACCCACTTTGTCAACTCAACTAATTTATGGACCATACATTCTTCACCCACAAACTCGTGGTACTGTGTTAATAAGGAATCATAAGCACACGCGAGCCAAATGTTACAAGCATATGGAACATGTTTATTGTTGGTTATTGTGCTACTAATATCATTATTTGGCAGGCAAGTGGACATGGGTTTCAGATAAGCCTCCGTATCACAGTATGGTATGAAAATCATTCTTTGCTGTTTGGCAGAATTACTAAACTGAATATACTTATTTTCCTCATTTGGGAAAGTACACAGAAATTCATTGCATTGTTGGCAAAATTCATTATGTTTTGCGAGTTTCTCCACACTTTTAAAATATTGAAGAAAATTCTCGCAAACAAAAACTTTTTGTGCTTCTCCTTAATCAACTAAGATTGAAACACACATAATATATCTTTAATCATTGCCAAATGCAAGTGGGCATTACTACCAATGGCATGAATAGCTAACATATTTACATGTTGCTAATGTCGCACAGGAGAAATGCATATGTGTACGACAGGCCCTTCCTTAGCATTATCAAACGATTCGTCAACAATAATTCCATCTTTGTCTATTAGTGAATATACATTAATATAAATATTATTCAGCTCCTCAAATTGTTGGATTTCATGTAACACTACAGGAGTTGACAATATTTCTATATTCAGAACCTGATGATGTTTTGGGTACGAAGAGGATATGCTGACATTGACTGTGTCAGCAAATAAACTCGTTACTACAGCGTACATGATTCACTCATCTTCCATACATTGTACATCAATACAAGCATGCCGATTGGCAATGAATTTAGTTAGGTTTGTGTGAGACACACCAGCCGGCACGCGATTTTGGTCGCTATAGGTGGTGGACCAAATGTAATTCTCCCCACCGCCGCATGCAGCACTAAGGCTCATGGTTGGGTTATTGTAGAAATGACGAGTAACGGCTATATTGGTTTGTGATGATATATAATGTTGAACTGCGAGTGTTTGAAAAACTCTTAGTATATTTTTGCAACCAGTCCTCTTCGGTCCATGTAACACATGCTGCATTATTTAGTGTTAATTCTACATCAGTGACATTAAAGAGTAACACAAAACCATGTTATTTTGGTTTTAATAGTGTGGAAGTTTAACAGTGAGTGGTGAGCCAGTGTGCAGCATTACAAATAAAGCAACTAGCATTCCAACTTCATTCTGCAGCACAGGTCAAATTAAGTTTTTCAAGTTCGAGGCTGTGCAAGGGCTTTCAACTCCATGACTTCACAGAGGTACATTACCTGCGACGAGAGCTGGGACACCAGCCCTCCATGCCTTCTCAAGAACACTTTTCCTTTTCCGAGGAAAGCATGAACCACATCTACTGCTGTCAAAACTGCGATGCTAAGTGGACCCGAATGTATTATGCAATATTAGCGTATGGAAAAAAAAACTCTACTTATATTAAATATTGAGAATGAACTGTCACTCCTTCCTAAAGACTTTATAATCTACTTCGCCTCACACAAAATAAAATATGTGTAGCAATTTATACCTCAAGAGCTGCATGAAGACCTATGGTGAATGTTCTGTATTGCAAAATGTGTACGTCCATTTGCAATATCATCTTCATTCCCCAGTCACCATTGTCCCTCCTACAAAACTTACTAATATTAGTAGAGAGTTGAGGGACGACCATCGGATGAATGGAGGATGGGTTTAGCTATACTGAAAAAGTGGGAAGTCTCCATAGACATTCCCTCAGCTGCGGGTTTTTAAAAAAAATTTAACAAATCTGGAGACAAAAATTTTGAGAGGTCTGGGTGCCATTTCGCTAATTTCCAGAACATATGCCTTACATCTTTCAAAGCAGTAGAAATATCTGCTATGAACTTAGACCGGACGACGAATCAGAGCTAACACGTTGATGCGTAACTGGGGGACATGCCATCGTTAATTCCCTACTCACCAATATTCACTCATAGTACAATAGACAAAAAGGTAATCTAAAACCAAAAAGAGAAAAAAAAAAACCAAAATTTTAGTTACATATGGCAGAAATCTTGCTGAAAAAAATACAAATAAAAAAAAAAATTATATGTACCTAATATCTAATAACCCTGTAATAAACACTTTGCGTTTTCCCAAATCTAAGCATGTTACCGCATATTAAAAGATGTTCATGGTAAAATGAGCACTTTTGAAAGCACTGCTTACGATTTTCTTGTCTACACGTTGTGTATTCATCCGCCTTATGTAAAATGAACATTGCTATGGGCTTCATCACTTTATTCGTACGTCGATAAAATAAACTGTGAAATTAGCAGAAAAATAAATATTTTACAAATCTGCTAATTTTTACATCAGGAAGGGAAAGAAATGATTTAAGTTACCACAAATGGTTACTTAACACTTGTTACCTGACGTTAAGATATGGAACTACTTTCCCTCAATCGTTACAAACTTTACTGGGCGAATGTCACTCCGTGTACCCGTTTAAATATATGCAGGTAGGAACGGTTAGTTTTTTCTAAGGTTCATTTCAAAAGTGCTCGCTTTATCGTGAACAGCCTTTACCACATTTTGCCCTGGAGGGGACTCGAAACCCAGCAGAGGTGCTCCAAATTTTACCTTAGCACTCTACCAACTTCTCTACCGGAGAACCACTAACATTTTAACGCTAAAAAATGGTTTAAATTAAAAAAATTAGAGCATTAAAAATTTTTTAATTTGAAAAATATTAAAAGTGAAAAAAATATTTTAAGTATAAAAACAATAAGATTTAAAAAAGATTATAATTTTAAAATTATTAAAAAATGTTTATTAATTTTAAAGTATAGTAAATAAAAAATATCACATTAAAAGTGTTTAATCCTCTGCGCAGTAGCCGACGGAACCATGCTACCTATAGTATCAGAGATCAAAGGACCCCCCCCCCCCTGCGCTGGTTTCAGTGAAGATAGAGGGCTTAAAAAGAAAGGAAAATGCCAAAGTTCAACAAAATACGATAAAAACTTAGCCATATAGAACCCATAGAAGGCACAAAAGTGTGGGAAGAAGGAAAATTTTGAGGGGGGTGTGAAGGTTCGAAGGGCTTAACTTCCCATTGGGGGATGGTGGGGTGTAGAAAGATAACCCTCCCTCTAATCCTACGAAGATCTGCCAAAAAATGCTCCTTCCAGGCCGAAAAGTTGGCGAAAAAAGCCCCATCCGGTGTTTGCATCTATTTCCCAGGGTTGAGTATGGTTTGACGAGGGGCGGGGGTCGACAAAGGAAGGTCCAAAGGTGTGCAGAAATTTGGTTCCAGCTCTCCACACGATGATTACGGTACATACGAATCCAACTTTTATGGCATACACTAACCTTAAGGCTGGGGCACAAAAACCCCTCCCCCTGAAGTGTTGTAAAAGGGGGAGGGGGAGTTCCAGCAACAATAATTCACCCCTTCCCCATGGGGCACTTTCGTTCCCCCCCTTGGCCCGTTCTCCCCTCCTCTACGTTTAAGCGCAAAGTGTTACATTCTGCAAACTTTCATTCTGGTAAACACGAACCTTAAGCCTGGGGCACAAAAAAGGCCTCCACCCCGAAGTGGGTGTGGGAGGGAGGAGTGGGTCGGCAACCTTTACTCACCCCCTTCCCCATGGGACACTATTGATTCCTCCTAAGCCCGTTCCCCTCCTCCTCGCCGTTTGGGCGTTAAGGTCACGCTTCACCATGCATAGGCTTATAGGGGATTAAATGCTAAATTCGGACAAAGATATCTCAATTGTTTTTTGTGGTAGTATTTTCAACTAAATATTTTTTGTTAGAGATTGAACACATCTAGATTTGTAAACCTTCCCATTTTTAATTTTTAAATTTTAAATGAACTTTTTAATTATTTATAAAATGCCACAATTTTATAAATAATAAAAAGTGCATTGAAATAAAAATATTAAAATTTGGAAGGTTTGCAACTCTAGATACGTTCAATCTTAAGAAAAAATCTTTAATGGAAAATGCTACCACAAAAAACGAATGAGAGATTTTTGTCCGAATTTAGCATTTGATTCCCTATACGCCTATGCACGGTGAAGCCTGGCCTTAAGTGTTAGATGCAGCAAACTTTCGTTCTTAATTAATAAGCAGACCAGATATGGGGCCGCGGAATCTGCGGGCTATGCCACCATGGGTGAAGAAGGTATTAATATGAAATTAAAGTGAGAACACCGGTACATCCTGAAAACTTAAGACTTAGTGCCCCCTTCTCCATGTGGCAATATTGATCCCCCTTAGCCCTATGTTTAGGCGTAAAGTGTTAGACGCGGTAAATTTTTGCGGGCTGGACACCATTGGTGAAGCAGATAATTGTACGAAATAATACTAATAGTACAGTGTTGTCTGGGAATGTCGGCACGTGCTCACTTGCGATTATCGCCGCTCTTCTGAGCATGCATTCTACTGTGAAAAACCCAGCACGAATTGATATCAGTACACTGGAGTTTCCAGATAGCGGGAGACAGTAATTTTGCCTGGACTGAAGGAGGGCAAAATGTAAAAGACCTATGTTTATTATTGTACGGAGCCTGAGAGCCCGCCTATATTGTGTATGCGAATGCGAAGAATTAATATCGCATCAAATATGATGTATTTACGCGCCTACAAGGTAAGCCCCTGGTCTCTCGTAAGTAACTGCTGTAGTCTGCCGCCAGGAAATACGGCAAGTGAAATAAGTTCGTTCACAGTAATGTAATATGTGGATAATGAGTCTACAGTGTTGTTTTGTACTGTGAGTAGCCCCTAAACAGTTCATGGAAATAATAAGCACATGCGGTAACTGTTCCTATCCCACACAGACACTTACTTGCATTGGTGGAAGAGTAATTCAGAGTACTCTTGAGAATTAATCCTGTTTGAAATACTTAATAAACTCCTGCGTAATCCTAGTTGGTTGGTGGATGTTTGTATACAGTTTCTTCAGTTTTTTGTCCTAGTATAATGACGTTAGTTTAATGTTGATAGTTTAGTGTTGTAAATAATGTTGTATTTATTTCCTTTTTCTTCTTCTAGTGTGAAGTTAATTGGCTTCTGAGTCTTCCTGAATTTAATTGTTGATTTGAAAGTCGTCTTGCAGGATGTCGCAATATTCTCCTTATGCATTTGTTATGCATTCATCAGGTATCTGGTGAAAGGCTGTTCTTCTGATCTATTCATTTTTCTTCTGAGAGTTTTGCAGGCGCATAATCTACGTCGATCTACGTCCATTCATAGACATTATGTCCTGTTATTAATGCAATTGAGTAGCAAGTGTTTTGAGGTAACGCCGCAGAAGAGGTGCCGACGTATGAAAAAAAAAACTGTGTTTATGTATTGTTTTTCAGACGAGTGCAGTGACTTAAGGACACCACCACTAAGTATACCCGCGGGTATACTTAGTGGTGGTTAACTACGGGTTAACTACGAACTGTGCTACTAAGAATTAAAGTGACACCACACGTAATTTTTCACACAAAAAAATTGCATTGTTCACATTTTATGCAGATGACGTAATACGAGCGCGTCACTGCCACGTTTTCGATTAACCCTAACAGAGCGTGTGGTTTTGGACGCTCAGCGAAGTTCCAGAACACTTACATTTGTGTCAGCATTGTTCCAGCTAGCTCCTGAGACAGCTGTCATCTCACCTACGACGCAAAAACCGCAGATACGGCGCGACAGCTAACGTGGACTATACAAAGAACACGACTCTCGGCTAACTGATTTGTCATCGCGGGCACAAGAAGTGCGTGGACAAGACGGCTGTCGTCTTCGCTCTGATTGGAGGAGAAGCCGGCTGCCATAGTTGTTTATGGCGAAATATGACACATGACCGCAGGGAGGAGGCAGAAAGAGGATAAAAAAACATGATATTTGAAACAACTGTGAAAAGAATTAAAAAAAAAAATAAGATGGTAAGATAGCAGCGGCGTTTTTTAAGAAAAAAAAAAAGAACAATAAACTTTGCTGTGTTTTCTTTTACCAGCCGAGCTGCTAAGAGTTTATCTCGATCGTTGAAACTGAAACTAAGTACTAATATTTCACACTGTCTCAATGCAGAATTTTTTTTTTAAACTGAATGCTTTTATTATGATTGATGAACACATGTGTATAATGAATAATTCTACTTATTAACATATGTTGTCATGGCTATTATTAGCACCTGACGTTTGTGTGTAATTAGAGCGGATTTTGTTCTGGGTGACATTACTTAGAGATTAAAAGAAACTTGTACCCACTTGCTCACCTAAATCCATGTTCGTCGTGAGTAAAGTGTAGGGAGGCATATGTAACGTCTGATTATTTAACACGTGCGATTTGCATTTCAAAACACTTTAAGTTAGCATGCAAATTTATAATCTTAGTGAATGCACGTTTATTTTGTAAACAAATATTGTAAATGTCATATGTTTCACATGTAATATTGTTATATTATAATTTTATTTTCTTAATTCTACATAATATTAATGTTCACGCAGCAGCTTAAATGTTAATTTTCCATATCTGTATTGTTATAAATTTATTTTGTTTTATCAGGTTTCAAGTAACTTGTTAATAGTGTGCTAGTTGGCAACATTTAGGCGCACCTTTTGAATCTTCACGGTATTGGAAAGCATCCTGGGTTAAGCCCTATGTGCTCTGTATTAATTTGAATATTTAACCACTGCCGATAATGGATGGTGACGGAATGATCTATACTCCATCTTGAATTAAGTGGATAACAACGACAGCAGGCCAGTGAGGCCTTATTTCTACGTCAATAGTATAAATCTAATGTTTTAAGGTTAATCAGACCCGAAGAAGTATATTGCAATTTGAGTGACAAGCCCACGGTACACAGTACTACCGTTAAAAAAAGGGTTACGTGTAAAATAAGTGTGAGAAACTCTACATTTATATAATGTATGATCCCACCTTAATGTACAGTGAACGTCACACGCACATGAGGGTGTCTAAGAAACTTTTAAAGTAATCTGCATCATTTCCAGACACTTTTCAGTGGTCACAAAGTGTCTGAGATTGAAATAAGTATCTGATTGCTCTACTAACATAAACTGTGCTAGCCAGGAGCATTTTAAATATGCAATTATACAGGCACGTAATTTATTGTAACGGCCAAGTGTGAGAACATTAGCGACTTTTATTTTGAACTGAATTAAATATAATCTTCAAAACTTTAAGTGTGTGCAACATTCAAGATGTCAAGATAATATTTTTTTTTTACTTTCATATACTCTATTCACTTAATTGGCATTTGTAACAGGCATAATGAGAGATATCTTTATAAACCTAGTCCAGCTGCTGTGTGAATATCCCTTGCATTTTTAACACTACCAAGGAATGAATCTTTTAAAGCAATTTATTTCTATGATATTTTTCCACATTAAATTATTTCTTAAAAATTGGAAGCCTTTCATTGCTTTAAATAAATACATAGTTGGTTCCTATGTCTTCTGGTGTGTTTTGTAGTGTTGTATAGCTATGCAGGGGGCTGCACAGAACCTGATTGTGAGCAGGGCTATCCAGGTAATTGAAATTCTGTTGGTGTGGAATTCCAGCAACTTCGACGATGGTTTGTGGTATGCAAATTATCTGCCAGTTGGCTAATGTTTGATGTTAATTTTATTGCTATGGATTTCTCCCAGCTCGTTGCACTTTATTTATACAGTTCTGCCTATATACATTACATTTGACTAGAAAACCAGAGCAGGGTTCACCCGTTTTCTTACAAGGGCTAATACTCATATGTGGGGCATAAATAAACTATAAATCTCTCCACATTAGCAAATGGATCAGTGATAAACTTGAGTTTGTGTTATGAAGTGACATAATTTAATGGTATTCTGTAAGGTGGCATGGGATCTCTTGTTTCGGCACTGCTCCATACTCACCTCAATTCACCCTCATCGGCTCTCAAGACGCGTCCAAATCTATTCATCCAACCTTTTACTGCAATTGATGATATATAGCAAAATTGCATTTATGGCTCAATTTAACTTACTGAAAATATTCAGTGTATTTCCTGCATCTATGAATGAAGTTATAGATTACAATTTATAGTAATTTGAATACTATTTCTATACGATAAACTATGCTTCACACCAATAAACCATAAGTAGTATATTATGTGATCCTAAGATAAAAAAAAATCAACGTAATACTTGAGACTACCATTGCACATGCGTAGAGAAACACCCACCTTGTGTATAAATAATAACTACGAACCTGCAGACTAATATCTCGCCCAGCACAGATATCGCACTATACCATTCCGCTTGGGTGGGTGGCTGGCTGGTTTCCTGCCCACACCACAGAACAGCCCATTCCACCAGGATGTCTGTCAGCCTACTAAAGATTTAGAGTGCGACCCGAACATGTTAGAACAGCCCATTTCTTTCTCTTGGCATAGTCTAACGGCTCTCACAGATAATTGTTCAAGCTTGGAAGTTACAATATAAAAAAAAGCTTACCTAGTTGTTTTATATTCCTCCATTTAAAACATTTGCTGACATACTCTTTTTCGTGGCATGAGGTTATTTGATATAAAGTGAATTACACTTTCTGGTAACTCTTTCATTAGTGGTAATGTTACTTGATAAAAAGATGCTCAATTAGCTACGCACATTACTCAAATTTGACTATTCAAATCATGCCTTTCATTTTAAAACATATACATTTGTGAATTAATGTAATTATTTCAGAAACATTCGTTAGAATGTACTAACTGTATTCCACCTTATTAAACCAATACTCACATGACTAATACATTAAATGACTTACACTTTATTTTGCATGCTTCCTAATGTTTTAAACCTTAAAACAAATGGTTGTTTCATTCCCTTTTAAATCAATTCTCGTAGAAATACACAATGCTCTGGAAACTCTTTGTAATGAAATCCAGTAACATTGCTAACATCAAATTCGAATAATGGTCCTTTGGTCTTTAATGATTCTGGTTCTAAGAAATCCCATTTTGGCCTATGTTTATGCTGTTCTGTACTACATAGATTTTAATTAGTTCTAAAGTGTTTGTGAGAGTCTAAAATGGTTTTAAATTGTGCCTGCTTATATAAGAAGCAAGCTGAAATGAATGCAGAGATGGGGGTTAAGTTTTAGCGAAAATTTCGCTAAAAACCAACCATGGTGAGTGGGAAGTGGAGTGCAGTGTTGACATTCCTTTCGCTGGTAACATTTCATGAATTTTTGATGCTGGTATAGATCGAATTTGATGAATTATTAATATGAAGTGTCTTTGCAGTGCTGAAATGTTGGATTTTATGCAAATCAGCCCTTTTTTAAAAAAAATGTTTTTTATGTATTTCAAATTTCCAAGTTAAAAACCATAGATGTTGTAGTGGTTACAAGACAACCAACTCATAGTGAAATAACAGTATTTACAAGCAGTGTCTGACTCATAGTGAGCTGCTGATTTTAAACTGGGCAACCTACTGCCTATGTGGAAAGTAACGGGATACTACCACATTATATTTCCCAAGTAGTACCTGGCATGACTCTCTGTGTAAAAGAATCCAGAGGTAAAGCTTCCCTTTACATGGATCTCTGGGAAAGGAATACATTGAGAGGAAATACCAATGAAAGAAAGAAGAGAAGGTAAAAGGAAGGCAACATAAGGATTGGAACATGGAATGTACGCATGCTATTGCAAGCAAGAAAGCTAGAAAATGCAAAACAGGAGTTGAAAAAGAACATATTAGATGCACTTGGTATGTGTGAAATGAGATGGGGAGGGAACAGGGAGATAGAAAGTGGAGATTATAACCTTTTCTACTCAGGAGAAGATAAGAGTGGTAGAAATGGTATGGGAATACTGACAGGGCAAAAACTGAAAAATAAGGCAATGAAGGTGCACTATATTGATGGAAGATTGATAATGATATGGCTGCAGGGTAGTTCGAAAGACATGATATTAATACAGATATATATGCCAACTAGCTAGTATAGAGATGAAGAGGTGGAAGAATACTATGTAAATATTGAAGAACTTACTGAGAAAGAGAATAAAAATGCCTTTATCATTACTATGGGGGACTGATATGCAGTGGTGGCTGAAGGAAAAGAAGAAGATATCGTAGGAAAATTTGGATTAGGGGTAAGAAATGTGAGGGGTGAAAGACTAACTAACTTTTGAAAAGAAAACTCACTAGTGGTGGGCAACATCCTATTTGAAAATCACAAAAGGATATGTTATACATAGGTATCTAGTTTGGTTAGAAAAAGGTATCAGCTGGACTACATCCTGATAGAAAAAAATGTTATAGTAACTGTGTGAAGAATGCCAAAGCTTGCCCAGGAGAAGACATAAATTCAGATCACAATCTCGTAGTGGGAGAAATACAAGTAAAGTTGAAGAAAGTGGAGAGAGGTAAAGCAAGGGAAAGATTAAACTTAGAGACACTCAAGGAGGCAAATAACGCTTAGGAGCTGCAAGACAGGTTTATGGAAAAATGCCAAAGAGGTAGTGATGAGGAATGTATAAATGAAAAATGGATAAAAATGAGAGAAGGACTCATGAAATCTGCCAAAGAGTTCTAGGGATTAGAGAGACCAAAAGTATCAGGAAATAATGGATAATGGAAAACATGTTGAAAAAGATGGAAGAATGGAGAAAGTGGAAGAATATGGGGAATGTAGAAGGAAGAAAGAGGTATAGCAAACTGAATAATGAATTAAGAAGAGAAACTGAACAAGCCAGAGAAAGATGGATGAAAGAGAAATGCGAAGAAATAGAGAAAATAGAGAAAATAGAGGAGAGAGGAGAGAGAGAGAGAGAGAGAGAGAGAGAGAGAGAAGGAAAGTATGAAATTATGTACAGAATGGCTATAGAAATAGCCTTTGAAGGCAAAATAAGGAAGTATAACATGGAAATAGAAAAAGTGGTTGGCACGTTAGCCAAAGAACCACATGAGGTGTTGACTAGGTTGCAAGAATATATAGAATGTCTGTATAAGGCAGATCCAAGACCAAGTGAAAGTGTTATTGAAAAGGAGGCACAGGTGCCAGAGGATAGAAAGGTGTACGGCATCTTGGAAGCAGAAGTAGAAAATGCACTGGAGGAGATGAAGAATCGAAAGGTATGTGTAATCGATAATTTTCCAGCAGAAGTGTTGAAGAGTTTAGGAAACAGGGGAAGGAGGGAGATAGTCTACCTGTGTAATGAGATATATGACAAATGGCAATGGCTGGACGACTTTCTCGCAATGGTAGTGGTAACAATTGAAAAAAATGAATACCAATACATGTGAAGAGCATAGGACTATTAGTCTAATTTCTCATGCAGCTAAAATATTGTTAAGAGTATTGGAGATGAGCAATTTGGATTTAGAAGTGGAAAAGGAACAAGAGATGCTATAGGCCTGTTAAGAATCATAGGGGAAAGCTATACTGAGAGAGGTAGCGAAATCTATGCTGTCTTTATTGACTTGAAAAAAGCTTTCGAGAGAGTACAATGGAACAAGCTGATGGACATCTCGAAGAGGAAAGGAGTAGATTGGAAGGAGAGAAGACTAGTACAGAATCTATATTTACAACAGAAAGTAAGAATAAAGATTGGAAATGAAATGTCAGAAGAAAGCAGCATTGTGAGGGGCGTTAGACAAGGCTGTTGCCTATATCCCTTGTTGTTCAATTTATATCTAGAGGAGATTATTGGGAAATGCTTATATGGAAGAAGAGGAGTACGTATTGGTGGAAAGAGAATATAATGTATAAGATTTGCCAATGATATGGTTTTATTAGCAGAAAGTGAAAGAACTATAACTAAAATGTTAAAAGATCTGAATGAAACTTGTGAGGAGTATGGAATGAGAATTAATACATCAAAAACAAAGAGTATGGTATTCAGTAAAGGAAGAAAACTGGCAAATATTAAAATAGGACAAGTTAATATCAGCCAAGTAAGAGCATTCATATATCTAGGAAGTATGATAACTGGGGACTTGAAATGTCATCAGGAGGTGAAGACTTGTATTGCGGTAGCGAAGGAAGCATAAAATCGGAAGAGGAGATTGCTATGCGGAAAACTGGATAAGGCACTGAGGAAAAGACTTTGCAAGTGTTTAGTATGGAGTGTGGCACTCTTTGGGGCAGAGACGTGGATACTAATACGCGAAGACGAAAAAACTACAAGCGTTTGAGATGCGGATGTGGAGGAGAATGGAGAGGATAAGCTGGGTGGAAAGAGTGAGCAATGAAGAATTGCTGGAAAGAGTTGATGAGGGGAGAAAACTGCTGAAAGTCATAAGAGAAAGAGAAGAGAACTTGATGGGACACTCGTTGAGACAGGAGTGCTTGCTAACAGATGCTATGGAAGGAATAGTTTGTGGAAAAAGGTTGAAAGGAAGGAGATGATACAAGTTGATAGATGGCATCAAGGGAAGCAGAAAGTATATGGACCTGAAGAGGTTGGCAGAAGATAGGAGAGCATGGAGAGATAACACACGAAAATCTGCCTCTGGGCAGAACACAAATAATGATGATGATGATAATGATGTTCTAAGATTTGTGCACTGCATTTACTGTAATATGTTTCCTGGAACTTTGTGTATTTAAGGTAGCAAATAAGGTATTCGCCATTTCCAAAGTTTGTATTGAAATCCATTTAGCGATAGGCTTGACTGTTTAGGTAAAGTTTAATGATTTTCATATTGCAATGGTCAAACACTGATCTGTCTGCTCCTAAATTGTTTTGATGGTTTCTTTGAAAATACATAATAATATATGTTGGTTTTTCATTTGAGAAGTTTGATTTCACATTCCATACTACTTTCTCTGATGCTGGTAGTGATGGAAACATATCGAGAAACCACCACCTGAATGCAAGGTCTAGACTCTTCCCTTTTTCAATTCACTTTAGGGACTTTATGCATTGATGAGAGTTAATTTCAATAGGTGGCATCAAATATTCGACACTGCTAAATTTAAATGTTACACCTTCTTGTTATTAGCTGTATCGTATATAGAGTTCAAATGTATATTACCAAATTGAATAACTAACTCTTGTTTAGCATCTACTATCACATGTCTATAGTCTTCAGCAAATCCAAGTACTATACGTAGCGGTATTACAAGTTCGTATTTTCTGCCTGGGTTTATTTCCAGTTTGTAATTGTTAACATAAAGCCAGCCCACCATAATGCTTGTATAAAAACATTGTTTGTAGTTTGTAAGAGATAGCTTTTTTTTATCGAGGAAGTAATTCCAACATCTTGTGTTTGGTCAATTTCAATAATATTAAGAAGATATGAAATTTTCTCAATGAAATGAAGTATTCCATTTCTCACTATTCCCGTGGTTTACAGATTAGTTGCATTGGCTGTCTTTTTAATCGTTCCTCTGAAATTCAAACTTAAATTTGTCAGTAATGCATAAATGTCATGGTTCTGTATAGGAATCCTTATTTCTTATGAAAATATAAACAGACCTGCTTGGAATGGTTAATACACATGTATTTCCATATTGGTAATTGCATCTTTATAATGCATGGGTTGTTCAGTATTAAGTATGTCTTCCATTTTAATTAACTTTATATACTAATTCCCTCAAAAACAATTTGTTGGCTAGTGTTAACTTCACAGGTTTCCTAATTGAAATGAGCACTTTATGATTTTGTTTACATCTTTTTATAGAAGATTTTTTAACTGAAACACAGAACTTCTGAACTGAAGCATCTACTTTATATCCATATTGAGTACAAACGCAATACCCATTTTGATTGTAATGGGCACAGAATCTAAGTGTTTAGATACATTTCTTTAAATGCGATCACACTGAAATTTATTTGTTTGTAAAATTCATTAGTTTACTATTTTGATCTAAAATTGTGATGAGTATTTCATCAACACAATTAACTATTACTGGAAGATAGATTAAAGTACTTAGCTTTACAATTATTTTGTAAACTGAAGCCACCACACACATGAATTCATGTATTGTGTTTGTTGGTTTTCCATTCAAATATGAACTAACTACAATATCTATAATTACAAAATATATATTAACTGACCAAATTATTAAACTATCTTTATTATTTGTTCAAATGATTAACAAGATACACATTCCATTTGTATCCTAACATATTTAGAATGGCATTGTTTTCCGTGAGATCAATATTGACATTAATGTGCAATATAGCAGTTAAAGTATTTGGATTTCCACATAATCGAAAATATATATTTTCAGATGCTGCCTAAATAAATGTTTCCAAATCTTCGAGTTTGTAAGACCCCAGTGGTATCACAATCCTGTATTTTTCTTCGCTGGTGTTAAATGTGAATGATTGATTGTGCACATCAATATTTCATATGCTGTTGTAAGTGATGAATTTTATTAACATTATTTGCTATTTGCCACGTAACTCCAAACATGGGAAATACACCGAACACAATTATGACAAGTTTCCACTTAATATCAATGTAATTGACATAATACTAATACGTTTTACTACTGCATTTATGCTTATGCACACTTGCATACTTATTTATCCTATTTATAGTCAGAGATATTAAACACACATGTCCAGAATTGATTGTATTTGGTGATTCTTACATTTTATAATTTTATTTGATTTGCATGTTTTTTTAGTTATTTACATAAGTAAATTGGGAGAAGTAAATCACCAATACTGCTGTAATATGATGACTAATTAATTTTTTTAATTAATGCGACCTAATATGTTCCTTCATTAGGTTTTAAATTTAAATTAACAATCAAACATTCACAAAGATTTGGTTTCTTTTGTAAACCATCTTTCCTAAACACACTTCTCAAATATGGAATGTTCAGTTTCTTTACAAATACAAGAATGTCTTTGTTTATGAGTATGTGTTTTGGAAGTCCAATTAAGACTTTCTGTACTTCTTTCCATGTTTGGAGTCTTTTTGATCCTTGTCCATCTTTATGTGGTTTAAGATACATTCCTTTCCTACTTAATTTAGCTGATTTAGCAAGAGCTGAAACACGACCCATTAGAAAAGATAATGCTGGAAATATGCCCATTATCTGCCCATATTGGGCAGATATTGCTGGAAATATGAATGGTAATATCTTATATTTCTTGGTTTGTCGTCCAAGCCTTTCACCTGTGGATGTGGATGGATTCTTCCTTATGTTCACTGCTTTATCGGCAAGACTCACATATTTTATATGCCTTTGTGTCAAATAGTTTGTTTGAGTGTAAACTATGTCATGTTCTTTACAAGGGTTATCCAAAGCATTTATTCCTTGATCATTCCATGCCAAATGTTCTGTATGTTTTGTTTCTGGACCACAGTAATTGTATTTAGGTAAATACATTTTAAATGGTTATTTTTTTAAATCAATGTGTTAAATACTCTGCGACCTTTTTTGATGCATTTAGTATGAGTCATTATTTTCAACTGAACACATTCCTATAAATATATAACCGCTCATTTATAGTTTAACTTCAGTATGTTACATATTGTGTACAATGAAGGTTGTAAAACAATGTGTGCATCTTCTGGTAATTGTATCTACAAAAGAAAAATAATTGAAAAGAAACATTTAATTCTTTAACCACCAAATATATGTTGTATAATAAGTGGTCCTTCTTCGTGTGGGAAACTTGTGTTATTATGTCAATGTTGGAACATCCAAATGGTTGAAAGTTTGAAAACATATGTGTTTTCTAAAACAATAAAACAAGAGAAATATTTATGGTTAGTGAGGATTTTGTCATCAATTGAAGGGATGCAATATTCCCTTTTACTATTAAAGCTCCAAATGAAGCATTATGCAATTCTGTATTAATATTTGACGATGTTTGGAGTGAGCTACAAGATGAAATACAGCAGTATTTTAGTTTTGGTAGACATTCAAACTTTGATTTTTTTTTACTTGTCCCAAAGTTACCTTTTGTATTCCAAAACATAATTCACATGATAATGCAAATATTTTGATTGTGTTAAAAATGCATAGTTTTAATGTACAATGTATTTAAGATTATCATATTATAGGCAATATGCCATTTACAAAGTTTAAGGAAATGCGTTTTTACAGTTAGAAAGACAAATATGGTTTTCTGGTAATCACACCTGCACTTGTCCTATATAAAGGGAGATATCATTGTTGATTTAATAGTCTTATACTTCCAGATGAAGCATAATGAGTATTTAAAAGTATGGTCATATTGGTATAACACATAGTCATTACAATACCTGTTTAAGCAAAAATCATGGTGGAAATTGTGATTTGCATGGACATATATTATGTAATGTAGGTATAGCAGTGAAATGTAGTGATGAGGTGGAAGACCCAAACACTATTACACTAAATGCATTTGAACCACAATTGACCAACATACAAGAGAATTTAGTAAAATTAATTGAAAGTATTACAAACGTGTTTACGAATATTTGTTACATTATGAAAATATTGGCAAATGTGATGACTGCACTGCAGAATATGGAACTAGAACACACAAACATTTAGAACATTTAAAAAGTGGAGTTAATGAACTGGTAACTGCTAATATTGCAGAACAGCTTGAAATGCAGCTGGGAGGGATTTCACAACATATGAGTGTTAAACTGATCAATAAAATGTCGAGTTTGGTTATGCAAACAGAACTGAAAATGCAAACTGATGATTTGAAATCACGAATAATTGTTGTTATTAATTATTTGAGTGGTCGAATTGGAAGTAAATCAAAAGCAGTATTAACTAAAGTCGATATGATTGAAAAGGCACCGAATAATCGAACTAGTGTTGTAGCTAGAAAACCAATGCATTAATTTATATAAATACTGGATTGCTAATGTGATCTAATCAAAAATATCTGACTCCAATTCAAAATCACATAATGTTATATCTGCTATAAAGGAAAAATATTTGCAAACTAAATGAGTATGAATGGAAGGGGATGTCTTAAAAAAAAGAAATATTTAAACATGTTGCAAGTAGAATGGTGCCGACTCCATGGGGCTAGGGGTTGCGCAAGCTCTCCCCCCCAATGTTTTTGTTCATGGGGCAGAGCACTCCTAATATTTTCGGCTATGAGCAGAGCGCAACTAATATTTTCAATTCATATAAATTCTTAGTAAAAGTACCAATTAGTCAAAAGAAATGAAAATATCTTATAAACTAACCTGTCGAATGTTCGCCCAAGCCAATGTCAAGCATGCGAACTCATATCCACTGTTGTCTATGGTTATGGAGCACATGCGGTAGAGTGGAGTGTCTGCTGTATCGTTACCTTTTGACTCCCACCAGTGCATCGGGACCATTTGTGGGCGTGGCTGTATGTAGTGTCTGCTGTGTGGTTACGCTTTGATCCGCTAACCTCCAATGAGCTACAAAATCGCAGCTCGCAAGACGTGATTCATTTGTTGCTTGCATAAAGTATTCAGTACTGAGTTGTTATTAGCGCTGCACTAGAAGTGTTTAACATAAGTGAAAAAGTTATATATATATCTGCTTTAAACTTAGTTATATAGTATATTAATGTATTATTTTTCAAAGTGTATTAATAGTGATGATGGGTGTTAGATAAGCACACTATACTATTACCCACTACCATTGTTGAGATAGATAACAAAACAGTTCGGAATGGATAAATTTGTTTACAAAAAGCCACAAGTTGAATTCACAGAGAATGTGACATCATTGCCAGATGCGGATGCCGCTTTGATATTCATTCACTAGCTTTATCAGCAAGTTCAGCTTCGGCATCATCACAGTCACAGACATCTGTTGCAAGCTGCGACAAGTTACATGGTAAGAGTAAAGGTAGAACTTTTCAGAAATAATGGACATCTTTAGCTGGGTAGATTGGGATGATTTTAGCGACAAGGTATTTTGGAGCTTGCAAGGAAGTAGAGGAGAATGGCTTTCTGAAATTTAGTACTAAGAAGGATGATACTTTTATTTCTATGGGTTTTTATAACTGGAAAAAGGTGCTCGAAAAATTTAGGTCGCATGAGAAAACATAAACCCCTAAAGAAGGTTTAATGAAGTTGGCATCATCTTCCAAACAAATTGTTGCAATACAATTAAATGATCAGTTAAACAAAGATATCGAGAATACTCACTCAGCTCTAATGACTATTTTCACAAATTTGAGGTTCCTTTATCGGCAAAGATTATCTATCTGGGGCCATGGAGATATAAGTTCAAATTTCATTCACTTGCTAGAATTGCAAAATGAAGATGTGCCTGGCTTAAAAGAATTGATGGGACATTCAAATCACAAGGGGTTATTGCACGACATTCAAACCAAGATTATTGATATCTTAGGGAAATCGGTTTTGCGCTCAGTAGTATGTGAAATGAAAAAGAGGGAACACTTCACCATTATTGTTGTCAAGACTTGTGACATCTCAATACATGAACAAGTGATCTTCTGCATTCGAAGTGTTGAGGACTTTGTGGGACTGTATGAAACTCCAAACACAGAGGGAAAAACACTTTTTGGTATCGTAAAGGATACTCTTACACCTTTGGACATAAACATAAAGAATTTGCAGGGACAATGCTAAGACGGTGCCTCTGCTATGAGCAGAAAATTTAAAGGGCTGCAGAAGTTTGTTGCAGATTTGCAGTCGAAGGCCATTTACGAGCATTGTGCTGCACATATTTTGGACTTAGCAGTTCAAGACTGACTGAGTCACCTGCCCTGTATGAGAGACATTATGAATTTAGCTGAAGACTTGATAAACACAGTAACGGAATCCCTGAAAACAGTACAACTCTTCAAAAATATCAGAGAAGATGAAAAAAAAAATGGCCTTTGTTCACTTTGCCATACTTAGTGGACAATATGAGCCTCCAGGATCCAACAAGTGTTAATAAACTATGAAAGACTTACTGAATTTCTTAAATTATATTCAGAAGAATATTCTTCTGATGCCTCCTTAAAGTGTGCTGGATCCCTTGAAACAATGCAGCACTTCAGGACATTTTTCTTTTAGAACCTCTGTTGCCACGTCATGAGTACAGTCGAAGAAGTAAATATCAAGATACAGTGTACACACATTGGTGTTACAGAGATAGAATCAAAACTATCATACCTTATTTATATTCTGGAAAAAAACATTGGGGGCTATGAGCAGTTCTGGCAGAAATTCTTAGAGGAAAAACCCACCCATATAGAAGAGCCACAGCTGCCCCCAAAACAAATTATCCCAAAGAGGCTTGAGAACCCTTGTGCTACAGAACCTCACATATTCTTCACCCCAAAAGACTATTTCAGATTTGAGTATGTCTGTGTATGCGATATGGTGATAGTGTGTGTTAAAGACAGATTCAATTGTACTGGACTTCAGAAACCTGTATCAATAGAGAAAGAATATGTATCTGCTGTGATTGCTGCGAACATCACTCCAAAACTAGAAAAGACACAAGAGTTCTTTCGTGGCGATTTGGATACAGGCAGACTACGTTTATGCCTAACCATGCTTGGTGATATTGCTAAATGGAAGAGAGTAGCCATAACCACAATTCGTGATATACAGGCATTTTTAAAGGAAGATAGCACTATTCGAGACATCTTGCCTGAAGTCAACAAATGCATAAAACTCCTCTGCACTGTTCCAGTAACAACAGCTACTGCTGAAAAGTCATTCAGCGCTTTTCGCTGCCTGAAGACATACCTGCAGTCTACAATGGGGCAAAAGAGGCTGAACAACATAGCACTACATAACGCATATCAGGCTGTGCTGGACAACTTGGATTTAAGACCACTTGTAAATGATTTCATCAAAAGCAATACAGTGCTAGAACAACATTTGCCTTGTTCTGAAGTAATTCTGAGAGACTTAAGCTGAGTGAGGTAATCATATTTCCTTTGCTTGTTTAAGTGTATTATATTTAATAACTTTTTTATTTAATATTAAAATTCTGTTTCTTAATAAAACTGTGATGTACTGTATTAACAGTATGTAATGTTTCAACTGCTTTGAATTTCTCTTACATTCTAAAAGAGAATTATCATTTTAATGATTCCACCAACTCAGTGCTCAAACTATGCTACGTGTTATAATTATGTGATTTTTTTTTTAGAAAACAGTTTCACATGCATCAAATCAATGTCGTGGGAAAAGAAAATACACTTCAGACATGTACAGGTGAGTACTTTGCTGTCACATGAATTAAAAGTACCATTTGGAGACTGCAAACATAGCAAAAAATGGTGCTTTGGACTGCTGTGTATCAGTATGACTGTGTGTATATATAAAATCACCAAATTATTTTGTTCTGCACCCTCAAAAATATTTCCTTAAGATAAGGCCCCCCTAATAAATTTCACAACTAGGTGTCTGTGGATACAATACATTCTGCATTAACTATATATATTGTTAAACTGTTGGAAATCAAATCAGAAGACTCTTTACAGAAGAATAAGCAACTCCTTGATCAATTAACACAACATTATTTAGCTTTGAAACTTTCCTTGCCTGCAAGCAATACAACCTTTGGTGTATATGGACATGGCAACACTTGGTTGCTTGGAGATTCGTCATTACATTCTTACCTGAAAATAGAGTTCAAGTAGGAGTTTATGTAACAGATACGAGTGAAGGTTTGTTTGAATTATTGTTTTAAAAATTCTAATTGATTATTGTGACACCAATCAGGATAAATTAAAGGCATTTGTAAAATGTACAAATGCAAATAATAATTTAGAAGATGAAGATCACCCAAAATTACATTTATTAGGCAATATTGTTGGCAGTGGATTATATGTATAAAGATGAAGTAGGTGACATTTTTTCTCCTGTTAATTTGAACAACATTAATAAGCAGTTTAAATCTTCTCATCACATCGAAATAATGTGGGAATAATTAATATGCTAACAAAATTGTGTCTATTATTGAAGAGTTGACTGAAGAAGTGTATATTCGTAATGAAGTTTAGTAAGATTGCTCAAGAATTACACACTCCTGCACAAATAAGTTTTCCTAAAAGAACTGATTTACTCGAGGAATGAAAAACTTGTTTGAAGCCAAGTTGTGTGTCATGGCATTGCTTTCAAAACACAACAATGAAAACAAGTATATTTTAACTGCAATATACAATTATTCAAAGTATGTGTGGGGTGTACCTGTGAAGAATAACACTGGAAAACAATTTACTGCTGCAATGAAAACCATTTTAGAAGAAATAACAACTAACATCTCCACAGCAACAAAGGAACAGAGTTATTTAATAGCAATTTCAAGAAACTAATGACAGAGTATGGAATTATTCATTATGTAACATTATATAAAATAAAAGCTGCTGTATTTGAGAAATTAAACTAATCAATTGTACAGCTAATATATAAACATTTCACTTCCCATGGGACTTACAAGTGAGTGGATGTTTCGCCAAAAATATTGAAATTGTATAATTCGAGATTCGAGATACCACAGAATTATCAAAATGATACCTGCAAAGGTTGCAGACAATAGGTTAATGAAAACCTTACATAATAATCCTAAGGTAGTCGACAAGGGAAAACAAAATTTTAAATGTTGGAGAAAATGTACGTATCTCCAAAGTGAAAGGTAGTTTTGAGAAGTATTGTATGGTTAATTTGTCGTATGAAATATTAAAAATAATTGCAGTAAGGTGGTCATTCCCTAGAGTATATCACCTTGAAAGTTATTATGGTGAACCAATAAAATGTGGTTTTTATAAATTTGAAATACAGAAAGATAACTTTCCAAATGAATAACTATCTGACAGAATTATAAGGAGGGAAAATGATAGGTCACTAGTTTGTTGGAAAGTGTTTACAACTTCTCATGATCCATGGGTTAAGGATCAAGATCTTAAGGTATTATAGAATAATGTTTGTAAAGATGTTACTTAAAAAAAAGCATTGAGACCTAATGGATGTGGAATTATTTAGTTAGGGTTATTATTATGTTACATTATTTATTTACAAATTGATAGTATGGTATACTGATCGTTGCTTGTATTCACAATACTTGCCTCTCCTTCTATGTACATATTATTTATGTTTAATTTGGGAGGGTATACTATATTTTCAGACAATGGCATGGTTATATTTTCGCATGAAGTATCTAGAAGGCTTTGTGCAGTTTCACATTGCAGTAGATGGGTTCTTCACACATTTGCTCTTCTTGTGGCATTTTGTATCGTAAGCAAACACATATTTTCTATCGATGTGTCAGGTGTGTTGACGATCCGATGATGTTCTTGTTAGCATTTTCATTTACACAAGTGTTTGGAGACAACATGATTAAAACAAGTTATTTCAAACACAAGGTGGAAGAACAGAATGAAACAGTCTCACAAAATAAAATTACCTTCACTGATATAACATGCTACTTTCTCACAATGACAGGACACATAATGGGAACAATCTTAAAAACAAACATTTACATGGGTGGGAAATTGTAATATGAGGGAGGAGGGACATGAACTCTAAAATAACTGTGTGTAAACTTTACTTCTTACAGCTAGAAGTTCTTAGGTTTAAAGAGCATTTGAAATATATCATTTTTAAACATATCTATATCTGGAATTAAATATGGAATAAGAATTTATTACATTTTGTCAGTTAAATGTCCCCAATAAATTAGGTATTACATTGTGTTTGATATTCGATTCTGTCGGTTGTATAAGTTATAAATAGAACAATGTTGATAACCTCAGATAGCTATTTATATAAGACATAACTGTTTTTAAAGGAGCCAGAAATTATTGTGTGATTAAATTATTCCCTCCTTACAGAGTAACCTGTTCCAGAATCGTGGTTGCATCCCTAGGATTTTCCCTAAAATACTCCCTTGGCTGTGATCTTACCTGGCATTTCCCTATATTCCTCCGATTGTATGAGCTTCAAAATTAAATTGACATTGCGAAACATGTAACGGAATTATAGCCGGTCTTTTATATTTTTTAATAATACTTTACTTTGCTGACAAGATGTCGATTCCTATCAGGTTGTGCGAGAAGCCTGCCAAGCTTTTCTTGGCCTGTGTTTTGGTGCTAAAAATTGCTAGTATATTATTAACTTTAAACTGGGTGAGCATTTCAATAAGATGTACATGACTGAGTAGTATTATATTTCGGAATTATCAAACACAGGGCTAGGGCTTTAAAGAGACTTGTGTGGAAACGTGTCTTTCAAATTACTATTTCCGAAGCGATTTGATAGTGTTAACATACTACTTGTTACGGTAAGAATTTGTTTATGTGAGTATCAGAGTTTTCTAGCAAATACTATAAAATGTGAGTTTTTCAGTTGGCAAATACAACTCTGGGATTTCTTGACATGTAAGCAACTTAGGTATTACATGGAAGAACATTTGTTCAGATGTTGTGTGTAGCATAACACTCTTATACTTTCAGACTAATAAAACTAACATGATTAGATAAAATATTACACATTCAGCTATTAATGTTGAGTAATGTTGGTTGAGAACCTAAATTGGATATCTTATATCAAATGATTGTTTACTCTTCCAGTAACACAAGCGGTATTCTGTTTCTTGTGTATCGTTAATTTCTTACAGAATACATAGTGGCGCCAACATGAGTTTGCTATATACGGGTACCTAGAAAATCCATATATTTTTTTTAATGCGAAATGATGTGGTAGGGTGTGGGCAATAAGTGGCAACATGCTCTGGTGGTATGGAAGAAAGATTTTTGAATATCTGGCATGAGCTGAGCTCACTCATACATGCAGCCTATCTTAAAAACGTGACATTACATGAAAGTAAATGTGAATTGTTACAATAACATCACACATACACCTATGCTATGACAAATATGATACAAAATTTTGTAAATTTTTATTTTATTGATTTTAAAATTCTATAAAACACAATGTGTACATCACAGGTCAGAACTGTACACACTTCATTGGACATGGCGATATAGTTATCGGCTCTTAATGGCAGGGTCTTTGGTGATGTTTTTTTTTTCAAATCTGGGAAATAATCCATAATTTATTCTGAATTGCATTGTTAACATTGAGTGGATTGGTTATTATTGTAAGATAAATTCCATTTCGAATATCATATACGCAGTATTTGGAATGTGATATTGCTTAAAACAAATATTTGAATTCTGAATGAAATTGTGTGACAGAGAAAGGTAGAGAGAGAGAGGTAGATATGACTGTAGGCATGCTCTGGCAAGACTGACGCTATGCTCAGATACAGTGCCATGGATGCGATGACTATTGCTCTCTGAAGAGAGCAAAATACAGGCGAGAATATGTGGATTGCTAAGTTCCCATTCATAACATAAATGTAGACAACACTGTGCATAGAGGAACAGTAATACTTACATGACTACATGGTATAACAATTAGAAACAGAAACTAATGGTTTCATTGTAAATTTAATTTCTATTAATATTTTAAAAAACATTTATAAAACAAATTGTGTGTAAATTACGCATGTAGCTGTTTGTGTTTGGACGAGCGGGTTGTATCGTGGATGTGTGGGCTGTGACATAAAGCTGAAGTGAGGTTATGAGAGCTGATGGTGAAGCGACCTGGTGTGAGAGCAAGGTGCAGGTTAGCACAATGAGGTGGGCTGGCACGGGGGATTGCACTCTCACTCGTGGCATGCTATGCTTGCTGGATGCAAATATGCATTGTTTTACTGAATTGTGGTATGTAAATCATGACATATTAGTTTCCACTTAACAGTCTTTGTTTGCACAAGGAGATGTACACTTTGCAGAAGGAATATTTTAAACACTTTTTTTTATAAGTGATGGGAAAACAGCTATAAAGAGTGGACCAAAAAAACTTTACTGGACCAGAATATTTATAACATAAAACATAGATAAAACTGAAAATTGACTTAGTAAAATTACACATGATGACAGTTGGGTTGGGTGTTATAGTAAAATGTGTACACAATATTGAGTTCAGTTATGAGTGGTGTGGTGTGGATGTACATTTAGGTAGTTTTTGTTTATTTAATTTCACATTGTGCATGCTTAACATTTGTGTAGTTATGTATTTCATTGGCAAGTCTCTGCAGGTAATTGAGTTGGATTTGTGAATAATTATAATTCAGTGGTATTTCATCTCGTTGCACATGCTTGTAAATAATTAATGTTTCAGCATTTGTTTAGTTAGCAATTCATTTTGCGTATTTAGTAGGTCTTTGTGAATGATTATATTTGAGTGGTATTTAATCTCATTGTGTGTGGATAGTAGTGGTTTTTTTCAGTGGTAATTTGATATGTGTTGTTCATAGTTGTTTCGTGTAATTGTGTTTCTTTAATTGTTAATTCATCTTATTGCATTATATTATGTTTAATTGATAAATTGTTTATTTTATGGTGCATATTTAATGCAGAGTATTTCACAATAATTTAATTTCGCATATTTTTTTTATCATTTCATGTTTTGGTTGTTCTAATTCTTTCAATTATATAAATATACTTCAAATGGTATATTTGTGTGGGTATAAAATTCGTTATTTTCAAACACTGAATTTTTAACGAACAACACAACTCATTCCTCCACTAACCTCTGAACTGCACATAACTCTGAAAATCCCGACATCCTCTACTTTCCCGCATCCACGATCTTGGTTCGTTCGTTTCACAAAAATTGGCAATGATAGATGTGTGACCACTCCCATTCCTCCCTCTTCCCTCACTCGCCGACTTCCTTTCAACCTCTATCACCGACGACAACTGACCTCCTCTGTTGCTCTTTTCCCTCTTACCCCTTACCCACAATACCATCTTAGTCTTTCCATAACCACCACCTGAAAAGGAGCTCCTCTGCTGCTCTCTCTTCCTCCTATACCTCACCCACCATCCCAGCTCAATCTTTCCTGAGTTGCAAATGAAGAAGGACCTCCTCTGCTGCTCTATCCCCTCCCCTCATCCACCATCTCAGCTCAGTCCAAACTTAGACTTCGAAAGTTGAAGACCTATGGTGGTGCTGCACCCCCAAATACTTCGTATTTCACTCTTGCTCCAAGGTAAATGTTTTTGCTCCCACAATTAAGAGCTCAGTCGACTACCACATTTCGAAGAGGAACCATCTACCCTTTGGGCACCAATGATAACCCTTTAAACAATTAACCCTTTTAATTAAATAGCTAAACATTTACATTAATAAATTTATCCTTTCAATAAATGTAATCCTTTAGACACTTACTTATAATTAACCCTTTACCTGTAATTAATCCAGGCACGTTTAAACAATTACCCCTTTCATTCAAACAGGTGCTATAAACCACTTCCTGGTCCAGAACGTACATGCTCCTACTACTAGTGTAACGGTCATTTTTCAACATCATTGGCGAGGTAATCTTCCAGTGAGTCTTGGAAACAGCAGGAAGCTCAGAGCTACGCTATGCTGGCTACCACATCTAGTACCGATTTCACCTGTGCACGTTGGAAGGGTTCCTGGGCAGCCAGAGTAATCACTCCCACCACGGGGTTGTTTACTTGTTCGACTGGATATCTATATGTGATAAATGTGTTGTATGTTACTGGTGACCAGCGTCTTTCTTCGGGGTATTCCTGTGGCTTCCACCCTAGAATTCCGACTCTGCTCCATATTCACCTCGTTTCACTCTCATCGGCGATAAAGATCTTAGCTGTTGGAGCATTGTCAAAAACGTAGAGTAAATAAAGTACTAATTAAAATAAAATTAGGAATATTTTAACTTAAAACGATGCAGTTATTCTGAATAAACACAATATTAGTAAACAATGTAAAAAATAAGTAAAACATTTTCACTCTACAGATTAAATTTAAATTTACAGGAATTGGAAAATATGATCAGCTGTGCCGTGTGGTGTATCAACATCCTGGCCCAAATCAGGTACTCATCTCGGCATAGCTCCTTTACATAACATTTAAGTTACTGTTAATTGTAAAATGACTGATAAAACCAGAAAAATTAATTCTAATGCATGAACTTAACAATATTTCACATAAAACTAAGTTTTAAATTAATCACTTGATTAAGGTGCCTACTCTCCTTTCAAAATATACACGATACTTTAAAAAATTGCATTTTCGAAACTTTTATTAAACACAATTTATCTCTGTTCAAATCACTTCTTATTATTCCTGTCTTTCACCTTCAAGACCACACACATTACACCAAATGCAAAACAAACACTTTGTCCATGAAAACATTATTTAAAACAAACCATGCCCCCCTTTTTTTACACTCCATGTTACAGGTAATATGAACTGATACACCTTAGAATAGGCTTAAATATATTTTATATTCTAATTTATGTATGTATACCGATAATGAAAGTTTGTTAAGTTTGGGACGAGAACTAAAGAGTGCAGCTGAAAGAAATACAACAAAGCCAAAATTCATAGCCATAAAAAATCAATTGCAATATAACAAATTAAAGCTTACACTAAATATATAATTATTCTCGTTAGCTATCTCGTTTTGTGACATTTCTCAAAGAATTAATCAGTCCAAAAAGTGCTACAGCAATACCTAAACCGCCAATGTTAAACACTTTTTTTTTTAAATATTGCTACCTGGAACCTTTAACAAATAACGATAAAGCATAAAAAATAAAATTAATTTTATAACTTACAGAATATAGAAGTTGTAACACATTTTATATAATACTAAAACACAAAAATTACTTCTTTTAAAATATGGTCAAATGTTAATGATACATATTTTCCACTATTATCAATTAAGTTTTTGTGCCAAGGGAGGGATAGGGCTGGCTAGGCGCCTCTATATGTTTCTTGTCGCACTAAAATATAACTGATGAATTATGTAATTTTCTGTGAAAATTTCCTCTCTATATGAGCAAATATACCCATGAGAATATACTCAAAACTGTATGTTGTTGTAATTATGTTGTTAGTTTACATAGAAAATATATAAGTGTTTGAGCCAGTGTTGCTAGGTCAAAGTAAGTAAATATTGTAGCAATATCAGTAGAAATTCATTAGGTATTTAAAGCTGCAACACTACAAAGGCATAATGGAATAACAAGTTCACAACACCGATATAAAATATTAAACTGTTGCGATATGCATATTTTTACGTTCACCATAAGAAATCTTTCATAAAATATAGTGGATATATAAATGATGTACTATGCCAAAAAAAAACATTCTTGTGATGCAATGCTGCTGAGTAAAATCTGGCTTAAAATTGGAAACAGAATAATATTATAGAAGATAAATAAACAAGACTACTGTAAAATTCACTAGATAGTATGTAAGAAAAAAATTACAATAATCAACAAGAAAAAATAAACAAGACAGTGGACAGTGAAATGAAAAATTTAAATAAAGAAAGCTTGCAAAAGAAAATTATCTAATGAGCTTTAAAAAGTGACTGTGTCTCTTTCTCAGTATATCATACTCTCAAATTAGAAAAAGCAGCTGTATTTACATTTATCCTTCTGTGTAAAATAGCCCGTTTTATTTCTGCAACTTTACGTTATATGTGCTTCCTCCATAGTTCATAAATTTCATAAGATATCATCACGCTCTTTGCCGTAAAAGGCTACCCATACAAATGTCTAAACACTGATTTCAAAACTCAACCCACAAGCTACGCAGCAGGTAACTAATCTCTCTGTGTAACAAAAAGTGCAAGAAAGGGTCAATACCACATGTTATAATGATGGCAAGTACGTTTATTTATGCTTGGCTCTCTAGCAAAAGAAAATTGTTATTCGCAAAACAATATTATACGTAACTTGAATTTATTTGTCTACTTCATTAACCTCGAAAGCACTGTCAGTGACAGTACTGTGTTTTGCGATGATTACAAATAAGGCCCAGAGACAGTTGCAAAAGGTGGCTGGGATAATCATGAATGAGGACTTATTATCACTTGGGCAGCTCTATGTAGCCTGCTCTAGAGTGAGCTCATCTAGCAACTTAGCAATCCTAGCTCTTGAAGTTAAAACCACTAATGTTGTGTACAAATAGGCCTTCAGTAAAGGAAAAACGTAGCTGTTCCGTGAATTACACGCAGGCAAAGCCGCGATTAGAGTGCTAATATTGCAATAAAACAAAGGTTCGTCACAGAATCACACTCAAACAAAAAAGAACGTCTGAGGTTTCACAAGGTCATTACTCTTTACCTCCATCGCTTCTGTTGTCTTACATGTCCACATATCCGCTATCCACAGGCGATTTTCCCAGTTGCACAGAAAAACAATTGGTATTATCTAATAATCATTTGTGTGCAAAAGTTCACCAAATGTTTTACCCGATATTCAATTCCTCAGTTTTGTTTTCAAGTTGTGTGCCTAGCAAAAATTATATATTTATTGCTTTAATAACGGATCAAAATACTACTACAAGCATTTGTTTTGCAATATCAGGAGGAGATCAGTAAACTTAATAAAAAAATCAGTAAATATAGCATTACTATATAAATCTGTCAATAGTCAGTAGATATAACTTTAAATCACGAGATCAGTAGTAGGCATGTGATGGTCCTACCCCACTTTCATTAATCGGATTATCGATTTGATATCAAATTAATTAAAAGGGTTAATCAAAAAATGGGCCAATACTTAATCCGATTTTAACCCGATCAAAACATTCTAAATCCGATCTTAATCCGATTAGAATTTTAAGGGTTAAATTTATTGAAAGGGTTAAATGGATTGAAAGGGTTGATTTTTAATCCGATCAATTTTTTTCTAGATTTTTATTTTTGGGAGGGGGGAGCAGGAGCTCTGTACGATGTTGGCGGTGTGGTATCTCAAAGCGACTAACCAGAGTGGTGGGTTGTAATGTCTTATAGAGGTACAGAGTCGAGTGCAAGAGTGGGCTAAAGCTAATTTTTTTCTAATTTTTCTAATTCTTAGGTGTTTGGAGGGATGTTGGTGGTATATAGATGATTTTTACGAATATTTTTAAAACATTAGAAAATTTCAGTGTGTTTAAACGATTTCTAAGAGCGACATAAGTGTAAATCTTATGTTTTTGGGAGGATATTGTTCGTAGACAGTGGTGGGAAATAGGAAACTTTGAAAGCTGCGATTTACATGTTAAACAATCTGTTTTCCGAATAAAATTAAACATTAGATAATTCAGAGTATTTTTCATAAGAATAAATTGCATGCATCGAATCGCAAATTACCAACAACTACATGACTAATAATTGCAATTATGTGAGTCTTAAACATAATGTAAGTCTCGAGCTTAGAAATATAATTTACACGAGAGAGAATTTTAACATCTGGTGTCGACAAGTGCAAACTCACAAAACGAAATCCAACAAGGCAGAGCATTTAAACGAGTTTTATGTATGTATGAATAACACAAGAGACAAGTATAACGAACAACTACTGTCTTTAAATTAAAGCCAGCTAGTCAGTATGAATAATTAACACATCAACACGATACAGATTGGAGAACGATATCTTACGACAAAAAACACTAGGATAGGATTTAAACCAGGCACAATAGCATGTGTATATTCTGATAAGTAAAATATATACTGATAGAATACCATACCCAAATGTATTAAAATAAGTCCATTCGATGTATGAATGAATAGCACTTACGTCGAGCTATGAGTAGATATGTCTAGCATGGACGATACACAACTGTGTTTAAATTATGGTAAAAACTCGTAAATGAAGAAATAAAAAAAAATGTTTATAAAATTCACTGCAATTGTTAACACAAAATGTATTTTCGTAGACGAACACTAACATTAATTACTTATCACGAACATAGTATGTCGATCCGAAAAGAAAAAAAATTAGTTAACACACCAGCTTGCATTCCCTTTCCCCTACCCTAACCAGTGCATGTGCCCCAAGCTGCCTGCAATCGTCAAATGTTTTAGGTAATTTCTCAAGATGGCGTCATCTGCTTACTTGCATCCACATTGTGAGCTGCTTGCTTGTAGCCACCCCCTAACCTCCCACCTCATGCCTTCAGAACTGACCCGACTTCACGGTGCCAACCACCCTCCACCCCCGCTACCTCAAGCCATGTGTGCGAGGTCCTGGTGGTCATTCACCCATCAGCCCATGGTTGTCATCTTTTGCCACTGATTCAAAATGTCAGCGACTGAAAACAGGGCTGCATATGGCTCCTGAGGTCTCTGCACCCCCACCCCACTTCCCACCTCCACCCTCACCAAAGCAAGTGTCTTACCGAGATGAATACTGTCTGCCTGCCTAACTTACTCCCTCCCCTTGTGCAACGAACTTATTTACAAATCGATTACCCTGGAATACAAATTTTATTGTAGATAGTGTATCTAAAAATATCGATTGGGAAGATTTAGAATAGAAACTTTGGTTATAAGTAAATTTTAGTGTCGTAGACAAGTATACACATCAAATACGTATTCTTCTCTGTTATACACATATATTTAAATCAGATAGAAAGTTTGAATATGTATACATGTATCGTGGCTTCTATTGTAATACTTAAAAACTTGAATAAAAATACATGTTTGAAAAACTGCGAGCTTTAAATGTTTTAAAATGAAAAGTTTAGTGAGTGAAAATATCTTGTTCGCTGCACGAGGGGAGGGGGCAGTTAGGAAGGCAGACAGTCTTCATCTCGGGAAAAGACACGTTCTCTGGTGAGGGTTGTGGTGGGAGGTGGAGTGGGGGTGCAGGGACCTCATGAGCCATCTGCAGCCCTGTTTCCAGTCGCCATCATCTTGAATCAGTAGTAAAAAATGACAATTGTGGGCTGATGGGTGAATGAACCCCAGGACTTTGCAGATACGACTTGACGGGGAGGGGGTAGAGGGTGGTTGGCACCGTGGTGTCGGGCCGGTTCTGAAGGCGAGGGCGTTTTCAGAGGGAGGGTGGTTACAAGCAAGCAGCTCCTGATGTGAATGCAAGTAGGCATATGACACTATCTTTAGAAATTACCAAAGAAATTTGACGAATGTGGGCCGCTTGGGGCAGCCTGCACTGACGAGATGAGGGGAAAGGGTGTGCAAGCTGTTTCTTGACCTCATGGTCCTGCAGATGTGGCCTGACGAGGAGAGGAAAGGAGGTGCAGGCAGCCAGGACCTAATCTACACCTCTGTAGGCAATCGGTGCCATATTCAGTCGTTCATCAACACTTGTGGGAGACAGATGTGCTACTCGTCAGCTCCTCTGAACCAGCTAAACACCGCACCTCTAGATGCTTGGCAGCCGACGAGGCCACCCTCGGGGGTAGTTTAAACTATGCATTGTCGACCATCGCATATACCTTCATCTCTATAGTCCTACCTGTGATTTAACATAAAAGTATTTTCTCAGGAAAATATAAATTTTCATGTGTTAACTTGTTTTTTTTATGGATCGATACACTGCATTTGTGATAAGTTATAGATATCTGTGTTCGGTATATGTAAATACCATTAGTGTTAACAATTGCAGTGAATTTCATAAACATAAAAAAATTCCCCCTTATTTACGAGTTTTTACCATAATTTAAACACAACTGTCTAACTGCCATGCTAGATGTATGTACTCAAGTCTCAATGTAAGTGATACTCATCCATACATCGTACGGACTTATTTTAATATCATTTGGGGTAAGATTTTCTATAGTTACATATTTTACTTTTCAGAATTATTCATATTAACTAGCTGGATGTTGTTTAAAGACAGTAGTTGTTCATTATACTTGTCTCTCATGCTATTCATTCATACGTAGAACTTGTTTAAAGACACTGCCTTGTGTAATTTCACAGTTGGATTTCGTTTTGTGAGTTTGCACTTGTCGACACCAGATGTTAAAATTCTCTCTCGTGTAAATTATATTTCTAAGCTCGAGACTTACATTATGTTTAAGACTCACATCATTGCAATTATTAATCACGTAGTTGTTGGTAATTTGCGATTCGATGCATGCAATTTATTCTTATGAAAAATACTCTGAATTATATAATGTTTAATTTTATTCGGAAAACAGATTGTTTAACATGTAAATAGCAGCTTTCAAAGTTTCCTATTTACCACCACTGTCTACGAACAATATCCTCCCAATAAACATAAGATTTACACTTAGGTCACTCTTAGAAATCGTTCAAACACACTGAAATTTTCTAATGTTTTAAAAATATTCGTAAAAATCATCTATATACGACCAACATCCCTCCAAACACCTAAGAATTAGAAAAATTAGAAAAAATTAGCTTTAGCCCACTCTTGCACTCGACTCTATACCTCTGTAAGACATTGCATCCCACCACTCTGGTCAGTCGCCTGGAGATATCACACCGTCAAAATCGTACAGAGCTCCTGCTCCCACCTCCCAAAAAGAAAAATAAAGAAAAAAATCGATAATCCGATTAATCAAAAGTGGTGTAGGACCATCACACCCCTACTACTGAGATCTACCTACAAATTAGTAGACACGGAAACACTGAGTTTGTCAAATAATTGTTAAGGCGCTGGCAGATTTTGTAGCGCTGGTGGCTGGCGAGCTCTGATTGGCTGCTGCCGTCGCTGTGACATCGATACCGGCAAGCAGTTGTGGTAGGTGGCTGTTACCAGCCAAAGTTGGCCAACTTTTAAACTTTCGATGACTGGTGGCCACAAGTACCACAACTACCACCATGTGATTAACACCAGCAACCAGAGTGCGCTGAATGACATTACGCCCACTTGCATGCACGCAAAGCGCATATTTGTTTTGCTGTATCTTGTGTAGGCAATTAATGAAGGAAATAATCGAAAATTTTGCATTGCAAATATAAAATTGGCCTTTTTAACATTCCCCGTTTTGGCACGACTGGTAATACAGAAAAAAAGTTAATGTTTTAGGTCATGATATATTTGTTTATTTTCTTGTGCAATCTGAACATACAACAGCCAGGTTAATTTAGTATTTTATTGGGTAATTTCCTATGATCTGTGTCAATTGGAAACAATAGTTTGCACTTATCTTGGCCTATACACCACCCTTCTACCGAATATAAACATCTAATATTAAAATGGAAACATTAAATAGAAATGTAAACATTTCCAACAAAACATTGATCTACAAATGTGTAAAAAATTACATTTTAAAAACGAAATTCAAACATCCCAGGAAACTAGCACCCCAAGTAGTAATTTATTGTACTTCTCTACCAGCCATATAACCTGCCAATTATTCTCTCATCGGTTTCAGGAACTGCCACCTGCACTTCATCATTGGCAAATTTACCGCCAATCAGGTTATACGTGCCACCGGCACTAACACCGGAACTTTAAATTCTGCCAGGGTATTTACTCTATGCTATGGCGGTGTCTGTTTTACTTACAATATAACTTTATTAGTGACCGTGATAGCTGTTCTTTGAGAAGATGCATTTAGTTCATTGATATACATAAATATATTATATAACACAATGTATATATACACAAGCACATGTACACACAAGTATAGTTTGCAAGTCATGGCTCCCTCTAGATATCCTTTGGTCCCCCCCCCCCCCCCACCGGCTCAACCTTATGCCTAGCTACGGGGCCCCCTGCTGTGCTGGCTTCAAATATTTCTTGCATATTTTATGTTTCTGCACACTTCTTAGTCTCCCGTTTGCCTCTACAATCAATGACTTGCCTTAGTGTTTTCATACAAGGATTTTCTTTCTTCCCTTAACTATACCGTTTAATTTTTCTAATCAGATAAATTAAACAATTGCGATGTACTTATCTTACAATAATTACTGCGACATGAAAATTAGAAGTGCTACGTCTTCAACGCATCTCAATAGAATGATGTCTTTCTCTACGTGCTCAGCGCTTCTTGTCGGGCGTTACTGGTACCACCTCGCACCACTTACAGGGCCATATGCACAGACTCGCCTTGAAATGAATCATCACTACCACTTCCTGTAGTGGAGATTCCAAGCGTCACTATATTTCGTATGCTCAGACATTTTTAGTTTAAGGACTTTTGCGGATTCATGAAGTTTAGTGTGGATGATCACTAAATACGAGGATACACGATCTTGCCCAAATTAATGAAGTCAGTAGATCTCAGCCAATAGGAAGTCGCAGACACTATGACATCTAGGGGCTTATTGTAAGTTATTCGTTTCGTTTCCTCTCGACAAAAATATTTGTTATTACTCTAATTCTCGTTTACTAACGAAATGAGCTATTCTAAGCGCATTTTAGTGTTCGTTTGACGTCTATATGTTCGTTAAGAAACTCGAAACGAAAACGAATTCCTTTGGGCCTTCGTTACCGACTTTTACTATAAAAACGTGGCTGGTGTGTGAAACAGATTGTTTTTTGGGACTGTAAAAGAAGAGAATCGTGATGTAATGTGCCTTCATGTTTTACAGGAACATAAAAATATATTTCAGAAAAAAATGCTTTAAAAGCACCAATTAAAATATTTCTGTTTTAAATTGTGAACTGTGTAAGCAGCAGTGTAGGCTGGCTATTGTGGGGAATTTACTATATTATTACAGTTGTTTATAATAAAGTAAGAGCTCGTAAACACTGTTTTATATCAAAAATTTGCTTTCAACAGTGCAGTTTGTAAAGCACTGGATAGGTAGCGCAGATCTATAAATAATGCTTGGTGTTTTAAAACCAAAATACTTTCTCTTGAAAATAATTGAGTGAAAAATCATACATTGATGTTAATACAATACGCATGAAACACGACAGCATCTAGTTTGTTATCCATCGCTCATTTTATAATCTTGGTGTTATAAATAACAGAGGAAAATGCTTGTTCGTAAATAGCTTGCATCCAAACAGCAAAATGGTCATTGAGAAAATCTTCGGGCATGTAACAACCAAAGTTCTGTATTTTCTCTCTTATTGGCGTACATACTAGTCTATTTCAACCCAGAGAATATGGAATTAAAGCATAATGATGTGCTATACATCACACGTTCAGCCGAGTTACAAAATTGTACAATGTCGTCAGAAAATCTGATACACTTGACAAACGAAATATACCTTTTTTCTATATCACATTTTGTATTTAATGCTATTTAAAACACGCCAAAAGCAAACCAAATATCTGAAGCGCTTTACTGCTTGGGTTTATTAATGTTTTCTATCCTAATTATTCGTAATTTATAAACAAAGTCCCCTAAAGCAGTAAAGTTCATGTGCATTGTTGCCACCCTGCATTCGCTAACGAAAACCCGAACATTGCCGAAGTCTCGGTTGCATCTGGAAGGATGTAACGAATTATAACTTAGAATAACAAATTTCCTTTCTTGAAGATTTTATTCGTTAAGAGAGCTTTCGAAACCTACGGAAACGAAAAATTAGTAAATAACTTATAATAAACCCCCTGATTCTTCTCGTAAGAAAGAAAATGGAGCAGTTTGTTCCTCAAAATACGCATATTATTCTCATAGTGTTTAAAAATGCAATTTTTATGCTGGGATAAACACGAAATGCATGTTAGAATTGTAAATACTGCCAGTCAACTAATAAATAAATGCGGAATTGCCATTTATAAGATGTTGTTAACGAAAGTTTATGAAATAATGTTATTACACAATTTTTTTGAAGGGATGTATGAGGTAAGGCATTAATCAAATTATTAGCAATGCTTCACAATACTTCACACACAGCTACAGCGCCAAACATAAGTTATTTTATTGCTATTTGTAATAATCTACGAAGTTTAAAGCCATATAATTTTTTTTCTAACTACCCTACTTCTAAGTGTTAGGTGGGGGACACGTATATAAACATGTAAGATTTTCCAAATATACTTTGCGTGATATGCTTAATGTTATGGAAAGGTAGTTTATTTCGTAAATGCAGACGTTCTGTAAACTTTCCTATTTTTTGTGGATTGATACGTATACATTTAAATAATTTACACTTACATATAAGAACAACTTAAAAACCTGTATTAATAAATAACATTTATTCACTTTAGCGCTATCTAGTGACGGTAATGTGTTTATTATTGTTACATGCGAATTAACACGTAATTTTTACGAATCGAATATGGATTAAATATTACAATATAATCGTATATGCAATGTTACAGTTCCATATATACATTCTCTTAACAAGAGTGTGTGAATAAACAGCCCCGTACACATTAAAAACATTAAATCTTAGTCAAATACGGGGCTTGTTACCCGCAATTTTGCAGAAAATCTCCACTAGATGGTAATTTAGGGAGGTCGTTTCTCCACTTAAAAAGTAAGGGCCACTAAGACTTAAAGTAACGTAGCATACACATAACGAGTAATCTAGTACCGGTTTCGCTTCGGCTCTAGTACTAGTGGCGACTAGCTACTTATCTGCATACAGCCCTTTTTGACACTTTAAAAACAAGGATGACTAATACTAAATGTGACTGAGCATACGAAATGAACCGTCTAGTGACGATTTCCCCGTGTTTCTTGTGTTAGTGGCGACTAGATTATTCTGTGTATTTGGCCCACAGTGTAGCACTGCATTGTGCTGCAATCTAGCTGTCATTGTACCATTTACGCAGGATTCCATGAAGTACCCATAATTGGGTCAGCACCCATGTTTGGTCGACCTACATTAGTTTGAAAGGAGAATATATTTTCCTTAAGCTGCAGCGTTTATAAGTCTGACAGGGGTGTCTTAGAAATTGCTTTTAGTCAGGCTACGTTAACAGCAGAAGCCATTTCAGAGAAACAGTGAGAGATACTCATTAATGTGTCATTTGTTATTACAGCACCACACTACCTTTAGTGCCACGCCAGGAAAGAAGCTTAGCCCAATGGAAGACGAGTGGGAAATCGTTTTACCTGCTGCACTCCATTAAGAAGTCGTAATTACAGTACACGGATACCTGGAGCACTCTGGTGCAACAAAATGTTGCGACTTACTGAGACGTAGTTTTTATTGGCCCTCAGTGAATTGTACCGTTAGTAGCATTCTGAAGACTTGTGATACAGTGAGCAGTTTAAACACATCAACGAGCAGTTGCGAGGTGCTATGCAGCCAATTCCACCCACCGTACCTCAAGAACTAGTAGCTATTAACGTATTTGGTCCCTTGCTACAGTCTCGTGCAGGTACTAGGTATGTTATTGTTTTTATATGTTGTTCCTTCGAAGCAAATATTTGGTGCACTACTGCGATAACATTTGTATATTGACCCCCACAAGTTACGCTGAGCGTCTCTTTTGGGTCTTAGAAGTTGTCAATTCGGCTTGGATCGACACTTTTAGAAATTGTTTATCTGCACTGTGAGTATGATGTGCGAGGTGTGTAAGTCAGAGTGGCCACATACATTGTGGTTTGTGCCCCTGTTGTAGCCTGCTTAGCCTGAAGATGTATCAAGTCTGCGTGGATGGGAACAATGATTCTGAAATAATTCTTATATTGTAGTATACTGCAAATTGTTTATGCCTAGTATATTGGCTGTCTCCATGGTAGAGGAATGGAAAATGTGTTTATTAACTAGTTAAAAAAAATTGTTAAAATACTGTTTGCTAAGGAGAAACTGTTCCATATTTGTTTTCATTAGAAGAGCAAACACACTTTTTTAATGTAAGGAAATTACAGGGAATAAAGATTATTTTTAAGGCACCGCGATATTACTTTAGTCTTCTGATAAGGACTATGTGAATTGGACACTGGAACAGAAAGTTTAATATTCGAACGTTCAATTGTGCACTTAAAATTAATGTTTCAATGGGGCGAGTTTTATTATGCCCACCTGTGGGGAGAATGCAGCACTTGAGAATGGATATTTATGTGATGCACATCTTCTTTTACTACAGTGACACGTGCATTACTTCTGCAGCGTCGCGTCGGTGTGGTATTTGGAGACTGGCCATTCGGAAGAAATCCTCAGTTCAGTCTGGAGAGGCCTGTGACACACCGCCGTTTCTGATGCTGTTCGCCGAGTCGTCTCGTGCAGTCCTGTGCGCGGAGCGACATCTGGTGTCATTGCCAGGAGACGATATTCGATGGACATGGACTGCCTGTTTTTTTTTTTTTTTTTTTTTTTTAGTGTAACAAACGGTGGAATATACGTGGTCACTGAGTTGGTCTGATGAATTTTATTTATTAATACCGCAGCAGTTACGCAGAATAAGTTTGTCTATTTTTTTTCTAATATCAAGAGCTATGGTTCAGAGCTGCTATGTATATTAAACACAATATTTCGTTTCAGAAAACTTGATAGTGATCTAAATATGTTTTGGTGGCTAGTTTCAGTAAAGCGTATTCCACAATTCGAGTTCCGACAAAATTATGTAAATACATTATCACTTGCAATATTGGTTCCAAATCTATCATTCCTACTCTGACATTATCATTCACGCATCTAAAGCTAGCCATGCATCAAATTACCAATTCATCAAGTACACTGATCAAAAAAATCATTATTCAATACTCGTTACGTCGCGGGGTCTTTGTGAGGTTGTACCGTTACACTACACTGGTAGAATTAGTTTATTGTCTAACATAGTTGTGTTAGATAAAGTTTTTAGAATATATGTATCCCCCCTCTCCTGAAATACATGTGATTTGCAATCGCAATATAAGAAAGTAGGCTCCCAATTTTGCTATTCACTTTTTGTTATGGATATGAGTTAGTACATTCTATAACCTCCAACTTGTTATGATCTAATTTCAGAAATAAAGAATAATTCGAACATTGTTAATTTGCTTGCGGCGCATTTTCGTGGAATCCATAATGACGTAAGTCCTATAACGCTTAATAGTTCACGAGAGTTCTCTCATTTTGCGAATCGCTCCGAGGCAAATATTTTCCCCATTTAGTTATACAAATATGTAAATGAAAAACAGTTTTCAATTTAATTTATATATATAGGTATGTGTATATAAGTATGTAAAGTAAACTTTTTTAAAATTAATTTATACCTATTTATGTATAAGTACATAAATGTATAAGTATATACATATATAAAAATTATATTATAATATTTTCCCTTATACATAAATGATATACTTATAAACATGTAGGGCGTAAATATAAAATTAATATATTTTTATTCTATACATTATTATGTAAATGGAAAATTATTTTCTATTTTTATACATAATTATGTGTAGGTATATGAATATGTAAATGTAAAGAAATGTTCTATTTATTTTATACATAATTATGTATAGGTATATAATTGTATAGATGTAATCTTACTTTAAATGTATTTTATATATAATTATGTACATATAAATATGGGAATGTAAATAATTTTCAATTTATCTTATACATAATTATGTATATATAAATATGGGAGTATAAAATTAATTTAAATTTCTATATTTATATATCCATATGCCGACAGGGATTTATACACATGCCTATGAGCATATTTGAATATAATATTGTTATGATAGCACCTAGATGTTTTTCTACTTTGGTGAACGAGAATCTGGGTTTTCTCAGAGTGTTTCCATACCACGAAGATGAATTGCTAATACTAAGGGCTACAGTTGACCTTGACGATCATGGAACCACGACCTGCACCATCACTAACTGGTTGTTGCCAGTGCCGATTCTGCGACCGTGTTGAAGGTATAACTGCATGGTGATGTGTTTAAGGAACTAGCATCTAAAGCCTGCCTACCTGTCTGTGTTTGATGTTTCAATGTCTTCATGCGATTGGTTAGCTTCAATCAATTGGCAACTCAGTGATTGGCTGGTCTGTGCCCGAACAAGGCATTAATGGTGTAATACGATTAGGTCAAAGTCAATATGATGTCATATGGCTTGCATATGCGTACATTATAAGCAGTAGGGAGGTAAGCTGAGAGGCTTAGTTTAACAACTGCTTCCGTGAAAGATTCCTTATCTCGGCTAACTTCTGCAGCTTCACATATAAGTCTTATTCTTCATCTGCGATGTCTTCGGGAGTGGTACCAGCTGTGAGATCGACTTCTTCAGCTGTTACCCCTACGAAATCTTCAATGTAGCCATCGGTCATATGGACTGAGATACCATTGCCAGCGTTACCTGCTTCTTTAGCTCCAGCACCTACATCTCCAACTGGTCCGTCCGAGTCTTTGCCTGAACAACTACGTAGTCATCAGTGTCGCTTCTGTGAAAAGACCTTCAGTAAAATATGCAATGGTCGGCGACATGAGCGCTTTAATTCTGCCAAAAATCCTTGATGTATGTAAAATTTGTGTAATAGGTGTGGTAAGCTGATCAGCCGTAGCGAGCATTTACTTAGATATGCAGAGACCTGTAAAGGTGAAGTGCATTTCTCATCAGTACCTCGGTACCAGGTTTGCTGCAAGTGGATCTCTTGTAACTTTGGTTCATGTCCTCAAAATTATAGTTACCTACATTACCAAGCCTGCACAATGTGTTGGAGTAATAAATGTTACGATATTTCTGCACAAGAACAACATAAGTGTGAATAGCGAGATTAATCAAATACTAACCTTCAACAAAGTGGCATGTATTGAGATGCATATATATTGAAGAATATTATACATTTTCGAGGGTATGGGCGACTGCAATAACAGAATTGAATAAAATAATGCCTCTGAATAAGATTGTGTTTTATTTCAGGTTTGTTTCTTAATTTTGTCAGAATATAATTAAAATTTGAAAGGCCTGGAAACAACCTTAATACAAATGTATTGCATAACGTACCACTGTACTATGTGTAAAATCATATATAATTTTTTAATATTTTTGTTTTCAAGGTAATGTAAGGTCATGGGAGCTAGGTCAAAGATCATGGGCCAAGGGGCATGAGTAATGGGTCATAGGTCAAAGAGTCAGAGGGTCAAAGGATCAAAGGGTCAAAATGTCAAAGTGTCAAAGTTTCAAAGGGTAAAAGGTAAAAGGGTCAAAGGGTCAAATGTCCTCCTCCTCATCATCCTCCAGTCGCTGTGTTATATGTACACATGAATGCATTTTGACCCGGAATCATTTATGTTAACAGTGTTCCTGCTCACACTACCTTTTTTATGCAAAATCAGTCTCGTCTGCAAGTTGCAATATTTTGGACTCTGTGTGCCTGTGCATGTGTGTGTAGGTGTGTGTGGACGTGTGTGTAATCAGTCTTGTGAGGGGTTGGTTTGGCAGGAGTCAGAGACTGACTCACGCACGTGAGTTCTCAGCGTCTGCATACGATTTGTCAGCTGCAATCACATTATAATTAGGTGATTGGCTTACCTTTTACCCCACAATTATTTTGGTGTAATGTGATTGGTTTAAATTCAATATGACATCACAGGGCTTGCATTTTCGAATATTATAAGCTTTAGGGACATAAGCCGAGAGGCTTAGTTTGACAGCAGCTCCTGTGAAAGTTGGATCGTCTCGGTTAGTTTCTGTAGCTTTGCATCTATATCTTATTCTTCATCTGCTATGTCTTCGGGTACTCCAGAGATAATGGTAGCTATGGCAGTGCCATCGTCGTCTCCGGGAGTGGAACCAGCAGTGCCATCGACTTATTCGAGCGGCATTCCTATAGTAGCACCTCTGCCATCTGCTATGGGCATGGTACCAATGCCACCATTGACTTCTTAGAATGGGTAATCTACAACAGTGCTGCAATAGATGACTTCGTCAAGACTTCGTTGCTGTTACTGTGATAGGTCCTTCAGTAAAAGCTGCAATGCTCGTCGGCATGAAAGGTCGGCCTGTACGAAGATACCTTTTCGCGCGATGAAGCATTACGATGGTCCCACACATTTCCCCAACGAGTTACTTTCGACATTCGACATGTGATGCGAAGAAGGCGGAAGACGTCGAGAATACTGATTATGTGTTTACCGAAGACCCAAATGAACTTGGAGACAGACTCGAAATTATGATCGATAAGCAACAACGTGGGGATTACTCAAACATGAAAGAGGTGGCTTTGATCGTTAGATAACTTAAGGATCGGGGTTATATCAAATTATGAGATGAACTGCTTTTTTTGTGAAATTATAATTACAAAAGAAAAATTCATTATAATTATAAAATAACAGTTTTTCTTTATTTTTGCCTATTGTGTCCTATCGGCCTAAAGTTTTTCATAAAAAAATACATTAAATATATTTCATAAATTAAGCATGTAGGCAAAGTCCTGCATATTGCATATAGCTATACAACTAATTGGAAAAATATATATTTAAAAAAAATAGGATGGTTAATAACAGGTTTTTGTGTCTATAAACATACGTGTCGTCAGCTTGCTTGGTAGTGAAATCGAAAAATTAACGTGGTTGTCAGTATCATAATATGACGTTGCCTTTTATGCATTTTTTCTAGCGTTTTGGTTTTCAAGGTCATTCAAGGTCATGAGTTCAAGGTCGAGGTTACCTGAAAATAATATGGCAGTAGTGGTCTGTAATGAAAAATACTTATTCACTTCCATATATTTTTCTCGCGTTTTTGTTTTCAAGGTCATTCAATGTCATGAGGTCAAGGTCGAGGTTAACTGAATCAAATATGGCGATAGTAGTCTGTAATGTATTACGCTTGTTGACTAATGCATTTTTCATGAATATTCTTATTCAAGGTCATTCAAGGTCATGGTGTCAATATCGATGTCACATGCACCTAACATGGCGGATGAGTGATGTCTACCAAGATGGCGATCGCCTACCAAGATGACCGAATGGGTATGTGTGAGGGGTGACCTTTGAAAATATAAGTATTTTAAAAATAATTTTATAACAGTTTGTAAATAATTTTATAATAATTATTAATAATAATTTTAAAAACAAACTTAATAATTTTTATGGGAATTTTAGATAATTTTTGGAATTTTTTGGGATTTTTTTTTGTATTTTTTGGGTCAAAGGTCAAAGATCAAGGTCAATAGTCATTACCGGTCTGCTTGCCCTGACCCACAGTCTCATGCTGACCAAGGGTCACAGATCCACCTGGGAAAAAGATAATTATTTTTGGAAGAAAACTAAAATTTTTAGGGAAAAGGGGACATATTTCTAGGGAAATTTAGTCAATTTTGAGGGAGGAAAAGGAAAATTTTAAGGGAAAAGGGAAATTTTGAGGAAAAATTCCACAAATCCAACATGGTGGCCGGCCAGCTCCGGCTCCGATCTCCGATCCTCGATCCCCTTATCCGTCAACCTACTTTTTCATACTATTACTGGCGACCACAAAGTTTTTATGTCAATGTGGACGTCTCAAGATATTCTGTGGCACCAAGAGTTTTTTTGTTACAGCATTGCTGATTTGACACCACAAGCTCAGTGTGTAATAAGGCAATAACGTGTTCGTAAGTAATGCAAACAAAAGTGAGCTCACAATACATGTGCTGTGAGTTTTCGAGACGTAGCAAGTTGTCCAAACAAGTTGGATAGGGGCAAGAAGCGGCTATGGCCTTTGTTAAGGAACTATTTTTAGAATTCGTATGGAGTAATTTCGGAAAACCATTCTAAATATAAATTCGGATGGCCGAACCGGTATTCGAACTCGCACTAAGAAAACAAGTTGTATTAGACTACATAAAACGAAGTTTATTTTGTGCAAACAAAATAATAGTTTGTAATAGGGCAATTAATCATTTTGTTGTCGAAACCAAATTATTTGTTTGTTCTCATAAGATTTGGTTGGCGCAAATAAAGATTTGTTTGGTTGGATCTACGCCCTACAATAAAGAGTTTCGGTTATTATTTTAAAAATAAATTACACTACGACATTTGCGCTTAAGTGCTGCGCCCGATCCACCTCAAGTAAAGTGACTTCTGACGCAGTTCGAATGTTTTTAATGGATACAATTCAAATACCGGGCAGTGTAAATGAATAAATATTTCAAGTATTTCACCTTTACTTTTAGTTTACTCTTCAACATGTTTTGCTGTGATTTTTATACCATTATTGAGAATCAATAAATGCCCTAACAAACTCTGTTATAGGCTATTCACGGTAAAGTGAGCACTTTCGAAAGCCCTCTCGTTTGAAATAATAGTCAATAAATATATTTTATTTTAGCCTTATATGATAACTTCCGAGTGCGGTGGAATATACACAGTGTGTTTATTACTTACATGGCAATATTTATCCCAATAGGAGCTTAAAGAACAAAATATCGCCGAAAGTAAAAAGTAACTAGGGCCTCAAAAGTGCTCATTTTACCGTGAACGGCCTATACTAGCCATTGTCACGGAAATTACAAGCTAACTCTTGAACTGTATTGTAGAACGGAGGCAATCAGATGCGTGACCGAGCAAATAAACACAGTTGATTAAACAAAATATTTTGTTGACAGTCTAAATGTTGGCCGACGATAACAGGGGTGCTTTATTCAAGATAATATGTATATGTATTGATTTTCAATTTTTTTTTTACCAAACAAAATATTTTGTCGGGGCTATCGAATATACATACATTTGGCCATATACAAACAAATATTTTGCTGACTGTAACAAATATTTTAATGAGTGCGGGTCCTCCCTAAAGCTCAGTGTTGCGGGCTTTGACTATATAAACTCACATACCGCAAATCTAACAAGTATTACACGCATAAAGGCTAGCCTTTCGACGTACTCGCAACTTCATTATCTTTTTCGCCGAGCTCCATTAGTACTAGGGTCTATTTCCACGCTTTCGCTTGTATGGAGTATGAATAAAGTAGCCACGCCTATGAGAGTGTTACATATGGCAGAAGTATACAACATGAGACGTAATATAAGCTTGTAAGCAGGGTTTTCAAAAGTAGTCTGTTAGCAGCCCTTATGGATCGCAGACACGCGTCTCGAATACATTTTAACCCTTTCAGATACACTTTTATTTTCCGTTTTAGGTGTCGCAAACAAACAATTGTATCATGCAAGCTATACTTAAGTTACACAACACTGACTAGCAAAATGGTGGACAATGCTGACTAGGAAAATGGTGGCACCTCCAGCAAAACCAATGACCAACAAAATTATGACCATTCCAAACCCCATCCAACCATTGACCAGCAAAATGGCGGCTGAATATACAGCACCATCTGATCAACTACTACTACCACTGACCAGCGAAATGGCGGCTGCATCCGAAGATCCATTTGACCAAGTACTACCACTGACCAGCAAGATGGCGGCTGTGTCCACACCAGAAGCCCCCTCCAGCAAAAACTACTGACCGGCAATATGACATATGTGTCCACAAACCCAAGCCTCCATCTGTGTCCACACCCCAAAGCCCCTTCAACCACCAGGGGTTCGGAGCTGAGGAGACGAGGAACCCCAGCCGCCATCTTGGATAACATCACAAGGGAAAAATTCGCATTTGCACGATGTGCACTTTCAGCTCTGTCATTCCAGTCAGTGTTCTGTGGGTGCTACCAACCGAGTTTTCTGTCCTAGCGAAGGTGCATACTTCTTGCTCATGCATTCTGTGTGAAGGGGTGGACCCTATTCCAAGGCACCCTGCTAGCCTCAGGTCAAGTATGACCTATGCTTACATAAAAGCATTGTTGGCTGTAATTTCCGAACCACGTGAGATACAACTATCGAAATTCGTAACATATGCATAACCCCCGACTAGGAGAAGGGGCGCATGGCCAAATATAACTTATGTCTACTTATAAGCATAGATGGATGTAATTTCGGAACTATTTAATATAAAGTTGTCAAATGCATAACATAGGCAGCACCCCCGACGACATAAGGGGTAGAAAGATAAAGTAGACACTATGTCTGCTTATAAGCATAGTTTGCCAAAATTTCTGAACTATTTAAGATTTAGTTCAAATTCATAACATAGGCGTCACCTTATGACGATGAGAAGGGTCGTAGGACGAAGTAGACCCTATGACTACATTTAAGCATATTTGGCCATAATTTCCGAACCATTTGAGATATAGCTATCAAAATCCTAACATCGACATTACCCAAGATAAAGAGAAGTGCCATAGGGTCAAGAATATCCTATATCTATTTATAAGGATAGTTGGTGGTAATTTCCTAACTATTTGAGATACAACTACCAAATACAAACATAGGCATCGCCCAACTATGGCAAAAAGGGTCATAGGATCAAGTAGACCCTATGTCTACTTATAAGCATAGTTGGCCCTAATTTACAAACCATTTAAGATATATTTGTCAAATTCATAATGCAGGTATCACCCACAGCGACACAAAGGGTCGCAGGGTTATGTATACCCTATGTATATTTATAAGCATAGTCGGCTGTAATTTCCGAACTATTTAAGATATAGTTGTCACATTTATAACATTGTTATTAACTACTACGGCGAGAAGGGTCGCAGGGTCATGTATACCCCATGTCTACTTCTAAGTGTAGTTGTCAAGTTCATAACATAAACATCGCCCACGATGACAAGATGATTTGCAGGGTCAATTATACCCTATGTCAATTTATAAGCATAGTTGGCTTTAATTACCGAACAATTTAATGTACAGTTGTCAAATTCATAACAGAAATCACCCACGATGTTGAGAATGGTCGCAGGGTATATTATATTCTATGTCTACTTATAAGCATAGTTGGCTCATATTTCCGAACTCTTTGAGGTACAACAACCAAAATAATATTATAGACATCGCCCCAGGCAACAAAAAGAGACCACAGCACTTGCCTAAGCACTCGACAGATATTGCATGCTAGGAGAACACTGCATGGGCCTATGAACTCACCAAAAAATGCAGGAAGTGGTGGGGGGATCATTTAGGCTTCCCTTAAATTATCAGTACGATGCTTTGACACCATTTGCATGAGATGTGTGAGGAGATGAAATAGCGTACTGGCCTATGCATCCGACAGACAGTGTATGGTTAAAGTAATTGCATTGACCTGCACACTCATCAGACTTATAATTGTGAGAATCACCTACGATGCTAAAGAATCACACAGGCCTAAACACTCACTTCGGCTAAGCCGATGACACATTCGGCATGCAGGTACGATACAGGCTACACACAGATGCAAAATAGAAAACACAATGTGAACGAAAAAAACTGTTATATATATATATATACTTACCAACCAGCACAAGCACAGGGCTACTAGACAACACAAGATCAGCATAACAAAACAACCACATTACAAAAAACAGTAATCATTACCCTTGACCCACGATACTAGCATTGGCCGACCATCGTTGCGTGATCCATATGACAGTCCAAGCAATCGAAGGGTCAGCACAGAACACTAGCCAAGAGAGGAGAGAGAGAGAGAGAGAGAGAGTGAGTGAGTGAGAGAGAGATGTGCCAGAGCTCCAGACCAGCAGAGTCAAACATTTGCCAATGGGCATCCGGTGCTGCGACACGAACTTACCTTCCTTACGAACCGACAGAAACGAAACCGAAACAGAGACGACACATAGGCAAGCAGCATTTACCAATGAGTTTTGTTAGGCAAAAATTATCCTTGTGAAGTGTGCGGGAACAATATGGCCAACAAATCGATACAAAGAAAATAATTATAAGTACTTATCAACCAGCATAAGAGCAGGGTGTTAAACAATGCTACACAAGACCAGGCCGCTATGGTCAGAACGACCACCTTACGAAAATTAATCATCACATGCTGCCATCACTAGCAGCGGAACACATATCCAACCTGCACCAGTACACCGAGCCTTCAATGGCAACCATTACACATAGTCATTCTCTGTGCTCACATTCCAAAACTGAACTTACAGACAGTTGTACTGCATCTCCAACCAGCACTCATGTACCGAAACTTTAATGCATATATTTAGAAACTGTCTCTGCACTCTCGTGTACCGAGCCTACAGACTCCATACTTACAAGCAGTCATACTCGTGTACTGAGGCTGTAATAATGTTTAGAAATACTCTGTCCGACGTTCATTGCTCGTACTTACATCAAGCTTCCCACTACTGGAGCCCAAGAACATGCACGACCTACACACCCCTGGTTCATCATGAAATACACCTTAAGTGCGAAGGAGAGTCATAGCTGACATTACACCCTGGGTCAGAACATTATATGTATAAACAGAGTGAAACCAGCCAACAGCAAAAAATGTGTCCGACCCTACCACTGCACGAATAGCTTGTTAGACTTCAGTCGACCGACAGTGTGCAAGTTGAGGGATAGTACTAGCCGACAGAGAGACAGACAGAGAAAGAGGGAGAGATACCAGGGTTGTAGGCCAGTCGAGTGAATGTTCCTTTACGAGAGTGTACCTAGTGCCAGAACCATAAGCACATACCAGAAAACAACATACATTAGTCGTGCAAGAGAGTGATTACATTTATAATGCTGGAAGCTGATAACAAAACGTATTACCCATGACAAGTAAGGAGGTATCGCAACACGCACACATATTTCAACTAAGTATGTACTCTGCTTTTATAAGATGCAGAGCAGAGGTTTACCTTAACTGGTGTAGCAGTGAAGACCTGTTTCCCCGAGTGCATCTCGTTGACGTGTTCTCACTGGAAGCACAGCATAACATGATCATTCTTCCTTTCCGTGCATGGTATACATTACCGCCCGTGTAAGCAACTTGATGCCTACAAGTACTACATAAATACCACGCCTCGGCAAAATGTACATACTTGTTACATATGTTATTAAAAATAAGATATAAGTAAAGTTCTCATAGAGCGTGATAATGCTTGCTTGATACATATGCTATTGAAATGTTATAGGCATTAATGTATGTACCCTGATGGGTGTGGAGACAGTGTATCATACTTGAAAATATGGTATCACAGGGTCAATTCTCGTAGAGAGTGGTAATGCATGCTGACATAATATTACATACTCGTAAGCAGTGAATAGACAATCGTTCGTCGGAAAGCAAGGCCCCACTGCCAAACGTTATGAAGTACCATAATCTATAAGTCCTACCCATAGGGCGCGGGCAAAATAAATGTGTGTACTTCGTATGCACAACAGGCAGTGTTGGAACTAAGTTGATCACATATGAGTGTAAAGAAGTTGAGAGGCCAACTTTACAGCTATTAATCGAGACATCGCAAACTAAAATGCCTTAATTATAGCCATACTATATTTCTGACCTGCACTCATATATTGGCGCTTTGCAATTACAGGCAGTCATGACCCTACCTATGCGCGTGTACCGACGCGCCGTTTGACAATACAGGCAACATCATACCCCATCTTCATGACTCTGCCTGTGCTCAAACCTTCAATGCCTGTACTTACATCTAGTACCAAGCCTTTGCAATTATACGCAGTCATACTCTGTCAACCCTGCCTGAGCTCAAACCTTCAATGAGTGTACTTAGACAATTTCCATCCAGCTACCATGCAGCCAACAGTGCATGTTCAGCTGTTCCACTATGATAACTGTGATGCTGAGTGTGTGTTTACACAAGTGATAACCTGTAGCAAACCTCGAACTCAGGTCTCTACAGACAGCTGCTTGTACAGTTGCACTCACTCTACGTCGACCGCTAGAGCACATGAAAAGAAAAGAGTTATAAAAAAATAGCTGTGTGAAAGCCATAGGTATCGCACTGTGACAACCCGAGACACGAATCGTCATTATATAGTGATAAAAACACTTCGTCGTCGAGCATGGCGTGAAGCACACCATTGCATTCTCCTAAAAGTGATATTAATAGGTTGAAAACTGCCATCTGTAAACACCGTTGGTATCATCAACAAAAGTATCCCTGAAAAACATAATGGTATCAATGTTACTAGTGTAGAAATACCTTTTGTGAATGCTGTAATGGTCACCCATAGTGATAGCCTGCCTGAAGAATACCTTTCGCACGACATGAAATCCATGTGCAAAAACTTAACCTGCAACAGGACAAAGGGGTTTTTTAGCTGGCTAGATTGTTGTTAAGGTAGTGCTACAGTTACAGACACACACCAGGATATGGCGTAAGACACAACAGGAGCGAGCAGCAATCCAAGACACCTCCAACATGGAAAGATGAACACTTGTAAAAGAGGCCAACTTTGTACAGCGATCGACCGGATAAGATCACAAACCATGATGACATTTTGTGCCATATGTGGTATTTTCTTTCTTAATTTTTCTTCAATTGCTTTTCTAGCAATTAATTAATTTTTTGCAAAGCTTCTTTCTACCATCTTTCCTTGTTTATTTTCCGAATATAATTTTGTTTCTGTCTATAAACAAGAGTTGATCTAATGTGAGATCTGTATTGTATATTCTGATGAATAGATTGTGTATTTAAATTTGTTTTTTATGTATTTTAAACGCCGCAAGTGACAGCGAAGTTGTTATATATTCTATGAATTGGTATCGATCTCGAAGGTATCTGATTGGTATAGCTAATTTTCGTAAATATAGAGAGCAGTACATAAATTAAAGGTCTAACATTCGTTTGAATTTCTGAAAAGATGTTTAACTGTGTTAAAAGAAAAGTCTGTCAAATTAACCCAGACACCAATAAGTTTATTGATATTAACTTTTAAAGGAACATGATTAATTTTTGGTGTCTTTCCATGACTTTTATATTCCCACACGATCGTTCTATGTGTGTGGATAGATCATGTTACTGTTGTAACTCTTCCAGGAAGATCGTAGCTGAAAGAATTCGCTGACTCTTTCTTCTTCATTTTTCACAAGCAACATGTAGTTCGATATTTTCACCTCGCTTCAACTTTCAACGTAATGTTTAAGTAAATTCCTTCCTACGGCCGCAAATGTAAGTAATTTTGTCGTAGATGGTGATCGTGTCTCCCGATAAATGTTTGTTGCAAAGGCCATTGACATTAAATGGTTTTTTTTTTGTCTTTTGAAACTTTATTGCGGTCGTCGGCATGGGCGACCATTCCCTGCACCATGATTACTTCTCGAAGGCATCTGCTACCTGTCCCATGGCCTTTTTGGTTTGGGAGCCGAGTTGAGACCATCCGCGGTGTGTTGGAGTTTCTGGACGGCCGTTTGCAGCAATCGGTAAGAATACATTTCGGTTTTTTGCATGCAGCCCCTCTAATTTCCAACATGTAGTGGAAGGCGACATTTCTCGTCGTTCTTTTGGAACTGTTCCAACATCATTACAAACTGCAACTGGAACTTTAATAGAAGATTATAGCAACATTTTTTATTTGCATTGGACTTAACCCTTTTTAAAAAATGCTCCTCTTTCTAAAAAATGCTGTTGTTGTACATAAGTATAATAATCACGTGAGAATCTTTCCCTTTATGGTGTTTAGGGCAATGGCCCCTGATTTTTTTTTGTAAAATCTAAATTTTATTTTAAATCATAGGTGCACCCCTTAACCTCAAAAGCTGAAATGTAACAAAAGAAAAATAAGGAAATAGGAAATAGTAAATAGTGGTGGTTATATACAAAATACTCATGTTGTGAACTAAATATTGTTTTCATGTATGTTGTTGCCTTCGGACTTAGCACTTGTGCATCCGAAAAAAAACATTTTTTTTTGTTAATGGGTAATAAACCTATCAACTTAAGTCACACTTTTATTTATGCTAACCCATCCAGGAGACAATATTACCCCCTTTTATGCAGTCAAGTTTTAAGTTAAAATAACATATTTTAGCTTTATTTATAATTGATTGAATTTTTTTGGTGTCAAAGGAAAGTAAATTCGAAACATATGATAATTCAATATTGACACCTATTTGATGGTTAATTTGGCTAGGCCTACAACAGAATATGACCGAGAGGAAAATAATGTAGGAAGGTATTATTTTCTTTACTGACTTGTGGTTATTGCATTGAGAGGTTACACTACAGGGGATTATTTTTCGTTTCACGTTGGCCTCTGGGATTTCTTGTGTTTTGGATTGGAGCCTTTCAGCTGGGCCAATTTATGTGATTTTGACTCAGCAGTTAAATTGGGGGGCTGTGATATCAGGCCCTAGAAAGTCGTTTCAGTTTGCACCACATGCAGTCATTTGTAAAGGTAACACGAACTATTAATTAGTATGAACAGTATTTAAGCCAAGTTCATGTACGCACGAATATAATTTCGTCTATAAGTGGAAAGCAGATCATTATGACTACATTCATCTACTACAATCGTGTATTCTGCTACAAAGGTTGAAGTCTTACCAGTTGCATTGGAAACAGCGTAACAAGATCAATGTTACTATCATGGAAATACTCTTAGTACAAGTCGGAGTGCACGTCGACATGAAAGTTGTCTTTGCATTATCAGCTCGACATAATACACAATGTTCCACTGTGATAACTGCGATGCAGTCTTTACCTGAAGTGATAAGCTATATCAAGACATGGAAAGACAAGATTTGTTGTTCATTGGGAAGCGATTGCAGCAAGATATTTCCTAACCACACCAGTGTCATGAAGCTGAATACTCGTTGCAAGCATTAAGTTATCATCAATCATGGAAAAAAATACTTTTAGTAACAGGGGTAATGAATGCCGAAATGAACGTTGTTCAGCCCAGCACTTGCATGCGGTGTGAACAAGCGAGAATCAACAGAAGTAGGTTTGTCAGCAAGCATGGTGGTGGAACTCAGACTGTTACATCTACTACGATTTTGTGTCCACACTACTACAGATGGAATTAATGGTTTAAGACATACAATATCTAACAACATCTCTGAAGATATGTTACATGCTTATGGTACCACTGTAATTGTACTTTAACTACAATACGAATATGGAATCAATGTTCGAAGACGCTGTTACAGCATCGGTAAGGGTTTCTGAAGAGTAGATGCAATTATTACAGTATCAATATGTGGAAATTCTATTAGTAAATTATATCATACATGCGACACGAATGTTACCTTTGCATGTTCAGGGCCGGCATACAAGGCAGTCTGTTGTGTTTACCTGCTGCGATAACATCTATCCATACTTAACAAGTGTCATTCATTAGGAAGCGAGTGCAGAAAGACAACTGCTAATGCATAACAGTAGATACATTTCTTAGATGGTAGGAACTAAAAAATAGATATTCTATATGTTTATATTTATTGTTATACGTAAATAAATCACACACACACACATATATCATTCAATAAAGCCTCCAGTTATAAGTTCATAAATAACTGAATTTATCTCTCCGATGAGTGACCGATATTCAACTCTCTGCAATGAATCCACCTCCAATAGTCTATCGACTAGGTCATTGGGGTTCTGACCTTTCAGCATCCTAAACCAAGGGTGTGGCAAGGCAGGATTTGCATAAGACCTAGTAAAACCAATTAGAACACTAATAATGGCAAAAGCCATTCAAAAATCCATTTTTATGTACAGTGTAAGAGTAAGGTGAATGTTTGAAACAATTTGTAATTGAAACAGATAAGTGTGGTCATGTTCTTTATTTTAAGTACTTCTTTCAATTTTGGTTTTCATTCATATTTCACAAATATTACACATGGAAATCTTCTTTGGTTATCATTTTTACATTACATATTGGAAGGTTACATTATTATTTTCCTTTCCCATATATAACAAATTTATACTTAAAATATTTACATAAAACCTAGGTTGCCAAAATTATAGAATAAAATGCAACCATATTCAAGTACCAATACTTTCGCTGGTATTCAGCTAATACTTATACATTTTTCATATAGGATATATGTATGCTCCTTACTGACCATATTAATAAGTAAATACAAATTGCAAAAGGCCATCACAAAATATATTGAGCAGGTGAACTCAAATTATCATGATTACAAAATGGCTACAATATTTCTGTTGAACCTACATTTACCCTTGACATTATTACATAATTTTTAGTTAATACACCAGGAATAACCCCTTTTGGTAACACATTAATGGTCATCAAACAATAGTTATGTCCTAATTTACTCGCGATCCCAAGTGGATTGGAGCAACTGCTAAACAATGCCAACCTTAACTCCAGCAAGTAAAAATAATTTTTGCACAAACCCTAAACTTCATAAAGTTTCTCTTGAAAATGTCATTAAAACCAGGAGTTTCGCATAGCTCCTACTTGATGCCAAGGGCTAGGACCATAATAAACGATTACTGGCAAGTTTTTACGAAAGTTTACAAATGTTTACCATAGTTTGCAAAGGTTTACAAGTGTTTTGGAAATGTTTACAAGAGGTTGCAAAAGTTTACCCATGGTTTCTAGTGGTTACCACAACTTTACAGCTCGGTGACGACATAGCCACTAACTCCTGGTTACAAAAGGTAACAGTATTGAATTTTTGGCTAAAAGGCTAACATTTCGCAAAATTTAAAACTTTGAATGAATTATTTTCCAGCCATTATGGCCCCTGCCTAACGTCAAAGTGATGTAAGTGACCTGTTCGCTTTATAAGCCTTCATTGGTGGTTCAATAAAAGTGCTACTTATTTCATGGTAGAAGCTTGCCCCCTCGAGGTCGCTGAACTGACCCAGAGAGCAGCGCATACCGGCATTAAATACATCGCTCCACCCTCTTGTGTTTTTCCCCTCAAAAAACAGTTTTTATAAGAAATTGTTGGGACTTTCAGTTACTTCTGGAAGGGTTCAAGCAAATCACAGCCAATGGCAGAAAACATTACCATTTATGATAACCGACACAGTGGACACCAATTTCCCTTACATGGTATGACACAAGGGAGTTTTAAAACACCCAATAAGATTACAATATGTCCTCAACATCTGTCCTCTTGACCAAGATGCCGGAAATGACGTAACAAAACGTCACGTTTTCGGCAGCGTATGCACCATCCCAAGCTGGTCACCAAGCTTGCCGTCGCCTGTGCTGCGCTCCCGCGACGAATCACTGAAACATCAGTCCGCTACACACTTCTTTGCCAGGCCTTGTTGTTTGCTGCATGTAAAAAAATAGGCACGGACATTAACAGTTATTTTCCCGGTACCTCAGATATTTTAAAGTCTTTTTGTAGTGACGTGAAGCTGGAAAGAACACCACAGTGCAATTTTATCAGTGCTTCAAGCCACACCGGAGAGTTTTAAACATCAAAAACAACATGTGAGAAATGTTTGTGTGTAACGGGCCGTAATGTGCACGATTCAACAGGTTACCAGGCAGACACAGTAAGTACTTTTCGAGGGCATGTGCGATGTGGTCACAACCCACTAGTTTTAAGAGTGTTTTTAGTTTGTTTTGCAAGTTGAAAAATTTTTCACGGACGTGTGGCGAGGGGTCGCCCATCACAGGGTCTTCAGAGTAGCAAGACTTCATGTCATTCTTTGCAGAAGGTTGGTGATACATGGTCGCATATATGTTCTTCTTCTTCCGAGTTGGGTAGATTGCGAAATACTTCTGGAATAGAGTACTATATTTAAATCCATGTCTCCTCTGTCCCAACTGCACGTAGGTCTCAGAAACACGCATTTGTTTTGCAGATGTTGGCACATCATCATCAGTAGAATATGCATCATCACCAGCAGACTTGGAGGTCACACTGTCGTTCTGGGTAGCATGTTAGTGGTTGTGCAGGGGTGTTTTTCACTACTTCTGACGATCTGTCAATAAAGCATAGTAATTTCCTCACTAATACAAGTTGTTAGGTTGGCCGAGCGGTCTAAGGACATTGAATTAAGCTCTGGTTCCCTGTAAGGGGAGCTTAGTTCGAATCCCACACTTGACAAATAATTTTTTCCAATGCGTCAATCGAACTGGTCAACAGTATATGTGGGTCTATTTTCCGCTTCCTTCCTGGTGTATATAGCATATGAAAGTTTTCTCTCTTGCAAGGTAGGGATTTGGAGTGTACATAAAGCGAGGATACATATACAGACACACAATATCTCTGGCTCATTCACTGTTTGTCTTTTGTTTGCGAGCTCTGACTGACTTAGATTGACTTGAGAATTAGCTGAGGTCAGCTTCTTGTATATAGTCTTCCAAAAATATGTTGTGAGGGCACAGTGAAAATGATGTCATGCTGTTCTAGCGGGCAGAAGATTGTATCAGCTACTGTTGCATATGCAAAACATATATCACTTGCAGCACTCGATAAAGAAACTGAGCTCTCATGCTTGCCTAAAGAATTCCTTGTGATGTATGTGTGACATGAAATATGTTTACAAACATCTACCTGCATATCTGCAACAGGACAAAGAGATATGCAACTGTCTCCCATGTACAGTATGTTTGTAAGGATGTACTACTGTTATGGATACGCCACATTGATGGATCGGGTGTAATGCATATTGGAAGAGTGCTGAAGGATCATCCAACACTGATTCCCTCCCTTAGGAACTCACGAAGGACAGAAAGAGAGATGTGTACCTGGAGCAGTAGACGAGGTCGGCCGACAGTCACCATCAAGCTTGCAGTTCTGTCCTTGAGAGCACTTGGTGTATAGGCAGCCCATGGCGCAGTGGTAGAGTCGTTCTGGTAGGATGTGCTCTCATATTCCTTTAGTGGTAGGAGCTGTCCTGGTTGTGGCTCAGTTGTTATTCAAACTTCGAAGAGTGAACAGTGGCTATGTACTCGTCTTCGATGTTGGAGAACATTTGTATGTGTCGCTACTACAAAAAGACATTTTCTCAAAGCTTCCATGCCCGTCGACATGGGACTGGTTGTCCTCACAATATGAAGTGTGCTTACGTGTATTGCAAAAAGGGTCACTCACATTTTCGACGACATGATAGCTTCAAACGACATATTTCAACATGCAAAGAACTTCTTCCTGTACATGTCAGTTGGTTGTTGCTGAGCTTAAAGTATGCTATATTTGTAAGGATACCTGTGAAAAAAACCGACATCATTAAAGACGATGTGCCCAACCGTGAAAACAGTGGCTGGATCAGCTCCTAGACATTTATGCAGCAACTGTAACAGGAGATTTGCACATGCCTACTCTACAAAGAGACACATGAAACATCAATTTAAGTTGAATTCATATCGCACAGGATATCGATGTGATAAGTGTCAAGGTTTCTTCACTTGTATATACAGTTTAAACAAACATATGATAAAGGGCAAAGATCCTGTACCTGCTAAGCAACAAACCTGTGACAATCAGGTGCCTGCTGTATCAAGTAGTTGTATACCACCTTCCTACCTGAACAATCCTTTGGGGAGGAAACAATGTCGCTATTGAGGTATGATCTTTATTTGAAATAGCAATGCACATTGACATGAGAGGTTTACCTGCATGTCAGTGCAGTGAACCAGATACAATACCTAGCTGAATTTATGTTCATGTAAAAGCTAAAATCCCGCAGATGAAATATGAAAACATTATGTACATATATATCGCACATGAAATTGACATAATTCACTATGTTGTTGTTATTCCAGGAATGAGTATCGACTCGAACAACGATGAAAAATACTTCAGAAAGCCATTCATGTCGGTACTGCAAGAAGCCATTTTTCAATATCTACAATGCTCATCGACATGATGCTAGTGGTTTTATGAACACAACACAATCTACTTTAACATGTGAACATTGCAAGCCTCAATTTGGACGAAATGATAATTTAAAAAGTCATCCCTCAACATGTGATGAACTCTCTCCCGTGCTTGCTAAGTGCTGTAGGTTTGCATCCAAAAATTAATGTGAAGGTGAGGTACCTGCAACATCGGACCTTGATGTTGCAGATCCTTCTACACACATATCGAGAGTGTGGACTGCACCTGCTATAGTGGGCACTAGTGCACTTTAATCGTGGGCAACACCGATCTTGGGCATTTACAATTCTCCGAAGACTTCAAGATGTTTATGTTGCTACTACGGCAAGACCTTTAGTAACAGTTGCAGTGCCCATTAAAATGAGAAACCTGGCCAATGTTCGATGGAGTTACAAATGTTATAAGTATGATCACTTATTCGAATCTTATCAAGCAACAGGAAGCAATTCAGCCAAAATGTGACAAAAAATTCATACCTACAGGAAACACTATACTGTGAGGCGAGTAGCAACCATACGAAAAATTCTACACATGAAAAGCCCCCTGACCCTTATCTGCTGCAAGTATACCAAATGAGAATGGATTTATACTGAAAGAATCTGATTTCCATAGTTTTAAGAAGACTTACATTGCATCCGGCATTCCGAAAGATATTTGTACCTATCTCAAGCATAAGAAGCAGAATATTATAGAACAACTTTCAGATGAGATGGAAAAAGTAGACACGATAAAATATAAAATATGGCTGGAATGTCAATGTACCAAACCAGAACCCAATGATGATGAATTTAGTCATAGAGCCTTCAAGACATAGAATGTTCCTCTGTATAACACATCACGATATCGAAGACAGTGTTGAAACTAGTATACAGAAGATTTGTCAGGGGGAGGAAGAGTACATGGGGAATGTTTCTGGTTGGACATTATAAAATATAGATTGGCTACAGTTGGGGACAAATTCCCTTAGACCACTTCGCAATTAGGTGCATAACCCTACTATAGAGAAAATTATATCACTACAGATAAAATTACATCACAGACTTGTCTTAGACTGGAAGAATGGAGGTATAATTACTACAACAGCAGGGCATCACACACAGATGTTTAACATACTTGTACGTCTTCGGTATTGCGAGGAATAATCCATGAGGAATCAGCATAAGAATTCAGCCATGAGGAGTCAGCAACAGTGAGGAGTCAGCACTACATAGTAGTAAATGTGAAACTTCACTGACCAATGGACAATTTTGGGGTTAACAATGTAGTTACTGTGACAAGGCCTTCAGTAAAATTTGTAATGCACATCGTCATGAACAGAGTTACTGTACAAAGGCACCGACCTCTAGACTACAAATATGTGATATATGTGGTGCGAAATATGGTAGAGCGATCATCTAAAGATACACACTGGTTCTTGTAAAGGTAGTGTAACTTTGCATGATACTAGACAGCATGATATGTTTAGTCTTCCTGATGATTCGTCATGTACACTAACATTACTTCGAGGACCCCTAACATTATGTGGACCTCCATGGTGATCCAAACCAATGTGTGAAGAAGGAACTACAAGTGTTGCAGAGCATGAACCATACAGATCGCAGAAGTTGTGAACAACAATGCGACCTCCAAGTCTGCTGAGAACGACAATACGACCTCCAAGTCTGCTGATGATGATGCATATTCTACTGATGATGATGTGCCGATATCTGCAAAGGGAAAGTGTGTTGCTGAGACCTACATGCAGATGGGATGAATGAAACATCGATTCGAACCTAGTACTCCAGTCCAGAAGCACCTTGCCACCTTTCCAACTCGGATGAAGAACATAGATGCAGCTATGTATCGAGAACCTTCTGCGAAGAATGATGTGAAGTCTGCCTTCTCTGAAGAACCCATTAACTTAGTTGATAGATACAGGTGTTGGTTTCATTGCAGATATGCGGATCTCTGTCTGTCATCAGAGAGATAAATTCCGCTATTGATGAACTCAGAATTGGAGACTTTATTGAATGATATATATGTATGCATAATTTGGTAATGCATATAAATAAAAATTAACATGAAATATATATTTTAATAATTCACACCATCTAAGAAATGTACCTACTGTCATGTATTAGCAGGTGTCTTTCTGCAAGTACTTCCCATTGAACAAAACTTGTTGTTATGTATGTATATAGGTTATCACAGCAGGTAAACACAGCCGACTGCCTTGTATGCTGGACTGAACATGCAATGACAACTTTAGTGTCACATGTATGATATAATTTACTAAAAGTATTTCCACACATATATACTGCAATACTTGCATCGACTCTTCAGAGACCCTTGCCGATGCTGTTACAGAGTCTTCGACCATTGATTCCATCTTCGTTTTGTAGTAGAGTGCACAATTAAAGTGATACCATAAGCTTATAGTGACTCTTCAGAGATGTTGTTACAGATTGTATGTCTTCAACCATTGATTCAATTTGTAGTAGTGTGCACATATAGTAGTGTATACACATCGTCGTAGTAGATGCAATGGACCACATTCCACCACCATGCTTGCTCACAAACCAACATCTGTTTATGCTCGCTTGTTCAGACTGTATGTAGTGCTGGGCTGAACAATTTTCATGTCGGCGTGCATTACCCATGTTACTAACATAATTTTTTCCACACACAATGATACCTTAAAGCTTGCAGCGACTCTTCAGCTGCATGGAACTGGCATGGTTAGCAAAAGTCTTGCTGCACTCGCTTCCCAATCAATGACAAACCTTGTCTTTGTACGTCTTGTTACAGCTTATCACTTCAGGTAAATACTGCAGCGCAGTTATCACAGTGGAACATTGTGTATAATGTCGAGCTGAACATGCAATGACAACTTTCAATTCGATGTACACTCCGACTTGTACTAAAAGTATTTCCACAATAGTAACATCTTGTAACACTGTTGGCGATGCAGCTGGTAAGTCTTCAACCATTGTATCAGAGTACGTGATCATGGTAGTTGAATGTGGTTATAATGATCTGCTTACCACTCATCGACGAAATAACTTTCGTTTTTAGATGATGTTGGCTCAATTACTGTTCATACTATATGCTAGTTTGTGTAACCTTGTGGTGCAAACATCAGCATGGTTGGTGAACTTATCTGGTCGATCGCTGTGCAAAGTTCGCCTCTTTTACATGTGTTCATCTTTCCATGTTGGAGGTATCTTGGTTTTCTGCTCGCTCCTGTTGTGTATTACACCATCTCCTGGTGTGTGTCTGTAACTGTAGCACTACCTTAACAACAATCTAGCCAGGCAAGAATCTCTTTGTCCTGTTGTAGTTAAGTGTTTGTAGATAGATTTTTTGACCTGTGAGAAGGTAATTTTTAGGCAGGCTATTACTATGGGCAACGTTGTGCATTACAACATTTGCTAAAGGTATTTTCACACTGCTAACAATAATACCGTAATGCTTATCAGGGCTCCTTGCTGTTAACGATATCGACAGTTTTTACAGAGAGCAGTCTTCAACCGATAATTTTCGTCTGTAGGAGAATGTAACAGTGTTCTTCTCGCCATGCTCGACGACGAAGTGCTTTTATCTCTACATGATGATGGTTCATGTCTCAGATGTCACAGTGTGATTGATATCCATGGCTAACAGGCTGCGAGTATTTGTGATGACGAGTATGGTCATGTACAAAACTAATAATATAATACAAACACATACACACAGCCATTTTTTGTTTATAACTATTTCCTTTCATGCGCTCTAGTAGTCGACTGTAGATCGAGTGCAACTGTGTAAGCAGTTGTCTGTAGGGACCTGAGTTCGAGACTTGCCACAGGTTATTTCTATGTGTAAACACACACAGCATCACAGTTATCATAGCGGAATGGCTGAACATGTATTGCTGGCTGCATGGTTGCTGGATGGAAACTGTCTAGGTAAGCACATAGAATGTTCGAGTACAGGAAGGGTCGACAGAGTATGACTGATTGTAATTGCAAAGGCTTGGTACATGATGCAAGTACATGCAATGAAGGTTCGAGTGCAGGCAGGGTCATGAAGATAGCATATGGCAGCCTGTAATTGCAAATGGCTTGGTCGGTACACACGCATAGGCAGGGTAATGACTGCCTGTAATTGTAAAGGCTCAGCACATGAGTGCAGGTTGGAGACAGAGTATGACTAAAAATGGTATGTTAGTTTGTGATGTCTCGATTACTGGCTGTGAAGTTGGGCTCTCAACTTCTGTACACTCGTACACGATCAACTGAGTTCGAACTCATTCTGCCGTGTGCATGCAAAGTACACACAATTATTTCGCATACACCATATTGGTAGGTCTTGTAGACGATGCCACTTTGTAATGTTTGGCAGTGTGACTTTACTTCCCGACGAATGGTTGTCTTTTCACTGCTGGAGAATATGTAATGTTATGTCAGTGCGTATTACCACTCTCTATGGGAATTGAACCTGCGATATGTTATTTTTCAAGTATGGTACACAGTCTTTACACCCACCAGGGTAAATGCATTAGTTCCAGTAACATTTCAATAGCATATGTAACAAGCATGCATTACCATGCTCTACGAGATTTTTATCTATGATATCTTATTTTCAATGGCATATGCAACAAGTACATATGTTTTGTCAAGGGGTGGTGTTGATGTAGTACTTGCAGGCATCGAGTTATTTTTTCGGTCGGTAATGTATACCATGCATTCATAGGTAGGACAGTCAGTGTGTTCTGTGCTTCCAGGCAGTTCACATCGACGAGATGCGCTCGTTGCCTACAGGTTTTCACTGCTACACCAGATAAGGCAAATCTCTGTTCTGCATCTTATAAAAGCAGAGTGCATACTTAGTTGATATATATGCATGTGTGTATTGCGATATTTCCTTACTTGTATTGGGTAATGCGTTTTGTAATGAACTTCTAGCATCATAAATGTAATATCTCTCTAGCACGACTAATTTATGTTATTTTTTGAATGATCTTACGGTTCTGGCATTAGGCACCCTCTCGTAAAGACACATGCACTCGACTGGCCTATCACCTTGGCATCAATCTCTTTCTCTCTGTGTGTCTCTCTGTCGACTAGTATCATTCTTCCACTTGCGTGCTCTCGGTCGACTACAGCCTTATGAGCTACTCGTGCGGCAACGGGGTCGGACACATTTATTGCTGTTGGCCGGTTTCACTCGGTTCATACAGACGACGTTCTGCCCCATGACGGTCATGTCAATTATGGCTGTCCTTCGCACTGAAGGTGCAGTACATGACGAACCATAGGTGTGTGGGCCGTGCATGGTCTTGGGCTCCAGTAGGGGGAGGCATGATGTAAGTACAAGCAATGAAGGTCGGACAGAATATGTCTACCTATAATTACAAGCTTGGTACATGAGTATGACTTCTTGTAAGTATGGATACTCGAGTCTTGGTACACATGTACTAAGAGACAGTTTCTAAGTACATGAACCGAATGTTCAGTACATGGGTGCTGGTTGGAGATGTATTACGACTGTATGTAAGTTCAGGTTTGGTATGCGAGCCCAGAGAATGACTGTGTGTAATTACTGCCATTGAAGGCTCGGTACACTGGTGCAGGTTGGATGTGTGTTCCATTGCTAGTGATGGTAGCATGTGATAATTATGTTTTGTAAGGAGGTAATTCTGACCAGATCAGCCTAGACTTGTCTAGCATCATTTAACACCCTGTGATTGTGCTGGCTTATAAGTACTTATAACTATTTTCCTTTTCATCGATATGTTCGCCATATTGTACACGTATACATCACAAGGGTACTTTTTCGACTAACATAACTCAATGCCTGCACATTGGTTGGTAAATGCTGTGGTCCTTTCTCTCTTGGTAATGGTTTTGTTTCAGTCTGTTCGTAAGCACCGAATGCCAGTGGCAAGTTTGTGACTCAGCTGGTCTGGAGATCTGACACTTTTCTCTCTCTCTCAGCTAGTTTTCTGCCCCATACCTTCGACTACTTGGTCTGGCTTATGGATTACACAATGATGATCGGCCACTTTTAGTGTCATGGGTAATGGGTGATGATTTCTGTTTTTTGTAATGTGGTCATTCTGTTATGCTGAGTTGGTCTTATCTACCAACCTTGCACTTGTGATGACTGGTAAGTGCAATTAACTTTTTTCTTTTACATTGTGTTTTCCATTTGGCAACGATGTGTAGCTGGTATCGCTTCCTGCTTGACGAATGCTTCATCAGCTTAGGCAAAGTTCGCATGTAGGCCTTTACGATTCTCCAACATTGTAGGCGAGTCTCATAATGACAGGTCTGTAGGCCAATGCAGGTATTTTATCCATAAGATGTCTCTCGGGTGCATAGGCCCATAAGCTATTTCATCCCCTAACATATATTATGTAATGGTGGTCAAGGCATCGGACTGGTAACTTAAGGGAAGCTGGAACGATTCCTGGCACCTCGTCCTGCATTTTTTTGGCAAATGCATAGGCCCATACGATCTTCTCCAAACATGCAATGTCTGTCGAGAGGCTTAGGCGAGTCCTCAGGTCACCTCTTTTCATTGCCTAGCACAATGTCTATATTATGGTTTTGTTTGTTCTACCTCAAAAGGTTTGGAAATTACAGCCAATTATGATTATAAATAGACATATGACATACAAGACCTAGCGACCCTTCTCAATGTTGTGGGTATTGTTTATGTTATTAATGTTTCATCGATATCTTAAATGGTTCGGAAAGTACAGCCAACTATGCTTATAATTAGACAAAGGTTGTACCTGACCCTGCGACCATTCTCGTCGTCATGGGTGTTTTATATGTTATGAATTTGACAACTATATCTAAAACCATTCGGAAATTATGGCCAACTATGCTTGCAAGTAGACATAGTGTCTACTTGGCTCCTTCTACCCTTCTCATCGCAGTGGTTGATGCCTTTATTATGATAATGGTAGTTGGATCTCAAACAGTTCGGAAATTACAGCCAACAAATATTATAAGTAGACACATAGTATCATTGACCCTGCGGCCCTTCTATGCGCCACAGGTGATGCCTATGTTATGAATTTGACAACTATATCTTAAATGGTCCGGAAATTTCTGCCAGCTAACTATGCTTATAAGTAGACACGGAGTCTATTTAGCCCTTATACCCTTCTTGTCATCGTGGGTGATGCCTACACTATACAATCAGTATAGTAGTATTTCAAATGGTTAGAAAATCACTTTTAACTATGCTTATATGTAGACTTATGGTATACATTATCATGCAACTCTTCTGGCCGCCGGGGGTGATACCTATATTATGAATTTGATTGTCGAATCTAAATGGTTAGGAAATTATGGCAAACTATGCTTATATGTAAGCACAGGTCATACTTGACCTCAGGCTGGCAGGGTGCCTTAGAATGGGATCTACCCTTTCACACAGAATTCATGAGCAGGAAGTACACACTTTCGGTAGGACAGAAAACTCATTTGGGAACACCCAGATAACACTGACCAGAATGACAGAGCATGAGGTGCTCATCCAAATGGATACCTCGTGCGAGAGGGAAAATTGTGCAAATGCAAATTTTTTTCCCTTGTAATGTCATCCAAGATGGCGGACGGGTGTCCTCTGATCCTCAGACCCAAGCTCCTGGTTTTGGAGGGGGCTTCGGTGTGCTGACACAGATAAGGTCTTCGAAGTGTGGACATAGACATCATATTGCTGGTTAGTAGTTTTTGCTGGAGGGGTCTTCGGGGTGTGGACACAGCTGCCATATTGCTGGTCAGTGATATTAGTAGTTGGTCAGATGGGGCTTCGGATGCAGCTGCCATTTTGCTGGTCAGTTGTAGTATTTGTTCAGATGGGGCTTCAGGCTGTGGATGCAGCAGCTATTTTACTGGTCAGTGGTAGTAATTGGTCAGATGGTATTGTGGATGCAGCCGCCATTTTGTTGGCAAGTGGTTGGATGGCTTTGGCATGGTCACCATTTTGTTTGTCTGTGATTTTACTGTAAGGGCCACCAGTTTGCTAGTCAGCATTGGCCATCATATCGTTAGGCAGTAAACATTTAACCACAGTTAGCACCGCACGCACGGCAGTTTAGCTAGACAGTGCATAAAATGCTATCATTGGATACAGTTTTGCTAGGTAGTGCATTGTCTGTCATTTTGATAAGCTATGCACTGGCAGCCATTATTCTAGACAGTTGTTTGGCAGCTGTTTTGCTAGGCAATGCCACAATTTTGCTAGTCAGTGTTGGTCACCATTTTGCTAGGCAGCATATATAGCACTCCAATTAGCACCACAGACACCACTGTTTAGCTAGACAATGCATTTAATACTATAATTGGATGTCATTTTGCTAGGGTAGTGCATTGGAAGTCATTTTGCTAAGCAGTTAGTTGGTCGCCATTTTGCTATTCAGTGCAGTAACCGCCATTTTACTGGGCAGTGCCACTTCCAAGATAATAGACCGGATTGACAGTGCAGGAAGTTCTGATCCAGCCACATCCTCCTCCTCCTCATTGCGTCACATGCAACATTGTGGAGTCATCGGTGGAATGCAAGAGAATGAGTGAAAAACAAGAAATTTTGAGGAATAAAAGGGAAATTCTGGTGGGAAAAGGGACAACTTTGGAGGGAAAAGGGAATTTCTGCGAATTTAACTATTTTCTGAGAAAATTTGTGCTTAAATGACATCATCCAAGATGGTTGCCGTAGTCCACAGGGTGGACAGCCCTTAGTCCCTGTCCCAGAACCCTCTTTTTACAACTACTTTAATGTATAACATTATTTAGATGGTACCTACTGCAACCCATCAGATGGCTGTCTATACTTTAACAGTCTACAGGTTGCTACAACCATATTATTGTTCTCAGAGCGGTATGAACATGTGAGCAGCATTATATAGTGTTTTTAATCACAGGTGCAAAGACCGAAGCAATTGATTCAATGTTGAACAAATGTATCAAGACAACTTTCCGCGAGTAACTCACGCGCCTCAAGTAAAAAAAAAAAAAAAAAACCTAGATGGTGATCACCAGCCTCCAGATTTAAAATCTAGCACCGTGAACCATCAGACGTCACGCAATTGTTACATTATCTTTGTCATTATAACTATACGAGCCCTCCTTTGATTTATTTTTTCTTGCTTTCGAGTTTTCAGCGCAGCATTTCCAGTACCTTGTTTACGCTTTTATTGAAAACTGTCGAAATCAGTCCCAAATGTGTCCATATTGGGGCCGCGGTTGGCGGAGTGGCTAGAGCACTCGTCTTCAACCAAGGCGAACCGGGTTGAAATCGTGCCGGACGATGCCGCCGGTCGGCAGGTTTTCTCGGGTATCTCCTGTTTCCCCTGCCCTTGCATTCCGATGTTGTTCCGTATGCAACTCGCTTCACCCTCATCGGCTCTCAATACTCCGTTGTTAAGGGGACTATGTAGCTGTGCGTCCAAGGTCAAGAAGTGAGGGAGTGATACTGGCGACACTAACACGCACGCCGAACGCCTTATCGCTCCTAAGCTCAAGGGGTGCAGTGGTTCTGTCGTGACGCTGTACTGTGCAAATTAGATCTGTAACATAGGTGTTTTATTACACGCGATGAAAGTCCACAGATTAAACTACGTCTGTATTTTTGTACTTTTCTTTTGCCGCTTAAGGAAACCTTATAGGCAAGCTTTAAAAATGCGATATTTGTCTTTTTTCCACGATATTTTTCTCCAAGAATACATTAAACATGACAAAAGTAAAAAAAATGGGGTCCTATATAATTGTTTTTTTTTTTTTTTTTTTTTTTTTAAATATATTTTCTAGCAAGAAGTCATATTTCCAGAAATGTTATTCGCCGAAATACGTGTTTACACGCAAACTATTTCACAGAAAAAGTTTCAGTACATAGTCCCCTAATCTCTTCTATCGTCGCTCATTCACGAGGATAGTGTCCCTATTTTTTTTTCCCCCTCGCTAGAGAAGGCGGAGTTCTACGGCTGTGTATTTTCCTCGCCATCGCGCGTCGTCGGCGTGGCTTTTGTAGAGATCGCACGTAGCCACCCTTGACAAACCTCTGACTGGACAAATAATTGCTGTGCGCGATAACGCGGGAAGTTTTCTGTTCGTAGTAGTGTAAGAAGCTGGGTGGCGGGCCGAGGTCAGAGTTCGAGGTCGGGTTATCGACTATCGGTGTCTGTCTCGCATATAACCAGTGACTTGCCGAGAAGGGGGAAAATTGTGTATTAGCTTGGAACACGCGAGCAACACGACGTCAGTGTTTTACCAGCAGCCGCGAGGGAAGATGACGAACACGAGGATGCTGTGCCGCGTACACATGGTGAGTGAGTACGTTCTGATTGCCTTACGAGTCTCATCGTTAGCTGTCCGCGATAAAGGCCGTGTCTCAACTCGAAAGTGTGCTTACCCTCACTCACCACTTTCACTGTGGCGCACTCTCGTTCACTCTAGCGAATTGATACTTGTGCCCTCTGTAGGCCTTCGGCATTATTTCTCTGACAGAATAGGTAATAAATATTGAAAAATAAAATATTGATGACCTTTCACTTTCCTCGAAGTAATTTACAGTGTTAATAAAATAGTAACTTATTTTAATTTGTTTCATTTTTGCATGATTAAAAACATAATTCTTATGTGGAAATCACATTATTTAATAATAAGCACACAATTAACCTAAATGAAACATGAACATAATATCATAATTCGTTATGCTCCATATCAAACGGATTACTGTTGTTATACATTTTACAATCGCAATGATTAAGTTAAGTCGATAAAATATTTCTAACACTGCTTTAGAAACAACAAAATATATGTCTGAATATTCGAGGTTAGACTTGAAAACAACATGGCTGCCAGAGAGGGTGCGAGAGTGAGTACCGAGTGTACATCGTTGTTCACTCCCCCTCTCGCGCTCTCTTCTCGGAGTTGGGACAGCAGAGAGGACTTTCTATGACGTCAAGAGTGAGTGAGAGAGTACTCTCTCGGCGAATTGGGACACGGCCAAAATGAGCAGTTTTGAAATCAACTCGTGAACAATGTCACTGCCTCTACATACATATATTGTAACGGGCACACTATGCAACCAGAGAATGTAGTTCCATTTATTGACGTTTAATTAAAGTGCTACGTGGACATTCGTTGTTAATGAAATTATTACATCTGTTTCCGGATTTAATTCATTATAATGTAATAACGATAACCAGATTTGTAAGATATTTCATTTCCTAATTATTTCACAGTTTTCACTCGACCAACGCATGAATATAGTGATCAGTCCCAACGGCAATGTTAATTTAACACATTGTGGAAGAACACACAACGTACTTACAAGTAGATCTCAAGTTGGGATTTTAAATGTGCTCTGTTTGTCGTAAACAGCCCGTACACAGCTATTTTTGCACAGTTAAGTAATTTAAAAATTGAATAATTTTATATGCTCGCCATTTTCGAGTACTGTTTGTTAATTGGTACTGTTGGATTTCGCAGCTAGTTTTAATTTTCTCAGTTTCTACCGATAAGTTTTTTGTGAAATAGTTGTTTGCGCGAATACGCGTGTCTCGGCAAATAAATGTTCTGCAAACACAACTTTTTGTCTCAGAAAAGATTTAAAAAAAACAACAGTTATATATATGCCCATATTTTTTTTTACTTATGTCACATTAAGTGTATTCTCGGAGAAAAAAAATTCGCGAAAATGGCCAAATATCGCATTTTTAATATTGTATGCAATTCCCTTAAGCGGCAAGAGAAAAGTACAAAGATACGGGCGTAGTTTAATTTGTGGGATTTCATTGCGTGTAATAAAGTCCCACTGTTACAGATCTAATTTACACAGTACAGCGTCACGACAGAAACACTGCACGCCCTGCGCGTAGGAGTGTTGATGCACTAGGCGTGGGTGAGAAAGTTCCCGGTGGAACGGGCGCTGGCCTCACCAAACCTCCGCTCTAGGTGGCCGATACCTATAACGCTACTTTCTAGCCTAACGTTAACTCCCGCAAAAAAAAAAAAGCTAAATCGGCTCTTTTGATCCTTAGCGTCCACCGGAAACCGTCATGCTGTCCGAAAGAGGAAAAGAAAACTACACTATAGGTTGTGCACGGTAAAATAAGCACTTTTGAAAGCCCTGCTTAAGATCTATTTGTAAGCATGTTGTGTATTCTTCCGCCATATGTAAAATCAACATTGCCATGGGCCTCATCACTTTATCCATGCGTTATTGGAGAGAAACTGTAAAATTATTATAAAAATAAATATTTAACCAATTTTCTAACGTACACACTTAAATGCATTTAAAAAACTCAGAAAGAAAAATAAATAATTGTAGTATTGACAAATGTTGACCGAATACTTTTAATTCAACGTTGAGACATGGAACTACTTTCTATCCGTAGTTACCAACTTTACTGGGCGCATTATCACTACGTGTGCCTGTTAAAAAATACACGCAGATAGGGACTGTAACATTTTTCGAGGGTTGATTTCAAAAGTGCTCACTTTAACGTGAACAGCCTAACTACTCACACATACACTAACTACTAACACATACACTTACTACTCGCGTTCCGCGCTTGTCCTTCACTATTGAATTTAAGCATGACGGTACCCCAATTAACGACATTCGCGGCCCAGTTCATTCGAGTGCATATGGACTCGGTTTTGGGGGCTGCCCGGAAACCAGAAACATCCCCCACCACCTCGCCAACGGGAGCAAAGAGCACAGTCAAACCACACTGCTTCTTTCTGTGACCGTACACATTCACACACACCAATCCACACACACACGCACGCACATACGCACGCGGGCACGCACACACACAAATATATATATACACACATACTCACACAATCTGAACGGATTGCGCTGTTCAAATCCCTGTCGAAGTTCAACATTCCGAGCAAACACAACACACGCCAAGTTCGCTTGTCCTGTTTTCTGTCGCCGGCGCAATTTTCCCTTACGGCCGAGTGCGAACTTAGAACAGTTCAGTAGTTGTTAAAGGTTGTTCACGATAAAGTGAGCACTTTTGAAATCAACCTTAGAAAAAAGTCACTGCCCGTACCTGCTTATATTTTAACCGGCGCACTGAATTGCATGCGCCCAGTAAAGTTGGCAACGATGGAGGGAAAGTAGTTCCATAACTTAACATCGAATAAAAAGTGTTAGGTAACCATTTTACACCTTCACTTGACCGACGCATGAATAAAGTGATGAGGCTTATGGTAATGATACATTTACGTAAGGCGGAAGAACACACAATGTCCATACAAGTAGATACTAAACAGGGCATTCAAAAGTGCTTATTTTACCATTAACAGTCTGTACTATAAGTATTCACCCTTTAAGTGTGTCCACGGTAAAGTGAGCACTTTTTAAAGCCCTGCTTAAGATCTATTTTTGTATGCACATTGCGTATATTCCCATCGCATGTGCAATTAACACTACCGTGGGCCTCATCACAATTAAAAAATGCGTCGGCTAAGGACAAATAGTGTGCAATTATTAGAAAAGTAAGAATTCTAACATTTTGCTAATTTTTACACAAATGCAAATAAAAAACAAAAAAAAAAAAAAAAGAAATTTCCAGTGTTCGCAACTGTTTATCTAACAAATTTAATACAACGTCAAATCATGTATCTAGTTTCTCTCCGTCGCTGCCAACTTTACAGTGTCACTTTACCGTGAACAGCCTATAACTATAACTACGTGCAGGGAGTACGTGTACGAGACATACCATGCCACCTGGCGAGACATATTAGAAGTGTGTTGGCAGATGTCGGAGAACGTGGATTAGTGTATGGAATACCGATCGGGTCATACAGATAACAAGTTGGTATAGGCAGTTCACCGTTAATTGCGCACTTTCGAAGAAAACCTATGAAAAATGTCACTGCTCCTACCTGCGTATATTTTAATGGGCATAATGACTGACATAAGCCAAGTAAAATTTGCAACGATACGGACGGAAAATAGTTTTCAGTCCTAACACTGAATTAAAAGTGGTAGGTAAACATTCGTGAAAACTGGAATCATATCTTTAGCGTTCTGGTTTTTGATGTGAATACGTCTTTAAATTTGCAACCATAATGGGAGGCAATCCAGAAAATCCGATGATAAAATCAGGGGATAGAGTTTGGCATTGCAGCTCCGAATCTATCGTATACATTCAAAATTCAATTACACCACTCGATTACCAAAGGGTCAAAGAATATATTACGGTGAGGACTGTGAAGTATCAAGGGGGAAGGGGGGCAATTTTGAGTTCGTTTTGCCGCGTCTCATAACATCCACGTAGTAGGTATACTTTTCGACTAGGAGAAGATACGACGCTCGTTTAAGTTTCAATCGACAGCTCTCATCAAGATCAATCGATTGCGTGTATAAAAAAAAAATTGTGTGGCATTGTTATGGTGAAATTGTATGAGTTTAATGTAAAAAATTAAGAGAACTTAACACAATGTCGGCCTATGCTCGTCAAAAAGCCTATTAGAAATACAGAAATCATATACGGTTGGAAAGAGCATCTCAAAAGCAATCCAGTGATAACCATAAAACCCCATATGAGCGAGTGAAGCGGCGCCGGGAACGTAAAATAAACTTAAAGTTGTCCAAGCGCGTCAACGTAAACGTATTCATGCAAAACAAATAGCCGTGTCCCCAACACCGCCACACCTCAATTTTTTTTTACGCATATAAGTGTAAGAATTTGTATATTTGTTTAATATTAACTGTTTTTATTATTTTACAGTTTAATTTGGCCAACGCACGAATAAAGTGATGAGGCCCGTTGTTACCTTGCCACAACTTTAAAACAAAATCTGCAACCGTTTGTTAGTTTATCTCGTATATATCAAAACAGCGTACAGGTATAATGTGGCAAGTAACTAAATAATAATTACCACCAAAATAAAAATGTAAATAAAATAGTATTGGTATAGTACTCAGAGGTAAATAATTAAATAAAGAAGACCATGTCGTAACAAGTTGGTGATAGCTGTATAATTAAATTAATTAAAAAATACTGTATGAGACATAAATAGGATTAACAAGTTACATATTTATGAGTATTGGTGCTGGATGGTAAGAAAGTGGTTAAATATTCATTAATTTTTTTTAATAGAATTTATTATATATGTAACTGAAGACGTGGCAATAATGAAAAGAAAAAAAAATGATTGCGCACCAGCAAGTGTCGAAGATTTTGATGTTGATGTTTCGGTTAATATTCCTCAACGTATAAAGGTAATAAAAAATCACCAGTGTCTTAAACGCCGAGGTATTCTTAATATCATTTTATTATACAATATAGTTAATTTTCCCTTCCTTGTATGGGATTTTCCCCCCACTTTGGTCAGGTACATGTCCCGTATGGTTAGGGAATAGTACAGTACTTGTTATGTAAACTAACTAAATTTAAGAGGCAATTTTACCTTAAATGTAGATGTAATTCGCTACCCTTTCATGAAAGCGAATTTTACCTTAAATTTTTTTACCGTGCAATTTTAGTTTAATCAAACAGCATTACAAATTCGTTAGAGGAAGTATAAAATTATCACAAAGCACCTGTTTACTAAACAGTGTTCTAACCTCAATTCTGTTCCACACCGTTATTGATAGTCGTGTTGGCATAAAAGCAGTTCGATGTTGGGACACGTAGATTGGTTGTGCGCAGCCAGCTAGATCGGTCTACCTCATCTTTATAGTGTATGAGTGTTACAAGTTTTAAGCTTGTCATATGTATAGGCTCTTCACGGTAAAGTGAGCATTTTTTAAGGCCCTTCTCAATTTTTCATTTCGATTTGTTTCTATCTCCCCGCCACTTTTTTTTTTTTTAGATAAACATTTCCATGTATCTAATAAACATAGGGTAGGCTATACACTTCACCACCCCATAACTTAATGTCTGTAGGTCAATATAAAATATACAGGATGATTCTCAATTAGACTGACAAACTTCGGGAGGCGATTCTTCATGAGAAAGGAAAAGGAAAACATATTTGGCACTTTATACCTAAACCGAAAATTGAGGGAGGTATAGGCCCTTAAAAAAAAAAAAAAAAAACTAGATCTTAAGCCGTATTTGTGCAAAATATCGGCTCTTGCATTGACGGTCCCGATAACATACAATAATGTTTCTGAGTTGTCGTTGTATTTTACTTAGTTACCGATATTTTGCTCAAATACGGTATAAAACCTCGTTTTTTAAGGGCTTATACCTCCCTTAATATTCGGTTTAGGTATAAAATGTTAAATATGTTTTCCTTTTACTTTTTCATGAAGAATAACCCCCCAAGTTTGTCGTTCTAATTGCGAATCATTCTGTATATTAGTGATTATTGCCTTTAGTAAGGGCCTTAAGAAGAGCTCACTTTACCGCGAATAGCCTTAAGATGACTTTCCAAAGGTTTCGTTGGGAAAGTGTGGACTCGGTGTGCAGTGGCGCTCGTCGTGGGTGATGACGACATGCCTGTTGCTCGTACTGGCGGCGGTGCTAGGATGGGCGGAGGCCGCCTGCAAGGAGGCTCGACCACAGCCGCCGCCGCCGGCCGCCGCCCCCAGCGACCTGGAGGCGGAGCCCAGCCACCTCTTCAAGCGCATCTTCTACCTGCCGCCCGTTAGCAGCACCTGCCCGCCCAAACACATGCTCGATGTCAAGGGCAACTGCCGCGAGCGCACAGACGACTGACGCAGGTGAATATCGAGCCGCCCTAAACTTAAAGGCCCTTACACAATTGAAAACTTTAACGTTTGACTTTACCATTTAACTTTACTTTTGCTTTCCGGCACGTTGTTTCTTATGGAGCTTGACACAATGGAACTGTCAAAGGCAGTAGTGGCGTGTAGTGAATTTTTTTTTACAGGATAACAAACGCTTGCGAGTTCTATTCATCGCTAGTCGCTCCCGTTTGTGGAAATAAATACTAGATATGCGTGTACAGTACGGGAGTTACGAAAACTCGTGTTTCTCGAATCGGAAACGGTAAACTCAGAATGAAATGTATGTAAAGTTAAGGCGAAATCTATAAAGGGTCAAACATTTCCAATATGTATAGGAGAAGCATTGTTTAACTTGCGTCTACGGAATAAACGCCACTGGTCAAAGAACTATTGACTAGGATTTCGAAAAATTTAAATTTAAAGTCAAAGTCAAGCAGCCATTTTTCCGGGAATCCAACAGAGGTTATGTGGAAAGTGCGTTATTTTATTGTACGGCGATTTTAATCTCGGTATATTAAACAAAGCTCGTCTTAAAATAAATAAGTGGCAAACAAATATGTGTAGAGGAATGAATTGACTGACGTATTTTAATAAAGTAAACAAATGAGCACTTTGTTTTGAAATAAACTTTTGAAATAAATTTTAAGGCTATTAAAAAAAGTTATCGTAAAATGCATTCCTAGATAATATGATAACTATTTACATACAAGATGCCCATTTTTACGAAGCTCGCAGAACCGATGTTCGATTGTCTGAACTCTGACTTTACAATTGTATTGTGTATTGGTGGTTTCGTCAGAGGAAAGGAAACGTAAAGTCAGATGCTAAAGTTTTCTATCGTGTAAGAAGCGTGAAGCTGTTTTCACAATAGTGCGTTGCGTTCCGATGGCGGTAGCCTATCAGGATGAAGTATATTCCGTCGCAGCGCGTAGGCGTCGAGTGCGTTGCGCGAAATTCTTGCAGTGCGATTGTCGGCGTCAGCCTGCGACGGAAAAGAAGAAAAAATAAGTGTTTGTTTACAAGGAGAATAAAAACATATACATTTTTTTTGCAATTTAAAAACCACGATCTCGTTTACGCTGACATTTTGGTTTTTGTATTTTTATTATTGCTGCGTGGATGAGCAAAATAGAAGACAATGTTATAAAATTCGTTTATTAACATTAACATAATTATCCTTCGTCGTATTATGTCTCGTTCCTGCTAGTTTTCGTCACACGTTACGTTCATACTACCTCTTTTTATTTTCTACCACTTAATACATACAGTTTCAACTTTTTACGCGTGTCGTTTGTTGCATTCGTGAGGTCTGAAAATGTAGTTTCCACCCTTAAACTAGATAGCAGCACCATCTCAGACGGCGTCCGTCAACGACAGATCATCGCTTAATTGTGAAACAGCAAGTATAGCTCGCCGCAGCCCAACGCAATGCACCACACTGTAGTGGAACCAGCTTAAGGCTTCACCTGTCTGGCGCTCGCTTGAAATGCATTGCAGTGTTTTCAGTCCTGATTTTTTCACGAAACTATTAAACGTGCCCACCGTATGTTTACCTACGAAAAGAAATCATACCCCAGACGAGAATTAATTGGAACTTCAAAGTTACCACACATTCTGTCGATATTATTTTGGACCCATCCATTATATTTAAAAATGGCGTTTTCAGACTGCCGTATCTTAAAACAGAGAGCGCAAAGCTTTGCTTAAAAGTGTTCTTCCATTTTAATTTGGTCTAAGTCATTTTGCCTGAAGTCATTTTACCTAAAATTATTTTACTTTAAAGAAACTTTGCCTAAAGTCATTGTACCTAAATGTCGTTTTGCCTAAAATTATAGCCTCTCACTTAATCTCCCAGACAGTCGTTTTGCCTAAATTCGTTTTGACTAAAAGTCATTTCATATAAAGTCGTTTTGCCTAAAATCGTTTCGCCTAAATTTCTAGCCCCTCGATTAACTGCTCAGAAACTAATTTAGTCTAAAATAGTTTCGCCTAAAATAATTTAGCCTAAAAGTCGAACAGACAGAACTTAAGAGTGGGATGGACACCGTGGGAACCCCGTGTCCAAGGTCAAGAAGCGAAGGAGCGATACGGGCGACACTAACACGCACGTCTAGTGCCTCATCGCTCCTACGAGAAAGGTGTGCAAATTAGATAAGTAACAGTGCGGTTTTATTATATGCTATGAAAGACCACAAATTAAATTAAGCCCGTGTCTTCGTACTTTTCTCTGGCTGCTTAAGGAAACTGCATAATCACGCGTTAAAAATGCGATATCTGACCATTTTCACGATTTTTTTTAAAATCCTAGAATGCACTTATTATGACAAAATTAAAAATATAGGGGTATAGATAATTGTTTTTATTTTTTATAACAAAATGTCGTATTTGCAGAACATTTATTTACCGAGATACGTCCATTCGCGCAAACAACTATTTCACAAAAAATGAGGGGATCCATCCCCAAAAATGCGGTGGTTCATCCCTCTCTTAAAATGTAAAATGCTTTATAGCATGTGCTCACACTATTAGAATATTTTGGAACTCTTCTCGAGGCGATGCTAGTAGTGCTACTGTCTGCCATAAGAGTGCAGGACATGCTCAGTAGCCTATTATTGTCTGCAACGTTCAAGTTGGAAGCACAGTTCATTTTCGAGGAAACATGGGACGTAAGCGTCGCAATTGTTGAACTTAGTGCTAGAATTGAAAGATATATATTAATACATTTTACCATATGATGCATAGATCTGTAATCTCGTGTTATTTAATGGATGTATTAGTAAAATTTTATTTTTCTGGCCATTGTTTTGTCTTTTTCTTAAGTAATTGCGCTTTCCTCAACAGAAAAAGCTACTAACTGGCAAAGTGTTAGTATTAGTTCGGGACCTCCTTTGATGGAACCAATAATCATAAAAAATCGCTATTTAACTTCAATGGTTTTGAAAGATATTTTTAATGCTTTGCGTTGGTATTTTAAGATTGATTTGTTGCTTTACATTCCTTCCTTCTTTTGATTATAGGCTTATCTAGTAACTTATTACTAACGATGCAGTTATCAATGCAGCAATGGAAAAATTGCCAATATCAGGAATTTAAAAAAATCCAATACAGAAACTTACTTGATAAATTTTCGTTCAGAATGATTCGCCAGGCTATACTGCGATAGGTGCCGTATCAATTGAGGTAAAATTGAAGTTGTGAATAAAATACGAAATTATTATGACGTCAAATAGCAAAAATAAATCGGAACACTTTAATTTTATGAATCTTCCAAGAATATTGTTTTACAGTTTTTAGGACAATTTGTAATAATAAACACTGTCGACTGAGGGTGAGTAAGACCTACACTGTAGAATAAGATCAAACGTTAACATCAATCTGACAGTAGCTCACCAGAAAATATTTATTAATGATTACCAGAAAACGCCGATTTTTAAACACACACACAGTATAATATGTGTTTAGGATATTTAGTGAAGAATTTCGCCTCTTAGATTTGTTGCGAGTTCTTCATGAAGGAATGGAAATAGGTTATACATTATTTTGATGGGGAATTATTTTTCTATGCTCTACTACATTCCAAAAACTGAAGTACTCAACGAGAAGCTAGAGTGTTGTATATACGTATATGTATTGGCGCGCTTTTCTTCTTTGTAACCGTATTTTTACACATACTTGACGACGAAGTGTCTTTGTCGGGATTTAAGTTTAAAAGTACACATTATTAAACATAGTTATTACGATGTCCATCTCATCTTCGATTTTCCTTAAAAATCTCATTAATGAATATTTATGACCAGATGTGAAAAAATCAATGCTGGGCATGACATAAAGGACTAATGAATGATTTTTTTATATTTGTACGATTTAAACCTGTATCTATCCATGTGGGATTTATATTATCACATAATTAGCTAATATTTAATTACGATTAAAGATAAATAACTAACCATGTAAGAAAAATAAGTTGGATTTCGAAATACTGTTAAAATGTTTCCTATGCATTGACTAGCTTCGTCTCAGAAAATTCGTTTATGGATGAAAATGCATATAAGATGGCAAGGATACTTCATCCTTAATTAAGGGTGCTGCCTAGTGAGGTACAGGCCGAGTAATGGATGCTGTCTAGTAAGGTACCGCCCAAGTAATGGATGCTGCCTAGTGAGGTACCGGCCGAGTAATGGATGCTGCTAGTGATCTACCTGCCGAGTAATGGATGCTATCAGCGAGGCACCTGCCGAGTAATGGATGCTGCCTAGTGAGGTACCGGCCAAGTAATGGATGCTGCCAGTGAGGTACCTGCCGAGTAATGGATGCTATCAGTGACGTACCTGCCGAGTAAAAGATGATGCCTATGAGGTACTGGCCGAGTAACGGACGCGGTTTTACAAGGTAAATGATTTTAAGGGTTTCTCGGCCAACTTTCACAATATCGCTTTGAAACAAAAAAAAAAAAAAAACAATTTATGACAACTAAAGAAAAGATTCATGCTTCAAGAGAGCAAGTAGGAGTGAATTAACAAGTTTTGGTGAGTTTTTCGTTTCTGTCGAGTCCATACTTATTAATTAATTTACCCTAGGTTTTCAGGGTATTTAACAACTTTACAAAAAAAAAAAACAATTTTGCTGAAATGTGGCCCGGACAACGATGGACAAAGTGTTTTTTGTTTGATGGCTGTACTGTGAAACACAACTGACACACGCCTGCAAACAGTCGACACGCCAAACCCTATCCTTTCGCTCGGCCAGCCAATTACGAGACAGTGCCTCTGTGAGGAAATGGGCAAGAGGTTTATTTATTAATTTTTAGCGTTCCAGGCACAGCGATACGGGCCATAATAACACGCGAGCCCAGCGCCCCATCGCTCCTATGCAAACTAGATATATAACAGTGTGCTTTCATTACACGTTATGAAAGCCCACAGACTAAACTACGAGTGTGCTGTTTTAATTTATTTCTTACTCTAAAGGAAACTCCTTAGGCATGCTCATAATGTGCGGATTTTTTTTTTTTTGGCCGTTTTACGATTTTATTTATTTTACACTTCATATGATAAACACGAAAGTGTACGGGCTTAAATAAATGCTTTTATATCTTCTCTGGTGAAAGTTGTATTCCCAGGGCATATATTTGCTGAGATAAACGTACACGTGCAAACAAAGAATCTACAAAAAATATGCCTGGACTACTAACTCTTAAGAAGGCGTGTGGTATATATTCACGCTATTGAATTTAATCGTATTTCAAAACTTCATGGAAGCAAACAGAGAAAAATTAGGAAAAGGGCATGCTTAAGCCTAACAGAATTTTATTTACTAACTACGAGAGCAAATATTTTACCACAGTGATGTATTACAGTTCAGCTACTTCTGGCGCTGTGCAAGTTTATATGTTATCGCGACGCAAGGTAATATGCGAAATAAATGCACCAATATTACAAAATATTTGCTAAAAATTTTGGCAGAACCGTTATATAGAATTACCTTTCTTAGTTTACCAAGCCTGCAGCAACAGAGTTTCAATATAGAATCAATGCTGAAGAAATCCCTTCTCATAGCGTTGAATTAAAAAATAACAGTTTCCAAAAAAAATAAATATTCAACGCAAAATTTCTTACGTGGTACTGCATATTTTTTAATGTAATTTTATTTTTAAATTTTTAGAAAAATGCTAAACATAAAAATTGGGAATATTTCTTAACGTGCCAGTATTCCAAAACAAATATCACGTTAAATATTTGTTGTTTGGAACTGCTGTTATCTTTACAATAAACGCAATAAGAAGGAATTTCTTTAATATTGATCGCACATGTAATATCTGTGGCTGCAGCTTGCTCGGAAGGCGGCGTTTCTCATGCAATTTCTTATGCTAAGTTTATGTTAAGAGTGCTGATGAGTTAGTCTGCTTGACTCCCACCAAAGCGAACCGGGTTCAATACCCGGCCGGGTTACACCTGGATCTTCGCAAGTGGGAATCGTGCTGGACGATGCCACTGGTCGGCGGCTTTTCTCGGCATCTCTCCTTTTTCCCGCCCTTGCATTCCGGCTCTGCCTCGCTTCAATCTCGTCGGCTCTCAAGACCTCGATTGTAAGAGCCGTTCAAATCTCTTCACTCACATTATGTTAACGGGATTCCCTAGCAAAAATTTTTTCAAGTCGCCAAGTTTACTTCTCGCTATAAGGCTATAAAGGCTACCTATGCATTCCCAGGAAGCTTAATATCTCGGAAACTTTATCCGTTACAGTACGATATTAATACACGTGATGTAAGTAAATGAATAAAACTACAGATGGCACTGTGTACCTACTCACTGCTTTCCGTTTAGGAAACTCCTAATGAATGTACTAAAAACTGCAGGTTTCAACCGTTTTCACTATTATTAATATTATTATCATTATTATAACTTATAACGCAAATATTAGCGTTAGAAACGGCATGTGCATGGATCAACTTGACCGTGGTCACACGAGCGGTCTAAACGTTTTTCTTGTAAGTTTGTTCGGGAACCATGTTTGCGAACACAGTTAGTTTTAGTGGTTACTCCTCTATAAATGATTGCAAACAAAAGGAAATCCTAACGTCAAAACTCAATCCTGTAATAATTTACAGTCGCTTTTAACACTTTTTAAAGTCGAGTATTTGTCATTTTGAATGCAACAGTATATTGAATATTGCTTATTGAACTGGCCAATTTACAGCTATTTTAATAACACTGTCTGTTTAATCCATAGCAGCCAATACGAGCGCAACACAGAAGAAAAGTCATTCTGATGTAGGTACTTCCATAACGAGTTTATTTTGAACAAAGAAGTGACAGCGATAGGAACAAGTTAACAAGCAGTATAACCATATACAGATGTGAAGTATTCTTTCGTACCGTGTGATCGCAGTCTTAGTCGCCACAGCAATTGGGTTCTTTTTTATGTTTTCTACGCAGCGAAGTAAAAGACAATACGATAGTAACTTATTTGCGTTTCTAAAAAATCGTATATGATCGCTTGAACAGTGCAAGTGTACCAGTCTTTTAAGTTCATGATTCCAAAGTACTTTTTCCACTGACCTTGAACCTGCAATAAATGCCAATGCTCTCGTGATAACCAAGAATATAGGTCATATGTAGTATTAATTATACGATCATTCATTGATTACGTGAATGATTGCGTCATTTGTTTGAAACTGTCATCATGTGGTGGAGAAACAAAAGTAAATGTTTGGCATAAACTTTGTAAAATGCGTATCAAATCCTTCAAATAGAGAAGAAGTATTACGCGTAATAGGAAAAAAAAAATGCAACAGTCATTTTATCGAGAACGAGTGACATATAGCCTAATATGCCTAGCTAGATTAAAATAAATAATCCTTCGTTTGGCGTTGAAAATTAACCTACCACCGGCGCAAAACTTAACAGAACTTGAACGAAACACTGTATGCCCACGATCAGGGCCAAATTGAACTACTGGTACACCTCTGGGTCCAAGGAAATATTTTGCCTCCCTTTTTTTTCTGCTATGAGCACAAAATCTCTTATATATCAAACGAACATATCACATAACATATATTTATTCACAGTTTGTCAAACAATTGAACACTTTTAATTAACAGGTAAGTTGTTTACGTCTTGCTTTTTCATTTGCAAATTTGTTTTTAACATCGTCATAGTCAAGTTTCACAGTTAAATCATTTTCAGTTGCACGCACAAAGAGTTGTATCAAGCGTTGTTGAATTTATGATGAATGCAAATAATTTTAAAGTCTTGCAAGTGCTGAAAAAGATCTTTCGACTGAACAGTTTTAGTAGGAGTACACAAATAAATCTTCGAAGCAATCTGAACCTTTTGATATAAGTCGTAAAGATTTTTAAAAATCAGAAATTTGTCTAAGTTTTGTAAAGAACTGCTACTTGTCCCCTCCTCTAAGAGGAGATGTATGCACTCTGCTCCGAATGTTTCTTATATGTCAGAAGGACACAGCTGTTGCAATACGTCAGCTGATTTGTAAATCTGATCAGGATCAGTGTCTGTGAGATGAGATAAAAATGAGAATCTTTCGGAAAATTTTTCTAAACAAATATTCGAGAAGAGTAGTAAATTCCGTTGTCAATTTGCATGTGTTGACATCAATATTTTTGTTAAAAAAATTGCATTAAAAACATTTATAATTTCCCATTAAATATATTTTTCCCATTATTTTACAACAGCTGATCTGGTGTACAATATATTATATTGCAAATAATCACATTTTTGGCCGCCCCATAAATTTGCCACCTTGGTCCTGGGCCTATAAGGCCTATGCCTAAATACGGCCCTGCCCACGATTATTAAATAGACTGCTGCAGAACAGAACAGCCCCACAGAATTTGATCGATATATTAAGATAAAATTGAGATAGTGTATAAACTAAAATTACTTTTATTAAAAAAATAAGTGAGGGGCTTCTAAAGCAATGAGAACGCAATACGGCAACAGAAGGCAAAGAGTCATCTCCCATATGTTCAGGAATGATGTCACTAAGTCACGAAGTAACCAAAACATTGTTCGAACATGATAATGGGACTGGTCAGCTTGTCGCGTGACAAACGTAAAGCGCATCAGTGCCCTTGTTTGCCGAGATAACGAACAGTACACAAACAAGAGACGGGCAGTTGTCCTCCTCTCCACCTTCTTATCATTTTTCCTCAAATCTTCATACTCTTAACTAATTTCCTTCGCCACTGTTCATTATAAGAATTTAAACGTAAAAGGGAAACCTTAAAATCTTATGGTAGAGTTCAAACTGCGATTAGTTGCGCAGACAACGGGGCGTAATCTGCTGAGCCCCCCCCCCCCAAATTTAAAGCTTTCAGTCCGAAATTAGTTTGTGGTTTTAAGTGTTGCAATAAGTAATATTTTGGTTTGTTCTGTACTTGTCCTTATTCAACACTTGCTTCATTCACGCAACCAATTTAAGATTAGTGCAATGTTCTATGAGAAACTGGGCAAACCGCTGGCAAACCGGAGTTGTCCACAAATTATACCACCCACAGGAAAAAAGCTTACTCTATTGTACAGTGAGCCAAGCTGTGAATCCTTCCGCTACAAAAGTCCACTTTAATGGACACACGGAGCTGAGAAGTAAGGCAGTATTGTTAGTTTTCGCTGGGCGAGGGAGCTGTGTCAGTATCTTCGAAATGTCATTGCCCCACATCTTATGGAAGCGAGTTCTTTCAGTCTGTTTTATGTCCTTTGTTATGACACTTTGTGAGGAAAATTTGTAGATATACATGTGTTCATTGCAAGTGGAATTCTAGGTTCAAATGAAAAAAATTGAATATAAAATAGGGATTATAAAAAAATCCCATAGGGGTCGCGGTGACTGAGCGGTTAGACTGCTCACCTCCCACCAAGATGAACCGAGTTCAAACCCAAGCCGGGCCACTCCAGGATTTTCGCAGGTGATAATCGCGCCGGACTATGCCTCTGGTCGGCGGGCTTTCTCGGGGATCTCCCGTTTCCCCTGCCCTTGCATTCCGGTGCTGCTCCATTCTCACCTCATTTCACCATCATCGGCTCTCAAAACCCCGATGTTAAGAGCCACTCAAATGTCTCAACTCAACAAATAGTGGGTGTCCAAACCGAAATGCCCTCTTTTCAATCTGTTCGGAATGCCATAAGATTTACAGATACAGGTCCGCGCCAACATGTCCGGAGTGATGGTACCAATGGTGTCCACAACCCGAGCACGGAGGTCCTGAAGGCCCCATACTGCAGTGGCGTACACCCTGTCCTTCACGTAGCCCCACGTAAAAAAAATTCCAGGGGCGTAATGTCGGGAGAACGTGGAGGCCACTTAATGGGTCCATCTCGTCCTAGTCCTACCCAACGGCCAGGGAATGTGGAATCTAGAGCGCTACGCACATCCAGCGACTAGTGGGGTGGGGCATACAGCTCCTACATGTCCAGGTACGTCGTTCCTGTGACCGTCTTCTTTGCAAAAAGAACGTTCCTATGATCATGTTGCACATCAGGCCACACCAAACGTTCACTTTTGGGCTGTCTCGCACGTATTACACGATGGCATGTGGATGCTTCGACCCCCAAATGCGTACGTTATGCTTGACAGTTCCCGAGATATGGAATGTCGCCTCGTCGGAGAACATGAGGTGTGACAGGAAGGCAGGGTTCTGGTCTCATCGGTCAAGCATATCACACGCAAATTCGTATCGTTGTGGCTTGTCCTCTGGCTTTAGAGCCTGCATAATCTGCACCTTGTATGCATACGGGTGAAGCCTCTTTCTGAGGAAATTCGCGGCTTTTGAAGTTCTCCTGAAGCCCGACGAATTGACTTCCGTGGACTTCGTAGGAACGCTTGGCCAACATTTTATACCTGTTCATCGGAGACCCGCCGGCCTCCTCCATGTCTTTTCACTAAACTTCCAGTCTTCAGAAACTGTGTATGCCATGCTTTTATCCTCTAGGCCTCGGGTGCCGCCTTGTTGTAAACACGTCGAAATTACCGCTGCACCATAACTATGGACTTAAACTCTGCGTACCACAACACAGCTTGTGCCTTCTCCTGAACAATGTGCCACGCTATGGCTGTGAGACAATTCAGGCAGTAATTTTGCGCCTTCCTGAAACCAACGGGCATGCCAGACGTGCAATAAACATACGTTTTCTATTTTAAAACGGGCACACAAATTAAGGCATTTCGGTGTAGACACCTGTATTTCCATCACCAAAGCCAAAATGGAAGTTTATGCATCAAAATTATTTGTCTTGTAAATATCTACTAACAACAATAATATTATGGTATTATAAAATTGTTTCAAAATTTAATAACTTTTATATTAACATATTACCCCTAATGTACTCGTTCACACCTGGTATGTTGCAGAATAGGCGAAATCATGGCCAGTACTTAACAAGTTCACATGGTAGCACCACAATACGGACACCGATTTTCCCTGGGCAATGCTATTGGCTGCTGTTGGCACCCCACATTTTTGTTATTTCTTTATTCTTTTGCCGTGGATCTTCTGAAACCCTTGCCACATGTTCCATAGAATTAGTTGTATCAAATCCTTCAGTAGTTTTCACACAATTTTTTTTCTTTCTTATTACCTGAAATGAAAAATTAACACGTACGTTAAGAGGCTAAGAACGTATTCACCGCACGTAGTGAGTCACAGTTTATCAAAGCTTACGAGCGATTATAGCGTGGATTTACCTACTCACGATTCAGTTGAGCTGCTAGCGGTTGGTGAATCATTTTCCAGATAAATGCATTTGACATCAGTTCGTAGGTTGGTGGAATATTCTACAAATCAGTTAGATCATTATTGAATGATTAAAATTCGTTCGGTGAAATAGGAATACGGTGATTCTAGGATTCGCAGAAAAAAAGGGTAATTTTGGGCAAGATTTATTTTATTCAACTTACAAGTGTTGCAGCTATTTTTGCAGCTTCTTGCACTACGAGTTTTGAAATGTTTCTACATCTGTTCTACAATAAAATCCGGCAAAGAAACTTCTCTTAACTTCTGTACTAAATAATTAGCATTTAACATAGTTTTGTATGAAATATTTTAACAATCAAATTTTAATTTTTTTGGGTGGTTAGATTTGTAAAACTTTAATGAGCGAATTGCTTTAAAGTCAGTATTTTTCATTTCCGTATTGTGGCGACCAAGTCATTGCTAAACACCTTATTACGATGCAATTTTTAAACTGGTTTTCTTTACAGTTTCGTACTTTCAGTTGGATTTTGCAATATATTTTATTTCATACAACCAGATTAATCTGGCTTGGTGTAAATTCTACTGAAAATGTGCCTATTAATGGATCCAAAACGAAAACATGCTAACATTTTATTAAAAATAGATCATGATTGTAAGTAATGGCATCAGTCCACTCCGAGCTAAAAATCCAAGATGGTGGCAACGCAATTGCACTTTCATCTTGCACATGCACCTTACACATGAACATGCACTTTCACGTTTACATGCACATGCACTTTCATATGCACATGCACATGCCAATTGACATGCACTTCTCCCTGGTTCCCTCTGTTTGAAGGTTTTAGGAATTGTTTTGACGGGTGTCGTCAGTTTGAGATTCGCCAGAGTGGGGATCTCTGACGACCAGTGGGCGAGGTGGTTCGATTCCTGTACAGAGTAATCAGTATTCGTACACTTGCACAATCACGTAGTAATTATACATGTTGATTCTTCGGCTGCCAGAGAGAGAGAGAGAGAGAGAGAGAGAGAGAGAGAGAGAGAGAGAGAGAGAGAGAGAGAGAGAGAGAGATGAGGTGTCGCTTAGACTGCTAGTTCACATCTGATGAGTTTGGAGGGATAGAGTGGGGTGGGAGTAGGGCGATGTAAGTACGTAATTAAAGTAATTACACATGTTGACTCTTCTGCTGTTGGATAGAGACTGAGATGTTGTCCCTTTGACTGTCGGATCACAACTAATGATGTAGGAAGAGGTGGGGAGAATGGGAATTTCATAAGTGGGAAGTGCACATACACTTACCCCTCCTCCTGTCACCCTCCTGCCTATATGGAGAATTCAGGACCTGCTTTGGTGGTTGTTGTTGGCTGGACTGACTCCAGGATGGGCTTGCAGCGACAAATGGCCGAGATGGTTCTGGGTTTGATTCTTGTACAAGCAATTCTGTATTGAGTAAGTACACATGTTCACCCTTCGACTGCTGAACAGCAAGTAAGAAGGTTAAAAGGTTAGTGTGTGAGGTAAGGAGGTATAGGATGGCTAAGGAGGAGAGGGGGTTGGGTTAAGGTTTCGGACTGTGGTTCGCGATCCAACTAAAGTAAAGAAAATCCCACAACGATTAAGTATGGGTAAGGAGGGTCTAAGGTTTAGGTTTCGGACCTAGGTTTGAGATCTGCCAAAGATAAAAAAAAAATCACATATAGACTAAGTATGAAGAAAGGGGATGTTAGGGTTGATGTTTAGGGTCTTTGTTCTATCCTCCCTCAGGGCAAAAGCAAAATAAACTGTTTTTATTCGTGTAACAATTAAGTAAAGATAAGGGGTATAGGTTTAAGGTTTTGAACTTTGGCTCGACTCACCCTCAAGCCAAAAAAAATTAAAAATGATTTGTATTGATGTAATGAATATATTAGAATGTGGAGGAGGAGAGTAGGATGAGATAGTCCCTGGTTCGAGTCCCCATCGAGGATAATTACATTCCAAGTATACATGTTCCCTTGTCGGTTGCCAGAGAGAGAGAGAGAGAGAGAGAGAGAGAGAGAGAGACTGAGATGTGGAGCAGTCGAATCACAACTGATGGTTTTGGAAGGGGAAGGGAGATAGGGCGAGGCTTCGACAAACATCTAAGCTGAATATGTGTAGTAAATAGTGAGTAAATAGATTTTTTAATACTGCAATTAGATATTTAATCATACATTGGTTAAATATGCCCTTGTGCAATAAATAATTAAAAATTTCGACAGTCTATGAATGTACTTGTGTAATGAATATTTAATCGCACAATGAACATTTACTGCGTACAAAACCTAATTACACACACTCTTGCTAGAACTGCCCACTCGATAATGACATGTCATTGCATATATCCTTAGATTTTACCCCAACACGATATGATGGAATCCTGTCAGGTGCACACTGCCAACACACCGAGAAAGTCGCTGCAGGTCCTATCAAGTCCGAATGCACCCATGACCAATTTCCATATTTATTCTAGGGAGAGTGTGAAGTGAATGGATGACAAGTTATCGCAAGCTTCTGCAGAATGCCGTCATTAGTTATTATCTGCATAGTTTAAACTTTTGATGGATAAATCAGATAAACAACCTTTTGAGGGACTTTATAAAAAAAATTTGTTGGAGATGTCAGGCTAGAGATGCATGATAGGCTTATATCGGGACCGTTAAGGTTTCGCTGCATCACCCAGCAAGAGTAAATATGTGTTTTCACGTAACAAGTGATTATTAAATAGCAGAAGTATTTACACATAGTAAAGTAACTATAAGAAAGTAGTATTTACGCATTGGTTCGAGAACCGTACCGAATAATTATAATTTTTTAAATTGTGTAGCAAGTAATGAATAAATATCGATAGTATTTGCATAATGAATAAGCACACACAAGTAGTATTTGTGTAATAAGCTGAAACTATGTACCCATCAATCAATGAAACACGACTGATGAGGTTAGAAGAAAATTATAGGATTGAGGAAACACTCCTTTATTCATATCCGATCAAGGATTCTTGGATTTTATTCGCATAATGAATAAATATGCATAATTAGTATTTATGTAATGAACAAGCACCAAGATTAATTACAACATATGTAAACATCCTACCCGAAACTCTCCTCACTTCCAAACTGTTCCAAGATTTAATGTTATGTATAACTTATACGCCCGCAATGTTGTAATTATCAAATGCACTACAGATCAGGCAAGCAAACAATATGCCTTTCCATTACCTAACTCACTCTGTCTACAACTCTCATGGTGCAATAATTGCTTCTCTAGCAAGTTTACCAGCGACCGCAGGTCATCGAGCAACAAAGGACTACCTGACCCCACCCACCCTTCCTATATCAGTCTGAATTCATCTCTCGGTGCGAGAACAATGCTCTCCACAGCCCTGAAAAAAATACAGGTAAGATCTTTGAATGGGGAAGTCTACACCAACACTCGTCTTCACGTTTACGAAATCACAAACTGCATAACAAATATATTAAATTAAAGTATAACAATATTAAAATCTTTTAAAAAAATGAATTTTTTTACTTGTTGCTAAATAATAACATTCAAAATATAATCAATACCCTTACATTTACTAAATCACACTTTCCCCCAGATATGCTTCGAAAACCAAATTAACATTTTTTATGTTAAAAATTAAATAATTTTATATCAACCTAATTTCCTATACATTTACCAATCAGATAAGAATTTCAAAATTTCCCACTGAGGCTAACCACAATTTAAAATGTCACTTCATCTACCAACGAGAATAAGATTTTGTATTGGATTATTTAGCATTTCGAAACCTGACAAAGTTATAAAAAAAAACAGAGATATTCCTACTTGAACCCTTACGGTGGCATTTTCATTTGTAATATCACATTCTGTGCCTCAAATATTGGCTAGGGTGAATATGCATATGCCATTTTATTAAATGCATATTAATCTTAATTTAATACCATGTAAATAACATCATATACAATGGTTAAAAAAAAAAAAAAATACTGCACGTGTATTTAGCAAACTTCCCGAGATGATAGCATTTATACCGCAGTGTAAAGACGATCTTTTCGAATGGTATAAGCTGTTCACGATAAAATGAGCACTTTCGAAAGCCTTACTTGAGATATACTTGAACGCACGTTGTGGATTCCTCCGCCTTATGTAAAATTAACATCGCCATGAGCATCATTTCTTTATTTATGCGTCGGTCAAGTGAAACTGGAATTATTAGAAAATTAAATAGGTTACAAATCTGCTCATTCTTATACTTAGGCGTATTAAAAAAACAGAGAGGAAAATAAATAATTTCAGTTTGCACAAATGATTATCTCATACTGTTTATTTGACGTTGAGATATGGAACTATTTCCCATCCATCGTTAGCAACTTTACTAGGCGCATGTCACTCAAGGCGCCCGTTAAAATGTGTTCAAGCAGGGGTGGTGACTCTTTTCTAAGGTTACATTCAAAAGTGCTCACTATATCGTGAACAGTCTTTTGACGTGGGGACGGCCAACCGACCTGCAAAGGAGAGCACTAGCAACCAACCTGTGGCGGTCCACCCGCGCAAACATTCCACAGCGCGACGTTGCAATTAAAAAGCTATAGTTGAAAAAAAAAAAACTTAAAAGTCTGCATTTTGATCAAGCATGCGCAAACAAAACTTTAGTGGCCCGCTGGGATCATCATTCTCTTTAACCGCTCGTCCAAGACACACTGCCTCATGCTATCATCTCAGAAGGCGCATGGCTGCCACTGCTCGTTACACTTTCGTTTTGTCAACAATTCGTGCCAACACAGGGACATAGCGATCTCCAACACCACTCGCCTCGCATATACTTGCGTAAAAGTAAACACCATCTTATAATTGCATTTTCCTTACACATATTTATCTGGACTATAAAAAAAAAAAAAAAAAAGGAAATTTTTTTTTCTAAGGGCTCCCACATCGAGATAACACTTCTCATAATAACATCACAGTTTGTTGTGTATTAAATGTTTACTGCGAAGTTTCTTCTGAAGAATGCATATTTACTTCTAACTTATCACACTATGACGGTGTATCTAGCATATAAAATGCTATTATCGTGTAGGAAACACAAGTAAAGACCATTTACTTTTCGCGTTAAAATATCTAAATATAGCTATAACCAATCATTACATGTAAACATACACACAAATAGAATGCATTATCTTTTTAAGCTACATAAATTTATACTTTTTGTGAAGTAAGATACAAGGTCAAAATTCTCATATATGAATATCATCCCCAGAAAAGATAAGCCCTAAATGGTTTCGTATATGATGTAAAATGAGAAAAAAATAGAAAAACTATATCCACAAATTATGTTAGATTATTTTAAAGAAAATAATATAATAATACCCAACATTTTTAAAATAATAAAAAATATTTAAGGAAACAAATACTAGTCTTTCTATATTTTTATTTGGTGTTGTTTTAATTTGATCTAACTTAACTTTTATTTTAAAATTTTAATCTATTTTTTTTTGTCTTCTATTTATTTTCCAGCCAATAAATAGAAGAAAAAAAAATTGTATGTTTTCGAATTTTAAAATATATCTTTCCATTCAAAGATAATTTTTAATGGAAATATTTCAAATAATGAAATCTAATCCATCTTGTAAAATTTATAATATTTTGCAATCTTTTATTTGTACTTTCCTAATTATATCCCCATTTTTATATTTTCTATTTCTTCTTTAATGTTTTATTTAATATTTTCGGTATATTGTGGGTCTCCTAATGCATCAATAACTTTATATACTTCTATATTTGGATACGTGTTGCCCATAAAATATTCTGTTCCATTGATTTTTATTTCCATAAAATGTTCTTCTGTTGGTTAATAAATTATTTCTAAACCATTGTATGCTATAAAAACAAAACCCATTTTTATTAATAAATTCCTGTTTTTACTAATTTATATTAACTTATTTTTAAATAAACATTTAATATAATAACCATGTTTAACCATTATTTTCGCAAAGAGCACCAACATAGGCATTTTCCCCTTATTATTTACCACAGATGCAAACAGTTTATAACAACTTTTTATATCTAAATCTTTTCAACGTATACTAAAATAATTAACTAATTATTGTTCAGTTTCTTTAATTTTTGGCTCTTTTGCTGGCACATTTTTATATTCTTCTTGTAAACTTTTGGTTTTCTCTTAATATTCTAATTTTCTTTTATAGATAATAACTTCTTCTAATTCTCGTTCTCTTTTCTTAGTAGACAGCAGATAAGGAGTATTAAGAATATATATATATATATATATATCTTATAGTATACGGAGAAAGTTTATGGGAAATATTTTTTCTTTCTCTAGATACAAACGGAATAATATTTGTAGTTTTTATTAAACCCAAATCCTCAATATTTATATCCTTGGAGATGGAAGAAAATAAAGTATTAGACTTAGAGAAATATGTTTCTGCACTTTTAAGAAAACATTTTTGGTTTATGATTATAATATTCTTATTTGCTTCGTCTTCTAAAATTTCTAAATAATTAACTGGCAATAAATTAAAACTAAATGCATAAAAAACATAATTCATTAACTTGTCTCTTTCTTTCTTATATTCTGTCAACTTATATTGTATTCCAGTTTTTTTTTAATTTTTATTTACCCAATAAGCATATTGCAGAATATTATTAAAACAACACAACAACTATTTTGTAAAGAATATGCTAATTTTATCCACATATTAGATAAAGAAACAGAATAGAATGGCACTTTTTGGAAATCATTTTTACGGTTTTTTATTAATTTTAATCAATCGTTCACTGTATCAAATTCTTGCTCTTTTTGAAAATTGTTTTAGAATAATTATAAATTGTTGTTTTATTTAGCTAATGTAGAAGCAAATGTTTTTTAAAATCGTTTATATGGACAGTTTAAAAAGTCTATATAATGGTTACCAAGTTGTTTATTAACTCCTGGGCTTGTTATTTGACAAATAAATTTATTGCATATTATATCTCTCGAATTTTTATTAATATATGTTAAGCAGTATTTTCCAAAAGAATTATTATTACTTACTATTACATTACATTATTTTTTATATTCTCCTTGCATACAAAAAATTAAATTATTTATTAATATCTCTTTTTTATTTTAAAAAAATACCTCCAAAATCTTGTGTTATATTCAAATCCAATAAATAATAATGGTCTTTTCTAATTATTTTTTTAAATTCTGGTAACTTGGTTAACAATGTTTCTAATTTTACATCTTCTAACTATATTTTATAAGGAATTTTTATTACTATATGTTAAGCAGTATTTTCCAAAAGAATTATTATTACTTACTATTACATTACATTATTTTTTATATTCTCCTTGCATACAAAAAATTAAATTATTTATTAATATCTCTTTTTTATTTAAAAAAAAATACCTCCAAAATCTTGTGTTATATTCAAATCCAATAAATAATAATGGTCTTTTCTAATTTTTTTTTTTAAATTCTGGTAACTTGGTTAACAATGTTTCTAATTTTACATCTTCTAACTATATTTTATAAGGAATAGCTATTGGGTTTTTATTAATTTTTTCTAATATTTTCTATATACATGCTAATAATTTGCTTAACATAAATAACTGTTTGTACATCAGAGTATAATAAATATGGAGTTTTTGCTTTAACACCATGTCTTGCCAAATTAAATTTAGAAAGTACAGACCTTAAAAAACGGTTCAAACTTCCTCAAGCTTCTTTTCCTTTACAGTCTAAAAATCTGTTATTTTAAAAATTATAATGCTATCGCAAAATAGCTCTATTATTGAATTAAATTCTTCGAATTTTTGTTCTCCAATTGTGTATATAATATCTCCAATATTTGTTACAAGATTATTATTATTTAAATTTTCTGTTAACCATAAACCAAATCTTTCATTAGTTGGTTTATTTTTATTACTTAACATTTCTGTAATAGAATATTTAGTTGTAGACATTTTGTTTTCAACTACTATTTATTAAAGATAAAAATCCAATCATAAAATTAAAAAAGTAGTCGAAACTATTTTAGTAAAAATTGTTAAAATTTAATAAAAACTTGGAAAATGAAATAGTAGTTGAAACTGGGTAGTTTAAAGTAAAGTAAGGTTATTTTCGTATCTATATGATAAAGAATTGGACCTTGTTCATTTCAAAATCGTGTTAAAAATCAATAAAAATGATCACAGATCAGATAAATTTTCTAATTTTAAGGACGATGTTTATGATTTGGATTGCTGTGATGGTTGGGATTATGGATTCAGTAATGGCTATGCTTCAGATTTTTCTTTATTTTAGACTTTAAAAATCTTATTGGTGTTTTGTTGAATAAAATTTATGAATTCTATTAGTTTGTATTTTTCCATCTGATTTGCTTGTTTTATCCATAAATTTTCTTTATTTTTTATAATTCTGCTTGTTTTATCCTGTGTCAAATCCTGCACGCTCATTTTTGAAAAACAGCTAAATATATTTTTTTTGCTTAACATTTTAAAAAGCTTTCAGAGCTTAAATTCAACCTTCAAATACATCGATTTGGACTTTTTTTTACATGATTTTCTCGGTTTTTTAAAAATCGAATTTCAGATTTTGAGTTTTTGACTTTTTCCTGTACGTTTAGAAGAAATAACCCTATTTAGTGTACTGTACTTTTTGTTGTAATTTTAGAAGAAATAACCCCAAAAGGTGTGCTGTGCCAGCTCTCTCTTTAAATATCTACTGTAATCTTATTTGAAAAGCATTAAATACTACAAAATTAGCAGTTTGAAATTATATGCCTTTCAAATTACTACACTGTATAATATCTACCTTGTAAGAAGTAATGGAAGCGTCTAACCGATACATTGTACAGATATAACACCACATGACAGACGGCAAATATAGGAATGTCGAGCGTCGTTACCATACAAGGTCGGGGACGTCCCTACGCAATTGACTGTTTCGTGAGCGAATGTAGGATCAGTACCATATATGTATGGTACAATAGTTTACCATTCGCACGTTCCCAGTATTCGTATACAGCTATATGGCAATGTTGTGAATATTGTATTGTATTGTATAGGGCTTATTAACGTCCCCCGGTTTTATACTGGGAAACTTATCAGGGGACGGCTTACGAACTAACTTATAACCTAACTTAAATTAACATACGTGCCATACCCGGGATGTTGCGAGTAATATTGTAGAGTGTAGACAAACACATTCGAAACAAACTCTATTGTTATAGTAATAAGTACATTTGTTTGTTGGTGTTGAAGTTAAGGTCACACGTTCGTGCTCAAGATGTTGCAGGTTCGAAGTGGTGTTAGTTTATCTTATTTACATTTTATATAAAATATAATATTAGTATGACAGTTGTGGTATAAATACATTTACTATCGAACAGCACACGCAGAAGGTAAAGATATTATCCAGCCCACACTGTCAAAAGAGCACTGCTATCTGTTGTTTCCAGAAGCATAGGTCTTCGTGTCCACTTTTGCATTTGCTGTTACTCAAGGCACAACACCAAATATTTTTATGTCCGCTCGTATACTGCCGGGCCGCTGTCTTGCCGCTCCGCTACAGACCGATCCGTGCCGAGTCGTAGTCCAGTGATTAGGAGGGGACTCACGTGCCCATGTCTCCCAGCTATAGTATACACTAGACACTATACCATGTTTCCTTAGCAGAGCAAAAAATATAGTTAACCATTTCCCATCATGCAGAAGAATATTATAGAATGTTAAACCCACAACACATGCCTATTTTCTTAATAAAATAATTGTCAAAATTCGAACTGCATATATTTACCCCGCTTGCAAACATTTTCACATACATTTTGTAAAATGAGAATCGCAAAGATCCATATACATATCATATCCATGTGAATTAGATAAATATGAATTCTAAGGAAACAAATATCATGCTAACTTTTGGTTCAAACAATCCCTACGTCTATCATCACACAGAAAACATGATATCTAACTTTCTGATGCATCAGCGATCAAACGCCTCTCATCTTACCAAAAAACACAATTTTTGTAAACCCATCAAAGAAGATTTTCATTCGTTTATCACTAATCGAAACAAAATTGATGTGAGTGGGAAGAAAATATTCCCACTTAATATAAACAAACAATCTTAAATCACAGGAAATTTTCGCGAGAGTGTCAAGATATAATAGCATCTCCTCCCCGAAATTCAAAAGTTTCCCATCCCAAACTAATGCAAGTGATTATAATTTAATATCTGTTTTGTACGCAATATACATATTTGTTAAAGTATTAACTCCTCCTGTAAGCAAACATTTTTCCCTCCTAGCAAAAAATTTTGCCTCCTCTTAACAAAATCTGCCCCTCCTAGCCTACATTATGCCTCCAACTAGCAAACATATTGCTCACTCCTAGAAAGCATTTTGTTATTATTACAAGCAAATACTGTTAAACATAGGTGAAATGTATTTACAAACGGACAAACATACACACATACTATATTTCACATAAAATATTTACGTAGAAGCAGAAATTGACCAAAAATATACCCTACTAGCAAACCATATGAGCAAACATTATCATGAAACCATTTCGAAATACATTGCCGAAACATAGCATCGAAGCATTCCTACAAAATAACACAATCTATTTTACCATCCTAGCAACTAACATTACATTTACAAAGGTTGTAATAGTTCTTTAAATTATCATCTCTGATTAAATGCTCCATCTCTCATTCCAAGAGTAGTGTTTGCTCGAGATCAAAACTAGAAACATTTACATTATCAACATACTTAGTAAATGTGAATTTAAAATTAACACTCCAAATATATACCTCTTAAACTAAAAATGTTTCAGTTTCTTTATACAAACGAATTCATATTTTAGTTATCACATAATATAACATCTATAAAATACCATACTAATTATATATGTTGTCAATGTTTATCGTTTATTGGGGAGCGAGTGCGTAGAACCATTGCTGGAAATTTTATAATATTACGAGAAAATAACGCTCTGAGTAACCTGAGAGCGACAAGACTATGCACCAGTCTATAAATTTGCACTACTATCGTAACATTAGCACATTAATTATAACGAATTTTTTATTTTATATACTGATTTCTTTTTCTACGTCTTTAAGTCAATGTTACATTTTCTAGAAACAGAGATATCACCGCTAACACCATATTATTAACTAAATATGTAGGCTAAATTTCTCCAGCCCCCAATCATAATTAATGAAATATCATCCAATTACAAATCGAAAACTATTTAAATTGACAGATAATATTTGGTGTCATATCATACTCGCTGCTTAAAAAAACTGGCTAAACATTTATTTTATGGTTAGTTACAACCAAGATATTCTTATAATGTGTTACCCCAAATACATAAACAAACTATAATATCAATCAATACCTACACTCCACTCCATTAAACTGTATCGGATATACTAAACACTTCATACCATCCAGGACAACAAAGCAATCTTAAAAGTATTCGTATGAAATATTGTGGCGAATTACTCTGACAAAACATTACATCATGCAATAGCAAACACACACCCAAATAATACCATCTCCCACACACTATACCCTCGTCAGCGATCCGACCGTAACGAAATATCATGTTAATATGTCATGTCACATATACAGCAAATCAAATGTTCCAGCAGAAAACATTATATCCATCAATACTCCCAAACCATATCACAACACACACCTCAATTACACAAACCATAGCGTCGAACATACCAAATAGACAAATCATACCAACCACCGAACAAAAAAACACTCATTTCGATCAATAACTGAGCAATAATTCATTATTAAGTTGCTGTCATTCACTGGTTAAAAAGTGATTTCCCACGGATTCCTGGTGAATTGCACAGGCCTGGTAGTAAAACCTCAGTGTATTTCACAGATTCGCCAGTAAGATTACAGCTCACTGACTGAATTCTATCGATTGAAGCCACTGATACAATTTATAGTGAAGCTGCCTCTTAAACGGCACCTTTTAAAAATAGTCAAATCCTACATATATAATTACGTTAATCTAATTTTTCTTGGTATCCCAGTGCGGATAGTGTACGAAGCTTGGATTTCAATGTACATGTTAACGAACATATTCCTTACCTACGAAAACAATAAGCTAAAATTTTCTAGAAAAAATTATTTAGACCATAATTTGTGTATAGGCCGTTCACGGTAAAGCGAGCACTTTTGTAGCCCTAGATCCTTTTCCTTTCAGCCATTTTTTATTATTTAAACACCTTGTAAAATAAATATTGGCAAGTGAGTAACACAGTGTGTAGATTTCACTGTACTCGGAAATTAACGCCTATGGCTAAAATCAAATATATTTATTGACTATTATTCCAAAGGAGAGGGCTTTCAAAAGTGCTCAATTGACCGCGAAAATGTAGTGTTAACATGCACAGTACTATGCTAATAACATTTTGGTGAGAGAAAGCTGTAGCTGAAGTTAATACTATTGTTTGATTGTAGTGAATTTTTTTATACACAGTCGAATCACATTATTATGACCACCTACTAGAAGTGCCATCTGACGCCCGTAGCCCATGACTAGAGCCACGAGTATTTCGCGGATTGAGTTGGCAGCAAACTAGGCTGGTCAGCCCTCTATACACTCGAGACATTATCGTTTGCTTATTGGTTACTGTGATTAAGTGAGGCCTCTGTGTAGGACTGTTAAACACTCACGCACACTACTGTACCGTTCCCGGCTTGTTACTGGCTCGCAGTAAATGCGGCGTGTTTAAATAACTGTCGTCCAATCACAACAGTAGGAGAAAAGAACAAGTGTTTGGAGTCTATGTCGCCTCCGTATGAATGCGCGAAATACTCCTGGCTTTGCCCATGACGTATGGCTTGTGACGTGGGCTGGTGATGCTGATATAAAATGCGACCGACAGACTGGCAACCGAGTTGCAAAAAGGGATGGTCATTGACTTCGGGCCAAGGCGGGCAGAATTTTGGAAACAACGACGTTTGTGAACTGTTCACGTGCCTCTGTGATAAAGGTGCGAGGTGAGAGGACGAATGACACCACTGGGAATAACCATCATGGAATCTGCAGAGCTCCACGCCTCAATGATGTCCGAGGTGAACGTCGACTACGACGGTGCGTGAAGGCCAACCGACAGGCTACAGTGGAACATCTCACCGTCCAAATGGACCAAGGAGCACTCAGACACTCTTCTGCGAATGGGGCTTATATGGGGTGTATACGGAGGGTGACAGCATCTATGCTAACACAGGTGGATCGACGAAAACGACAGGAATTTGCTCGACAGTATGGCGACTGGACGGCTGCTCATTGGAAACGGGTAGTCTTCTCCGACGAGTACGTTTTCAGCTGCATAGAACGGATGGATGTCAGCGTGTCCGGCCAGAAACGTCTGAGAACCGACACCGTGTATCCATTGCTGGACGAACACAAGGCGGGTTGTGGCAGTGTTATGGTCTGGGGATTGTTATCGTGGTGTTCTCTAAGTCCCATAATCCGCGTGGAAGGCCATCTTGATAGATTTGGTCGCGAATCAATCCTCGGCGATTACGTCCGCCCATAGGGGAAGGTGGGGGAAATGTCGAACCTAAGCGAGATCGGTAGTAAAGGTAAAGTAATTGTATCTATCATACATGTGATAATGTGAAAGTGAACGTTTGTTATCCTTATTTCTTTGTGTTAAAACATATTTCGTCCAAACAGGAATATAATTATACGACAATGCAAAAAGTGCAAACATGCATATGCCCATGTTTCCCCACCCTATGGGGTAATGATGTGCAAGGGTTGGGCAATGGTGCGCAGTAAAAGCTAAGTTTGGGATTGGGATGGGAAAAAAAATTCTTTAAGAAAATAATAGGTTAGTGCAAAGGCAACTCACCTATTGACTTTATATAGACACTACTACAAATAAAAGAAATATTAAACAAGTTCTAAACATTTTTAGCCACTAAAATATTGTTCCTTTTTTAGTTCATCTTGAAGATGCACAATAATCGCACACATAATCTTCAGGGGTATCCGCACCAGTGCAGTCTGCATGATTCCACGAAGAACACAACACACATCTATACCACAATTCTTTGTCTCTCCCTATTTCTCCACAGATACAACATATTTCATTAGGTTCTTTGCTAGGTGTGGGTAAAACTTTGCAATACATTTCATCCAGTTCATCATCACCGTCATTACAGAGGTAGGAAACATCTTCTTCAGATGTGTTAGATGACACTGGTGCTGTCTGCTTCTTCGGTTTTTTTTCTTCCTCTTCCTTTCTTTGCTGACAATGATTGGTCAATGCCCCTTCGCGCATTACTTGTAGGTTTTCCGTTCTTCTTTACTTTCTTTTCTTCCTTCATTTCTTTCTTCTCGTGCGCTGCATCTAATTTACGTTTCACTGGTGTGCTTGTCAGTATTTCTGAATGTTGTTTTTTATGTGACTTTTTTCCTAGTTGTCTTTGACTTTTATGATCTGCCTTCTTTGAAATAGGAGACACATGAGCCAATAATGTGTTGGTTGTAGATCCCGATGGTTCGGGATCTTGAACAGGTTGTTCATCTGGCTGTCTATCTCGCCCAACACATGTTGATGGTCCAGCTTCATTGCCTGAATCATGGGAAGGTTCAAGAGGTGGTGCAGATTTCGGAGTTTCAGGCTAAGGACTGTCAACTGTGACAGTCCTTACTTGGTTGGCAGGAGCAAAATCGTCTTCATTAAAATTATCGGGGTTTAGTGGGGATATTCCAGCAGAGGGAAAACCTGCAACTGCGTTTTCCACTGTAGCTACATTCATAAATGCCTTGTTTAAGAGCTCTGCTACGTCATATGCAGTAATTTTTTCATGACCTGATGTAGTTAGGTAAAGGTCATATTCCTTGTAAAGACACTCTTTAGAGGGCCGAAAAATGTCAGATCCAATGACTGAAGGCGATGCGATATGTGGGGTTGAAGTGACACCATATGAATGAAGTTTGTTTTGCAGAAGTCGTAGATCTCAACAGAAATAAGGCTGCTATGATTATCGAGATGGAGAAGAATCAGATCACTTTCAGTAGACTTGGCATGTTTTGTGAAATGGTTCAACCACTCAAGAAAAAGGTCCCCACTTATCCACCTGTTTTTCGAACATTTTTAGGTTGCACAATAGGTCCAAATTTTTAAAAAGTGTTGGAGTCATTCTTTTCTGGGGATATATTAGCATTTCAGGATGTAGTTCCCAGCGGCACTCACAGAAAAAAAAACAGCCATTATAGTGCGACCTCTTTCAGCAGAAATAGCAGACCCTACTCTTTTGGCTCCTTTAGGTACATACACTTTTGGGCGTTGAACACCCACAGTTGAACACAGTTGAAAGTCCCGTCTCATCAACATTAAATATTCCACTCTGTTCGAACTTGAATGTGTCCATAACTTTCTGAAGGTTAGAGTAGAATAGACCTGCTTCTGCAGCATTAAACGACGCAATTCTATTTAAGCCAGTTCCTCTTGGCTGTCTCAGTATTACCTCAGGATTTCTCTTTAAAAATCCACAAAGCCAATCCTTCCCAGCTAAACATTTCTGTTTATTAAAATTATGAGAGATTTTTTCTCGTTAGCATACCTAAGTACCAAGCGCCTGAGTTCTGTTGGTGTCACACAATAGAATAATTTGGCAAGTGACAGGATATACTCCTTCAACTCTGTCTCAACTTCTTTTGGGAACACAGCTTTACGGCCTAAACGAGGTGGAATAGGCCGTGTTTCCAAAAGGTTTTTTTTCTAAGAGTTGACTCCGGAATACTATAACATCTCCCTACTTCCCTTATTTTCCTACCCTCATTTCTAATCGATTGCAAAGCTCTCTGTAAATTTTCTGGAGTGTAGGAGTTAATGTTCGTATTTCGGGAGTACGTTCTTGTCATCTGAGAACAAAAAAAAAAAAAAAACCGAGAGCTTGGCATTAATGTCGTTTCTAATTTACTCGTATGAGGAGGAATCGTGCGCATTTCCTAACTCTCCTTCGAGCGGGAATTGTGCGCAACTACTTACTCTCTTACTGCGCACCATTAACCGATTACGGTTTTGGAACGAAACATAGCCGTCACGCGAAAAATATTATCAGTTTAACAAGTGGCATGCATGCAATCACACCAGTAAATTACACACTGTAAAAATATATTTAGTTAGAAATATTTGAACAAGAACTGTACACTCACCTTCTTATTTCCTGGCAGCAAAAATTAATATGAAACAGCACACTTTTCTTTCTCCACCTCTCACATTCACAACTACAGAAATGGCGCAACCTTACCTGCCTGGTACTAGGTGACTTATCTATTGGTAGAGCGCAGCACCAGCCGGACTCAATAATATCCACGCATTTCCGAGAAACAGAAGTGCGCACGATTCTCCTACATTTCCCTACATGATGATTGTCTTTCCTCGGGAGGATTGGATCTTCCAGCACGGTAATGCGCCTTGCCACATGGCTAGAAGTGTCCGCACGTGGCTGGAAGAGCACGATCAGTATTTCAAAGTTCTTCCCTGATCCCCAATAAGCCTCGATCTCAATCCAATTGAACATCTGTAGGACACCTCGATCGTCGTGTTCACCATCTGCCTCCTCCGCCACGCAACCTACAACAGTTGTGGGACGCACTGCAGATACAGTAGCATGGCTCCAGATACCCGTGGAGACCTATCAGCATCTGACTGAGTCCCTGTCAGCTCGTCTAGCTGCTGTCCGTGCTGGGTAGGGCGGTTATTCTGGATACTAGCAGGTGGTCATAGTAATATGATTCGACTGTATATACTATATGCTCGTTGATAGCAACGACTATCCATAAACACAGGTGCAGGAAAAAATGCCTACCTTCAATAATGAATTTGACTGGATTAAATTTAGAATTCCAGCTATGTATGTACAGTGAATGCCATAAATTTCCATCCTCTGCAACATGTTTTAAATCAAGGAGTCTCTAATTGATGTTCGTTGTTAAAAATCACTTGTTTTCTCAGTGTATTTCTTTTAAAATGCAATGCTAATTTATAGGTATCTGTATAGAGTTCATGTAAACAAACAATTTGCTAGAACCATGAATGTAATTTATTAGTCTTATCCGTCAAAAACGTTGGAAGTGAGACAATTATATTAGCTTCTATAGAACTTAAAATAACATGATACGTAGTTCTTGTTCTATGAATTATGTAAAAATTGGTCTTTTTATAAAAGGTTTGAACACATGCTTGTAAAATGGGAGAAATATAAGTGAAATTATTTATAATCAGACCTTCCTGTGTTAGTGTTACAATAAGGTGTTGTGCTGAATGAATAAAAATAGGTATAGGCTGTTCGCGATGAAGTGAGCACTTTTGAAATGAACATTAGAAAAAGTCACTTCCCTGAACGCATATATTTTAGTGAGCACACTGAGTGACATTTGCCCAGTAAAGTGCGTAACGATAGATGGGGAATAGTTCCATATCTTAACGTTGAATAAAACGAGTTAGGCAACCATTTGTGATAACTTAAACTAATTGTTTTACTTTCTGTTTTTTTTTATTGCATCGAAGTGTGAAAATGAGCTGATTTGTTTAATATTAACTTTTCTAAAAAGTTCACAGTTTTATTTGACTGGCGCATGAAGAAAGTGATGAGGCCCAGGGCAATGTTAATTTTACATAAGGCCGAAGACTACATAACGTGCAAGCAAGTAGATATTAAGCAGGGCGTTCATAAGTGCTCATTTTACCGTGAACAGCCTATAGTTTATTTTAAAGAGTAGCAAGTGGCTTTTGTATTTAAAATTTTAACAGGACCAAAACAAAAATTTCGTTATAGAGGTTCAATACAGTTAGCTACAAAATATATTTATTTAAGTAGAAAATTTCCTTTCTAAGTGTCCTTCAAAGCGGCACTGGTAAGAGAAGATCCTCCGCAATGAAGAATTATTTGCAGGCGGAGAAGCAAAGATAACACGAGCATTGTCCCTTCTGTGACGTGGCACTCGGCGTACATCAGAAAGTCTACTTATCTTAGGTACACGGAAATAAGCAGGGAATGTCGGTGGCGCTGGTAGCAAATTCTGTGGTTTCAACAAACAACAATTCCACTTCGCAATAAGGCGTGTTTGTAGGGCTCATGTCTTTCTCGCGGCGTCATCTGCCGGCCAAGCAACGTGCAGATAACGACTTCGGCTACAAAGGTCGCTGTGAAGTGCGTCATACACTCGTCATCGTTCTTTATGCAATAACGACTGTCAGCTGTTCCTAGAAACGACACTCGTTCGGTCCGCTTGGAAAATGCGAGGCTTAGAATCTCGACATAATACAAGCTTATAGGCTGTTCGCGGTAAAATGAGCACTTCTGAAAGCCCAGCTTAAGATCTACTTTTATGCACGCTGTGTATTCCTTCGCCTTTCATAAAATTAACATTGGCACGGGCCTCATCACTTTATTCATGCGTCGGTCAAGTGAAACCGTGAAATTATTAGAAAAGTAAATATTTAACTGATCTGCTCATTTATACACTTCGATGCATTAAAAAAAACCACAGGAAGCGAAATCAATGATTTCAGTTATCAGAAATGGTTACCCAACACTTTTTATTCGACGGTAAAATGCGGAACTACTTTCCCATCCATCATTACCAGCTTTACTGGGCGCATATCACTCAGGGAGCCCGTTAAAATATATGCAAGCAGGAGCAGTGACTTCTTTCTAACGTTGATTTCGAAAGTGCTCACTTCGTCGTGAACAGGCTTTACAAATCCATTGACAGGTACTTGCAACTTTGCTAGAGTCTCGCTGGAATTCTACTTCCTTGTTATTACTCCGTCTCATATAAACAAAGCTTAACTAAGTGTAGAAAATTACACGAAAGAGACACCGCATCGAATTCGTGCGCACTCAGTTTTAAATACTTAGCATAAGAACTTTTTCTTACAAAGCATCACCAACACTCCTATTTCCTCACTAGTTTTATTTACACTAATTAAAAATAATAAAATATAAGTAGAAGTACAATTAGACCAAAAATGCGTTACAGTGTAAAAAATTGAGATAAAATTCCCTTACATGTCAGGGAAGCTAATTACCTCAACATGTTAGGTAAAATTACCTCTTAAATGTAGAGTAAATTTACATAACAAGTAAAGTACTATTCCCTAATCGTACGGGAAAAGTACCTGACAAAAATAGGGGAAAACCCCATACAAGTAAGGGTAAATTAACTATATTAGAATATAATACCCCGGGGTATTACTACTATTAATTATTTTACGATTACATGTTCTGAGGATTAGCATCCGAAACCTCAACACTAAAATCCTCAGTACTTGCCGTTGGGTGGGCGCGAACCGTAGTCCTCCAGCACGATCGGCCGATGCGCTAGCCATTTTTTTTGAATAAAAATAGATTTATTATCACACACGATATACAGAGGCGTTTACCCTTAATCTATTATATACAGTACACATTCAACCCACAATATAAACAATAACAAAATACTCAATAAACTATCTACACAATTCTTACATAGGGGCACAAAAACGATATGAATATTTGGTAAACTGGTTTTACTGACAAAGTCGATGAATTCATAAAAAATTATTTAACGTGAGGGACAGCGCACGGCGTACACCCCGACACGTGACACTGACTTATAACACTACCGCATATCGACGATTACTACTGGAACATTAAATTGTACACGCGTACGGCGTACACCTAACCTCGGTAATATACACGTACTTCCTGTAGGCGTGAACGTCAGAATGAAAATAAAAAATTGCCGTACCACTGACGCAATGTGCCACGCCGCGCCATGTTCCACCTATCTTGACGAAGAAGCTGGACAAAGTCTTGAACTGTCACCGGTGTCGAACGGTCCACCAAAAAACCGATCGCATGAAGTATATACCAGGCCGCAGCTCTTCGTCGAACTGAGGGGAAGGTGAAGAAATCGCAATGAAGCATGTGCGTGTCGCTGACATCTCCACGTTCATCGCGAATTATTTTTCGTACTCGTACGCGACACCACTGCCAGATGGGAGCTGCATAAACACAGAAAATTACCCTATGAAGGGCCGTGTCGGTGTTGCCACACAGCGGGCATGTAGGGTCAGCTGTCAGGTGAATGCTGTATTTACGCTGCTGAGTTGTCACGATATTATTGTAGAAGCCGAATGCTGCAGCTCGAAGATCCGAGGAAAGGTTAGGATCGGCAAGTATTTTCCATGGGCGCCTCCAGCGGATGGTTGGGGTGCGATCCACAACGGATGGTATGACTGCCGACGTTTTGGAAGCCCGAATGTACAAATATCTCGCTGATGCGACTGTCCCTTCCGGTAAGTGTTCTACTAGAGTTGCGAGTGCTTCCTTTGCCTGACGGTATTGAAGTGGCATGTGTCTAACTTCAGACCACATCATTTTCTGTAATGGTGCGTAAATGTTCTCTGGGCGCAAAATTGTTGCAATTGCTGAAGACTGATATAAGGCCTCACACTTCAAAACGAAATAATGAACAGGCTATAGTAATATACGTGTAACGTGCTGGAAAATCTTACCAGCAAACAAATAACACTACAGGCATACTTTACCCGCTTATTTAGCCAACACTGATGAACGGTGTTGTGATGTAATTCATATGCATAACTGACATAAATCCACTATATATATGTGTGTATATATACACATACACATATATATACACATACATACTATACTATAATATATGTAATCATAGATATATCCATACACTTTAAATCTGGAACAGTGATAATTCAGCCAAATCAGTGAACACAGTGACAATTGAGCAACTGATAATCAGTGCCTGATAACTAAGTAATATGATGGCTGAATTTCACTGATTTATTTGTGATTTCCACTGAATGTTGAGAATTCCACTGCTGTAAGCCACTTATTCCCACTTCATTTAATTGATTTCCCAGTCGGCGGTAGCTAAGCTACTGAATTTCAGTGAAGGTTATTGTCCATTTCATGTAAGTGAGAACAATTTTGACAGTTCTAGAAAAGCAGTACTGCCACAATCTATCCTTCCACCGCAGCTGTTTTGTCACTGAAGAAAATTATGTTTGTAAACAAATGTTTTGAGTCCCATGCATACTTGCATCTTCTTCCTTCTTTGTGTTCCATGTCATGGCAGGCACTGAAAATCTGACGGTAGCTAACTTCCGCCCAGTAATCAATGTAGGATATTATAGCTAGGTTGGCATTCCAACTTATTTTAATTTTGTAACGACGGAGTTAAATTTGTTGGGGTTCTGTTAATTTATTTCGAGGGAAAAAGGAAACTATGAAGGGGGGCCTTTAGTTTTATATCTTTCGTGAGATGACATTTTGATGTTCTTATGAGTGTGTGGCATTTTAGGTTGCATATTGTTTGGATGGAGCAATGGAAAATTTCGTTCGCATGGAATTAATATTTAAATTATTTCACTTCGAAAATTTTAACTTTAATGAAAAAACAAAATGCGATACATACGTCACTGTTCGTATTCGTACATATGTAGCAATATATACACGCACACACTTTGCAGAAGTTAACCTTGCACTCGTTGAATTTACGATATAGACAAATAAATATTATTCACTCACTACAAATTTTGAAAGTGCGCCTTTTTCAGGCCACGTGCATTTCAATAATTGTGTTAATTTACAAATACATTTTTAAAACACGTAAACTTCCTGTTTATAAAATTTGCAACCTCTTGAACACTTTTTAAAATGACAATCCTTGCCAAGTTTACTTCACTAAAATCACGTTTGTTCGCCACTAGCATTAAATAATTTATTTGCAGAATCATTCAGAAAAATCAACACTGCGCACTGATACAAACAAAATTAAACTTATATACGTAAATTATATTCGTGTCACTCCACTGTGGAAGGCGGTAAGGAAAATGGCGGAAAATGGCGGAAGGGACGCGGTAAACACGTGACGATTAATATTAAATTTCACTCAAGATAACGCACAACGGTACCTACAAACAACTATGTTAGAAAAGAGCAACTAAAAATATAATTAACTACCTATTAAATATTCCGACAATACCAACAAGATACGTATTCGTATAATAAACACGATGAAAAAAAAGCACACGCACAACGGCCATTGATCGGCCTGGAAACTGGAAACATAAACATGGTTAGCCATTGGCTGGAAACGTTTACTGTTCGTACGTGTCGACATACTCTGTCATAAATGCCGAACATGTTTTTAAAGTCCAGTCACTAATACCCAAGAAAATGTAATATTGCTTAAAAAATATAAGTTAAACCATAAATGTTGTAAGTATTATTAAGATTTTTAATTACAACTTTTAGTTCTGAGTACTATTTTCTTCCAAAGTAATCATAAAAATAGCCAACTTTACAACACATATCCCGCAGCAGTTCATCAGCTGATACAATACTGCACGAACGAGAGCATTTCTGTTTACATAGAGTGTAGGTTGATCACATTGTCTGTCAGATTTTACCCCACTTATATGAAATGGACAATATTTTACTGATTGATGTCACCGATTCGAGCTTAGAGCGTAGGCGCCGTAGAGACTAATGATTATGATGTAGGATGGGGAGGAGGCCCTCTCCCTATCCTTCGTTATATGTAAGAGAAGGCGAAAGACTTAACTTCGCCACCAATATTGACATAATAAAACAAGTGGGTTTCTCTTCTTTCGTCTGTATTAAAGGACTTATAACTTATTGTAGAATTGCTTGCTTTATTATTTTTCAAAATATGTCTTGTTTATAGGTCTTTAGATAACCATAAACATCGGCACTTCAATACACATTACTTTATTTAAATATTTTAAACCTTGACCTACGTGATCAAATAAGTGTTACGTACATAACCTAATGCACAAACATACAACGCATAGTGTGATCGACAACCGGGGGAGGGGTGGGTGGGAGAAAAAGATATAAATTAAAAATGAACATGGGCACCGTCACAGAAAGTTTTAGACTTACCACTTTTCTGAAAAGAGGTCGGCGTCTGTGTATATTAGTAGTAGTAGTTATTGCCACTATAGAAGGCATAGCACACACTTCCCTTAATGCGTGGTAGATGATGGTGGATAGCAGATGAACCGCACAACATTCCTACTACGGGCATCGGTGACGATCACTAAAGAGTAAAATATATTGATATAAATGACAATCAACTTGAGTGGCAAAAGTGGTAGGAGAATCTATGCTCTACGACCAAGGAGCAAGAGTGGCACAAGTGACACATTTCCTGTGAAGATCTCTCGGAGGGGGGATTACAAAGTGCAGGCACCCCTCCGAGGTTATTTCAGGTTTCCCCTCCGCCACCAAATACTGTGAGGTGTGCTATGATTGGACGAAGCCTTACTTCCCTCCTTCCCACGCCCGTGAGAGTTGTGCTGTGATTGGTTGTTGGCTGAGGATGGGGCTACCCCTTCACCTCCTTTCATCCCTGAGAGGTGCGCTGTGATAGGCTGTTCGTTGAGGCTGGACAAAACAGGCACAAGGGATATTTGTGGATTTTCTCTCACTGGTGCTTTGAGGAGGTTTTCTGGCAGGATGCTGTCGGCTGAGCTGCTGTCAGGATGGGAGCTCTGACGACCGAAGTGGGGATGGTACTCGGTTCTATAGGCTGTTCACGGCAAAGTGAGCATTTTTTAAGGCCCTTCTAAATTTTTCCTTTCTACCAATTTCCATCTTCCTGCTACTTTTTAATATAAGCACAGCAATGTGACCGATAAACACAGTGTATACATTTCACCACCCTCAAAATTTGATGCCTGAGGCTGCAATAAGATATATTTATTAGTTGTTAATGCCTGTTGGGAAGGCCTTAAAAAGTGCTCACTTTATCGTGAACAGTCTATACTTCCGTCAAAGGCAATTAGGCGTAATTGCGCACATGCACAATTAGGTTTAATTACATAGTAAGTACAGATGTCCCGTCTGCAGCCGAACCACAACTGACGAGGTTGCAAGGGTTGATTAGGGGTATAGGCTAAGATGAGGGGTAAGGGGGAGTTTATGGTTGGATCAGAAAGCTTGGGTGGTCGTCCTCAGTCCTTGGTTCGAAACCCATCGAAGGTAAATCAATATTGTTAAGGTGATTCGGTAGGAGTAAAAGGGAGTGTTGGGTTGAAGCAGGAGGGTTGGGGAGTCGGTCCGTGATTCGAGGAATGTTGGGAGTAATTCAGTTTTTAATAGCGTAATGAGTGTGAGTACTTATAGTAATTATACACACTAATTTTGTACAATAAGCACAGAGAGTAAAATTGCACAATTAACAATTGCTGAGTCACAATCGACAATTACAATTAATAGTACAAAGAGAGTAATTATATGTCAACTTTCTAAGACTCCCCAATCGTGACTGACCTCCAAATCACCAACATCAGTCAATATATCCCCGACTGCCCCTACCAACATGCAGCACAGCGCATCACTGCTACACCACAACCCGCACAGACTATCTCGTCGACACTATTATTAACTATTTCAGTAAAGTATTTTTTTGTGTTAAAATATTGTCACCATATTGTGTTAGTGGACAGTTACGATTACTTGCAAAAACATTTTATGTGTAAACCCTCCTGTTTCTCACACCATTCTATAACTCATGTTTTCATTATGATAAAAAAAAAGTTGAAAATTCTCCCACATTGTGTAATCGGCAGAAATGTAAGAGTGTTCCAAGAATCCTCCATTGAAACTATATCGATGTACTATAAGCTTACGATCGTTCAAGAATGGCAATGCACTAAGAAAACATATGATTTTGCCTTAACAACAAAAACTACTAGTGATTCGAATTCGTTGCCACTACCAAGATTGGAAGAGGATATAAAGCCTCGTCATAAGTGCAAATCCTGCAAGAAGAAATTTCCTTTACTTTGCCAATTGAGAAGCCATTAAAAATTCAATAGTCTTGGAAAAACTGTTAAAAATAAATATTGTTGTAATAAATATCAGTCTGTGTTTACTACTCATATGCAACTATCCTCTCGCCTTAAAAAATGCATTTACCTTCGATGGGTTTCGAACCAAGGACTCAGGACGTTTCCTCAAACCTCTTGCTCCAAGCCTACCTTTATGCTGAAAAGACGAATGTACTACGTACGTATATTCTGTCATGATCGAGGAAAGGATGAACCAACTTGCCCATTCTTCGCCAATATCACGGTCTTGTTGACTGCTTTGACATTAGCAATCTGCGTCTTGGGGTTGTACACAATGGCTGCAGTGTTAAATTGTTTGAAAAGTAATATTATTTTTTTATTAATTTAGGTAACAATAGCTCGTGAGAATGTATTTATGCTTCTTGCATGCAGCTTGGCTTCTATGTTACAAAATTACTCGAAATATTTTCTCAATGGGGGTGAACAGTTAAGTGAAATAATTTGAACATACGCCGTTGAAAACCAACAATGTTCTTCTGTATTCTCATCGTTGTATCGTCGTGCGGCTGTTACTTCAAACTTGTGTCGTTTTGTCTTGTGCGAAAAATTCTTTGTCTTCGGCTCCGTGCTCATGTGGGCTGTCTTAATTTGGGCTGTCCTTAGTTGTTTTTTTTCTTCTCAGTTATTTCTTTTAATATTTCGTTTTGTAATTTTATGTTTTGTTTTCTTCTTTGTTAATTATCTGAAAAAACTACTTGTGTGATTACATTTTATTTCTATTATATTTTGACTACAGCAACTCTCGGCTTGTATTTAGCGTTTGTTTCAGGTCTCAGACTTGGATTTCTCTGATATATAGCGTAGCAAAGGCGTATGTTCAAAATATGTTTCACTTAATTATAGATGACATATATAATTTATATCTTAAGTCACATGTCATTTGTGTGTTGATCGCCCCAAAATGAAACTCGTAAAGGAAGTAAGGAGTATCCAAGAGGGAGCTTTAAGGGCGTTGTCTATAGTGTGTGACACCGGCCCAGTAAAGGATATCTAGTGTTTTATGTTAACTGAGTAAAGGCGTATCTCGGCTACATTTCACCATATTACTTTCAAACAAAAACACTTTGTAAAGCCATTTGAAGAAAAGAACATTGCTACGAGAAAGCAAGTAGCACTCATTATTATTAAGCGTTTGTGTTTTTTTTTACGTCCATTACCAGCAATTTTCAGGGAATAATAAGTTTTTCGAAAATTTCTTTATGTAGTAACGTGGCTTGGTCAAGGGTGGACAATTTTTATGGTTTGAAACATGCAAGGGGCCGCGGTGGAGCTGTGGTCAGACTACTCGTCTCCCACAGAGTCGAACCGGGTTCGATTCTCGGCGGGGTCGCTCCCGAATTTTCACATTAGCGATTCGTGCCAGGCGACACCGCTGTTCGGTGGGTTTTCTCGAAGATCTCCCGGCTTCCCCGCCCTTGCATTCCGGGGCTGCTCCATACCCAACTCATTCACTCTCATCGGCTCGAAGACATCCTGCCTACCTGGTGTTCGATCTGCGTTGCAGAGTGCTTGAAATGCATGTTTTCCCACGAAACTATTACATGTGAATCCAATGTGCTGATGTACGAAACGAACACACTTCAAATGACGGCTGATGAGTACTTTCAAAATGTCATGTACGTCATAAAAACAATTTCAGAGCACTCCAAAACGTTTAGATACAGCTTTTTCAAAGAGCTCTATATCAAAATATACACATCAGATACATAAAAAAACTACTCAAGGGCCCTGGACTGAACCTTCCTACAGACTTTTCACAAATAAAATAATAGGGTCATCGCTGAAAGTCCCGCAGTACACGCAGTGCGACGAGAACACTGCATGTCAATTCAGAGCCTTGCGCTTAGAGGCGATGGTGCACTTGATGGGCGTGGCAGTGTCAGCCTTATCGCTCCCGCGCTTCTCGGCCTTACACGCGGAAGAAAGATTAACATTCATGCCATCGTTTGGGCTAGAAGTAACAGGCTGTCGCTGCAAAGGTCTATAGGGATAAACAGCTTCCGACGCTGTCCTGCAAGAACGTATTAAGCCTTGTCCACACTGGCGAACCGAAATCTGTAACGTAACATTGAACATGTTTGCGGCGGCGTTCGCTGCTAAATTGCTCGTTACGAACATTTCAATTATGCAATTGTTTGCCGAAACACTAGTACCTCAGTGATGGAGATCGAGGTAGCTGCAGTAGCATACGTTTCTATACACCTCAATCGTGTTGAAAGAACGAAAAAGGAAGAAAAGAAGATGGTGGCAGCTGAATATATATGTCAAAAGACGTGAGTGTTAATGGCGCGTCGTTGTTGGCGGACCTAAAGTTTTAAGAAGTTTCTGGTCAGTACAAGAACTTCATAAGAATTTCATCGTCAGATTTTGAAGCAATTGTCAACTTGGTGGGCCCTAAAGTTATGAAATGCGGTACACATTAAAGAAACGCGTTAACAGCCGTCGAAAGAGTCGCTGTCACTCTAAGGTTCCTAGCCTCTAGAGATTCCTTCACTAGATTGCAGTATTTGTTCCGAATATCAAAACAAGCCACTAGTGAAATAGCATCAGACCTACTTAGGGCAATCATTCAAGGCCTCAGTCAAAACGCTCAGGTATGTAAAACGTAGTATGTTATTGAAAAGTATGTTACAAGTTCATTATAATATTGTTAAAATTTCTCTATATAGAAATAAGTGGGCTAAACCAAGTTCGTTAAGGGATGGAGGTCTTAAGCAAATAAAATAATTAATTATAATTTCCTTACTTTATTTACAATAACTACCGCAAAATTCTCTGAACTCAAATTCTCACAATAAATTGAAATCACTTACTGTTCACAATTTACACCAATTAATAAAATTTACAATTACGACAAAGAAGTCAATGAAATTAAATAATTAAAGCTCAATCCCAATAGACAGTGTATCAACCTATTCAATTATTTTATAACTTATGCGTCCACATTTGACAGTTCAAATATTTACAATAAAATCAGTATTAAACTTATATTCAGTCCTACCTCAGTTCAGTCCATGTCCCGCCAGTCGCAATGTTCTAGAGTCCTCCAAGCGCCCTCATGCACAGTAGGTTTCACTCGTCTGTTTCACACCCTCTCGTCTATTCAAGCCACGAACACCTCACTCGCCGTCGTCCTGCAATCTCCAGTCGTCGTCCACAATTAACTTCACTCGCGCACACTCGTCAGGCGGCCTCCATCAAAGACTGCCGACCGCTGGGTTGCGGCAGTATATATAGTGTCTTAGGCCGCCACCTAGAATCTTCCCCAACTCGCGTGATGCGTCGCGGATGGCTGAGGCGCCAGCCAGTCTCACCAGAACAGTCTTGCGTCATCGCTAAACGTATCGGAAACTCTAACAGGCGGGAGGAGGTCTGTGACACCAACAAGTCTCGCTGTTGTCGGCATTCACGGGATTCTAAGGAGAGCAGATAGTCACGAGTGCGTCGTTCTAGGTAGAGGGGAGGGCGAGGTGGGTCTCCGATTACGGCGCGGGGCAGCGGAGTCGGCGCCAGTTGCAGCACGTAATAATATTAAGACAAAAAAAACCATTACCAATAGTGTTGACTGCACAGATTGATATTTTAAATGTTGTAGTTAGAAAACAGTATTTAATATTACTTAATTAGAAGTTTTACTTTCTCGTACTGCAGTAAAAGATAATATCGTAATCATGAAAATACTTAATCTTAAATTTTGACAAGTCCAAATATCTGTCACTTAAATTAAGCACTTTATAGTGAAAGTCTACCACAAAATTCCGATGTGATCAAAGACGGCTCGAACCATTTCGATTATATTTGCCATATGTTCCACTCTAAAAAGGCGTTAAAAAATTGTAAGTCGGGTAAACTCTTGGGGCGGCGCCCCTCTCTTTCCGAAGAAGGGTTTTCGCGATTTGCGGCTTCAAGAGGCTGTTTGTGGAAAAATGTGTAACGACCAAAATTAAAGAGCGTCGGAAAGGCTACAAGTTTCGATCGTACACATTTATTGATACAATATATCGTTACATCACAAAGTGCCACAGTATAAATAATTTAGTAGCCTGATTTTATTTTCTACACAAAAAATAAATCAATATCAGCAATTATTAATTAGTAAAGTGCGTATATATGGAGGTAGTCATCTGTATGGTTAATTTACACAAGGTTTTGTAATATGAAATCACATTCAGAACAGGCTAGCGATGAGACTTGAGAGAAGCCATGGTGTTCTATTGACGATCCTGGAGAAAACAAAGGTGCCATCCGATGCATAACTTCTGAGGATTTTGTTAAAATGGTCTTTGTGTTTAGGGTCCCAGAATAACTGATAACTGCATTTCCCTGTAGAATTCTATAAAATGTAACACCTCCTCTTCATTCCAATCTGTTTTCGCGACGTTTTCACCTTCACCGAGTGCTTCCATGATCTGATAAACAGTCTCTACCTAACTGAATTGAAGTTGGGTGTGAAGAGGGGTGCGCCACGTTCAGGTCCTACCCAGTTCGCCGTCCACACTATGTGTTACAGCGACGCGAATATCCCTTTGATGCGCTAATTTACCGACTCAGGGCCGTCGCGAACAGCGTTAACTAAATCATGTTCGCGACGTCGTCCGCAGTCCCGTCCACATTGGCGATCTTGTTACGCGCCGAAGTTACCTTGCGGTCTTCGGTTCGCCAGTGTGCGCATGGCTTTACAGAAATAAGGAAAATAACGCGTGTGAGGTTTCAGGAAGGAAAAAAAATGGCGTGTCATTGTTTAGTCTCCAACGGTGTAATCAAGTAATTTCGCGGCCGACGCGGCGAAATGTTGGGAGCGCAGGCCATGTTTTTGTCGATGCTCTGCGCCGATAACGAGCAGTGACGTCCCCGGCGACCCCGACGGTTATGTCAGCACGCGCTTTTTATATGTGCTCGGGACGAGAGCGCACCAGAGTGTGTGTCGGCGCCCGGTGGAGTTCGGTAGACGGCAGAGACGCGACGCGCGACGACATAACAGAGGGAAGCCATGAAGTGGGTGCTGCTAGCGGTGGCGATCTCGCTCACCTTATTGCCCGCGTGCGACGCGCACAACAGTTCCGACACGTCCAACAGCCCTGCCGCTTACAACTCCGACACAGACAACAGCTCCGACACGCACAGCAGCCACGAGACGTACACCAGCTCCGATGCATACACCAGCTCCTACGCATCGAACAGATTCGACACGTATACCAGTTCCGACACAAACAGCCGCTCCGACACGTCCAACAGCCCTGTCGCTTACAACTCCGACACATACAACAGCTCCGACACGCACAGCAGTCACGAGACGTACACCAGCTCCGATGCATACACCAGCTCCACATCCAACAGATTGGACACGCACACCAGCTCCGACACCAACAGCCGCTCAGACACGTCCAACAGCCCTGTCGAATACAACTCCGACACATACAACAGCTCCGATGTAAGAAGCAGCTCCGGGTCGGACGACGCCAGACCCATGTTCGAGATCGAGGCGAGGAATATCTTCCAGTTCGCGAAGCAGCTGTCGGAACTGAAGAACTCCCGCTGCAAGAAGGGCTACAGATGGGCCAGCAATCGCTGTAGAAAGTGCTACGGCCATTGCACATAGGACCGAGGTAGAACTCAAGGTCAGTTGAAGGTCAACACTACCCCCTTCCCCTTCCTCTATGTACATATTCGTCTCTCTTTGCAGTAAAATAATATTTGCTTGGTTTCAAAAACCATTTATCAAATTTTAAGAGCAAGCTATTTTTTTTAAATACTATCGTCCAATCGTGTGATACTTTTTTTTTTTTTTTTAATCGAAACGTCATATGAGCTAAGTTCGTTTCATAGCATGTTTATATTCTCCGAAGAAAATCTCATTTTAACTATACTTGAATATTATGCACAAATCGTGTTACTGATACGATAATAAAATTTATCTTATAATTTTTACAAAAAAATAATATTATATTAATTCTTTATAATAATACACGGGGAAAAAAAAACTAATTATATTTACTGCTCAATAAGCTTTTTTTTCCTCTCGAAGGAGGAAATCGTATCAACGTCACTGATTGTGCAGTTGCAACACCATATATCTCCAAATCACAAAGTTATCGGAATCAGCAAAACACTGTATACTAAATCAATTTTGCGTCCTAGTAATTCCATATTTTAAGTATGTGGATTAGCTACAGTGAAAAAAGCTACTATATATTTTATTCTGCTGATTCTGACAACTTTGTGATTTAGAGGTACGTTTTCTGATACATTATGCATAATACACTCCATTTAGACTTAATTAATTTGTTACAGCTTATTTTGAAGAAACATTACTTTACTGCGCGAACTTTACTACGCAAGTACAAATGCGAGTAATTATTTAAATAATCCCTTGACTACTTCCTTGCTAATACTTCGGCACATTTCATATTAGTATCAATTAACTTGTTATAACAGATGTTGAAGAACAAATTATTCTGCCATGCAAAACTTATCAGATGAAATCAAATGAGAATAATTAATACAATAACAGTTTAAATATGCAATTAAAACTATTATGTAAAAAAACACACACAATTTAGTTTTTTCCAGAAATTTATACATTGGTTTACAATTTATAGTTTTGATTTAACAGCAAAATTTACCAACAAAATCCCACATAAACCACCACTTAAAGGCTTATTCCAGGTAAACGAAATTTTTGTAGGTTATATGGCCAAATTAATACGTAGAATTGTTTCAATGAAATATTTTGTTTTTAATTTTTTTATTTGAAAGTCGGGGATTTTACTCATATGAGTGTAATTTCACAAAAACTACCAACTAATTTTGTTATTCGAACGAAACAATGTTTGGCTATACACTACAAGTATTTTGTTAGCACAAAAAATATTTCCTTTTCTCGATGTGACAGGGCACGCTAGTTTGCTCGGAAATACTGAACAAAATTGAGAGATTTGCTGTGTGCTTTTAACAGACACGTCTTAACACCCTTAATTCTATTTAACATCTTCTAAAAAAAACATCTAGTTTGGCAAAATTGTCAGCAAGTGGATAAACTAATTTATATGTAGATGTAGCGCCTTCTTTTTAGAACTCTACTACCCTCGTCCGTTAGCTAACTCAGAAAATTAATTTTTTACTGCTACCTATAACGTGCTTAACGATGACTTAAAGTGTAGGTAGAAAGCATGCATACAATATGACAAATACTTCTGAATAGACTTAGCAATACGCCCATGCATTTTTGAAACCTATATTAAAAAAAAAATAAGGGGACAGTTGTTTTAAAATGAGTTTTACATTTATTGCTGCAATTCGTCTACGAAAACAAATATTTTATACAATTTCTCTAAATGTAATTAGCAATATACTAAGGTTATAGTCTGTTAATTTTCTGGTGATTTTTGCATATTGATTTAGAGACTTTCTCTCAAAAAAGTTGGCAGCTCTACATCGCAGTCGTACTATACTCGATGGAACGAGGACAAATTTATTTCAATCGTATAATTGGTTAGGAAGTTACAGTATCGGAATGGGCCACCCTGCAATTGTTACATTGCAGTTTTCGTCATGGTACTGCATGAGCTGTTCAATTTTAAAGACGTCTTCACGTCAGACAACGGGAACATCTAGAGATACAGTGCTCGCGTTGGTTCTACATCTCGCAGAATTGGCGTCCGCGTGAGTCAGTGTGTACCGATATGTTTTCAGTACAAAGACAAGCTGATTTACAAAACTCAAAAAAATAAAAATAATCTAATAAGTAAATTAAAAATTACATATAATGTTATATCTTATTGGACACTTTAAAAGTGGAAGAAAAACAGAATCAACAATGCAGTCACTGCAAGTTTAATGACTTTCAGATAACCGTAGTGACGGATCTAAAAGGCAAAAATGAACAGGGATGATGATCGTACAATTGGCGTACGATCCGAAGTTTGATTCGTAGATCGTACACCAGTAGTAGGGCCATGTAGGTTCTAGACAAGGGTCCGGGATCTAGTGATTGGGGAGCCTCTCCCGGTTTCCGCCATATTGGAATTTTTCTCTTAAAATCGCCTGTTTTTACCCAAAAATATGCCATTTTAACCTCGAAATCAGTCGTTTTCCTTAAAAAATTATCTAAAATTCCCTTTTTTCTCTAAAAAAAATGGCAAAAAAATTTATTATTAAAAAAGCAATTAAAATTATACAACATTTGTAAAAACTTAAATAAATGCACCTTAATAACTCGAATTATTATTGACTTTCATAAAAAAAACCTCGATCTGTCAAAGTTTACAAGAAGTGCTTGCATGGGAAGAACAGTGTTAGCAGGTCCGCATGTGCATGGTGTCAGGTAACTGTGTGCGCGCGTGCTCTCAAGTCATTTTCGCACCTAGACTGTGTCGGATAGCATAAGTCTGCATATAGTAATGTTAGCAAATCTGTAACTGCACTGTGTTAGATAGCCTAAATCAGCATGTGCGTGGGAAATGCTGTTATCATTTTCACAGGCTTGCACCTGCATGGCGTCAGGTAATTGGAGTCAACATTATGAACGTGTTTCGCTTGTATTTGCTATTATAGAGTAATGCTGCTGTTATGAAATCAAGGCGATGACAGGAAACAGAAAAAAAAAGTTATAGACGATGATCATTAATATTCCGTTGTAGACAGGGTCCTTAGCGTAGTCCATATAAACAGTCAACGCGCAGATCATACTAACAGGTTGTAACCTGACCCCTTGATGACCGGGGGGGGGGGGGGGGGAGGAGGGGGAGGAGGTGGGGTATGCAACATCCGTGGCCGCCGCGACTATCCCAAGGTCGTGCAGCTTCTGCATCGACTGCGCTTTCCGGCGTGTTTATTACAGCCAAATAATTGTTTCCACAAAGTGTGTGACTCTAAAAACAAATTCAATTTGGCTAATGCACATACTCATGCATGTTGTAGGAAAAAGTTTATTCATTTGTAAATAATTGAGAACGAACACTACAGGCTTTCCAGTGCCACTTTGTTAAAAATTGCATGAATAAATTCGGAATAGATGTATGGTGTAAGACAAATTTTGGACAAAATATATAGGAGATACGAGTTCAAGCTGTGCGAAGATAACATGAGGGCGAAATATATTTTCACATTGCGAGTTGGTCAGGAATTTATTCAGCTCCTCTGGCAGTGTCCTTCTGGGTTAACCAAAATATACATTATTTACGAATTAAAGATATTTTTTTCCCATAGTAACTTGCATATGATGTTTTCTTTTTCCTGTATATAATACAAATAATTGACTTCGGTGTAAGAAGTTAAACATTTAAATTTTTTACTATATGTTTTTTTTACATTTGATGTGTCTATATATAGACATGTATTACGAAATAAATATTTATGATAGAATTTATGTTTCAAGTGTGAAAATATTCCAAGCGTTGTTAGCTACCGATGACGTAGGTCGTGGCTCCATGGACGTCAAGGTCAAAGGCAGGCCTTCGTATTCATCTTCCCTGTGAAGCGAGAGAGAATGCTTCCAAATCGATGTTAACTTCCCAACGTAACAACTAAGGTATCAACATCCATCACAACTCCATATGTAAATGCTATCACTCGTAAAAACACTGTCCGGTATTTGTTCTAAGACACAGAGAAAATTAATATTGTTTTAATAGTTTTAATAGTATCTTACCGTGATTCCTATATTCGATGCTTAAAACTTGCATTTATCATTTATAATTCATTTCTAAAACAGTCTCTGAAACACTGAGCAAAACTACAAAGATCTTTTCAAAGTTTTATGTTTTATAATTTCGGGCTTAGAACTGGAGGCTAAACGCTGTACCCAAATTATAGATATTTATTAAATATATATATAGTAGGTGTGCATAAGAAAATAATTAGTCAGAAAATCACGTACAAAGTTCATTAAAATTAATCCAAAATTCGGGTCTGTACTCGAACTGGGGCCTCTATAACATCCTATATCCTTTGTCCAAGATTTGTCTTAAACCATCATTTATTCCGAATTTATTCATGCAATTTCTAACAAAGTGACACTGGAAAGCCAGTAGTATTCGTACTCAGTTATTGACAAATGAATAAACGTTTTCCTGAAACATGCATGAGTATGTGCATTAGCCAAATTGAATTAGTTATTAGAGTCATGCACCTTGCGGAAACACTTATTTGGCTGTAATAAATGCGCCGGCAAGCCCAGTCGATGCATCGGCTGCACGACCTTGGGATAGTCACGTCGGCCACGGACGCTGCATACCCTTCCTCCTCTGCCCCCCTCCCTGCACACCACGGGGCCGGGCTACGACCTATCAGAACAGTCTGCGCGCGGACTGTTTATAGGGACAACGCTAAGGTCCTCATCTACAACGATTATTAATGTTTCCCGCCTTTAACGTTTTTTTTTTCTGTTTCCTGTCATTACCTTTCTTTCAAAACAGCAGCGTTACGCTATAATAACAAACGCAAGCGAAACAGGTTCAGCGTGTTGACTCCAGTTACCTGACACCATGCAAGTGAAAGCCTGTGAAAATGCTATCCGACACCGTGCAGGTGCGAAAATGACTTGAAAGTACGCACGCACCCTGTTATCTGACACCATGCAGATGTGGACCTGCTTACACTGCTCTTCCCATGCAAGCACATATATTTTTGTAAACTTTGACGGATTGGGTTTTTTGTAAGAAAATCAATAGAAATCCGAGGTATTGAGATGCATTAATTTTTGTTTTTACAAATTTTGTATAATTTTAAAATAAACTTTTAATAATACATTTTTTTGCAGGTTTATAGAGAAAGAAGTGAATTTTAGGAAATTTTTTTAGGGAAAAAGACTGATTTCACGGTGAAAATGACAAATTTTTGGGGTAAAACCTACTATTTTGTACAGAAAATGGGGAATTCAAGATGGTGTCCATAACCCCCTGAAGGATTTTTATGGGGGAGCCTTTTTTGCAGGTGGGCAAAATTGAATTTTTTTAAGTAAAAAAAAGGTATTTTTGGGTAAAATAATCGATTGCTGACGTAATTTTTGGGTAAAAACAAGGGATTTTTGGGTAAAAAATGCGCGATGTTGAGAAAATAATTCCAAAAATGGCGGAAACCGTGAGAGGCTCCCCAATCTTTATATCCCGTAACCTGGAACCTTGTCTAGAACCTACATTGCCATACTACTTACACCACACGAAATTATCGTGCTTGTATATCACAATAGTATGGTTGGCAATGCTAAAGCTCTCGATTGCAATGAAACGAGCAGATAACCCGCGACGGACATGTGTTCACTGTCTGGATGGCATACATGAAGGGGCGTGGCTACATGTGTGTCTGCAAGTGATGTCGCTCTGCACGTAACATGATCCGCTGTTTGGTGCGAGCATGTGCACATGCGCCCACTCTGCAGTATGCCAAAACCAAATAATGAAAATGTGGTCAATTTTTTAAACGTCCTATTAAAATGAGCCAGATAAATATTATTTTTATTATATGAGCTTGGGAGTAAAAAGATCCATTCATGGCTATTAATCACGTTTTTAAAGCCCTGCTAAAGTTATTCTTCCAGGATATTCCACCGTCTTGTGCAAACTAAGCTTATTTAAGTCTAGAAAATTACACCAAAGATGACTCACCGAATTCGTGCGCACTCAGTTATAATAATATTTTGCACGTGAACTATTTGTTACTAGGCGCTACCAACACACGTGTTTCGTCACAATTTTTCTTCATGTTTGTTATATATTGGTAAATATAATTTATAAAAAAATAAAGCTTAAACTTCAATTTAACGAAAAATAAGATATGTTCTACTTAACAGAGGTATAAAATGCTTGTGATACATGGCATACTTAGGAAATAACTAAACACGTTTTACATGGGGTGATTTTTCAACGGTGTGATTTAAAAAGTGCGAATAAACTTCGAATAGATTATAAAGTAGAATAACACACATTTTTGAATGTCTCACTTGATAAAAATATTGGCTCTTACTCTTCTTTATCCTGTGTAGCATTTACTATTAATGTGTGTAATGAGTTAAACTTCTTTCCTGCAGATAGGGTTTTTAGGGTGTGTATACCAACTTTTTCCCTCTCCTTCGTAATTATAGACTGTTCACGGTGAAGTGAGCACTTTTGAGCGCTAGTTAATTTTATCCCCACCATTTTTAATTCTTTAGCCACTTTTTAATATAAATATTGCCATGTAAGTAATAAACGCAGTGTGTTTATTCAACATCACTTCGAGGTTAAGGTCGAAAGCGAAAATAAAATATATTTACTGAGTATTATTCCAATTGAGAAGGCTTTCAAACGTTCATTTTACCGTGAATAGCTTACGTTAAACTGTAGATTGGCATGGCCCCAAGCGCGACCATGGCTGCCCAGTCCCTCTCTGCTACGATGCATGCCGCGTACATGAACACTTACCCATGTAGGAGTATGGGGCTTAGTCCTGAGACGCGTTCTGATCCCTTCACTACCTCGGACGTTCATTTAACTACTTAACACTTTAATTAATGTAGGTTAGGTAAATATAGCTTTTACTGATCAGTCTGCGAGATCTTGTTTTGAACGACATCATAGGGTATACTTTCGGAAAGAAGGGCATCACAACCAGACGATACATTAGCGATGCAAATATTCATAGTTCACTGTTAAGGGCTGCGTCTACACATACTATGCAGCCACGGAGTTTAGAAGGGGACCAGATGTTAAATAAATGACATTTCAATGTATCAATTTTAAAGGTAACTTTTTAAAATAGAAAAATTATCCTACGCAACGTTCTCACAGAATACTGCCGTGTTAAGCAATTCTCAAAAAATTATACTCCATCATTATTGTAAAAATGTAAAATATAAATTTTAACAACACAATTTAGAAAAAAAAATAAAACATTGGTAAGATTGGTTAACGTGCCAGTATATCTTAAGAAATGTCAGCTAGAATACTCTTTATTTGAAACTGTTAAATTTAAAATCAATGCACTGAGAACGAATTTTTTCAACTTTAATTCCCCATTTAAAATACATGGCTGCAGGTTTGGTAGGCAGCGCCCTTAGTGAAGCAGTTTTGGAACTAGCTTAAAAAAAATATTTAAATTATTGATTTTTAACATTCAAGTTTTATTCCAGGAGGCAACTACGAAATAGCTTACATGTCGCACTAATCTAAAAATTTAACTCATATCTGGACACGACACGCCTATTTGTGGTCTACCGGTATTAGAACCGAGTACCTATACGTTGGAAGGCACCTCAGCAACCTCTATCACGGAGAGTTATCTACAGTTTAACAATTTCGACACTGGGTGAAATTATACAGTGGTGTCAACCTTTCCCAAAGGGTTTCACACGAAACTCTTGTATGCCCGTGAATAGTGAATATTTCATTAGCTATTGCTCTTTATTTTCGTCACGTATTCATTTTTTTTGCTCACTCAGAACTCACTAGCCGTACGGACGAATGTCTGTCAACTGGTTAACTGTGTTTGAGGGCGCAGCATCTTAAGTCATGTTTTATCCTCTCAACCATGTTTTATACTTTTATTCCTTTTTAAAATAAATATATGTAAGTAATAAACACAGTATGCACATTCCGACGTACTAGAAAGTTAACGTCTAAGGCTAAAAGAAAATGTATTTATTGACTATTATTCCAAATGAGAGGGCTTTCAAAAGAGCTCACTTTACCGTGAATAGCCTGTACCAATAACAATAGCCATACGTTTGGTTAGTGGTTGTAGCATGCTCAGTAACGTAATTTATAGTCGAGCAGTGTTATTATTCCGATCGATATCTTTAGAAGGACAAATATTTCATTTTGTGTTCCTTGCTTACGAAATAAAAGAATGAAAATGACTCGGTAGTTGTGTAAGATTTTGAAACTCACGCAGTATTTCTCGTTTCCAATTAAAAAGCTCGAATGGAATACATACATCGTGTTGAGAATGTCAACTGAAACAAGTGGCATGTTTACACTTTTCAATATTGCCAACAGAAAATCATGAAATATACATTACATATTTGTAACTTCCTACTTAAAGGTACAAGATTATACACTAGTGGTCTACTAAATTATTTATTATATTTCATGAGCTTTGAAGAAGGATGTAAGTTGGAACAAAGCCAAGGAAACTTTTTTTTTATTTAAACTTTTAAAACCCCCAGGTGGCTATGGAAGTGTCAAGAAAAAATGTAACGTGAATTCAAATTGTTTTAATAATGATTAATATAAGCTATAAATACAAAATAGTTAAACAACAGACCATAAGGTTACTTTAAAAATTCCATGAGTAGTGGGAACAAGGTGCTCCGAGATCACTGAGAGCAAGAGTAGCCTATGTGAAATACAAAAATTTCAGTTTATGTCGTGTACCTCATTCCCTTCCATTCCCCTCTCCCTTGCCATCCCCTGAGGTGTGTTGTGATTGGCTGTACCCCATCCCCCTCATCACCTGAGGTGTTCTGTGATTGGCTGTTACCCTTTCCTGCTGTCGACTTACCCTTCCTTCGCTGGACGTGTGCTGTGGCTGGTTCTTGGAGCAAGAAAAGCACAAGGGACATTTTAGATGTTGAATGTCTGGTGTCTGGCGGACGCCTGAGCTCTGGAGGTCGGGAGCATCATAGATGATGCCTCTTTGGAGTCTGGTGGATGACTGAGGTCTGATGGTGGGTGAGAGGACGGGGTCGGGTGTGGTATGGTTGTTGACTGTTTGGTGTCTTACAGACGGATGAACTCTGGAGGTTGGGCGCAGCAGACCACAGAGGTATTGACGGCTCGGATATCGACAAGCAATGAGTTATAATGGTGGATGAGGAGGGGGGAGGGGATTGGGAGCGATATAGGTGTTACATCTTCTTAGTCAGAAAGAAGACTGAGCTCTGGGGGGTTGGGAGCAGCAGCATAGGTGACAAGCGACTAAGGTTGGAATTGTGCGATTAGAGAAATTACCATTACAAAGCTGAATAATAAGGAATAAAATGTTTTAAAAAAAGTGGAAAATCTAGAAAATTATCATTACAAATGACTGTTACAATTGAAGCACCATTCAATGAGTAATTACTAAGTACTCATAACGAATAATTAGGAATTGTGTGTTAAATAATTACAATCAATAACTACTGAGATATTAATTAAACAAATGCACAAGTATGAAGTGTAATAACAAACTAAGTAAGCACACACAACTGTAATTGCACGTCCATACCATGGCACTCCTGACTGCAGACTGAACTAAGTTTGTGTATATCAAGAGCATACACACCCCTGTCCAACTGTCACCCATATAAGAATTTGTTATTTGAAATGAAGTGTGTGAATTTTAAGTAAAGTTAATTTTATTATATAAAAACATGTTTCAATGAAGTATTAATTGACTAAAAAGACTGTTCAATAATATTGTCCCAACCAGCATTTGGAAACTGTGATTCAAAATACTGTTTATTTTCCACCTTGTAAATAAAGTATATTCCCACTTGTTAAAATAACATGAAAATATATATTATACTAGCCTTAATATAGAAATATTTAGCGCCCATGCACAGCACAGGGTAAGACAGACCACCAGTAAATAGCTTGCTACATTGTACGGAGAATGTACCTCCGCTCATCTGTGAAAGCAGGCAGCTCTGACCTGCCGGGCCACTCTCACCCTGCAAACCTCGACGCCTCAGCAGCCCTGTTCCAGCTCAGCCATGTAATGTTATTATTTAATTACATGTATAGTTGTTACTGGTTGTTTACTTTCATTTATATTCAGCATACCATATTCTCATGCACATACACACAGTGTAAAAGCTGTGTCATTTGGTTTACAAAAGTGTTTCAATTTTAAAATTATTAAAAAATTAAATTTATTAAGAAAATTAAAGTGACTATTAAGACATATACATATTTGATCTTTATGTTCACTTGTACATAATCGTGTATCTGATAAATAATTTAATTTTAATTCGATTTTATTATGTGTTAAAATGTTGTGTTAATTATTATGTTTACTTATTATACATTACTATTTTATTATGTAAAAGCACTCGGTGATTGAGTGATTGAAGGTTAGGATTTTTAGCCCTGCTGTGTTATACCAAAACATTTTATAATACACTTGTAATAATATTTTGTATGTAAAAAGTTTTGATGAATGAAGCAGGAATAATTATGTGTAATGCACCTGTTTTATTCCCAAACTCTCTTCATTACCTAAACATTTTATGATGTTTTTGTAATTTATAAAAGAGAGATTCTGATTGCCCAATTAATAAAAAATTTGTGTTTATGTACCATCATAAAAAGTTGTTATACTTTGCATCATCACAAGCTTGTATATTCTGTTTCATATAACTTCAATAAAATTTGATAGACAATGTGACCAACATACACAGCATGTAAACAGTAAATGCCCCCATATACAAAGCACTGTGCCAGCTGATGGTTGTTGCAGGATGTATATTATTATGTTGACGGTCTTGGCAATGATTGTAAAAGAAAATGTTACTCAGAATAAAAAATTGTAATGTGGAAAAATAGTAATAATTACAACATTTATGGTTAAAATTACGCTCTAGACTAATACACAATTTTTCTGAGTTATAGAGCTAGGGATTTTAAAATGTTTAGAAATCTTATGGTAGAACATGCGAGTATCATGGTTATGTGAAAGGTCTCCACCAATCTCCATTGAGTCTGTTGTCTATGGTCTCCACCTGCCTGGTGAACTGAAAGCGAAAAGTCGTTCTTGCCATTGTACTCTCTTCCATCATAATTTATCAATATGCGAGAATTCCTTTTTAGTGATGTCGGAATATTATATATGCAGTTAATTCATTTGGTATTTGCGTATTTCATTAAGTGTAGTTCGTCGTAGGTGCTTTTATAGAACAGTCTCCTCAATGAAATGAATTATCGACACATGTCTGCCGCTTTGAAAATTGGTTTGTTGTGTGCTGTAGTTCGCCATTTTCTGTGGCCATCGCGAAGCACGCGCGAAAAATTATTTTCGTTGTTAAGTGTGAATTTGTTGGTTTCAAGAAGTAGTTCAAGTGTTTTGTTAGTTGCATAAGTCAGCAAATAAATTATTTCGTATCAGTAACCAACAAGTGATTAACTATCCAAAGTTCGGTACGTGTTTAGGAATTACGAAGCGAACAGAAAGTATGTGTGTTTCGTAAATAATGTTTTCTTACACTGTTGTTAGAATATTTGAAATTTATTTGGACTTTAATTTGATTGAAACTCTAACTATTTTTACATAGAAGTTAAATTTGCATAACATGTTTACAATGTGCATTTCGCACATCAGGATTAACAGGGGCATATTTATTTATAGTGTTTTGTTCTTGTAGGAGGTTTTCAAATGTATGTGGCCTAAATAAACACCCTTTTAGTGTAGTTCATTATATAAAAAAATGCCATGATATTTATCTGTTGAGCATTTCTCGCATCGGCACAAACATCGACACATTTATCTCATTTAATTCTTTCGATGAAGTTAAAAGTTTTGAGTTATAGTAAATCGAATGCTATTTCCATACAAACAAAAATTTTCGCTGCATCATCCAAACAATACAAGTTCCAATCGCCATTCTCATAAGAAAAACCACAAAAAAATCCCATCTCATGAAGACATTAATCTATAGTTCCCCAACCCACCAATAAAATAAAACAGAACCCTAACTAGTATATTATGTGATTATAACAAAATAATACAGTTGGGAATGGCAACCAGCTGTAGTATCCTAATTACTGGACAGAAGTTGTCAGTCTTTCAATGCTTGCCATTGGATTTATAGTTTGTTTACACAGATTGTTTTCTTCACCGACAGAACAGCCGTGGTGGAGGTATACATTGTGGCCGCACTTCTTTTCAAGAACTGTCAAAATTGATTGAAGTTATATAAAACAGAGTATAAAAAGGCAAACTGTTTGATTTGTACACTGATAGAAATAATGACATTTCTTTTTAAAAAATTAATAAATCGCAAACAAAAATAGATTTCAATACTTATTTTTAATTACATACCTGATTTTTTCTGTTCACCACACAAACATTATTAATAAGGAAATATACACTTTTAAAAAATATTTACACCTTCAAAATATATACACTTTTCTCTGTTCTATTCATCTATTTACAAATGTGCTATAATGTGAATCTCTTTACTTTTTAACACTTTACCACATAAAAACATATGCAAAAACAATTACACTTCATTCTTCTGTACACACTCTTCTATTTACATTCGCGCACTTCGCATATCTACTGTCACAATCGGGGATTCACATTCGATGTATCACATTTTTGAAAACACAATTGTAGAAGTGGGACAGGTGAGTTGTTGATGAAGTAGGTTGGAACTTTGCGAAACTGACCTCGATGTTGATTTGATGCAGTTTAACTGACCGCGTTGACTTCGTCGCAGAGTAGCAGATATATTGAAGCAGGAGCGCGGTGGACACGCCGCGCAGGGCTGACAGGCAGGCAGACAGGAGGCGGACCACCCTCTCGTAGATAGAGAAGGGGCCTCACAGTGAGGTAGGTCTTGATTCGATTCTGACGACTGGCGATTCTGATATAGTGATGATATGCCTTCGCAGCAGTTATGGTAAGCAGTTGTAATGGCTGTTGTTGTATATTCATGCAGAGTGACTATACGCCCTCGCAGCAGTTGATGAAGGCTATGGATAGTGTTGTTGGTGCATAAGTTGATGAAGGCAGCTAGTGATGTTAGATGTTGTAGGTGTGCGTTCGGAATAGTTGATGATAGACATTGCTATGGCTGTTGATGTTGTAAGCAGACAGTTGGCATGCTGATGTTGACTGGTACCCTGGTGTTGACATGGCAGGTTGGCGAGTAAAGGTAAGAAAAATTTAGGCTATGATCCGATAGTGTCAGTGTCCCCAAAGCATGCTCGACATGCTATCCTGCTCAGTGAAGCGCCTGTTGTCCAAGATTGACAAAGCCAATTTTGTCACACATTCGGTGTAGATGCTGTGGGCATGCAACAGGAATTGAAACTGGGTCCCTAGCATCCTTGAATTTCGCTCTAGGCGTTCCCGATAATACCGGAAATGGAGTGACTGTAACAAGTTAGACTTTATGCCCTTTGCTTTGCATATACACTGTTCATTCGAAAAAATAAATTTGTAAAGTTTGTGGCCCAGGCCTACAAAATGTGTGATGATGTGGCTGGTGCATTCATCCTTCAATACTCTCTTTACACCTTTGTTCACTAATTGGAATCCTTGCAGATTGTCTGGCACATAGTTGGATGCATGAATCTGCACATTTAAATCTGTGGAAATACTCCTGTAGACATGATTGCAAGCTATTTGATAGATTAGAGAATCGGTGTCGCAGTATAGGATGTGCAAAGCAGGCTGAGAAAATTTCTGTTTAATTTGTAATGAAAATCTACAAAAACGAATTTGAAATATCAAGAATGGCATGGTTAACAGTTTTACTGAGAATGAAAACTTAACCTTTTAAATTCGCCAAATTATAATTTGGCTTACATACCCACAAGAATATTAGTTATTACATTTTCCCCTCAATTAATCTTTAACACTTTTACACACAACTTCTTGTTATTTAGAACATCTCCCTGAGAGAATCATCACATTAAAAAATTTACACACAAGAAAACAAAGGTTTGTACAAATACTTACAGTCTTTTTCCATTTGGAATTTTTGTACTTTTTTATTTACACAGTTCTTAACGCTCACAGTATCACTGTCGAGGAATCTGAATCAACATCGTCCGATTTGTCACACCCTGACTTTTCTTCAATGACAGGAACATTTTTGACTTGTGGAAAGATCTGTTACACTCTTCACATTGCACAGTCTCGCCTGTAGTGTTGTTTGTTACCATCGTTGGCAAATGTAGGTCTGCCATATGGACAGTCTTCACATGGCAAACACGAACCTATATACATCCTCTCTTAAATGTTCTAGGATAAATTCATCGAAATTTTGGATTTCATTTGGAGTAAATATATTCATAAACACTTTTGGCAGGATTGCCAGCTGGTCCTCAATATCAATGCTTAACAAAGTTTTCGATCATCCGAATGCTAGTACTCCATTATATACCCTTGTGCTCTCATAAATACAATTATCACAGCAGTGACCATTATGAATTCTAACCTTGAGGTGTTACTTATTGTCTTGGTTGTGCTGCTGACTCACTCTTGGGGTTGGATATGGCGAAGCACAACAACTTTCGAATTATAGTAAAGTGAAGCGATGATAAAACTTATGAATTCTGCTTCCTGACTGTGCAGCTTCACAAAGTGACCCCGATGACGACTGCTGATGATCTCTTAGTTGAAGATGGTGAAGCACACAGACACTTTTGAAATATATTGAAGCGATGATAAAACTTATTAAAAGTGGTTGATGCCTTGTAGCTGCACTGGTTGCTAGACTGGAACTGAAAAAAAACATTTAAATTATTCACTCCTCATATAGTTACCCAATCCTAAATGGAGGATACACCTCTTCAATTTTCCCTATTTCGGCCACTTTGTAGATCCCCAGTTGAATTTTCCATATATTGGGTGGATCGTTCATAGCTGGACAGTATGATTGAGTATTCTTTATCCAAATAATAAGATGTAAAATGAAGAGTTTTTGCTTACACTAGGTGGGAAATAATATGACAGGTAATTTAAATTAAAAGTCTTTGCTTATACTAAGTGGCAAATAATATGATAGGTGATGTAAACTTTACTGACATAGCATGATTATATAAAGGAACATATAAAACAGATTATTTTTTAAAAATAAAATGTGATGTAGGTCTTTATTTAATAAAATAATACTACTAATACACGAAGAGTGATCATTCAGACGCTCGGGAGTTACACTCGGTGAGTAATGATCTTTTAGTAATATTATAAAAATTTCGTAAATTTACATAGAATATTATTTTACTGAAATTGTTTGAAAACACTATTGAACTGCCTTTATAATAAGATGAGCCATAAAATAAAATATTCGAAATAAAGCTTTATTGTTATATTGGGAAACATGAAAGAACATTCTTTATATAATAAGATGAATCGTACAATTAACTGTAGTGATAACATGATTCTGGAATAGTTGAGAAAACATGAAGGATCAGTCTTTATTCACAAATAAACTTTACTGAAATGCTGGGAACTTTGTTGGGTCGGAAGTCAGTCTAGTGGACAGCTGAGTGCAGTCGAGCGAAACAGAGTGTTTTATGGTGTTTGGGCATACCTCTGGGGTGACACGAGTCGCACTACGAACCTTTGGCAGGGTTGAGAGGCGGTCTAGCATAACTGACTGTTTCACAGTAGCTGGGGATGGCAGGCAGAGTGACGGCGAACTGCATGGACATGCTGGAAAGGTTTAGAGAGCCTGGAGGCAGTCAATCATTACAATGAATACACCTGAGTGAAACAAACTGTTACACCATGCTTGGGAATATCTACATAGTGCAGGTCACACTGGGAATCTTTGGCGGGTTGAGAGGCAGTCTAGAGGAATGGATTGTTACATACTGTAGGGGGATAGCTGCAGCAGAGTGCCTGGCCAGCAAGTGTTTATAGTAAAATTGTATACAAAATTTGAGTTCAGGCGGCAGGTGGCAGACAAGCGATGGGCAACAGATTTATAATATCTGTGTACGTAGGGAGGAAGGGCTGTCTACGGATGGCATGGATTACACTTCACTGTGCACAGGCATTAAACATTGCTATACCATGGCTAGTGTAACACATTTTTACATGTAATTTTAACAATTGGGAATAGTCTTTACTTTCACAAGGTGGAAAATAAACAGTCTTATGAATCAGAGTTTCCAAACACTGGGTGGTACAACATGATTGAACAGTCTTAATTCAAATGATACTTTACTGAAACAGACATTTTATGTAATAAAATTAACTTTACGCAAAATTCATGCACTTCATTTCAAATAACAAGTGTTGAGATTGGTGACAGTATATATGTTCTTGATATACACAATCGTAGTGCAGTCTGCATTCGGGAGTGCCAGGGTATGGACATGCAATTAGGGAACCTGTATGGATACTTTGTGTAATTACTCTTAGTACTTGGGCAATTGTTTAATTAATGTATCAGTAGTTAATTTTACTTGCTCAATGCACAATTATTGCTAAGTATTCATTATGAGAACTTAGTAATTAGTAATTGCTTGGTACTTCAACTGTAATGACCATTTTTAGTGGCCATTTAAAAGATCTATAACAGTTTATTTAATTCGTTCCAGTTATTAAATTGCAGAATTTCTAACAGTCAAAATGTCATCTGTTGTTATTCAGCTTTGTAAGTGTCATTTCTCTAACTCCAGAATTCCAACCTCAGTCGCTCATTGATCTCCGAACAGGTAACATCTATGCTGTTGTTCTTGATCCCACAGAGCCCAGTCTTCATTAAGACTCCCAAGAGGTAACACATATACTACTACCTACCCCCCCTCCATTACCTGCCATAACACATTAGTCGCTCGTCAACCACCAACCAGTCAACTCCTCTGCTGTCTGCTGCTCCCCACCTCCAGTTAACACCTGTACTGCCAAACAATTGATACTTATACTGATTCCGACACCCTCCCTCTCTCCTCACTCACCATCAGACTTCATCGTCCGCCAGACTCCGAAGAGGCAACATTAATTATGCTCCCGACCTCCAGAGCTCATCGTTCACAAGACACCAAACAGTCAAACCTAAAATGTCACTTATACTTTTCTTGCTCCATGAACCAATCACATCACACATCCAGCGAAAGAGGGGTAAGCCGACAGCAGAAAGTGATAATTAATCACAGCACACCTCAGGGGGAGGGGGCACAGCCATTCACAACACACCTCAGAGGTATGGGGAGGGAGTGAGGGTACAGTCAATCACACACACCTCAGTGGGGGGAAAGAGGGAGGGATACGACATAAATTAAAATTTTTGAAATGGCTCATAGTCCACTCTTACTCCCAGTGATCCCAGAGCTCCCCTCCCCCCTCCTCATCATCGACTAGTTTTATGCCTGCCTAAGTTTTTCCGGTTTACAGAAATCTTAGCTGAAGTCTGTAAGTTTAACTGTTATTTTGTAGTCATGAACCTGCTCGGTCACACATTAATTCCTGATCTCATGTTTTGCAATCACGTACTTTTTTGGCATGTATTGTACATGTGTTTATCACTTGTCTTGCAGCCAGGGAACAATGTGCTGCATAGTCAGTGGTGATAGGCGCGCAAAATTTATTGAGTGAGTGAGTGAATACATTTCGGCGTCTCTTAACATCGAGGTCTTGAAAGCCGATGAGGGTGAAGCGAGGTGAGTATGGAGCAGCACCAGATTGAAAAGGCGGGGAAATGGGAGATCCCTGAGAAAACCCGCCAACCAGTGGCATCGTCCCTCACGATTCCCACTTGCGAATATCTAGGAGTGACCCGCCCGGGGATTGAACCCGGTTCGTCTTGGTGGGAGGCGAGCAGTCTAACCGCTCAGCCACCACCGCGACCCCAAGAAAAAAATGGTTGCCATCGATGACACCAAACTAAAATTTGGATCACATTATACACATTAACTTAATAACCAAAACTCATATAAAATAAACATGAAGTGTATTAATAAGCACTCTGTCAACTACCAGAAGCACAGGCATACAAGTCACAACATATTCCAAGATTTATTCTGTCTAGGATAACAAGTTTATTAAACCACCATCGTAAAGAATATTTGGGCAACCAGCGCTAGGCTATTTTACAATGTAATCAGTAAATGTTATAAAATTAAGAACCTTGAAATTGTTTTAGTTTAGTTGAAGCGATTAAGTTAAAACTAAAATTTAAGTGGGAATATATTAAAACGTGCTTAACTGTTTAGCATAGAAGGTAAGAACAACTGGTGTAATTCTGTAATTATGTTGTCTCTGTTACAGACTTTGTCTTCGGAGGCGTTCGCTGCCAGACTTCATGGTGCTAATGATTTGGAAGTGACTCATCAGGCTGAACTGAGTGAAGCATCTCTGTGTATTTGCAATAAAAGAAGCATTCACGAAATGTTTAGGTTTCATTTGTACAGAAACAAAATGTGTTTGAACGTCACTTTTTAAATTTATGTTCGCATTTATAAATGGAGTATGATGCAGCAAAATATTGATCATTGCAGTTTAAGGACATTTTGATTTTCCGATATGAAACTGCTTTAATTATTTATTACTGTTTGCAATGCGTCTTTGGAATTTTGTAATTGTTTAACACTTGAAGCATTAAATGCTGAATGCCAAGTATTAGGCATAAGGATTATTATCTCGACCGAGGTATGAAGAGGCGACATTGTCACGAGTACTCCTTTTATAATTAAATCATTCGCTGGTCTCACAGCGAAGTGGGATCCTCTCAGACGCATTCGATATTGTGACTTTGGCAGTGGTCTTTGAAATGTTCTGTTCTCTCACAACGCTCGACAATGCTTGTGTCTGGAAGATTATAGGCTATTCACGGTAAAGTGAGCACTTTTGAAAGCCCTCTCATTTGCAAAAAAAGCCAATAATTACGTTTTATTTTAGCCTTAGATGTTAACTTCCGAGCGCGGTAGAATATACACACAGTGTTTATTACCTACATGGCAATATTTATTTGAAAAGATTCTTAAAGGACAAAGCAGTGGTTGACAGGAAAAAGTAACTAGGACCTCAAAAGTGCTCACTTTACCGTGAACAGCCTATAGTATTGTGTGCATAGCAGACGCAGTAAATGATTTTGCGTTTCAAGCCTACTACACACAGGACTCTTTTGTCGGCATACAGGTGAACATCTTCTTGTTCACCTCGACTTGTAGCGAACTTGTGTCCTGTGAACACCCACCTAGTATGCTCTTGGCCAGCATACTACAATTTTTATATTCACTAGTACTGAATAGCTACGCTTCTATTTTTTTTAAATATCTTTCTCTTACAAGTTGAATGAAAACAAACAATTTAGTGCTTGCACAAATGTGTATTTGACCGAGTTAGCCTATTTTGGAGGATAAAATGTCTTGAAATGGACTGAAGAAGAAGTTGAAGTGTTATTAATTACTAAATTAAATTATTACTTTTATATAACGGCAGGAAAATACCGTTTTACTAACAACCTTTCCACCTTTTATTTATTTTTAGAGCTGACATAATCAGTTCTGTAGAAATTGCACGAACAACCCCAATTACTGCATCTAAATATGCACTTGATATTTTAAAAGTGTACATCATCTTGTTCATCATCTTGTGCCATGTATATAGGTCACTCACTTTTTTGTTGACTACATAGTATTCAAGTTGGTGACCACTTTCTTGTTCATCTTTTATGTTCACCTTCGTGTTGAAGAAGAAGTTCCGTGTGTAGTAGGCTTAAGGCTGTGCTTAAGGACATTTCAGACTCTTTCGCAGTTACACTTCAACGGTACAGATATTGAATAAATTTACTGTGATTTGTAAAGACTTGTCTTCTGTATGTTAATTACTTTGACATTTCATGGACAATTTATACATACACAAGTAACGAATTGTTTTTTAATTTCTTTCCGAAGTAAATAATGATTCCCAAATTGCAAGGTTAAACTCATTGCTGTCAAAATCTGTCGCACTAGCGCTTAAAGTCTGCCAAACATATGCTCGTGAGCATGATTACGATGCTATGTTCGTGCTCATATGAAGTGTAGGGCGTTATAAAGGCCGCAACCCTAGGAATATACCTCTGAGCTCTATTCCATAATGAACAACTGCACTGTAATGATGTGTAATTGAAATCATTAATGTATTTTCTAAGATTGTATAAGTACTTACTGCACAAAAATTGCTTGTAAATATTCATTGTTAACTTATGCTATGGTAATAAGACCTTTACAAGTGTCTACGTGCTATTTAGCTATGTGAAATATTTATGTATGTATATATTCTGCACAATTTACTTAATAAATGTCAACTTTTTCAACCTGAATTTTATTTTAAAACTTTGCAATGTGATTTGACGTGACAAGAGTGCGTCGTAGCAGAAACCATCAATATCCGCAGATAAAAATCTTGCGTTGGCCTGAAAGTTTAAATATATCCGACAGTGTAATAATTAATATAATTTATCAGTTTAGATGCTACACAGATCTACAGGAAGAAACTGAGGCGTACTATATGTGGTGTGGTGAGGCTTGTAACCTCATCATATACACCATGTTAGTTTCCTTAACTTTACATTGCACAAAATTGATTTGGTTTTTAATTAGTATTATTTTTATGATTAAATATACAGAATGCTCACATTCACAAGAAATATACAAGCCTACAAGCGAAGCTGTTTAAATAAATATAGTTTGTGAAGATAATGGAATCCACTTGACTATAAAAAGAGTAAATAACTATAACTCGAAGTAATAAATAAGTTAAAACACAAAATTTACCCAATATGAACAGTGTTTGATATACTAGTAGGAGATATTAGTATCTTCAATTTAACTATGTTATGTATTTGATTTTTACGAACAAATGTATTCATTAAGCTTTTGGTTGGTATTTGAACTGTTTTGGCAGTCAAGTGTTATTTTACAGACATCTGATAAATAATACCATGCCTAGTGAAAGTGATGATACATAAACAGTTATTAGGATGATATACTCAAGGATCACCGACCAAGTTGATGACATTCATATTTATGTTATGACATCTTATATAGGTATATGTAACTTCTGATTATCAAACATATCTCTGCAATACTCTCTCTCTCTTTGTTTAATGTAGCCACCGAACACGTTATTCCCATTAAATAGGAACAGGAAATTGATGGCATCGGTGTAAGCACATGGAGCCATCAACATGCGTCACAACATAACTAGACTTCACTAGAGACATCAGCAGATATGTTTAGAAAAAATCGATCTGAGATTATAGTTTCATATTTATATATTGCAATTTTTTACAATGCACTTCCTAACATTCTAAACTGAGGGAATACAACATTTCTAAAATTCGAAAAATACCCTGGAATGAAGCGAAGGAAAACCTACATAACTAAGAGATGAAATATTTGTAACCAATACAAACATGGAAAACCAAACAAAGATGTCATAAAACTCCTCTTCTCACACACAACCAAAGAATAAATATCACCCTCCCCAGAGAATTTATCGCTGTAGATATTGCAACAAGGCCTTTGCGCACATACATGTAACATGTTGGAATGAAGTTCATGGCTGTATGGGGAGCCCCAACAGCATTATGTACCTGTGCTTCAAGTGCGAGCCACTGTTTGACCGCAATTATACATTCTGAAAGCACGTAAGGCCATGCGAAGTTAAACTGCTCTACTGTAGGATTCTTCAGTGGCAGTTCTGCACGAAAGTAATCTTTAACCTCCATCATCGGTGTAATGTAGAGTACGTTCAGCACTAAGCAATGCTGTTTCCCTGACCGCCATAATGACGACCCATCGGACAGCCGTACCCGATCTCCTATTGGAGTATAACATCACCGCTCCGGTGAGCTCCCACAGGACAAGGATTTAGCTGCACTTAATCAGCACGAAGACCATTTGGCTGATGTCGCAGTTGACCATTTCAGAGCCCGACCTGGTTCTGCGGTAAGCCATCCGCTCATCTTGTACTTCCTATGAGACACACATGGTCCGGCCGAGGTACTGTCAAACTTCTAGTGACCGTCCAGTCAGTACCAGAGCTGTGTCGCCCCTCACTTCGTTTACCCTCTTCTGGTGGGCAATCCTCTAGAACTCTCTCCCCCAGCATGCCAAGTTTCAACCACTGTCACCACGAGTCCACCACGAGTAAGTGGATGGTGTAATTTTTATATATAGGATTGTATTTTTACCTAGACTTCTTAGCGTGAGCCTTACCCGGCAATAACCACTCGTTCTGTAAGGAAAAGGGCTCATGCCCTCTTTCATGCAGGTGTCCCAGCTCATCACCTCAAATAACCAGATCAAAAGCCCCAGCCCGATTCACAAGTACAGCTAAGTCCACCCAACCACAGGTTAGTAATAACATAATTTAATTTACTTTACCCTTCCGTTGCCATAGACTCCATTCAGTATAAATATCATGCTAGTAAACTCATCACGTGCCGATTGTGTCATCACCTTCCGTGAGCGCCCCACCATCCCCAGTTCCTGATCATGCTAACAGTGTATCATCTGTAGCACTTTAATCAGTGTGCCAGTTTCACTTTGCTGCATGCATTTCGCGTTGCAGCTTACTGTGTATCATCATGACATTTATGAATGTACGATGGATCGGATCCACATTTACGAATTACTGAATGTAGCTGTATAAAAATGAGAGTTCTGACCCACCTGGCTGCTGGTTGAGGACCCGAGGAGCCTAATTAGCATATTATCTGGCTGCAAGCTGAAAACCCCAGGAGCGAGAATTTCCCTTTTTCCCTTTATACCATCCAAAACGGTTGATTTAGCATACAAAAACGTCTCTTTTCCCCTTTTTCCTTTCAAAATTTCCCGAATTTTCCTCCCGCCATTGGCGGCAATATTGTCAGCCAGTGGTGGCCACCATATTTTTGTCCTGATTAGCATAATCCAGGGCCGATGATTCCATGACAGCACTCAGGACCGCCATCCTGGATCACGACCATCATTGAACAACAATATGGCGGACAATTGGCGACCAACTGCGGATGTCGACCATTTTGGCGGCCAGCACCGCGCTGGCTGCGGCGGTGAGGCATCAAGGCATCGCGAAAGATTGGATCACGTGTAACACTGCCGCCTCTTTAAGTCTGTGTGTGTGCATAGCACTTATAAATATAGTTGTTGCGTAATGTGTAAAATGCAATCAGACTTGTGTATCCTTACATGGAGATATACCTTCTACGGCAATGGTGTCGCCGCAAGTAGTTCCTGATGCCAGTGTGATTCAAGATGGCGACGTGGTAAGTCCGCCGCTCACATGTCCGGCAATTAAACACATAATTGTGTGTTACTTCTCCTTCTATGCTTAACATTTTGGTCCTCCAGGCCGGATTCGTGCCCGTGTTTATTCCGTACAGTGTATGTGATACGTTTTACGTGTACTGCGTAATTGAAGCTTTATCTCACGCATGTGCACAAACTACCACTGCCGCTCTGAATCCACTCATCACAGAAACATCCCAAGAAGGAACCAGTATTTTCTGCATCGCTGTCCAGTACATTTGTAAGAAGTGCTGCGGTTTTGTGGAAATTCCAGGAAAACTATGTAGTTGTTAGTATTATCGTGTAATGTTCTATTACCAGCTTGTGTTGAACACGTGGGTGAGTAGTTTTTATTTGTTTTGTTACATCATCCCATTTGCAGCGTGTTTTTTTGGAGTGAATCAGCATTTTATCATCGAGATGGTATGCAAGATGTCCTAACCTAGCTTTTGACGTCTGCTTCGCTGTATTCCCGTATTGCACGAAGTGTTGATAATTTATTGTTTGTTGTGTGGTCGATTAGTAGAGCCTAGACATGGAATTCAAAATATTTTTGGTGAAGTTCAAGTTTCAGGAGAGCAAGCTGAAACACATTAACGTAAATGTGCAAGCTCTTGTTAAGGCAGAAGTCACTGTAAATCCCGTTCATGAAGTAAATGCTTTCGGCGCACAGCTAGATGCAAACGATTCCGAAGAAAAATTCTTTGTGCAACGAACTTTTACAAATTGATCCCCTGCTGGATAACATAGACGAAAATGAGCTAACCTCTAAGTGCGAGTCTTTATTTGCAATGTTGTCAGACGTCCAATGCAACATAACCTCATTCTTGTCCATTCATGCTGTGCCAGCTTCGTCAATCAATAATCTTGCCTCCACATCAGCAAATGTTAGACTTCCGGAAATTATTTTGTCCTTTTTCTCAGGGCAGTGGGAGGAGTGGCCAATGTTTTCTCAACTATATCAAGCTACAATCCACGACAGTCAAGCATTGGTTGACATAGAAAAATTCCAGTACTTGTTAGGATATCTAAAGGGGGAGGCTTTACAGTTGGTCAAAAATCTGCCTGTTACTGCGGAAAATTATTTAGTAGACTGGAAATTCTTACGTCCCAATACCAGAATGTGAGAAAACTCATGACCTTGTAAATTAATAGCATTATAGATTTGCTTAGTGTCGACTCCACAAACCACCAGTCCATTCGAAACTTTATAAACACATTTTGTGAAAATGCTTGAGCCCTCGAAGGGTTAGATTGTGACATAACACAGAATAATCCAGTGCTTGTCACATTCTTGTTATGCAAATTAGATGTAGGTGTCAGAACAAAGTTTTAAAACTCACACACAGAAAATACTGACTCATTTCCCACTGTTTCAGAGCTTATTGATTTTCTGCGATCAAGGGTCGCCAAATTGGATTGTGCAGTTGGTGTGAGCAACGTTGGGGCTGGTCAAGCGCAACGGAAAACATCCCTCACCAAATCAGGTCACATCTCACAACCACGGCCAGTCCTTGTTACAGATTCTGAGCCTAAAGTACCTAAACCTTGCCCAGTTTGTCAGAACACTTCTCACAGTGTTTACAAGTGCCCAGAGTTAGTCAGTGCATAACCCACTGACAGGCAGTCAATGGTTCGCAAAAGAAAACTCTGTTTCAACTGTCTTGGAGGATTCCATGCAGTAGCTGATTGCGCCTCGTCTCACACATGTTATCGATGCAAAAAAACATCATACTTTGCTCCACATCGATGGGAGGTCTAATGTAACTTCAGGGCCTCGAATCAAAGTTTCTGCCAGCACTGAGGGCCCAAGCATGTTTGCATGTGTGTCAGCCCATGATCGTAAATCTGTTTCATTGTCTACAGCTCTGGTCAAAGTGTATGGTGCCGATAAGAAAACTCATGTCATGTGCTGTCTGCTTGATAATGCAGCTCAGGCATCTTTCAACTCTGAAGCCTCTGCAGAGGTACTGTCTCTGCCTCTGCATAAGGCACATGAAAGGGTGTTTGGCCTCTCTCAAAGTGCTGTAAATCTGAAACAGATGATTAGTTGTAAGATACAATGCTCCAGGGAGCCTCAGTGTACCTTCAATCACTCGTTTTCGTTGTGTCAAAGATCACTAGCAATCTGCCATGGGCTTCTGTAGATCAGCATGTCCGAATCCAATTGGGCTCCCTTCCTCTGGCAGACCCCCACTTTGACAAACCTGCTCCAATTGATAGGTTGTTAGTTGCTGATGTTTATGCACATATGTGTTTGAATGGCAGGTTAGAATTAGGACAGCACATGCCTGTGGTTCTGGAGTCTCAGTTCGGATGGGTACTGCTGGGTGAGTACCCAGAGTCATGCACCGATTCTGATCAAGATGTAATCTCAATGTTTATTGGCATGGAGGATCCATTAGATTTGACTCTAAAGCGGTTCTGGGAAGTTGAAGTACCACCAGATGTTAATGCAAAGCCGCCAGATGCTGACTACTGCAAGAAACATTTCGAGGACACCCATTCGCGGGACGACATGGGGAGATATAAGGTTCGTCTTCCCTTTAAACCTCAGGCTCAACCTCTTGGGGAATCATATTTGAAAACTTTCATTACATCCCGAAATTAAGACCATGTACACAGATTTCATGACAGACTATTCTGAGTCAGGCCATATTAAGGTGTATGTTCCCTCCACCCAGCCGACTGATGCTAAGGAGACCACAGAATATTTAATTCCACATCATGGTGATCTAAAAATGTCTAGCACAACCACCAAATTGAGGGTGGTATTCGATGGTAGTGCCAAAACCACCACTGGGGTCTCACTCAACAATGTTCTGCTTCCAGGACCCAAACTTCAGAATGAAATATGTGATGTTATTTTGAGATTCAGGTTGTATAGTGCAGTATTCTCCTGTGATATTAAGCAAATGTTCCGGCAAATTTTAATCCATGAGGCTAACTGACAATACCAACTCATTCTCTGGCATGACAATCCATCCCTTCCACTTACAGTTTTTAGTTGAATACATTAGCCTATGGTCTATCACCCTCCCCATTCATGGTTATTCGAACACTACACCAGTTGGCCTTGGATGAGGGTGCCCAGTATCCTCTTGCAGCAAATGTTCTTCACAATCATATTTTTGTCGACGATATTGTTATGGGAGCAATGTCCATGGAGGAAGTGCACACTTTGAAATCCCAGCTGGTTGAACATCTGCATCAGGGTGGGTTCGAACTCCGGAAGTGGTCCAGCAATCAGCCTCAGCTCCTCGATGATATTCCTGTAACTCATCGGGAAACCCCAAGAGGTCTGGACTTCTCATCTGGCACTTTTGTAAATGTTCTCGGGCTCTACTGGAACCCAGAAAAAGACTCATTTTCTTATCACTTGAGGATCACCACCGGGGTTGCAACCAAACACTTTGTCATGTCACAAATTGCAGGAACATATAGTCCTGTGGGATGGTTGTCGCCAATAATTGCGTGGGCTAAGATGCTAATTCAGTGGGTATGGACCCAGTGCTTATATTGGGATGTACCTCTTCCATCTCCGGCCTTGGAGAATTGGAACCAGTTTTTTGACGGCCTAACTTATGCTCTATTGTCATGCCTTCCTGGTACAGCACACAAATGCCACTGCTATTCATGCTTGGACCAATTCCAGTATTACTCTGACTTGGATAAAGACCCAGCCCTACTCATTGAAAACTTTTGTGGCAAATCGTGTTGCACAGATCCAGGACTGGGTCCGTCTCCAGTTATGGAAACATGTCATTTCCAAAGACAATCGTTCTGATTGTGCCACCTGTGGCATGCTGCCTCATTAGCTCATCTCACATGACTTATGGTGGCATGGCCCTGGCTGGTTAGTCGACCCTCCAGGGCAGTGGCCAGTGGCCACAATTAATCAGATGGACGAGATCATAGAATCAAAGCCTTCACACTTCACATTACTTACCACGCATGACATTTCTGAAGAACTTCCAGTATTGCAATAAATTTCTTCGTGGCCCAAGCTGGTTCGTGTCATGGCATATGTAAAGAGTTTCATCAATCACATTAAGAAACAGCCTTGTACCAGTGGTATCATGTCTCCTGCAGAACTGAAAGAAGCTGCTGCTTTGGTATGCAAATGTATCCAACAGGAGCGTTTGTTAGAGGATCTGAAACATCTTAAAGAGGGAAAACCTTGCTCAACACGAGTGCAGTGTTTGGCACCATTCTTGGATAAAAATGGTGTGCTCAGGGCGAGCGGCCGTTAATCAAATGCCAACATAGAATTTTCAGTAAAACATCCTATCATACTACCTAAAAACCATGCAGCTGTTGAAGTTTTGGTAGACCATTACCACATTAAGAATTTGCATGCAGCAACTCAGTTGCTGCAATCACTTTTGTCACAATGGTTCTAGATTCTCTCAGCATGGTCTTTGGTTAGTTTGAGTGTTTTTAAGTGTATGTTGTTTTTGTTGTCGGCCTGTGAACAATCACCCATTGTGGGCGGCTTGCCTTCTGAATGTGTCACATATGCTGGGACCTTTGAACAGACTGGTGTGGACTATGCTGGACCTATCATCATAAGTCTGGACAAGCTGCATCGAATGGTCACCCAGAAAGCCTATCTCTCCATTTTAATCTGTCTTGTGACGAAAGCCATACACATTGAAGTTGTTACAGACTTGACCGCTGACAGTTTTGTTGCAGCCCTTACCCAGTTTGTATCGTAGAGAGGTCTGTGTGCTCATCTCCACTCTGACTGTGGGACCAATTTCATATGAGCTTCAAAACAGCTCAGGCGATCTTTCATGCAGCTACTCCGGTCTCCACTACTGGAAAACTTTGCCTTGGCCCATTCAATTAGTTTTCATTTTCTCCCTCCTGCCAGTCTTCACCAAGGATGATTGTGGGAAGCTGCTGTACAGTCTACTAAATATCATCTCAAGGCGAGTAATTGGGAACCAAATGCTCACTCTGGAAGAATTGATTACGCTCTGTACTAGAGTTGTAGCAGGCCTCAATTCCAGGCCCCTGACTCCACTATCTTCGACCCAAATGACTTTGCTGCCCTCACGCCTGTACACTTCCTCATTGATAGACCTCTGGTAGCTGTACCAGAGTCCTCTGAAAATAGTGACATATGTCTATCGAGAAGGCGGAAGTTGGTGTGTGCATTAACAAACCAGTTTTGGAAGCGATGGTATGGAGAATACCTGCAGCAGCTTCAATGTATGGGTAAGTGGCAAATCCAACAGCCAGCACTCGAAGTTGGAGATATTGTTCTTGTGGGAGAAGAGTACTTACCACCCCTTGGCTGGTGCCTAGCGAGAGTGGTGAACATTCATCCTGGAAGAGACGGTGTGATCAGAGTGGCGGACGTGTGCACCAACATGGGACAGCTGTGTAGACCAGTACACAAGCTGTATCGTCTACCTGCATAATGAAGTCTGCCAGTGGTGTCATGTAAATATGTATAGTATCTGTAGCATGAAAAACTGTGTTGTGACTTGTTGGACTGAATTAGGAGACCTCTGCCAGTCTTGGCAGGCGGTATGTTGCGTATTGTGCAATATGAAATCAGACTTGTGTATCCTTCCATGGAGATCTACTATATATGGCAATGGCGTCGCCGCGAGTAGTTCCTGATGCCAGTGTGATTCAAGAGGGCGATATGGTAAGTCCGCCATGCATGTGTCTGGCAATTAAACACATAATTGTGTTTTATTTCGAATTCCATGCTAAACAATATTTGACTATAATTTCCGAACTGTTTAAGTTATAGTTGTCAAATTCATAAAATAGGCATTCACCTCGACTAGGAGAAGGGTCATGGGGTCAAATATGCCGATGTCAACTTATAAGCATAGTTGGCTGTAATTCCCGGACCATTTAAGTTATAGTTTTCAAATTCACAATTAGACATCAACCATGACTAGCAGAAGAGTCGCGGGGTCAAGTATGCCCTTTGACAACTTAATATAATAGTTGGCTGTAATTTACAAACTGTCTAAGTTAGTTGTCAATTTCATAACATAAACATAATCCATGACTAGGAGAAGGGTTGCAGGTCAAGTATGCCCTATGTCAGCATATGATCATATGTGGGTGTAATTTCCGAACCATTTGAGTTATAGTTGGCAATATTATAACATAGACATCCCCACGACTAGGAGAGGGGTCGTGGGGTAAAGTAGGCCCCATGTCAGTGTACAAGCATAGTTGGGTACAATTTCCGAACTGTTTGAGTTATAGTTGGCAAGTTCATAACACGACTAAGAAAGGGGTCGCAGGGACACGTATGGCCTTTGCCAATTTATAATCATAGTTGGCTGTAATTTCCGAACCGTTTGAGATATAGTTACTAAATTCATAACATAGATATCAGTCACGACTATGATAGATTGCTGTAATTAACAAAGCATTTGAGATACAACTACCTAAACAATTATACATGCATAACCCCCTCCCCCAATGATGAAAAGGGACATGTGGACATACATCGGCCTGCATGTCTCCCCGTTCATAACCACATCTGTCTCTCCTGTCCCCTCAGCACCACCGCCTGGCCACACACACACACACACATTCCTTGTGCACTCCCCCCCCCCATAGGACCATGACCAGCGACCTTCCACTAGTCCTTGCACTCTATCTATCCCTTATTCTCCCCCTCTGTCAGGCTACATCATCCCCTGATAATACGTCCTCGCACACTCGCACATACTGAACCTTCAATGTGCAAAGCTAGTATGTACCCCTTCTCCCAAACAACAATTGAGGACCGACCTGCAGGTGTCGTGTACCTAGACTACAATGTACATTACATACTCAACCATCGACGATTCTAGACAACTGAGTACAATCGAAGAAGACATAGTTAGCAAGGCGATATCACACACATTTCAACTGTACGTACGTACTCAGAGCAGAAAACCGCTAGGACGCGACGTGCTCTCACTGGAAGCACAGAGCACAATGATCGCTCTGTTTAAACTTGTACGGTATACACTACCAACAAAGAAGGTATATCACAACCACTCTCTGTCAAAATGCACGAACTTGAAAGTAACTATTGCATGTAGCCTGGCGACGATGGCGTATGACCCTTGAAAATATAAGGTATCGAAGGTTCGATTCCCGTTGAGAGTGTATGCTAACACGTCTGCAAACACTCGTTCATCATTGGTCCCACTGGTCATGAAGACGAGCATGTATCGACCATGACAGTCATACTCCATCCCCGACCGGCACGTTAGTTTGCGATGTCTCGATTGCTGGCTGTGAAGTTGGCGTCTTTACACTCTTACACGATCAACTTAGTCTTCCTTCAAACACTTCCTGCTGTTTGCATACAAGGTACACACAATTCGCTTGAATTGTATGGTTAGGGCCTGTAGATGATGTCTCTTCATAACGTTTTTGACAGTGGGACCTTCCTTCCCTCTCCGACGAACGATTGTTTGCTGGCGAACATATAATCGGTTATGTATTGTGTGTACGGAAAGGCAGGGTGGTCATTGCTTCCAGTGAGTTCACAACGATGATATGTGCTAGTGCCCTGCAGGTCTTCTGAAACAGCTGCACTCATTAAGGTAAAACCACTGCTCTGCATCATCTATGAGCAGAGTACAAACATAGTTGACATATGGTGTGTGTGTGTGTGTGTGTGTGTGTGTGTGTGTTGTGATAACTCCTTACTCGGTTCGTATCTCGAGTTATCACAGTGTGTGTATGTGACCTATGACTGCAGGTATTTGTTATAAACGTACATTGCACAATGTGCTTGTTACTAGTTTTTTATAACGATTATTTTTTCCTTTCATGCATTCTAGCAGGCGAAATTCGACTGTGAAGAGCCCGCAGCTGTCTGTAGGTACCTGGGTTCGAGACTTGTCACTATTGGTAAACACATCATCACAGTTATCACAGTAGAACGGCTGAACATGTAATGCTGGGCAGAAACCATCTAAGTGCATGCATTAAATGTTCGGGAAGGGTCGACTGTTTGTAATTTCAAAGGTTTGATATATTATGTAAGTACATACATTTAAGGTTTGGACAGGATCGGCAGAGTATGATTGCTTGTAATTACAAAGGCTTGGTACATGCATTGAGGGTTCGGGTAGGGCTGGCTGAGTATTTCTTCCTGTAAGTGTAAAAAGGCTCGGTCGGTGTACGATTGCAGGTAAGGTCATTAGAGTATGACTGTCTGTAATTGCAATGGTTCGGTACACGAGTGCCGGTCGGGGATGGAGTATGACTGTCATGGTCGATACATGCTCGTCTTCATGACCAGTGGGACCAATGATGAACGAGTGTTTGCAGACGTGTTAGCATACACTCTCAACGGGAATCGAACCTTCGATACCTTATATTTTCAAGGGTCATACGCCATCGTCGCCAGGCTACATGCAATAGTTACTTTCAAGTTCGTGCATTTTGACAGAGAGTGGTTGTGATGTACCTTCTTTGTTGGTAGTGTATACCGTACAAGTTTAAACAGAGCGATCATTGTGCTCTGTGCTTTCAGTGAGAGCACGTCGCGTCCTATCGGTTTTCTGCTCTGAGTACGTACGTACAGTTGCAATGTGTGTGATATCGCCTTGCTAACTATGTCTTCTTCGATTGTACTCAGTTGTCTAGAATCGTCGATGGTTGAGTATGTGATGTACATTGCAGTCTAGGGACACGACAATTGCAGGTCGGTCATCATGAGCCATGCTACGGCATGATCTCTCCCAATCTAATATTTTTCCCTATTGATTCTCTAGCAATACACGTTTTTGCAAAGCCCGTTTTATTTTCTTCTTTCTTTATGATCTTTCCTTGTTTCCAATCGGAAGACCACATTTGTGTTATTGTGGAAAAAAAAAAAAATAATTTTTTCACTATTTAATGGTGCAAACAAAAAAAAATATGTTTTAAGGTTAATGGCATTTATAACCTTTATCGCTGACGATTAAAATATTGTTTTCAATTCACTCTTGTTTGCCAAGTAGTAAAGCCATAATATACTATATTTTGTATTGTTATCTGCCGCTTCTAACTTCAGAGGGCAGCTTCTATAACATATAACGAATACTGTCGTTATTTTCATTTTAGCAATTTGTTCAAATCACTCATTTTACCGCTGTATTAAGTGTGTACACGGTATTTTATTTTCTTTTCTTAATGTTACTCTACACTTTGTTTTAATTCTGAACCATACTGGATAATGTAGTTCACGTTTTTTTTTGCCATAAACAGTGCAAAAAAAAATTGGCAGTATCGTTACTTGTTAATTACAGGACTTTTTCTTGTGTCTCTATGTTTGTGTCTGCTCGTCGCTAGGATAGGTGGCATCACTAGTATCTAAATAGCGTAAAATATTTCTATTAAACTTTTGATTTTCCTGGCTGTAATGTGTTACGCTTGCTTGCTACCTTTATTGTAATTTATTTAATGTCGAACCTTTTATTTGTTTTGTTGTTTCGTTAATTATATTTAAATGCAATGTGTAATTTTCTATTGTTTTTAACTCTGCGATATGGCTTTTCCATAATTATTGACTGGTCATGTCGCGAGTTTGGAACATCGTACAGTCACTGTCGCACGTGAAGGAATGTGCTGACCCTGTCTTATACGATTATTACTTCCACACGATATAGTTGGTTTTGAAAATTTTCTACCTGACTTTCAGCTTTTTTTATGGCGTAAGTGCCATACTTCATCGCCTAGGTGAGTGAATTGTATTTTTCTTTTGGTAAGTGGTTGCGGTAATTATGTGTTGCATTATCGGTGCTCATTAATTGTATTTCCCATGCAATTTTGTTCAGTGCGGTTCCCCGGCTACATGACGTAGCCATTTTGGTGACGTGATCCCAGTCTCGTGCTTTTCAAGTGATGGGATCGCGGCCCACGCTATGATTTAAGCAACAGTGATGTGTCGACTCCTCGGCCACCACCACCTTTTCATATCGCTTGGTCAGAAATAATTTTATTTCCGCTTGCGATTTTTTTTTTTTACTGCATGACACCACGACAGTGGCTGCCTTCAACTTGCTGAACGATGTTTTATTCTGGACTCAAATACCCTTGACAACAACATGTTAAAAATGTAATACTAACCTTGTTAGAGGTCTTGGCACGAAATGGTGTGGAAAACCATAAGAACTTTCTACTTACAAGTTTTAAGTTTGTTGGTCCTAAAATAAAATAAAGGAGAAAGCGAGGAAGCTGTAGCTAAAATGGTAAATTTCGGGTGAATCCTAAGTCGTAAACAAAAAAAAAAAAAGAATATGAAGACATAATAAAAACTGTTAACTGTAACTAGTTTGAAGCAAGTGTAATACTCATAACACTAATTATTGTTTTGTTTAAATACCATATATATTTTATCGTGAGTGTGGTAAGCAGGAAAAAAGGGTAAAATAATAACCCAAACCAGATAACAATTTTTTATTTGTTAAAAAAAGAAATTGACTAATACCTACTGCCTTAAGCGCACATTCATGTTTTAACTTATTTACTGACGAGAGCTCTAGTGTGTTGCTGTTTTTGATGGGTATTAAAAGAAACCCACAACAGTGTACTTGAGTGGCGAACAAGGTACGAGAGTAGAGTTAGATGTTTAATAATTATATTGGGCTAGGCTTCCTTTCTCCACGATTATTTATTTATACACTGAAGGATTGCATGTGGGAGTGGATATACTTCATTTCACGTCCTCCTCTCGGTCACCTTGGTGCTTATGTTGGGGGCAGCAGCTGGGGTTTTCCTTTTGTCGGAAATCACTGGGCTGTTTTTCTTGTTCCCTGATGTGGAGCACCAAGGGGTGGCTCACTCAATTGTGAGGGGGGGGGGGGTTATAGACTAGCTGTGAGCATTGAAGACTTATTACGTGTGTGGAGTATGATTGTTGTACATTTGAAGGTTCAATACGGGGTATGAACGACTGTAATTACAAGCTTCGGTACACGCGTGTATGTGTCGTGGTCTGCTCGTGGGTGATGGTTTCGTTTCAGCCGGTTTGTAAGGGCGTTGTTTGACCAGAGTGGTCTCGCATAATTTACATTGCATGAGTGTTTGGATCGTATTATAGGGCAGGATGACCTCTCCCTGACCCCTCCCTGACACCACCCTGAATACTCCCTGACTCCTCCATAATCCCCCCCTGTTATTATTATTACCTGCTTCGGTACCCGGAAATTACAGCGAACTATGTGACGTCAAAAAATAAACCACTGAAAATCAGTGAAAAAAAATGACTGTTGACTAAGTGGAAAATGTCACTGAATCAATAAGTGAAGGAAATCCGGCATTTTTTTTACTGATTCATCTGTTAAATTCACTGAAGTGACTGTTGAATCAGTCAGGTACTGTTAACAGATTAAAAAAGTTAAATTCTCACACATTCAAATTTAGAGTGCGGAGTAGCTTTTTGGAACGTTACTCAAAGTCATGTCATTGTCATGGCTTGTAACGATACTGCCTACCGAAAACAAGAATCACGGTAGCTGGGGTTATACAAAATATTAGATTATATTTCATTTCAAATAAATCTAATGTTCTGTACGCATGGTTATAGAAATGAATTGCATAGAAGCTCCAGAATGATTTAATTAATATACTACAACTTGATGTAATTGTTTTAAAGTATCTTTTTAATGTAATGGCCACGATCAGACAAGTCTTCTAAACATATTAGTTATAAATTCGTTCGGCAGCCTTATTTGATTCCATCTGCGATTGGAGTCACTTTCAGCGGTTACACCTCTATATAGGATGTTCATGGTGAACTGAGACTTTTGAAAGCCCTGTTTAACATTTACTTGTATTCACGTCGTGTATTCGTCCACCATATGTAAAATTAACAGTGCCATGGGCCTCATAACTTTATTTATGCGTTGGCCAAATAGAACTGTGAAATAATTGGAAAAGTAAATACTTTACAGATTTGCTAATTATACATGTACGGGCATTAAAAAACCGAAATTAAAATAAAACATTTCAGTATTCACAAATGTTTTACTAGTAATCTTAATTCATCAGAAAGGTGTCAACCTACTTTCCCTCCACTGTTGCCAAATTTATTGGACGTATGCTAGTCTGTCTGCCCGTTAAACTGCAACACAGGAAGGAGCCGTGAAATTTTCAAAAGTTGATTTCAAAAGTGCTCGTTGTACCATAAATATATTTTAACTGAAATTAAAAAAAAGAAGAAATAAACTTTTAACACACTTCCATAGTTATTTTTAACCGCAATCGACACTTATTCATGGTAAGTTGCTTGTTTTATTTAGACAAAATAAAACATACCTTATTTTGATTGTAATGGTAAAACTAACATTACCTTTTGTCTCGTCTTTTTATTTATTTTTTGAATATAGAAAGTTGAGCTAATTTCAGCCATTTTGAAGACACTTCTTAGCACCCAATAGGAGTGGAACACAAGAAAAGTCTATCTGGTATATTTCCACAAGTAGTTTTCTCTGAACATGTGAGTGAATGAGTGAAGAGATTTGGGTGGCTCTTACCATCGAGGTCCTGTGAGCCGGCGAGGGTGAAGCGATGTATGGAGCAGCGGCGGAATGTCAAGGCGAGGGAAACGGGATACCCTCGAGGAAACCGGTGGACCAGCGATATCGTCGGGCACGAAATTGCGGGGGTGACCCTACCGGGAATCGAACTCGGTTAGCCGTGGTAGGAGGCAAGCAGTCCAACCACTACACCACCTCAGCCCCTCTGACCATAAAGTGACTGCCATCGTAAGAACTTCGTAGCCAATGTAACCGTGTACAGAGCTGAAAATGTTTAGAGTGAAGCATTTCTATCACGTGCGATGCGGCCCATTTGAAAAAAAACAGAGACAAAATACCTCCAATTTTAGATTTCTTGCTATTGAATGACGAGTTAGTGAGATGTAGGGATTGACCTGCACTTCTTTCTTCGTTGGTAATTTAAGGAAGCCACAATGTTGGTGAAGGTGTATCATGAGAAACAATGCATTCTCGTTTTACTGTAATTAAACTTTAATAGTGCGCTTAACATCATTTAATGATAATATCGTAAACTGACGCCTACATGTGTTTAGAAGGTAATATTGATAATCAAAGAAACCGTAATCCTAAAGTAAAGAATTTCTGTAGTTGTTACAAAGAATTCCTGTGAAACTACATTGTAAAAAATCACGGGAAAATTACCTGACAAGTGTAAGGTAATATTCGCAAACTTGTGGGGGAAAACATAGTTTTTCTTATAGGTAAGGTAAAATTACCCTACTCTGGAGTAAAATTCACGTACACGGTAATGGAAAATCCCATACATGGATGGGAAAATTACCTTACGTTGCGTGCATCTCTTCAGCATTCTCAACAGAAAAGTGTGTGTGTGTGTGTGGCGGGTGGGGGTGTGGGGGGGGGGGGGGGGGGGGGGTGAGGAAGGGGGGGGGGGGGGGGGGAAGATGGGCGGAAGAAAACATTCCTTTAAAATGTTGTTACGCTATCGTAGTGGTGTAATGGATAGCGCATTGGCCTATCGTGATAGAGGATTCTGGTTCGAGCCCCTCTACCAGAAAGTGTCAAGGATTTAGCGTTGATGTTTCAGTTACTATTCGTCAGAGGATAAAGGTAATTAATAAAACCAATACTCGGAATATTTTTTAAATATAATTTTATTATACAATATAGCTAATTTTACCGTACTTGTATGGGATTCCCCCCCCCCCACCCAATTTTTTCAGGTACTATTCCCTTACGATTAGGGAATAGCAATTTACTCGTTATGTAAATTTACTCTACATTTAAGAGGTAATTTTACCTTATATGTAGAGGTAATTAGCTTCCTATACCTGTAAGGGAATCTTACCTCAATTTTTTTACAGTTTAGTTGCCAAAGACTTTCTTGTAACTGTACTGATTAAATTTGTATATTTACAACACATTATTTTAGAAAACATACAAAATTATGTATGTAGCTCGATGTTTGTAATGAACTTGAAGTGTACGACACTTGCTTGTTGAAACTCAACACTAGTTTTACACATTCCACATTGTGGTTTTGTGAAATTTTGTCAACTTTTTTCTAGTATTACATATATATCTTCAGCAACTAGTTTCCAAAGAATATTTTGTACAAATACAAAAATCTTTGATACTGTAGATAATAGTGTATGGCAACTTAATGAATAAATATTTTATCAGAGTGGTGCATTCTTTTGGCATGATATCTTGAGCCGCTAAGAAATGTACAAATTTATGGCGTAAGAAATGCATTAATCTCGCGAAATATTTGCCCTCAAAGTTGACAAGGAACTGTTCGCAAATTTCTGTAATTTTAAAACGCTACGAAGTGACCTTTCAATCAGTGAAATTTAGGCGCTGGAACAGTCAGTAGCTGCAACTTTATTCAAGTAGCAATTTTTATTGATTGCAACTGATTTTGCGTCATTTCACTATCTAAGTTTACAGTGTGTAATAGAAAATGTTAACGTCACAGTACGAGTGTTATACCCATTGTAAAAGCCATTGAAGTAACGAGCAGAACTTGAGTGTTGCCATGGGGCAGTTTTCTAACAAGTTTGCAGTCAATATTCAAAGATGTGGCATAATTTATATATGAGACTGTAGCCTTAATGTGCCATTTGATGTCATTCTTTAAAGTGAAAACTCAATAGAGTAATGATCTAGTAAGATATCATTAAATTACCCTATCTGGTTTCTTACGTGTGTAGTGATGCTTCATATTGTTGTGAGTGTGAGATGTCACAAGTGTTTATTATCTTTGTTTATATCGTATCCTTCGGTGGGCGTGAAAGTTTTATTTGAAAATTTTGCCTTAAAGTAGTTAAGAAGGAATATTAATAGTTTTTTTAATAAATCAAAAATACAAAAATGAACTGTGGTTAAACGTTTTTATTGTTTTTAAATAAGATAAAACACTGTTCACTGCAGAGATCTTTGAGTGGATTTACTCTTTTGTGGTATATAATTAGGTCCGAAATTCCATACCTCAGTCTGTATTACTGCACTCTTGATACGTCAGATTTTAGTGTTTTCATTGGTGTTTGGTTCTTCGTGCAAGAGAACATCAATTAAATACGTCAGGTACACCTGAAAGATAGGAAACAACAAATAGAACGAAATTTCACTCGGTCAATTTATCCGAATAGAGTCGCGTGGAGGTATAGAGGTAGAATACCAATACTATGAGAGCCGGGTTGGGGGGGGGGGGGGGGGGACATTTTGCCAATTCTTGGTGTGTTAGCACAGATTTACAGGAAAATTCGTTAAAGTTTCCTGTTCATAATATAACAATACAATAGCTTACAATGTAGCACTGGACCTGACTGTACAACATACAGAGTTAATTAAAAAGTTGTACTCACACTACTAAAGTTGTCAGAAAAGTTCGATTTATGCTACATATGAAAGAAAAATAATATATTTTGTAACCCAAAAAAAAATATTTTGCTAGAATTTATTTATTTATTTTTTTCTCTTTGAATATGAGTTATTGGTTACAGGATTATGGGGAGTCAGAGGCAACAGGATCCGGGATTGGAGCTCAGGAGCCAACGGTCACCATGTTGGAAATTAATTTTTTTCCTTAAAAATTTTATTTTCTCAAAATCGACTTATACCCATTTTTCCCGGAACTGCAGCCTGGGATCAGCGACCCAGTAACAGGGATTAGTGACCCAGGTGACCTTGGGTCAGGGCAAGTGGGACTCACGACCTTTAATCTTGACCTTCAACTTTAACCCCAAACATCCAAAAAAAATTAATATTCCAAACAAATTCCAAATTTTTTACGATATACTCAAAAATTTACTATAAAAATCAATAGAAATGTACTTAAAAATTAAATTTAATGAGGTTTCCCTTTACCCCTCCACCAAACAAATTAGTCGGCGGCCTTCCAAACCATTTCCCATACCCAGTCAGCCATATTGGAACTATCAGCCATCGTAGCAGCCATGTTGGATGCAGATGACCTTGACCTTGACCCCATGATCTTGAATGATGTTGAAAACTAAAACTCGAGAAAAAATACCTTAAAGTCAACAAGAATATTATGTTCAAACTGCTACCATCCTATTAAAAAAAAAAAAAATGCGAGTGTTCTGAAAAACCCACATACTCGTTCTCTCCAGAAGAAAACACGCAGATAATTATGTATACATATATAGACATATAAAATAATTTTTAATTTAGTTTGTACATAATTATATACAGGTATATATGTATAATGATTTTAAATTAATTTGATACATATTCATATTTATATGTATGGGTATATAATTTCTTTTTAATTTATATATTTTTATATACATAGACCTATGCCTACAAGCATATTTAAATATCATGTTGTTACTTAAGTAACTGCACGTTTTCTTCTGGAGCGAACAAGTATATTTGTTTTTTCAGAGAACTCCCATCATTTATATATATATAAATATTATGGGGGAACTTATTTTTTGGCACAATCTAGGCTCTTTAATGTAAAAAGAACGGCATTTATATAGAAAAATTGACAGCCGACGTTCTGACACCATGATGTAAACATCGATTTGGAAGCACTCTCTCACCATACCACAAAGATAAATTGCGAAGACGAAGGCCTGCCTTTGATCTCAACGATCATTGAGCCGCGACCTGCATCATCGCTAACTGGTTGTCGCCAGTGCCGATTCTGTGATCGAGTTTTCACCTATGTTCAAATGCTCGTCGTCATGAGAGAACAGCCTGTACGAACAGTCCTTTTCGCGCGATGAAGCATGACGACATTGGTCCCATGCAGTTTGTGCAAGGCAATACATTGAAACGGCCTACTGAGATCTGCAAGGATTTGTCTACTGTGAGTCAGCAAGTGTTGTTATGTGGCACCTTCATGTCGTAAACTTGAGCACCCATAAGTACTTTCATTACAACACAAAGATGGCACATAAATGGAACATCTATACTACTATGTATAATAGGGTTTGCTACTAAAAGCTTAAATAATGGGCGTGCTCCTATGTTACTTATTACAAATACACACACACACACACACACACACACACACACACACACACATATATATATATATATATATATATATATATATATATATAAGGTACACAGGTACACTTACGGCTAACTTAAAAAAAATATTTTTTTTTATATCAGCACAATATTATAGTTACCCTCTAATTGTAAAAGCACAAAATTAAAATTTGATTAAATGAATTTCTGTTCTTTTCAAAGATTTTCTGCACACTGAGTACTGTATTTAACATCAAGTCTAACTCGACAAATTCTTCTTGCAGCTCTCGAATGTCACAGTTCAACACAATAGAATAGAAATTATCAGAAAATGTACTGTCTTCTTATTTTTCAAATCACTCCAGTATTCAAGTTCTTTACAGTGACTTACAAAAACACAAAAGTAACAGGCAACAGCCAGTAAGATGCCAAAGGCCAACATGGTCTATCGAGCAGAAACTGAAAAATACAATGCCACCCCTGAAAGAGTAAAGTGGCAAACAGTAAAAAGAGTGTAAGGCGAATACAGATATCTATCAGAAAACTAAAAAAAACATGTAACTCTTACATTAAACATACTAAATGGTAAAGTAAAATAAACTGCTAAATATGAAAATAATATTCACATGACCTACAGATCAAGATCCAATTACACAAAAGTGTCGTATCTGGAAATATTAATTAGAAACCTAACTTGTTCAATACCCAAACAAACACAAAATACCCGAATTGACTGGACACAACAATTTCAAATATATATATATATATATATTGAGAACACAAGACATTGTTTTGCTACAAAGACAAGTGAATTGACTATAGAAACAGCTGAACTTAGTATCTCAAGCTACTCAGTATTTCATGTAGTTTAGTATTTCACTTTGTTTAGTATTTCACTTAGTTGATTTGTTTCACATAGATCAGAATTTCAATTAGTTTAGTTCATCAACTTAATTTAGTACCACTGGTTTTTTTGAAGCGCGAGTTCATAAAAAACATGGATCCCAGAATGACTCGGCTCAATGGATGATCAGTCCCTTGAACAAGACGAAGTCAGAATTTAACTACTAACAACATTTACTGAATTATTTTAAGGAAAACAAGCGTTCAGTTGGGGTCTGCAGCTCCTAAACAGCGCAAAAAAAGATTACTTTGTAGCATGGAATCTTTTCAAATGCGAGACATGAACTCTTATAATAAATGCTCCTGAACTGGAATCAGCTAGAGCGGCAGTGACTGGTGTCAAAAAAGTTGGATTTGATACAGGCCCAACCAATGGTAAGACAATTTTTGGCTTTTTCTTATCAACTGCCCTGCTGACAAAGTGTGCTTTGAACATAACAAGGCTACCTACATAAAAAGGGTTATAAACGCGATCTTTATCATACTTTCCATGACTCTTGAAATGAGAATGTTTTGAATTACTGAGAGCAGATGCCCAAACATAACTAACATTCTCAGGATCGTTCGGCAACAAGTTATTTAGATGCCACAAATTTGACAAACGATTATTTGGGACGAAGGTAAACACAATACTGAATGGGCTAATTTTGTGTGGTTCATGTTCTTTTCATAATTCAATGTCAATTGAAGCCAAGAGAGATTTTAATCCCAATTTGGTCAGTCGCATGGAAAGCAATGAGTGCTGAGCGAACGTTTAGATTGAAATGCTCTGCATGCGAAGGAGGAGGATTGTATGGGGATAAAGTTATGTGGCATATACTGTGAGGAAAACACATGTTATTAAGCAGATGAGCCGTAAACTGTGAACCGTTATAAGAAACAATGGTTGAATGAGTACCAAAATTTCGAAAAATGTGCACTTGGAGAGCACGAATAGTGGCGATAGCATTAGCTTCCCGAAGTGGGATTAACAATACAAATTTAGTAAAAACAACACACACTAAACAACATATTATTTCATAATTTAGATCTTTTCCATAGGTTTTTCAGTTATATCTAAATACAAAATCTTAAATGTGTATTTTGAGCTGGCATGCTCAGGGCACAAATTTTGCAACATTTCACTCGCTCAAAGATTTTAGCATCCATTTCTTTGTAAATTAAGTGCTGAGAGATAGCTTGAAAAATGTTACATGTACCCAGGCGAGAGTCAAGAGGTGATGGATAAAAATACTCAAATATGTTAGGTTTTAGAATATCAGGTAATCCAATACATTTCCGTCTGTCAAGACAACTGCAACAAAGGATACCTGTGGAATGAAAATATGGTTTATGTTCAATACCTGATTTTAAATCTGAGTTGATTGGTTTCAAATTACTGTCCTTTTCTTGGTGTTCTATAATGTATGTAAGAGCTAATGGAAAACTAGACAAAACATTACAATTTGTAAGTTCTTCAAATTCCACGCTGGTACCATCAAACATAAGAGATAGTGCACCTGCAAGTACATTTTGAGTTTTTTTATGTGCTGCACTCTGAATTTTAAAGAAGAAATTCTAACTACCCAATTATTAATCTTTCCAAGTTGGCGTGGATTAGCCAAAAGCCACGACAAAGCTTGGTTGTCGGTTTCAAGAAGAAATTCTGCATGTTTCAAATATTGCCTGAACTTAGCTATGGCAAAAACTACAGCCAAACATTACGATTCATAAATAGTGGAAAACGTTTTGTCTTGGGGAGTAAGAGTGTGGGATACAAAAGCAATTGGCTGACGACAGCCATCAATATCCTGAGCAAGGACAGCTACTATAGCTTGACTTGAAGCATCAGTTTGAAGGATAAATTCCTTTTTATAATCTAGCATATGTAACACATGAGGATGAATACATCATTCTTAAGAGTGTCAAAGGCATTTTGCTGCTCTTCACCCTTTTCTAATTTGACTGGTTTCTTTCTCAATTTATTCAGTGGTGCTGCCTTTTCAGCTAAGTTCAGAATAAATTCGCCAAAAAATTGTATCCCACCAATGAACCTTGCCATAACTTTCATATTTTGTGATGGATCAATATAAATCCCAGTGGAAGAAATCCTTCATCCCAAAAATGAAATTTATGAAACTGCAAACCTAACTATAGAAGGTTTAACAATGAGACCTGCCTTTTCCAAATGAGTAAGTACTTCTTTCAGGTGATCTAAATGTTGTTTAAAACTGTCGAAATAAATGACAATATCATCGAGATAGTTATAGACAAACTTAAATTCAACATCATGAAAATATATATTTAAAAGCCTGATAAGTACGTGGGCGCCAGTGGCCAAGCAAACTGGTACACAAGTAAAACGATACAGGTTAAAAGGAACACAAAAACTGTTCATTAGTATGGAATATTTTGACAAAGTGATTTGGTGATAGGCCATGTTTAAAACAATACTATAAGCCGTTCACGGTAAAGTGAGCACTTTTTGAAGCTGTTTCATCAGACATAATAATCATTAAATATATTTCATTGTAGCCTCGGACTATTGGTCTTGGATATAGTGAATTTATGCACTGTATTTATTACTCACATAGCAGGGTTTACATCAAAAAGTGGTGGAAGGATATACATTTGTTGAAAGAAAAAAGTGCTCAGTTTTCTGTGAACAGCCTATAGTAAAGAATTTGACCTTTCCAAACCAGTTAAATGCCGAATGGAGATGAGGAAGAGGAACTGTTTCAATTTCAATGTTTTTATTAATTTTATGGTTGTCCACAACCATATAATGTTTCCCATTCTGCTTTGATACCAAAAAGGCTGGAATAGCATATTGGAAAATAGACTGTTCAATTACACCTTTATATAACAAATATTTAACCTGTTTACTTAAACTTTCCATTTTTGGTGGTGCCAATCTATATGGACGACACATGACATTTTAATTGCTGATCTATTTTATCTGGCATTCTAACAATTTAGTGAAGCCTAACACAGTGGTAGGGGCCTTAGGAAAACTTTTACACAAGTTTTCAATAGCAGAATGCTGCTGTTCATCAAGATGCTCAAATAATCTACAATCTGATTGAATTCTGCTCTACAAACAGGGGAAACACTTTGTTTTGGTCGAGACCCCACCAATTGAATTTTTGTGTCAGGAGCAAACTTATAGAAAATATGTTCATCTTGAATAGTCATTATTAGGCCAGTAGCAGCCATGAATTCTACGCTCAAAATAAAATCTTAACCAAGTTGTTTGGAAACTAGGCAGTTGTGTGTCCAAATAAACAGATAAATTTTCATCTTTACAATAGCGCAACAAGATATAGGCCGAGCCTACCTTGACATAGTAGACCATTGCACGTCAGAAGATTCAACAGACTTAACTCACCTTACATTTTTTAATTTCTCAAAAATTCTCACATAAATAATGGTTTTGCACAGATACAGAACCAACAAGAGCACAAACAGATAATGGCCCTAAATTTACCTCTATATGGGGTGTCTTAATCATTTAAATAACCACAACATTATGAATATTAACATGACATATTTAAAATTGTCAATTTCAACACAGTCGTAAGGACCGAAAAATTGCTAAAAGTACCTGCAAAGGTTCGCATTTTGAAATAGATGATCATTTTACTGAGCATTGGCCAACTGGCCAGCATTACGAGGAAGACAGTTCACTTGCCATCCCCACGAGTTGTTTTTTAAACTGGTCAATCATGTTGCCTAACATTTTACAATATCTATAAGAGGGTGGGTTGTCATATGCCAGATAATCAGAAAATGAAGGGAATTTGTCATCTTTCGGTTTCTGCTCCTGTTTCTCAGTGACAGCATTTTGCGGTAGAGTCATGAGTCCTTTTCTTAATATCAGTACTACCAAATGGTTTGTGTGGCATAAAAACTTTCTGGCATTTTTGGTCAGCATATCGGATGTTCTGGGAATGTATACATGCCCTAACCAATTCAGAAAACTTTTGGGTTTACAGAAAAACACTAAACGAGAACACTCTTGAGGTTCTAAGCCTTCTGATATTGTATTAACCACTTCAGATTCAGGGAGATTTAAACATAATATAATTGAATAATTGAAGCTTCCTTAACATTGCTCACATGCACAGAAAGAGACTCCCTCCCCAGGTTGTTGTAAACGATTGAACATTCTCAGTTGCAAATGAGCATGCAACCTTGAGAGGATAAAGAAATGCAGAATATCAGACTCGTAGGCATTAAATGAAACATTTTGTGACATGACTAAACTAGTCGGTTCACTCAATGAACCTTGGGTGAAAGGGCAAATGACCTCAAGAAGTCGTGCCTGTGACACGATCTTACTCTGATGGAGTATGGCAATGATTTTCAATACTTCCAAAAATATGGGGACAATAAGACCATCAGTAACAGGTAACTTATGCAACATGTTATCATGTGGGTAAGTGATTTTGCCAAAAACTGATGAAAACATGTGTGAGGGCGGAAATGACATTTGCACAGTTGTACTCAAAACAGTGGTAGGATGGAATGAGTATGAGGTATGAACAGGTGTTGTGGTGTGGATGGCAGTTGATGGAATAGTAGTTGAAGGAAGTGTAGAAATGGGTGGGTTGCCAACGAGGCTAAGTGCAATGGGTTGATGTAGTGGCTGAACATGGTGGGATGGTGGAGTGAAATTAACACTAACCAATTCTTGGGTGACTGAGGTGATGTAGGTGGTGGGAACATCCTCATTACTGTAATCAATAACATTATTGGAGAGTGACTCCAAATTGGAAATATCTTTAAAGAGGGAGTGGGTCTGAGCCACAATACTCCCAAGTGACTTTAATTGAGCATATGACAAATGCACAAAAGATTTTGAGCCCATCTTTCAAGGTGTGATAAATGGTTCTTCAACCTGGGGTATAAGTACGATGTATCTATTATATTCAATAACATTATCAAAAAACTCTTGTAATGAAATTATCTTAGTACTGCATCTATACTATTCTCTGACAAGCTGCCCAAAAAATAGGGACATTAGCATTCAAAGCAGCATACAAAGTGCTTCTAAATGCTGCTGCTGTGTTTACAGGTGCTTGTACACTTCTGATGGTGCACTCATACAGACATTCATCCTTTAAGAGTTCTGGCACAATACAAAAAGAGTACAACAAAATTACACAAAAACACAAAAAAGAAACACACTTAACCTAACTTTAGTGTAAAAGCACAGAGCTATCACCAACACAATTTGTGCATGCCAAATCCCAAGGGGACAAATTGAACAAGCATGGGTAAATAAAACCTAACCACAACAGGAACCACCAGCTACTGCTACCACATTTTTAAATAGCACCTTCCTGTCGTGAGCTTGAGCACCGATAGGTACTCTCGTCACAGCACAAGGATGGCACATCAATGGAAGGTCGAAGGTGGGATCTAGATTCCTGTGTACGTTAGGGTTTACTACCGAAATCATAAATTATGGGACGTGCTGCTGTTTTTCTGATAACATAAAAGGGGTATATATAAGAAAAATATTAATTACATTTATGGGTGTACTTAAAAAACTATAGCTCTTTATATTAACACAGCATTATCGTTACTTACTATTTATCCGTGGGCAATAATTAAGAATGTCAAGTAAATCACAACATTTCGTATCTTTAAAATAACGATTATATATATCATTTTTTATTTTCTTTGCCACAACAAAAATACTTTTCATGTGCGCGCGCACACAAACACACACACACACACACACACACAACAACACTATATATATATATATATATATATATATATATATATATATATATATATATGGACCCCTGAGTTTAAATAAACAAAAAATTGACATTTATTTCTCTCTTAGTAATGAGCATTTCTTGTTTTCTTTTTAATCCTGTAAGAATACTGAACAGATAATGAGTGAACAATCATTATATTATATGGCCATTATTATTTCGTCGGGTACATGTAATCTCATCATTTGACATTTTATGTGACCTTAAACACTTTTTTAAAAAACACATTTTACTTCAAATTAAAAGAACAAAAAAAAAACAACTCCGTAGTTGACCGTCCAAAAAACTTAATGATTGAAGAAGAAATTTGACCTGAGAAGACAGAACGTTCGGAGCGTTCCCAAGCACAAGCAGCAGGAAAAATATTTTATAAGATTACATGGACGACGAAAACATTATTTCAGATGTAACTTCGGTGCTGGCAAAAGAAGTGGAATCATCGTCCATATGACCACGCCACTAATTGGTGTGCGGCTCACATAACCAGAAGAAAGAAATAGTTGGCCACAAGGATGTCAGTTGAACGGCTGTAAAAATATTTTTAAAATGCATGAAAACGGACCGAAACAATAATAATATCTGGTCGCAAAATAAAATATCCGCAAAAAGATTACACAAAACGGCGGATAAAAAATGTAGTTCATCTCAAGGATGGCGAAATATTTTACCAGATAAAATATTGAGCTGACTACATGTTGTATGGCGACAGTGCTAAGAAGAAGGAAGTGTCCTGAGTGGAAACCTATATATACCAAGGTATGCTCCGGACTTCATGGTCTCGCATGACTAAGCGATACATAAAATAGAAGTCGAGAAAGACATAAAAATTAATAAATGACGGGATTTTTCATTTTGATAACTTAAATTAAGAATTTGTACAATATTTTGTACAAAAATAATTACCATAAAATAAGAAACTAATTGTTTAAACCAATAACATAAAAGAGAAAATCATATAAATTTTTATAAACGTTATGAAATTTTCAGCTAATGAAGTTTGTTTTACACTTCAAATTGAATAAACCACCTAGTTAAGCATAACTAGAGCACATTCTAGTAAGAAAAATATGTTTGGTGAAATACAAAATAAATGAGAAATAAATTAATGGAATTTAAATGACATGAAGCAAGTACCAACACAACTGGTACAATATTGGCGGCAATACCTTTTGCTGCATTGATAGGTACCTTTTCGACAGGCGATTATGATGAGAAATGCTAACTACGGAATGGGTGCATTAGAGTCGGTTTGTGTGGAATGTACACTTGCAAGACTTCCACGTGAAGATGGCGAGCCTTAAAATAAACTGTCGTCGGCTCTAAATACTGTTGAGCATACAACTCCTGCTACAAAGAAAAGCAAATTTAATATAGAATACAAAACAGGAAGTAAAGAAGACCATGAAGAAACATGAAGACAGTGATAGTGCTGAAGACGATGATGGCGATTTTATCGATGCACTGGCACACCCTTCCAACACATTTGCTGCAACAAGCGACACGAAGAAGGCAGAAGACGCCGAGAATACTGGCTACCTATTTTCGAAGACCCGAATGAACTTGTTGAAAGACTCAGCTATTTGATTGACCATTAAAAACATGGGGATATCATGCACATTTAAGAGGTATATTCAGTCATTAGTAAACTGAAGGATCGGAGATATATCACATGGTGTGATGAACTGCTTTCTTCTGAAATAGTAGTTACAAAATAATCATAAATTATAATAATATATCAATTGGTTTTTTTATTTTTGTTTGTCGTGTGCTTTCCCCCCCTAAACTTTAAAATTGTGCTATTAGCAATCAAACTATGAATGAAAAGATCAGCATATAGAATGATAATTAAGACTTTAGTATAATAATGCATACAATATAATATTTTTTTCGAAATGTACAAGTTTGAGACAGTTGGGGATCGAATGAAGTGTATATACATATGGGTGGGGGACAAACCGAAGGATTGATCGAAGGGTTGATTGAAGGGTTGGGATTGATCGAAGGGTTGATTGAAAGGTTGGGATTGATCGAAGGATTGACATGGATTTATGTGGATTGCAGAGCGGATTGTGGAGCATGTGGAGCAATTGTGGAGCGATTGCATTGCGGATTATGAAGGATTGTTTTGGTTTAGTGTTTTCTGGTGTGTGGTTTGTTGTGTGGATTGGTGTGGATAGCTAATTTCGGTGCTGTTTGTGGTGATGATTGCAGTGCTGATGGTGGTGCTGATTATGGTGCTGATTGTGGTGCTGATCGCGGTGCAGACTGCGGTGCTGATTGATGGAAAAATTGTGAGATTGATCAAAGAGTTTATGAAAAAACCAGTTTTTAATTATTCTTTTATTTTAAAAATATTTCTTCTGTTTTTGTTTTTTATAAATATTTTAAAATTTATTTTTGGGTTCAAGGTTATCCAAGGTCATCGATATGGGATCAAGGTCACAGCTGTTAGGTCAAGGTGAAGGTCATCCAGATATAACATGTTGGTCGGAGTTATGTGTGTCACCTAGGTGATGAGAATGTAAACAAATGACAAATGACAGAATTAGCACGGGATGAGGGAGGTGGAGGCCTTCCGACTAATTTATCAATGAGAAACATTGGAAAGGGGAGGAGAATGTTTATGCAATGCGATATATTTGCGGGAGGGGGCGGAGTGGGGGGGGGAGGGTTCAGTCGTTTGCTGGATATGGTGTTATGGGGGACCCCCGTAAATGTAATTTTTTTAAATAACGAAAAAAATAATAATTTCAAATAATATTTCTTATTAATATTTTATAAATTCTTAGGCAGTTTTTGGAATTTTTGACGATTTTTTGTATAAGGGCTAAATGCCATAGTCACCTGGATTCACGATGGTGGTAGTAGTCAGTAATATGCTTGCTGACTTTGATGAATTTATTCAATTGTTACATTTTTTTCTCTAGTTCTTTGTTTTCAAAATCATCCAGATTCAGAGTTATAGCGTCACTCTCATAGGTCAATTTCACCTGGGTCCAACATGACAATTGGGTGACATAACAGGGTGGGTGATCGGTTCCAGTCCCGCGCCCCCTCTAAGCCTTAAGCAATTAAATTTATAATTTTATACCTTTTTAATATACATTTTAATATTTTTTACTATAAATATTTTGGATTATTTTGGAATTTTTGAGAATGTCTTCGGATATGTTTGGGAATTTTTGGGTTCAAGGTCTAAGGTCACTTGGGTCAAGATCAAAAGTCAAGGCCACCTGGTTTCAATATGGTGGCTAAGAGGGCTAACAGAACCAAGATGGCTAAGGTCAGGTCTGACTTCGGACCCTGGGTATCGATTTCGCACAGCCTATGCCTATAAAACCAATATGTCCGCCACGGCTCTGCACTTGAGAAGCGAGGCTCCCAAATTGCCCCGAATTGTCTGAGAAGTGCCTTTCTGCGATTCGTTCTCGTAACTTGGGCACTCGGTGCTTGTTTGAAAGAGAAGCGGGAAATGTTACTAAGGAAATAAGGGCAATTTTAATGAAGAGAGGGACACTTTGAGGAAAAATGGCCTCTGACGAACCGGAATGACAGAGCATGAACAAATTCTAGCTCCGATCCTGGATCCCGATGGCCCCAAACATACATAATCATTCTACTGTCACTGCTTAAAAGTCTCATGGGTACATGGAAACGCTGCGTGCCAGTCCTGGAGCACTAGGTCCACATGTCACTGTCATCCTCATCAATTCTAAGCTATCCTGTTTTAAACACGCTAAACATTTCTAAGTAAGTGGCGCCCTTCTAAGTAATGTGCGGCGCGACGCGACTTACCGTCAGAACGGCCTGGGTCTTCATGCAGGGGTCGTTGAGCTGCTCTGGCGTGAGGACGTCTTGCAGGCGCTTGTAGAGTGCTTCCGGGCTACTGTAGAGGTTCAGTGCACAAGTAAAGTGGTTCATGGCTCCCTCCAGGTCCCTGCTGTTCAGCAGCCTGGCGCCTAGCGTCATCTGCAACCAGCAACGGATAGAGACTAGCGGTTTGTGTGTGTGTGTGTGTGTATGTTTTGACAATGGAGTAATGGTATGGAAGAAGGGCACACTGTTATGAAAATGTTAGGAAACAATAAGAAATTGATGAAATTAAATTAATAAATTTAATAGTGCTGATATTTAATTTCTGTTGTAAGACATTCACAGGATAATTTTCATGTCAGTAGTAGGGGCGGGCCAGTCCTAGATACAAAGGGATGCCACCATTTTAATTGACCTAATTAATTTGAATTCAAAGGGTTAGTTTAATTGATTGAAAGGGTTAGTCAAAAAAGGGTTAATCAAATTGAGATGGTTAAATTTATTGAAAGGGTTCAATTTATTTAATGGGTTAAATGTATTGAAAGGGTTAAATGTATTGAAAGGGTTCATTTTGTGTGTGTGTTTGGTGCACAAGTGCACTAAGGGTCAATTTTATTTTACTTTATTTCTTTTCTTTGGGGAGGACCTCAGTCTTGTAGATCCTCACAATTGGAGCTCTGGCATATGACAGAGGTGTAGCATGTTGGGGACAGGGGAGATATATATATATACACATCCTGAATTATATCTAGAATATCCCTACCAAACACTGTGTGTAATTTAATTAGCGAAACACACATACAATGATTTAGCACTTCCAGTTAAACAGACAAATAAAGATTTGAAAGGTTGCTCTGTCAACGCAACCCTGGTTCCCCTCCCTGCCCCAAACAGAGTTCGTTTTCGCCAGAAGTTAGTTTTCTATCCAAGGACACAGAGCAACACCTCAGAGACAGTTTTTCGGCGATGCATCTCCCACCTCTCTGTTGCAGAGTTCGTTTTCAGAGGGACGCTCTGTCCAAGGTCACTCACTCTTGCTGTCGATCCAAGTCCACACACCCCCTCGACCCCCCTTTCTTCACAGTCAGCCCAGAATGCATCTTTTGTCCAACAAGAACAACTTCAGGGACTCTTAGACTGCCAGACACCCCTCAAGACACCAAGTTGGACTCTTCCAAAGCATTTATTTATTTGCAAAACTATGCTTTACCCATGAATTGTGGACTCTCTTGACAATCTGCCCTGTCCGGCTCTGTGAGAGGAATAGTTATCTCCCCACCTGCCTCTTCCCCTGATTCACCATACCTGGAGATGGTCGGCAGCCTTCAAAACTTTGTGGCAGGGATGTTTGAAAAAATTCTACCATTTAGACTCTCAAGTGTGTGAACAATTATTTCCATCTAATAAATATATAAGAAATTGTGTTGAAAAATTATCCCCTTAACATTAATAACTAGAGTGAAAATAATAGCAGTGGATATGTAAATGTATTTATGGAAATGCAATTTTTGTTTTCGAATAACTTCTGCTATCATGATAAATTATTTTAACACTTCTTGTATCGAAACCTATCAACTCCTGCATGCTGAAGTGAAAACATTTTATAAATTTTTCATGCAATTTTCCTAAAAGTAATTTAATTTCTTTCTTTGTTATTAGTATCAAAATAAATGCTGCAAAGAAATTGAAATTACAACATTTCTAACACTGTAACCCAAGTTTATGTGTATGGTTGCCTAAACTCAATCCAGATGTATAAGAGAAACTAGATGAAAGCGATGTTAGGAACCAGCAATAAACATCGACCGATGTTTAGTCCTATCTCTCTCTCATTCTTCTACCGTCTCTCTTTACAGCCTTTAATCTGACTGTTAATGCAGGATTAATATTCCTTTTCCTTTGCCATAGCAAATGGTTATGGAAAACTTTATAGTCTCCCTGCAAAGACTTAAAAAATCTAAGTTATGAAATATTTTGAAAATTTTGAATATTTTTTAAAGAAATGTATAATAATAATGTTTTAAACACACAAGATTATCGCTCAAATGCTAATCGAATTAACAAGGGGCTTGGTTGTATAATAAATACTAAATCCATCATCTATTTAAAGGTTCATTAATAAATAAAAAACATATAAAATATAATTTAAAAATCTTCTATCTACTATCATAATTTACAAACATTGCATTACAATATTTTAAGATCTTGATTCTTAAACCAGGAGTTGTGTGCTCTTGAAGAACCATTTAGTCGAACAAACGACATATCTTTCTTCTTTTTAATGATTTTTTCAACCAAATATTCATTTGGAGAACTGACTTTTTGGAGTTCATGTTCATAAAATCCGACTTTTATTGGTTCCTTGTTATAGGTTTATATGTAATACACTCTGGGATATGTTTGTCTAATTGAAATCATTTTGAATATTTCATAAGACCAATTAACAGAATTTTTTTTCAAATATTACTTTTGGTTTAAAATACATATAAATTCACAAACTTAGAACTTTGGTTTTCTTTCATTGATGGCTTTAACATTATTAGAAGTAATTTTCATTTAACTGTTATCCATAACTTCTTTGGGTGCCATCTTATTAGTTCTTTGAAATCTGGAATTATAAAATTTAACTATTTCAGGCAAAACATCAACCCATTTGTAAGTCCCTATGGATGTAAAATGTTTATATATTAACTGCTTAATCGATTTGTTGTAACATTCCAGAACACTGGCTTTAAGCTCAGAATACACTGCTTACTTTTTAATACCATACTCAGCCATTAGTTTCTGGAATGGCGGAGAAAAAATTTGGCCCCTCTTTCGGTTTGGAGCGAATTTGGCTTTCGCTCTTCAAAACGATCTGCATTGCATCTGTAACCTGTTTACAAGTTTTGTTTTTCAAATGTATAGCCCAACCATATTTCGAATAAATATCTGTTACAGTTAACATATACTTGTATCCCTTATTGTATGTGGAAAGCAATGTCATTTCACACAAATCGGCTTGAAAAAATAATTTAAAACATGAGTTATAACTCTTCTTCTAGGATATCTTATCCTTGCAGGAGCACGAAGCTCTTTAGAAATGTTACTAAATTTCAATGGTAATAAAACTGTCTTCTGTTTACTCTTCAATAATAGAAACAATTTCGTTCATATGTGAATTATTCCCAGACTCTCACAAAGTGATGAGAAGTTTTAATCTATCAACCAATTCATTAGGATTGTTCGAATGTGCAGGAGAAAAACGATCACCAACTTCATCTTTATATATTCCACTTCCAACAATATCGGTTATTATGTGTATTTTGGGGTGTTTTCATCTCTTGAACGAATGTTAGCATTCGTTCGACGAGTAAGTTCTTTATATTTCTGCAAATTAGCATCAGAATATCCATTGACTTACATCAGTTACATAATCATCCATTTTAATTATTATTGTCATTCAGAAACATAATTACCGAATCCCAGGAACCAGCCATTGTCATGTCGATAAACATTAAATGTCGTATCGCATGAAAATGAATATTATTTTAAAGCTAAATAATGCCATGTTAAATGAGAAAAGGGTTTCTTTTTGTTCTTCTTTGGTAAAGGTTCTTCAGTTTTAATTTCCAAAACTGTTTCATTAGGCTTATTCAACAAATAATGCAATGTATCCATTCTAGTCGTAACAGGTTTAAATATTTCTTCATTTAAAACATCCTATTCCATACAAGTTCGTTTGGCTTGTAAATATTTGTCTTTCACAGCAGATATTCTGAAGCAGTAACGTCAATAGTTGAATGGACAACTGACAAATACAATATATGACTTCACGTGTGCTGTGGTTCCAGGATATAAAATAATTGGAAAACTGGATACTTTGTTATATCTTCCAGTAATAGTCAATAGTGTTGATGTAATAATTCTTACAATTGTCGAACCAAAAAATGTAAACTTATTAATTTTAGAAATGAAGCAATTACCATCCATTTACATAAAAAGTTATATAAACAGTTGCATTCCTTTGAACATTACAATCATAATTGGTATAGTGTACAATATTAAATTCGGATGTAAAGTAGGCAGTTCTTTTAAGAAATGTGTCATTAAGGAAAGTATTTCGAAGAAAGGAAGTATGAAAAGACATAAACACATGCATAAAATGCTCACTTAAAATAATCTACCTGTTAAGTTAATATGAGGTAACAAATTGTATTTTAAAGAATTAGGATATATGGTTAATAGAAACAGAAGACATACTTAACATTGAAGAACCAATAAGTTATGAAAAGGCAATCACCAATATGGAAATACATGCGTATTAACCATTCCAAGCAAGTCCATGTACGTTTTGTTCGGAAATAAGGATTTCAATACAAAATCACGATATTTACACATTGCCATCAAAATAAAGAATAAGGCCCAATGGAACAATTAAAAAGACAGCTGGTGCATGTAATCCAGCAACTACATAAATGGTAAGAAATGTAATACTTCATTTAATCGACAGAATTGCATATCTGCTAAATGGAGCGAAAATCGATCAAACATGAGATGTTGGAATTACTTCCACAATAAACAGCTATCTCTCAGGAACTGTAAATTATCTTTATGCAGGGCTTATGGCTGAGTGGAGCAATGTTAGTGATTACTCACTACAAATACACCCATGTATAAAATATACGTTATACCAATAAGTATAGTCTTGGGCTTTTCCGAATTCTACGAACACATCATATTAAATGCTAAAGAAGAATTAGTTATTATATTCAGCAATACAACTTTTTATGCCATATATGATACAGCTAATAACGAGGAAGGTGTAAGATTTGAATTAAGCAGTGTGGTATGGTTAATACAGCATGTTGAAATTAACACTCATTAGTGTGTAAAATTTTTAAAATTTATCGAAAAAGGGTAGCATTTAGATATTACATTTAGATCATGGAGTTTAGAGGTTTTCGAAACTTTACTATTAGCTCAAAAAATTGCATGGAGTGTGAAATCAAGTTTTTCGTTGGAAAAACCAACATGTTGTCATTTGTTTTCAAACAAATCGACAAAACAATTTAAAAGATCATAGATCAGTATTAGATAATTATAATATAAAAAATAGTAAACTCTATCTAAACAGTCAAGCTTACCCTTACATGGATTTAATTATGAACTTTACTAATGGCGAATTATTTATTTCCTATGATATGTATACAAAGTTTCAGGAAACATATTATAACAAAAACAGTTCGCCGATCCCAGAACCTGAAACATTTAAAAGTAGAATAGCGTTATTTGTGTTTGTTGTAAGCAAACAAGATGACACAATTACAAATAGCATTATTGATTCACAAATTGAATTATTGCAAATACACTAATTCCTGTAAATACACAAGCTTATGCACTGATAATTCACAATAGATTAGCGAGTTATAATGTAAGACATATGCTAGTGAAAATAATGAATTGAGTCAGTAGTCAATGAACCATGGCTGCAACGAGATGTTCTGCAATGTGCAATGATTTCAATCTGCAGAATAAAAGTTTTTCATTAAAGAATTAGCTATTGCTGACATGGAAGAACATACAACTCTATTCAGCTTCAAATCATCATTTGATTGGAAATATCTGACTTTTAAATACAAGAAAAAAATTAATGGTTTCCTAAGCATCACCACGGTTCAACCTGGGAAAGTGGGTTTATAGAGTAAGAGAATATTGAAGATATTTGCAACCATTAGCTAAATAATTATGAAATATTTGTAGGTGGAGTTGAGCAAAAACATTTTAAAAAGTGTGTATAATGAAGTAATAGGCATTAAATAAGAGTATAACTACTCTTGTTCAAACAATTCTGTAAAACATATGGATATAATTCGAAATTCTCCTCTGCAGAGAAAAACTCAAAATTAATGGTAACATGGGCAACTGACTGGGGTGAAACAGACTATATTGATTCTCCACCAGAATCACATGTGGATATAATTCGAGTGATATGACATTATAGAGGATGAGTGAAATTTAATATAAATAATATTTGCTTGTATGTTATCACCTAGTTTATAAAGATGGATAAAGAGAACATAATCACATGCTTGTGCCTACAGAAATCCAAATGTAGAGTGAATATCAGCAAGTTATTAGTGTGTTGGAGCAAACCACTATGACTTTGTTTCGGAAATAAATAATTGGTAAATTTGTGTGACATCCTATATTTGTTTATGTGCTTGGAATCATTCTGTATCTGTTTGAAGTTATGTTTTGGGTCATGCTGTAGTTTCTTGTGTATGTTTTGAATATACTATGCTGCTTCAGTGTCGAAATGATTTTTTGAAACAGCTTGTGTTTGTATATATTCTGTCAATAAATTTATGTTTTACAAAGAATTTTTACTTTTATTTTACCTATGCCTTTTTAATAGTGAACTTGTTTTCCTAAGATAAATATTTTCTCAATAGAGAGAGGGAGAGGTAAGTTCTGGTAGTAAGCACTCTAACCACTTTTCAATAACTAACAATATAATATACCATATCGGGTAAGTCACACTTGATAATACTTAGTTTTGAAGTCAGTGGCTATATAATCATAAAAGAAATAATGAATGAACCACACAAAAAATTTATATAAAATCATTCCTGCATATGAAAAAGCTAGATCTGTTCAATTTTATAGATATTTAAACTGAAATGAATCATGTAGAATATTTCCGATCAAACATCATTAGCTAAAAAAAATTATACTTGCTTCAAAACCTCAGACTTATAGTGTTGGCCAATGTCTCCAGATGTGAAATAACGTAATGTTTAGAGGTCTGTGGCTTTAGCAGTGTGACTTAGAAGTTTTTACAGAGTCATAAACCTTCAAGGTTAAATTAATTTTTTTTTCCAATACTACTAACTGCAAAACCTCAGATCTCAGAGGTTGTCAGCCTGACTCCATCAGACCCTTGCAGAATGCATTTTGGTTTTATTTTACCATAGGGAAAGTATCTCTTCCTACAAAGAAAACTGCAAGGTCCATCCTGGAGAGGAGGAGACTCCAGGTCAATGATTTTAACCATCATGTATACCAAGGCCAAAATATCTTCCTAGATCTTAGAAAATTCTTGAGCAAAATATTGTGTTTTGTACTTGATAAAATTTATATTCACTTTACAAGCTCCATTATGCATTAAAATACAAATATATAAAAACAATACACAAGACTTATAAAAAAAATGAATTGTCATTTATGAAACAACATTTGTTATCCCATACACACTAAATGCTAACAAAAAAATATAGCTTATAAAATAGAATTTTTCCATATTGAAAACATGTTCGAGAACATTAATGGAAATAATTTCCATATAAATTTGGCATAAATATGATTAACAATATACCGATGAAGAAAACTGGAACATAATTTACTAAAATTAGATCATAAAGTGTAACACATTTTTTGAATTAGATAAGATATATTGTGAATAATTAATATTTTATGAAAATTTAAGTTTCGCAGAAATATTAGCTGATATAATATTATGGAACTTAATATTTCATTCTATTAAAAAGTAATTACATATGTAGTTTCTAAAATATAAAAAATGAATAATTATAAGTTTAAAAGATTAAGGAAATCTTAGATAAACAAAACGAGGGATAATAACAAGTGTGAATGGTTTTTATGTAATATACTACTTGGTTTTTCTATAAATTATATATTGTTTTGTTGACTATGTTTATCTCTAATACATTGCTTACCCTTTTAATTGATTACTAAAAATAATTTATTTGTTATGAAGCAGAAATTATATTAGTGATAAAAATTTTTTATTAATTTCTTCGAGGAAGAAACTTAGCAGAGAGGTTTGTCTCAGAGCTTGGGGTGTTGGCTTGAGGATATTTGAAAGTCGGGGGTGCTGGAAAGGATGGGTCTGGGTGTTTGGACTTCTGACTTCTGGTTGAAGGGGAGAAACCAGGCTTCTCGAATGTTTACCTGGGAATTTGAAATTTTTATAAATAGGGCTTTAGTGTATATGCATCCTCCCACTATTTCCAGTTGTTTGTCAGTTTGGTTCGCCTTAGCATGTCGTGCTTGTATGATTATTTTTGTGGCTTATCTACCCAAGATTTTAACAAAGAACTTATAGATTTTAACTGGGATTATTTTTAATGATTTATAGAATGGACCAGATGCTTTGGCAAAAAATTCATTAGTTTTTGTTGGATGATGACGGAGAGAGTGGATCTACTCTAAGACCGTTGCTCTTGTCAACACCTTCAACGTTAAGAACAGTTACAGTGATGTATCCAACAGTGACGCTTTCGACATCAAAACCAAGTATATTGAAAGTTGCACTAACGAAACCGACAGTCATGCCTTCCACATCGAGGTCTATAGTGACGCCTGCGATGTCGAGGTCTACAACAACACCTGCGACATCGAGGTCAACAATGCCTGTGGCATCAAGGTCTGCAGCGATGCCTGCGACATCGAGGTCTGCAGCGATGCCTGCGACATCGAGGTCTGCAGCGATGCCTGCGACATCGAGGTCTACAACAATGCCTGCGACATCGAGGTCTACAACAATGCTTACAGCATCGAGGTCTGCAGCGATGCCTTCGATGTCGAGGTGTACAACACCTGTGGCATCGAGGTCTGCAGCGATGCTTGCGACATCGACCTCAACATCTTCAACATCAATGCCTTCGATGTCAGCGATTTCGAGGTCTACAGCGATGCCTGCGACATCGAGGTATATGACACCTGTGATGTTGACCTCAACGCCTTCAACATAAATTCCTTCGACATTTACGACTTCGAGATTGGAACCTCTAGATTTATCAGTTATCAAGTTAGGTGAAGCACATATACAGAAACCACTAATGTGTTTGTATTGCACTCCACTAGATTTAACCTCAAAATAATTTGTGAGAAGATAAGTCAAAAAATCAATTATATCAATAGTTGGAAGAGTTTTTAGACTTCAATTTTGTGAATTCACCTCACTCAAATTTACCATCACCTGAGTCAAGTTTACCATCACCGCCACATAAATTAATTTCCCCACCACCTCCTACTTTCATACCTCCATCACAGGAAATTATTCATACTCCTACAATATCACCAATATCATCATGACCAACACGCGCTGTTCTTAACTCTAAAACTGAAATTTTATTGAAAAAATTTAAACTTACAGTGATGCTTTCTGAAACAACATAATTAATTTATTTTTTTCAGTTTTACAGCAGTAAGGATGTTCAGATGTCATATGGTATAACAGCATTTCAGGCGTAATATGTTGTGTAATTTTTTTTATGAATTTAATAATTTGCACTAGTATAAGCAGAGGAGTTTTTACAGTTATAATGATTTAAAGTATAAAGTTGGGATGATTTTAAGAAACATTGTGCAGTTTTTTAAATATTTAACAACATTCTTTCAAATTCTAAAGACACGTTTAACGATTTTAAAGAAACATCATTCAAGTTTAAACAATTGATTAAAATGTTTATACAATTTCCTTCAAATCCTAAAGACTTGTTTAATGATTTCAAAGAAACATAATTCAAGTTTTAACAATTGATTAAAAAGTTAATGATTTATAACATAAAATGTTGGAAAGTTTTAATAAACTTTATTATTTCAATCATAAAATGTTGGAAAGTTTTTTCAGTCGTAACACATCCTGTTGTGATTATTTGTGCAGTTTTATGACATTAGATGTTGTTATAGTTAGAAAGGCGAGAATGGCTTACATATGCAATGCTAAATATGTTTAATGATTTTCACTCATAATAGGAGATGTTAATATTTTTTGCAGTTTTATGACGTAAGATGGTGTTTTGGTTAAAAAAAATACCAGAATGGCTTACACATTTAATGTTAAACATGTTTAATGATTTGCAGTGATAACAGGAAATGTTATAATTTTTTTTGTGTTTTATATGTAAGATGGTGTTTGGGTTAAAAAGTCAGAATTTCTTACACATGTAATGTTAAATATGTCAAATGATTTCCAGTAGTCACATACTCTGTTTTGATCATTTTTGCAGTTTTATAAAGTAAAATGGTCTTTTGGTTAAAAAAAAAAGCCATAATGGCTTACAAACGCAATGTTAAATATGTTTAATGATTTTCAGTCATAACATGAAATACTATGATTTTTTCAGTTTTATAACACAAGGTGGTGTTTGGGTTAAAAGGTCAGAATGGCTTTCTGTGGTAACATGTTGATGAACATTTGTAATTAATTGTATTATTTGTGATGTAGCAATATTTTTTATAGCTTATATGGTTTTCAATAGTAACATGTTTAAAGTTTTACGATATTAACATGTTTGATGTGTACATGAAAAGAATTTGTTTTACAAATGTTAATTAAGTTATGTTTTATGAGTAAGTTGTTTGTTTGAAAATAATGTAATATTATCGGTTTTGCTCACTTTCACGAAAAAATTTACAAGTTTGTTGATGTAAATTTAATGAGGGAGGAAAACTATTATTTCAATTAAAACACACTGGGAAGAGCTGAGGATAACTTACAAAAATGATGGAGAGAAACGAACATGTCTGAATGAATTTTTGAAATAGAAAGAACAGACTTGGAAATATTGAGAAAACTTTTCCGGGCTGCCGGTCAACTTGAAGAACACTAGGGAATTTAACAAAACTGAAAGTCACACACAAAACACCTTTTCAGGGCCAGGTAGAAAAATCCCTTAGGAACACACCACAATGTTCCCCCACTGTCCTACAACTGGGAGAGTCCAGCCAACCTTTAAAATAATTTTTTTTCTCATAGCAGCAAGATTACAACTATTGCAGCTGAAGATTCAACATGAAGGTGCTTTCTGTTAAAAACACACAGTCATACAATGTCAGAAAAACATAATTGGAAAAATTCTTAAAAAATTTAATTTATCCATCCTTGTATAGTAAACAGATACAAAATGGCTACCATTTGCCTTTAAATTCATGTTAAATTTGGCCTTTTAGGAAAATCATTTTTAATTATCGTGAAGTCTAAAAGATTTCAGCTTCACTAGCAGTCATTTCAATCTGGATACGTGTTATTTCAGTATTATCAAGCCAAAATTTTTTTTTTAAGGAAAACAATTTGTAAATAAGTTAAAATATATATGCATTTCATGTTATAAATTCAGAAGTGGGAAAACTACACCTAAAAATACGCACATATTATTATTTAAAAAACATTTCGAACAAGTTTGTTTAATGTACATTTTTTAATGCTTGAAAATATACTATAACTTGACTATTGCTTACATCTAATAATGGTGTTCTTAGTTTAACTTGTGTAAGTTAAAAGATTCGTGTTTGAAAAAAAAAATGCTTTTCTTTCAGTACTTAAAAAATATGTCTTATTGTTTTGTTGTTATGATAATTAATAATTCATTAGCTGAAATTTTTGTGGAAAATGGAATAAAGTTAGCTGGAAACCGGAAAACATTTGGTGGAAAACAGGTTATTTTTTAAAATAGAACTTATTGTGTGTTTAAGTTATTTGGAACGTATTTCTTAGTGGTGAGGAAAATAAAGTTTTATCAGTGGGACTTGTGGAATTTTTTATTTCATTGGGAATACGCCAGGCTCTTGTGTCTCGAAAAATAGGAGGAAGTTTCAATGTTCCACTGAAAACAGCAGTTCATAGAGAGGAGGGTAGAGGGGAGAGGGGCAGGAAGCTAGCCCAGGTCAGTTAATAAGCCGCTGCTGCCTCCCCCCTTTAAGGAAAGCCTTGCTTTGGCCTTGAAGCAAGCCTCCGTTCATAGCTGAGGCAGTGCTCGTTTAGTCAACCTCATTCAGAGTTTTTTGCCATAATTTCAACTCGCCTGCAAGCTCCACATATATAAGTTGGTGCACGACATACACTGACACCAGTCTTTCAGCATCCTCCGAAGTGGACATATGTGTTTAGGGAGAGGTGCGATTTCATTACGTGTTTATTTAATTTTTTTGGAAACATTCGTTTTGATTAAAATTTCCGAATTTTTCACCTCAGTCTATAATCAAACAGTGCGCCACTAAGCTCCTGAGCGAATGGACATATATTTAATGTTTTCTTTTTTGTGCATGTTAATCAATTAATTTCTTTTAACATGTTGATTACGTTTCTAAAGTCCCTCACCAGTCTCACAGGCAGATGGATGTGTATCATTTAGGGTTTGTGCAAGAGGCATCAAGTAGTGCACGTGTTTTCATATATCTTGTGTTTAGGAACCTGTTGTTTAATTTATAGGTACATTTTTATTCGTTTGTTCCATAGTAGAGACTCACGTAATTGTGATCATTTACCAATTGTTATTCCCTTAGTTGTGTTTGTTTGTTATACTTCTCTAATAAAATTATATTTCTATCATACAGCTCGATGTATTAAAATCACATTATTCATCTATTTACGTTGAATACATTTTAAGACACCTGGAGTCACATAGTTATACTTCTCTATCTAGTGTTATTTAGTTATAGTGATAGGAAGAACATTCTCCGAAATTTCTCTTGTGTGATAACTATAAATAGTTTTTTCTTTCTGTTTAATTACTGTTACCAGAAATCGCCTATCTCCTACCACCATCTACAAGACACAAAATATTTACACTTATACCACTCTTGCACAATATTTACCACACACACACGCGCGCGCACACACACACATATATACACACACCACATCCCCAACATGCCGCACCTCTTCCGTGTGCCAGAGTTCCAAGGGTGAGGACATACCAAAACTTCTCTCCAAAGAAAAGAAAGAAACTAATAGAATTGACCTGTAGTACACTTTTGTACCAAACACACAGAAATAAACCCTTTCAATACATTTAACCACTTCAATATAGCTAACCCTTTCAATGAATTGAATGATTTCATTAAATTTAACCCTTTCAATTTGATTAGCCCATTTTTGATTAACCCTTTCTATCTATTTAACTAACCCATTTATATCAAATTAATTAGGTCATTCAAAAAAAGTGGCATCCCATTGTATCTAGGACCGGCACGACCCTACTACTCATGTCAGTGTGAATTTTTTTTTGGGTTGGGAGGGTGTGTCCTCCGACACCACCCCCCCTCTGGGGGCGTTCCAAATCTTTATTCTAAGAATAGAATCAAGTATCAGCCGAGGAAAGCAAGGGAAAATATGGTTTTCGGTACGAGCCTGATGTAAGCAGCATGCTGTGTTTACGAATATGTACTGATTAAGCTTCCAATGTAAATTCCAAAACACATTAATCACCTTACTGAATTTATTTTTATCAAAAAATTAATTTAATAATATAAATAATTTTCCTATTATTAAGTTAATGATATACATTATGTCCAAAATACAGTCGTTATAGATATTAACATTTAAATATAAATATCATATTTATTACTCGTCATTTGCAATTGTCCTGTGTTCTCCTGTAATTACAATGTCCACATTTCCTTTTAGTTTGTTTAGTTATTCTGAATTTCCCGCCATCTTCAGTTTACCATTCGTTACTCTCTGAAGTAATACGTGTAAAAGTTTTACTGTGGTACGATGTTCGCATTACTCTGAAGTTTTGAGACACTACCATGAGCGAATAAAATATTTACTCGAAGTGTTTTGGGACAGCTAAAGAGAAAAGAATGCTCGCGGAGTGTCGTTTTTGAACGCCGTGTAGAATTTGCCCCTGTAGAGGTTGAAAAGACTTTTAAGCACTCCATACACTTCCTCTGCCCTCGTGTGGGCACAGAGCAGTCAGTCATCCTTGGATGATGTCACTGGTACCCAGAGGAGGGGATGTGGAGACATCATGGCGGGCGCGATAATGCTAGATGTAGGCCTACTGACGTCACTCCAGTCCCTAGAATCATGAATGTCTTGGACGCAGTGGAGCGAACTTTCTGGTCATCAACTCCCTCGGCGCAACTCGAGGAGCTAAGAAACTTTTGGACCAGGCCTTCTCAGCTATATAAGGCGCCTTGTGCTTCTGTGTCGGCAGTCTTGAGTAGCCATTAGTGTCTTGTGTGTGTGTGATCATCGAGACATGTGACGGATCAGCGAGTGTGGTGGGCGATCATCGGGGTGGTAGAAACTGAAATTGACTGGTTGGACTGAGAGGCAATGGGACTTGATGGGTGGGTGATAGACATTTACAATGGTATTAATGTACGCCACTGGACATTGTGATCGTGTATGTGTAGTATCAGTAAATATTAAGTGACTAACTAGTGTAAAGACAGTGAAAGTTATTTTATTTTTCTGTCAAAACCTCCAGCATTCACGAACTTGATTACGCCCTAGGCAATTTCTATCAATGCTATTAGGGAATGTAAATTGTTTCAGCTAATGATGTGGATGCGCTGATAAGGCCTGTGATATTTATCTGACTAGGCTTGTGCGAGGAGGCTTGTATACTCGGTGGGTTCACTATATGTGCGGCTGCTTCCTAAACGAGATTTGTCTGTACGTAATATACAACAAAATACTGTGGTGAATGACAGAATGAAGGCTCGTTACACACAATCCACATAAATCTACTTAGTTCTAGACCTAAGCATAAAATGTGGCAATACGACCATGTGCACAGTAATATTATATTATTAGTCCTGTATCGTTTACATATTCCTTTTCTCCCCATTACAAAATTGTAAGAGAAGTATTTAAATGTTTGTCACAATATACATGTCAACCAGAACTACGTGTACCAATTTGGTGAGATGGTTCGTTACGGAAAATGGAATAAGAAATAATACAGCCTGTGACCTAAATCGATCACTAAGAGAGAAATGCATCCTTGAAAATTTAGAATTGATTGGCTATTTGCGAAATGACAGAACTTCCGCGATATGAAACCACAAATTCGTGATTAGTATTACCCTGATTTGTGTTTCTTCAATAAATACATAATTATTACATCATAATAATTAATAAACAATAACAGGTAACACACTTGTGTTGGTTAATAACATGGTGCCTTCTGACTTCCTAATGACTGGCGGCATTATCACCTGCCAAATGTCCACAGGTGGCTTATCAAATAAAGCTGGACTTGGTAATGTTAATAAGGTAGCCTCAACTAGAATAAGCAGTGGATACGAGATTGCAGAGGGAAGTGAGGGAGCTCATGTAGTAAGGTGGGAATGTGGTGACGTACCTGCTCCCAGCAGAAGTTGTCGATTGACTGACTGGAACTTGGGCACGCCATCTCGTGCTCGGAGCCGGCCGCGGTGCCATGGACCTCCTCATAAGACCTTGCTGGCTCCTGCACCTCCTTGTAGGACCTTGCTGGCTCCTGCGCCTCCTCGCAGGATTTGGCTTGCTCCTGCATCTCCTTGCAGGACTCTGCTGGTTCCTGTACCTCCTCCCATGACTCTGCTGGCTTCTTCGCCTCCTTGCAGGGCCTTACTGGCTCCTGCACCTCCTCGCAGGATTTTGCTGGCTCCTGCACCTCCTTCCAGGACTCTGCTAGCACTTGTGCCCGTTGGCCGGTGTCCTGGTAGTCGGATATAGTCGCTGGTGTTTCCCCTGTCTCCTGGGGTTGCTGTTCCGGCGAAGCTGCCCATGTACAAGCCACCTCCAGCAGATCATTCGATACCTCCTCTCTCGGCTCTCGCAACACTTCCTTTCGCGGCTGTTGCAGTACTTCCTCCTGCAGATCCTGTGGTATCGATTCTTGCAGATCCTGTGTTGCCAAACTATGTTTTTCGGTCTTTGCCAACTTCCGCGACTCCGGAGGGGCCACTTCCCACCTGTACTTCTCGTACAACTGCGGTGCCTGGTAGAGGTTCTTCGCCTTCATCTCGGACTGCCGCCCTGCACACAAACAGAGAGTATTTAAGAATTCAGATGCCAAGCAACCGCGTCGCTGGACAGCAAAATATTGTGATGCCATGCACCTGGTAACACACTCGCTAGACAGCAGTCCAACCAATAGGGAACACATACCATCCTGTGATTGATCGTTGGTTGAGACAGACCATCAATTATGAGTTAAGCCCTTTTATAAACATAGTCATAATTTCCGAACCATTGAAGCTATAGTTATCAAAAAAACCATTGAAGCTATACTCGTCAAATTCACAATGTTTCATCATTCCCGATATCCATCACAACGGCAAGGGCATTTATGATTTAAGCCCTTTTTGGTTAGGTAAATTATGTGTTAACCCCTTTTATAAACAGTCATTATTTCCGAACCATTAAAGCTTTACTTGTCAAATACATAGGCATCATTCCTGATGTCAATCAAGATGCATTTTGTCCTTTTATAAGCATAGTTAGTCATAGTTTCCGAACTGTTGGCGCTATAGTCATCAAGTACATACTCAGCAAGCACATACTCCCCAGGTAAATACTTACCAAGTACATACTTACCAGTTACAAACTCACCAACTACATACTCACCAACTTCACAGTCAAGTACATATTCATAAAGTACATAATTACCCTCTTATTAATATATTTCTGCAATTAAAAAACATAATTTTTTGAGTGGGGTATCTGCCAGGGGTAATTAATGTTATTTTTGGATTATCGAGTTCGATTCTTGGTCAGAACACTTAAAATTGTTTCATTTTCGAATTTAACAAAAATGTATTTTTGAGTTGGATATCTGCTAGAGGTAATTAATGTAATGTTAGTTTTGGATTACAGAGTTCGATTCTTGGCCAGGACACTAATATTATTTTATGATAGAATTTAACAAAAATTTATTTTTACTTTGTATTCCTGCTTAGAGCTATTAATGTAATGTCGCTTTGGGTTACCGACTTCGATTCTTGGTCAGAGAACATATTATTATTTAAATTTTAAATAAAAAAAATAGTTTTGTGTTGTATTCCTACTTAGAACAAACCACGTAATGTTATTTTTGGATTACCGAGTTCGATTCCCAAGCGACTCAATTAATATAAAAAAAAAACAATTCTGGAAAATGCATTCTTGCGCATTCACTTACGATCGCTGTATATCTTCTTACCTGAACGCTATCTCCCATTCGACTAAACTGTAACATGTTCGATGTCAACTGTTGAAGGTCGAAAATGGTGACGAGGGAATGCAGTTGTATGATGTAATCGGGTAATGTCATAATTGTGTATATGTTGTAATCGCATAAGTCCATACATGCATACCATGCAATGAATATTTACTACGTATGCACATATACACACACACGAGTAAACAGCAACTACACAATCACCGGTCATATGTCCTCCAAGCGAGACAGCCAGACTTAAACTGTCATATGATATTTAATTTGTTTCAGACTTTGTTATTATTATTATTATTACGAGTGGGAGGTATTACCCTTCCACCATGCTAGCATTCATTATATACATCATACCTAGAGAGACGTATGTCCGCTCCCGAGGAACGATAGCTCACGACTGAAGCCTTATCGCAAACACGTTGTCCATAAGATACTGCAAGCAAGATCACTTCCTGGTATGTTCCTGTCAAGTCAACAAACTATCAGGAAAAAATCGTGTGTGCTGCTTCAAGATGTATGAGAATCACAGACAGACTATTCCAACGAATTACTCTGATAAACCATTTCATTATGTTATAGGAAAACACATTTTCACCTATAGCCCTGCACCCTGCAGGCTTACCGGTTATTTCACTTAACATGCACCATGACTCAGAGAGCCGACAGGATGGAAGCTCTGACGAACAAAGAGTGGATTGGCTTAGAGATCGAGCCCCAGACAGAGTATTTGAAATCTTGATTATTTTTAGTCCCTAGCACTCGAACTCTGACATTTTCTAACCTTTAACATCTTCTACAAATTATTCCTTTCTACATTTTAACCAGTCATACACTTTAATATTCTCTATATTCTCGTCAAACTTAAATTTTTCTTTTAGTTTAATTGGTTTCTTGGAGTTTTTTCCCTTTTGAAAAGTAAGCTTTTTCTAATGTTTAAATAATTGGATTGTTAATATGTTTTGACTTGATGTTTCTATAACTGAATATGGTAGACTGTTTAATCATGCCCAAGTACACCTATACATACACACACCAATCCACACCAATCCACACACAAATCCACACACATATACAACCATGCACGCACACATACACCAACACACACCTGCACTTCCGCGTATCCTTTGCAGAACTACCAAAGATATCAGAGTGTCATCAGAGCCAACAGGATGGGAACACTAACAACAGGTAGGCGGATTGATATTGAAAGCAAGTCCATTCAAGATACTTTTTTTGCTCAATGAGACTATTTATACATCATCATCAACATATGAAAAACAGCTTTCGACTAACACCGTTGACATATATCAAAGGGTACTTGTTTCTCATCTGAATTCGACTGATTACTCAAATATGTTCGACGGTAATTTATTTATCTCTCAACTTCATTCAACCAATTACATGAATGCGACCCATTTACTAAATTTCAATCGAACCAGTGTTTTCTCATTGGCTATTTATGTCAATGCTTCTCATTGGTAAACTACTCACATTAGTTCAACTGTCAGAAAGTGTCCAAAACATTCATTCGACTAACATATTGGATTCCAAAATATTACAAATTAAAGAAATTATATTTATTAAGATTAGGGCACTCACACTTGCCTTATCACATTTAATGAAATATCTAATGAATAGGTTCTAAATGCACATGTATACATACACACATACACTTACGAAATACATATTTACAAATAACTGCACAAAAACGAAGGTATGCAAATTAATAATTAGCAACTATGCATACGATACCGAGAGAGAACACATCCACTCTACACAACACCTAGTATATGACTGAAGATATTTCGCATATATGAAACCGTATTTGTTTATCACCTGCGCTTAACTACTGCAAATGTTGTTCCCGTTGGCCAATTACTTATAAATGTTAGACTGCATCTTGGATTGATTTTAAGTATAAAAGAATAGGAGTTAATTTGAAAATAACTTAGTTCAAACTTGGAAGTCCTTCGCAGACGTCATCACCTGGGAACTACAGAAACCCAGTCTTGAACCCGACTACACAACGCCTGCAACAGAGATACATCCATGCAGCTGAAAAGATTTGTTTACCATCCAGCCATCACATAACACATCGCGATGGTTCTGAGTGACAGAGAACAAGGCTAGCCCTAGGCTGCATGCTGTAAACGGAAGTGAGAATTTCGCCTGCCACTGAACATCCCAGACACCATGGGACATGGATACAATGCCAACTTCGGAAGAAGTGTTCCTGTTACCGGAACTTACTAGCACAGATTCAACACCATGTGTTTATACAAGCCCATCACTTGCTACGACTACGTGCGTGTAGACCTACATTGTGTGCACTATGCAATTACCTTAACATATGAGTGTCACGATATTTACAGCTCGATATACTTTAAAGCATATAGTGAAAATGTACATTTCCATATACAATGATGGCAATCTTTCCATTAAACTTCCAATCTTTACCAATATTTACCAAGTATGGTAGGCATCGGGAGAGTTGAGCACTCAACCATCAAGAGCAAAATATGTGTAACTGTATCATAAATAATGAATATCTAATGAGACTATTCACACACAAGTAGTATTTACATATTGATCCAGGAAACATATACGATAGTTATATATTTTGAATTGCATATCAAGTAAATTAACCAAAGTAGTGACCTAGTGAATACCCAAACGCAAGTAGCATAAGCGCAATGAGCTGAAACAAATTACCCATCGACCGATGAAACACAACGATCGAAGATGGAAGGCGAGAGTAGGATAGAGAACGTACACGCTGCTTCATATCATGTCAAGGACACCTATAAGTACTATTTACATATTGATTAACTAACACAATTAATTTCATTTTAACTACATATTTTACAATACCCAAAGCTAACTTCCGATTTCAATATGTTTGATATTATACATAACTTATGTGCAAATCATCTTGTAATGCACTACACAACAATCACTTAAACAATGCACTGTTGCAATACCTATCTCATACTGTCTAAATTGTCTCTCTTCCAAGCTATTACAGATCATGGAACAACAAAGAACTACCTATCACCGATCACTCCATTAGTCTGTCATCTCTGGAAGGGAAAACAATGGACTCGCCGAAAAGATGCAGGTGAGTGCTTTAACTAGGAAGGTTACACACATACACAAACTGCATAACAGATATACTTAATTATAGCATACCAATATAAAGATCGTTTTTCAAAAATTCATGCACTTTATAAAAGACAAATTCATCACAAGCATATGAAATTACTACTTTTCTTATCTTAAAAAGTTACCTCACGAAACACGTATTATACCTTAAAAAATACCTTATACCTAAGACATCATACGTTATACCTAAAAATATATATATATATTATACCTCAAAAATTGACATTACTGATTTATGTTGAATAAGTAAATAATTTGTAAAGTTTACCTAATTTCCCATTCATTTACCATTCACACAAGACTGTTCAGAAAATTTCCCAATGATGCTAACTAAGATATAGAATCTGGCTTCAATTCAGTCTACACCATGTTTTTGTATTAGATTAGTTCGCATCGACAAAGTTAAAATAGATATTCACTGAAACATTTCTAAGTCCACTCTAAAATTGGCATTTACATTCTATGCTTCAAATCCCGACGAATGTGAATGTGCATATACCGTTTTTCTAAATGCATGTCAATATAAATTTCATGTCTTGTAAATAACACCCAATCATAATAAAGAATAGTTAAAAAAAAAAAAAAAAATCAAGAGAAACCACGCACACATCTCTACCAAATCTTCCAAGAGAGTAGATCTCTCGAACGACAGACACGACTACGGCCGACCAACTTGCAAAGGAGATCACAGCTAAAATAGTTCCAACATTGTCACTGGGGGATGTGTATCAACCACAAGATACTTGTTCCCCACCACCCGCCCAGATCACATTTACCTAATATGACAGCCCTCGAGAGTATCCATACAACCCTTCCAATTGACAACTTTCCCGTTCGCTACAGAACATATCTACCAAGCTAAAATAATATAACAAAAAAAATACTTAGATCTCATCCCACACACACCCAAAGAACATGTAATATTCCAATTTTGCAGATCACTTTACCCAAGACTTGCTCCTATTGACCCTAAATAACCTAATGAGACCCATAATGACCCTAATAACCCAAAATGACCCAAATGACTCCAAATCACACACACATACACAAATACAAACAGAATGAAGTAAATACCTAAACCATCAGCGCTCGATACCACTATGGTTTACTTAAACACACTAAACATTTACACTTTTCGTGAACATAGTAACACACAAGGGAGAAAAATAGTATTTTAAAACCATACCAGGGTAGGTTACTGAAAAGATTATAAGAGCTATAATGAATTACTTTAAAAAAATTATTTATGCAAAACTCTTTATAAACTATATCCATATAAATCTCACATACAAGAAATAATGAACGTTAACAACTTAGTCGGATACCATGCGAAGGCAAATACCCGTATTCGAAAGGATGTTCGAATATTCTGTAATGTCATATCTATTCATACCCAAGATATTTCATTTCGTAGAGAGCATTCGCTATAAGAAATAGTTATGTTTGAGGCATCTCAGCCCCTACACACAATTCATTATAAATATCACTTTAAAATTCATATTATATTGTAATGGTTTGATGAATTTTTAATTTTTCACACTTATATATAATAATTTCTTTTATTTTACACGTTCCATTTGTTAAAGGTTCATTTGCAAAAACAGAGAGTCCACCATATTACCACATTATTTAAATATGTCAACCAGCTAATCATCCAACTAATTTATATAGCCCAATACTACATCTACCCATCGAAAATTGTTAAACAAATAACTCTATATATTGACGTCATATCATACTTGCTGTTAGATAGACAGACAAAAAATCCATTTCTACATATTCTTGCAGACAAAATATTCCAACTTGTAATATGCAAGATTACCTGAACACTACCAATATCATATCACTTATACCAAACACTTCCCTTCATACCAGCCAGGACAACAAAGCAAACATAACCATTCATATGAAATACTCCAGCGAATTACTCTGTTATCATTGCATAATGCAATAGCAAAACACACACCCACATTCAAATATTACTAACACCCATACAGTATACCATAGTCAACGACCCAACCTTAACGAAATCGCATTCCAATAGACAATATCACCAAACCAGCAATGCAAATGTTGCAATAGGAAAAAATATTTAACCATCCATTCGCAATTCCCATACCATAAAACATTACCAGCAATACTAACATACCATACAGACAAGATATATTAACCGTCGAACCATTCGTTACGACTAGCACTACCAACACACATTATGAACACATTAGTCAACCAGTCGCTATCCGTCACTCATACTATCAGAACATTCAGATCAACCCCTCCTGTGAAAAATATTACATCTAATTCCTTGAGAGCTATATCATCATATCATACAAGACTCTTGCTTCTAGTGAATCGTAGAAGTTCTGAAGTCATTACTACTTTCGAACATTCGCTCCATACTCAAAATCAGATTTTACTAAAATAATTATAAAAAATAGCAACACAGTGATTTTTTTTCCATCTAATAATAATATGAAATGTATATTTGATGGTAAATAAAAACAATAGTATTTATACACTTTGTATTTATTTGACACAATTGTCAAAAAAATATATTATTTCTTACTGTCAAACATATTCTCCATTCAACAAAAATATTTACTTTAATTTTGTAGTACAAATATTATTGTAAGCAGTCAAGGTACGATTATTTGCATTTACAGTATTGCAGGTAACACACATATAGGTCTTGTACGAGATGCCAAACATACAGTCACTAGCTTCGTGGTGTGCGGCGCTAGACCTACTCGCGAATGTCTTGCTGCAATACTTGCACTAGATTCCCGATGAATGAGATAGATACATTGCCTTTACACGTCTTGTTATGTGTACATAGGTTTACACTGCGAGTAATCACAACAACACACTTGCACAGTGGATTGACTTGTATAATGGGCTGAACATGCAATTGCTATTTTCATGTCGACGTGCATTATGTCTTTTAGGTAAAGTATTTACACATTAGCAATCTTGATATCGTAATGTTTCTAGTGACTCTTCGGAGATCCTTGCCGTCGATGACGGTGATACAGATGGCAAGTCTTCAAACATTGATGGTATGTTCATATTGTAACATGAGACACTATCACTAGATGATTCCGCTTGTGACGATCTACCTTCCATCACAGCCGTCAAAGAAGTAAAAACATTCGTACTGGACGCATACTTATATACTGTTTTCACAACAGAATAATTGTTTTATGTGTCACTTGAACTCAGTTAGAGAAAGACAGCTTACTCTTACCACAAACGAACTGAGAATGATACCATATCGAATGTCTCAATATATCTGAAAATTATTTGTCAGATGTGGAACTCGAACCTGCGCTCCCATACAGGGAACCAGAGCTTAAATAACACTGCTCAACCAACCTGACAACTTCAGAAAATGTCTTATTATTGTAATGAAAAGTGTTAGAAATGTCCTAGGATGAAGTCATAGGATCTTAACCTTATTGTTCAAAATCTACAGTTTGAAACAAAAAAAAAATCATATTTTTTAAATTTAAAAAATCCAGGCCAAAAGCGAGACCTTCACTGTACAGGACCACTCTGAGAAAACCCAAAGACTCGTTCGTCCCAGAAGAAAACATACCGGTAGCAAATTTTTCTACACAAGAGCGTTAATAAAATTATTTTGTATTCTAATATTTAAATATCTACATATTTATACTTAATTATGTATAAAATAATTTTACATTTTCATATGCCGATTATACGACTCTCTACTTCGTCTAAAAGAATGGAAAATAAACGGAGACGATTTCCTTTAGTGTACACATTTATTTTGTAGGCGTTACCCCAATTCTCTGACATAAATACAAGACAAAATAATAAGTATAGGCTATTCACGGTAAAATGAGCACTTTTGAAAGCCTTGCTTATGATCTTCTTGCATGCACGTTTAGTATTATTCCGCCTTATGTAAGATTTACACTGTCCTGGGCCTCATCACTTTATTCATACGTCGTTAAAGTGAAACTGTAAAGTTATTATAAAAGTAAATATTTAATAACTCTTCTCATTTTTACAGTTCGATGTATTAAAAAAATAGAAAGGAAAATAAATAATTCAAATTATCAAAAATGGTTACCTAACCATTTTTATTCGACGTTAAGATACAGAATTACTTCGCATTCGTCGTTATCAACTTTACTGGGCGCATGTCATTCAGGGCACCCGTTAAAATATATGCAGACAGGGGCAGCGACTTTTTCTTAGGTTGATTTCAAAAGTGCTCAGTTTACCGTGAACAGCCTGTAGGTATGTAAACATGGTAGTATTTAAAACTTCCGCCGGGAATAATGTTTGGAAAAATAGTGCCTGAGGCTGGAAACCGAGCTCCTAAAACAGTAAAGGTTACAAATTGAAATTTGAGGAAGTGTTCCCTTCCTTTCATGAAACTCCAGGAAACGTAGCTCTATTACCAAACACCTACTTGCTTGGTTGCACAAGGGAACGGAACATATGTGGGGACTGGGCGTGTAAACAAATGTTATAGAGCGTTAACATTTTTTCGACTACTTCAATATTACTATACGCAGTACGTACACCTTGAATATTTTGATATCTGCGAAAAATACACACGCTTCAGGCACACACCCGTCTACTCTAACCAGAGCTGCCTTTGAAGATGTGTCGGCTGCCCGACATGATGGTCATCGCCATGCTCGTGGCGCAGCACTTGGCGCTACAGCGTACGGAGAGTTAGTGATGAAGTCCTGGTGCAGTGTCTGCTTGAGACAGGCTGGAGGTGGGAGGTGCACTGATGCACACAGCTGTCTCGCCTTGCGCATAACTTACTGCGCGTTGTAGAGGTGATGGCTCGTGTTGCCGAGCATCTTCACGGGTTATAACTATGGCAACGTCGGAAAATGACTTCCCAAGAAATAAATGAAGCCAAATTAAGGAATTTTACATTTATATGTATTATTTTCGTGCAACTCTGAAAAATGAAAGAAATTAATAAGTAATGTTACATCTCAAAATAATGTTCATGCCATTAGAACGAAATAAAAATATTTCTTGTAGATGTGTCATGCGGTTCGCCCGCATTTCAGTTTTAACTTTTGAGCCAAGGTAATATGTGAAAATAGACGGGAGCGAAACCTTTACAGCGGGTGAACCAATTGTCGTATTTCAAAGAAATTATAACACGCCGCTTCTATGACTTAAATAAACACTTCAGCAAGAATCGAACTTTGTGTTAAAATAACTTTTTGAAATTCGTACTGATATTTACGCTAAAACATGATGAGTGCTATTTTTTTTAATGATTGGGCATTTTAATTACAGTATTGTTAATACCGTGTCTCTAAATCACAGAATGTTAAACCTCGAAATATAGATTTGAGAACGTCTGTTGTAACAAAATATCCACTTTAGTTGGAGAGTGAGACAGCGGAGAAGCAGGTAGGCAGGCCTACGTACCGAGTTTCAGCTTGGTGCTCCTACGGGGCTGCTTGGCAGAATAGCCGTGGCAGAAGTACACGAAGGCCGACACACACGCCAAGCCCAGGCCTCCCCACACTGTTATCCCCCAAAGTCCCCCAGCCACGTCCATGGCTCACTACAATTTACACTACAGTGTTACTAAGAATGTGATCAGAAACGAAAAGTAGTATTGTTATGTTACGGTGAAACGAAAAACCAAAGAAAAACTGCATTGTTTTCCATATGTCTCTGTTATTCTTCTTTGGTCAAATAAAGTGTTTTATATTTCAGAAAAATGTTACTACGAATGCTTGAGGTCACGATCTTAGAAGAACAGGTCTGGACACTTGCCAATCTGGCAAAGTTCGCGAATTGACCCCCTTATTGACTAATTTAGTTCATGGGATTCCCCAGAACGCTGGTAGCAAAGTAGTAATATTTTTACATTGCTGGAACAGGGATAGTACCGGTTTTGTCGTTTAAATGTCAAGTCAAACATTAGAAAACGTTATGGGGACACTAAGTAAATGGCACATACTATTACATCAACGTACAAATGTGGAAAATTAATTCAAGTTTTATAGTCGTACAAATATAAATATTTTGAATTATGCTTGTTAGGTCGTGGTAGTTTAATGATCGTTTAGTTTAGTTTACCTAAACACTGGACTGCTTTATCGCGTTGAAATAAAAATAAACATAAATTTCATGCATTTCGAATGATTAGTGCAATGTTAATTATTGTTGCTTAGTTGAATTTGAATTTTCATTAGATTCGTGCATGATCAGTGACAGCGAATTGTAGTCTACCTGTGTTATAAACAAAATAAATAAAGTTTGAACTTTTGAACAGCGATAATTAGCGTACATTTGAAAAATTGTACAATGTAAACTTCTATTGTTAGACATAATCTCATTTTGGGAATAATTTCATTTTTAAAATGCTAATTTTGGTGAAGTTCCGTATTAACCACAATTTGAGGTTTTGCAGAGCACAGGTGTTTCTAAAGATCATGTATTTTTTTAATTTTTTTTGTATATGACTACTTAGTAAGTAGTCACAATTGTACCTAGTGACGACCCTGCCTTGTAGATTTATTTTCATTAATGTGTTACGCCCCTTTAAGGTGTAACAGGGCCAAAGGAAGGCAAGGAGAAGGACGCACACAATAAAAAAAAATCAAGAAAGCATGGACACATAAAAATCCAAAATCAATATATTAGAGCCCATCTATACATTATCAGCAACAACAACAAATTTGCAACTTGACTGAAAAATATCAATTGCATTTGAAAATTGTTTTTGCTTGCTATCAATCGATGATTTAGGGGAAAGAGAGAACTCACAAGCACTGGAACAAACAGAAAAACATTATTATTAATATATCCCGAGACTGCACTCAAGCTGAATAAACACTTCTGAAACCCCATTAAAAATGGCAAAATTACTCCCTGAGTAAATCAAGCATGATTAAAACTTTAAAAGTAAATTAAACCTGATGATTCACTAAAAAGGAGAATATCAAATACGAAATACTAACAAAAAACATAATACCATTAGCAATGGAGCAAAAAGTCTCATTACACTTGTCCATGAGCATACAAAGTTCACGATGGAACCGGCGCTAGCCTCACAAAACCTCCCCTCTAGGTGGTCGATACCTATTAAAAGGTCATACCTGGAGCGCTTCTTTATATCATTACGTTAGCACCCGCAAAACAAAAGCTAAAACGGCACTTTCGATCTTTAGGGTCCACCTGGAACTTTACAATTTTGAAACCGCCATACTGTCCGAAAGAGAAAAGAAAACTTACACTAACTACTCACACGTACACTAACTTCTAACACATACACTAACTACTCGCGTTCCACGATTTCATTCACTATTGAATTTAAGAATGACGTTATCCCCATTAACTGCAATTCGCGGCCCAGTGTGCCCGAGTTGTGACGGACTTTAGGGGATGCCCGGTAGCCAGAAACATCCCCCACAACCTCGTCACCGGGCGCAAAGGGCATAGTCAAACCACACTGCTTCTTTCCTGAGACGGCACATATTGACAAACACACACTCATTCCATACTTACAATTGTGATCTTTCAAGAAAATCCTTGTCATCATTCCAAGTTCCATCTATAAATCTCATTCGGGGTCCTACACGGTTGTCATCATTGGTGTTTTCCCAGGACATTTTTGTCCAGAGAAATGCTTGACCATGAGCATACAGGCATGCCATAAAATATCCGCTAAAACTCCTTGACAAAATCTTTTTGGCAAATCGTAATCAAGAAAACCATTCCTACAGCACGAAAAAAAAAAAAAAAAAAAAAAGAAGGAAGAATCTACCTCTTACAAACATTCCAATAAAATACGATTTTGAAAATTCACACAATCGGAACAGTGAAGAAACACTTCCCTACAAAAAATCCACATACACAAAAATCGCTAAAAACACTACCAAAAAAGGGAACTCTACACCCGGCATAACAACAACTACGTTCATTCCAATACTTAACTTGAGTACGCGTATTACACGAAAATGCGTCTAGCATGCTGAAGCCCCGAAGCAGGAAGTGGCGTAGACATGACCTATCGTCGGCCAGCTCACGCAACTCAAAGAGGAACACTGCACACTTGCTCGAGCTGGGGACGAACATTTATAAGCGAAAGTGCGTCTGGGGAAGGTTAAGGAAGCGACGGAAATAGCGAGAGGCGTATGGAAGGTGCCAGAGTGTGCGAGGTTGAACTCGTTGCCAGAAGTAGCCACCAGACAGCGCTCGGCCGCACGCCTCTCTTCGGTATATCTCAGCGCCTGGTAGCGTTCAGATGTGCGCCACCCCTCCCCCCCGACGGGGGGATGGGAGAATTGGGGGGGGGGGGGCGAAGATAAACAGGAAACCTTTTACTGCCGCAAAATATTGCCTCTTCCCTCTTCAAATAATAACAGTTTATTAAGCTGGGCTACAAAATACAGCCGTAGCTAATGACCATGAAAACTTGCAAACCAAGTTCATTAACGTCATGTAGTTCTGTAAACACACCAACAGTTCTATAAACAAACCACAGAATAGCAGCATTCGATTGTACTCCAGGAAATAGTAAGCATCACACACTTCACCAGTTTGCGGGGGGGGGGGGGGGGAAATAAATCGTTCAGGAAGGACGACAGTCTTTGGCAGGGCAGGAGTACGCACATAAAATTGACATGCGTGTCATACTTGAAGCAAGAATTCAATTGCTTAAATACTTAAAAATTATTGTGAAAATTTTTAAGTTCATTATATTTATTGGGGACAAATATAAACTAATAGAAGTCAGCTATGTAATAAATTTGCATTCCTTTGTAAACGTTTGTATTCTGAGGAATAGCAAGCCATGGATGATTTCTAGAATATGTATTTTACTGATCTATCATCACATATTTTTATAATATTGTTGATATCTTTCAAATGTTCAAGTTTCCGAAACCATTGCAGTGCATTGTGTGTCACCAAACTGTTGTTCATGCCTTATTGGTTTCAATGCTAATGTGTTTTGGAAACTTTCTGATTCATGCATGGTATTGTGTTTAAACGAAGGGTATTTAGGCATTGGAAGTTATCTGTTTCTGTTAGCTGCCATTAGAAGGAAAAAGTTCGTTTTGTGACAAGAGGATGGGGGATCGGAGCATCGGAGATATTCGTGCTCTGTCATTTCGGTCGCCTGGCGGTCATCTTGTCACCATTTTGGATGTCGGTGACCTTGACCCCACTGACCTTTGACCTTGAGAATCCAAACAATTTAAAAAATCCCAGAAATAAAAAATAAATTTAAATTGTATTAAAAGCTAATGATTTTTTTTAAATTTATAAAATAAAAATTTCTAATGTTTATACCCAGAGGGGATGGGGAACTGGAGCCAACTACCTGCCATGTTGTAAATTACCCGACCACCATGATGTATCTCGGTGACGTTGACTTTGATGGAAAGATTGTGAAAGATCGATGGAAAGATTGAGAAAGATTGATGGACAGGTTTCGAAAGATTGATGGAAAAAATTGAAAGATTGAAAGAAAGATTGAATGATTGGGGTGCTAATTGTGGCGAATGTGTTGCGATTGTGGTATGCGTGGTGCTGATGGGAAGATTGCGAATGATTGATGGTAAGATTGCGAAAGATTGATGGAAAGATTTAAATACTGATGGAGATATTCTGAAAGATTGATGGAAAAATTGCGAAAGATAAAAAAAAAATTGAAATATTAATGGAAAGATTGTGAATGATTGACGGGAAGAGTGAAATATTAATGGAAGGTTGAAATATTTATGGAAAGATTGGTTCATGTGGTTCTGAATGTGGTGCTAATTGCGGCACTGATCGTGGTGCTGATTATGGTGCTCATTGTTTGAAAGATTGCGAGATTGATAACTATATTAAAGAAAAAACATGTCCTAATTAATATTTCAATGTTTTTAATTATTTGGATTTCTTGGGTTTTCAGAGTTATGGGGATGGGGTCAAGGTCACAGATATGAGGTCAAGATGAAGGTCATCCATAATCTAACATGTTGGTCGGAGTCACGAGTGCCGCCTAGGTGTTGAAAATGTAAACAAATGACAAATGAAAAAAACTAATATGGCAAGTTTAGTGCTTTCGACAAAATGAGCAAAGATGAGTGGGGAGTGGAGAGCACTATTAATACATTGATGATTGATTGGAGGGGAGTCAGTCGTGTGCTGCATGCGGTTCTGTGAGAAACCTCCGGAAATGTAAGTTTTTAAAAGTAATTATTAAATAATAATTTCTAATATTATTTTAATTAATTTTTTTTATAAATTTTTAGGAATTGTTTTGGGATTTTTTGACGAATTTTTGGTTTCAAGGCCGAAGGTTACTGGATTAATATCAAAGTATAAATGCATAATTAATAAATACCAAAACTATTTCAGCACTAACTACACATCCTACTAGGTCCACTGCTCACTCCTGTCTGAACTGTGATTTACTAATACGTTTAATTATATTACCGACATGTCGTGTTATCACAGGCACTGCAGATCGGATGGACAGACGACATTCCTTCCAAAATCCTATCTCACGCTGTTTTCAACTTCCGAGATGTAAGGACAGGTCCGTACTCGATGCCCTATCGAGTTCACTGGTGCCCGCGAGACCACATTTTCTGGCAGGTCGTAGAGTAATAAAGTGCTAGCTAACCCTCTGTCATGCTTCCTCCGCCAGTCTCTCCCCAGCAAGCAAAGCAAGAACAAGACTCCACGACTCCCTGAACAGCACAGGTTCTCACGAGACGGGTTTGGCAAGGAAGGGCTTATGCATCGTCAGAGGTTACACCAACACCTGTTTCCCTGTATACGATATCACAAATAAAAATCTCCTAACACACATTTAATTCTAGCATTTCAATACAATTTTTCTTTTCAATATTAATTTTTTCTAAGTTGTTACATAATAAAAATTGAAAATTAATTAAGACCTAAATAAAACAATCGCTTCACTCAAAACATTAACAAAACATTCTTCCCCGATTTGCTTGAATTACGAAAAACAAATTGTCCTTATTGTTCTACATAAAATGTCAATATTTTGTTGTTACCCAAATATTTTTCTACATACACCATTCAGGAATCCATTTTAGAAATCCCATCAAGGGTAAATACATGTATAACGATTTAAATCCTACTTCATTTCCCAATGAGGTTATGTTTTGTTTAACTATATTTGTATTGGCTTAGTACATGCTTCGAATACTGCTTAAGTGAAACCATATTTACTGAGATATTCCTTACTTCAACTCAACGAATTTAATTACACTTCTACTATCACATTCCTTAATTCAAAGCCGGTGGAGGTAAATATGTGTACACCAATTAGTGATTTTATATCGAAAACCAATACTTAGACATACATATAGAGAAAATTCACATCCAATCAACTTGGAAAATGGGTGCAGATGCAATCTAAAACCAGTATAAAACTTGCGTACCGCAGAGGAACCAGTCGAGTGGTATACGTGAGCAGGCCGTCATCTTAGGTAAGAATGGCAAAAGGTAATTCGCGAGGAGGGAGGGGTGAGACTAGTTTCTGCAGCCGCTAAAAGGCACGTACCTGCGGACCCTCAGTTTCCTACACTGCCCGACCAACTCACACACCCGCCACATACGGCGGTCCGAGAGGGCGTCACCACGCACATCAACTGATTGTTTTTCAGTTTCTTTCTGCCAGGCTGTTGCATGGCGACAGAGGTTGCAGTAACCTATGCCACCCAGTCTCTCCGCGCATAGTTTTCGTCAGGAATGGCAAGAAAACCGTCCTTAAAATTTTTTAAAAATATATTTTTGTTTTAAACATATATTTTAAACAATAATATGAAAAATATGTTTTAAACATATAAACCGTGTTTCATACACACTATTAATATTTTTAATTGCTTATAAACTTTATTTTATCTGTTGCTGGAGTTGTGTGTTATCGCTAATTCCTATTTCTTTGCGTGAAGTATAACCAGGAGGGAAATTTGATAACTTTTATACAGGATAATTTTTTTTTATTCATCTTAGCACCTGATTGGCGGAAGCCTGCTCCAATTCAAGTAGCACATATTTTATTTGTCTTGTCTATGATTCGATCAGAGCATGATTGATAACTTGCAGTGCATTACTTGTACTTAGTAGTGTGTAAAGCGTGAAAATTAAAAGAAACGGTTTATGCATCGTAATTATGAGTTCAACTGGTAGAAGGAAGGACCTAGTATGGCAACATTTTAAAGAAACAAGAAGTACTAATAGTAAAACTGGAACAGCAAAATATAAGGCGTGTCAAGAAGATATGGTTGGGCTAGTTGCAAGAATAAAATGGCACATAGAAAGAAAATGTTTCTATAGGAACACTGAGATACAATTGCAAGATAATGCCAGATTAATTACATATGAAGAAGAAAGGGAAATTTCAATTTTGTCTATTGGTACTGATGAGCACTTGGCATCTACCTCATACCACACAAGCTCTGTTCCAATATTCCAATGGCAACAGCAACACACTCGACTATTTCAGCTACATTCTAAATGCACAGGTAAGGAAGTTTTCTGTTTGTAGCGGAAATTTAAAGTGTGGATTTTCTCATAAAAGGCTTAACAATTTTTTTTTTTCTTCATAGTTTTGTATATGGCCTCACTCACAAATACAAAATTTAGGGTGGAATCTATAATGATCATATTGTGGTCTTACTGGGAAAAGTTTGTAAGTCCAGCTAACTTATTGTTGAGATATTCATAAGCTAAGGAATAACTGTAACTAAAAAGTGCTGAGTTAAGTAATTGCATTAAAACATGAGGCAATTGCATCCCAGCCTGTTAACATTAAACTTATACAATAGAGAGAAAAAAATCAGATATTTATGGCATTTATAGAAAAATACATGTATTTTGATAGCTGACGTAATGAAAAAATCGACTATCAACTACTATTCATTTTAAATGATAAAGGCTGAAACATTCTGCTAAAACATTTCTTCTCAGCCTCAATATTTACCTTCAAAATGTTTTGCTGACAACATTCCTTCCAAAATGCCTTAAAATGTAAAGCTTTCCGAATTATATGTCATTTTTTGTTTCTGCAAAGCTTTGACTATGAAACAGTAGATTTTTACGTTACTTTCTGCCATTATGAATTCTGTTTCATTTTTCATAAAAAATCAAAATAACTACAGCAAATCAAGACGACAAAGTCCTTTATAATTTTTACAGCGTGAAGGGCTCTACGTATTGTGTTGAACATTTAGCTTATTTTCCATGGCAGTCCCCAGCAGCCGAAGTGTCTGACTCTCAAGGCTGCTGCTGGGGTATTTATACTTAAATCTAGACAGGGTCACATCAAGTATAGGGGGTGATGATTTAATTTTCAACCAATAACACACAATGGCTTGTTCTGGACACATTTATTTCTAGTAACTAAGCGCTCTGAACACGCTCATTTTGTCCCGCGCCACCTAAGCGCGTAGCGACCCCAGCGCTCCACTGTGAGCCAGGCGGGAACTACAGACCGCCATGCGGCCAGACTAGCACACGCTGCCTTACAGTCCGGTCACCTGCGATCGCCTTGCAGACCTACTTTACGTGACATCGCGTATTCCATCGCATTCATCGATATCACACTGCAAGTCTACATAAGGTAAGGAAACACTCCTCATTTATTAAGTTTTAAAGTCCACTAGATGTGATTTTAGGCAAAAATGGCGTGAAATATTTCTTGTGTCGCACACACGTAGTGATGGGCAGGTCTTCAGGTAGTGCGTGTGGAAAATTTCGAGCGAGGCCAGTCAAACAAGGTCGCGTAGAAGTATTGCGTTGTACATGCGACATCCAAGGTCTCAGTTTTTTAAATGAAGCCATTGTTTCATTTGTGGTTTAATTTATTTTTACTATAAGCATGTAGCAACATAGAAAAAATCAATTTCGAAAAATAATTTTTCATATTGACAAACTTCGATTAAATATGTGCAAGAAATTTTTATAAGTGATATGCAGAGACGAGTATTGGAGGTTTGTGTAAGCACTGTTGAGGCGCGCGATCCTCCCATCGGCTAAATCCGTTTCATAAGCACCCGCGTCTTTTCGGGAGCGTGCAGTTACCCCTATTTGCATACACTAAACCACAATTATCACATAAATACATCTTGTATGATGTGCTGAATATAAAGTAACTAGCTTCAAGTCATCTGGCATTAGAGCTATTCGCGAACGTCCTGCCACAATATTTGCAGATAATCTGTGCTGATTACACAAGATCTTGACAAACTAAAATTTTAAACAATTTTTATTTGGACTCTGAAGCTTACAAAATTGAAATTCTTTATACTTATAAAATCAAGCTATTATTTAAAATGAATACTTTAAAAATACAACTCGGGCACCACAAGGGCCTATCACAGCCGAGTACATTAGAAAACATATAAAATCCTTTAAAATAAAACTCGTAATAAAAGGCCTTACATTCTTTTAGGCCTCCAGAATTAAGACCTGGTAAACTTTCCAAATTATATTCCAGACTAGATGCGTTAAAACCAGGTACAAAATGTCTACAATGTAACTTAACTGTCACAAACAGATTAAAATTCACACTTCTGTTGGGGCGCTGAAAGGGACCTCAAAAGCCAACCAGAGTAAAAAATTACAAGATTGGACATTTAAAAACCAATTAAAAATATTATTTTTAACGCAATAAACCGCACCATATGTTCTCAAACAGACTAAGATGCAAGTGGGGAATCAGACCTTTCAATTTCTTAGCGGAATTCGATGCGGTCCCTTTTTACCTCGCCATGAACTTCCCAGGCTACTTGCAGCAAACATTAATCATTGAACAACTCAAAACTAGCAATTAAAGAGAACCATATCGGGTAACACACAGTAAATAAGTTACACCAAACCCAATTTACCAAACTTCAATACCAAACAAAATTTTGAATATTCAACTACATGTGCACACTAAATACGTCTCCATGCAAGCTATTCAACACACTTTACATTCAACTCATCTGTCAACCCACCTGGTCGTTGGCGCAGACGTATGCCAGAAACAGTACATGTCAGCTTGACAGAAGTTATACGAGCTCTAACTTAAAATTAAGCAGAGTCCCATGATGGTCCAAGAGCTGAAATACCCACAATTTACTACTGCTTCGTGTAGACGTGGCCGAGCCTCGCGCTGATGCTAAGCCACTTTGACTCGAATTTACAGTAACCAATCAGAGAACAACTCATCGAGCATGTGTAGGAATTTGGGAGAACCAAAGAGAAAAGCGGGAAACGTAAGGGGAATGCAACTAAGGCGATCACAAGGTGGAGAGGCGATTCCAGCAGACTTTACAATTGAAAGCGCACTCTATAATACCAGTCTCGCGCACTCAATCTGCACAATCCCGCCTGCTAAACAAGCCTTATGCCCCAGTTTTATTTACATCATTTCAGTCAGTCGTAAACAGTACAGGAAAACAGAAGATCACAGTGAATCATATGAGAAGAACACAATAGACACAGAATAATAAGCACAAAGTATCGCTCTTGAAGCGAAAATGTACTCAGAACGGGGAAAAAACACAGGAACCAGCGAAAATGTACTCAGAACGGGAAAAAACACAAGAACCAGCAGACGAACAAACAGCGCCACTCGAACACCTCGCACCGCCCCGGCAGGATAAACAAATAAAACGAAGGGCATGGGAAGGGATAATTACAAAAAAAATAAGAAAATGGTAAAGGGAAGGTTAACACATGCGCGGTAACAATTAAAATATACAAAAGAGGTATTAGAATTAATTTCAAAGAAAATACAATCTTAAAATGCTATCAAACTGAAGACCTAGGAAAATACCTTTTCAGGTGACTCCCGTGAGCCTTCTGGAACTCACGTGGAGTCCCTGTGAAACTTAACATGACAGTGGTATAACCTAAAATTTTCACTATTTGGTAGAGGCCAATAAACTTTGGTATGAATTTGGAACCAATGTCCTTCCGTGGTCAGCCACCAAAAAATTCTTGACCAACACTTTGTCGCCGACAGAAAAGGGAGGATCAACATGGCCTCTATCAAGGTGCACAGTTATTTCGCGCTTCACGGTGTTCTGGCGTCGATCGACATCATCAAGAAGGCGATCCAGTGAGAGGGTGTCCAAGGATGGAGAAAGAGGTACACTGCAAATACTCAACAATGGATGGAGCAAGTGCCTATCTAAAAAGGGAAGAGAGGGACGAGAGCCAGTTGATTCATAAACTGCTGAATAAAATCTTATATTAAATAGTTTGGGATCGTGGTCCCACGGCGCATGATCCTGACTGTGAAAAATAGTAAGACTTTCTTTGATATTCTCACTGAAATGTTCAACATGGTTCCCCTTTGGGAAATACAGTCTAGATGTATAAAATTTAATCGCCCACTTAAAACACATATTCTTAAAACAGGTAGATTGATAGTAGCGAGCATTGTCCGTAACGAACTCCGCAGGAGTACCAAATATCTTCCAAACCTAATCTTGTAACACCATGACAATGGTCGCGGCTTTCATATTTTTCAAATGAAGCAGAATCACTAATTTTGTAAAGGGGTCAAGCAAACTCAATAAATAAATCTTTCCTCTCTTCGACTGAATAAAGGGCCAAATATATCTAGATGGACAACATGCCAAGTACAATAAAGAACTTGAATGTTTGTTTGACCAAAATGAGTTTGTTGTGCCTGCTTACAATCTTGACATCCGCCACACGTCCGCACATACTGAGTTACATCCTGTCTAAGGGTAGGATAGACAAAATGAACGGAAATCTTTTCAAAATTACTATCCACACCTGAATGACCACCGTAGAAGGAATCATGGAAATATTTCAACAACATAGGCCTCAATGATTCGGTAACTACCAACTTCCGGGCGCGACACATTTTCCCTGAAAAATATAAAAGACGATCTTTTTCAAAAAAAGACATGGACCACCTCCATTTATATCGCTTTTCACTTGTTGACACTCAGTGTATGTACTTTGAGCATCTCGGAGCTGGATGAAAAATTCAGGTAACTCCTGTATCATATCGAGGGTAGCTGGTGGGTCAATATAAATTTATTCTAAATCATATTCATAATACACGTGGGACAAAGCATCCGCAACAGGATTATCAGTACCGCTTACGAGATGGACTTTAAATCTACATCTTGACAAACAGAGTACCCATCTCCCCAATTTCCCTAGTTGGTGGGGGTGATTCAGCACCCAACTAAGGGCCCCATTATCGGTTAATAAATCACACTCATTATGTTCTATGTAGGGGGAAAATTTCTCTAGTCCAAATAAACAAGCAAGAGTCTCTTTTCATAAATCCCCAGAGAACACTCAGGCTCAGTAATATCCCGCTCGCAAAGGCAAATGGAACAATACGACCATCTAGCCACTGCCCCAAAACTGCGCCTAAAGCCAAAGATGAAGCGACCACCTGGACCACAAAACATCGCTCAAAATCCAGCGAAGAACTAAGTATATATTTTAAACTATTAAAAGCCTCTTCCTGCTCTTGGTCCCAAACCATTTCTATTCCTTTCTTCTTTAGGTGGTTTAGAGGAACTGCTATTTCTGAAAAATGTTCAATAAATCGTGAGTAGTAGCTCATCAAACCCAAAAATTTCTGTAACCACTTTATGGTATGAGGGCGGGGAAAGTTGTCAATTGGGGATACTCGGTCAGGATCAAGCAGTAATTTGCCCTCACTAATTACAAATCCAAGAAATTTTACTTTGTTTGCAGCTACAGTAACTTTATCTGGGTTCACCATTAGTCCCACTTCTCTGAACCACTGTAACACTTGATATAAATGGTCCAGATGAGACTCCATATTTTCACTATACAGTAAGACATCATCTACATAGTTAAACACAAATTTATATTTGAATTCCGAGAGTACATGATGTAACACTCTGGAAAGAGCCTGGCTATCGAAGTTAGCATCCATCAGAATCCGAGTAAACTGATATTGTTTCCAAGGGTTGTTTAACGCGATGTATTGACCGCAAGAAGCATCTAAGAGACATTAATGAAAGTTATAATTTAAATCTAGGACGGAATAAACCTTAGCACATCCTAGATGTTGCAGGGCACAATCAATAGTAGGGAGGAGAAAAGGGTCCTTATATATTTTACGATTAACCAAAGTATGATTAACCACCAACCTGTACTTCTCGCTGTATTTTTCCTGGCAAAAATCCAGGTGAACAATAATCCACTGTAGTTGGTACAATAACACCGGCATGCAACACACTTCTATATGATTTCCCTAAATGCTTTTAGTTTAGAGGGCGGACATAGAAAATTCGAAAATAACGATCCCGAACAGGGATGTCAACCACTACAGTAAATCTATAGGGAAGAACATCGCATTTCCCAACTTTCGATGTGATAACATCACTATACTCCGGTTACATCTGTAACAGGGATTGTTCATGACTTATGTTAAAGTTGACAGCTACTTCAGAATTATTTTGTGTAAGGTTGGCAGCAACCTGAAAATTATCAGAACCTACATAATTAACTGATTAACTTCCCAAGAATTTATATGTACGCTAATATTGGGGGCAAAACCAAATGACAAGGCAAAATCCTCGAAATTGATTAAAGCACGAGTGTGCCCCAAAATTGCTGGATGCAGGAGAACAGAAATGAGCACAAGAGCACATACCCGAGGTGGGCACTCTGGTCGGGCACTACATTATTCCGACACTGATCGGAACAGTGACAAGACATACGGCCTGAGACACCATGAGACAGCTGGTCTGAAACTTTTATAAACTACGCAACTTCAACTTTCCGACGGGTTAGTGGAACGGACCTATTTGTCACCTGCGCCTGACGCGTTTCTTGCAGGTATGCAAAATCTCAATCATCGTTTAAAACACATTTAAAGACCCTTAGCAAGAATAATACTACAGTTGAAAATAAAGTTCTTTTTACCTTACCTTATTGACGAGTTGAAATTCTGCTCGAAAACTTACATTTGCGACACAATATTATTGACTTTCTACAACGTTACTGGCACAAAGTGGCAGCATGTCCATATAGCAAGCCATTGATCCGATGTGTGACATGGCCGATGCTGTTTCGGCAAGGCTCCAATTGAGAGCAGCACTGTCGCTTGGAGCTTTATTTTTTGCTCAGCGACATTTTAAAAATAGGCAGCACCACTTTCACTAGTTTTCCTGGTATTTGAGAACATTTAAAAGGTTCATCTAATGGTGATTGGTGGTAATAATATTGGTCTGTTTTGCATTTTTTGTGAAGATTTATTGTATTGAACGATATCCGTAACCTGTCTCTGCACAAGTCGTCTCCTGGTATTGTGCCAGTTAAGTACAATGTTGATAATGTTTCTTTGATATTGTATTTTGTAGTTCTAAATGCTTAAAAATGACAACATGGTGGATACAGAAACTCATTAACACATTCCTGGTGCAGCTGTTGACCGAATCTGGGGAAGAATTTTTGGGAACTGAAGTAATATCGGAGTTGAGAGTGAAGGCCCGGGTTCTAGTAAGGCTAGAGGATGGTAATGTTCGTGCATCAAGCGGGGGTGAGTCGGAATCAATCTTTAAGTCATTAAGAAATATCCCCTCAGATTTAACTTCTAACATACCGCGTCTGAAAGATTTAAAACCAGCTTTCGTTGTAGTTTTATTAGTGGCTTCAAATGTTATTTTGCTTAATTTTTGTCCTCTGCAATTATTTTAAGCTGCGGCAACATCCAAAGTTCCAGAAGATTTTCAATACATCTTTTGTATAGCCAGGGACGAAAATTGAGACACTTTCTGACTTCACCAAGCATGTTTTCAGTTAATAGCGAGTGAAATAGCTATATCCAAATATCAGTTAAAACTGCTTGAAAAATGTCGACTACCCACACAAAGTATGGACCCTTTTGTCACAGAAGTTATCGGGATGGTAGGAGTTTTAGGTCTGCCTTATTCCGAGTACTTTAAACAAGCAATATTTCATAACCTACTTCCTAAATATAATAGATTTTTTTTTTAGGTTTGCTTCAAATCCAATCACTTTGTCTCAGCTTATAGTTTTGGTTATTGATATAGAAAAAAACAATAGGATATTGTGCAGTTGAACAGCCCCTGCGGCGATAAAGGAAAAAAGATGAAGAACAAAAAATTAAAGTTAGTAAATCCTGTTTATTTCAGGAAAAACGAATCATCTAGCAAAGGATTGCTTCCACAAGGATGCTTTATTTAATGTCACTTCAGGTAATGTTAAAGGTTAAGGTCACTTTAAGGGGTGCACTACACAAACAGAAGACACTGAAAGTGTTCCTCAAAACAAATTTAAGGAAAAAAAATGTTTTATTGCTATCAAATGGGACATGTTAGATCTCATTGTCCTCAATGGGAAAAGGTAATGGGTGTGTCTAGTGTGAACAGTTTGGTTTTTGAGAGGAAATATGGGTTTGTGTCATATCCCAGTAATTATAGCTGTCCAGAGTACGGTGTCTGCTTTACTGGATTCAGGGGCCATATACTCGTTGATAAACCAACATTTTTGTAATATTTGTTACATAATATCTTGAAAGGCCTCATTTGCGTTTATAAAAGGGAACAAATCGGATTTAAATTAGCAAATGGATGAGTTATTACGTCCCAAATTGTGGCTCAGTTTAAGATCAAAATCGAAAACTTTTGGTTGCAATTTAAGTTTCGTGTGTTACTTGAATATAGCCACGAATTATTGTTAGGTGTCGACTTTTTACGTAAGACTAGGGCGTACAATGACGTATCTAGGAAGGAATTAAATTTTGGTTTTTGTAAACAGCAATATGTTAGGTTAACAATTATTATGTTTCGTTTTCAGGTTGTGAAAGTAGATAGTCATGAGGAACATCAGGAAAAAACAATTGGTTGAACTTTAGTTAAAATTTCAGGATGTTATCACAAAAAAATTAGGACATTACATAAAACCACCTATTGTGCTGAAATTAAAATATTCTGAACCGATATCATCTGTCCCGTTCATAGTGTCACCACCCAAACTCCAAATCTTTAAGACTTTGGAGCAGGAGCAACATGATGTTGATATTGTAGAACCCTCCACTAGCTTGTTTCAAGCCCTGCATTTCCTTTGCCTAAAAAAAGTCCCGGGGAAATACAGAGGTATTTGCGATTATCAAAAAGTTAATAACAAAATCTATGTTGACCCTTACCCCCTCCATCCAAAGAAGCAGTTTTTCAACATGTAGGAAAGGCGAAATATTTTTCAAGTTTTGACCTAAATTCTGTGATTTTGCTGTGCGACTTGCATCCGGATTCTAGGGAAGTGTTATCTTTTTTTACTTCCTTGGGTCGATTTCAGTGGAAACGGCTACCAATGGGAATACATTTTGGACCTCAGGCAATGTCGAGGGTGTTATTTCAGGTACTTGGGCAATTTCATTATGAATTACTTTTTATGTACATATAGTTCATTCACGACTGGAACATACTTATAAAAATCAACATTTGATAAAATACCCTGGCCATTAGTTGTATGCATATCTAGTAAAAAAAAGTGGCGGGTGCTGTACCCGCACCCGCCACTTTTTTTACTAGCTGTGAATGCAGCTAATGGCTAGGGTGATTTTTTTTCAAATGTTGATTTTCATAAGTCTGTTCCAGTCGTGAATGGACGATGACGTCTGTGTTTACAGCCAAGTTTTTGAGTAGCATCTTGCCCAACTTCGTTTGTTTATAAAAGCATTGCATGAGGTCAGTTTGACCATAAACCCTGATAAAGTTACTTGGGCAAAAATTTACGTCCGGTATCTAGGATTCGTGATTATCGATGGGAGTTGGTAATGGATCCGGAAAAAATTCGCCCAATTGTAAACTTTCCAGCACCTAGAAATTTAAGGGCTGTGCATCGATTTCTAGGTATGGTGGGATTTTATTCCAAATGTATTCCAGATTTTACGAAATTAGCTGAACCTTTGAATGCATTGAAAAGGAAAAATGTCGAATTTTTTTTGTGTTTGGAACAACAAAACGCCTTCCATTTAATGAAAGAAAAGTTAGCATTACCACTGGTGTTACACCTCCCTAATTTTGATCAAATCTTTACCTTTCAGGTAGATGCCAGCTCTAAAACGCTTGGTGCTGTACTTTATCAGTCGGAAAACAATGTTTTGGTTCCTGTATCTTACGTTAGCCGTTAGTTAACTCCAGCGGAACTAAAATTTTCTGCATATGAAAAATACGTGTTAGCTACAATATACAGTATGGAAAAGTATTCCGATTATTCGGAGGCAAATGAATTTATTTTGCATACTGACAACCAGGCATTAATTAGGTTTCTTTCTACCCACAAACTCATGACTAGGTTATCTGTTGGTTGGTTCAACTCACTAAGTTTAATTTTACTGTCAAACATATCAAGGGAGTGGAAAATGGCGTAGCTGTTGCTTATCCAGAATGTTCGATGAGGAAGTGTTTTGCAGATACCTCCATCTAGTTCTCTTAGTGTGTTGGCGACGCAAGTAGTTGAACAGGATGATCCGACAACCTTAGGAAACACTCAAGTAAAAAAACCAGGTGGAAGCGTTGCAGGAGTTTCCCATGTATATTACCCTCTCCAGCAGTAGTGGAATAAATATCCCGATTGTATTGTCATTAAGGCTGTTATTAAAGCAGGGAAGGCTGGATTTCATGACATCATAAAGGGTTTGGTAGAGTATAACATCAACATCAACACCAACATCACGCCGTATTAGTTTCTACGTGACGAAAGAATAGTGAGGACAAATTTTTCATTACTACCATAATACTTACTTTGGTGGTCACCTCGGACAGAATAAGACAGTTTATTGAATAAAAGTAATGTTGGATTGGCCTGTTATGGCGAAGGAAATCAAACAGCAGGGTTTGACAATGTGAGTCTTGTAAAAGGCAAAACCTTGTAATGTTAAGGTGATAAGTCCTTACAGTTTGGCAGTGGTAAAATTTACTTGAGAGAATGTCTATTTTGACATATTTGGTCTATTGCCCAGGACTTCTGTGGGATTTACCTCAATGTTAGTAGCTGATGACAACTTCAGTAAATTTTTGTTGCTCTTTCGTCTGAGATCCATGAAGTCTGCTTGTAAAGTGTTAAGTGAATGTCTATTCCCTGTTTTTGGGTCTCCAATCCCTCTAGTCACCGTCAGTGCTATATATTTTGTATCTAGTGAGATTAAGAAATTAGAATTTGTAAGGGGAATAAAGCTGGTGCAAACCACGCCTTTTTATCCAATACAAATTTAGTATAGCTGTATAATAATAATTTAAAAATAGCATTATGAGTGTTTCACCAGGTACCCATAAGGAATTGGATATAGTGCTGTATCAACTTAATTTAGCCTTTAACTATGTTGTTATTGATGCAACAAAGAAAATTCCGCTGAAATCTTTTTAGGACGGAACTTATTTCAGCCTTTAATTAATGTATGGCGTCTGCATTATTTCTTTTGGGATGCTGTAAGCAATAAGAGGGCATTGGAAGTAAGGAGGCTTCCCAGAACCTTCGTAAATATCATACTAAGTTAGATGTTTGCCATAATAATAATAATAATACGTGTTCTTTATCTGTCAAGGTAGGAGACAGGGTGCTCTTGGAAACTAATTTTTTAAGTAACAAGGCGGCATATGTAAGTACTAAATTAGCTCCAAAATTTATGGTACCCTTCTTAATTAAGAGATTTTTGACCCCTGTTACCTTTTTGCTAGAGGATTTTGAAATCCTGGGAGTTTAAGGCACATTTGCCCCAACTCAAGAGGTGTTCCTGTATCTCTTAGTGTGTATTTGGAAGGTGGATCAGGAATTCCTACTTGAGTCTTGTGTGAGGATTTTGTATAATGTTAGTGATTTTGGATACTTTGGGCATCACATGCATCATAAAATGGATTATCAATTTGTATCGTTTGTATTTGAAATGTTTGTTTTTAGAACTTAGTCGATTCCAGGAGCCGACTTAACCAGTTGATACTCATTTTCATAGGGTTTTCATCTCCGTGTATTTATGTAGGACGTTTCCATTCTCATTTCATCATATCATAGGGTTTTTATCTTCATACAGTTTTCTAAAATGTTCAAGCTCATTTTTCTTTGTTATTGTTTCATGTCCATGTAGAATTAAATGGTTTTTGTTTGTTGTAAATGACCACTCCCCACAAATAAGAGATTAGCTAAGTTATAATATATCCCAGGAGGTTGACTTATTTTTTCCCCCAAAGATATGAGAAGGGATCTTTCGATTCACAAACTTACCTTCTTGGATGATAAACTATTGGGCTGCCGGAAGTTGTTTAGTTCTGTTCCATACTGGATGCTGAGAAAGTGGTCCCATCTACATCTCGGTGTACCTTTGAGATAGATGGAGGATTGTCGGAGGTCCTGCTGAGAACTGGCCATTCTCGACGAGATTCCTGATGGTTTCTATCTGCTTCAAGATACTTCGCCTGTGGTCTCCTTCAAGGAGAGGCGATTTGAGACAGCTGGTCTTAACCTTTCCTAAACTACGCAACTTCAACTTCCCGATGGCCTAGCACAACTTCGTTTGTTTCTAAATGCACTGTGTAGCGATAACCTGGCATCGCTACACCGCCTTAAGTCGTGCGGGGTATAGCTGGTGGCCGAGTGCAGTGGTTTCCCAAACATGCCCTACTTGGCCCAGATATAAAAGGAACCCCGTATGATGCTCCCCCCCCCCCCCAGATGGCTCCACGTATTGAGACGATATACTTGTGAGTGAGATTGCAGGCCAAATACGAAGAAAGCAGACGACCCTAGGCCACAGAGGAGCTCTGAGGCCAGCCAGTACTACGGGAGTACGTGAGCACAAACGTGTTTGCGGTAGGGAGCCATTCTGTTACCGAGTCATCGTCCCTTTCACTCCTTTGTAATAATTACGGCAAGGTTAGGACATAGTAGCATATATTTAATATGCAGGAAGTATGCGTTAAGTATTTTTAATGAATCAATTAAAGCCAGTTCACGTTTAAGTGAGCACTCTAGAAATCAACCTTAGAAAACAACCACTGACCGCAACTCCGTATGTATAACCATGTATGTTACTGCACAGGCTGGGGATAACAACATCCAGTTGGCAAGGAAATTTGAAAAGTGTTTCTAAGAAATAACGTTGTTTTGAAAGTGTAATGTTTAACTTTATGACTACTTAAGTTGTTTGAAGCGTATTTTATACAGTTTAAAGTAATTATTGGCGTAAAGATAATGTATTTACTGTAACTCATAATTATATTGTGTCACGTGATCAGCGAAATGGTCAAAACCAACGGCCCGTTGTAGTTACTTCATGCTTGTTGCTTGAATTTGCTTGTGAGGAGTGGTTGCGAGGCAAGCTACAAATCTGGAAGCTGGAAGTTGTGTTTTAATTTTTCTCCTTTATTTTTTAGCTTATCTGCAATCATCATTGTTGTATTATAGGTCGTATAGTGTTTAATTGTGTTGTAGTGATTTTGTGTAAAGTCACGAGTTTCAGCTAACTACGCACGAATAGTCAGCGTCAGGAAGACATTATAAATCTCGCCGAAAGTATTTATTCTTTAATTCGTCGAGGAGAGATGAAGCCGTGCAAGGTCATCGAACGAGTTGCAGAAATGATAAAAATTTCAAAGGCAACTGTTCGGAGGTAAGTGTAAATGTGTTTTTACGACGTGTTTCTCCGAACAGGTTTTACGACGTGTTTACCTCGCTTATTCCCAGTACGTTATTGAAGTAAATAGTTGAAAATGAACATTTAGAAATCGACAGTTGGAAATGTAATATTATAAATAGAATGTTAAGTAATAATAATGAAAGTAGATGAACGACAGCAGAAACACGACTTTAATATAGTCATGCACGTTTGCGAAGTACATGTTACATCCTAAGTTTGCACATAATATAAAAAGTTATGTGTACTTAGGTACCTACGCCCATCTGTTTAACGTTTCTTTTAAGTCTGTCTTGAAAATAAGTGCAAATTTTTCCGTCATAAATTATACGTTCATTTTACACGTTTTTATATCACTGTTGTTTTATAATGTAGGCCTAACCTCAAATACATCTGTACGTATCTATTTAGGTCCAGTCATGTAACCTTTCTTAAACCTACCTTGGCAACAAGTGCAAATGTGCCTGTCAATAATTATACATTAATTTAAAACCTTTTGAAATCACTGTGTTATTTTGTAATGTATGCCTAACCTCAAATTTGTGTTCATGTAGTTATTCATCCCAAGTTACAGTGTTAAGTTTTACTATTGTTAACATAGCATAAACATCGCAGCTTAATGCTACGCCAAAGGTGTTCCAACATATATACTATAAAATCTTGAAGCTGGTTTTTTTAACTATAGACCCATAGCTGTGTTTGCTGCCGACATTCTTTCGTGATGCAAGTGTAGGCCTAATTGTTTTATTTGGCAATGCTTGCCATAATAAGAATTTAAAATTAATTGTCAACACTTAGGCCTATAGAATATTTCCATATTTAAATTTCGAAATGGATGTTCGACAAGACAACTAGCTACCATTTGAGAAATATCAACGAAGCTAGTATGCATTGTTGAGTAGGCATAATTGTTTGTAATATCTGCCACTTTGGCCTCAAAAATATTGTAGGTATTGAAATTTAATGTAACTGTAAATTACATGTCATAGTCAACACCCCAGAGTCTTAATTTCTTCGGTACAAACGTAGGAACATAAACAAACTATTATCATTATTGTTATATCAATTGTAGCCAAGTTATTGTGCTTTTGTGTTTTGTATGTTCTTATCGCTATAACTGTGAGTGTGTTTGGTATGTCAATTGTAGCCCGGCCCTTATTATAAGCCAGCTCATACAGATTCTTTATAAATACTTAATTTAACACATCCACTGCATGATGAAATCTAACCTTTACAAAATATGCACTCGCAAGTAGACTTTGTAACATGTGAACACTGATAACCTCATATGAGATAATGTGTATTGGGAGCTTCTCTCTTGAACTATGTACCCCGTACTCTGCAATGTTGCAACTCTGATGAGAGAAAATATACAGACATGTCTTCAGAACCACTGGTCAGTGTTACATCAGACTTGGAAGATGTCAGATTACAGCATGTAACATAATAGGTGGTCCCAACTTTCTCAAGTTACATTTGTATTCTGAGTTATCTTTCTGCCAGCTTCAATAATTACCACCGACCGAGTGGCGACCGAGTGCCACTCTGCTGCAAACCAAGGTATAGTGAGTCCCAGCGTAGCCATGTGGTACATGCAAATCTATTTATTGCTTTATTATACTTACTGTTTGTCCATAAACCCTGGGAAGTTTCTTGGGTAAACACTAATGTCCGGTATCTAGGATTCGTGAACAACAATGGCAGCTGGTCATGAATCTGGAAAAAATTCACCCAATTGTAAACTTGTTGCCCGCTTCAAGAAACTGCTCCTTTGGTCTCCTTCAAGAGAAGGCGATTTGAAACAGCTGGTTTCAAACTTTCCTAAACTATGCAACTAGCCTAGATGGCCTAGTGGAATGGACACATTAGTCACCTGCGCCTGACATGTTCCATGCAGGTATGCGAAATCTCAATCATCGTTCAAAAACATATTTAAAGACTCTCTGTAAGAATAATACTATAATCGATAATAAAGTGCTTTTTATCTTACCTTATGGAAGATTCGAAATTGTGTTCGAACATTTATATGTGCGACACAATATAATTGACTTTCTACAAGTTTATCAACACAGAATGTTGCCATATCCACTCAGCAAGCTATTGACCTGATGTCTGAAATAGCCGATGCTGTTTTGGCAAGGACCCAAGTTAGCATCACCACTGGTGTTACACCTCCCTTATTTTGATAAAAATTTATCTCTTCAGGTAGTTGGCAGCTTTAAAGCACTTGGTACTGTACTTTGTCAATCGGGAAACATTGTTTCTGTTCCTGTAGCTGCTGCTAGCCGTTTGTTAACTCCAGCAGAACCAAACTTTTCTGCATATGAAAAAGAAGTGTTAGCCGCAATATACAGTATGGAAAATTTTTCCGATTATTTTGGGGCAAATTAATTCATATTGCATAGGGACAACCAGACACTATGTTGTTTCTTTCTACCAACAAACTTGTGGGTAGGTTATCGAGATGATTGGTTCAACTCATTATGTTTACATTTACTGTCTAACATATTAAGGGAGTGGAAAATAATGTAACCGATTTCTTATCCAGGATTTTCGATCAAGAAGAGTTTTGTGACATGCCTCCATATAGTTCTCCTAGTATGTTGGAGATGCAGATAGTCGAATAGAACGATTCGATGTCATTAGAAATTCCTAAAGTAAAAAACCAGGCGGTATTATTGCAGGAGTTTCCCCAAGCGTATTACACTCTCCAACAGTATCAGGATAAAGATCCCGATTGTATTGCCATTAAAGCTGATATTAAAATGGGGAAGGCTGGACTGTATGACATCAGAAATGGTTTGGTTGGGTATACTGATAACAAATGACGCCATTTCAGGTTCTATGGTCCGAAAGAATTGCGAGGACAACTTTTTAATTACTACCATAATACATACTTTGGTGTCACCTCAGGCAGGATAAGACAGTTTCTCGAATAAAATTAATGTTGTATTGGCTTGGTATCTCGATGGAAATCGAACAGCATGCCCGACTGTGTAAGTCTTGTCCTAAGGCAAAACCTCATAATGTTAAGGCGATAAGTCGTTACAGTTCGGCAGTGGTAAAATATATTTGGGAGCATGTCTATTTAGAAGTTTTTGGTCTGTTGCCCAGGAATTCTGAGGGGTTTACCTCCATCTTAGTATCAGTTGACTGCTTGAGTAAATTCGTGTTTTTCTTTCCCCTGAGATCCACGAAGTCTGCAAAAATCTGTAAAGAGTTAAGTCATGATCTATTCCCTATTCTTAGGTTTCCTGTCCATCTAGTTACCACCCATAAAGGGATATATTTAGTATACAGGGAGATTAAGAGCTTAGAATTTTTTTGAGGAACAAAGCTGGTGCAAACCTTACTATCCCGTGCAAATTTAGTAGAGCGGTATAACCATAATTTGAAAATAGCATTAATTGTGTTTCAATCAGGGACCCATAAGGAATGGGATATGGCGCTGTATAAATTTTATTTTGCATTTAACAATGTTGTTAGAAATGCATCCAAGAAGATTCCTGCTGAAATATTTTATGGATGGATCTTATTTTATCCTTTAATTGACATTTGGTGTACATGATTTCTGTTGGTATGCTGTAAGCAATAAAAGTGTATCGGAAGAAGCATGGGAGAAGGTTACCTAGAACCTTCGTAAATATCATACTAAGTTAGCGCTTTGCGATAATGCTAAAGATTCTTTCCCTTTGAAGGTAGGAGACAGGGTGCTCTTGGAAACTCATCTTTAAGTGACAAGGCAGCACTATTTAGTACTAAATTAGCTCCTAAATTCATGGGATCCTTCTTAAGTAAGAGATTTTTGACCCCTGTTGCCATTTTGCTAGAAGATTGTAGAAATCCTGGGAGCTTAAACAAGGCAGATTTTTTCCAGCTCAAGATGAGTTCCTCTGTTCCTAAATGTGCATTTAAAATGTGGACCACATATTTCTCCATGAACTTGTGTGAGGAATTTGTCTAATATTAGTGATTTTGGGTATTTTGGGTTTTATGTGAATCATCAAGCATATCATCCATTTGTATCATTTGTATTTGAAATGTTTCTTTTTGAACTGTGTCAATTCCAAGAGCTGACTTTGCCAGTTCATACTCATTTATATAGAATTTTCATCTCCATATATTATGTAAGATGTTCATGCTCATTTTTCTTTGATAGTGTGTCATGTCTGTGTAGAATTAAGTGGTTTGTGTGGTAAATGTCCACTCCCCACAAATAAGAGCTTAGCGAAGTTTTAATTTATCCCAGGAGGTTGACTTACTTTTCCCCAAAGATATGAGGAGGGATCTTTGGATTCTGAAACTTACCTGTTTGAATGATAGACTATTGGATGCCACCGGAAGTTGTTTTGTTCTGTTCCATGCTGGATTTTGAAAAAGGAGTCCCATCTACATCTTGGTGTACCTTTGAGATGGACGATTGTCAGGATTCCTGCCAAGAACTCGCCTTTCTCGATGAGAATCCTAATATTTGCTGCCTTCTCAAGAAACTTTGCTCATGGTATCCTTCAAGTGTGGAGATTTGAGACAGCTGGTCTCAAACTTTCCTGAACTACCCAACTACAACTTCCTGGCAGCCTAGCCAAATGGACCCATTTGTCACCTGTGACTGACATGTTTCTTGCAAGTATGCAACATTTCCATCATCATTTAATAACACATTTAAAGACTCTCAGCAAAAATTATACTACAGTGGAAAATAAAGTGCTTTTTACCTTACCTTATCGAATAGTTGAAATTATGCGCGGAAATTTGTGTGTGCAACACAATATAATTGACTTTCCACAAAATTACCTGCAAAGAGTGCTGGAATGTCCACTCAGCAAGCTATTGACCCATGGTCTGACATGGCTGATGATGTTTCGACAAGGCTCCGGTTGAGGAACGCTGTCTCTTGGAGCGATATTTTTGTTCAGCAGCATTAAAAAAATATGCAGCGCCACTTTCAATAGTTTTCCTGGTATTTGAGAACATTTAGAAGGTTCCTCTAATGTGATTGGTGGAATTACTATTTGTCTGTTATGCATTTTGTTTGCAAATATTATTTATATTTAATAATTCCCGGAGCTTGCCACTGCACAAGTCGTCTCCTGGGACTGTGCCAGTTAAGTTCTATTTTTATAATGTTTCGTTGATAATGTAGTTTGTAGTTGTAAAGCCTATCAGGCAATTCGTAATGAAGAAGGAACCCTGAGACGTTCTTAAAAATGAAATAGAATTTTGCCGATTTTTTTGTGTAGATTGGGCATAAATTTTAAGGGACATGAAATTTTACTATTGGTAAATTCTAGGTATAATTGCCCTGGATAGTAATGACATTTTAATTGAAAATTCTAATAATCAGAAATGTCACACATGACAATTTTATTGTATAGCCCTTTTTAGAAGGCTGTTAAAATAATTAAAATCATAATCCTTTTATTTCGAGTCAGCCTAATGTGGAAAGTACAAATTTAAGAAAACAAAAACAAAAAAAATTTTTTTTTAATGGGAAATCGTAATGTTTCAAGACCTTGAAAGTTTAATGACCAGGTCTATGAGAACTTGTAAAAGAATATTCAGGAAAGACTAATGCAATTGGAGTTTTGTAAAGTTTTCTGAAATAGCATTGATTTTCGGAAACTTTAAACCATTGTGTGGTCATTTGTATTTTATATATCAGTATTATTTTGGTATGAGTTTTGTATGCTTTATATATATAAATTTTAAAAATATCTACTTTTGTAAAGGTGCTTTTATATACTATTTTTCTATGCCAAAATTCGAGAAAAACTAAAAGTTGAATGCAATTATTTTAGTAATTGAAATTCATACATGTCCTTGTAAATTCAAATATTATAATAATTAATCAGTTCTGCCAAACCATGCATGTCTTTGATTTAATATTTAATATTAAGGCACATCTAAACACTCTCTTATGATACCCTTTTGCTGGTTTTCTGTTGTGTATTTGTCACAGTTTTTTTTGTGGATATTTTGTAGCTTGTATTTTTGTGGTTTCACCTTGTATGCGCAGGCAGACATGCCACAGCCATGACGAAAAATGGTTTCTTGGAAATAAGGAAGTGATTTTTTCCCCAAGAGATCTAATTCTGATTGACAAGCACGAGTTGAAAATGAAAAGGTTGTCACTGTGTACTTTTGTTTTGTAGGCGCCCAAGACACTATTCTGAATCTGATTTACACAAGTACCATCGCCTGCTACAGTCCTGTCGTGCTTATTAAGCAAACGATAAGCCTTCATTATGGTGATTTAAGGACACGACCCATGCGAAATTTAATTCGGCAGTAATACAGGACTGTTTTCACCATTAGCGGAATCTATTGGGTAGGGTCTGCATGAGGAGATAGATACCAAATGCAAGAGAGACTATGTGTTTTGGGGTGATTCGTAGTAACTCGTCTATATACTTTAGCTTCTGGTCACTTCGCAGTCTGTGGGCAACTGGTTGCACACCAATGAGATTATAACAATCATCGAAGCTTGCTACATCGTGCGATGGTAAACTCTGCTGTTTCTGGGGAGTTGCACATGTCGCCCACAAGGAATTATCCTCAGAGAAAGTATATCATGAAAGAACTAAATGATACTTTCCAATCCAACCTGCTTGAAATGCTATCTTTGCTCATGCGAATAATGGCCACCACTACATTTGGACCATAATCTACATGTTTTCCATGTACATATGGACCAGACCACTCAAGTCAAAGAATGCACATGATGTCACTGAGCTCATGGTGGATGTGTTGAGCCAAGAAATCATCCCGAAAAATCTCCACACTGATGATGATAAAGAATATTTTAATGCTACTTTCCATCCACTGATGAAAAGGTATGCTATTATCACTATTCCACATACTCTGAACTCAAGGCTGGCATCATGCAGTGTTTTCACCGGACTCTAAAGCCAAATAGTGGAGACATTTCACAACAAATGGTAACTACAAGTGGCTTGAGCTATTGACGAAACTCATTCGCGAGTATAATTCCACTGTTCACTCTACCACTCACATTGAACCCGAAGAAGTCGAGGACTACCCTCTGATTTAGCCCATTTATGCTATTCCGATCAGGAGGGAGCAACACAAGCCTAAAACTAAGATTGGCCACCTTGTGTGCATTTCCCAACACAAAGGTATCATCGAGAAAGGTTCTTGGCAAATTGGAACCCCTAACTGTTTCATGTGCAATATATATGCAGCTATGCTCCGATGACCTGTTATCTTAAAGATATGAACAACATTCCTATATATGGCAACTTCATACACCAAGGAGATCCAGCCGACGAAATTTCCATATGTGTATTTGGTGGAAATGGGCTGAAACTACGTAACGGAAGGCCCTATGACAAGTGGTAGGGTTTCCCTGTCTGGTACAATTTCTGGGTCGATGAGTAGAGCCTTCTGAAAAAGGACTTATTAATGTTTTTTAATGTGGTGATATGTACATTAATTTTTTTAAATAAATGTTGTTTACTTTATTTTGCATTCATTGTATTCTTATCTGTCCTATTACACAATATTGGATTGGAGCTAGTTAGCTCTGTGCAGGTGCAGGCCTGTAAAAATGCTAATATATCTATGTGCTGACTTAGACTATCTGACACAATGCAGATTGTGAAGATGATGGGGAAGCATGTACGCATTCATATACCTGACACTGTGCAAGTGCAGGCCAGTGAAAATACTTTGGCAAGGTCAGCTTCTCTTCCTGTCCATGCACATAATGTCTCAGTGCCTGCATTCTATTGGCCAGCTGCAGTTATGTGACAACTCGGTGATTGGCTGGTCAGTGTCCGAATAATGGATTAATGGTGTAATATGATTGGTTCAAAGTCAATATAATGCCATACAGCTTGTATATGCATATTATAAGCAGTAAGGGGGGCATCTGAGATGTTTAGTTTGACAACTGTAGTATTGAAATATGGATCGTCTCAGCTAGCTTCTACAATCGACATCATATTCAGCATCTGTGATGTCTTTTGATAATCCATAGCTAATGGTAGCTACAACAGTGCCATCAACTTCCTAATGTGTAGTATCAGCAATGCCATCGAATTCTTCAGATGACACCAACAGCACGATCTAATTCTTTGTGTGTGGTACTAGCAGTGCCATCGACTTCTTCCTCTTAAGTCACATCATCTGCATTCGTGGCTGAGGTCCCTATGTGTCCACCGGAAATTCCAGGGTCTTTTGGAATGTTTGACATGGAGTCTGCAGAAGTGTAATTTAATTCTGCAGCTTAGACAACTGCATCGCCAACTGGACTATCAACATCTCTTCCAGAAACAACTGAATGGCCAACCACCTTTGCTGAACCAAAACTACATCGTAAATATTGCTTCTGTGACAAAATATTTGCCTACAGCTACGGTGCAAGGTGACATGAGAAGCATGGTTGTATAAAGAGCCCCATCCAAATAAGGTACATGTGTTCGAAGTGTGCTGTGTCGATTTCATGGATGGATTGTCTAAGGGGACATATGAATAGCTGCAAGGGGCTCCTACAATTAACATAGAGGAAGTGCCTTCACAGCTATCGAGATATGTTGACCTTTGGTATTTTATCAAACACAAACATGCCATAATCAATTCCCACAAACATACCAATCAATATCTCAAGTAGTCAGTGTTGGCTGCATTTTTTAAGTCAGGTATGCTGAGTTGAGAAGTCAGGTATGCTGAGAAGAGGTATGCTGAGCTGGAAGAAAAGTTTGATTTCAGTGGACTTGAATTTCCGACTCCTTTGCAGCAAATAAGGTGTCTTTGAGAACAACAACCCTGGTGTGTATGTAAATGTGTTCTCGCTGATTGTTAGGACAAAAGTGGCGCCAGCCTGTGTGACTAAGAACTAGAAACCTGAACATATCGATCTTCTGATCACGAAGGAAGAAACCAAGATTATTTCACATGATAGTTACATAAAAAATTTTCAAAACTGGTGCGATTGCAGATTACTTCGCAAGGGTACAAAGTTAATGTCTGCAAACAGTGTTCTAAGAATTATACCGATTATCTATGGAAATCAGGACTCACTGGGGAACAGTGCATTACAATACACAAAACAAAGTGTACAATATAACTTTTTTTTTTCAATTTGTTTGTTTTCCTCATGCTGTACATTACCGAATAATTTTTGTGTAAATGTTATGTTGTGATTTATTTATTTTTTAAAAGACTAACTTTCAATTTTTTTTGTAAGTAAGAAAACATTATTGGTAAAATAGTAAATATTCCATATATTGAGTCGCCAAAAATAGTTGTTGGTAAAAGTATAGTAATCGAAAAAATGTCCCATACTTAATGAAGTGTGAACGTGAAATTAGTTAATGAAATTAAGTCCCCGAGAAAAATGCTTAAGAACAGACAAAAATCCATGACGACCCTACTGTAAATTGTGCCCAGTACACAATGGAGGAGAGTCAAGTCATGCTATGGCCTACTGTAAGAGACTGATCAAATGTATAATTTTGAAAATGATGACATGTGGTTCGATGACTTCCATTACAAAAATAGTGATTAATGCAATATTATTTAAATGATGCACTCAGCTTTTGTCAGAATTATTTTTACGGAAATCTGCTCGAGTTATATGCAGCTCCAGTTAGTGTTTTCCTACTACTGTCTTCGTGAAAGAGATTTTGAAAGCAGTGCATTCCCTACACTTCATTTAATACGGTGTTCTGAACACAAACTACAAAATGATGCTACAAATTACGTTCATTTTACTAGCCATTTTCTCAATTTAAATGGGGCTTATGTTATAGGATAGGTCTGCAGAAACAAATTAAGTATATTATTTAATATTAAACACAATCCATATTCATATTCGAATATTTTGTTATTGCGAAACTATTGACAGATAATTAAGTTTCTCAACAATCCATCGTATTTTTGGTTAACAATAGGATTGCATTTTTGAGTGGATTTGTTAGTAACCTGTAGAATATAAAATAACTTATTTGAGTTGTGTGTGTGTGTGTGTGTGTGTGTATATATATATATATATATATATATATATATATATATATTAGAAAAGTAAATGTGTCACAGGTACTGTGTGATCGTTAGTGTCTGGCCATAAATACACAATTTGGCTAAGTAAAGGGCTTTTGCACAAGTTTAGTGCATGCGTGCCTGTCTGGGATAACAACCTGCATCACTGTGCATAAAAGGCCACTTTTTAATAGGCATGTTTGTTTCCTTCAGCATGCGCGAGTACATACATAAGACAAATTGAATTGGTTTTTAGAGTCATGTACCTTGTGGAAACAGTTATTTGGCCTTACTAAAAAACTTTCGGTATGTTCGGACAGCGCGATGGTTGAGGCTAATTTAGCTTCTGATAAACACGTCCCAGAACTTCGTGATGTGTCAGCACCGCACATTGTTGAGAAGGGCAGTCTGTTCGCAATCTCTCCTGCCACAAATATTTTGCAGGGGCCAGCTGCAACACATCAGTACACTCAGATAGCTGCACACGAATGTCTTGCGCTAAGGACTGTTCATACAAATTAGCTAAGGCCTGTCAGCAACCTACATGCAATTCAATACCTGTAGCTCGCATCTGTATGTAATGTGGTATTAAAATTTCTTATAATATAATTATTACACTAACCAATTGGAGTGCCATGGAAATTAATGTTCCCCAACTACAACATATTTTTTTCTGTTTCCTGCCTATGGGATAAATGTTTTCAAAATGGCATCATTACTCTATAATATAAAATACACGTTCAGCATTTTGAGTGATATTTTCACGCTACTGCTCAGTTGTAAAACAGCGGATTTTTTCTTAAGCTGTTTAATGTCAATATTATGACATTTTTGATAGTAGACTACCCTTAAAGACGATTGGCAGTATTTTATACATGCCTTGATTTTTCCGATTACATGCCTACATATGCAAGTGTTATATAATTTATGTTTGCAGAACAGGCAAAAGGTTTCTCACCTTTTATGATTCAGTATTCCATTTTAAGGCAGTAGACAGAGTGTACTTGGGATAATATATAAAGGGATTAATTGGTAGCAGTCTAGTTTTGTAAACTCAGGCTTTGTTTGTAAATACATATATTTATATATAATATATATTCATTATTAAAGTAAAATATTTATTTTCTGTGAGTTGATATTTCGACTATACATAGTGTTTCTGAATTACTTGGTTTATATTATTAAATGCTCATTATATGCTCAATGTTTTTTATTTTGTACACACAAACATTTGGTGGTCTATGTGAAGGTATGCATATGCAAATAAATATTTACATGCGACAAAAAGTGGAGCGCATACGACAGACGTCCACTCTAGTGGACAGCGGAGGTGACTACAAGTCCTACATTATGGATAGGTTATGTTAGGTTAGGTTAAGTGAAGTTAGGTTAGGTTGGAGTTTTTTGAACTGTTATGTATGATTCAGGGATGGTGTAAGCCAATAGGACTGAAGGAGTGTGGAAATTTTTTTTCAAGTCCTATCATTAGTGGTACGTCTTACATAGGGTTGGAAATGTTTCATGTTTAACAAAGGGTATAAAATTTTTCTAAATTCAGTATGAGTAACAATGTCCATATATGTAAATAATATACTTAAAAAAAATATATCTGAGTTAAAAACCAAGTAATAAGAAAATTAGAATAACCGTTTACTGAAAATTGGTCTGGGGTAGTAAAAAAAAATGTTATATGTAAAACTGAATTATAAAAATGTAAAAACAATTTACTGAAGATAAGTCTGGGATAGTCAAAATATATTGCATGTCTTTGACAATATGAAAATAATTATTTGTAAGTTGAATCTGAATAGGAAAAATTTTTAATAAAAATAAAGTACTTAAAAATTTAATAAAACTGTAAAACTTAAAAACAAATATCTTTAGTAAAAAAATATATCTGGCATAGTGAAAAATACTATTGATGTGTTTTAAAAATAATCATGACAAGATATTTATTCATCCACATACACATGCTATACACTTATTATAAACCCCTGTCCCAGCGAATGTCCTGATAGCCGAGTCGTCTAAGGCGTCAACCCAAGGTTCAGCTGATTGATCCTGCACTCTTTTAGATAGCATTTTGAGCTCTAAAAAAATCAGCCCCCAGTAGCAAACTGTAAAACCATGATAGTGGTCGAGCGATACCAGCACCCCTAGTAGTCAACTCTAGAATCAAGATGGCAGTCGAACGACTGGCATGTCCCCTAGTAACAGCCAATGTAAACAAAAGAAGGCAAGGTGGCAGCCAAAAACACAATAAAAACGAAAAATCTAAGATGGTGGTCGAACAAGGGTGAGAGACAAATAACAAACAAATGTGAGAGACAAGAGAGTAAGGAATTTTGATATTTTTTTTTTTGCCGAAACACGGCCAAGGGAGTGTTTTATTGACATTAGTGCCAATAAAACATTAGTGAAAAGTGCTACGCCATGAAGGAACCTGATACAACTGCATTAAAAACTACGTGAATATGTTGTCTCCTGTCCGCCCCTATTCAACATGACCAACTCGCCAACGTCCGACGTTCGTTTTCCTGCACGTACGGAAAAGAACTGGAAGAGAAAATTGACAAATAATTTTAAAAAAAAAAAAAAAAAAAACCTGTGAATTTACTTACAAATTACATTTTTGCAAACCTGTTAGTTGCTTACTGGTTTTAGTGTGGCCCGACGCTGCTGGGAAACATTTCTTCACGGCACGTTTTAATAATGAATGCACGCCCAGCGTTGACGCAACAGATGCGATCATGGGTGGCAAGATCACCCAGCCTGGAGTTTTAATATTTTAAAATGTTTGTACTGTCGCTATGTTTTGAAAATGTGAGCGATAAATGGCAATTTTGATTGTGATATCAACTATTTAAAATTAATTGCAAGACGCAATGGCAATATAAAACAATGGGTTGTTGCCCGAAACATGTATAGTTCAGCCATAAGAAATACTTTTATATTTGAAGTCAAGTATTCATAGCATGGCCATTGGTTTGGGCAGTTAGCCAGAGAAATACATGTCACATTAAAAATATATCATACAAATTCCATGTTGGAATTTCACTGACAAATTAAAGGAATTATTTAGCATGGCCTTTGGCCAGCCTGGTAGCCAGGACGTAAATACTGTCAAGTCAAAAATGTTGGGCTTTTAGAATTTTTTTCGTGGAATTCAGCTTTTGCTTGGGTTTTAACCAGATATTTTATACTGGTTGATTATTTTAAGAATTACATGTACTTGCATTTTCTGGTAACTGGGAAAGTAGTATGAATATAGCTGCATTGTGGCAGAAAATTATAGCGAGTATTTTTATAGAATATTTTTGTAAAGATATTTATACACACAGATCAAATGTTGTGTCACGCTTAAAGACGGTCAGTGAGTCATGGGCTTCTAAAGGGTCTGAGGCTGCATTGCACTCTGCTCTTCTTGAGCGGCGAATTTTGGAGTTTGTTTTGAGGGATGAAATGTGAGGTATGTGGTGCTGAACCAGTATAATCAGGATAAAGTGGGCTCAACAAATATTTTTCAGTGGTAATTAAGAGAGTCGCGGGAGTCGCGGTGGAGGAGAGCGAGGCAATAGACGACCTTCGTGCTAAGGCGCGGTCACTGGTACAGAAGGAGGCGAGCAAGGAGGTCGGCGTAGGGAATACGGCGGTACTTGGTGAGCCAGTTTCTTTTTTTAATTTACTTAAGATTGTGCCGCCAGAATTTGCAGCAAATATTACGAAATTAACTAAAGTAACTTTAGAGGCTTTTGTAGATTTTTCTGATAAACTTAATGCGGTAATTGCTGTACGGCTTTGTGATCGGCAGGTTTTATATACCGTTGCCTTGTTCATGGTCCCTGAAAATTTACAGCCTTTGTTTGGTCAGACTAGGGAAGGAAATTGGGAAATTTCTCAATTAATAAAAGCATGTCTAAATTAATTTTTTGTGAAATAGCCATTACTAATTTTCGTTTCCGACTTTTGGAATGCAGGCAGATGCCTGATCAGTCAATGCAGGATTTTGGTAAGCAAATCTAAGGGTAGTAAATGTGCTGGGGTATCCACATGAGGAAGAATATTTTACACAGATTATTTTTCATAATCTTCATCTGCGGTTTAGCCGTTATATTTGTTTTGCAACTATATCTGCATCTTTGTAAGAATTGTTGAAATTAGTGACAGAAGTCGAGAGAACTATTAGGGATTGTGCAATGGATGTAGCATTGCCCGAGGCCAAGCCTAGTGAGAAGGAAAAGATTTTTAACAAATCTGCAAACATTTTGTTTTTGTTTGTGGTAAGAACAATCATGTCACTAAAGACTGCTTCCACCATCAGCCTGATTTTTCCTTATTCAATTTAAAGATGACTCAGGTCGCGCCAATGTGACCACTCGTTCTTGGTAATCCTAGAGACCATCCTTTCAGGGGAATCAAGGAATCATCCAAGGTTATGGGAAGATATATTCAGGGAAAATAGATTGTTCGAAGGACATTGTTTTTTTTTTAAACTGTAAACAGAAGAGTCATATTAGAATTAGCCATCCTTTGAGGAAAAGTAACATTGTGGGAGAACATTCTGTGCGAGTAATGTATTTTGAGTGCCACTATGGATTATTGTACATTCCTTTGGCAATTGCTGACCAAATAGTAGTGGCGGCTTTGCATGATTCAGGGGCCCTGTGTTCCCTCGGTAATCAAGATTTTTGTAACTTTTTGTTTAAGAATCTGCCTAAGGACTTGTTAAGTTATACCAATGGGAAGAACTGAGATTTTATATTGCAAATGGAAGTATGACAAATTGAAAGGGGGTGGCTAATCTTAAAATTAAAATTGTCAATTTCTTCATGAAAATTTTCCTTTCGGATTTTGCCTGGTCTTAGTCACGACCTTATGCTTGGAGTTGATTTCTTTGGGAAAAAATGTCTGGTTAATTTAGCTGAGAAAGAATTAATGCTTGCTTTCTGCCTATCCCAACCTATTGAAGTAATATCTAAGATATTTACTACATTTGATATTTCTGTAAAAGCTGTTCATTCACAGGATAATAGTCAAGAAAAGCAAATAAAACAGTTACAGAGGGAATTTTCCAATATGATCAACGATAAATTAGGACACCATAGTAAATAGCACATGATTTTGAAGCTTTAATATCAGGAGCCTCTATCATCTGTGCAGTATCGGGGGACACCTCCGAAAAAAAAAGAAGTTATTTCAGACATACAGGAAGATGTAGCTGAAGCATCCGAGAGTAATTTCTCCAGTCCTGCCTTTTTGTTCCCAAAGAGATTACCTGGGGAATTTAGAGTCATTTGTGAGTATAGGAAAGTCACTAAAAAGATCTATGTAGACCCTTACCAATTATCAACCATTGAGAGCATGTTTCATCATGTCTGCAAGGCGAGATATTTTTCTGTGTTCGATAAAATTCTGCTTTCTTACAGTGTGATTTGCATCCCGAGTCATGTGGAGTATTGGCATTTGTTACACCATGGCGACAGCATCAGTGGAAACGACTCCCAATGGGGGTAAATTGTGCACCTCATGTCATGTCTCGTGTGTTATTTCAAGTATGGGGAAGTACCAGTATGATTTTTTTTTTTTTTACCTACATAGACGATGTTTATGTACAAGTGAAATGTTCCAAGCCCATCTAGAACACTTGAGGCTTTTTCTTTCGGCTTAGAAGGAAGCTGGACTAACTGTAAATCCAGAAAAAGTGTCATGGGCGAACACCTATGTCAGATATCTTGGTTTGGTCGTCTCTGAAGATACTCTTTTAATGGATCTTGAAAATATCCGCCCTGTTGTGAATTTTCCTGTCACTAAAAATCTGCAAGGTATGCGTACATTCCTTGGATAAGTATGGTTTTATTCGAAGTTTATTCCCGAAATCGCTGAGATAGTGGAACCACTAAATGCATTAAAAAGGAAAGGGGTTGACTTTAATTGGGGGTAAGTTTAAATGCATGTCTTCTGCCTTCCCGAGGAGAAGATCTCCACACTCCCAGTTATGCAGTTGCCATGCTTCGACCAACATTTTATCTTGCAGATAAATGCTAGTTGGAAGGCATTAGGGGTAGTATTGTGCCAATAGGTAAATGGTTTTTTGGCACCAGTTCCTTATACTAGTCGCTTTTTAAGTTCTGCGGAACAAAAATATTCTTCTTATGAGAAAGAAGTCCTTGCTGCCATCTATGGCATAGAAAAATACAAGGATAATTTGGGAGGTGCGGAGTTTACCTTGCATACTGATAATCAAGGCCTGTGCTGGTTTTTGTCAACTAATAAACCTGTTGTGCGTGTGGTCTGCTTGTAGGTGCATCTCACCTGTTTTAATTTTACGGTCCAGCATGTGAAAAGAGTCAACAACGGCATAGCTGATGTTCTATCCCGTATGTTCTATCCAGAGGAATTTTATTTTGAGGCCCCAGAGCCTGTAAGTGTAATGCAGGCTGAAGTGCCTTATGTTGCGATTCCTAGTGCTAGTATTGATTGTTGTGGTTCCTTTGTAATTTATAGTGCATATGTTGATCCTGGTGGTCAGGCTTAAATCTGTAGTGTTAGTGTATAAAATATTTGTTCTAAAGATATATGAATATAGCTGTATTGTGGCAGAAAAAATATAGCGAGTATTTTTGTAGAATATTTTTTGTAAACGTATTTATACACACACTTCCAAATTTGTGTCACTCTTAAAGAAGTTTTTGCATATGGGGATTTATCTCATTAATGTGATGTTTGATGAAACAAAAGAAAGAAAAATGAAAATAATAAAATACGTTTTTCCTATACTTCATGTTTTGAACTTTTCACATATTACTGCTACTCCTATCTTGCTCAATAAATTCTACTGTTGGCATTTTTTGCCGTTGTTTTTTTAGTTTACATTTGTCTGGGATTGGGGTAATTTCAGCCTTGCTACATCCTTCAGTCAAGGGCTTCGCAAGGGTGTGAAACCATTAGAATGGAATGAAAGGTGTTTACACAAATTACATATAATACTCTATATTAATGTTTCAGGTAAAGGTTAAAATTATTCTTTTTCAGTCGATTTTGGGCTGAGGTAATCAATACTTTAGGTCACAGTTCTTTAGAGATTCTTACTTTTCAATGGTGAAGCCATTTTTTTATGACATGTAACTAGTTGCCATAAATGTATTTATTTGGGTTACTCGTCGTGGCATCGTACCAAACACGCCTTGGATGTATATTTAGGGAAATACCTGCCAGGATGCCTTTACCCGAGTCCACAGCACAGTTCATCGCAACTGGCTGCTGTTTGGGAATGGCGGTCTAGTTTACAGCGGCCATATCCTAGATATGTTCAGTAGGTGATACAAGTGTGTAAACTACTGCTGCAGCGATACAATGCCCATCACGAGAAGATATGTGTGCGTTTTTATCGAAAACTGTGGGTCATAGAAGTTTGTAACAAGAGGGCCATTTTTGTAAGATAGGTCGCATTTGTCAATAAAGAAGAATGAAATGTTCATAATTCCTGACGGTAAGAAAGTTGCATGCAATACAAGGGTGTCCACCTGTGTTACTTTAATTACGAAGGGCGGTATTAATGAGGGCTAGCTCTTACGTTGAAGAGCGCGATAATATAACAATGTTTGGAGAGTTGTAATTAAATTTTACTTTGTTACCGATATTTTGTAAACATACTGTTTAAATTCTTGATTTTTGAGGACTCATGGCTCCTTTAGTATTCGGTTTAAGTACAAAGTGTCCCACATGTTTTCCTTTGACTTTTTCATAAGGAATCACTTTCTAAAATTTGTCGGTCAAATTGTGAATCATCTGTATATATATATATATATATATATATATATATATATATATATATATATATATATATATATATATATGTGTGTGTGTGTGTGTGTGTGTGTGTGTGTTCAAGTTTGCATATTTGTGTGTATGTATGTTGGTTTATTTTCTTTATAATTACACATCGTTTGATAGATCTGGGCCCAAATTTGGCAGGGATGCTCTTTAGTTCCCAACTTAAAATACTGTGTGGCCCATGAAGGGTTTGGGCCTCTTCCACAAAAGGTTAAGTAATTAAGTGATACCCGGTCGACGCAGAATAAGTCAGCTAGTCTGCTATAAATCTCTATACACGTGGTGGCTTCTATCTGTAAATTTTTCACCTGTGGTAGAGGTCTTCACAATTATTTACTATCCATAGCTTATTTATTCAATTCCGTGGTAATAAATGTTGTGTCTCGAATATACATGTCGCACATAAAACGTCCTTTATACACCCTTTAAGAATATATCACATATCTATTTACGTCTTTGGATATGTATGCTATTTTTCCTCGTCCTAACTACTACTTTCGAGTTTATTGCAGAAGAAATTCAAGGGGTTCAGCAGTATAACAATCACTCTATACGTCATAGTTTACTTAAACTGTTGCCTTGCAAGCATTGTATTTTTTTAAATTGTGATCCTGTATTCCACGCTATATGTAAATTTCTCGCATTTTTGTGTATGATTTTGTTTCATTAGTAACATATTTCGATGTTTCGTAAAATGAAAACGTGTGGATTTCGTGAAAGTATTCGTTACAAAATTTCGATCGCATGTGACAAGACAAGACCTATTCTAGAAAAAAAACTACATATGGTCATGTAACACAGCATAAATATGAATAAGGGATAATATGGTTTCGAGAGTCGTGTCTATATGACATAGTCGATTACACAAAAAGAAGTCTATAGCAATTTGAAACAAGTAATTTAAACCATGTCGCTTGTGTACTTGGTTTCATTTGTTATTGTGATAATGGCTATTATTATCTCAATTGATAATTTCTTGGTAGTTGCTATACCTCAGAAGTCAAGTAATTAAGTTCACGTTTTATTGCCTATGTAGAGCTATCAGTATTAACGAAAATAATTTTACATGAGTGAAACCTTTCAAGCTGGAACTGGAATTTAGGGATATCCCAGCATCTTCAGCGCTCTCCCACATAGACACTCGCACTGCGATCCTGACAGGGAACTATCCCCACCTTTTCTGTCTGTCCAGGACCACAGAACAAGTCAAGTTGAGGCGACACTGCCTAATATTCCGTTGCGTACAGTTCTAATTTACAGCTGCAAAATGTGAACAAGTCACAGTTATACTGCCGATATAACAACAATCGTCAAAGTCCATCAGCACAATGAATAACTGTGAATTCAGGTATTGGCTACAATATATGCGACAATCTAGGGAAACCATCTCTCGTCGAGGTAAACATTGTCTAGGTGACCCCATTTGTTTGATGTATTTTTTCTACTGGTTATCCAGCTGTAAACTGGTAAATATTATTTCGGGGGCTGAATTTCAATTATTTCTATAGTTAGGCATTGAAGACTGGCGAATCCTCATTTTTTAAAACACCTTTGTATTTTAAACGTCCTTCGAACAAACTAAATCGAAAATCAACGACTTCGTGTTAGTAAACTTAACACCAGATAAATCAAAGCATCAAGTGGAACAGGGCAGTAACTGTGCAGCTATCGAAAGAAGTTACAAAATAGTTTACCTGTAATTTGCTATTACATTGAAAGTGAAAATATATTTCTAGTCACCTCGTAGTTAGAAGCTAGGCAGAGACATTTCTAACCTTTTAATTAATAAATATAAATATTCTTTGTATTTTTAGTGTTGGCAAAACGGCTGCAACCTGAGAAAATAGTGGCTCGAAAGGGCGTGGCCTATCTAGTGTAACCTTCCTGTCCAGGGCCATATACTAGAGATGAGGTAGACCGATCTCGCTGGCTGTGCACAAGGTGTAATTACATGTAAGGTATAATTACAGTACTGTGGAGTAAAATTCACGTACATAGCGGTGGAAAATCCCATAATTGGATGGGAAAACTACCTTACGACACATTCATCTCTTCAGCATTGTCTTAACAGCTAAGTGGGAGGACTGGCGGAAGAAACAATCTTGTAACACGCTGATATTCACCAATGCTGTCATGCAGCATTGGTGTAATGGTGTAATGGATAGTGCATCGGCATATCGTGATAGAGGATCATGGTTCGCACCTACCCACCAGCAAGTGTCGAGAATTTTAGCGTTGAGATTTCGGTTACTATTAATCAGAAAATAGGGGTTATAAAAATTAACGGTGCTAATACTCCAGGGTATTTTTTAATATAATTTTATTTTACATTATAGTTAGTATTCCCTTACTTGCATGGGATTTTCTCTTACTGGTATGGGAATTTTTCCCTCACTTTTGTCATGTACTTTTCCGTACTATCAGGAAAAATTACTTTACTTGTTTTGTAAATCTACTCTACATTTAAAAAGTAATTTTACCTTACATGTAGAGGTAATTAGATTTCCTTACATGTAAGGGAATTTTACCCCAATTTTTTCACAGTGCAATTTGTAATTAAATTCAAATTGGTAAAAGGATTTTATTCGTACATAGTAGTCCTTGTCATTTAAAACTTAAGATATAAAGAAACAGTTTCAGAGCTGTTGACCATGTGAATTTGACAGTTGTGATCCTTTGGGGTAGGTCAATGTTGAGTACATGCACAGAAGACGAATAAGCAGTATAAATCATCTTTAGCCTATGTCCAGCACTGTACTGGAGCTGTGTTGTCACTCAGTGCGTCCACTTGTCAATAAATGGGGAACCAGGAGTGTCTTGTATAGTGTGCGGAGTCGTAACCACTACCAGCACGAGCCAAACTTTGATGTATCGGTCACCGGAGAGAACTAAAAGTGTAGCCTACAAACCGCCCCTTGCTCCTACTTAAGTTCCCGGGCACTTGTGGGTTCTACGCCGAACTCCTGGCAACTAGAAAGACGCAAATGTAGTTTTTGACCTGTATGAAGGCCCAACCACAAGAAGTATGGTGAAGAGCAGCGGCGGAATTCGAAATGAAAAGGAGAATCACGCAGAAGAAATGGTTTCTGTAAGAATATCCTACTATTATCATTCTCTGCCCATTGTATTTGGGGTCGAAATGGATGTCTCAGAATTCAGAATATTTTTTTAACAGCTTTGTACCCTCCGTACTAGTTTTTTTTTTAAATTATTGGACGATTTCTAGTATTTGCACGTAACGGCAATTTGGAATGCAACATACTGATAAAAGTGGGTAGTGTTACGATTATTTTGATAAACAATAATATACCGATAATATGCACAGTTACAGTACAGGTAATTAGGAAAAATAAACAGTAAAATAAGATATTTTAATGTAAATTCATTTATAAAGCATGGCAACTATTTATGTTTTCTACTCAACGTACACAACTACTGACACTGAACAAGCACACACAATAAATGCAATCGATAATTACTAATAGAGATGTAAATTACATGAATCATAGTATTTTATGTACAATATAAATGCTACATTTTATGTCTTTCACATGAAGATTATTCTCAATGCTAAATAACTGTGTTTATACGCATCAAGACATTAATTTTTAATATGCTTGTAGAATTCTCATTTTAATTATTTTCTAGCGTGGTATGCGGTCTATAAATTACGATAGTAATAATAATAAAAACACGAATACGTAAGTATAAACAATTTTACTTACTAAAATAAATTATTTTAATTTTGAATGTTTAAATTTGAGTCAAAATTTACTGACAACTAAGGTACTAACAGAAAATTCTGTGGACAGTGTATGCATCAGTGCAAATTATGGCATTACTGCGCTGAGTTCAAGGAGTTACCTGTATTCTGTAAATTATACGCTGCGAATAAATAATTTTCCATCCAACATAAGAAACTAATTTAGAACGATTGTTTAAGGCGATAGATACTAGGCTCTCGTTTTCGAAGTTTCAATTACTGGTAGCGGATGCTCACTGTTAACTGAGCACATTGCTTAATATCTACTTGAATGCACGTTGTGTATACCTCCACCATATGTAAAGTTAGACTTGATCACATTATTCATGCGTTGGTCAATTGAAAATGCGAAGTTATCAGAAAAATGAATAATTTATAACTGCACTCTTCTCACATATAAATACATAAAAAATACAGAAATCCAAATAATTAATTTTACTATTCTCATATGTTTACTTAGCCCTTTTCGCTAAACGTTAAGACATGGAACATGGAACAACTTTCTTTGTTATTAGCAACCTAACTGAGCGCTCGTCAGTCTGTGCACCTGTTAAATTATATGCAAACAGAGGCAGTGACAACTTTCAGAGCTTGTTTTCAAAAGTGCTCAAATAACCGCGAACCGCCGATAGCAGCAATGTTTCCGAGAAATGGTTCTTACAAGGCGATACCAACAAAGTGCCTGCAGACTACCAATACGTAAAGGAACAGACAGTGCATACAGTATGTATTTTAGCTTTGGTATCTGAACACAAGTACACAACTGGTGAGATAACTCATTGTTGGCCCGTCTTCTGAGGTACGAATTCCCTTTCATATCAGGGTTTAGCGTATCCCAGTTATGTCAACGCTGCTTTACGCCGATTGCGTACTTGATCGTAGCCACTTCAACACTACATTTTGTGGTTTGGCGTGATCCGATCTGCTGCCCGGTTCGAAGATATAACTGGGTATAAACTACGTAAATATGTTTTAAAGGGACTCACTTCCCTTGAAACTACTCAATTTATTGCGAACGGCAGTATTGTTCAATAAATACTTTCTTGAATCCCGCTGCCAATTACTTTCATGCCATGCCTCTCTGTACACTATATCACTCACGAATTAAACTATTTCTTAAAAATAATTATTTGCTATAGTCGAAAAATTCCTTCTTAAATATTCCACAATAGCACGCTGCAATAAACGAAAGACACTGAGAATTTGACCTGGGTCAAAGGAACCTTAAAAGGTAAACACTAAACAATACCAAATAAAACTGTGTTTGTTACAGGTAAAAATTATATCACGCAGAACAAACGCATGCATATAGTCATGTGAGGTTGATAACTGGCCGAGCACTTTCGGAGCTTTCCCTGGACTAGTTTGGCCATAGGCCATAATAGCTCCGTCATAACAGGGAGTTGGTGGAGTACCTGCCTGCCATCTCAGGGGTCGTTCCGATGATGGTATGTGCATTCAACCGATGATCGCCCCTGACGAGAATTTCGATGCAGCTACACATCAATAAATTATCATCAACTCATCAGCTACCAGTAGCTGCCCACTCGTCACACACTTTGAGGAAAATAACTTTTCAGTCACTTGAATACTTATGTTCACATAAATCTCTGATAATACTTTTTACAGTCATAAATACATCCTCTGTGACGAAGTCTCTGTTTCCTTTGTGAGTTTCTTTCATTTCGCCTCTCCTTTCTTGATAGCTGTGGCTAAGCAGAACGCGAAGACCATGCCAACCACCTGAAAAACAAGTACAAAGTTCAGTTTAACCAAGTAAAAATTACAGCACGGAACCTCGCATATAAATCTATGGATTTACATCCCGGAAATATCTCTAATGTATACTTATTTATAGATAACAGTATAATTTTTATGAAAGTCTCTCTTTTCCTTAGAAAATATCTACTCCATAAAATTATTAGAAGCTAAAACTCTTAAACACATTCAATCATAAATTAATCATAATTCTCAACAGGTTTGGCTTCTTATTTTATTACCTTCTCGAGAGTCGGTTTTGTTTTAAAAACAGCAAAATTTTCCTCGCCGAACGCGATTAAGATAATACCCATTAACGATCTTGACCAAGTAACAACTGCTTCGTAGAAATCACATGTGCTAAATCTGCAGTGTTCTGGGAAAAATTGTTGTTTCAGTCAAACACTCACGCGAGAGTATCGATAATTCATAGATAAATTAAATATGCTTACGTGATTTACTTTGCGAGTGCAGAATGTTTATATACTGTAAAAAACGTGTAATTTTTTTTACGACAGACCCGATGTCATATTAGCTGGATTGGTATTCGATCTCTGGTCGTCTCGAACATCGAGTTATAAGGTTAACCACTCCTTTACTCTACCCCCCCCCCCCTGGTGCAGAGATCCCTTCTTGCCTAGTTGAGATGCGTCATATGCCCCATGTTTAGCCACGAACTAGCTGCGTACTCTTTAAACCAGAATCTCAGTGATTTCAATTAGTGGAAGATAGTCACCGGAAGTCACAGACTAGCTAATCGGTCGAATGAAACATAGTAAGGACGAGGTAGACAGATCTCACGGGCTGCGCACAACCAGTCCACTCTTCTGCCAACACGTCTAGCAAAACCGGTGACACTCAGTATTTTGCATTTAAGGGGACTCAGCTCGGTTTTCCCATTACAGATCGTGTTTCAACAATATTAATTATATATTTCCGTAAATATTTAGGTTAACAGAAGACTTTCTTTTTTACCAGTGTAGAGAATCTTTCGCAGCTTGGAGTACCCAATCAGACATAAGGCCCATTCCCAGAAACTCGCGCGGCCAATCAGAAAATGGGTACGCCTACTTCGATGTAACTGGCACACCATCTTCCCTCTGTGCACTTATATACTGTGTGGTACGAGCTGAACAAGTTATAAAGTTAATTCAAGGCATCTGCAGCACTAACTTAAGAACTTCTATAACTAGAATTCCACTAAACAAATGGTATGACAAAGACTTATAAAAAAATAAGGAAGAGATTTAGAGAAGCTCGAGTGATTATGAATAATAGAAAACACTTTCATTGAGACTTCAAATAGTAAAAGAATACCGTCAACAAAGGAAGAATTATTTGAGAATTTTAAAGGAGAAAACGAAAGAGTCGCGGAGGAACTTTATTGCGCTATAGGGAAATGAAGATTCGTAATGGCTTGTATACAAGATAATGGCAAAAGTTAAAACATAGGCAGTATGTGAAGATCCTAACAAGACAAGCGAGAATAATAATCAATTCTCATTAGAATGCACAAGAGTTAGTTGCGTATATCCTGCCAGATAATAGTTTGAATGGAGAAACACAGATTCACGAAGAAAATCGACACTGTATTGTTGAGTTGCCGGACACCTGGCAACACCATTGAAGAGTTGAACAGAATCATTAAAGAAATTAAGAATAGGAATACACCAGGACGTGATACAATCACTCCAGTGATTCTGAAAAGAATATGTCTCCAGAAACATAACGATCCTCTATCATTAATGATTGAATAAATGATTGAATAACTGGCTCAAGGATGCTTTCCGAGGATATGGAAACAAGGACTCCTCAAGCTTCTATATAAAGGTGGGGGAAAAAAACCCCACAAAAGCACAACCCCACATACCACTAACAATTCTCGCAGTATTAGTGAAAGTGTGGGAAAAATTAAGATGTATGAGGCTGCTATCATTTTTAAAGGATACACAAATATTACATACATTTTCGGAAACAAAGAGTTAAAAATTGGCATTGTAAAGGGATTATTATCACCCCCCGGCGTTGTTATGCCTGAAGGCTTTTCAGGGGACGGCTTGTAAACTAAATTATAGCCTAACTTATACGCCCATGCTTTACCTAGAATTCGAACCTGGAACATACTGCACTGCAAATCAGAGGCGCACCAGTCGACTGCACCATGGGAGGTCGGCGGAAAAGAAAGAGGGTCTGAAAGAGCAGTGCTGATATTATCAGTAAAATCAAAACAAACAGAGAAACACATGTCCTTGGCATATTATTGGATATTAGCAGAGCATTTGATAATGATTGGTGGCTAGATGTGCTGACAACTTCAGAAGAAGTAGTACCCCAGAAATTTCTATGTCTTGATATGATCTACCTTCGAAAGGAATAATAAGATTACATGAAGTTAATGGAGTATGCATAGAGATACAAATGTCAAAGGTATATCAACAGGGATCAGTCTTTGTACTACTCTCGAAGAACACGCTCTTTGACACATTGCTGTAAGTAAATCTTCCAGAAGGATTAAAATATATTTATACGCCGATGATATACTTTAATCTCAACATAGAACAGAAGAGGATACGAGGTAAAAACAGACGAACTCCTAAGTCAGGTAGAGGAATGCAGAATGAAGGTACAACTTGAGTTTTAGCAGAGAAAACAAATGTAATGCTTATAAAAGGAAGTGAGATCTCCTATCATAAAATTTAAGGGAATGCCTGTTAAATTGATAAAGAAAGTTGGGTAACTTGGAATAACATTCCATAGGAAGCTCTAATTTTAAGACCACATTGCATGCCTCATGAATAAAGCCGTGAATTCCTTCACCAAGATCGAGGCAGTTTTCCACATCATCTTGGTGATTGGGCTTCGAGATAGTGAATACACTCTATAAATGTGTAATGCCAGATTGGTACATGCAAAGAAGATATTAAATAAAACGCAAAGAGCAGCCTTACAATCAATAACAAAAGCATCTACCGAGGCCTTGCAATTAATTTCAGGGACAATACTACTAGATGTCTTAGCAGGAATTAACGACTGGCAGTTCAGCATCTTTGCACAGAAAGAAGGAGAAGAGAGAAGTATCCCTAAATTCTGGTTGGAGATATGGTGCAGGTCAGAGGGCAGATGGACGCAGGGGAGGGTCACGTACAGCTTCTTTCCAAATGTCAAGGAAAGATATCGCCATCACTGAATTGTAACGAATTATTGACTTAGGTGATAACCGAACATGGAAACTTAAAAGCGAAGTAACATGGATTTTTTTTAGTAGATTCTCATCTTTGTCGTATCTGCGAAGTTGAAGTTTTGTCCAGCATGTGACTCTGTAATGCCCAAAGATTGAGGACTGCAAATATAAGAAGTACTATATGTAAGAAATATATGATATGATCAAGAGACAGCAAGTTATTTTGAAAAAAAAAAAAAAAAAAAAAAAAAAAAAAAAAAAAAAAAAAAAAAAAAAAAAAAGTCGCTGATAGATTAGAGGAATTTGATTTGGATTTATGACGAATTCTCCGGAAGAGGAAATAGAGAATTATCCAAAAAGTTTCACGCTCCTGGGATTCAAAGTATAAATCTTCTATAGAAACCTAAAAGTTGGAGTGACCCACTTCCTGGATTTGACAATGAGTGAAACCGCTATATAAACATCGTAGTGAGACCGAACCTCGTACAAAACTTGGGGATTATCCCGAAGAAATTCATGGAAAAATTTTAATGATTCATTAGCAGACCACTAATTTTTTGCACCCCCCTCTCTTCCCAACCCTCTATTATGTACTGAAGATAACACATTAAGACCCAGCAATGAATAAGGAATTGGTGGAGTTGAGTAAAAAAGACCAAAGCGAGAAAACTGAGGAACAAACCAGACATTATGCAAACTACATAAATGGAAACCAGACACGATTAAGAAAAGATTCATGACTAAATGAATTAATGCAGGAGAAGGAGTAACAAAAAGATATATGGAGGTTCTCATCTGTACTGGATGTCTACATACGTGGCCTGAATCGAAAGTAAACTAATCATATAATTAGTCAAACAGTTGCAGCTATAAACTGTCATAGGGTAGGAAACAGTTGCAGCTATAAACTGGCATAGGGTAGGTGAGCCAAAGGTGGCCCATGTTCCCAAGGTGACACACAATTTAAAAAAATATTAATTCTGGAAAATTTCAGCAGATGGCACCGTATTATAGTGCACAGGTGCACTTTAATCTGTGTGCAAATAACGGCATGTGTTGGACAGAAGGCTACTATTTTTAACTACCTCTCGTATTTGAAAGTATTCTGAATTTCGGTGTACTTATTTTCATGTAAGTACGAGATAACTATTAAATTCTGTTAAGTAAATGTTACATTTAGGTGTTATACACATTTGAATTGCTTTTTAAATATATTTAGATTGGGTTAGCAAGAAAATAGCAATATTTAATAATTGAAAATTAGTGAATGCATTTTTGTGTGAAAATGTTGTCTATAAATCTGTCGCTAAGGTGGCCTGCATACTGGGCCACCTTGGGCACCAGCTCAGTTTTTCGTATTTTAACCATCAAAACGTATATAAATATCACTGCAAAATTAAAATATGTGATACTTTATTTAGTAATAGTCCAATAATAATGAAATTTTTCTTACTAATTCATTATTAAATATATAGGTTGATTTTTATTTATTGGTTGGAAATGTTGTCACTCAAAATAGATTTAATAACATTTTTGTTCCCTTCTTCTCTTTATTGTTAACATTGTTCTAAATTACTTTACTACTCTTTGTTTTAGATGGAGTCAAAGGAATTAGGAAAACAGGCCTAAAAATATTTAATAAGGGCATGCAGCTAGGAACATCGTGGTATCAAGACCAACTCATCGCAGCGATGGGCGCTGATCTGGAGAATGGCATGTCGATTTCGGGAGCTGTAGACGAATTTGAAATCATAGTGACAACATTACATGACCCCCTTGCTTCAGGAAGCCGAACCAAGTTAAAAGGAAGGAAAGCATTCTTAAATGAAAGCCAAGAATTATACATTTGTGCAAGAATATACAGAATTACTGACTTACCGATGCATGTCACACCTAAAGTCATCAAACTAATGATTTTTACCTTCTGTGAGGTCAATAAAATAGAACACTCGTTTAACAAAACAGATCGCCTTGTTGGAATAAAGCGGCTAACATTGTTCCTGAAAAGGCATCCCGAAATTGAAAAAAGGAAATCGCAGAATCTGAACCTAGCTAGAGCCCAGAAGTTGAATAAATTCATTGTGAGAAACTATTTTGACAAGTCGTTAGCTGCAATGAAAAAATTGTATGTGCTTCAGGAACCGCAGTCAATTTATAATGTTGGACAAAAAGAGGACTCGTCTCTGCCTTCCCAAGCAACCAGTAAGTTTGACTACAAATGAGCCAAACAGGTTTAATAATATTGTGCCAGAACAAGGCGAAAACGTAACGATCGTCGCCTGTGACAATTAGTTAGGAAATTTCATCCCAAATGTTATTTTCTTCAAGGGAGATAGAATAAAACCAGAATGGAGGGAGAACTTGCCTCCTGGAAGTGAAGTTTCCATGACTCCTAAGGCATCAATGACTCCACATACATTTTTTAAATGGCTCGACTATTTTGTTAAATTCAAATCACCAGGACCAGTGCTGCTGATATTTGATGTAGCTCATTGCTATCTGGATGCGAACATTGTCACCGGAGCTGAAGCCCATAGTGTATCGTAGTACTGTCTACCCAGTAACACTATGTACGAGATTTTTCCATTGGATAAGTCAGACTTCAAACCATTTGAATCCTACTGAGATGAAACAGTCATGTTGTTTTGGACAAAAAAGATATCAAGCAAATATGTTCATGTGAATAAACTGGAACGCACGGTTAGAAGAAGCGTGCATGGGAAAATATTTATCCCACCATGGAACTTGTCTGTGACACCAAAGCATGTAAACTCTCGAATTAAAGCAACAGGTGTTTACCTATTTAATCTGAATAGGATTCCCGATGAAGCATACGCGCCAAGTGACCTAATTCAGCAACCAAGAATTGAAGTGCAGTCTGATCAAGCACTTGGAACCACATCAGTTCAAACTCCAAAGGGCAAGGCTAGTAAGAAATGTACCAAAAATTCAACAGTACTGCACAACGAGGATTATTCCATTCATTCGGACAGTGAGTGTATATTTGAAGATAATAATCAATCCTCGTGTCTAAACCACGTTCAATATTATACCCACACTACATCACCAGAAGTACCAGTGTAGAAAAGTGGGACTCCAAGAAGGAAAGTTATTCACTATAGAGTCCAAAAGGTTGTAGCTTCTCTCTTGTAGCACAACAAGAAGTCTGTGGTTAAACCCAACAGTACAAGAAAGAAGAGGGTTAGACAGGCAAGAAGCAAATAAAAAGCCAGAGCGAATAAAGCATTACTTGACAAAGTCAATACTGAGGATAGCACCACTGGGCTCCAAAAAAAAAAAAAAAAGAAAAAAGTGAAGGCTGGTATTGTAATTTGTGTAAGACTGATAGACCACTTGATATTAGGTTTTGTAACCAATACTTTCGCTACGAACATGAGGAATGTGAGGGACTCAACTGGCCAGGATAAGATCCCACTATCTGTGTGTTCGTACTGCCAGGACTCAGAGTGAACTGGGAATTTATTTTTATATATTTTGTATATTTTACAGCATTTGTAAGTTTGGTTGTTCATTTTAGTTTTTAAGTAACTAAAATAATTGTTTAAATAAAAAATTTTCTAATTAATTTTTTGCAAATTTTTTTCAAATATTTATTGTTCACCATTTATTATGTAAACAAACTATATCGTTTATCATACCATTTTGCATTTTTGTCTAGAACACGCAGCTCATACGAAGTCAATTTCAAAACATTTTTGTCTAGTGGGCCACCTTGGATAAGGTGTTCCTAAAGTGGCCAAAATTCATATTTTTTTAAAACTAAAAATAAAGACAAAAGAAATTTTAATTTGTAATGGAAATGTGCTTGATATTTCTCGTACATTAGTGGTAGTGTGTATAAATATTTTTTTTTTGTTTTTGATGTGTCAATGGAATGTTTTGATACGCTGTTGTAGCTTAAGTGGGCCGCTATTGGCTCACCTATCTTAGAAATAAAGTAGAATATATGCCGGGAAGTCTGGATAAATGGGTGGACGGCAAGTTAACCGTGCCACACCACTACTCCAGACTACCAGGGTGTTGATGTATTAAATTGAAGTATGAAGTTTGGAAAAATTACGTGGTCCCAGTAGAAGGACGAAGGCCGAAAGAAAGAGGAATTAAAAGGAAAGTACAGGAACCCTCTTATCCTCCCGCATTTTCCAGAAAGGGCACAAATGCGGGGGTGATAAGAAAGTCCGTCGGTCTTCGACTGGCCATGATATATATATATATATATATATATATATATATATATATATATATATACACACACACACACACACACATACACAGAATGATTTTCGATTAGACCGACCAACTTTGGGAGGTGATTCCTCATGAAAAAGTAAAAGGAAAACGTATGTGACACATTACACCTAAACCGAATATTAATGGAGGCAGGAGCCTTTAAAAAAACGCGATTTAAAACCGTATTTTTGCAAAATATTGGCTCTTACGATGAAGGTTCTTATAACATACAATAATGTTCCGAGTGTTGTAATTATATTTTACTTCGGTACCGAAAATTTGCAAAAAAAAGTGCGGTTTTCCTTTTACTTTTTCATGAAGAATCACCTCCCGAAGTTTGTCGCTCTAATTGCGAATCATCCTGTATATATCTAGAGTGTGATGTAACTGACCTCAATGAAGGCCAGGCCGATGCCAACTCCAGCTATGATAACGGCGCCGTCCTTAGCGTTCATCTTGAGCTTGTCGAGGCAGCCGTCGGGGTAGGCTGCGGCCTGGACGCACTCCTCTTTGTCTTGCTCGCAGCACGAGGCGGGGATGTTCTTGGTCAGGTTGATCCAGTCCCCCGCATCGTCAACGCCGCAACACTTGAGCTACACACACCACAGGCGCTTACGAAAAGTAACCTGGTAAAGTTAACCGGGTTAACTCGGTCACGTGATCCGATTTACACGATCACTTGCGGTTAACCAGGTTGCTTTCAACGTTTTAGAGTAAATCTTGTTTTGAGACGGTGGGAACTCCAAGAATATTCAGTGCAGTTATTAAATACTGTGCTAGATGACGATGATGATGACGAGTACGAAGTTTTTGTTAAATTATGTTATGAACAAACAACGTAAAAAAAAACATTGCATTAAGCAGTACTGCGATTACACAATACCTTTGTATTCAGTCTCAGTAAAGTACAAAATTTAATATCCGGGCTACAGTGATTGGCCAAAGCAGCTAAACATTTATAATTTTACATATTTTGATCGTTTCCAGATTTCAAAACTTATTTTCGTTTACTTGTTTGTTTTTGTTGCTGCGATGTTTAGATATTTACGCGCCATTTCAAGTTTGATGTCTGCTAGACCAAGTTTACCCTGATATCGAGCAGGGTTAGCCCAGAGTTGATCGAGTCGAGGATCGAGTTAACCCGGGTGACTTTCCGAACGCGAGATAATTTTAACTCGATCACTTTTCGAAAGTACCGAGAACCTAATCGAGTTAACCGGGTGACTTTTCGTAAGCTTATCACGTTGTCTCTCCAATACTAGACTCCACTAAGGCGAGTTCACACGTTCGTACATCGCGTCGCAGAATAACGGCTGTTCACGATAAAGTGAGCACTTATGAAATCAACCTTAGAATAAAGTCAATGAGGGCAATGACTTTATTATAGAATAAAACCAGAATGGAGGGTGAACTTGTCTCCTGGAAGTGAAGTTTCCATGACTCCTAAGGCATCAATGACTACACAGACATTTTCTAAATGGCTCGACTATTTTGTTAAATTCAAATCACCAGGACCAGTGCTGCTGATATTTGATGTAGCTCATTGCTATCTGGATGCGAACATTGTCACCTGAGCTGAAGCCCATGGTGTATCGTAGTACTGTCTACCCAGTAACACTATGTACGCTGGATATATTTTAACGGGCACAGTGAGTGACATGTGTCAAGTAAAGTTGATAACGATGGAGGGGAAAGTAGTTCCTTATATTAACGTCAAACAAAATGTGTTAGGTAACCTTTTGTGATAACTGAAATTATTTTTCTCTCTTCTGTATTTTTTAGTTCATCGAAGTGCAGCATGAGCAGATTTGTACAATATCTAATTTTCTAATAATTTCCCAATTTCACTTGATCGATGCACGAATAAAGTCACGAGGTCCACGGCAATGTTAATTTTACTTAAAGCAGAAGAATACACAACGTGTATACAAGTATATATTACGCAAGGCTTTCAAAAATGTTCATTTTTACCGTGAACACCCTCTACTTGCGAATACAGACCTCCAGTTGCACACGCCAAAAAAAATGGCTTCACTAGCCATGCTGGAACGTCGTTCACCAATCAGAGTCTTGTAAAACCTACTTGCCAGCCGGCATCGCAGCTTATGTGGAAACTTTCGTAGCACATGCAGTAGCCAATCAGACACAAGGCCGGTTACCAGAGCCTCGCTCAGCCAGTCAAAGAATGGGTACGCCCACATCAAAATTAATCACCATGCCATTTCGTGTGTGTGAACTTGTGTACTCTGCGATCATGGCCACAGCAGAGAAAGCAGGCTGAGCGAATTTCAGTGGCGGGGATTCACACAGCACCAGAATTTCTGCATTATCTGCGTACCCACAATGTCAAGCTTTTATGTCTTTGCCCATCAGTAAATATAGTTCATTCATGGTTACTTCCAACTTTTCTGACGCTCTGCAAAAGTTCTATATCCAGAACATTCCCCCGCCTCACGCAAACAAAGATTTGAAAATTACACTAGAGCGCCAACGCACTGAATTCGTACACACACAGCATAATGAAATTTGCATTAGAGGTATTTATTTTTATACATTTTCAACGCGCCTATTTTCTCTCTGTATTATTTCATATAAGTTATAAATGTAATATTGTAATTTATACCTAATATATAGGTATAAGTTCAATTTAATCAAAAACAATATACTGTTATATTAATAGGCGTACAAAGTGTTTGTAATACATGGCACATTTAGAAAACAACTACTCACGTCATACATAGGATGATCTTTCAAAGGCTCGATTCAAAAAGTGTGAAGAAACTATGAATAGATAAAAGGAACTGAACTTCCGCTTTTTAGAGTTTGTTTACATCGCAAAGACTTTGAGATTCCTTACAAATGTTTGTCATTTTTATGTATATTTATAGTTTTATCACCGTTCCTCTACAGAACGCGCGAATTTCGCCCATGTGCTTTAAAATCCTTGACCTGAATACATAATCTTTGCTGGAACGCAATTTGTTCGCCTCGGACGCCACGCACTGGAAAACTGGGTAATTTCGGCATTGTCTGCGCGGAACAAGTTGAGACCGCAACAACACTTTTTTACGCAGACAACACTGATAATTCAGAAGTTGTCTGATTGACTGTCCGAGCTATTTGCTCTATCTGTTAGACGTGATATGCGAACGCGTGAATCCACCTTAACACACAACTCTATATCATATAGGAGTAGTTTTCAGATACTTTGAGTCGAAAGTTCCAACATATCTCTGAGATTATCGTAATGTAAAATAAGTCTTTAAATATCGATTATGATAAAGGATCGAATACATGAAGCTGTTCACATGATCTAAAAACCACTTTTCTAAATTTAAGAAGAGATTTATAGCTCGTGTGTAGCACGATCGCGGAAATTTATGGAGTGTGCAAATATGAGACTGGTATTCACAAAAAAAAAAAACTCGAGTGGGGAGTGAACCCAGGGCGAGGCAACACTCACTCAGTGACGGGCTTTCCAGCTGGGACCCGTAGGTGCCCGTCATCCCCGGACATGACATGAAATGAGACCCTAGGCGTTGGAATGCAAGGATGGAGGAAACGGGAGAACCCCGTTGGCAAGCGGCATCGTCCAGCACGATTCCCACATGCGAAAATGCGGGAGTGAGCCCGCCGGGTATCGAGCCAGGCTCGCCATGGCGGGAGGCGAGCGCGCTAGCCACTGCGCCACCGCTGCCCCGGTATTCACAAGAGACACCGCGTCGCATGTTAGAGGCCCATACATTAATCTGTCATCAAGTATGTGGATCTTTGGGACATGATTTGTTTTCGCCTTTAAATCTCCGCGGAAACATTTTGATATTTTAACGGTATTTTTCACCGAATTGATTCGAACTGGCTCCTCATATACCGGCTTTTGTAGAACAACACCGACGAACTCCAACAGGCTATTCCTCACGAAAATGTAAGTCGAAATTGTATGTACATTTTACACCTAAAGTAAAGCTGTGTACTCCGCAAAATTGTAATTTTAATTTTTCATTTACCTTATATGTTGTCTACCTGTCAGGCAAAACACGTTTTTTGTTGAGAGTTTCGCATGGATTCCTAGAAAACTGTTCATTCGAGAGTTTTCCAGCAAGATGATCTTTTCGTTAATTCAGATGTGCTGATACATGAGATGTCTGAACAAATCGCGTACATCTTAAAGCTACAACGTTTCATCTAAAAATAAGATGCAAGTCCTTATTTTCACTACGAAGAGAGATGGTATTGCTAACCACGTTTAAATAAGTATAAGATCTCCATTCTACTAAAACCATTCACCGATTAGGTTTTTAATCGCAAGTAGTTTATAATATTTTGAATACAAGTTATTTTATAATCAGGTTTCTGTAGACGTTGAACTCCCTTAGTAACTGCTTTAAGGGGAAAATGATGCATACAATTTTGTCTTATTTTTTGTAAGGAATAACGTGCGCAGTTTGTCGGTGTAGACTGAGATCACTATGGCGCTTCCAGAATTCCAACTTCAAGGCTCCAGTTTCGGATGAGCGATGTATGTGGATGTCTTTTCAAGTGAAGTTAATCTTAGTCTAGTATGTATGACTTCTATCACCGAGCGTATACACTATAAAGCAATTAATTGAAAAAATCGACTTCGAACAGGAACGTTACAAGAGCCCACCATGTTTGGTTTAGGTATTCTATTTTCTTAAGTTTTGAGATTCAATAATAAAGTTTACCTGTTAGGGCTAAGAACGTCTATTGACAGCTACTTTGAAGTCCGTCACGTTTAGCATCTACATGAGCAAGAGCAATTAAAAGCAACATATTATTATTTATCTCATTGGTGAAAATACAGAAGGAAGTTAACTCACGCCATACTCACGAACACCCTTAATTACTACGTAACCACAACAACGGCTGATTTTTAGTATGAAAAGATCAGAATTAGTCAATAAACTCAAAATTGAGTAGCTATTGCCACGTTAAATGATGTTGGTCATACTCGCTTCGTTATATCACAGCACAATAATAAATAGTAACAATACGTGTGATGAGGCATACACTAAAGTGGCCCTTTCGCTGGTGCTTGTTTGTGCGCTCGTGGTGACATAATGTGCTTGTGGGAACTCCAAGACGATGTCCACCTCCTCACTCTGGTTTTATTTCCACTAAACCTCAAAATATGCACGATCCGCTTTCCCGAGATATCAGCCCCCACTCCTAACACCTGTTGCTGGTTCTGCCTCTTTGATATCACACGACGTGGGTGAACAGGATCGCTTCAAGACGGATAGCTCCAGGAAGACAACAAGCAAGATTTTTGCACAGCCCTCTGTTTGACACACTGTGAGGTGAAGTACGGCGTGTTCTCCGAACACAAGGGCATAGTGGAAAGTCCGCTTACTGCTGGGACTAACACCCACCGAGTGAATTGCTGTAGGTGAATGTCGTCCCGGACGGGTAATGTCGATTGACCCTTAAGCAGTCTTCACACTGCCTTGTGTTCGGCGAGCTTGGCACCAAACCCGACCTTGCAGTTTTGGTGTCTGTTGAACAGCAAGCAGTGGAAACCCATGTTTGGTCTCTGTCAGGGATGTTCGAGGCGATCCGTCTTGAAACGATCCTCCTCGCTCGCTTATGTGGAGATAAAGATGCCAACCCAACAACCGATGGTCGGATTAGTTAGGGAGGAACAGCCACCCGTTCCGGGGAGATTATTCCCAAGAAAGCCTGGGCATTCCAGCTACAGTACTTCGGACAATGTTGTGCTACAAAGGCTCTCCTCCGCCAAGGTCATGAACGGGCATTCTCTGGCAAGCAGGAAGTGCGTATTTTAACGATTAGTGGGAAATGCCGGATCGTGAGAAGATGGACATCGTCTCGAAGTATCTACGAACATGTGACGTCACCATACTCACATAAACACGCACCAGGGGAAAGGCTGCAAGTCCATAAGCAAGCACTACTACCAACATCTCCGTTCCCTGGGTAAAGATATTTGCTGCTAATGACACACAAACTATTCCATAATTGGTTTAACCTTGTGCCATGGGAGCCGCTGTGGTGCAGTGGTTAGACTACTTGCCTCCCACCTAGGCGAACCGGGTTAGATTCCCGGTGGGGTCGCTTCCGGATTTTCACATATGGGAATCATGCTAAACGATGCCGTATGCTAGCGTATTTTATCGGGGATCTCTCGATTTCCCCACTCTTTTATTCCGGCGCTGCTCCATATTCCCCTCGTTCCACCCTCATCTCTCGAGACTTCGATGTTAAGAGCCGCCCAAATCTCTTCACTCACTCCCTTCTTGTACCATGGTTCTACTGACACATTTTCCATGGGTTCCAAAGTGTCGGTTATAAGAAATTCGTAAGTATTTTTCACACCAAAAATTCCTTCTTCTGCAACACATGAAATAAAAAATTATTGTGTACATAAAGAGACGTGAGCTGCAGCGTACCTCCTTCTGTAAGCGGTCCCACGCATTGACGTCGGCGTCTCTGGAGTGTGCGGCATCGTCCATCGAATCCTTCATGATCTCCTTGAGCGCCGTGCTTAGGCCGTCCTTGGCCACCCCTGCGGCGATGCCGGCGGCCAGTTGCACCACGAATATGATCAGCAACAGCACTGCGAACTGTGCACACAACTACACTGCCACTCAGAACACTAGGAAACGGCGAACAATTATTGAGCCAACGTATTTTCGACCATACATTTTCCCTAGTTAAATTAATTTCTCAGAATTACATGTACATTTTTTTAATGTACCATTTTTTATAAAAATTCTGCGCTAACGTGGTTGCTAAATTTGTAGGCACGATTAATAAAATATATTCAATAATTTAAAATAAACAGGTAATAAAAATGGTGTTGCGGATTTTTATTTTACTGTCCGCACTGTCGGTGTTGGTGTATTCATCGGTTGTGAACCACTGATCTCTAAATCTGTATTTGCTTAAGTGTTAATATAATTTGAGCTGTTGGCATAATTTTGGAAGCAATGTTTGCCTACACAAAGTTATATATATATATATATATATATATATATATATATATATATATATATATATATATATATATAAAGTTACCAACATCCATTTCCAATAAAATTATTATGTTACATAAGTTTGTGATTCTCCTCAATTTTACACGTAGGCTTACACCTTATCGCTTTATCTATTCTTATTTTAGCAAAGGTTAATAAAATTGCTTGAGTGTTCCGGGTATAACTTAGTGGAACGCAATGATAATGACGTCTCGGAATGCTGGTTAGAACCACAGGGCGGGCTTAATACACCAAAATTAATAATAAAAACCATATTTGCCGTATTTATATAAATCGTTTAGATTCCATACGCAGAAGGTATGGCTTACCACTTCGCAAAATGTGCTTCAAATGTGCATTCGCTGCTAGTTATTTCAGATTATTCTCAGCTTAGCAAGTTCTCGGGCTATTCCGGCCCACTTGGAAATTGTGTTAATCAGTATCACTTACTGAATATCAAACAAAATATCTGAAAAAAAAAAATATATATATATTTTAGACTTGGTTATTGTACTAGACATTTATCAGTTGAAGTTTCTTTAGTCTTTACTAAAACAAAGCACATTCCTTTCTTTAACATTGTGTTTTAATACGCACCCTGGACACTGGTTGGCAGAATAATTGGCAGTACGTGATTTATTATAACGAGGACATTTCCGCAACCTCGCTTCAGCTAATTATTGGCAAGTTTGAGGAGGACATTTGTTAAAAAAAACAATGACCATTCTCAGTTCGACGAAGTGAGTCACTTCGCATTCACTTGCACACGTTGCTACGAGTCTAAAACTTAAACAATAGCTCCTTTGTCGAACTGCTGAAGGCTGTTTCTCACAACGAGGAGTTGCTAACAAGCCAACCAAAACCTCTGGCTTCTCATGGTCTACTTTCTAGAGCTGTAAGATCATGAAGTGTTTTTTAGGAACCAGACGTAACAAATAACCATGACCCAAAGCAATGTTCCAACTAGTGTGTTATATTATACATTTCTATGTTATAGCTTCAATGTCAGGTTATTTATGATAATATTTCACAAGATAGTTTTACTTCATGTTTGAAAAGGCATATAAATTTAATTTACAACTTTTATTTGGAATTCATTTCTTGAAGGCAATAATACCGTAGGCGGTTTTACAGCCTGTGTGATGAAGCACAGCAGGCTTTTTTCCCGCCACTTTCTCTGATGGCCAGTTACATGATATCGGTCAGACTGATTTGCTCAACTTCAAGAATTGGATGGACCTCCGTCGGAACTCTGCGCCCAAGGTCAAGAAGCGAGGGAGCGATACGGGTGACAGTTACACGCACTCCTAGTGCCACATCGCTCCTACGCTCAAGACGTGCAGTGTTTCCGTCCTAGCACGGTACTGTGCAAATTAGATCTATAAAATAGACATTTTATTACGCGCGATGAAAGACCACAGATTAAATTACGCCCGTATCTTTGTACTTTTCTCTTGTCGCTTAAGGAAACTGCATAGGCAAGCTTTAAAAATGCTATATTTGACCATTTTCACGATTTTTTCTCCAAGAGTACACTTAATACGACAAAAGTAAAAAAATAGGTGCATGAATAATAGTTTTTTTTTTTTTTTTTCAATCTTTTATGACAAATAAGACGTATTTGCAGAACATTTATTTACCGTAAAACGCGTATTCGCCCATACAAACTATTTCACAGAAAATGCGGGTGTCCATCAAAATCTTAATTTTAAAATTATTATTTACTACTCAGTTTTTTAAACACAACGTGGGTGCGAGGGGAGTGATTTGGGCCGCTCCAAACACAGAGGTACCATGAGAAGCGATGGGGGTGAAGCGACGTGAGTATGGCGTAAAGCCGGATTTAAAGGCGGGGAAACGGAAGATCCCCGAGAAAACCCGCCGACCAGCGATATTCGAAAATCCGGAAGCTGCCCCGCCGGGAATATAACCCGGTTCCCCGCCGAGGTGAGAGGCGAGTAGTCGAACCACAGCACCTCCGCGGGCCCCACCACAACACTGGTGCAGGTCAGATATTTATTTAACTTCCTTTGATCTTCACTCTAAATTCGAATCCGTGGGAAATCACTGATTGGCAGTGAAATTCAACTATTCTAATCAGTGGAAATGGCTCCACTTAGAATCAGTGGGGAACCACTGATTAGTTCAGTGAAAAATTTCGCTGATTGAATTAGTGACGTGAATCAATTTCACTGATTGAATAAATAACGGCTGACTTGAGTGGCGAATTAAATATTGCTTTTATTGAATGTAGGAAAAGAATTACATTAAATAAACATATTTTCGAAAGTTTACTATTTTTATTGTGTAATTTACCATAATTTAAAAAAGTGAAAAAATTTTGCAGGTGGCCAAGCGGCCACGCCAAGTTGAAATTGATAGAGGAAAGTATATTTTTTATAGTAGCGTTGCGAAATCGTATAGTTTGAAATTCTTTGCTCATACTGTTCGTTTTTGGTTTAATTGGTACCGTTATGATTGTTAAAATGAATAGTATATATAAGTGCACTCTCTTCGCCGCATTAAACGCACTTTAAACCTTCAAACAGAGTGCTGTGACGATTACATACAAACGAAATGAAAGACGTAAAAACGAAATGAAAAATGTAGAAACGGAATGAAAGTCTGGGTGTTCATATCACCTCGTAAAATGGCGTTTTGAAAGACGAAACGCATTTTAGAAAGTATTTTGTATTTGTTTTATTCGTTTATTCGTTGTTATGGTACTTCAATTGATAAACGTCGTTTAACGGCCATTTTTAAACGATGTTCGACGGCGATTTTTACACGCAGTTTCACTGATACATCTGTCAAAAATTATTAGAGACGGAGCAAGTTGCTCAGATGTTTCACTGATCCATCAGTCAAATATAAACCGCTAAGAGAACAGTGGAAAAAAATGACTGATAAATCAGTGGGAAATATCACTGAATCAATCAGTGAAGGAAATATGACCTTTTTCACTGGCTCATCTGTTAAATTCACTGAAGCGACTGTTGCATCAGTCAGATACGCTTGACTGATTGAAAGAGTGAAATTCTCACTAATTCAGATTTAGAGTGTTGTTCTTATATCTCCAATCATCCTCTCAACTTCTAGTTACTTAGTGATAGTTGTCATCACACCCCCGTAGAAACGCTTTAAGCCATTGGCGCTTTCTCTGGTAAAAAATCGCATTCCGGCTCATTCAGCTATGAAATGACTTATTAGTGTTGGAATACCTCATTGAGGTGTAGGCACATGATGCATGAAATATTTGGGTTCGAATACCAGATAAGTCATTTGTGTGTCTGCCTATTTAAAAATAAATTAATTCTGAATCTAGAATCCAAACCGCTGCCCGATTAACTAACCGGCATGACGCAGTGGCGTTTATAAGCACACTGATTTAGATTCGGCTTAAAATTTCGAAGCAATCTACTATCACATACGCCAAGTGAAACCCACAATGTAGCATGTTTCAAATGTATTACCTTTGGTGTATAGATTGTTCACGGTCAAGCGAGCACTTTCGAAATGAACCTTAGCAAAAGTCACTGTCCGTGCCTGCGTATATTTTAATGGGCTTACTGAGTGACATGCGACCAGTAAAGTTGGTAGGATGGGATGGAAAGTAGTTCCATATCTTAGCGTTGAATGAAAAGTGTTAGGTAACAATTTGTGATAACTTAAATTATTTCTTTCGGTTTCTGTTGTTTTTTTATGCATCGACCAGTAAAATTGAGCACATTTGTAAAATATTTAAAATAGTAAATTTGTAAAATTTACTATTTGTAAATTTGTAAAATTTGTAAAATTGAGCACATTTGTAAAATAGTTTCACTTGACCGACGCATGAATAAAGTGATGAGGCTCATGGCTGTGTTAAAATTACATAAAGCGTATGAATAGACAACTTGCATACAAGTAGATCTAAAGCAGGGGTTTTAAAAGTGCTCATTTTACCGTGAACAGCCTATAGAACACTTTCCGCTTGTCTCCAGCTTGGAGAAGGCAGCACAGATTGCGTGCAGGGTGCCGTTGTTTCACAGAGTTGCCACATTGTCGTCACAGAGCAATTAACAATACAGATGTGAAACAGTCACTTATTCCGCCAACACCAACCGCACACGACAGCAAAGTGGCATCACTCTTCAGCAACGTACTGGAACACCGTTCGCCAATCAGCGGCTGGTAATCTACTCGCAAGCCAGCAGCCCACACAATAGGAAACCGTTCACAGCATGCAGCAGCCAATCAGACGCGAAGGCCCTTTTTACAGCTTCGCGCAGCCAATCAAAATATGGGCACGCCCACATCAAAGGAAAAGCAAACACTGTACAAAATTATTTTGAATTAAAATTCCCCTACATGAAAGGGAAGCTAATTACCTCTACGTGTAAGGTAAAATTACCTCTTATAAATGTAAAGTAAGATCACATTACAAGTAAAGTACTATTTCTTATCGTACGGGTGAAGTACCTGAAAAAGTGGGGGGAAAATTCCATACAAGGTAAAATTAACTATATTGTAAATTAAAATTGCATTTCGATATACCCCGGAGTATCAGTACTGATGCATTTTTTATTAGCAATATTATCTGACGAATAGTAACCGAAACCTCATCACTAAAATCCTCGGCACTTTCTGATGGGTAGGCGCGAACCATAGTCATCTGTGACGATAGACTGTTGCGCTGTCCATTACACCACGATGACAGCATGACAGTAGCTGTGAGTATTAGGATTTTATAGGATTGTTTCTTCGCCCCCATTCCCCCCCCCCCCCCGGCCTCACTTAGCTGTTGAGACAATGCTGAAGAGATGCAAGCGTCGTTAAGATCTTTTTCTTATCCATGTATGGGATTTTCCACAACCATGTTCGTGAATTTTACTCCAGAGTGCGGTAACTTTAACCTACCCGTAAGGAAAACTATGTTTCCCCCACAAGTTTGCGAATATTACCTTACACTTGTTAGGTAATTTTCCAATTTTTTTTTACAGTGAAGTCATTTCGTTTCTGTGTACTATTCTAGTACTTGTCGCTCGGAATGTAAGGGATGGGGGAGTGATCCGAGAAGACCCTCTAGCCAACGGTAATATCCGCCACGTTTCTCACTTGCAGTAATGGCGCCGGGAATTGAAGCATATCAAGGATACGGCTGTTCGAATTATCGATATATTGATAATTACCGATATGAAAAATGACTTATCGAACGATATCTAACTTTGAAAAATATCGGTACATCGATGTTTCGATACTATCGAAATGTTCGGTATTATAGAAATTTTCGGTATTGTAAATTATTTCGGCACTGTTGATTATTTCAGTATTATCAATTATATAGGCATTATCAACTATTTCGGCATTATCGACTATTTAAGCATAACCGATTATTTCGATACTATCGGGTATTTCGATATTATCGATTTTTTTTCTATATTATCGATTATTTCGGTACTATCGATGATTTCGGTAGACCGAAAATACCAAGTAAATGTTTGGGAAAATATCGATGTAAAATTTTGATGATATCGAACAGCACTAGTGAGGATGGCGGGAGGCGAGTAGCGTAGTACTCACGGCGATCAGCATGTTGTAGCTCTCGCGGATGGCGCCGCAGCAGCCGAGGAAGGCGACCAGGAATATGAAGCAGCCGGCGATGATAAGGACGACTGGGGTGGCCAGCAGTGGGCTGCTCACGAAGTGCTCGTGCTGTCTCATGGTGTACATAACGGCGCCGCCCGCCGCCACGACGCCGAGACCACACACCTGCACACTCTCCCTATATCAAACTACAACACCTGTACAGCTCTACTTCACAGCAGATACGTGTTGTCCCGATGTTTCAAAAACAACCCTCATTCTCCCTTAAAGGCTGTTCACGGTAAAGTGAGCACTTTTGAAAGCTCTGCTAAAGATCTACTTGTATTCACATTACGTATACTTCCGCCATGTGTAAAATTAACATTGCCATGCGTTGGGTTAAGTAAAACTAGGCAATTATAAGAAAAGTAAATAATTTACTATTCTGCTCATTCATATCACTCATATGGATTAAAAATATAAAACGTAAAACTAATTATTTCAGTTTTCTCAAATGTTTTCTTAACACTTTTAATTTAGCTCTAAGAAAGGGAACTACTTTCTCCTCGTCGTCGCCAACTTTAGAGGGCGCATACCAGTCAGTGTACCCGTGAAAATACATGCAGGTAGTGGCAGTGACATTTTTAAAAGGTTGATTTCAAAAGTGCTCACTTTATCGTGAACAGCGTATAACTGTGTTTAAGATTATATATTTTTTTCCCTAATCGTTTACAATATTAAAGGCTGTTCACAATAAAGTGAGAACTTTAGAAATGAACCTCTTAGAAAAACGTCACTAATATTTTAATAGGCGCAGTGAGTGATTTTCGCTTTCTGTTTTTTTTTTTTTTAATACACTGAGTTGTAAAAATTAGCAAATTATTATAATATTTATTAAGTTAATAATTTTAAGTTTTACTTGACCAACGCATGAATAATGTTATGAGGCCGATTGCATTCTTAATTTTACATAAGGCGGAAGAATAGACAACGTGCATTCAGGTAGATCTTTGACAGGGCTTTCAGAAGTGCTCATTTTACCGTGAAAAGCATATACAAAGATTTTGTTTGTGGTATGATAAGAAATAAAGCAAAGCATGGGCGGAAAATTACGTTTTAAAAACAACACTTATGAATTGTAAGCAATTAATATTCGTATAATCTCAAAATCGAACAAATCAATACGTCAAGCTATAGCTATCATAACACCATAACTATTTTATTTGAAATCAGTTACATGGTTGATTGGCCTCAGTCTTAATTTTAACTTTTAAGGCAAATTTAAATGAGCAATCAGCCAGACGTGAAACCCTATTGCAGATGCACCAACTGTTGGATCTTAAATACATTTGAACATGGCACTCCCGTGGCTTCAATTAACACTTTCCTGATTCTTCATGTTGTGTTAAAACAACTATTTTTCATTCGTACAAATTCAGATATTATGTTAAAATGCTTATATTTATACTAACAACAGGACGAATAATATTGTTAATATTATTCTGTAGTTTTATCGATTTATTACTATCGTATAACGAAACAATAAAAGCCCCTTAAAAATACAGAACGAGCTGCAGGTGTTCAGGTGTCGCACAAATAAAATATGAGGTTCCTTGATCTAGGATCACACGAACCTAGGTCGAGCCATATAGTGAAGTTGACAACACTGTAAAGGCCAATGCTGTTCAATCTTCGTTGGCCAAAATTTTGTGACATGAGTTTTCCTCCGAGAGCATATTTTAAAAACACAGACATTACAAACTCTAATTCTGGCGGTTCTTCCACGTTGTTAATTTTTTCACATGTCGTGAAAATATTTTTTTCTTCGAGGATGCTATGAAACAAAAGGAAATGGCGAAAAGATCTAATATAGAATATAACCATATAATATTCGCGTACGATAAAAAGCTGGAAGTCGTATATTAATATAATTTCATCATTATTTGGTTTGTAGAATATATTTTACTTTCACCTGTACGATATCGTATACAACTTAACCTTTTACACAGTTTTTTCGTGATTGCATGCACTGTTATACAAGGTAAAACTCAGTATTTGTTATGTTATAGAATACATCGCTTCGCTCAGGTTTTACGGAGTTACTAAAATACATACCTATGTATGGTTTGATAAATTTTTACTGTATTGTCGGAAATAGTTTTATCGTCGTGTTAGTGTTGCTTTTTTGGTAAGATGTATTTTTGCTATCCGTGATTACCTGCGACTACCCGTGCCTACCAGTGACTACCTACGACTACTGGCGATTACCTGTAATTATTTGTGGCTACGTGCGACTATCTGAGATTACTTGCGACTACCTGCGACTACCCGTGACTACCTGCGACTACCCATGAATATCTGCGACTACTTGTGACTACCCGCGCTACCTGCGACTACCTGCGACTACCCGTTTCTACATGCAACTACCCGCGACTACCCACGACTACCTGCGACTACCTAAAAATACCTGCAACTACCCGCGACTACCCACGACTACCTGCGACTACCTAAAAATACCTGCAACTACCCGTGTCTACCTGTGACTACCCGCGAACTACCTGCGACTACCCTTCGACTACCTACAACTACCTGCAACTACCCGTATCTATATGTGACTACCTGCGACTACTGGCGACTACCCGCGACTACCTACGATTACCTGCGACTACCTGCGGCTACCCGTGTCTACATGTGACTACCTCTGACTACCTGCGACTACCTGCAACTACCCGTGTCTACCTGTGACTACCCGCGAACTACCTGCGACTACCCTTCGACTACCTACAACTACCTGCAACTACCCGTATCTACATCTGACTACCTGCGACTACTTGCGACTACCCGCGACTACCTACGATTACCTGCGACTACCCGTGTCTACATGTGACTACCTCTGACTACCTGCGACTACCTGCAACTACCCGTGTCTACATGCGATTACCCGTGACTATCCACGACTACCTGCGACTACCCACGACTACCTGCGACTACCCACGACTACCTGCGACTACTTGCGACTACCTGCAACTACCCGTGTCTTCATGCGACTACCCGTGACTACTCACGACTACCTGCGACTACCCGTAACTGCCTGTGACTACTTGCGACTACCTGCAACTACCCGTGTCTACATGTGAATACCCGCGACTACCTGTGACTACCCGCGACTACCTGCAACTACCCGTGTCTACATGTAACTACCTATGACTACCTGCGACTACTTGCGACTACCTGCGATTACCCACGACTACCTGCGACTACCCGCGACTACCTGCGACTACTTATGACTACCCGCGAGTACCCGTGACTACCTGAGACTAACCGCGACTACCCGCGACTACCAGCGACTACCTGCAACTACTTGAGACTATCTATACAATTTCTTCTAACATTGTTTCAATTTATCTTTAGTAATGGTTTTGTTAGTGCATGCTTAGAAAAGTAGCCAAGTACTGTAGCTCATTTCTCTCCGACTTGGTTTACAAATTTATAAATTTCTCAAGGAATTATTATAAAAAAAATTAAATACAGCCTATGTCCATATGGAAAAATGTAGCATCATAACAGTAAAAGAATTATAAGTATCGGCCCTGTAGTTTCCAAGATTAACCGTTACATATAAACAAATAAACAAACTCATATTATCTCTTTATATTTTTAGCATATATTAAATATGTGAATGGGATTATTTCCATGTATATTGTAAGTTTAACAATATTTACAATTTTAAATATATAAATGTATTATATTTATTTGAATTTAAAGACCAAAGAATAACTTGCACATGTGACACGAATGTTCCCAGTAATATTTGTTTCTAAAATTCCACTGTTAGGCTATTAAATAATTTTCAACGAAACTCTCGTTTCAAATAAAAATTGATGACACAATTATTGAGTGATCTCGAGATCATTATGTAAACCACAGATAATTGGTGGTTCAGTTTAAAGTTGAAATGATCTAGGATCAGCTCTTGATCGAGGTTTCTACAACGTTTCTGGCCGCTGATCCTGGGTCTTGTGGCAAAAATTTCGGACCAATTCCTGAACTTGGTTTTTGCAACTAGGCATTAGACATTATGACTTTTTGTACTGACCAGCAGTTGGCAGGGCTGCCAATGTACCTGCAGCGGTCACAGACAAGTACTGAGTTTTGCAAACCCAACAGGTGCAGATTCTCACGTTTCTTCCAGCTTATCACTCCTTAACTACGTGTCGATGTACACACAAAGTAATTATTTTTAATGTTGTATAATTCTATAGGCCTATCAGACAGTTGGTTTCATTTTTCAGCACATTACGAAATAAATTTTGTGTGACCACACATATAAATTTTTGAATTACACGGTGTACCTATACCTATTAAAAATTCCAGGATGTTAACTAGCGAATCCTGTTACGCATTCGAATAGAAAAAATTCAAAACTTAAATACTTACACTGTCACACATGCCTAAGATGAATCGACTTTCTAAAATAAAAAAAAAGATTAAATTTAACATTAAAGAGGCACAGATATGCTAACTTTTAATACAAACCTACGTGTTATAAACTTTTCGCGCTTTGCTTTAAATGTTTTCAATGTGTACAGTTTTGCAATGTTGGCGGTTTAGCGTAACGTCGCTTATAGTCCATTCACGGTAACGTCCAACTTTTCTGAAGCCTGGCCTGCTGAAGTTCTACTTTCAGACTATTCCTTCACCTCATGCAAACAAAGCTTAACCGAGTCTAGGAAATTCAAAAAAAATTACATCAAAGAGCGAACCGCATCTGTACGCACTCAGTTTAATATTATTTTGCAAGAGAACTTTTTCGTATTAGACATTGTCAAAACACGTATTTTCTTTCTGCTTTCATACGCATTATTTATAAATTAAATATAGTAATTTATAAATAAAATGTAAGTAAAAGTTCAATACATAAAAAATTAAACCCGTCAATGTTAACAGAAATAGTCTATAAACGCTTGTAATGCATGGCGGCATATTTAGGAAACAACCAGACACGAACTACATGTAGTGATTTTTCAAAGGTTTGATTCAAAATGTTTGAAGGAACTGCGAATATACTGTAACTTGTGTTTTTCAGATGCGACAGGCGATCACAATTGAAGAATAATTATCGACTCGCCGTCAGTCACGTGCCTAATTCACGACGCATCCACGGGATTGACGTGCATATTGATCGCCCACATCGTCACGTCTGTTACTTCAAAAAATAAATTACCCACCTCTTCTAAGACTGATAACGTTTAATGTAGTTTTGCCGTGACGAATATCAGTAAGAAAATTCTGTAAAGCCAAACATTTCTCACCTGACATTACGGCGCACAGCTGTTATCGACCTACGACAATCTCAATGTTAGTCGGACGGTAAGCGATTTTCAGCAAGATATATATTCGAGAGCCCCGACGTATAGCCAAACGTTCTAGTGCTTTGCATTATGGCTGTGAATGTTAGCATATAGAGAACACTATTACAGAGTTTAAGCGTGTAATGTGAGTGCACCCGTCTACGCGGAGGTAACAGAATAGATTCGTAACTCCATCCTAACTAGCCTTTATGGGGCTGCGGTGGCGCAATTGCTATAGCGCTCGCCTACCTCCATGGCGAAACGGATTCGATTCCCGGCGGAGACATCCCGGATTTTCGTACGTGTGAATCATGCCGGATGATGCCACTGGTAGGCTTTCTCGGGGATCTCCCGTTCCACTCGCCCTGTCATTCCTGCGCCGCTTCATACTCACCTCAATCACTCTCGCCAGCTCATACGACCTCGCTGTTAAGAGCATTTCGAATCTCTTCCCTGTCTCCCTCCCCAAACTATTCACAGCAAATTTAATAAAGGCAACTGAAAGTCCTTTTCTTATTTCATTTCAAGGCATGTTTAGCAAAACTTGTATCACGAAAATTCCGGGACAGACATACATTAAAACAATATGCAGGAATTTCCTTATTTTAAGCAATTCATTCTTACATTGCAACATTTTCTTGTACAGTCTGAAGTATCTCTTGTCATCTTCATTGAAGTTGAATAGCCTCGTTTCGGTGTGTAAGTTAGTTTTCATTATTTGTGTTCCCTTAAGCAGTAAAATGTGATTTTGACATACATTTATGAGAAACTAAGCGCTAAAAAAATTTTTTGCGAGGCAAAATTAATTGCAGATTATGTCTACAAGTTGAACTATATATTATACAATTATAATATAGGGCCTAACAGTATTTAACTGCAGCCAACAACACTCTTGAAATATATTATGTTTAAATACTAATAGGAAATAATCACGTAAATGTGTATACAATATTTAAAAGAGATATGGAACATCATAAACCGGCGTTACTTTGCACCTGTGGGATAACTTTGCACCACTTAGATTGTTTGTTCTGGTGCCACCATTACCTGGATTGATAACACAAAAAAACTTAAAATACCTAGCTACAGTTAGTTCTCTGTTTCTCTGCCAGATGACGACAAAACAAACATTTTAAGTGGTGCAAAGTTACTCCACAGGTGCAAAGTAATCACTTTTTATGATATAAGCTATTCACGATAATATGAGCACTTTTGAAAGCCCTGCTTAGGATCTACTTGTATGCACGTTGTGTATTCTACCGCCTTATGTAAGATTAACATTGTCATGGGCGTCATACTTTATTCATGCGTCGGCCAAGTGAAACTGTGAAATTATTAGAAAAATAAATATTTTACAAATCTGCTCATTTTTACACTTCGATGCATTAAAAAAACAAAAAAAAAGAAAGCGAAAGAAATAATTTAAGTTAGCAGAAATGGTTATCTAGTACTTTTCAGTCGACGTTAAGATACGGAACTACTTTCCCATTCATCGTTACCAACTTAACTGGACGCATGTCACTCAGAGCGACTGTTAAAATATATGCAGGCAGGGGCAATGACATTTTTCTAAGGTTGATTTCAAAAGTGCTCACTTTATCGTGAACAGCCTTTAATCAAGTTATTAAATAATTATGCAATAATTGGACATTGAGTGTGTAAAGACGACGAGGAGGAGGGGAAAACACGAACCACGAAGAGGAAGTTGAATATGAAGAGCAGGTACTTCATGGTACTCATGCCGCACGTCTTCATGGCTGCCTTGAGAGTGTCTGCTGATCCGCTGCTGACGAGACCAACTGACCAGCACCACGGTATAGACGCAACTGACCGCTCTGCGCGGTGCTCGATAGGGCGCGCCTTTTCTCGTCGGCGCTCCCATTGGCCGGCCGCCGGCACCTACCCCCTCCCCACCTTCGCCCTCTCTCTCCGCCAGGGTCGCCTTGGTGACGCTTTGTTGACGCCTGCAGGTGTGAAGCGTTGTGAAATACGACGTCGCCTCCACCACCCCCACTTGCAATAGGCGTCTGACGTGGCCGCCGACGAATCGATTAGGAAATACGTTTCGAAATCGCTCCATTTTATTATTGTTTTTTCCCCTCGCAACCCTGGTGGAAGGGAAACTGTTACCTGAAGTACAGTTAGCACTCGTGGAAAAATGAGGGGATTACCTAACGCCATTGACACTCGACCCTCCGTGTGTTCGATTTCAACCATCTGTGCTGGAGAAGTTATTTTTCCCACGTAATTTGTCACTCTGGGTGAATGAATGCCTAAAGAGTTCCTTTTGTGCACGTCTTCGCAATAGAGGGCTTGACCTTGCGCAATCTCACACTGAATCATGGGCTGCGATTTCACCACAAACGATAAAGATAAATTTATTTACTCACACCTTCGCCAGTTTATATGTTTTGACTGTCACTGATTTAACAAATTCGGCGTAAATAAATGGCTGCATTTGTAAATATGACACTTGCAGGTATTGTGTATCTAAATTTTTCCCTGGATAAATATTTGATTTCACATGAGGTGGATAAAAATAGGCAATTAGCAGTGACACGAACAGGTATATTTACCCGAATACTGCATAAAACATCTGATAATAAATATAAATTTGTAAAAGGTATTATATATATATATATATATATATATATCTATAAGTAGTAGCAAATATAGAGAGCTGGTACAGAATTCAGAATCGAGATTCGGGATTTTGGCCACCACGTTGGAATTTCTTTTCCCAAAAATCGTTCATTTTCACACAGAATCGTATTTTTTAGCCCAAAAAGCCTTAAAAATTTCCCTTTTTCCCTAAAATTGTCCCGTTTTTCCTTAAAAATTTCCCGTTTTACCCTTAAAAAAAAGTAGAAGCCACTCATGTCTAAAAACAAGCCACCCAAATCCAATTTCCTCCAATTTGTGTGGCTTCCTTAATGCTTCTAGCCTATATAGATAAAATAAAATAATTTTAACACATAGTTTTTAATTTAAATATGTTTTTATAATTAAAAACAATTAAAGGCGTAAGTATTAAGTGATATATTTCACCGAACTCGTATTTTCAAGGCACATACGGTTGTGATGTCATATTTTTGTAGCCATAATACTGACATCTTTGTAGCCAGTATGCCACCATCTTTGTAGCCAGTACGCCACCATATTGATACTCACATTAGTAACTAGTTTGTTGTTTTTTCATGCTCTTGCATTCTAAGGGTTTCCTCCTAGTGCTCCCACTTTTATCGTTTGCATTATAGTTCCCTCTTGCTCTCTTATCATTTGTCTCTCAATTTCGTTTGACCAATTACACACATTCTTTCGACCCCACCAGGTGACAGCTTCCCTTTTTTTTTCCCAGAATCGGTCATTTTCACCTTGAAATCAGTATTTTTCCTTAAAACTTCAGTTTTTCCCTAAAAATTTCCCTTAAATGTATTATTAAAAAATTGTTAAAAAATGTTTAAAAAATTTAAAATAAATGTTGAAAAATTAAAAAAATATTCCCCGAAAAAAAAAATCACAAAAATGTAGAATTTCCTAAATACTCTAAGAACGTATTATGTTAATCTCACACGCGTCCCAGCACCATAAACATCAATTGATACATTTACCTACCTACCTTCCAATACTACAAAACAAAGAAAAATCACAAAAGTGAAAAAATATACAAAAAATCGTAACTCCAGCATGTCTGTCATGGCATCATTACCATCAGACGCGAGTCAAATATCATAGCATCCATTAGACAAACCCCCTGATTATACCAACTATCCATACCAATAAAAATGCTGACCACCACACCTCAGACATACGAAACAAAATAAATACAAAAAATCACAAAAATGTAAAAAAATGTAAAAAAATCGAATTACATATCACGTTAACCTCACACTCACCCCAGTGCCCTGAACGTTAACCCCTACACTCACCTACCCACACCCCAATACTACAAAACCAAGAAGAATTACAAATATTGAGAAAAGTATACCAAAAATCGTAATTCCAGCACGTCTGTCATGTCATCATTGCCATCATACACCAACCTTAATATACAAGGGAACAACCCTCCAGCATAGCAACATACTATACCATCTGAATATATCAACCAAACACCACAACAGATAACCATACCAACCAAAAACATACAGCCCAAACCATGTCATTCACTCTAACCCAAGCATACCAGTCATGCTATTAACAATACAGGCCGTATCAATCACCATACCTCAGACTTACTGATCAATCATAACAGTCAACTATATTGACTACCATTTAACCTATCTAACTTCACCAGTTAACACATATAAACAATCCATACCAGCCTCAGCCATACCATGCCATTTGCTCTACTCACCAACGCTGCTTATACCTACCAACCATACCACCCACTAAAACACTAACATAGATAAACCATTAGTCCATACAGAGCATACAAAGCAAAACATATAGCCCATACCAGTGATACAATCAACTTATCATGCCATCCATCAAGCCGACTAACACCAGTCAAAATACACTGGCCGTGCATACCAAACACTATAACTCAACATGCCTTAACATTACAGAACTCACCGACACGCACATACTGTCCACATCATTCGACATACACCAACAATCGCAAGACATATACTGGAAAAACATATCACCCAACATACGAACCATACCATACATGTTAACCCAAGTGTACCAATCAAATTTATAGTCCAGACCAATCAGTCAAACTAAAATAACTGAACCTACTAAAGCCCAAAAACCATAACATAACCTAACTTTCCATAGGTCAAGCTGGCCTCCCTACTGTTTACGAGTGTGCAAGCCCTATGACCTTGAATAACTTTTAAAACCAAAACTTGAGAAAAATACATAACAGCCAGGAAGCATAATACACTACAGACTACCACCACCTTATTAGATGCAGACTTCCTCAACCTTGACCCCATGGCATTGAATGACCTTGAAAATTAAAACTTGAGAAAAATACATACAAGTCAACAAGCATATTACATTACAGACTACCACTGCCATATTAGATACAGTCTACATCGACCTTGACCTCATTAGAGTCTACCACCGCCAATCCATTAATCCAATCCAATCAAAATCTAATACAATGCAATCCAATCCAATCTTATGAAATTCAATCCAATCCCATACATGGATCCATCGATCCACCGATCCATCAACCTTTAGCAATCCTCCACCTCAATCGCAATATTTAAATATTTCCATGTATGCAGTCAACTATCCATTTTATTTTAATACATAAAAATTTAATAAATATTCTGTATGTTTTGTAGGCGAGTACTTACAGCACCACTTTAAAGTTGTGAGGGATAAAAGGCTACAACACAAAAAATAAAACTGTACCCCGGAGGTAAAGGACACCATGTCCATTTTTGTATGAAATTGAGTTGGTACCATGTCCATGATGTACATTTTTTGCTATATATAGTGGTATAAAGCACTATGTCCAGTTACAATAAATAGCGAAAATATATAGTGGGAAATAACCCCATGTCTAGTATTGCTCGAAGGTAAAGAACACTGTATGGACATGATTTTATATACTTCTGAAGAAGTTAGAGGCATAAAACATCACGTGGGCATAGTGTTGTATACCTCACACCATTAGCTGTACAACGAGGTTGTAGCTTATCTTTAAATGCTTGGTGATGAGACATTTTTTTGTGTTATGTATTTTGTGTCATCTAATGTGCCGCCTTGAGGATATCTGAAAGTCATGAAATTTCAATTGATGTATTTCTGATGTTTATGTATCACTCAGATGATTAATTCTTTATTATGGCTTAACGGGAAACCGATGACTAGCATATACGAAGAAAGCTAATGATTGAATTTATGTTGTACACAATATCTCTTTTCTATGGTCTAGTGGATTAATGATCAACTACTGTGTTCTATGTTATGATGTTTACAAAGTACATTGACCTAAGAATGCTGTAATTTTACTTGTGATTGTTTGGGAAGTATCTGGCGAAATGGACCCTAAACACCTATCTCGTGGAAGGGAAATATTAAATTTGCTTCTGTCAAAGGATGAATGTTGTACAATCAACAAAGGTAAGACACTTTAAGTAAGTCTTTAGGAACATAACCTGTAGACTATGTAATATAGACTTATCTTGCACATTACGTGAGTGGAGCATAATTTATGATATTCTATCTTACAGTAAAATATTAAACTAAACTAACCTACCCTTGAAATGTAACCTAATATAATAATGCATAAACTATGATAGGTTTATCGACTTTAATAACATTTTTGTTTTTAATTTTCAGAATCACACGAGATTGAATATCAATTGCGCAATAAAAATGTCGCTGATCTTGAAGATAATAAAATGCAAAATAAAGAAGTTGAAGTTATTGAAGATAGTTGTTGCATCATAAAGAATGTTTAAGATGATTGTTGTTATGAATTGGAAGAATGTTTGGACCATAATATACCTACCTCACGATCTGATTCTGTGGAAAACGTGATCTCTGCAGGTGATTTTGAGTAAATGAATTATGCCTATGCTCTAGCATTTTAATTGTCCCTGAAAATAAACGGTTGCAGTTTAATGAGCCATCTGAGTATCGTAACCAAACTAGTTAACTAATTTAACTTACTGTGTCCTACATTTTGTGTCGACTATAAAATTCTTTAATGTACATCAGCAGCACCTTTTAGTAGTGAGGGAAACCTTCTTCTAGTCAGAATATCCACTAATATGTTTATGATATGCCTTCATTTTGGAGGCCAACTCCAAACATCTTTTACAATACTTCAGGGTTGGCCACTGACAAGCCATCTTACCTTCAAACTTCACTTACCCGATTTACCCTAACTTTTACCCAAGAAATTTTATATTTTTTCACTATGAATAAAATATATTGTGACTTTGGTAATTATTTGCAATGTTTCTAATTTCAGATTCCTATGCAAACTGTGAAATAAGAAGGGAAAATGAACAGACTGAAGGTGACATTGAAGACAGTTGGCAAAGTGATATTGATATTGAAGTGACAAAGATTATGTGCCAGACAGTGATGCAAGCTCCTCACATTTCCGATTATTTTAAGCCATCCACAAGTCAGGTAAGCAAAAATGTATTACTGGAAGCATAATAATAATAATAATAACATGCATTAAAATAAAGGAATATGTGATATTTTGGAGACTGATTTATAACTTACTAGTGATGGCGAATGTAATAACTCAACTCCTTTGAATAATGCCACCCCTATAAAAGTTAAAAACAAAACATCAATTGTACAAAAGAGGAAAAAAGAGTTACGCAAACCCAGATGCCTGGGTTTGCAATTTTCGAAAACCCAAGTTAGCTGCAGGTGAAGAGTAGGTTAATAAAGAAGGTAAAACTGTAGTTGCTAAGGTTATGAAACCACAATGCTCATGTCGTTTGAAATGTCACGAGAGGTTGTATGAAGAAAAGTGATTATAAATTTTTAAAACATACTGGTACAAAGAAAAATGCTGTAATGTAAAAAGACAATTCATTTTATCATGCTTAAACACTTTCTCTATTGGGCGTTCATGAAAAAGACAAAATATTGCCAAAAAAGCCAAACGAAGCACTTTGTCCTATTACTTCACAATAGACGAAAATGAAATAAAAGTCTGTAAGGTAATGTTTATAAATACAACTTGCATATTTAATAATGTTTTTGTAAACTCACTCAAAAACCGCCAGCCAGGGGGTACTGTTAAAATTGATGAGAGAGGGAAAAATATTCCAACCAACAAAACCCCAGATCAGAATATTGAAAATGTTATTCAACATATCTCCTCCTTCCCTTGCTACGAAAGCCATTACAGTAGAGAAAGAACCAAACATAAATACTTGGGTCCTGAACTGAACAAAGAAAAGTCTACATCTTATATCTACAGTCTTGCAAGGAGAACCACATAGGTAAAACATTTATCGCTAAACGTTGGGTTTACTTTGATGTTTTATAAGCATTTTCAGCTTTCATTCAAGCCACCAGAGGTAGATACATGTGACCTTTGTGATTCATTTCAGGCCAGGCTTAAAGATAACACACTGGGTTAGACAGATAAAAACATACTCACAGCTGAATACATGTAGCACCTATTTGAGTCAAAGAGGAGGTACAATCTGAAATGTGTAGATACTAAAATGTCTAAAACAACTCCCGCACAAGTACTAACAGGCGATCTTCAAAAGTGTTTTCCCACACCATTGCTTACAAATTGCATCAATTTATAAATGTAAGTTGTGGACATTGAACTACACCCTTTATGATTCATCTGACAAAAGTGTTCACTGTATGATGTGGGACGAAAGTAAAGCAGGATGTGGAGGCGAGGAAATATCATCAGGTGTTTTTAAATGGTCGACAGTGTAATCCCTACATCAGATGTAAATGAAATTACACTATTGTCAGATAATTGTTATAGCCAAAATGAAAATATTGCCATTACCATGTGTTTCTTCTTGATAATGAACAAGTATCCGCAAATTAAAAGTGTAAACCTAAAGTACCTCCTTAAAGGACACATACATATGGCGACCGACACCATTCATGCATTAATAGAAAGAAAAAGGAATAAAATGAACAACATGACAATCCTGACCCCATGGGACTGGCAGCAGATGGTGCGTCAGTGTTCGAGTAGCTATCATGTGCACAACAAGCAATTCACATCGCTTTTTTTCAGGAAGAAGTGCGCCATTTATTTACAGAAAAACGAGTGATGAAAAAGAGAAGGTTCTTCTTTCAACTTGTGTTCATATTCAAGTGCGGCAGGAGAACATTGGTATGCTATACGTGAAATCATCCTTTGACAGTGAGTTTGAAACAGTTGACCTTAACATATTGAAGAGGAGAAGTGGAAAATTCGAGGAGGAGAAGTGAAGAATTCGAGGAGGAGAAGTTTCCAACAATTCTACCAGTGAAGTTACTAGTCCCAATCTGTGAACAAAAATTCAGTGACCTAATATCACTGCTACCTTATGTACCCAGTGGTTGTCATGCCTGTTATAAGAATCTTCAGAAAAGCAGTGTCAACAACCGAGACTATCCTGAGAGTGCTGACAGTGATTTATTGGAAGACTAAAGTGCTTTCTTCTTTAATACTGTTTGTTATTATTGCCAAATTAATATATTATAATACTATGATTTTTTTTAGCGCCCAACTTCTTAAAGTTTGTAATTATTAAAAATAATTAGTCAACTATTAGTCATAATGTTTTGTTTGACCTATTATTACATACTTATAAAAACTATTAAATAATGATGAATAAAATAATAAACTTTTAAAATTCATGCAATTATGTCCAAAAAGCGACTTTCATACCCAAAGGTATATAACACTATCTCCAAAAAAAAATTTTTTTTAAACAATTAATACCTCAACCTATAATCTTGAAAGTAGCATTTTTGTCCAATAAAGAACACCAAGAATAATATGTTAACGTTTCATAAAGCAATTCCTATTATTAGCGAAGAAATCTGAAAATAACATTGTAAAAAATCTAAATATTACTCTCCTGAACAATTACAATTTTGTGACATGGCGTCCTTTACCTCCGGAGTACAGAATTACTTTTTAAGTAATAATAATTCATTATTACTTTGTAATTACCTTTTCAGAAGTAAGCAGTTCATCACATCATCTGATATAACCCTGATCCTTAAAAGTTAATCGATGATCGAAACCAACTCTTTCATGTTCGAGTAATCCCCACGTCTTGAAGCTCAAGCAAAGATCTAAGTATTTCTACAAGTTTTTTGGGATTTTCAGTAAACATATAGTCAGTGTAACCGTCGTCTTTTATCTTCTTTGCATAATTTGTCGAAGGAAACTCGTTGGGGAAATGTGTGGAAACTTCGAGGGAATCATCGTCTTCAACATTATCACTGTCGTCATGGTCGTCTTCACTACCTGCTTCATCATCAATATCAAGTTTACTTACCTTTATAGCAGGAGTTGCATGTTCATCAGTATTTAAAGCTGATCGCTGTTTATTTTGAAGTTCGCCGACTTCACGCGAAAGTCTTGCTAGTGTATATTTTGCGCAAACTCACTCTATTGCCCGCTGTAAGTCACTCATTCTGTCTTTAGCATTAACTGCTCCATCATAATCGTCTGCAGAAACAGTACCCATCGATGCAGCAAGAGACATTGGTGGTAACACTTGCTGGTCCCCAATAGACGAATCCTTGCAGATCTCGGTATGTTCCTTCAAAGTATTACCCTGCACAAACTGCATGCGGTCATTGTCGTAATTCTTCATCGCGCGAAAAGGACTCTTCGTACAGGCCATTCTCTCATTTCGCCGAGCATTTTGACCGAAGGTGAAAACTCTGTCGTAGAATCGGCACTGACGACAATCAGCTAGCGATGGTGCAGGTCGTGGCTCCTTGTTAGTTGATGTAAACGGCAGACCTTCGTATTCACAGTTCATCTTCGCAGTATAGCGAGAGAATGATTCCAAATCGATGTTAACTTCTCAATGTCTGAACAACAACTAAGTTTTTACCTTTCGCAAAGTTACGCACACATTCTCAATCATAATTTGCGCGACCACTCAAATATTATGATTATTTTTCATATGGGCAATTTAAGTCCACAACGCATTTATAATGACGATGTATTAAGTGACAATTCATTTACATGGTTTAAAGAATTTTTTTTTCTCGAAAGAAAACTATGGATTTCTAGTAGCTGTCTCTGAAATAACCCTATATAATGGTAGGCATAAATGTGGAATTGACAGTTTCATACTATCAGACGAAGGATATTGAGTATTTCAAAGTTTTTACATAGTGGAATATGAGGAAGTCATTACTCTAAATGTTTAAGCAGAACTAGCGATGAAAACTGCTACCTATACGGAGATATATTACGAAATGTCGGTGCACCAATGAAAGATAGTTATGCGACAAATAAGCTATTTGTGGAGAACTTACTCAGCGTTACTTTAGATGTTTTTAAGTCTGAAATGGCTGACAAACGAGAGCAGTTATCAAATAAAAATTAAGGAAATGAACACGTATAAAGGTACTCGACTATAATGTCGGAAATTCTTGCTAATACTCTGATTGTATTCCAAAACATTTAATGCAAATTACACGAACAAATTACCAAGTTGATTTAATTATATGGTAATCACAGTTATTATAATGCTACTTACCCTAAACAATAGATGAGTTGTCACGGTTTATAAGTGTTGAACTTATTAACAAAACATCAGCTTTAATTACATGCACAGAACTACAAATACAAATTGAGGAATTGAAATCACATCTGATTGTTGTAACTAGTAATTTGTGAAATCGACTTGGAAGATAATTATATGATATTTTTAATAAGTTTAATAGAATAGATCGAAGTCAGGCTAGTCGCACTAGTGTTCCGCCTGGTCGCACTACTGTTTCACCTAGAAAACCAACTCAAAAAGTATATATAAAATGTATGATGCTACTATCATTTTACACCAAGTTATTTACGCGGCGAAATAAAAGTATTTACAGGTTAAGTGTGCGCACATGGATCGCGACATTTTACATGAACAAATATTTACGCGTGTTACGAGCAGATTGGATGCAGCAATAAATAATAAGAAAACACCTGAAATCAAATTAAGACCTCCTCATTTAAAGCCGAAAAAAGGTAGTTGGCAGACTTTGTCAATTAACATGTAAATACTTGGCTTTAACGGTTACTTCGCCTTCTCGCGATATGGTTTTTGGTTTATGCAGGAAAGGCAATGTTTGGTTTCTTGGGGATTCTGTAGAACTTTTTGCCCGAAGATAAAATTCAAGTGGGCGATATTGTGTTAGATGCGAGGGAAGAATTGTTTGAATTATTATTTAAGAGGTTTCCACGCAGATATTCCGACACTGACCTGGGTCGATATAAAGAGTTGGTATTACGAACTAATGCATATAACTGTCTAGAAGACAATGACCATCCCACACTGCCTTTTTTGAGTGACATCATATGTAGTGGGCTTTTCAAAGATGAAGTCGGTGGGAAAATAATCCCTTTTTTCTGGGATGATCCAAAAGAAATTGTTGATAGTCTAAAACTCCTTTTAGCATCAAGACAGGGCAGAGAACACTTCTCACAGGAACAAAATATTGTCGATTATCGAAGAGTTAACTGAATCCAGATATATTTATTTGTAATGAAGTTTAGTAATATTGCCGATTAATTGTACGAGCCCGCGAGTATTAGGTATCCCAGAAGGAAGGTTACAACTCTAGGGATGAATGATTTGTTCGAAGCTGACCTTTGTGACCGATCATTACTTTCGAAAAGCAATAATAGATACCCCAGCAAACATAACATGTTGGCAAAGTGTCGGCAAATTGTCGGCCCGATACCTGTACTGTCGGCAACTGTTGTTTCGATTTCAGAAGATAGCCATCTGACAACGGCGGGATGTATTTTTGAGACAGTGTGTTTGCCGTTAGAAAAAAGACAATGGCCCACTGTATTTTTTTGGATAACAGATGGATATCACCTAAATTATGTCGGCGTGATATCTCACAGCCAACATGTCGCCAACAGCATGTACAGGTTGGAAGTTTTTTTTCCTTTTGTGCACTCTAGTTGACGACATAAGAAAACATGCATATTGCACAAGCGATGGATAGACAAGACCATATATCGTATAGCATTCCATAAAAGCCTTGTAAGCCCATCACTAACACAAATTGTCAGGTTGGCGGAGCGGCCTAAGATGTCTTATATAATCTCTGGTTCCAGGAAACGGAGTGTGGGTTCGAATCCCCGCAACTGACACATTTTTTTTTTGTATTTTTGATGTTTCTGTACTCTACTCAAATAAATATGATGTCGTAGGTTTGATTCTTGTTGAGAGCACATGAGATATTCGTCGGTCCCACTGCCCACGATGATACTAGCATGACATTCGTACTTTGTCTCCGGCCTGCGCTCATGTACCGACCTTTTGCAATTTTTTTTTGCAATTACAGACAGCGATACGTCACATAGTTCGCTGTAATTTCCGAACCATTTGAGATACAACTAGCAAAAATCATTACATGAGCCTACGCACTCATAAATATCTCCGATCTGCACTCGTGTACTGAAGCATGTAATAATAATAACAGGGAGGGGTTAGGGAGGAGTCAGGGAGTGTTCACGGTGGGGTTAGGGAGGAGTCAGGGAGTGTTCAGGGTGGGGTCAGGAAGGGGTCAGGGAGTGGTCATGGAGGGGTCAGGGAGGGGTCACCCTGCCCTGTAATACATGCCACACAACTTACAATGTAAATAATGCGAGACCACTCTAGTCAAAAAACCCTCTTACAAACCGACTGAAACGAAACCACATGCACGCCCAGACCGCGACCTACACTCTCATGTGCTGAAACTTGTAATTACATTCAGTCATACCCCATATCGAAATTTTAATGTAGAACAATCATACTCCAACCCACACACACCTACTGAACCTACAATACTCACATCTAATCTGTACCCCCTCCCCCAAAAAACAACTGACGACCTACCTGCATTTGTCATGTACCTAGACTACAATGTACATCATATACTCAACCATCGATGATTATAGACTACTGAGTACAATCGAATTAGATATGGTGAGCAAGGAGATATGTGCTCGTGACATGCCGGTATTCTGAAACAGCATCACTAGTTAAGGTAAAACATCTCCCCTGCATCATCTATGAGCAGAGTAAATATATAGTTGACGTGTGTGTCTGTGTTGTTATTCCTCGTAACTCGGTTCGTGTATCGGGTTGTCACAGTGTATGAGTGTGTGTGTGTGTGTGTGTGACCTACGACTGCAGGTATTAGTGATGAACATATATTGCACAATGTGCTCGTTACTAATCATATCATTTATAACAATTTTATTTTCCTTTCGTGCATTCTAGCAGGTGAAACTAGACCATGGAGATCAATCAGCAGTCTGTAGGGACCTGGGTTCGAGACTTGTCACTATGGGTAAACACGTCATCACGGTTATCATAGTGGAATGGCTGAGCATGTAATGCTAGATGGTAATGTCTAATTGCATGCTTTAAATCTTCGGGAAGAGTCGACTGCTTGTAATTTCAAAGGCTTGGTTATTATGTAAGTACATACATTGAAGGTTAGAGCAGTGTCGGCAAAGTATGACTGCTTGTAATTGCAAAGGCTTGGCACATGCAATGAAGGTTCGGGCAGGACTGACTGAGCATATATTCCTGTAAGTGTAAAAAGGCTCTGTCGGTACATGAGTGCAGGTAAGTTCGTCAGAGTATGCCTGTCTGGAATTGCAATGGTTCGGTACACGAGTGCAGGTCGGAGACAGAGTATCACTGTCATGGTCGCTACATGCTTATTTTCATAAATAGTGGGACCAACGACGAATGATTGTTTGCCGATGTGTCAGCATACACTTTCAATGGGAATCGAACCATCGATACCATATTTTTTCATAGATCATACACCATCGTCGTCAGGCTACATGCAATAGTTACTTTCAAGTTCGTGAGTTTTGACACAGAGTGGTTGTGATGTGCCCCCTTGGTTGGTAATGTATATCATATACGGAAATGCAGAGTGATCATTGTACTCTGAGCTTCCAGTGAGTTAACATTGCGACCTACAGGTCTTCTGGTCTACAAACAGAGTGCATATGTAGTTGCTATGTGTGTGATATCTCCTTGCTTACCATGTCTAATTCGATTGTACTCAGTAGTCTAGAATCATCGATGGTTGAGTATATGATGTACATTGTAGTCTAGGTACATGACAAATGCAGGTAGGTCGTCAGTTGTTGTTTTTTGGGGGAGGGGGTACAGATTAGATGTGAGTATTGTAGGTTCAGTAGGTGTGTGTGGGTTGGAGTATGATTGTTCTACATTAAAATTTCGATATGGGGTATGACTGAATGTAATTACAAGTTTCAGCACATGAGAGTGTAGGTCGCGGTCTGGGCGTGCATGTGGTTTCGTTTCAGTCGGTTTGTAAGAGGGTTTTTTGACTATAGTGGTCTCGCATTATTTACATTGTATGTGTGTGTGGCACGTATTACAGGACAGGGTGACCCCTATTTGACCGCTCCGTTATCCCTTCCTGACCCCACCCTGAACACTCCCTGACTCCTCCCTAACCCCTCCCTGTTATTATTATTACATGCTTCAGTACACGAGTGCAGATCGGAGATATTTGTGCGTTTTTAGGCTCATATCATAATTTTTGCTAGTTGTATCTAAAATTGTTTGAAATTATAGTGAACTATGAGACATATTGCTGTCTGTAATTGCGAAAAAAAAAAATGCAAAAGTTCGGTACATGAGTGCAGGCCGGATACAGAGTATGATTGTCATGATAGTAGCTTCATGGGTAGTGGGACCAACGAATGTCTGCATCTGCTCTCACCGGGAATCAAACCTACAATATCATATTTATTCGAGTAGAGTACAGAAACATAAAAAATACAAAAAAAATGTGTCAGTTGCGGGGATTCGAACCCACACTCCTTTACCTGGAACCAGAGATTATATCAGGCATCTTAGGCTGCTCTGTCAACCTGACAATTTGTATTAGTGATGGGCTTACAAGGCTTTTGTCGAATGCCATACGATGTATGGTCTTGTCTAGCCATCGCTTGTGCAATATGCATATACATGTTGGTAGGTTTTTTTTTCCTTTCGTACACACTAGCAGATGAGGTGAGAAAACACAAAGAGCGATGCATCTTTACGAGAATCGAATCTGCTATACCTGGAGGTTGGTTCAGGTTTCATGCATTGCTTCCCTTCATGTTATATTGGTAAGTGCAATGTCAAGGGGGTAGTTGGGGGGGATATGTTGTACTTGGTCGCAATCTATCGTGCATGGAAAGGCAGGACCGTACATTTTGGTCTCCACTTCCAGTGAGGCCACATCGACGACGACGAGATGCGCTCGTGAGCTACGAGTATTCACTGCTACATCAGTTTACATAGGGGAAACTTCATTTTGTAATAGGGAGCTAATCGTTCTAGCATGTATTGTTTTACGTGTGGGGACTAGTGATGACTGTGTATTCATTGTGAGTGGCAACTCATTACATATGTACATACATATAGAGATGTTTCGGTAAATGGCTCACAAGTGCACAGCCGGTAGTATTGACCAACTGTCTGAAAATAGTACACACTTTTAAGGTCAGTGCATGTTTGGCAGTCAGTGGGACTGCAAGATGGTGGCCACCTAGGACGACTTGTAGTAGTAGCATGCTAGTAATGAAAAAAAACCTAGGTGATTCCTATGGTATGTATTTGACAACTATATCTTATGCAGTTCGGAACTTACATCCAACTATGCTTATATGGCATACTTGCTCCTGCGACCCCTCTCGTCGTTGGGGATGATTTTCTGCATTTGATAGCCAAGATGGTTGCCTAGCAGTGGGGGGTGGCTTCGTCATGCGTACACTCGCGGATGGCCAGTGGTGATGTGGCCTTCGTCGCTGTCGGATGCCGAGGACATTGGTGAGTGGGTTGCGTTTTGGCGGTCAGTCGCAACATAAATGCCAGCGACATGGTGTGTGAGTATAATTTGTATTTTATAATGTCAAACAGGCTGCTGGAGGAGGCAGTGTGGTTGTATACCAAATATCACACTCTGGCACATCTGGTATCATGCTGGGGACATAGGGATGTATACATAGGTAGTTCTTGATCACATGCAGATGGTAATCCTGAGTGCGAGGGTCGGAAAGGGTGTCTGCTCTGTTACACGAATGCTCAGGGGTCGGCGCGCAGCGTGTCGCTGGCCGGGTGGTGGCGAGCATGCGATGATGTACGGTCAGGGGGTGACGTAGGCAGGCGGTGGGGGAGTACAACGGATAGAGAGAGCGCGAGGACGAGTCGAGTGTGCTGGTCGAGGTGCCGAGGATGAGAGTGCGCGAGGAAGTGTGTGTGTGTGTGTGGCCAGGTGGTGGCACCGAGTGGACAGAAGAGACAGGGGTGAGTAAGTACGAGGAGACAATCAGGCTGACATATATCCGCACGTCCCTTCTCGTCGTCGGATAGTTATGCATGTTTTATGATTTTTGGTAGTTGTATCTCAAACATTTCGTAACTTACAGCCATCTATCCAGTCGTGGTTGATGTCTATGACATGAATTTGCTGACTATAACTCAAACAGTTCGGAAATTACAGCATATATGCTTATAAGTCGGCATAGGGCATATTTGACCCCGCGACCCTTCTTCTAGTTGTGGTTAATGTTTATGATTTTAATTTGACAACTATAACTTAAACGGTTTGGAATTTTAGCCAACTATGCTTATAAGTGTTATGCGCACACACACTTAAGGATGCTGCTGTGTCACATGAGATCCGATCATTCGCGACGCCTTGATGCCCCACCGCCGTTGCCGGCGCTGGCCGCCAAAATGGTCGACATCCTCAGCTGGTAGACATAGGTCGGTGTTACCAAGATGGGCGCCGGGAATGAGAAGCTCCGACTTTGAGAGAAGCTCCGACCGATTCCGCTACATTGGGCAAACCGCTGCCGCAAGGGGAAACTGCCCGTATTATGTTAATTAGCACTGGCTGCCAAGATGGCCGCCGGCGGCGGGAGGGGAAATTCGGGAAATTTTTAGGGAAAAAGGGAAAAAGTGACGTTTTTACGCGAAATCAACTGTTTTGGTCAGGAAAAAGGGGAAAAAAAGGGAAATTCGGCTGTAACCAGTCCACGGCCTGCAACCAGGTGAGTTATACTATACTATTTTATGCTACTTTCTGGATTTCCTATTCGTCGATCTTGGTTTGAAAGTGAGAGATGGAATTTAAGTAAGAGACAAATGTTGCTATGGGTTCATAATATATGACGTCATGGAATTAGGCGTATCTTTCGTTTTAGATAGAACTAGATGTGCCACGTGTTATCTGTTCTAAGTCAATTATTGTTGTACGAATATTACTGAATAATAATATTCAAGTGCGTATAATGTTATTATAATTTCCCAAGAAAACAATTGAACGTAGTTCTTTCTGTTGGCTTATTTTCAAACTACATTTGTCGACGATGGCTGCTGATCTCGGATCGAGATTTCGAACCGCCAATTTCGGCGGTTCGAAATGAACTATATCTCGATCTCCAGTCCAGCTCTAAACTCGAATGGTGCAACAGTTTTCTGTGTCGATCTTAGATCCGTTTTCGGATCGAGTTCCGAACCACGATGGTGCAACCGGGCATAAGTGAGGAGGACTTGCGCGATTTCTTCGTGCAGTGACGCGGAGATGTAGAATTAATGAAGGGAAGCGCGCCTTGTAACGACATACAAAGGAATACAATGTGTGGAACCTCTCCGTATTTCCAACATCGTCGGGTTTTTCGCAACCCGAGGCTATGAAGCGTTCTGCACCACTGTCCATTGAGCACTTGTAAACTCAACCTGTGACAAATGTCACTGTGCATACGCGCGTGTATATTAACGGGATCCCTGACTGTCATGCGCACTGTTAAGTTGGTAACACGGAGAGGAAATAGTTCCACGTCTTCGCGTTGAACTGAAAGTGTCAGGTAAACATTTGCGATTACTGGAATTATCCCTTTTGAGTTATGTTTTCAAGTGATTATAGTTGTAAAAAGTAGTAAATTAATGAAATATTTATATTTATAATCATTCCCCAGCTTCACTTTACCAACGCTTTTAGTTAATTCTACAAATAATGGGATAACACACAATGAGAATACCAAGTATATCTCAAGCCGGGTTTTCAAAACTGCTTAGTTCATCTTGAAAACCCTAAAACTAGAAAATTATTGTTCCTGTGGGAGTTAGGGTATTCACGCCAGTGGCGTGTGGGAGGCGAAGTGTTGCAAGGTGAGCTGGTTCTTGCTCACTACTGTACATTCTCGGTGCATGTAGCAGGAACCTATAATCACTGCGGAGCCCAAGGGGAAACTGAATGTAGGTACTTCGACCACTCACAGCGAGCAGACAAGGGGCGTATTATACACGTCCTGTGGCGTCACCTGTCGAGCTACGTTTTACCGAGGGAAGCTTAAACTAGCAAGCAACAGGGTAACACACAGAGCTAACGCCAGCTTACCTTGCAACTGTTCACCACTCGCCATTGATTCATGCCACTTAAACCTAATCATTCAAACAGCAAAATGTGACATGAGCCACTTGCGAAAGCTGCGCAACACTACAAACCCAAGAACATTGCTAGGATCTTGAGATCTTGGGTGTCGTCGCCGGAGGAGAAGGGTGGTTTGGGGGGGGGGGGGGGGGGGTTACCAGAAGCATGTATAAACATGAACAATTATTTTATCTGTGGACAAACTTATTGTTGTTCAAATTTGAAATTTGTATGACAAATTTACAACTCATGTAGCCCGATTAAGTTAATATATTTAAGTAGTTTATCCACATTATCATTCTTTCTTCAAAGTTTTATTTCACATCACAACGAAAAAAGTTTAGCCTACTGTAACGAAAATTGTAGAAAAATATTTTAAACCCTTCAACGCCCTTAAAAGCAAATCTTTATTTTTACTCCAAACACAAATCTCAGAAATATACTTTTAATGAGATATACCTACGGTAATTGTCAAATAAGTTGGAACAGAAAGCAGCTTGGAATATAAAGCAGCTGCGGTACTTATGCTTTAAGACTTTCATAACGTAAATGTTTTTTTTTAAATTTATTGTAGCAGTAAACATTTATTATGGTCGGCCTACTTACGAAGGCTATTGGGAGAAACGATGATGTAGCTGATTTAGTTTTCAAATGTAAAATCACGTGATCTGATCGGTAACTAACCCGGTTTCTGCGTATCGTTTACTTTCGACATGGGAAGACGTTCGCAAATGTATGGTGTGGAGGTTAGTTAGATAAGCAAGCACGCACACAGACACACTCACATGTAACTAAACTGCGAGTGTTTATCGACCATAGAAGTAAACTGTGTCGGTTCGTTGCTTGGCGGATAGCGAACAGGGTCTCGAGGTAAGAGAATCCACAGGCTCGCATGCCGAGTTGTAATTCGCGTGCCGGAGGTTCCGCCCGTCGTGGCCTCATTCGCAAATAAGATTTCAGCAAGAAGGATTTTCGCTCTCGTATCAGCAGCTCGCGTCCCACGAAGGGGACAAGTGACGCAAGTTGCCGTTAGCTGCCCGGGTTTCCTCCTGTTTCCTCCTTCACTGAGTTCCGCACCGCTCTATAACTTGATTCGATTTTTATTTTAATCAAAACTTTAGAATTAAATATAATTCCGTAAGGTGCTGTAATATATATTTTATAAATTATGAAATTAATATTTAATTTATATTTATCGGGTTGCTATGAATTATATGGTGTGATTTGTTATCACGTTACCTTACATTTAACTAAATTTATTATAACCCTTAAATAATCTTTCTTCAAATGTATTTGACATCAGAAAAACGTTGTTCTTGACTATAGAACTTCCCCAGATATGTCCAATAAGGCTCACCGGTGCCTAATAAATTCCAATGTTTCCGGGAAACGGGAGGGGGGTGAGTATAAGGGGGTACAAAAATTTGCCTTTATAAATATTGTACAGCTCGTGAGTCTTGAGTTATTGTAAACCACACAATTTGCGGTCTAAAAGAACCCGCGTCTTTCTGTACCGAATTAGAACAACATTAATTTATCTAAAAAATATAGTATTGAAACCCAAATAATAATTTTGATTAAAAGTATCTGCATATAGCAAAAATGTCAATTTCTGTCATTTATACTTAAACTAAACGAACGAACATTCTATAACGTTCAATTTTATATCCAATGTTTTATTTTTGGTGATATCGAGAATTAGTTAGTCAATGCCCAGGTTTCACAATAATTGTAACACCACAAACTGTAATGGTGAAGTGTCATGGTGTCATGCAGAATGGCAGCGAGGAGGGGTGTGAAAATAGTGGGTTTTATGTTCGAGTATTAAAATTTGCATATAACATGCGGATAGTTTCGAAATCGAATAGCTACCAATAAATATTACATATCAGTTACATATAACATAATTATACATATAATTTCACTGATCACACAGCAAACTGTTCCCCACGAATAATACTTACATATTCAAGTGCAATTAATGGTTATCAAAGAAAAACAATAAATGTTTTAAAATTTAAATTAAACAAATAAGCATATTAAGTACAGTTCTCGAGAAGAGACTAACACATAAGCCCGTAAGCCACACAGACGGGCATGCATCTAGTTAGGGGAGAGTAGATAAGTACACAGGCACGAAATGTCGTGACGGTGTGTTTAATGTGAACGTGACTATTCTCTGATTGGCTGTGCGAGGCTCTGGTTACATTAATTAGAGCAGTCTCGCCATACAGTATTTGAGAACACAGACGTGAAACTGCCACTTAACCGCGAGACAATTTTCCATCAACACTCTCTCTTCTTCACCTATCCATCACTTGACCAAAAAATTCTTCGACGAAATTTTTGTAAAACGCCTGCTCTGCCAAACGTTTGTTTGAGTAAACAACTCTTCTACCAAACGCCATTTCAGTTTAAAGCCTGTTCTACCAAATGCATGTTCTGTTCGGCCAGACATTAGTTTCACCAAACGCCTCTTCTGCCAAATTCCTATTTGGTCATACGCCTGTTTGGACAAACGCCTGCTCTGCCAAACGGGTTGTTGCGGTTTAAGAGACGCATTACCGGCCAAATGCCACTCTCCTTAAAAATGTCTTCTGAAAGAATATGACACGAACCCATGCTTCCATACATAGAGAAGAAAGTTTTACTGAATGAAACATTATTTTTGGCGCAACCAAATTATCTTTTAGTTCAGGGGCAATTTAATTTTTATTTTGCATAAACCAAAATATTTTTCTTGTTTGGTTGCCCGAAACGTGTAGATTTGATTGGTGGAGTTAAAATTTTTATTTATTTGCGCATATTAGAATAATTGTTATTATTATTCATAATAACCCCCAGAAAGGTAGAGATTCGAACCCAGAACGCTCGTATATGAATGCTAAACAAGTGATAGCGACTACGGTGGATATTGGGAAATAATTATGTAATTATTTTATATAATACCTAATGCATGATATTTACACCAACTATTTTAGATTAATTGCTTTATTTGCTTGTTTTATTTTGAAATTATTACTATTTCGAAACTGTTACTATTCTATTAATAACAGAACTATATAATCTCTCTAGATGTAAATGTAAGCTAAAGGAATAAAATAATTCAATTACCCTTCAGACAACCAAATAAATGTCGGTACTGCACTAAGATGATTTCGTTGTCGCCACAAATTCTGTAATACTACACATATCAGAATATTCTAGCTAGCCAAAATTCTTCTTCACTCGAAACGAATTATTCATTTAACTCTATAGTGATGTTTAATATGACAAGGTTAGCAAAAAACATATCAATTATACGTATCCATAAAATAGCTGTGTACACTAGTTACACGTAGATGATGTCGGACCAACTAAATAAATGTTTTACTAAACAAATTCTTTTTAAATGCATTATTTGGAGTAAGAGAATGAAGAGAAATGTTTGGAGCGAAAGCATATTAGCTGAGTGAACAAAATGTTGTTCAGTTCAAGCAAATACTCTTCTAACATAACTGTTTAGTATCTGAAACAAAATAATTATCTCAGTGTAGGCGATAAATAAATTATAAGCGCACTCTAAACCTTAATCACTGTTACGATACTGTCCAGGGTAAACTGAGTACTTTTAAAAGCCTTGCTTGAGATATAATTTTATGCACATAATGAATTCTTACACCGTATGAAAAAAACTAACATTGTCGAGGGCCTGATCTCTTTATTCATGTGTCGGTCAAGTTAAACTGTGGAATTATAAGAAAAGTAAATATTTTGCAAATTTACTAGTTTGGACACACACACACACACACACACACACACACACACACACACACATATATATATATATATATATATATATATTAAAGAAACACTGAAATCCAAAGAAATTATTTTAGTATTCACAAATAATCACTCAACACTTTTAATTCATTGCATAAAAATCTGGAACTGCTTTCCGTCCGTAGTTTACCAACTTTTCTCTACCGGTCGCACTCCAGTCAGTGGGCCTGTTAAAATATATACAGATATGGACATTGACGTTCTACAAAGGTTGACTTCAAAGGAGCTCAGCTAACTGTAAGTCTGGTCGCAGAAAGTCTGTTAAGAGGAAGTTACAGACTGTCCAATCAGTCGAATTAACGGATAATCGTTGTCACGTTTGTAGGTGCGACAAAAGACGTGATTAATTTTTCCTGTTCACCTGTGTATAAAATTTTTCTTTTGTTGGTCTTACCCAAATAAATTAAATTTACTATCGATAAATAATGTTTTGCCTCCGCCAAAAACACAAAAGTACACCACACGTTCGCAGGGTGACCATACTTTTCATTTATTTGTTCACCAACTTAAAAGTTGAGCACAAAATTTAAATGGTGAACGAACAGCAATAATTTTGCTACGCAAAAATACTTTATGCTTCGGTAATTAACGTGTACTGTGCATCTAAACCTTTTCACGCGCATTCACGGTTTTGCAAGTCTACTAAACGAACTATACGTAAATCAGTAAAACGTAGTCGCCCTAACAAACAAGAAGCTGCAGCTGATTTCAAGTGAAGCCGTTTTTACTGCTTGAAACTGATTTGGCTTCATTTTCACTATTACAGGTTTATAGTCTTGGGGAGGTGATTCCAACGGCTGTGCTGAAACTGTCTCCGCCTTATTAAGAATACAATGTTTGTTACCTGTATCGAATGTGTAAACAATTTGATGATGAGTAAGATTTTTTGAATATCTGAGAAAATTTAGCTATAACAACGGACAGGAAAATTTCGCGTGTCAAACGATCTGTAGGATATATTTCACTGTCCTATGTATTTTCAGGCGTCGACTTTCTGTTCACTGGCTGCTGCCCCATTGTGTAACCAATTTTTATCTCAGATAAGTTAGTACTGGATTCGGCTCTCGGTTCCTTGCAAGTTTGGTATTGGCTCAGAGTTGACCTGGGCGTGTCTGATAAACAGCCATCCAGTTGCAAACGTAACAGAGATGAACTTGCGTTTGATGTCTAGCTTGTCCTAAAACGAATACGCGAAAATTTCGAGTCCCTAGCTATAACATATCCAACTTTTTCGGTACGAATAAAATATACGGTCTTGGTTTGCTGGAAGATGGTTGAAAATCGGGTGAGGCTTATGTTTTGATTCCTGCTGGTTGGATATATTACAGTCAAATCGATGTATGTTCTTCGCATGAATGACGTGACGACAATCGAGCAAGTTGCGTGGCAGTACAAAGCATTGTTTACGTCCCCGGTGCCCTATCCAGGTCAACGGCCCGCCCAGTGCTATCGACCTGTGCGATAATCGATTGTCGAGCTCGCGCGTGCCGGTGCCGCGTTAGGTGGAGACCGGCACGCGAAGTCGACATACATAGCGCACACCTGTAGAGCGACTTCCGAGAAATATGTGGTACAAGGAACGACAGTGGCTCTTCCTAGCGACCAAACTTGGGGCTGCGACTTGCTGGCAACTGTCGACACCCACACAATGGAATAGTGTAGTTGCCCGCCTTTCGTGCCAGACAAATAACCTGCGATTGTTCACATATAAGCATTTTTTTTTTAACGCTACGATTCTGTTTTTTTGTTGCACTCTGTTTACAGCTACGCTGTTGTGTTCGTAATGTTTAATATCATGATTCCGAAATAAGTTATTCACCACCAACATGCTGCTGGTATGTTTTTCCTCCTCGTTTTATTCATTCCATCGTGGTACGTATCTTTACTAAATGATATTCAAGAAATTGTAAGTTGGTTTTATGCTTTCACAACCACTTTACACTGTAGTGTTATAGGATATTCACGGTAAAATGCGTGCACGTTGTGTATTCTTCCGCCTTGTATAAAATTAACAATGTCATGGACCTTATAACTTTATTCATACGTCGGTCAAGTGAAACCATCAAATTATTAGAAAAAATAAAAATTTTAAAAATCTGCTAATTTTTACTCTTCTATCCATAAAAAACAGAAAGTGAAATAAATAATTTAAGTTATCAGAAATGGTTTCCTAACACGTTTTATTCCATATTAAGATACAGTACTACTTCCCATCGATCGTTACCAACATTACCGGGCGCATGTCACTCAGTGCACCAGTTAAAATATATGCAGGTAGAGGCAGTGACTTTTTTCTAAGATTGATTTCAATAGTACTCACTTTACCATGAACAGCCTATACCTACCGGTTCATTTCCAAAATACATTAATTTACTACGAGTGTTGAATAAAATAAATATTAATCTTCACATATCTCATTATAAATACATACGTTGAACTTCCATGTGCATTACGTCAGTGTACGTCGATTACCCAACAAATTAGTGATATAATATGTGTGAACCAACTGACTTCTCGGAAATGTCGGCGAAGTACTAGACAGATTGAAAATGATTTAATGTGGAACAGGCAGATTCCTTGAGAACAAAAACTTTTTGTCAGTAAAACAAACATTGCAAATCTGGTGTTTCAACAAGTCATCTAGTATGAATCTCATAGCTGACCACTTTGAGCAAAAACTTCGCAAAACTGCGCAAAATATCTCACCCATCATTATCAGCCACCCTTACAAGCCAGCCATACGAACAAACATATAACAGCCAACCATACCAGCCGACTTTACGAACCAACCATACAGCTCGAACATACTTAACAAAGCTGATGAAAACAGTAGTAGGATCATGGGAAGTCTGGAATAAGGGCGTGGGGAGCAGGAGCGCAGGAACCAGCGGCCGCCATATTTTTTTCCCTTTTTTCCCTCGAAATTTTCCTTTTCCCTCAAAATGTCTCTTTTTTCCCCTCAAAATCGACCAAAAGACTTCAAAAATTTTTCTTTTTTTCTTTCAAAAAAAGTTAGATGGCCCCAAAAATGGTATAAGCCCCCCTCGTGCAAAAATATACCCCTGAAATCCAATTTTCGCCAATTTAATTATTTTGGGGGGCTTCCTTCGGACCTACAGAGCAGTGATGTTGGTTTTATAGGCATACCCTATGCCAAATCGATACAAGGTATAGAGGACAGGGTCTAAGCTTCAGCCATCTTGCATCCATTATGTATGCAGATGACCTTTGACATCGGCCATGACCTTTGAACCGGGACCTAGACCTTTGACTTTGAAAATTCAAAAATTCCAAAAAATCGAAAAGATTCGCAAAAAAATCCAAAAAAATTATTATTAAAATTAAATTATTAAAAATTATTAAAAACTATTTTTAAAACATTTAAATTATTTTTTAAACTTACATTTCCCAGCACCACCATTAATCACATTTGTTCCATCCCCAGCAGACGACTGACTACCTCGCACCCACACCCCTCACCTATACTTATTTCGCCATCTTGATTTTTCGTTCGTCATTTGTTTATACATTACTGGAGACCGCCATCTTGGCAGGTGATCACCATGTTAGCATACGTCACTTGTCTGCCATCTTGGAAGCCAATTCCCATTTGTAATTGAACTTTAACATGTAACCCATGACCCCTGACCTCTCACCCTGACTTTGACCCCAATATCTAGAATGACCTTGAAAAAATCCAGTAAAAGTTCATAAGATTCAACAAGCATAATACATTACAGACTACCACCACCATATTTGATGCAGACTACCTCAACCTTGACGCCATGACCTAAATGACCTTGAAAATAAAAACTCGAGAAAAATGCATAAAAGTCGACATTACAGTCTGCGGCGTCCACATTAGGTGCGGACTACCACGACCTTGACCCAATGACCTTGAATGACCTTGAAAACAAAATTTGAGAAAAAGTACACAAAAGTCAGCAAACATATTACGCTACAGGCAACTACCATCATATTAAATGCAGGTGACCTTGACATTGTATGTTTATGTGACTAAATCAGACCCATCATACTAATAGAGACCAAATGCAGGAGTATTCTATAATAATGGCATGGATCAGCATTTATACAGGCTTAATTAGTTATAAATTTAAATGTATGTACTGCCAGGTCCCTGGAGATTTCGAATGTACAAAGCCAACTAGGGCGATAATCATTCACGCTGTTCTCAAACTCGAAGCCGCCATCAATCCGCCACCAATCCTCACAAATCCTCCTCAAACCTCACCAATCCTCACCAATTCTCCTCAGTATCTAGAAATCAATGGTCTTGCCAGGTGCCTCTACCCATACATATAAGAAAAAAAGATTCACCTAAATTTTTGTCTCCCAAATTTTTTGATGTCAACAGAATTAATGTTTATGAATTCAATCAACTATCTGTACATGTTATACTAAAGTCTTTATTATCATTATATTTACACGTCTTGACGTTTATAAGCGAGTGCTCATAGCACCACTTTAAAGTCGTGAGGGATAAAATCATACGACATGAAAAAAAAATTAAGGAAAAACATTTATTTTAAAACAATAATTTATTATTATTTTGTAATTACATTTTCTGAAGAAACCAGTTCATCACATCATCTGATATAACCCCAATCCGTAAGTTCTCTTATGATCAGGGATGTAGCCAGCTCCCCCCCCCCCCCCCCCCCCCGAAATCCCTACCTTTTTTTCCTCCCGGGTTTTCTGCAAAAGGTGTGTTAGACAGAAAATATTTTTAGGACGAGTAGTAGGAACTAGGCAGGGTCCGCAAGTACTCTTGAAATCCGACACTGTGCGCCCCCTTCCTTCGCGCCTTCACCCTACCCCTTCCACCATTTCACCGAGTCAACAGCAGGCTTAAGGTAAATAAGCCTTTTGAAGAGTCACCCGCAACCTCAGTTTGTTTCGAGAGCGTGTTGTGACATGCAGCGTGCCCAAGTAGGCTTGAAAATATGCAGAAACGTCCGTTAGCAAGAACTTTGAATTTATATTTCAAAAAGAAATCTAAGGTAATAAATACTATGCATTTAACATTTCAGTGAAGTACGTGTATAGACACGTTCATAAAACTTTTTTTGCAAAATTTGTATTGCGGGTCGAGCATGATTCTGAATTTTATCGTTATAAGCCTGATGTGTCGATGGTAAAATGGTAAAATGCGTTGTCTTTAAAATACAAACAAGACAACAAGAATGAATCAAATCGCAACAGCAGCTGTCATCATACCTGCATTACTACCGTAACGATATGTACTTATTTTGAAACTTAAGTTAAGTTGACGGACTATAGAAGAAAACAATGGATAATTCACATTTCGAATTAATACGGCAGCGGTCGTCTTCCGTACGATGCGCCATAATTGCTGCTTAATTTTAAATAACCATACTCAACCTGCTGAAGACCGTTCTTATGTGTCCGTCTTTAGGCAGTATTGTGCAGATAATTCCGTGAGATATTAAACAGCATAATTTATATTTCATGAAATAAATTAACATAATGTAATTGAAATCATCTTGTTAGAAAGAATTATATGTTTTTATTTCAATTTCAAGTCATAAAAAAGTGATTTTTTGGAAGTCAATATAGGAAAAAAAAGTAAAAGGCAGTTTTTTTTTTACTTATGACAGATTCTTGAACAGATATTTACCGGACTGGTGTATTTATAATGCGCTGTTTATGAACTCGTAATTTTATACATTAAAATGAGGCCTTTGATGATATGCTTTACAATTTAGATGCAAACAAGTAAATTTGGCAAAAAATGCTACGTACAAGTTTTCTGCCCGATTTTTTTACATTGGCTTTTAAATTCCTTTACACAGCAGTTAACACATTTAACATTAATATATCAAGCCAATCGTAGCCGATGAATTGGGAGGAAATTTTTAATAAGAAATTTTTTTATTCATAATTCAATAACTGTGTGATATTTTCAGTGAGATCTGCATTCAAAAATTCCATTACATCTAAATATGCTACTTGCTACTGTTTCCTGCTTCCATCTGTAATGTTTATATATTTTTTAAGTTAAAGTGAATAAATTGTTCAGTCATTGTTATGCATTAAAACCTTGGCACAAGATACTATCTAACACACTCATGGAAAAGGATGCCATACAATAATAATAATAATGTATTTCAGTAATTCATTATTTGCAAGCGGAGGAAGAGAAAAACACTTATTCATCTCGTACTGGAGAGTAAAATGTTAAGGCTTCAGAAACTGCAGCAAAGACCACTTCTTCACAGGCAGAAAATAATGAGAATTCAGGCTTACAGTGTGTGGATAATAACGATATCGGGCTTTATGTAAATTCATCTCATATCAGATGATGAGAAAGAGTGATTGTGGAAAAATACTTGGGTACCTTCCTGCCAGCACAGATTTCCTGTCAACGTTTCTAGAAGTGGCAAACAAAGGAGTTTTCAGAACCAATGGCTTCAGCTTTTCGAATGGCTGGCATATTCCGATATTGATATTTCACACGGAGCTTTCTTCAAAACATGCGTAATTTTTTCAACAAAGGCAGGATGTGGTAAAGGGTCTCACCAGAGCCTGAAAAGTTTAGCAAGTTCTCTTTTAACAAACTGGAAAGACGATATTGAGGTGTTTAAAAACAATTCCTCTACCAGGTATCACCAGGAATGCACAGTGAAGGAACAGAACTTCCTGGAAATAAGTGAAGGAAAAGGAGCTAGTATTATAATGCAACTGTATTCACAAGCCAGCGAGGAAGCTGAAAACATCAAAGCAAAATTACGTGCTATTGTAGAAACAATACTTCTTTGTGGACGATAAGATTCCTCTCAGAGGGGATTCAGATGGTGTACGCCTTACATTAGCTGAAACAGAGAAAAATGACGGAAATTTTAGAGCTTTACTTCGTTTCCGATCAAATGGAAGTGACCAAGATTTTGTTAGGCACATTCAAACTGCTCAAGGAAATGCACTTTATACAAGTCCAATGATTCAGAATGAACTCATTTCTATCATTGGCAATTTGATTCAAGAACAAATAGTAATCAGAGTAAAAAAATGCAAGATTCTACTCTGTTCTGATTGATGACCCATCTGATGTAAGCCAGACTGAACAATTTTGCCTGTGTGTTAGATACGTAGACAAGGATTTGGTGGAATTGAGAGAAGATTTTCTATTGTTTGTTGCTGTTCATGATGTTACTGGGGCAGGCCTAGTTACAACAATAAAGGACGCACACAGACTGTTCTTCTCACTACCTTAATCTTTATTTGAGTGATGCTTCAAAGGTACAAGATGTGCGGAACATATTTGGAACTGTTAGCGATATTTGTACTTTTTTTTAGATCTTCTCCGAAACGAACTGGCATTCTGAAGAAAAACTTAAAAAAATCCTCATCATCTCGTACAACGCTTGGTCAAATGTTCTAAGATCCGGTGGGTCGAACGACATGAGGGCATTTCTATTTTCAGTGAATACCTTCCGCAGATCATCATAGATTTAGAAGAACTAATTGATTGTGGCAACGATGAGAAGGGTATTGCTTCTTCACTTCACCAAAGATTGTGTACATTTCAGTTTCTTATAGGTTTATCCGTTAGTGACTTTTTCTTGTGCCATACACATAATCTTTCAGAATATCTTCAGAGTGTTTATGTTGACTTAAATGTTGCTATTGAGCATGTTGATCTCACCATTTCTAGGTTTACTCAGATAAGGGATACGCCCGATGCTGAGTTCCATAAGATTTTCACCGAATGCGAAAAGTAAGCAAAATCACTTGGCGCTGAGCCAAGGTTACTAGGAGTAGTTGGAACTTAAAGACACCGAGAAAACTTTCATGCAGATTCACCGGAACAGTACTACAGACGAGTACTGTTTATCCCTTACATAGAAGAACTGATTTCTTCCCTCAAAGAAAGGTTTGCAACACACAAGAAAACCATTCAGTGTCTTCAGAGCATCCTTCCAAGTTATGCTGCCGACAAAGATTTTATATATGTTGAAACAGCATTTAATTTTTACCAAGAAGACTTAAAATACCCAAGCCAGGCGATTTTGGGGGCGGAGTGGGAAATGTGGGTAGGTACTGAAAAGGCAACAGTCAGATGAAAAAAACTGTCCAAAGTATGCAACTGAGGCACTGCCACGAGGACCTTTTTACAAATATTAACATTTCGATTACAATTCTTGCGAGATTACCAGTTACAAGTGTCACAGCTGAACAAAGATTTTCTGTCCTAAAGCGCTTGAAGACCTATCTTCGAAACAGAACTGGGAACGACAGATTAACTGGATTGTTCCTAATGGCGATTCACAGGAAACCTTTAGACATCGATCAGATAATTAGCAGATTTATGAAGCAAAAGAAACAAAGGTTGGTATAAGAACTTTTCTGTCCACACAGTATGTCTAGAATTGATTGCACCAAACATTGCTTTTGCTTTCGCCTTTTGTTATATGTTTTGGAAGAATATCTGTTTAATTTTGTACTTAAGATTTTTTTATTCTGGACATTTTATGTACTGTGAATTTGTAATTTTTATTAATTCTAGTAGATATTTTGTATATTGGTATAGTTATAGTTGGGTACTTCAATTGAGCTTTTTATTGTAGACTTTATATTACGATCAAACATCTAATTGCTATAGATAGATTTACCATTCACATTTGTTTAAATTTTTAATCTTTTGAAGATTATGTATTTTAGCTAATGTTTTAACTGTAGTGAGATACAATTTATATTTTTGTATGTAATTGATTATTGATGTGGTAGGCCTAGTGGGTACTGAAACTAATTCACATTGATGTGTTTAAGATAGCTTGACATTGTATTGTAAATAGCAATTCTATGAATTAGATTGTGTGTGGTCTTTGTATTTTTATTGAATGTATTTTCCAATGGGACTATATGATTAATCAAACCAATACTATGGACGTACGCCACTGCAGAAGTTAGTTGTGCGTCGAGTAAAACCACAATGGCACAATAGGAGTTACAATATTACACAACCTACTATTGTATTTTTTTCTCGACACACAACTAAGTTTTTGAATGGCGTACGTCCAACGAATTAGTTAAGTTAATTATATTGTTATTTTATATAATTGTACACAAAATTATTTTTTAAATGTTTAGTAACCGATTTGGAGAGTGTATTTTTCTTTATGTATTTAAATCTGAAGGGTAGTTTTACATATATTAATCATTCATGACAGTATCTGAATTTTTATCCACTGAAGTAATTTTATTTATATCCAAAAACTTAATTGCTGTAAGATACATATTTTAAATTTTTCGTGAAATTTATGAATTTCCATGAGGAGACAATGTGCTACATTTAGTGGTAGAATTTTATCACCAAATGGTCAAAGGAGTAGGACATTCCTTCAAAAAAGTTATTTTTAGGGCTTTGATGTGTGAATAAAGTAATATCATAGTTGTGCTAATTTTGCCCTGTTAAGATTCGAAAATTCTTTTATAAACAAGCAGAATAATGGTCACAAACATATTTGCTTTGTTTTGCTTTCACATTACCTCCGTCATAAAAAGTTGAAATAAATTTTATAAATAAACATGGAAATACAAATTATTTAAATCGCAGTTGTATAACATTCAAATTTCTCCTGATATAAAAAAAAAATATTTATCTTAGAGGATATAAGAATCCGGGTTTGATGAAGTTGTCCTTGTGAAATTGTTCTAGCAAACAAATTTTCCCAGAAAAAAATATTACATTTTCTGCCAGATTCTATATTGGGGTACAAAAAACGATTATTTAGCACCATTTTGCACCTTGAAATTCAAATTATTCCCGGGGGAGGACCCCCGGAACCCCCCCCCCCCCCTTCATTTTTGTGATTGATGTACCACATTATTGAGCTCCCCCGAACCGAAATGCTGGCTACGTCACTGCTTATGATCGAAACCACCTCTTTCATGGTCGAGTAATCTTCACGTTATTGCCTATCAAGCAAATATTTAAGTTTGTCTACAAGTTTGTTGGGTTCTTTGGTAAACATATTGTCAGTATACTCGATGTCTTCTGCTTTATTCACATTACTTGACGAAGGAAACTCATTGGGGAAATGTGCAGGACTGTCGAGGGTGTCATCATCGTCTTCAACACTATCACTGTCGCCATAGTTATCATCAATACTATCTCCATTATCTTCTTCACTTCCTGCTGCATCCTCAATATCAAGTTTACTTTTCTGTGTAGCAGGGTTGTATGTTCATCAGTATTTAGAGCATATGATCGTTTATTTTGAAGTTCGTCGACTTCATGCGGACATATTTCAAGTGCACAGTCCACACAAACTGACTGTACTGCACTCATTCCGTCTTTAGCATTAACTGTGGTGCCATTAAAATCTTCGGAGTGGTACCCATCGATGTAGGAGAAGGTATTGATGGCATCACTTGCTGGCTCGCAGTAGACGAACCCTTGCAGATTTGAATCTTCCTGCAGAGTATCATCTTGCAAAAGCTGCATGTGGCCATTGTAGTAACGCTTCATCGCGCGAAAAGGTCTCTTCGTATAGGCGGATCTCTCATGTCGTCGAGCATTTAGACCAAAATCTATTCGTGAAGTATTGCTTACCTCGCTGGCCACTCACCTTCACGGTGCTCAAGAATGGTTAGGCGGTCAGGTGTCAGCCTTCGAGACACCTAGTTCATTACCAAACCATTCCAAATATCTAATGATCCAGTGCTATTTTTTTGTGTGAATAGTGAAGCGGACAGACTATGTTCTATTGAAATGGCGATGTTTAAATTAGTGGCAAATCAGATCACTTTGTTTCTTGTGTGTGTTGGTGTGTGTGTGTGTGTGTGTGTGGCGCGCGCGCGTGTGTGTATTGCTTTATATGTATGTAAATAACAGATTAGAAGAAAGAATTCGCATACTAGAAGCATATTTTTGTTTCTAAAAATGTTTTCGAGCCTTTTTCTTTTATGCTTGTTTACGTCTTTTAGGTAGGCCTATTAGGTACATGACAACGTTAATTGTTACCTTTGGTTTGGAAGGCTGCACAGTGGAGCTTGAAATTAAACAGAGCAGAGCTACCAATTGTGTGCCATTTGTAAAATGCTGTGAACAAAGTAAATTTTTTTCCTCTTTCCGGTCACACTCCACTTCTCATCACTACTGCAGTGTAAAATTTTATACCCATTTTGTTGTTGTTATAAGAAATAAACTTGCCTTTTATTTGTAATTCCATAAGATATACGATGCTTTATTTTAATAACATCCTAAGCCATAATTTATTGCTTCGTACGAAATATATGTAAATGCCTTATATCAGGTAGCACAATTTAAAAAACATACATATAAAACAATGTATATTTATATAGTTCATTAATTAATTTAAATGCAAAATATATATTTCTATAGTTGACATTACCTACAAAACACTTTATTATGGAGAATATAATTTTAACGAATGACTAAAATGAGTTTTATTTACAGAAATGATAATTTTTTCAGGGTATGGAATTAATTGCATTTGTAAGCTAGGCGACTTAATAGAAATGTTTTACAATGTAACATATTTATTTCCTACTTGTTTCTTTTCTTTGGCTCTTTATTGTGCCTCCAGTATGTACGGTGGCTCCCTGCACGCATTCCTCTGCTTATTCGACTGTCTGCCAATTCCGGTAGTAATCATTCTGTATCAAATCCAAACAGATTGGGGAACATATTTTATCTCCAGAATTCGTCGCCTCTTAGTTCTCTAATTATTTGGATCCCACTATCACAATATAATACTATATCACACAAATTCCTGTCTGCTATGTGAATATGCCCCTGTATTTGGTACCAATACTTGTGCGATTTTTAAAATTGTAGTTTACCATTTTTTTTAATTCAATAAGGAGTTTCTTAGACTTTGCTGCTTCGCGAATAGGCACACAACCTATTAGCAAAATATCCATTAGTAGTATGATAGACAATGTCACGTGAACTACGCCGTCTTTACACGGGAAAGGTTAATTTACGCGATAGGAACATCGTATAGGCACTCGACTTTCCTGATGTCTTTATCATTGAATGAATGTGTATGTGGACACAGATTCGATACATTGTTTATTTCTCTGCTGTCGAAATGGTCGTATTCGTTGTATTTTGTTGAACTAATACTGTAACGATGTTCGTAAACTAAGCCATTATTATGTACCACATTTCACAAATGTGTTTTTTAATTCGAAAACAAAAGAAAATGTCTGCTGAAATGTGCGCAAAATATTTATCATCATTAGCAACTACATCATCAACCAAAAAGTAATTGGGCACCCGTGGAGATAGGTAATTCAGTACGTCAGTTGACTTGTGTTTCACGGCCTTCGGTGTAGGACCGTTGGTGTTTGCCCGTGGTAGCAAGAACACAAAGGCCTATTGTAACATTCTGGATAATGAAATGCTCCCAACATTGTGGCCTTTTTACGGACTGGACCCGTGTTACTTCCAGGATGACAATGCCAGGTGCCATGTTTCAAGGGCTATTATGCAGTGGTATGCCGACAAAAATGTTCGCCGATTGGACTGGCCCGCCCAGAGCCCCGACTTCAATCCTACAGAACATATTTGGGACGAATTAGATCGCCCGGTGAGGACTCGTCAGGTGCGGCCAAAATCCATTGATCAACTCATGGAATGGTTGCAAGAGGAATGGCGACGAATCCCCATGGATGTCCTGCAAACATTCGTAGAGAGCATGCCAGACAGGATGGCTGCTGTTATAGCCGCAAGAGGTGGCCCTACGAGATTCTAACGGGGTGACAACCACCGAGCAAACATTGTGGACAGGTGCCCAATTATTTTTTTGGTAGATGGTGTATTTTCTCTACTGTATAACACATTTTTTTGATTTGAAATTTTTTTTAGGCCTAAGTTATTTATTTTTTTGTTTTGTGTATTGAATACGTAAACAAAATAAAAAATATCTACTCTAGACGACTTATAAAATTTACATTTGTCTGTTCATTGAGATTCAGCACAGTAATAAAAACGTTTAATTAATTTTATAACATGTATTTAGATGTTGGTGTCAACAGCTTTGTTTGAGATGATAGCTAAATAGCATATCGCTTTACAATACGTTTTATTTACACGCTGAACACTCATCTTACAACTATTCGAATTATCTTGGGAAAATAAAACACATGATTATAGCATGTAATTAAGATAAAAACACTACTCCAAATGCCATCATTAGTTTAACCGTTCTAAATGTATAGTTGAATTCATTTGGAAATCTGAAAAGAGTATTTAGTGGCTTTCAAAAAATTCGACGTATGGAGACAACGTTCACTAAATGCTCAAAACACAGCAAATATTTGGAGCATTGGCCTGTTTCGAGAACTGTCTGGTAGGAAGGTGGCAGTTTCCCCATCACTTTCATACAAGCAAGCTACCTGGCTCTGAAACTACAGGTGACCTACTTTGGTCCCTACCCACCACACCTCGCGTAGAATTGGTCTTGGTTGAAGTCAGTTGTTGGCTGGTATGTTTGGTCGGCATGGATGGCTGGTGGCAGGTTAAGTCCTATAGTATTGACTAAACAAATTGTTTTTAAAAGTATTATTTGGGGCAAGAGAATGAATTGAAATGTTTGTAGCGAAAGTATATTAGTTGAGTGAAAAAATATTTTTCAGTGCAAGTAAATACTCTTCTAACATAACTATTTAGAATCTGAAACAAAATAATTCTTTCTGTGTAGGCGATAAATAAATGAGAAGCTCACTCTAAACCTTAACCACTGTTACAGTACTGTTCACGGTAAACTGAGTACTTATAAGTCCTTGCTTTAGATCTACTTGCATGCCCATAGTGTATTCTTACACCGGATGAAAAAATTAACATTGTCGAGAACCTGATCACTTTATTTATGTGTCGGTCAAGTTAAACTGTGGAATTAAATGAAAAGTAAATATTTTGAAAATTTGCTAGTTTATACATGCATGTGAATTTAAAAAAAAATTCACAGAAAACCAAAGAAATAATTTTAGTATTTACTAATAATCACTCAACTGACATATCTTGATGGCCGATAGTCTGGTTGGTTGGAATGGGCATTTTGTATGGTCGGATCGTATGGTTCACTGGTTTGGTTGGCTGACATGGTCGGATCTTATTTTTAGCTGGTATTGTTGGCTTGTGTGGTTGGCTCATATGTCTAGTTCGTATGTTTGACAGGTATGCATGGTATGTGTGGCTGGCTGGTATGGCCTTCATGATTTTGCTCATGACATGTTTTGAGAAATTCTTCGTAGCTTGTATCTTGGTTTGTGACATGATCTATGGCATAGTTACTAATGTTACATAGTTCCTGTTATGGTTCGCGGCATACTTTGAGTGACGGTACTTTCGTACATCGCACATTGGTTCGTGACATGGCTCATGAAGTGCATCACATCATTTTCTGATATTCACTTATAGATTCACTGCATGATCGGGATGGGTGAGATATTTTGCGAAGTTTTTTTCAAGTATTTGCGAAATTTTGTACAAAGAGATATTTTTAAATGACTTGGTTCGAGATTCAAGGTTAACTTCTTTGTTATTGATGGATCATAATATGATCCATCCATTATGTTTGGGCTGATTGTTTGTTTTGTAGGGATGGTTGGTATGGTTGGTTCGTATAGTCGGCTGGTATGGTTGGCTGGCATGAATGGTTTGTTTGGCTGGCTGATATGGGTGGTTTATCCATTAATATTGGTGGGTCTAATCGTTCAGAATGGGCATTTTTCATGGTGGGTTCGTATGGGTGGCTGGCATGGATGGTTCGTATGGTTGGCTTGTATAGTTCATATGGCTGACTGGATGGTCGGCCCGTGTGTGCAGCTGGTATGGATGATTCATTTGGATGACTGATATGCCTGCTTTGTATGTCTGACTAATGTGGTTGGTTCATATATTTGGCTGGTAAGGTTGGATTGTACAGTCGGCTGATGTGGGTGGTTCGTATGGCCAGTATCGTATGGTTAGTTCGTACGGCCAGTATTGTTGGTCCATATGGTTGGTGATTATGAGTGGTTCGTATGCTTGGTATGGTCAGTACATATGTGCAGCTGGTATGGAGGGTTGGTATGGTTCGTTTGTATGGCTCGATTGTATGTTTGGTTGGTATGAATGTCTTGTATGGATGGTTTGTATGGTTTGTCGTGCTGGGCTATTGGCCTGTTTGTGTGGAATGGGTGTTTTGTGTTTGATATAGTCAGATTGTATGCCCAGTTGTTCTTGTCGGGTTATTTGCTTGTATGGTTGGCTCAAGTAGATGTTATTTATTTGGGGCTGGTATTGTCGGTTTGTAAGGTTGGCTGGTATGGAGGGTTGCATATTGTTAGTATGTATGTCCGACTGGTATGATAAGTTCGTATAGTCGACTAATATAGGGAGATTTTATGTTTGTGTGGTATGGTAGGTTACTATAGGTTGGGTGGTCTGTCTGGTTGACCTGGTTGGCTGGTATGGTCCTTTTGTATAGTCTGGCCCAATCTCGATCGATTGTGAGGGGGTTGGTAGTTTGACTGACTACATAATTATTGAAGTATAGATGCTAAGGTTCATTTGTCTGCTGTCACCCTATCAGGAGGAGCTGTGTGCTCTGTCATCTGTACCCGAATTGGGCGGGCCCTAGTGGGTGAAGTGAAAACGATGACCACTAAGTGTAAAATCATAAATGAACTATTTTTTTAATTAGAATTTAAGTAACATATCATGTATTGTTTGGCTTTTATCCCGTTTTTGATAGAAATGCTTTCCTTTAATTTTTTGTGCATTTGTAAAACATTGTTTTTGACTTATTATTTTTTAGGAGTTTCTCCTTATTTTTACACTTGCCAAGGAGGGGTAAGGGAGGGGGATTTTTAGTGGTAAGCGGTGGAGGAGAAGGGGTGGGGCGAGGGGAGGCAAGGTATTGGAAGGAGAAGGGGAGAGTTTGGGAGGTGCATGTAGGGGGCATGGGAATAAGTGGATGAGGGGGTAGAGAAAGGATGACAGTAGGGAAGAGAATGGGGAGGGGTAAGGTGTGGGTTGAGGGGCATGGTGTTTCAAGGGTGTGGGGGTGGGAGCTAGGAGAAGAGGGGTGTGGTGTGAGGGAGTGTGGTTTGGGTTGAGGTGCTGTGATGAGGGGTGTGGTGCAAGATGGCGGTTGGGGGAGGGGTCCACGACCACTGATTTGCCTGATCTGCTGGACCTGACTTAGAGACTTGTATCTACGTTGCTGCTCTGAAGACTAGGTGGGATTCATACACGGAGGAGGCTCGACTTCACTTCGCTGCTCTGAAGACTTTTCGGTTCTCGCATCAAGGAACCTCGGATCTGTTTTACTTATTTGAGGACTCGATCGATACATTTTCCAATCTTTTGGGAATTTTTTTGGATAAAAAATAGGGTTTTAAGCAAAGTCATAAATCCCTGAAGTTATTTTTGTGTGAAACTAGCAATCTTTAACAACCAGATATGACGAAATCCAAAATAGGGAATGGTCCCACGATCCAGCTCTTGCATCCTTTTCCACCGAGTGCGAAACTTCGACTCTCGTGTGCCCGAAGGAACCAAATCCTACTACTTTTGCCAAATCTACTAAATCATGAAACTAATTTTGTCTACGATAAAACTATTTTGTAAGATATTGTTACATGAAGAAATAAAGTTTTTATGTAATATCGTGGGAAATAATTAACCGATTCCTACAAAATTGGCAAACAAAATGTACCAGAAAAAACATATAAATGTTAATGTTTTTAATGTTTCGGGCAATAATTTTCAAAATGGCGTTTTATATAAACGTTTTAGTTCAGTATGCTAAATCTACAAACTCGATTACTAATCTGAACTTCGTTCTGTATGCTGACAGTGTATATTAAAACCATAGAATGTGTTTCTACATATGATCTTTTGTCCACCGTTTTGTAATATAGCGATATATGAATGAATTAAGTTTTTACGTCTTACCGATTTTTACAAAATTTGGCAGACAAGTAGTACTACTGTAGGGCATAACAATTAATACATTTTAAGTGAGTCATACTCTTATTTTAAAAATAGCGGCGATATGAACATTTTAGCTTAGTACTCTTTATCTACGTGATCGTGGAACCAATTTCAAGTTATCTTCGTATTCAAGTACTATATATTACAAACATAAAATGTGTCTATGCAGCACATCTTTTGTGCGAACATATTTTGTAAGATAGCGATTCATGAATAAATAAAGTTGAAATTTAATATCTCAGGATACAATCATCCTTTTCCTACCATATTTGGCAAACATGATGTTCTATACTAAGCTATATAAATTTTAATGTTTTAAGAGCTCGAGGCACTTATTTTCAAAACGGCGACAATATAAATATTCTAGTTTACTATGCTAAACATTCAAAACCATTTAACGAATTTTATGCTGGTAATATCTATTCCAACCATCAAATGTGTATAAACAGAACCCCTTGTTCCCCATTTTGTAATATAGTGCCATATGAACAAAATTTTTATGTTGTAGCTCGGGAAATAATAAGCAAATATACACCAATTTATTCACACATATGTGACACAGTTAGGTGGCTGAGAACCTTATTTTCAAAATGACGCTATGTAAATATTTCTTGTTAGTATACAGTTTCTAACAGAACACAATAATGATTGCATACAAAGTTGATGATCCGAATCCTACCTCCGTAAAACTGTTTGTTGCATGCCTACTTACAGTATACTGAGATCTGGGTTCGAGTACCGGGTAAAGCGCTTGAGTAGATAGGTCCAGTACGTTCAGTGACAAACGGGATCCAGGAGAAGATCGAGTATCAGCCGCCATTTTGGAATTTTCCAGTTTTTTCCTCAATATTTCCCTCTTTCCCTAAAGTTTTCAATTTTACCCCTAAAAAAAATAGCCATGCTGTAGAACATGCATTAGCAAGCCCCGTTTGTGCAAAAACGAGCCAAATCAGGTGATTTGAGGCGCTCATTTCATACTTTTAGGCTATCATTCCGTCTCGTGTTTTCATACTCTATCATTCCATCTCTTTCTCTCATTACTTTCTCTCTTGTCTCTCTCTATCATTCCTTCTCTTTCCCTCTTTCCTTTCTTTCTATTCTTTCCCTCTTTCTTTTCGGTCCTGTCTGTCTCTAATTCCATCTCTTTCTCTCTTTCCTTTCTCTCTTGCCCCCTTATCTTATTCGCCCGTCGTCTACGTAATACCTTCTTCGCTGCTAGAGTGCACCAAGGAGAACTGGAGAGGTCATGGCTAGGGTGGGGGTGAAGCCGACTGGAGGCGAACAAGTGATGAAAACGGAGAGGACGAGAGCGTATTTCTAGGAACACAGCCACTGTGTCTTTCAGACTTTCAAACTGATTGGCCCAATGAAATTGGTATATTTTGATAGCAAAGTCAGTGACTGGGCCAGTGCTGCTTAACCAATTCTGGTGTATTGCAATGGGCATTTCCTGTAGTGCGTACGGCTGTACAAATCGTTGGGATTCGAAACCAGATGGCAACGCTTTTCACAGGTAAGAATTCAAATGTTATGCTATTATTAATTCCGCCTCGTAACACACACGTAACTGAAAAATATTTTATTACAGTTTAGTTATTTTTTATTAAAGTGAAACCAAACTGTCTGTAGGGCACCTAAAAAAAATCAGTCAATTTGCGAGGAAAAAATAAAACCGTTATTAAAATGGAATAAACTATGATTTTGTATTGTTTGTCGAGAATTTCAATAATTATAATTAATTAAAACAAAACGGAGTACTTGATAATTTCCTGTCCATTCTTTGTTCTATTTATAGATTTCCTAATGGCCGTGATCGCCGACAGCTCTGGAGAAAGGCGATAGCTGCATGGATTTGTGGTCTTTAAACTAACAAAAAAATTGGACTGTGACGTTTATGTCAATGTGCTGTTTACCAACGACGAACACTACTCACTTATTGAGACAAAAACTAAAGGTGGCTTGATATCACCCTCAAAAGATGTAGTAGAAATATGGAGGATAACAGAAGCCTATTTTCGATGTGAACAGAAGCCTATTTTCGATATGCACAGAAAAAAAAAACAGTAAAAATTAAAATGCACATCTAAGTTCACAAACATTATTATCTGCAGCGAAAACCGCTAGCGAAAGAAGTATTTTTAATAATCTTGACAAGCACAGCAGGAATTTCGGTATTTTCTCAGGACACGCCCATGACTTAATAAAAGACATTGCCAAGTGTTACTTTGATCTTAGACTCCATCACGCGATAAAAGAAGACAATCATCTACTGACAGGGAGAAAGGTTCGTTCAGTTTTAAGTAGACTTGCCATTTTCTAAAATCAGTTAAGATTCCAGTGTATTTAGGGTTCAGTATAACACGTACAATGTAATAAAACTTTATCGATGTCGGACTCATATCCAGCTAACAAAATTATATGGTTCTAAACAATACTGACAATGAAAATCCCTGAACACCTTATAATATGGAAGATACGTAAAAATCGACGGAGTTGCCACCTCGAAGCAATTCTATGGTGTACTGTTCTGTTATGGAAAACCATTGATATGGTAATAGTCTTTTTATGTATAGCATTTTTTAAACATGTGTAATGTTATACAAATTTTCACAATACTTTATATATGTATGTAGGTATATATGGACGCAATCTAATTCCCGATAGTATTTATTACTACACTATTTGAAGTTTGTGAAAATTGTGTTCATACATATATTATTCTGCTGCCTGTGCAAACTCATAACAATAAATTTTTTGGAATACCGACCATTACACAAAATATAAGCCTATTTAGCGTGTACGTCAATTACTGTAGAATTTTTTGTGGCTATGCGAAGTCAGAAGTGTGTTAACATTTTGTCACTAACCAGAGTAAGCGGAAATGTAAATAATTTACCTATACACAGTTGTGAAAATGTAACTAAATATTATATATAAATACAATTATTACAACATTTTTGTACATCAGATGTGTTTGTGTACATATACATATATCTAAGTTAAATGTTAGACATAATATTGTACTAATTATACATGTAATAAAATATTTACATTCCACAGGTTTTTATACAATATTTTATTTCGAGCATGTATACCTAGTGCACTCCTTGATTGCATCTCACTATGATGTGTTGTGGGAACCATTATATAGATCAGTTTATGTGACGCAGTTAGGTAGAGTGCAGCCTTTCGGGTGTGTACAGGTTTAATTAAAATAACTCTCTCGCATATTTCACTTCTAAAACTTGTAAGCACGCTTTAAACTGGTATATGTGATTGCTGCGAATTTTTAAGTAACCATCTATAGATTATAATAATAGCCTTGTAATGCTTTGTATGGACCATAATGTGTATTTCACAAAAAAAATTTCAATCAACTATGTATCCGAACACGTGACTGAAGGTATTTTCCATGTGGGAAACATTACTAGGGTGCTTACGACCCGAAAACAATCATAGCAAACTATTAGTTACCTCCACTTTACAAGTGACAAGTGCTGGTTTAAAATAGTTGGCAAAAATAAATATAATACGAAATCAAAAGGACTATTAGTAATAAATACCAATTACATATTGCAGGTGATGTCAAAAAGTCAAATTATGATAAATAAGAACTACGAATATCAGCAATTGTAAGTATGCTTTAGGCAAATTTATAATTTGTGAGTTTCGGCAAACAAAAACGAATTCCTTGTAACTACTACTAAACAGAAAATGTAGTTGCGCTGCCTTGAACCGCTGGAATATTTCCCAACTTTAACAGGCCACCAAAAGGAATCAAACGGCCTGAATATATACACATACCAGCTAGTTTATGTGGTTCGTTATCCATCACATCGTTGATTTAAAATAAGCACTGGAAATGATTATATAAAATTACACGAGTGTGTTTTAGGTTAAGAATTTTATTATTTTTGTATTAATTTACAGATGTGTAGGAACGTATTTCAATTTGTTAACAATTTAATTGAATAATTTTGAATATGGCTGCCATTATATATTTATAATCACAAGTTCATTGAATTTTACTGTAACCGCGCTCCTAACATTAAACAGAAGTGTATACTGCCGCTGTCGAGAGGGACTGAAAATTGTCTCAACTTTAACACGCCGCCAATAGATAATCTCAAGGACAAATACTTTGAAAGAGGCATGTAAATAAAATTTGATGCTTCCTCTCGATTTCATAAGCGACGTTCCCGCACCTATTTTTAGAAACAAAAAAGTTTCCACGATGCTACTTTTTACTAAGTGCATTTGCAGAAATTATCAGCATAATATTACTTTATCATTATTTTAAATAAAAATGTTTAAAATTCCGGAACGATAATTACGGGATAATCGGCAGAATGGTTTGACGATTTTCAATAAAATATTTCAAATCATTTGGTTCAATAGTTTTTAAGTCGTGGAGAGTTAAGTTTGAAATATTTTTCGGCAGCGGGAGGCCAACTATGGCAGTTTACGTTTTTCTTCCAGTGTAGGAATCGGGGAGTAAACGTCGATAGCCGGCATCACCTCGCTCTGCAGCCTGGCCTATACCAGGGCCTCTCCAGATGAGTAACTATATACATCCACCTTGAACTGCACGAACGAATTTGAAGATGTAATTTTCCATACACAAGAAGGTAAATGAAAATTATTGTAAAGTATATTCCAGGCAGGACTTTGTATAAATTATTCGAATTATAATACATTATTTTTTTAAATATTCAATTCAATCAAAGGCTTTTTATTATTATTGTTTTTTTCTGTTGTCTAAAAAATTATTTAAAATTAAATCGTTTAGCCTTGTAACCATGAACGCACCGACAGGCCCACAAGGCAGAAGCACCTGTTATGACAGACGAATAATACACGCGACATCTGTAGGACACAGTAGGGAAATGGAGCGCATTGTAAATGATCCCCAAGACCAGTGCGCCCAAAAAGACCATGATCGCACATCAGCTGCTGTGCAGCCTTGTCAAAAGAATCATACGTCTACGAATCGATGCAACTATAATTAATTAGAAATATTTCATTTAAATTTATATTATCTTATGTATGATAAAGTTAAAATCTTAAAATATATACATATCAAAAATATATTTTTAATGCAAAATCTGTTATAAAGTTTAAATTATTTAAATTTCACACAGTCACACGACAGCTGGTAACATTTAAAAAAGGAATAAATTCTCAAAGACGGATGTGGATCCGAACTCACAAACCCTACAGGACGAGTCGTGTGCTCTAACAACTCACCTACAGAGTAACCACAAACAGCAAATCTTAAATGTTTTATTAGAAGCTTTCGTTACTTGTTTTTAAATAGTTATGTAGAAGACCTCATTCTTCTGTAAGAAAACAAATATTTAGAGTCACAAGTTATTATAATTTGCATTTCTTATGACCAATCTCGTGAAATTTAGTTTGAAAGAATAATTTCTCGCTCCATGAATGTATGTTTAAGCCATTGATAACCGTAGTGATTAGCTAAATTAAAAATAATATTTGCTTTGCAGTGATATTTTTAACAAAACAGTTCATAAGCGACATACAATACAGTATTAAAATAAGAAATAAAATATTACATTAAAATGTTATAAAATCTATTAAAATACATTACAACAAAAACACTCAAAAAATGAACCCCACTACTTATATACCTGCTGATGTTGACTTTGCCCCCTGCATTTATTTATGGTAACCATATTACTTTTTAAAGGAACAGGGTAAGTCAGATAAAAATCTGTATTTATTATTCGATTTTAAAATTCATTTAATTAAAAGTTTTTTTTTTTAAGTTGCTCTTAAATTGCACGTAAAGTAAAACCAAACAATACAAAAGGTCCTTTCAACTTCATTTTCTGTCTCCCCTCTTGAATTCGTATTATTACACAATGTCGGTATCAGTTATTTATTCATATCGCGAAGGCTCTGTAGGCATATATATATATATATATATATATATATATATATATATATATATATATATATATATATATCATACTCGGATTTTTTTATATGTATGTTTATTTGACTAAACCAAGTGCCATCATATTCTCTATATCAGGGGAAGTAGGCAGTATAAAACACCAGCGAAAAATTAAAGATTTTTTTATTGACATTATATATACATACACACACATGCTTCAGACTACAAACATAATAACAGAATCCTTACATTCTGGACACCACTCAAATTGTGTCCTTACAAAAGCATGCTCATTTTTCATGTAATTAATATAATCTGATTATACGCAGCTCAAGGCAGTCTACACTAGCAAGCATCCAACCAGACATCTTCGCCATATATTCTTCTTCTTCATAGCAAAGTTTTTCTTTCAAGGCCTCTACAGCCCCTGGGATATTATCAACATTGTACATTGCTTGATTCGCAGTCTTGAATGCTCGGCAATTGATGGCTTCATCCAAAGGCTGAGGTTATTCGTAGGTACACTCCAGCCAAACATTGTAATTTATGGGATATTTTTCAAGTTTCTTTGTTGATTGATTTGTTATCCCTTGCTTAATGTTGCCCAGATAGGTACATATGTCTTTCGTACCTACAAAGTTATTTCCAATCACATAATCATTTAGAAAACCCTTGAGTGTGGTTAGTTTCAGGTAGAATCCGTTCGATGTGGTTTCGCCAACATCTAGTACAGGTAGTTTATTAGATGCTGAGACTAGACCTTTACAGTTATTGCTATGTTTATTCAGCCTATCGCCATGTTTGAATAGATTCTTGCACTTGATGCATTGCTGAATAGTACAGGAAGGACCCTTCACACAAAAAGTTCTTTCATGCTTCCATGCACTTTGGCTGTAGGCAAGTATCTTGTCACAGTTACAGCAACGAAGTATTCACGTAGTCGATGGCAGCACTGCTGTGTCAATGTACCATCCGAAGAAGTCGATGATGCTGTTAGTGCCACGCCTGCCGCAGGTCTCCCATTCAAAGAAGTCATCAGCACCGTGCCAACTTCAATCTTTGATGGACCAGCAACATTTGGCTCCATAATTTATTCCAGTTGCTTACATGAGCTGAGACAAAGTGTCTTTCATGACTGCAACTGTCGAACTAAGCTTCGTTACTGGAACCCAGCTCCTAATATACTCGCAAGCAGGCACATTGAAAAGCACTCTAACTCAAGTTTACAAAAATTATAGCTTTCAGACCAGCCGAAACACAAACATCCCTGACATCAGCACTACCAACCAACACCAGACGAAATATACTCATCGTTCATACCTCTTACTATAACTTAAAAATACCTTAAACATTCAGTACACACTGACCTTACCAAAAATTTACTTACTGCTCATACTCTCTGCTCTATTGGTCGTCACCAGCCAAATATATACTAGCCACTATACCACCATGCCAACCAACCATTCATTATAATCCAAGTCATACCAGACCACCCAACACCCCCATCTCTTATCACCAAAGAAAAATTCAGTCATACTAATCAACTGTGCCACACAATACAACCAAGCACAATATCCATAATAACTCAAGTGTACCAAGCAACTATCCCCCTGAAGCTGGCTCATGACCTAACAACCATTCTAATGGTCTACCAACCAACACCCCTCACACCTTCCATGCATACCACCCACTATAACACTAGACTACCTCAACCATTCGTCCACACAGACCATAAAATATGGAAAGCATATATACAGCCCATAACAACGGTGTAATAAACTTCTCATACCATCCACCATGCCAACTGACACCAGTTAAAATAGACTAACCACTTATACCAAACACTTTAGCTCAGGGATGCCTTAGCTTTACAGGACTCACTGACACACATGTACTGTCCACATCATTCAACATACACCAAATATCGCAAGACAGATATAATGGAAAACATACCAATCAACATACCAACCATATCATCCATAACACAATCGTACCAAGCAAAATTTGTAGCCCATAACAACTTACAACTCAAATATTCTTACCATCTGTCAAACTGTCATTTCTGACTGATAACAGGCCAACCAATATATCATTACCTATAACCAAAGAAAAACCCTATTCAAGTGTACCACAAAACACACCAATCATACTGTCCACCATAATCCAAGTGTATCAAGCAAATATGCAGTTGAGACCAGCCCAAACCCTAACACCCATTCTATTTGCCCTGCCAATGTACACCATAGACACTAAATTACCTCAAAAAGACTCCGAAATGGCTCGCAGGCACCACACACTATGTCTCAAACAATACCTCAACCATTCAGCCAACACAAGCCGTACTTAAATTTTCCTACCACCCATATAATTTGCTCTACCAATCAACACAAGCCCAAATATACTCACCACTCTTACAATCCACTAGAATTCAAGCATACCTTAGCACACACCCACTAAAATATACCAAATATCGTAACTCCAACATGTCTGTCATAGTCTCATTACCATCATATACCAGCCAAATATCATACATTCGATCAAATAAGCCACCTGATTATACCAACCATTTATAATAATAAATTGCTGACCACCAAACCTGACATACAAAACAATACGTGAGTAACCCTGCTGAGCAGGAGTACTGGACACTATACTAACCATAAAACGACCATACTTCAGTAATGACACACAGCTCACACTGTAGTTATACAATGCAACATAATAACTACTCATTTCATACCACTCCACACCAACTATTAATACCTCCAACCATAGCATACTAGGTGACAACACTCCAGCATACCAGACACAAATAAAAATCCCTTTATTAAACATAAATCCAGTCAATTATGTCAGCCATCCATTTTAATACCTCCTCCAACAAAACCTACTAGGTAACATAACTCCAACATACTTAACAAACATATCGACAACCCAATGGTACTGAGTACCAAAACAGATGTATTACTTTTCACCATGAATTTAGCTTGCCTCAGCCATGCGACATCGAAAGCCATACAACCTAGCATACCAACATGCTATACAATTTTAATATATTAACGAACTACCACAGCAGATAACCATACCAACCAAAAAATTCAGCCAAAACCACATCAGTCGCTCTAACCCAAACATACCTCATTCATGCTATTAACAATAACCAACCACCGTACCTCAGACTTATTGATCAATTATAACAGTCAACTATATTGACTACAACTTCAGCCCATCTTACTTCACCAATTACATTACAAGCCATACAAGCAGCTAAGCCAATTTAATAATCCGATCAGAAGCTCCAACAATGCTATCATTATATCAATACTATTAATTTAACCATCTATGACACCCATACAGTATTAATTTCCAGATACCATATCATACCATCGAATCATACTAACCAAGCATACCAGCCAAGATTTCGGTCCTCGTACGAATTAAAAATGCAATGAAACAATTACACTCATGCAAACAAATCTTGTGATTAAACTATTCTGACCATACCATCTAAGCTACACTTTTGTCAGACTGCCAAAATAACCGAACATGTGATCAAGTCTTAACAATCTACATAATAGCTATACCAACCATACAAGCAAACTAACTGTACAATCAAGTTTTACCGATAGGTTAAACCATAAATTTGTACTAGCCATAGAAACAAACCAAACCATAGAGGAAGCCCATGCCCGTAGACAATACCCTCATATTACTCCATCTATTTCAACCATTAGAAGAGACAACCAACCACGAAGACATGTCCAGAGACCATACCAACCAAATAATACTAGTCAGACATACCAATCAAACATATTTACATACCCACGACCTATAAGAACCATGCAGAGAGTTCATAGAGTACAAACATTCTTAAACACCTCTTCTAATGATGAGCCTACATACAATTCATTTTATCAGACTGAGCAACATAATATTCAAATCATTCATCTCGACCTTCTATACTAACCATCACACTTGCTATCATACCTCCTGCTCTGCTCTTTAACAGCCATACAGCCATGTCACACTCAGAGACAATGCCATTCCATCAAAATACTTCCCTCTGCCGTCAATGTAAACTACTACAATGCCCCAATCGCACATTTAGTACATCCACTACTGTACTGATAGGCCATACAAGCCAGACACACCACCAAACCAGTCAACCAATGAACATAATCATTCATTGCTACTGATTTTACCGACAGGACACATAATCTCACCATAACAACCAATCGAACACACAATATCATCATACGGTCCATTTCTTTCAACTAGCCGGCTGGGCATAGAAAATGTACCATCAGTCAATACCGAATAAACATATTTGAAACATAACTGTCGATAAACCAACTATACAGGCATTCCAAACTAGTAGACCACAACGCCAGACTAACAAACCATAGTGACTTACCAGCTACATTAGCCTATTCATCTGTTACTCACAGGAAGATGAATGTCATGCTGGATAATCTTCTACTTGATTTATATCATACGTAGAAGGAGGAGGAAGACAAGGAGCAGATAGCATAAACAATTCTCTTGGTGGCATTATGCAAATTTTCTTGGTAATATAATGTCTCTTCAATTTATCACTCCAATTAAAAATATTACTTTTTAAAGTATTTATTAAGATTCTACTATCTGTTGAGACAATTTTTCGTTCGCTAGAAACAGGTATCTCGCCACTGTCGATATATTATTAATTAAATTTTCCGACCAGCATTCCCTACCGGCCATCCAACCATATTTGATTCAATATCGACTAACTATATTGTCAGAACCTGGCATCCACACAACTAAGAATTTGCTTCAACTATAACACAATATCCGATGCCATAAACTACCTACTGAAAAAACACATTGTTACGATTACGACACAAGAAGCGAGGCCGGGCAAGACTGGAATGCGGCCAACGGTTGTTATTAAAACAATAATCGCAAACATTGGGGTCGGTGCCGCAACGACATAAAGTGCAGGAATATGCAGAAGTTTGGAGAATAATTTTGTCTGGCTGACACATTGCGGATGAGGCGATCTAATCAACATCTACATCTGTAACTCCGCCCAGACTACAAGGAAAGAGCCAATTGGATTCGAGGATATTGGTGAAGGTGGGCATGAACAAGAAGTGTGATGGACATGACAGCTAAGGGCCGGTATGACAGTCGGCGTCGGTCCTCCCTGAACAGCGGTCACTGAGTGGCGTTTGGGTTGGGGGGGGGGGGGGGTAAGTCTCTTCACGCTAGGGTGAGAGAGTAAGTCGGGAGCCTCTTAAACGTGTACTTCTTTACTTAATTGTCCATAAACTTGACCCCTAACCCCTCTAGCCAGATCACATTGCATATATGGTATATATTGTTAATAAGTCTCAGTAGATATCCTCTAGAATTGTTAATTTAATATTATTTAATAGTCCCTTGACTCCCCTTCCTGATCGGTCCTACTTGAACCTATTTAATTATACCCCACTTAGGGGGTACATAACACTGGCAGCTGCACCGGTGCTTCCCAACCTCTCTCTGCTCATATTCGTCAAATTTGGTGGTTGCTTGGTTACTCCCAACGCTCTACCATCCACCTCCATTTTACAATGTCCCCACCCACACATGCTAATTTATGGAGTAATAATAAAAGTTTTATTTCCGTCCACTTTCAACGTTAATATTTCTAGATTCTCACTAGCAGTATAATTAAGGTAATATCACAATATCTATTTTTAAAACATATTAAGTTTAAATAAAAATTATGTTTACAGCCCAATATTTGAACTGACTAACAATGGTTTGAAATCTAATTTACAAATGGTAGTAAAATTTATATATATATATGTGTGTGTGTGTGTGTTACAAGGTTAACTGAGAAATAAGGTTCTAGTAATTTAGATGAAGATATAGATTACTTCTGTCTGTTGCATTTAGTTATTTGAACTAAAGGTATTACTGTGATCGTAATGAATAATCATGTGACAATTGCCATTAAGTAAACCAACAATTCACACTTATTTAATCAATTTCGTACAGAATATAATAATATAAAAAGATAATACTGTCCATAGATAGAAGTTCCAAAATTTTATTATGATGTTCAGTATTTAAACTACCTTTAAGAAACGTGTGTACAAATAAGATACACATGTATATATAAACATTTTATAAGATAAACTTAAAAGACTGTTAAGCTAACAGTTACCATATGGAACGTCACAAGTTGAACGACCCAATTTTCTGAGTAGTGTGCACTCCTCCCCTCCCCCTTTTTACCACCACTTTCTGCTGTCGCCAACACATGTTTCTTTTCTCTTCCTGTCAGCACTTCGTTCAGCAGTGGGTGGGCCAAGAAACCCCAAACCCCCTTAATGTGCATGCCGTCCTTATCATCAATTCCTGGTGGCGCAATTTCAGCCGTGTTGCGAAACAGTGTGCCGGCACACGCTTCGCAATAGCAACACTTAGTATCCGATTTACCTTACGTTTATTGTTCTAAATATATGTTCACAATAGAGTGATAATGCTCATACACTTCCTACAATCTATTGCAATACGGACACGGGGCAGAATGAATGCCATTGGGTTCATGCAGTTCTGTGGTCCCTTTTCTCTATTTGAAATGCAGACTGCTGAATCTGACATGAAGAATGACTAACTGTGTGCAATGGCAAGGGTATTTTACAAGATGGGAGTTCAGCTCGAGACAAACCCATTTCGACTGTAGCAGTCAGTCTGCAGGTCTCCTACATTTCACACAGTTGATACAAGTACTTACTTATCCAGAAGGTCACAATCCTTTTTTTTTTCTCAAAAGATGCAAGACAAATATCTCTAGGCCCCTGACAGAGTGGTGACCCGTGCTGGTGGGCCTTACTTTTGTGCCCTACTGGCCTTGAAAATATCAGGCAGTAGGGATGCAACCCTGGAAGCGTACACGAGTGCACTTGCCATTTTTCGGCTTCAGTTCAACAACCCTTACCCATTCCATTTCTGCTTCTTCTCTACCAGGACTCTGGGCGAGATGAGGACATCTCATTTTCGTAATGTTGGGGGTGATGTTCAGTTACGACACAAGGAACGAGGCTAGGGAATACTGGAATGTGGCCAACACAAGTTATAAAAACGACACTCGCAAACATAGGGGATTTTGCCACAACGATGGAAAGTGAAGGAATCTACAGAAGTTAGAAGAATAAATGGGTCTGGCTGACACAGTCGGGTTGCGGCAATTTCATCAACATCTACATCTGTAACTCCGCCCAGGCTTAAAGGGAGAACCAATGGAATTCGAGGATATCGGCGATGGTGGGAATGAACAAGAAGTGTGGTGGACACAACAGCTAAGGGCTGGAGTGTCAGTCTTTGTCGGTCCCCCCTGAACAGCAGTGACCGAGCGCCGATTGGGGGTAAGTCTCTTCATGCTAGAGTGATGGAGCAGTCCAGAGACTCTTAAACTTGTACTTCCTTATTTCTTTGTCCATAACCCTACCTTGACCCCTAATCCCTCTAGCCACATCACATTATATATATTGTTAATTAGGCTGAGTAAAAATCCTCTAGAACAGTTAATTCAAGATAATTTAATAGTCCCTTGACTCCCCTTCTTGATCGGCACTACTTGAACCTAATGAGTTATACCCTATTTAGGGGTATAACCAGCTATTCCTACGAAAATTTCACTACCAAATATTATAAAAATAGTTGTAATATAATGCCATGATTGTTACAGGGACTGATCATAACTACCTACAGCCCTTACCATTAGACCATACCAGGTATAAGAGCCATACCAATAAAGCAACAATCGAGACACTCCTATGGCATATTTTAGCAAATTATTCTTATAAACTATTCCCTCATGTAATACCAACCGCCTGATCTGATATTACAGTACATCCTTACAGACGAACCAACAGTACCGAAATGTCATGTAAATACGCCATACAACCAGATCAGCAAATCACATGTTCCAGTCAAATAAAACATTCCAACAATGAATACTCGCAGACCGTATCAGGCCACATCGCGAATTTAGACAGACCATAAAATAATCTAGTAACAAACATACTACCATACCATACTGTAGAACATACCAATTACCCAAAAAAAAAAATCCTAATTCTGACCAGCCATACTATTACACTATACCAAGACAATACACCAGCAAACCAATTATACAGACAAGCCATACCAATTATCAAGCCGAAAAATATTTCAATAAATAATTCCGACCAACAATTCTAGCATAATATTCCATCTGATAATACCCAAGGGCCATACATACCAACTATCATCCATTCCTACGAAAATATTAAAAACCCAGTACTTATAAAACATATCACCACGTCATACTGGTCGCTTAGACAGATTTTGCAGAAAAATACATTACGATGTTGTGAGACCATTTCTACCAATAATACTGAAAACCTACCACCGTCCACATCTACCAAAAAACATTCCAGTCATACAATTCAGATGATATAACACAAACTTTACACATCTTGTAAAGCATATTCCATTTATTGATTATAGTAAATAGCACACCATGTCCATCACCTTGTAGCAGTTCGAATGCCAGTCATTTCGAGCATTTGTTCTTTCCACACCACCAGTTCTTATCAAAATCTTGTCTTAACAGCAGCACTTTTTTTTCATCGAATGATAGGATAAGCGATGAGGTTATGTGTATAGACACATTTCCCGCGCTCTATTTCACATCGTCAGTGGCTTGCATCGTCTTTAAGAATACATTAATTCATACAATTTACTTTTACTCAGACAAACTGACTACTACCAAGAAGTAACATTATTTCAGCTTTTACCGAGAGCATGCAGATTCTTGTATCTACATATTCTGTAGCTAACCACAAGTACATAGGAACTGAAAAAATACCTTAATTTATCTTTATTATTTATTAATATTCCAAGTGGTTTGGAATTATATATATATATACACATATATGTGTGTGTGTATACCGTATAATAATTAAACACTTAGTCTTCCGCCTTTATTCACAGAGTATTTTTGATTCTAAAAACATTATTTTTTTACAAGTTTTCATATTTAATTCATAATTAGCATTCCAAGTTTCATTGATATCCATTCTATCAGGTATTCTGAGCATGCATGACCATACATTTAAATTTCGTACAACTTCACACCTTTAAAGTATTGGTTCATAGCAATATTCTATGAAAGTTTGTCTGGTAAATTTAGCTTTGATGGCAAATGAATAGAGCATTTAATTTATAGTTATCCATCAGCAATTTTACTAGTTTATTTTTAACAGCTTAATATTAGTTAGTGGTTAAAATAAAGTTAATAACACGTAAGCCATTTGTACATTTTAAATTAATTTTACAGGCTTGAAATAAACATACTATATATAATAGTTAAAACACATAACTTATTCTTAATTTCACAAAACATGTGTGATGGTGTCTATTTTACAGTGCAATACGTGCTGTGAGCATTTAATCCACTATTATTCGTATATACCGCACCACAGTCATTACATGTGTAAATATTGTGAGCGATGCTGAATAAACTGTTACTAGCTTCATGTCGTCTGGCATTAGAACTATTCGTAAATATCTCGTCATAATATTTGCATTCGCTCCTCGATTAACAACAAACCTTATTGTTACTCATCTGGCTGTGTCTATTCAAGCTATCACTGCGAGTAAAACCTCATCACAGTTATCACAGAGGTAAGCCTTGTATGCAATGCTGAACATGAGGTGGCTGCCTTCATGTTGTCATGCATTACAGCTTTCACTAAGAATATTTCCGAGGTAGCAACATTGTTTCTGTAATGTAAGTAACAAATTTACAGATTCTCTGCTTCTGACGATGCAGCTGATGATACAGATAGTAAGTCTTCAATCACCGATTCAGTCTTCATATTGTATCAACGTACACAATCTCAGTAGATGAATATTGTAGTATTGATAATCTGCTTTCCATCGCGTGTATCAACGAAATGACAACCTTTCTACATGAGGCATGTGTGTGTGTGTGTATATATATATATATATATATATATATATATATATATATATATATATATATATATATATATATATATATATATATATATATATACTGTTAATCCTACATGATAGTCAGTTCGTGCTATCCATCTCGGCTTGCTTCAATTGACATCTGCTAGCAATGTGGCTGCAAAACCACATGGTTGCTGGATTGTAATATGGAGTGTCTAATTAGACCGATCGCTGTATAGCCTGTGAAGTCGTCCATTAAACCACTCATCTTATGTACAGATGTCGGTTTTTCAATGCTGATTTAGCAAAAAAGACAAATTTATGATAACAAATTTAAAAGAGAAATGAAAATAGGGAAAGACAAAAAGTGGGAGCACTCTGGGAAAATCGGCATACACTTTTCACACCAGCAAGGGTCCAAGAATATATATATTACAGTAAATATATGCTTTTAGGCATGTTTATATATTACCATTTAATATGCATGTGGGCATATACAATAATCAGATCATACGTCTGCCGACATATGTAATAAGAAAAATATCATAAATTTTCTATAAATTGTTATAGTTATGTGTACTACCATTAGAAATTCCTATTTTTTTATTATTTAAATACTTATATATGCATAAGCGACAGTATGTGCGGCTTTTTTACATTCTCGGTCCCTTGTTGGTCTGAAAAATATCTGATTGTTTTCTCAGCGTGCTCACATTTTTTCTCTTTCCCTATTTTCATTTCTCTTTTAAATTTTTTTTATCATACATTTGTTTTTCGTTTTTCTCTGAATCAGCATTGAAAGTTCGACATCTAGAAAGAAGATGGGTGATTAAATGGACGACTTCATAGGCTAGACAGCGATCGATCTAATTAGATACTCCACTCGAATGTTGTTCGGTCTTAGCAGGAGTCATTCTGCAGGAATTAGTCGGCAGGAGTCAGTCTGCAAGATTCAGTCTGTAGCAGTAAAGTGAAGACGATGCAAGCCACTGACGGTGTGAAATAGAGCGCGGAAGATGTGTCTATACACATAGCTTCGTCGATTATCTTATCATTAGAAGAAAAATAATGGGTTGCTTTTATGACAAAACTTCTGATAATAACTGATGATATATAAAGAGCAAATGCTCGAAAGGACTAAAATTAGAACTGCTACGAGGTGACGGGCTGGTATGCTCTACTAGAACCAGTAATTTGAATATGTTTTATAGGATGAGTAAAATTTGTGTTATACCGTCTGAATGGTTTGACGGGAATATATATTTTTAGACGTAGACAGTGGAAGTTTTTCAGTAGGTATTATTGGTAGAAATGGTCTTGTGACATAGTCGTGTTTTTTTTGTGTGATCTCCCTGAGCGATCAGTATGGCAAGGTGATATGTTTTATAAGTACTGCATTTAAAATATTTTCATAGGAATGGGTAATAATTGGTATGTTCAAACAGTATGGCCCGTGGGTATTGTCGGGAGGAATAATCTGCTAGAATAGTTGGCCGCAATGTTTGGTTGAAATATTTTCGGTTCACTGGTTGGCATGGCTTGTCTGTATGTTTGGTTTGCTGGTATTGTGTTTTTGTAAATGGAGGGTATGGCGTGATAGTATGGCTGGTCAGAATTTGGAATATTTTGGTGGGTAATTGGTATGTTCTGACAGTGTGGAATGGTAGTATGTTTGTTATTATGATGTTATCTGTATAAATAGACGCTGTGGCGTGATACGGTCTGCGAATATTCATAGCTGGAATGTTCTCTTTGGCTGTAACATGTGATATACTGGTCTGGTTGTATGACCTACTAAGGTGACATTTAAGTATTGTTGGTTCGTCTGTAAGGATGTTGTATAAGATCTGACCATGTGGTTGTTATGACATAAGATAATAGTTTGTTACAATAATTTTCTGAAATATTTCACAAGAGTGTCTCGATAGTAGCTTTGCTGGTATGGCTCTTCTAGCTGATATGGTCTAACAGTAAAGATTGTAGGTAGTTATGATATATCCATGTAGCCATCGTGACATTGCATTACAGTTATTGTTTATTTCATTTGGTAGGGATATTTTCGTAGGTATAACTGGTAAGTATATTTTATCAGTATATTTGCTATGGCACTGGATATTGTATTATTGTTGAAGAATATTTCAGTTGGGTGGATGCTAGTTACTGACCATATGGTTAGTCGGTATTGAATTAAAAATAGTTGGTGGGGCTGTAGGGAATGGTCGTCGGTAAATTTAATTAATTTATGTTGTGAGTGGTGAGAGATTTGTTTCTAGGAAACGAAAAATTGTCTCAACAGGTTGTAAAACATAATAAATAAATAAATATTTTAAATTGGCAATGTTTTCACATCGTGATGATGTTATAACAGTACTGAATATTTGTATACACGTGAGACTAAGCATAGCATTAGCACTACCAATTTTTACTTGGAGTAATATTTTGAAGATACATTATATTACCAAGAAAACATGCTTAATGTCCCGAAGAGAAATGTTTATGCTATCTGCTCCTCCTCTTCCTCCACCTTCTCCTTCTGTGTATGATATAAAACAAGCAGAAGCAAACAAAGTGCACATTATCCAGCAGGACATTCGTCTTCCTGTGCGAGTAACATAGGAAGAGGCCGATATGACTGGTAAGTCACTATGGTTAGTCTGGTTGTGTGGTCTACTGTTTTGGTATGACTGCATAGTTGGTTCATCGACATTTGTGTTTCAAACATAAGTACTCGGTATGGATTGATGGTACATTTTCTATGCCTAACCAGCTAGTTTGATGAAATGGATTGTATTATACATAGTCTGTTCGAAAGGTTGTTATGGTGAGATTATATGTCCTTCCAGTATAACCAGAAGCAATGAATGATTATGTACATTGGTTGGCTGGTTTGGTGGTTTGTCTTGCTTGTATGGCCTATCATTATGGTATTATCGATGTCTGAAATGTGCGATTGGGGCATTGTAGTAGTTTAGGTTGTCGGTAGGGCAAGTTTTTTGTTTGAATGGATTTGTTTCTGAGTGTGACATGTCTGTATGGCTGTAAAAAGGAGACCATGAGTTATGATGACAGGTGTGATCGTTTGTATAGAAGGTCGAAATGTACGGCTTGAATATTATGTTGGTCAGTCTGATAATATGAATTGTATGTAGGCTCATCGTGGGTAGATGTGTTTAAGAATGCTTGTACTGCGTGACCTCTCTGCATGGTTGTTATAGGTAGCTTGTTTGGCAATATGTTGGATTGGTATGTCTGACAAGTTTATTTTGGTTGATGTGGTCTTTGGACATGTCTTCATGGTTCGTTGTCTCTTGGAATGTTTGATATCAAGGGAGTAATATGATGGTATGGTCTGCCGTTGTGAACTGTCTGTATGGTTTGGTTTGTTTTTATGGCTGGTACATCTTGATGGTATAATCTATCGATATGTCTTGGTTGTACAGTTAGTTTGTTATATGGTAGTTATAGCCATTGTGTTGACTGGTATGACCTGGTCATTGTTTGGTTGTTTTGGAAGTATGACAAAAGTGTAGATTCGATGATGTAGTCAGAATGATTTCTTCTCCAGATTAATTTGTTTAAGTGTAATGGTTTCATTTCACGTTTATTTCACATGAGGACAGAATTCTTGGCTGGTATGCTTGGTTAGTACGATTGGATGGTATGATATTGTATCTAGGAATTAATACTGTATGGGTGTCATAGATGGTTAAATTAATAATATTGATCCAATGATAGCATTATTGGAGATTCTGATCGGATCATTTAGTTGGTTTAGCTGCTTTTATGGCTTGTTTATATGTGTAATTGATGAAGTAAGATGGGCTGAAATTATAGTCAGTGTAGTTGACTGTTATGATTGATCTGTATGTCTGACTTGTGGTGCTTGATATGGATGTATTGTTAATAGCATGATAGAGGTATCCTTGGGTTGGATTGAATTATATGATTTGGGTTGTATGTTTTGGTTAGTATGGCTATCTGCTGTAATGGTTCGTCTATATATTCAGACAGTATAGTATGTTTATATTCTGGGTTGTATGCCTTTCGAAATTGCATGGCTGAGGCAAGCTAATGTTCTGTTAAGGCGTTATATCCGTTTTAGTATTCAGTAGCAATAGGTTATCTATATTGTTGCTAAGTATGTTGGAATTATGGAGTATGATGGGTTTATGGTTGGTGTAATACCAAATACTCTTGTTCAGCAGGGTTACTCATAGTGTTTTATATGTCTGAGGTGTGTGGGTCGGCATTTGTTGGTATGTATGATTGATATAATCATGTAGTTTATTTGATTGGTGGTATGTTTGGCTGGTGTCTGATGGTAATGATGCTATGACAAACATGTTCAAGTTACGATTTTTGGTATATTTTAGTGGGCATTGGCTGAGGTATGCTTGAATTGTAGTGGACAGTAAGAGTGGTGAGTATATTTATTCTGGTGATGGTTGGTAGAGCAGATTTTATGGGTTGTAGGAAAATTTTCGTAAGGCTTGTGTTGGTTGAATGGTTGAGGTATGCTTGCGTTATAGTGTGTGGTATATGTGGGCAATTTTAGGGTCATTTTGGAATCATTGTGGACGGTGGTAGAATCATGTTCGGAGTCATTTAGTGACTATAGTGTATATTTACAGGGCAGATGAAATGTGTGTTAGGTTATGGGCTGGTCTCAGCTATATATTTGCTTGATACAATTGATTTATGATGGATTGTATGATTGGTGTGTTGGGTGGTTTGGTGGAATTAAGTTTTTCATTGGATAGAGGTGATGGCATGTTGGTTGGCCTGGTATCGGTCAGTAATGATTGATTGACAGATGGTAAGAATATTTGTGTTGCCTGTTGGTCTGGACTATCAATTTGCTTGGTACACTTGCGTTATCACGGATGGTATGGTTGGTATGTATGGTGTTATGTTTTCCAGTATATCTGTATTGCAAATTGTTTGTGTATGTTGAATAGTGTGGGCAATATATGTGTGTCTATGAGTAATACTGAAGTATGCTTGAATTAAAGTGTTTGATATAAGTAGTTAGTGTATTTTGACTGGTGTCAGTCGGCATGTTGAATGGTATGAGAAGTTGATTGTGCCATATTAATAGCTGTATGTTTGCTCTGTATTGTCTGTGTGGGCGAATAGTTAAATGAGTAAGTCAAGAGATTTAGGGCAGCTCTTAACAGCGAGGTCTTCAGAGCAGATGAGGGCGATTGAGGTGAGTATGGAGCAGTGCCGGAATGAAGCGTTGGGGGAAATGAGAGATCTTCGAGAAAACCTTCTGATCAACGGCATCGTCTGGCACGATTCCCACATGCGAAAATCTGGTGACCTGGCCTGGGATTGAACCTGGATCGCCTTAGTGGAATGCGAGCGAGCTAACCGCTCGGCCACCACGGCCCCACAAATGGTTGAGGTTTGCAAGTGGTATAGTGGGTGGTATGGTTAGTAGGTAAGCGGTGTTGGTTGGTAGAACAAATAGAATTTGTGTTAGGTTATGGGCCGGCACCAGGTGCATAGTTACTTGGTACACTTGATATATAATGGATATTGTGCTTGGTGTATGATTGATTGGTAAGACTGAATCTTTATTTTAGCTATAGGAGCTGGAGGTGTTGGGTGGTCTCGTATAACTTGGGTTATAATAGATTGTTGGTTGGTATGGTTGTAAAGTGACTAGTATATAGTTCACTGGTGTCAAGCAGTATGGCAGAAAGTATGAGCAGTGTGTAAATGTTTGATAAGTCCATTGTGTACTGACTGGTTGAGGTATGCTTGAGTTATACTAAGAGGTATGAACAATAAGTATATTTCATCTGGTGTTGGTTGGTCGTGCAGATGCCAGGGATGTTTGTGTTTCGGCTGGCCTGAACTCTATAGTTTCTGTAAATTCGAGTTATGGTGGGTGAAACATTGAAGGTCAAGGTGCCTGCTTGCATGTATATAAGAAGCTGGGGTCCAGTAAGGAAGTTTAGTTTGACAGTGGCAGTCGTGAAAGATGCTTCGTCACTGCTCGTGTAAGCAATTGGAATATATTATGGAGCAAAATGTTGTTGGTTCATCAACACCTGAGGTTGGCACAGTGCTATCGACTTCTTCGGATGGGACACCTGCGGCAACAGCACTGCTATCGATTCCTTCAGGCCTGATATCGACAGTAACATCGACTTCTTCGGATGGTAAACCTACAGCAGTGCTGCCATCGATAACTTCGTCATGGCTTCCTTGCCATTACTGTGACAAGATATTTTCCTACAGCCGAAGTGCAAGGAAGCATGAAATAAATGCTTATGTGAAGGGACCTTCTTATGCTATGCAGTAATGCATCAAGTGCAAGTGTCTGTTCAATTGAGGCGGTAAACTGAAGAGACTTTACAAAAAATGTAAAATACCTGTCTTAGAATCTAAGAAATGACCTGTAATATCTGTTGAGAAACCACATCTACCTGAAGCAATCCGCATACAAGTGTACTTGAAAGGATTATGTGATTTAAAATACCTTCGTAGGCACGTAAGACATATGTTCATACCTCGAAAACATTAAGCAAATGATAAGCAATCTATTAACAGAAGAAGTTGATTGAGGTCCAAAAAAATACCTTCGTAGGCACGTAAGACATATGTTCATACCTCGAAAACATTAAGCAAATGATAAGCAATCTATTAACAGAAGAAGTTGATTGAGGTCCAATAAAATACAATGTTTTGCTGGAGTGTACTTACGAAAAGGCTTAGCCCTTGGATGAAGACATCAGTCGCCGAGCATTCAAGATTGCGAATCAAGCACTGTACAATGTTGATAGTATCCCAGGAGCCTTGAAAGAAAAACGTGGTCTTGAAGAAGATGAATATTTTGCCAAGATATCTGTTAGGATTCTTGCTAGCATAGACTGTTTTGAGCTGCTTATAAGTATATTATACATTAAAAGTGAGCATGCTTTTGTAAGGACACAATTTGAATGGTGTCAAGAATATAATGATTCTGTTTTTGTGTTTGTAGTTATATATATATATATATATATATATATATATATATATATATATATATATATATATATATATATATATATATATATATATATATATATATATAATTTCAATAAAAAAGTCTTTAATTTCTCGCTGGTGTTGTATCCTACCTACTTCCCCTGATACAGAGAATATGTTGATGCTCGGTTTAGTCACATAAACATACATTTAAAAAGAGTCGAGTAGGATATTTATGCCTACAATACCTTAGAGATATTAGACTTCTTATAATAATTAGAAGTCAAGAAGGCAGACCGGAAATGAAGTTGAAAAACTTTTTGTATTGTTCCGCTGTACTTTATGTACAATTTAAGTACAACTTAAAAAAGTTAAAATCAAATTAATTTAAAATCGAATAATAAATAAATACCATATGCCTATAAAAAGTAATATGGTTACCAGAGACAAATGCCAGGGGAAAAGTCAACGTTAGCCAGTATATAAGTAGTTGGGTTAATTTTTTGTGTTTTTTGTTGTAATATATTTTAATACATTTTTAAGCATTATAATGTAATGCACTATTTCATACTTTAATACCGTATCATAACCTCTATCTTATAAACTGTTTTCGTTAAAAACATCACTACAAAGAAAATATTATTTTTAATTTAGCTAACCATTATGGTTATAAAGGGCTTAAACATACATTCCTGGAGCTAGAAATGGTTCATGCAAACTGAATGTCAGGCGATTGGCTTGAAAAATTCGCAAATTATATTAACCTGTGGCTACAAGTATTTGTTTACTTACATACTCTCTTGCCATAAAATGTGGTCTGCTAGATAAATATAAAAAAGTATATATAAAAACAATCAATGCGAGCATAAGAACATATGATTCAGAAAGTAACGAAATGTTTTTTAATACAACAGCCCTGTTTTTGGTAACTTGACAGGAGCTCTGCCCTCATACCTCAGGGGTAGGGTGGCCGACCTGTGATCAGAGGGTCGCGAATTCGCGCCCCGGCGACTCCGACGCGGCAGACCTTCAGCTCGCCTATCGCTCTGGGAATTTGTCAACTAGTTGGTTTAACTTTAGCTCGTCAACTACAACAACAAAGTAAAAAAAAAAAAAAAGGTAGGTGAGTAGTCAGATCGCCCGACTCCCATTCGAAGCATCGTGGGATATATGTTTTAATGTTTCCAGCTGTCGTGTGAAAATTACATAGTTAAACTATTTAAAATCGATTTTGCATTAAAAATAACTTTTTGGTACATTTTGCTCTACTTTTTAAAGATTTCGGCATTTTTCAAACATTATATAAAATAAATTTTAATAAAATAATCAAACTTATTTATAATTGTGTCTATTCATAGATGTATGATTATTTAGACAAGAGTACACAGCAGCTGACATGCGATCACAGTTAGTTCTCGCGCACTTATCTCCTACCTTAGTTACACTGGCAGCTTCTTCCCCCGTGCTGTGCCTACAGATATCACTTGAACTCTTTGTCTGTCATAACAGAAAGTCAACACAGAATGACAGAACATGAAAAAACATGGAATACTATATCATGAATATACGGGATTGAATTATAGCCTACAAGTAGTATAGAGGCAGGTCCTGGGCAATACATTTTTATGCCCTAAAATTCTCGATTTTTCCTGGAATTTCATGCTTTATACCTCCAAAATGTTACAAAATAAAAATTACACACAAAATCCTGCACGAATTAGTGAACATTATATTTCGCATACAAAATTAGGTAAAATAAGTCGTTTATGCAGCAAATCAAACAAATGTAGACCTAAAAAAACAAGCTAAATTAAAGCACAACTATTAAGAAAATTTAATCCGAAATTATGCAAATTAAGCTAAAATCAAATGAAATATTATGTTTCTATTCTTTATGGATAATATTCGAAGCTCTACTAATTTTTTAAAAACTTCTTCTATATGTTCAAATTCGTCACCAATTTCCCGAAGTTCCTCTTTATCGCGAACAATATCTAAAATTATTAGTTGTAATTTTTGTAGATTTCGATAGAATTTGAGAAGTATATTTCGGATTTCGGATTTCGGGAGACTTCATATTTATATCATACGCTGTAAAAGTTGATTTAGAACCTCCTTTTAAATGTTAGTCAAACTGCATGGTAAACCAAGAGAAGCCGTTTTTAATTATAAATAAATGATTTATTTATGTTTGACAAAATTTATTTTTTATTCGATTAAACAACTTAACTAAACGTCTAAAATTTGCTATCAAATGATGGAAACAATTTGTTGTTTCCGTAAAATCGTTTACTTCCTCCATTTATTAGATTAAAAAAATCGATATATCTCCAGTAATATTTTCTTTCGAATAATCATAAGTTAGATTCCTTTGACTAATTAGAACAACATTACAAATTGTTCCTGCTTCAACAGCTTTGTTAAAATCTACACTAATTTTTATGTTTGTTTTATCTTTAACAGCAGTTGTTTTTCTATATAAACAATCAATAACAAATAATGGTCTTCACCCCCAAAATGAAAAAAAAATTGATATCAATTTGAGTGTTTACAGTTGGTTCATTATAAAGTTCATTATTTCAATATAGAATATCTAGTTTTGATTTTGAATTTCTGAAATAATTATAAGCAAGAAAAATTTTATCACAAGGCCATTTTCTATATATAGATTCCAATTTTCTTTTGGAAATATTTCATTTCTTCCATTTTTAAGATAAATATTTCTTACATTGTAGTGATCAAACATTGAACCATTCAACAAGATTTTTTCTATTAGTTTGAAAGCCTACAATTACAAAATCAGGCATATCAAATTGTAAACTGATCTCTTATATCAAAATTAAAAATATTTGTTTCAGCAGGAACTTCTTTTTCTAACAATTGGCAATAATTAAAACTATTAGGTATTTTTGGATGTTTGTATATTTTTTTATTAATTACAATGGCCTTGTTTGATTCGTATTCAACTATCTGCCACATAATTTCTAATTTTTGAATAACAATTTTACCTGGATCATCATAACGTTTCTGAACTGCACCATCTGTGTTCTTAGTTTCATAAACATATAAACAATTGTTGCCAGACGAATTTTGAATAAAAGTAATTTTATAACCACCTTTCAAATGGATTTCATTGTAATCACGAATAAAGCGAAACATATATCTCAGTGGATTGGTTATTTCATTTATTTTATCACTATGAACAGAGTTTACTCGATATTTATTATCAACAACAGTAAATTCTAAATAATTTTGCATACTTGGAGATAACTAGTTATTCATCATCGTTGAAGTTAAACTTGGATTATCAACAGTCTCAATAATGTTTCCATGTTTTGAGATTTCTATTCTAGAAAATTGAAAAGGAAAAAAGTTATCACAAACATCAATATTATCTAATTTTGTGTATTTTGGAACATATCCTTCATTATCTCTCTTAAGTAACCTAAATTGCACAAAAAACATAAGCATCATTTGGGAAAGAAAATCCATCTTCTATAGGAATATCAAATTCAATTCTGTTATTGTAAACATTTGAATTCCCCCATGTTTGATCAGTTGGAGGAAAAGTTTAAAATACTTTTAAAATACTCAATACTTTTATAACTCATTTATAAATGAAAAAAAATATATATTTAATGAAAGATTCATCAAAGACAGTTTCTCGAGTTAAATTACTCATTGAGAAACACAAATCTATAAAAAGAATCATGATGCAGATTATGAAAGAAATAAGAGATATCTACCTCTAATTCACGAATGACGAAATATTGGTAATAAAAGTAGAACAAGTAAGTGAAGAAAATAAAAATTTAATAACAACGCTAGTTCCAGTTGCAGCAAAAAATTTAGATTATCCACCTACTCCTTAAGAATAAAAGTTGGAAATACATATATATAATTAAACCAATTTATGATAATTATATAAAAGAATCAAGATCAAAGCCGAAAATACCAGAAATAACGATTTTTCCAAGAACTCCTAGATCTGGAGTAGTTAAAAAAAATTCAATAATTTACCAGAAAAATATGTTTGGATGGATGATGTTATAAAATTGGTTGATAGATTATTAGTTATTTATGGTGAAGAAAATTCTGGAAATATAAATTATTTCAAGGAAAGAGTAAACATAATGAATTTGCTAAACAATCAATTTTCTGATTTTGTTATTATTAATCCAAAAGGAAGTCCTTATCTTATAAGAGTTTTAAATGTAATTCCACATTCATTTTGGAATTCTGTACACCACGGAAAAATTATAATAAATTGGGCATTAAATAATTTTAATTTACCCGAAATGCATTTGCCTGGTTATAATTTTTGTGGTCCATTTACAAAATTAGATGAAAGGCAAGAAAAAGGAGATATAGGAATAAATAAATTGATGAAGCATGTAAATATCAGGATATTGCTTATAGAAATCATAAAGATTTAGAATCTAGACATGCAACTGCCAAATTTTACAAAAAGAAGCCAAGGAGATTATGTTAGATAAAGATACTCCATTCAGTGAAAAAATTGTTTCTGCTGCTGTTGCTTCAACTATGTTTATAAAAAGAAAATTAGCAAGAGGCATTAAAATTAATTAATTATTTGATTTTTTTAAACTTATAAATGAAGGTAACAAATATAGCTTTTGATATACCCATTGATCAACTAAGAGATTTGTGTATATAAACAATTTAACAAAATATAAACTTGAGAAAAAAAACATTTAAAGAAGGAAAAGGTTTTTAATTAACTTTACCACTTCTAATAATCTAAAAAAATATTAAAAGAAAAATCTGGAAGGGGTTTGCATCATGGGGGCATCATTAGCAGTTTTAATTCCAATTTTAGCTGCACTCTCTGCTTTAGCTGGTGGAGCTAGCTCAATTTACAATTCTGTTGAACAAACTAGAAACAAAAACTAATAATTAGAATAACAACAGAGACATAACTTAGCAATAGAATATAAATCAGGAAGTGGTTTATTTGCAAAAAAGAGAGGGGCACAAAAAAATTGAACATATCTCTATTATCAATTATCAATATTGAAAAAATATGTAAGAATATTCAATATAAAATTTTTTAGAAATGTTTATCTGATTGATGAATTGCCAAGAAGTATGCACAAATATGAATGTGCTGTGTTTAATTTCGACAATTCAACAAATCCAGGTACTTGTTGGGTTTGCTATTTTAAAGAAAATATTTATGTTTATTATTTTGATTCATTTGGAGGTAATATTCCAACTAATTTAACTAATTACTTCAAAGAGAGAAATTTTTATTATAATGATAGTATAATTCTGAATCTTAACTCAGTTATCTCTGGAAATTTATGTTTAATTGCAATACACCTTTTTTCGAGAGGTTTTAAGTTTCATGATATAATTTCTTTGTTATAAAATAATGGATATATTTGGGAAACCATTAATCCAATTTTTAAATAAAATCTCTAACATTTAATGCTAATAAATTAGAAACACACGTAGATTAAAAATACAATATCATTGTTTATGTTTTACAAAATCTAATTAGTAAAATTTTGGTTCGTACAAAATATTATGTTTCTCTTCAAAATCGTAGAATTAATAATGTGGCTAATTCTGCAGATGATAAAGATGCAGTCAATAAAATATTCTTTGATAAAGAAATAGCTGATGAATTACAAAATTTAAACCAGATCTGCAAAGTGGGATAGAAAAAATAATATTTTTCACCTAAATAATAATAAAATGTTCTTTACTATTTTGATGGATTGTACTGTTTATAAAATAATTACTTTTAATCTCAATTTATCTGATGATACTGTGACTGATATTGATGATTCTAAAATAATGGATTATAGTAAGCCTTTTGGTTTTAACATAGGTGATATTTTATCTTTTAAAATAAAAAAAAATAGTTAGTTGTGATGATGGATTAATGACCACAATAGGAATATTCGTGAAATATAAAGATTATATTTTTTAAAACTATGAAATGTGGAATACTTGGTGCTTGAAGTGTAAGAAAGTTACTAAAAATAATAATATAAAAAATGAAAATACTAAAAATGGACAATTATCGATGTTTTTCAAATACCTATAAAAGGCAAAACTGCCAAATGTAGCAAATCTTTTAGAATGTATACTGATTAAAAGAAAACCACATAATTTGCAAAGCAATAATGGATAGTAATTTTATAGTAAATCATTTTAAGAACTTATGAAAAAATTTAACATCAATCACTATTCTACATTCAGCAAACTTAAAGCCAGTGTTGTAGAAATATATAATCGTACAATTACGAACAAAACTGTGGAAGAAATTTGCTTTAAGTGGCAATTACAAATGGTTAAATATATGATATAATTTAGTTAAAGAATACAACAATAAAAAACATCGTTCTATTGGTATGAAACCTATTAAAGTCAACAAGAAAAATGAAAAAAAAAAATTCAAGACAACAAGATTTAGTTAATATGTACACTAAACCGAAATACAAAGTCGGAGACGCCCATGTGAGCAAAAATAAACAATTTTTTGAAAAGAGTTATATGCCTAATTGGACAACAGAATTGTTTACTATTTTGAGGTTCTAAATTATGATGTACCCACATACAAACTGAAAGATACCAACACAGAAGAAATCAAAGGTAATTTTTATGAATACAAAATCATGAAAACTAACTACCCTGATGGACATTTGGTTGAAAAAGTTTTGAAAACCAAAGGTGATAAAATTTATGTACAATATTTAGGATTTAATAATTCTCACAACTCTTGGATTAATAAAACAGCTGTAGTGTAAACTTGAATATTAATTTTAGAAGATATAATATTATTAAAATAAAAATTAGCTTCTTACTCAATTCGACAAAGATTATAAATATCATTAATCAATTTTTGTTGAGTATAGTTATTTCTGGCAATTTTTAAATAGTTATGAAAACACGCAATGTAACTATTCAATGTTTCTTTCATTCTTTGATATAAATAGATAGGATTTGGAATATAATAAAATTGCAACAATTGTTCACAATTTGGATGTCTATCTTCAATTCTATCCAATTGTCTTTGAACATTTTTTCTTTGAGTTCTAACGACATAATAATCATATTCACAATTGTCATCAAATAATTTTTAAATAACGAAAGCTGGATTTAATTTTTGATTTTGTGTTTCTGCAAGCTATTACACCGAAAGCCATATCAACTGTCTCTCTTAAATTTTCCACATGTTCACCTTGAATTCTCTTTATATCTTTTTAATGACTAACTTTAATTTCGTTCATTTTCATATGCTCTATCTGGCCTATGTATAAAGACATCATATCTTTTTGAATCTTATATTTGTCATGTTTTCTAATTGGAAGAATTTCTCCAGTTACCAAATCTTGGAATTGTTAAAACTTTTTCATTTTTTTTATTTTAAAATTAGCAAACATAATCCAGGTTCTTTGAAAAATATTCTATGTGGTTGCATATTAAAGGGGTGTGACGAATCACCCACCTCTATATTTCTGTATAATTGCCTATGTTTTCCTATAATATGATATTTAATTTCTTTATGAATATCTAGGTATTATAATATTTCAGCATCATATTTTGGTTTTTGGTTTTTGGTTTAAGTTTCATTTTTGGAATTTCAAAGCTTTGTTCTCAATCATGTTAGTGGCTCCTAGGCCCGCATTTCATACTTTGTTTTTCGTTGTCTCCGGACGTGCTGTACTACTTACCACATTCCGTTGTCTCGCCGTCCGTACATACCTTCTACTCTGTTTTTGTGCCGTAGCTGTTTCTGCAGTTTTCTTCCTCTGATCATGAAGTCAGTTTGTGACTTCATATAAAAAAACTCGGTTCTATTACGTACCAACGGCCATAGACGCAGCACTTTAGTCCCTTTGTTAGCTCTACACCTTATGCCATCTAGCGGCGATTCTTCTACTAAGCGTCTGTACCCTTTCCTCTGCCTTCGTACGACACCGAGCGGTTAGGCAACTTACTCTTGGTCTTTACTTGTTGCGGACATAGAGAGTTTGCGGTTTTAAAGTTTTCCTGTGTTAATATCCCGTAGAGTACTAGTCAAGATGTCATAGTTTGGGGCGTGAATTTTTTATTTGTTTATTTATTTTCTGTAGGTGTTTCGGCTCTGCACTTCAACATGTAAGAATATTTTATTCTATCCTCCTCTGGTGAGTAATTTCTTTAGTACTTTTCTCTTCGTCGCGTGCTTTAGTAATTTTTTACTTGAGAGTTTTCGTGTCCCCATGACTCACGTTTGCACGGTCTTAACCTCAGTTATGTGACCTGCACGAACTCTGTGCTTTCTCTGAGCTCTGCTTATTTGTACGAGTCCACTTTCTTAAGCGACTTGATTTCTCCCTCGAGTTCTCTCAGCTCAGCAATACTGCTTATTCTACTAGATGTTTTTTCAACATAGTTTGTTTATGCATTACGATGACTTGAAGCTAAGTGCTATGAACTTATATTTCTCTACTTTTTGCAACTTTATTAAATTAACATTTTTAGACACCATGACACTATTATTCGCAAGAAATTTTCTCTTTCGATTAAGGTAGGTCGACCAAATATGGGCACCCTTATGCAATCCCAGCCATTTTAAACTGATGAATGTTGGGAAAAATTCTGTATTATGGGAGTATACCCTCAAACCAAGTACTAGTAGTGGGATGTAACAATGTTTGAATAAGATACCATTATTTTATGGAACGCGAAATAGTTTTAAGAAAGTGCCCAGAATAAGATCAGGTGCTACACATATATGTACTTTACTCCATTTTATTATATATAGTGTAAAAGATCGTTATTGACGCCATTATTCGGGCTAGAGGGAATGAATAAGTTAATGTCTCACTCGAACATTTATTGGCCACACTTTTGAACATAAAGGGTTTCAGAGATGGCAACACGTGAGATGTACATTTCCATCGGCCTAACATGGAAAAAACAAAGACAATATGAATTCAGAAGACTTTATGTGTCACAGTAAACCTTAAATTGGATGTTAATGATTTACAAAAATAAGTGTGTTCCCAAAAATTAATAACTTTCAATAAAACCCTTCTGTACTCACTAATATAGAACAGCAAAAACATTTACTGTCAACAGTTCTTTCGTCACATTTGATCACAAACAAATAATATATTAACAAGAAGTACACCTGAAAGTTAACAATGCCTCGGTATGTTCATCAGGAACAAAGTCTATACATTCATTATGAACCCAACGAAAGCAAATCTTGCATCGTGTCATGTTAATCTTCCTATTTTCATTGCAAAAGTGACATTGCCAGGTCAATGATCTCGATGTTATTCTCTCTTTCCCTTCTTCCACAGAAGACGACTTTCGTTTGTGGGGTCGAACATCTTTGTTGGACGTCGCTTCTTTCATTTTCTTTCCTTTTCTTCGGGAAATAAATTCCTATTAATCTTGACAGCTTTGTAATTTACAGACTTCCTACGACATTCCTACGACACGACCAGTGGTCGTGTTTGAGGTGTTCTCGAAATCTCTGTAAACTGTTTTCTGGGCTTAGGTGTAGTTATATCATCGTCATCATCTGATTGAAGTGATCCTAGTGATGCATCTGAATCTGTAAAGTGATATCATCACTATCATCATCATCCGAGTCAACCCTACTTGTATTCGTACTTGGCAGCCTACATTGTTTATTTTATGTGCTTTAGGGCTCAGGAATAGAGTCTGAAGACATGAACTTCGGAGAGGTTTATACAGTCGCATTTGTCACAATTTGGGATGTTACTATGGGTGAAGATTGAGCTCGAATTTGACTTGGTTCTTGGGTAGAAGGTGTGGTTACATGTTCTGGTGTGCTGTTTAGCCTTTCTGTGAGAGTGGAAGGAGCGAAGGCGACTTGCGGAATGATATCTGGATCTTAAGGGAAAGTTCCATTTACATGGAAGCGTGAAATAATGTTCAATGGCGGAAGAGCTTTAGGCCAAACACGTGAAAAAATAAAAAAAAAAAAAACCAAAAACTAGATCTCTTTAAACCCCTGCCTGAAGTTTTCTCCCAAAAGAACTGAAGTTCGTTGTTCTAGTGGTGCTCGAAAGATCTGAAGACAGCTTTGGCCATCGGCTTAAGTTCTTGTATGCAGTTGCTTGGAAGACACAGCAGAGTTCCTTATTATGGGCACCGCGTACTTTATATGGGCAATGCGCACTTTATGTGGGCACTGTGTACCTTATATGGGCACTCAATGGGCCAATATTGAGGTCTTTCACACCAACATTAATACTTGCGAATTACAACTAAACCAAGACAGCTACATGAATAACACATATCATACGTTTTAATACATTAAATTCCACTACTCATAAACATATGCAGACAAATTAAATTTTTTAAATGTACTTATCTTACAATAATCACCGCAACATGAATATTAGAAGTGCTATGTCTTTCAACGCACCTTAATACCATGGCGTCTTTCTCTACATGCTCAGCACTTCCTGTCGGGTGCTATTGGTACTAACCCGCACCACTTACTGTCTAGCACTGCACTGTGCAGCAATCACTTACTGTCTAGCACTGCATTGTGCAGCAATATAGTGGCTAACTGAATGCTCGACGATTGTTGGAAATGTTGTCAACCAATGGCAGCGATAAGAACAACACAAGCGATGACCTTCATATCGTGCGTACTAACTGTAGCTAGCCCTTTACATGCATCGCCTCTCGTCCAGTGGCGGGGTCGCGGTGATGTAGTGGTCAGACTACTCGCCTCCCACAAAGGCGAACCGGTTTCAATTCCCAGAGGGGCATTTCCCGGATTTTCGCATGTGGGAATCGTGCTGAACTATAGTCCATTCATGACTGGAACAGACTGATGAAAATCAATCTTTGAAAAAACACCCTAGCCATTAGCTGCATGCATAGCTATTTTTAAAAAAGTGGCCGGTACCTGCATCCACCACTTTTTTTTTTCTAGCAATGCATGCATTTTTTCAAAGATTAATTTTCATAAGTCTGTTCCAGTCGTGAATGGACTATATGGTGCTCGTCGGCGAGTTTTCTCGGAGATCTCAGATTTCCTACGCCGTTGCATTCCGACGCTGCTATATACTCACCTCGCTTCACCTGCGTCGGCTCTCAAGACCTCGATGTTGGACCAAGAGAGATGTGCAAACCAGTGTATTTCGAGATATCTGGAACTATCGGGAGACGTCTGGGCACGCTAGTCCCCTCGTACTCCCTAGGCAGTGGCTCGGCACGGACCGGCCTGTAGCGGAGCGGCACAACAGCGGCCCGGCAATATATACGTGCGGACAGAAAAACATTCGGCGAAACCGGACACGTGGAAGTTTGACTGTCGACAACATATAGCAGTGCTCTTGTGACAGTATGTGCTGGAGGGTTTCGTTACCGCACGCATGCGCTGTTCGACAGAAGTCAATTGCTTTTCTGTTATTGAGTGCAAATGTTCTGTTAAAATATTCACCAGTATCGAATTAAAATCACGTTAGATAAAAGAATCAACGATGGAGGTGGAATATATTATGTGGTTTGATGCCTCAGCAAAGGACGTGTTTCGTTTCCACATTTATATAACACGAAGACAAAATTAATGTATTACAAACGCCTGCACCTTGAAAATGGCGATGAAGGAAAAAAAAGGGGGGGGGGGGAAAGGATATAAATATTGGATATTATGATTTACGGCGCGGCGTAGGAAATATCTCGAGGGGAATGGATTACTCAGAAGACAATATACGTTCACACAATATGCCAACTGAGGGGTTTGAGACAGCATAATGTCAAGCCAATGTAAACACGTGTTACAGCTCAGCGGCGTTACATCTAACAAAAATACAAAAATCATGAAAATAATAACACATAAATTCGTACAGAGCTGTTATCTATCTATCCAGCCAATGCCGAATGTAATGTCCTAGCATATTAAGAGTTGCGAATAAATGTGTAATAATGTTACATTAACTGACACACGAATATTTAGAATATCAATGCTATAGAATAACACAAAATAGAACTGACCAAAGATAAACCACATTGAAATTTATATTTATATTCCAACGAATAACGTGATCTATGAAGTTCAATCTAAACTAAACATGTTTTAAATTAATGTTCAAAACTCTTCCCCCAATAACAGCATTTAATTTAGCGCAAATATAGGCAGACTAATCCCAAATTAAATGGCAGAAAATCATAAAATATGTAACAATCACTGAATGAATTAAGCAAATTGTAACTTACAAATTATCTCCAATGAAATAAGCAGTTTCTTGTTCCCTTTAAATAAGTTCCTATTACAACTGACAGTGTTTTGGTTGACCTATTGGATGCCCTTTGTGACGCAGTCAATTGAGTGTTGAGCGTGAGTAGTTCCGGTTTTGAATCCCGGGTAGAGCAACGGTGTGATTTATGCTCGTCCGTATGGGTCACCCTCATTGGAAACATCACTTTCAATACGAAAACTGTGAGAACACAGTTGTCTCGGAATTAAATAAGTGCCTTTTGTCTTGTACATTTACAAGTAAAACCTTGGATACTAGTACCCAACTGAATACTTGTTTTTACTCGTAATAACCTACTGAGTGGACTTGCAAGCTATAGACATGTAATATTACAGTTACGCTTGTATTTCAATTACATTGGTAAATCGCGAATGTAAAAATATAATATGCCATCGAAAATATTTTAATTTGTACCATAACTGTAATACAAAGATTATCTTCTATATTATATCTAAAACAAAAAGGCTACAACGCGAAATCGAACCTGCGCCTTCTTGAGCAAATACGTGTGAACGTAACTTCAACCCCAACAAACAAATTTACGTAACGATAGTGTTTGTTTTGGAACTGTTTGTCTAGCAATTTGGCAGGCATATAATTTTAACCTGTTAATTTTTTAGTTTTTAGTGTCTTTCAAATACTACATATTTGCACATGTTTTGTTTCATAATCGGTAACTTATTTTCTCTTAATGAACATGGAATAATATTTACCGGCATAAATTATATACGAACGTTTATTACAGACTGTTAAGTTAGTTCAAACAATTATTCTGTCGTAAAGACTACGTAATTATTTTTGCTGATATTACAACGTGCTACCGAAGCCAGCATTATTCGGGAAAACATTTTGACAGGTGGTATTACTTTTGCACATGAAGTGGAATTCTAGAAATAATACATAAACCGATATGGTAATTAAAACCTTTTTATATAAACTCTTAATGATTTATTATGATTGGCATGGGCTTTATAATTTGAACACTTGAGCGTATGCAGACCATAATTTCGCATAAACTACCGTTGCACAGCAAGTAGGGCTTACGCGCAGATTATTTGGGTGGAATTTGTTAAGTCGATGGAAATTATGCTATATATGTCATAGCGGCGGCATTGTTTAATATTTTTTATTTAATTTCTTATTTCATAACATCTCCGCGTAGGCTTTCTTCATAACGCGGGACAGTCCACTATAAATAAAAACACCCATTATCGCGACTTTGAGCACATAAAGCTGTAAAATGTTTATATAGTTTCCAATGAAATTTAATGGCCTAAAGTTACTGCTTAGTTATACTTTATAAAAATGTATCCTTAAATGAATTTACGCGATATTGCACCGAGTGTTACAAACTACGTAGTATTTGAGTTTTATCATTTTTATGATATGTGGCCGTTCATGAATATCGTGGGAAAGTGCAATATTGTAACACTGGGGATAACTTTTCCGCACCTCTGCAAACGTCCTGCGTCCTCCATTGCCTTACGTACAACTGAGCTCGTCGTAACTGGTGTTTGTGGAATAGCCGTTAGCACGGCCAGACCTGCGCGCGCATGTCGTTTCCCCTTGCTTTGCTTACACCGCTGAACACAGCTTGGCATGCCAGGACATCCCACGGCTACAGAAGTTGCTGTACGACACTGTACAGAACCAAGCCGATCCATTGAGTTCCCTGTTTTTATCGAACCTCAAACATTGTACTTACACTGCCAAATACTCTTCATAATTGTGTTCTGAACAGAACTGTACGCATCTAATTACGAGTAGGTTTGACATACGACAACGGCAGTAAATTATCAGCTGGAATATGGGTAATATCTAAGTCGAAAAGGCCTTGGGATATGGTGCCTGGGGAAAATTGCCCCAATTTGCCCCCTCCCCCCTTTTTTTTTCACAACTCGTAGGTAGCCTTCTTAATTAACCAGGTCATGTGCACCACGTTGTTAATTTGCGCTGTGCTTGTTTTGTTACTCGGAAGGGTGGCGGTATTTAAATGAGACTACTGCAAAGGCACGAATGAGGGCACGTCTTTCTGATAAGATAGGGAATAATTGCGCGCACAGTACTGAAGTCTCTTATCTCTGAATCTGATCGCGCCACCTTCTCTTAACTCGGTGGTTTTGAGGCACGAAGCACCAGGGCAGCGAACATCTGTCCTTGCCACAAGCACTGAAATAAAAATATAACAGCAGAAAACTCACACATATGGAGTCTGCTACAACACAACATAGTAGCATGAGATGGCGGCATGAAGGAGGATCATATTTCTTCTACATTCTCAAGGCGCGTTCTATACCGGCCAATCACAAGTAGTCATTTATAACTATGGTATTCACTTAATTGAACCACAATTTATGCATGGCCGTCAAATCGTATTCTTCTTTGTATGTTTACCACTTATAGTTTTGAAGCTCATAGAAATATTTATAGCAAAACATTAATATTTTATACGTGAAAATTAATCAAAACTAAGATCGTCTGTACTACACCAGATTAGCCAACACACTGTTCGTAAATATCCACAGCCGATTCATTTTTTCGTGGTAGTTTACTTTTCTGATTGATTACATATCTCTCATACTGTGTTTGTAGACAGGAAATTTTCAAACTGCATGGTAACATAGTAAATTGTTTTTTTACGGGAACAATACTGGCAGTGTTAAGTAGTAGGGACGTGGAGGTTTCAGATTCAAAGGGATGCCGACTTTTTATATATCAAAGAGTTAAATTGATTGAAAGGGTTTATCAAATTGATAGAAAGGGCCAATCTTTAATCTGACTTAAATCCGATGAATTTTTGAAAAATTCGATGGGATTAATTGTAAATCCGATCTTAATTCGATCGAATTTTTATTTTATTTTATGTGGATTGATAAGTACATAGTTCTTCATTTTCTTTCTTTCTTTTTTTGGGGTGGGGAGCATCTCTGATAAATGTTCACCTCTGAGCTCTGGTACTCGATTGAGATGTGGCGTGCTAGGGACAGAGTATGTATATATATGTTGAGTTTTGTGCAAGAGTGGCCTATGTGTAATGTTTTTGGGTTGGTAGTGATATTGCTTGTAGACGGTGTTGGGGGCTAGGCGACTTTGAAAGAGACTATTATTCCGAATGAGTAAAATTGCTGACGTAATTCACGAGAGAAATTTCGGAGTGTTTAAACGAAATATATTTCAACGAGTTCTATGTATGAATTAATAACACGAGAGATAAGTATAACTAATTGAATAACCTGGTGTCGACAAGTGCTAAACGATCACAATTACGTGGTCTCCAGTATAAAATGAATTAATTAACGGAGCGAAAATGTCACTATAAACAAAATGGCAGTCTTCCTAACCACAATAACAAGGTATCTGAAAACACGTAAACATGATACAACTTGACGCCTCTCGCACATAACTTACATGATTTAAAAAACACGTCCGTTTGGTCGGGAGATGGCCTGACGCAATGACATGCGCCAATTTTTCAGCTGTTAGATTTCGTTTGAGTGCGACCGGGTCTGACAGGCGGACTAAGATTAGATACTGGGGAAAAAATGTGATTACGATTTATGTGACAAATGGATAAAAATATGTGTTAAAAACAAACATACTAAATATAAATTATACTAGTAGAATTAAAACAAACGTTTTTGAGGATTCACGGTTAACAGTCAGTGATTATAATAGATGTCCATTCGCTCGGAGGTCCTGTAGCACTGACTTGGATATACACTTACGTCAACTTGTAAGCTGAACGAGGTGTTGAGAGCAAACATAAACTGCATCTGCCTATGTTTGATTATAGACTGAGGTGAGAAACTCGTAAATGAACGAAATACAAAACAAATGTTTCCAATAAATTAATTGTTAGCAGACACAAGTACATCACAATCACTAAACAAATTACATAACCCAGCTATCATGCTTTTTAAATAAATGAAATCGCACCAGCAGCTCTCCAAACACATCGTCTGCCTGAGAGGCTGGTGAATGAATGACTGTAGTGTATGGTGTACACCAGTTTATAAGCTGTTATATACGTGGAGCACGACTGATAGGCATATGAGTTGAAATTACGGAAAAAAACTCTGAATACGGCTGACTTAACGAATACAGAACCTATTTCCCTACCAAGAGACTATTAACGATTTGACTACACTACGTCCTACAACAGAAAATGAAACAATATTTTTTTTTTTAAACTTACCCAGATTTCTCACGAAAGTTTAATTATTGTAAGAAGAAAAATTCACTTTTAACACAAATTCCAGTCGAAGCATAAGCATATTCGGAAGGCTTAGTCCCGCAACACTTTATAGAAGCATACTTTATAATATTTTAAATTCATAAAAGTTGTTCGAAGAAATCTTATTAAAAATAACAGACGTAATACAAATTTCTTTCCATTAAGTCTGTGAAATTCACAGCACTAGATACCAAAACAATAGTTGGACATTCTACCAAGTTTCGTCGACCGAACTCAGAAACGGGGTTTACACGATAAACGCACGATATCGGCTTATCGCACGAAAATTATTTTTTCGCAATAACTTTAAAAAAACTTATAAAACCTTTTTATATTAAAACGTGTATATAATATCGCTTAATGAGAGGTGAAGACTGGTTACGTCAGAAGAGATAGTTCAGAGGAGTGATCAGTAGCACGTCTATCCTGGACAAGGGTTTATGAAGAACTAACATGGCACCAGACAGCTATAAGTGCGCACATTGGACCTGCCTGGAGCCAACCACACCTCCATCCCAGAGGGCATTTTTGGCTAGAAGGACCTCTGCCCAGTTCACGCACACTGGCCATCGATCCAACATCGTACTTCACAAAATCTGCCCACGCTCCCCTCAAGGTCAGAACACGTTTTTGGAGGACTGCCCTGTCCACGGTTATGCACCCCCAAACCCCTCCCCCTACACCAGCCCAGAGCACGTTTTCTGCTGGCTGGAGAACTGCCCTGTCCAAGCATCCCATCATCGCTGTCGAACCAAGGCCACTAACCCCCAACCTCCTCCCTTCATCACCAATCCTGATCACATCTTTTCTCCAACAACTTTGGGGACTCTCCACCTGCAAGACAATCCTCAAGAACCTAGTTGGCCTCTTCCAAAGTGTTTATTTGTTTGCAAAACTACACAATACACATGAGTTGGGATTCTCCCGAAAATCTACCCTGTCTGGTTCTGTGAGAAGAGTACTTATTCCCCCCACCCACCCCTTCATCTGGCTTGCTATACCTGGAGCTAGTCAACAACCTTCAAACCTTCATGCCAGGGATGTTTGAAAAAATTCTCGCATTTCGAGTCTCAAGTGTTTGAATTATTATTTCCATGGAATAAATATTTAATACATTTTGCTGAAAAATTATTCCCTTAACATTAATAAATAGATTGAAAATAATAGCAGTAGATATGTAACTGTATTTTCAGAAATTAAAATTTATTGTTTCCAAATAACTTTCGCTATTATGACAAATGATTTTTCCATATCTTCCACCAAGTCCCGCATAGCGAAGTGAAAAATGTTATAAATCATTGATGAAATTTTCCGAAATAAAATTTAATTTCTTTCACTGTTATTATTACAGAAATTAATGCTACGGAGGAATTGAAATTATAACATTTATTTTCTAACACCGAAACCAAAGCATGAGTGCATGGTTGCCTAAACCCATTATAGATGTTTAAGAGAAACTACATGAAGCGATGGTAGGAACACACAATGAACATCGACCTATATTTAGTCATATCTTACTTGTTCTTCTATGCTCTCTCTGCACCATTGTATCAGATCATTAACATAGGATCAATATTCCCTTACCTTTGTAATAGGCACCAGTTATGGAAAACTCTACAATCTCCCTAGATAGAATTCCTTTTTAGGAAAAAATCTCAGTTAAGAAAAAATAAGTTGAGAATATTAAAAATGATATGTAGAGAAATGTAAAATTGAAAGGATTTAAGTACAGTGGGTTATTGCTCAAATTCAATCAAAAAGTGGATTGATTGCACAATAAATTACACACTCAAACCCCATCCAGAGGTTTCTTAAATAAAATAAGACATCAAATATTATTTAAAATATTTTATTTACTATCATAATTTTTTTACAAACATTAAATTACAATCTTTTGACATCTTCATTCTTAACCCACTAATGGTGTGCTTTTCAGAAACATCTTTTAACGAACCAAGGACATATCTTTTTCCCTTTTAATGATTTTATCAATCAAATATTCGTTTGAAGAAGTAACTTTTTTCAGTTCATGTTCGTAAAACCACCTTTTATAGGCTGTCAATCATGGGTTTCTATGTAATACACTCTTGGATGTGTTTGTCTAATTGCAATAATTTTAAATATTTCATAATTCCAATTATCCATAATTTTTTTCTCAAAGATTCCCTTCTGTTTCGAGATACGAATATATTGGCCAACTTTAAACCGTTGTTTCCTCTTGTCGATGACTTTAACATTATTATAAATGGTTTTCAATAAACTATTATCCCTAACTTCTTTGGGCGTCATCTTGATAGTTCTATGATATCTGGAATTATAAAATTTAACTATGTCAGGCAAAACATGTACCCATTTGTAAGTCCCTTTCGACGTGAAATGTATATATATTAACTGCTTAATCGATTTATTGAATCATTCCATGACAGTGAATTTTGTAAGTCCCTTTCGACGTGAAATGTTTATATATTAACTGCTTAATCGATTTATTGAATCATTCCATGACAGTGAATTTAAGTTCCGAATGTGCTGCATAGTGATTAATACCATAATCGGTCATTAGTTTCCGGAACAGCACAGAAAAGAATTCGAATCCTCTGTTGGTTTGGAGTGAATTTGACTTTCTTTTTAACCAAAACCATCTTCATTGCACTGCTAACATGTTTCCCAGTTTTGTTTTTTAACAGTATACCCCAACCATATTTCGAATAAATGTATATTAAGGTTAAAATATAACTTGTATCCTTATTGTATTTGGAAAGCATTGTCATTTCACACAAATTCACTTGAAAAAGATCATTTGGCCCTTTAGTAATAACTCTTCTTCTGGGATATCTTATCCTTGCAGGGGCACGAAGCTCTTCAGAAATGATACTAAACTTTGTTGGTAATATAATGGTCTTATTTCAGCTCTTCAATAATAGAAACAATTTCGTTTGTATGTTAATTATTACCAGTTTTTCTCGAAGCTATGAGAAGTTTTAATCTATCAACCAATTCATTGGCATTGTTCCAATATATGGGTAAAAACTGGTTATCAATTTCATCTTTATATATTCCACTTCCGATCATATCTCTTATTAAACATAGTTTTGGGTGGTTTTTATCTCCTAAATGGTTATTCGCGTTTGCACGACGAACACTTTCTTTATTATTGTGCAAATAGGTGTCGGAATATCCATTTGGACAGTTTTTAAACAATAATTCAAACAATCCTTGACTCACATCAGTTATGTAATCACCTATTTTAATTTTATTATCAGGCAAAAACATCATTACTGAATCTCCAAGGAACCAGATGTTTCATGACGATAAACGCCAAATGTTGTATCACACAGAGGTGAAGTATGATTTAAAGCTAAATAATGATGCATTAAATGAGAAAGAGTTTGCTTTTCCTTTTTTAAAGTTTCTTCTTCCAATTTAATTTCCAAAGCTGTTTCTTTAGGTTTATTAAAAAGAGAATGCAATGCATCCATTCTTCTCATAATAGGTTTAAATATTTCTTCAGTTAAAACATCCTGTTCCATTTGGGCTTGCTTAGCTTGTAAATATTTCTCCTTCACTGCAGATATAATGTTATGATTCCGAAATGGAGGCAGGCATGATTTAATAATATTACATTAAATTAAAACTATTTATATATTAATTAAGTTGTTGGTATTTTAACTGCTGCAGTAGGTCGAATAGTTTGGATTTTTTCAGTCTTATCGATTTTACTTAAAACACCTCATTTAGCTATAGTCTTACCTCTCAAATCATTGATAAAATAATTTATTCATGATTCCAAATCATTATTTTTTTTCTCAGATCTGTTTGCATAACTAAACCAAATTTTTTATTAATCAATTCATCACATATATTGCATCACTTTTTTTCATTTGTGTTTCAAGTTGTTATGTAATAGTAGCGCTTACCACTTCATTAATTACATCTCTTAAATTATCTTGCATTTATGCAAGTTGTGATGTAAAAATTATGTTTGCCATATCCTTGAAGTCTTAACTAAAACCATTTAAACGTTCTTCTATACAAAATTCATTACTCTGCAAATCATTGCCAATATTGGTTAAAATGTTTGCATTTACACTCATGTTTTATAAACATTATCATTCTAATCAACTTACTTTATTAATTTCTCTTGAATATCGTTTGATTGCTATTGAAATACATTTAGCATAATGATGATTAAATCTTCCACATAACTTTTATTTACCAGATCTGTATTTTTCACAGCCATACCCATATAATGTAATATATGTCCATTCAAATCACAATTTCCATCGCGATTTTTGGTTAAACAGCTATTGTAATGACTATGATTTATACCACTATGTCCAAATTTTTGCAATACTCATAGTTCTTTGCTTGGAAGTAAAAAAATCTCCAAACCAGATCTATATCTACCTTTATATAGGGGAAGCATTGGTATAATCACTAAAAAAAACCGTAGTTGTCTTTCCAACAGTAAAAACACATATATTTAAACATTGTAAAGATCATATCGCCTAAAACATGATCAATTTAAATATCTTTCAGATTCATATTATCAATTTTAAACACAATTGCCATATTTGCATTACCATGCAAATTATGTCTTGGTATACATGCATAGCTTTGTGATAGATAAAAACAATCAATGTTTGAATGGCGACCAAAACTAAAATATTGTTGTATTTCATCCTGAGTTTCGTACCAAACACCGTCAAAAATAAATATGGAATTGGGCAATGCTTCATTAAGAAGCACAATATCTTTTTTATTTGTAAAAGGGAAATATCACATTCCTTCAATTAACAACAAAATGTTCGCTAATTGTTATTTCTCTTGTTAACACCTCTGGCATCCAGAGCTTCAGCGACGTTGCCAACATCCATATATATAGCCATGCATCCGACGACCACAACTACAGCGACACCTCCAACGTCCCGAGCAACAGCAACGCCTCCGACGTCCAGAGCTACGGTAACGACTCCTACATCCAGAGCTAAAGCAAAGCCTCCAACGTCCAGAGTTACAGCAACACCTCTGGAATCCTCAGGAACAGCGACACCGCCAACGTCCAGATCTACAGCAATGTCTCCGGCATCCAGAGCTACAGCAACGCCTCCGACAACCAGAGATACAGCAACGCTTCCGACGTCTAGATCTACAGCAATGCCTAAATCATCCAGAGCTACAGCAACGCCTCTGACAACCAGAGCCCAAGCAATGCCTGCGGCATCCGGAGTTACAGAAATGCCTCCGACCTACAGAGCTACAGCACCGCCTCCGACGTCCAGAGCTACAGCAATTCCTCCGGCATCCAATCCTATGCCAACAACTCCCATGTCCAGAACTACAGAGACGCCTTCGGCATCCAGAACTTCAGCAATACCTCCGATGTCCAGAGCTACAGCAATGTGTCCGGCGTCCAGAGCTACAGAAATGCCTCCGACATCCAGAGCTACAACAAATCCTCCGACGTCAGTATTACAGCGACGCCTATGGCACCCAGAGCTACAGCAATGTATCCAGACCTACAAAACGCATCCGGCATCCAGAGCTATAGCCATGCCTCCGACGTCCAGAGCTACATCGATAATTCTGGCATCCAGAGCTACAACAACGCCTCCGACGTCCAGAGCTACAGCGACAACTCTGACATACATAGCTTTGGCGACGCCTCTGTTAACCGGAGCTACAGCAACGCCTCCGACGTCCAGAGCTACAGCAACAGCCTCAGACGTCCAGAGCGACATCAATGCCACCGGCATCCAGACCTACGGCAACGACCCCGACGTCCAGAGTTAAAGCAACGACTCCGACGTTAGAGCTACAGCATACTCTGGCATACAGAACTACAGAGACATCTCCGACGTCCAGAAATACGGCAATGCCTCTGATGTCCAGAGCTGCAGCTACACTTATGGCATTCAGTGCAAAATATATGCCTCCGATGTCCAGATCTTCAGCAATGCTTCTGGCATCCAGAGATACAGCAACGCCTCCGACGTCAATGGCTATAGCAATGTCTCCGACGTCCAGAGCTACTGCAACGCCTATGGCATATGGAGCTAAAGCAATGCCTCTGACGTCCAGAGTTACAGCGACACCTCTGGTGTCCAGAGCAACAGCTAGCCTCAAACACTTCAAGCTAAAGCAATGCCTCCGGCATCCAGATATACAGCAACGTCTCCGACGTCCAGAGCTACGGAAATGTCTTCGGCATCCAGTGCTACAGTGACGCCTCCGAAGTTCAGAGCTAAAGCAATGCCTCCGACATCCAGAGCTACAGCAATGCCTCCGGCATCCAGACCTACAGCAACGACTCTGCTGTCCAGCGCTACAGCGACACCTCTGACATCCAGAGTTTCAGCTTCGCCTCCGACGTCCTGGGCTAGAGCATCGCCTCCGAAGTCCAGATCTAAGGCAACATTTCCGAGGTCCAGATCTACAGTAATGCCTTCGGCATCCATAGCTACAGCAACTCCCCCGGCATCCAGAGCTACAGCAACTCCTGTGACGTCCAGAGCTACAGCAATCTTTCCGGCATCCAGTGCTATAGCAATGCATCCAACGTCCAGAGCTATGTCAACGGATCCGACGTCCAGAGTTACAACAAATCCTCCGATGTCCAGAGATACAGCGACACCTCTGCTTTCCAGAGCTACAGCATCTCCTCCGACGCACAGAGCTGCAGCAATCTCTCCGGCGTCCAGAGCTACAGCGATGCTTCCGACGTCCAGAGCTACAGCAACACCTCCGATGTCCAGAGCCACAGCTTAGCCTCCACCATACTTATCTACAGCAATGTCACTGGCATCCAAAGATACAGCGACGCCTCCAATGTCCAGATCTACAGCGACGCCTCCTACGTCCAGAGCTACAGCAACGCCTCTGACGACAAGAGCTTCGTCAATGCCTCCGACGTCCAGAGATACAGCTAAACCTCCGGCATCCAGAGCTACAGCGACGCTTCCGACGTCCAGAGCTACAGCATCGCCTCTGACGTCCAGAGCTGCGGCAAAGCCACTGGTATCCTGAGCTAAAGCAAATCCTCAGACTTTAATAGATACAGAAACTCCTCCGATGTCCAGAGCTACAGCGATTCCTCTGTCATCCAGATATGCTGCAATGCATCCGACGTCCAAAACTACAGCCACTCCTCTGGCATCCAGAACTACAGCTACACCTCTGACGACAAGAGCTATGTCAACGCCTCCGACGTCTAGAGCTACAGCGACACCCCGGCATCCAAAACTACAGCGATGTCTCCGACATCCAGAGCTACAGCGAAGCCTCTGGCATCCAGATATACAACAACGCCTCCGGCCTCCAAAGTTACGGCGATGCCTCCTACATCCAGAGCTACAGTGACGCCTCTGACTTCCAGAGCTTCAGCAACACATCTGGCATCCAGAGCAACAGCAACGACTCCGACGTCCAGATCTACATCAACGCCTCTGACAACCAGATCTAAACAATGCCTCCGACGTCCAGAGTTACAGTAGCACCTATGGCATCCAGAGTAACAGTGACGCCTCCGACGTCCTGACCTACAGGGACGTCTCCGAAGTCCAGAGCTACAGCGACGCCTCCAAAGTCCAGAGCTACAGAAACGCCACCGACATCCAGAGATGCAGTAAATCTGTCCGGCGTCCAGATCTATACCGACGACTTCGACATCCAGAGCTGCAGAAAATCCTCCGACGTCAATATTACAACGACGCCTATGACATCCAGAGCTACAGCAATGGCTGCGATATCCAAAGCTACGGCAACGATGCTGACGTCCAGAGCTACAGCCAAGTCTCTAGCATCCAGAGCTACAGAAACGCCTCCGACGTCCAGAGCTACAGCAACTCCTCCTATGTACAGAGCTACAGCAACTCCTCCAACGTCCAGAGCTACAGCAACTCCTCCGACGTCCAGCGATACTGCAATGCCTCCGACGTCCAGAGCTACATCGACGCTTCTCACATCCAGAGCTACAACAACGCCTCCGACGTCCAGAGCTACAGTGACAACTCAGATACATACAGAGCTTTGGTGATGCCTCTGCTAACCAGAGCTACAGCAACGCCTCCGACGTCCAGAGCTTAAGCGAAGGCTTTGGAAAACAAAGCTACAGCAACTCCTTCTAAATTTAGAGCTACTGAAATGTATCCAGCATCCAGAGCTACAACAACGCCTCCGACGTCCAAACTACCAATGTGTCCGGTATACACGGCTACAGCGACGCTTCCGACGTCCAGAGCTAAGGCAACGTCTCCGACGTCCAGATCTACAACAATCCCTCCAGCATCCAGAACTATGGCAAACACTCCGACGTCCAGATCTACAGCAATGTATCCGGCGTCCAGAGCTATAGCAATGCCTCCGGCATCTAGAGTTACAGCAACGCCACCGACGTCCAGAGCTATGGCAACGCCTATGGATGTCCAGATCTATGGCAACGCCTCCGACGACCAGAGCTACAGCAATGCCTCCATCATCCTGATCTACAGCAACACCACAGACATCCAGAGCTGCAGCGACACCTCTGGCATCCAGAGTTACAGCAACGCCTCCGACGTCCAGAACTGCGCCATTACCTCCGATGTCCAGAGCTTCAGCGACACTTTCGGCATTCAGAGCTACAGTGACGCATCCGACGTCCAGAGCTACAGCGACACCTCTGGCTTCCAGAGCTACAGGTACGCATTCGACGTCCAGAGCTACAATAAGTCCTCCGATGTCCAGAGCTACAGCAACACCTCAGGAATCCAGAGTAACAGCGATGCCTCCGACGTCCAGAGCTACAGCAATTTCTCCGTCATACAGAGTTACAGCGATGCCTCCGACGTCAGAGCTACGTCAACGTCTCCGATGTCCTGAGCTACAGCAAGGCCTCCGGCATTCAAGGCTAAGGCAACGACTCCGACGTCCAGAGCTACAGCGATGCTCCCGATGTTCAGAGCAACAGCAATGCCTCTGATGTCAAGAGCTACGTCAACGCCTCTGGCATCCAGAGCTACAGCAAAGTCTCCGATGTCCAGAGCTACAGCAATGCCTCTGACGTCAAGAGCTACGGCAACAAATCCGAAGTCCAGATATATGTCAATGCCTTCGACTTCTAGAGCTACAGCGACACCTCTGGCATCCAGAGCTACAGCTTAGTCTTGGACGTCCAGAGCTACAGCGACTTCCCTTGCATCCAGAGCTTTAGCAACACCTCCGACGTCCAGAGCTACAGCCTCGCCTCCGACGTCCAGAGCTACGGCAAAGCCTCCGGCATTCAGAGCTAAGGCAAATCCTCCGAATTCCAGAGCTACAGCAACTCCTCCTATGTCAAAGCTACAGCGACGCCTCTGGCATCCAGATCTACAGCAACACCTCCGACGTCCAGAGCTAGGTCAACACCTCTGATATCCAGTGCTAAAGCAATGTCTCCAACGTCCAGAGATACAGCGACACCTTTGGCATCCAGAGCTACAGTAAAGCCTCCGACGTCCAGAGCTACAACAATGTCTCCGACATACAGAGCTCCAGCAACTCCTCCTACGTCTAGATCTACAGCATGTCTTCGGCGTCCAGAGCTACAGCAACGTTACTGGCATCCAGAGCCTTAGCAACACCTCCGATGTTGAGAGCTACGGCAACGCCTCCGAAGCCCAGAGCTTCGCCAACGCTTCCAAGGACATGAGCTACAGCAATATTTCTGTATTCCAGATCTAAGCATCGCCTCCGACGTCCAAAGCTACAGCGATACCTCTGGCATCCAGAGCTACAGAAACGCCTATAGCATCCAGAGCTACAGTTATGCCTCCGACTTCCAGAGATACAGCGACACCTCTGACATCCAGAGCTACAGCGACGCCTCCGACATCCAGAGCTATAGCCACGCATCCGACGACCAGAGCTACAGCAATGCCTCCAACGTACAGACCTGTGGCAACGCCTCCAACGTCCAGTGATACAACGATACCTAGAGCATCCAGAGCTACAGCGACACCTCCGACGTTCAGAGCTACAGCGACACCTCTGAGCTAAAGCGACGCCTACGACGTCCAAAGCTTCAATAATGCCTCAGACGTCCAGAGTTACGTCAACGTCGCCGACGTCCAGAACTACGGCAACGCCTCCGGCGTACAGATCTACATCGACACCTCTGCATCCAGAGCTACAGCAAAGCCTCCGACATCCTGAGCTACAACAATGTTTCGGGCAAACAAGGCTACAGCGACGACTCCAACGTTCAGAGCTAAGGCAACGCAGCTACATCAATACCTCCAGCATCCAGAATTATGGCAAATATTCTGACGTCCAGAGCTGCAGCATTGTATCCGGCATCCAGAGCTATAGCAACACCCCCGGCATCCAGAACTACAGCAACGCCTCCGACGTCCAGAGCTATGGCAACGACTATGGATGATCATATCTATGGCAACGCCTCCGACAACCAGAGCTACAGCAATGCCTCCGGCATCCAGAACTACAGCAACACTTCCGACGTCCAGAGCTGCAGCAATCTCTCCGGCATCCAGAGATACAGCGACGCCTCCGGCACTTAGAGCTACAGCAATGCCTCCGACGTCCAGAGCTATGGCAACGTCTATGGAAGTACAGAGCTATGGCATTGACTCCGACGTCCAGAACTACAGCGATGCCTCCCGCACATAGTGCTACAGCAACGCCTACGACGTTCAGAGCTATGGCAAAGCCTGGGGCGCCCAGAGCTTCAGCAATGCCTCCAACGTCCAGAGAAACAGCCCCGCCTCTGGGATCCAGTGCTACAGCGACACCTCCGACGTCCAGATCTACAGTAAAACCTCCGACGTCCAGAGCTACAGCAATTCCTCCGACGTCCAGAGCTACGGCAACACATCCGACGTCCAGAGCTACAGCAAAGTCTCCGACGTCCAGAGCTACAGCAACTCCTCCGACGTCCAGAGCTACAACAATATCTCCGGCATCCAGAGCAACAGTGATGCCTCCAACGTCCTGATCTACAGCAATGCCTCGGGTATTCAGAGATACAGCAACGCCTACGACGTCCAGAGCTACAGTAATGTCTCCATCATACAGAGTTACAGCGACGTCTCCGACGTCAAAGTTACACCAACATCTCCGATGTCCAGAGCTTCAGCAAGGCCTCCGACATCCAAGGTTACGGCAACGACTCCGACGTCCTGAACTACAGCGACGCCTCCAGGATCCAGATCTAAAGCAACGCCTCCGACGTTCAGAGCTAGGGCAACACCTCCGAACCCAGAGCTACAGCAATACCTTCGATCCCAGAGCTATGGCAACGCCTCCGATGTTCAGAGCTATAGAAATGCCTCTGGCATCCAGAGCTACATGGACGCCTCCGAAGTCCAGAGCTACAGCGATGCCTTCGCCATCCTGAGCTACAGCAATGTCTCCGGCATCCAAAGCTACAGCGATGCCTCCGACGTCCAGAGCTACAGCAACGCCTCTGACGTCAAGAGCTACGGCAACGCCTCCGACGTCAAGAGCTACGGCAATGCCTCCGATGTCCGGAGCTACAGAAACGCCTCCGATGTCCAGAGCTACAGCGAAGACTCCGATGTCCAGAGTTACAGCGACACCTCTATCATCCAGAGCTTCAGCGACATCTCCGACGTCCAGATGTACAGCAACGCCTCCGACGTAGGGATCTACAGCAACTCCTCCGATGTCCAGAGCTGCAGCGATGCCTCCGATGTACAGAGCTATAGCAACTCCTCTGACGGCGAGAACTTCATCAATTCCTCTGATGTTCAGAGCTACAGCGACGCCTCCGGCATCCAGAGCTACACCAACGCCTCCGACGTCCAGAGCTCCAGCGACGCCTCCGGCATCCAGAGCTACAGAGACGCCTCTGGCATCCAGAGCTACAGCAACGCCTCCGACGTACAGAGCTATAGCACCGCCTCCGACGTCCACAGCTACAGCAATGCCTCCGGCGTCCAGAGCTACAGCAACTACTCTGACGGCAAGAACTACATCAATTCCTCCGATTTTCAGAGCTCCAGTGACGCCTCCGGCATCCAGAGCTACAGAGACGCCTCTGGCATCCAGAGCTACAGCAACGCCTCCGACGTACAGAGCTATAGGAACGCCTCCGACGTCCAGAGCTACATCGATGCCTCCAGCATTCAGCGCTACAGCAACGCCTTCAATGTCCAGAGCTTCAGCGATGCTTCCGACGTCGAGGTCTACAGCGATGCCTTGGACATTGAGCTTGGAAGCTATAGAATTGACAACAGACATAAAATCAGGTGAGTGATATGCACAAAAACCAGCATTGTGTTTGTTGCACTCCTATAGATTTAATGCTTATATCCTCAAACAATGTGTGGTAAGGTATGTCTAATGACTTCTTATTCCAAGAGTTGGAAGTGTTTTTACAGTTCAATTTTGTGTCTTCACCTGCTCCAAGTCTACCATCTCCTGAATTATTAACACACGAATAACTGAAATGTTAATTAATTTCTTCACCTCCTCCTTTGTTGATACCTTCATCACAGGATATAATATATAGTCCAATATCATCACCTGCTTCACCACCACCACCACCACCACCACCTGTTGTTACAGTAAAGAAACAAAAATTCAGCTTATCTCTTTACTCTAAATGTAAATTTTAATGAAAATTCAAACTTACAGTGGTGAATGATTTTAAGACATAACATGAAGTTTTAAAATTGTAATGATCTTCAGATGTGATATGGTGATAAGATTTTCAGGCATAACATGTTGTGACAATTTTTTTATATATATCATGATATTTCAGTTCTAATAGGGTGAGACGTTTTTACAGTTAACATATTTTATAAGTTTTTTAACCTAACATGATTAAAAGTTTTACATTTTAATGATTGAAAGCATGAAGTTGGAACGATTTGCTAAGAAAGTTAATGATAATAAGAAAAATTTAATTCAGTTTGTCAAAAGTTTTAACGATTTCAAGAAAATATCATTCAGTTTGTCAAAAGTTTTAACAATTAATGAAAATTTCATTTAGTTTGTGAAAAGTTTGATCGATTTAAAGAAAGTTAATGATTTTAATTATTTATGACCTAAACTGATGGAAAGTTTTAATAAACTTTACGATTTCAATCATAAAAATTGTGAAATTTTTTCCACTTGTAACATACCCTGTTGTGATTATTTCACAGTTTTATGATGTAAGATTGGTTAATATGCTAGTATGACTTTCATGTGTAAATGTTAAAAAATGTTTAATGATTTCCATCATAACATACTCTGTTGTGATTATTGTACAGTTTTATGACGTAAGATGGAGTTTCTGCTAATAAGCTTGTATGGCCTTCACACGTTAAAGTTAAAGATTTTTATTGATTTTCAGTCATAGCATACACTGTGGTGATTATTTTACAGTTTTTATGTGTAAGATGGCGTTTTGGTCGATATGCTTGTATGTATTTCACACGTTAATGTTAAAAATAATGTCTGCAATGAATTGTATTATTTGTAATGTAGCATGAGATACCAATTTTTTTTTAATGCTTGTAAGGTTTTCAGTAGTAACATGTTTAAAGTTTTCCGTTCGTAGAATATTTGATGTGAATATGTCGAGACATTTTCTTACAAATGTTAACTAAGGGTTAACTGAGGGAAGGGTTAACTGTTGAAAGAGTAGATGGTGCCTCTTCGGAGTCTGGCGAACGATGAACTCTGAGGAGTGGGAGCAGCAGCCTATATGGGCTTACCCTTCCTTTTCTTAGAGCAAGAAAGGCACAAGAACCATTTTAGATGTTGACTGTTCAGTGTTTGATGAGGGACTGAGCTGCGATTGTGGCCGGAGTGAGAGAGCAGCAGAAGTCATACCTGCTTGGAGCTTGCCTGACAACTGAACTGTGCTGGTGGGTGTGGGTAAGGGGGAGAGCAGCAGAGGTACTTGCATAGTTCCTGTCTGCCAGTCGATGAACTCTGATTTAGGAAGAGGGGAAGTGGAAGAGCAACAGACATCCAGCATGCTCGGAGCTCGCTGGATAATTGAGGTCTGTTGGTGGGTGAAGAGAGGGGGTAGGATTTCGGGAACTGCATTGATGTTGCTCGTTTGGAGTGTGTAGAGGAAATGAGCTCTGATTTGTGGTTAGAGGAGTGGGAAGGGGCCGGGAGCAACATATGTATTCCCTGCTCAGTGGTCGCCGAGTGACTGACCCCGGAATTGAGCAATTAGAGAAATTACCATTACAAATCCAGTGTTTGAGAAATATCGAATTTTGACCATAACAAATATAGCATTTGAAAAATAACGAATTGAATAATTACCAAATAAACAAATCAATAACAAGCACCTAAACAGTAAATATAATTAAAAGCACCTAGACAATTAAACATTTGCAATCTACAAATATGAATGTGAATTACCAATTAAACAATTGTTAAGTACATGCAATAAAAAACTAATTAAACAATCAATAAGTACTGAATCATAAATATAACTATAAGCACCGATATACCAATTACCAATTAAACAAGTATTAATAGTAATTACACACTAAGTAAACAGACCCTAATTGCATATCTGCACTGCAGCACTCCTTAATGCAGACTGAACTCTGATTGTATTTGTCATTAATTATACCCCAACACTTGTTATTTCAATGAAAGTGTCTCACAAACTTCTGCATACAATCTAAATTATTTAATGTTCTGTTGTCATCATATATTAACATTCTTAACATTATGTCATAAAACTGTTCCTTCGTATAATCGAACTATGTCCGTTATAATTTTATCATATGAGTTTAACTTGGGAGAGTGTTAGGGCTCGCGAAGTGCAATCCTACTAACACTGCAAGCAAAGTACACCTCCTGCTACAACTATTCACACATTGTTTGAAGTTAGAATATATATATTATTCAAAATACAAATGTGCTAGATTTTTTAATGCGTAAATACTACTTGTCAAATGTGCTGACTACTAAAGACTCTGTTCCCCGACTGAATATGTTAAGTAACCCACTCGTCTCGCACACCTATCATTCTATACATAAGTACATTTCTTCTCAATATTACCATAAAGTATTATTATTTGCCATATCTTAATGTTCATTCTACATCGCCTCACACCATATTTAAATAAATTTATTTTAAGAAGAAATACGGTCACCTCGTCTAGTCGAACTATGTCAGTAAAATTATAAATTAATATTACATCTTAACATATTAAAAGAACCTTTCCCACCCTGGGCAACTGTCAGAGACTCATTTTACTTCGCATTATTTGAAATGATATTTTATCAAAAGAACAATTTGTTCACACAATTTTAAAATCTTCAATCGTGTTAACAGCATGTGTAAAAATTATATATATATATATAATACTACTCATGTAGTGCACAAGCATACTCCAGATAGGCAACAAACCATGTCTACATGCTGCTTCTCTACTACATCGCTCGGATAAATGTAGGTCCGCAGCTCGCCGTTAATCTGCAGCACATTTCCGTGCTGTCTCACCATCTCCACCAGGCAGCAATCGAGCTGCTAGCTCGCTCAATTACACATATTTTGACACGTGTGTTTGCTCTGTCAGAGCCGTAGAAACTTACTAATTAATTGTTTACAGTTGTTACATATTTTATTAATGTGTTACCTTATTCTCACTCTTGTATTACCATAACAGGCTCCTGTTTTTCAATAGATGTGTAAGGCTTATGAAGAAAATTAATTGAGTTTCTGATAAAATGCGTAAGTCCCGTATATTTTGTTTAATTTCATACTAGTGCTATTTTTAAAATATCACTTTTTTTTTGTTAAAATATTTAATAAGTAAACCAAGAATATTTACTCTTCTCATGTCCTACCCAAATATTACATCTCACTTATAACAAATTAAAATATCACTTCATTTTTTTTTGTAAGAATTTTCACTAAGTGAACCAAGAATAATTACCATTATCGTGCCCCACCCATATATTTTATTATTATATTTGTTTTGAACAAGACAAAATATCACTCTTATTAAAAAATTAATAGATCGCCTACATGTTTTTCTGCCTTAGTAAAATGTTTCCCTATTTAAAAATACATTAATTCTTTGTTAAAATGCTCCTGATTTGTAAATATGATTTATTTATTCGTGTCTCATCAAAGTTATTACCTCGCACTTTTTGAACACTGTTAGAAACTTCTGCATTAGTTAAAATGTTTGTAAGAACTCTGTGTATGAGCTATGGATTTGTGTGTTCTCCCAGTTGTATCACACATCAAATTTAATACCTCACACTATACGTTATTATAAGCATGTAATAATGAAAAGTGTTACCTTTGTACACACTAATAGGTGGAATCGAGGGTTAAAAAATAACAACACACAAAAACAAATTCAATTAATAACTTAATTTATTTCATACCTTATTTTTTTGCATCCAATACACACACAAACTATTTACACACAAGAATATTTGGGGAACTGGATTTTCATTTTTACGAACAAATATTTAAATATACACTGACACACAAATTCACTCTTCTTGCGATATTTAAAACATATTTTCAGTTGAGCACTATGATTGGTGTCTCACTCTCTCCACGAGTACAAATAATTGTGCCCCTTTAAAACTAATATTTTTAATAAAAATATATAAATGTGTACACTTCTTAGGATTATCCGGGAAAGTACACCCTTGACACAATCTGTGTTTCAATTTATTTTGTCATCTTTGATGGACGTTTCTCAGTGTATAATGAAGCACTTTAACTTACCTTGGTGTTGTTTAAACGACTTTGGTGATGTAGTAGGTAGACAGTTGTTGAAGTAGCAGACAGGCAGACGAGCAGTGGCCATACAGGTAAGAGGGAGGCCTCGCAGACAGAGAAACAGGTCCTCATTTCAAAGCCGACGACTTGCGATTCTTGTAGAGTGACCATCCAACTTCGCAATATTTATTGCAGCAGTTTCTGGTAGAGGGGTTTGCAGTAGTTATGGTTAGCAGAGCCTGGAAGAACTCTGCGCCCTCGCAGCAGTTGTGATGGATGATTAACTGATAGAGGGTTATTGCAGCATTTGTTTGAAGTTAGTTGACAAATTTTAAGGCAGCTATTGATGTTGTGGTTGGTTGGCCAATAAGGGAATTAAGAAATGTTGTCTTATATTCGGTAGTGGCCCCAAGGCAAGACCGGCATGCCATCCGGCTCAATAAATCGTTTGTCATCCAAGCTTGACAAAACCACTTTTGTCACGTGTTCGGTGAACACGTCATGGACACGCAAACGGAATTGAAACTGGGTACCCAACATTCTTGATATTCTCTAGAGTCATTCCCAATAATCCTGGTAATGGAGCGATTGCAACATGTTAGGCTTTACACAATTTGTTTTGCGTATACACTGTTGATACGAACCAATGTTTGCATTAAGCTTGGGGCACAGGTCAACCAAATGTGTGATGATGCAGCCTGTGCATTCTTCCTTCATCACTTTCATTACATCGTTGTTCACTAATTTGAATCCTTGTGCAATAGCAGGCACATAGATCTGGGGCAATTACTTTATATGAGTCATGGCAAGCAATTTCATAGACAAGGCTGTCTGTATCGCAGTACAAGAGATGCAATTTCCAATTTTTTTCATACCAGTCGAGGTGGACTCGTGACTCAGGCAAGGTGAATCAGTGACTCCTAAGCCAGAAGAGCTGGGCACAGGACCATTTACCTTCAACCTTGAAATTTGACCAAAAAAATGCCCTCAAATTTCAAAAAATTCCGAAAAAAAACCAAAAAATTCATAAAGATCCAAAAATCCTAAAAAAATATAACAATTATTTTAAAAACTATTAAAAATTATTTTTTAATTTATTAATTCTCTGGAAATCACCCCTCCCATACATACTCATTCTGCCAACTTGGCAGGCAACCACCATCTTGGTAGGTGTTTCATATCGACCATATTGGAAGCCAGTGACCTTGACCTAGACTCCATAACCTTGAATGCTGTTGAAAAAATTCTAGAAAAAATACATAAAATTCAACAAGCATATGCTAGTACAGATCACAACACCATATTACATGCAGACTACCTCCTCCGTAACGCCATTACCTTGAACAACCTGGAAAACAAAACCTCGAGAGAAATACATACAAGTAATCCAGCATATGACATTCCAGACTACTACCACTATGTTACATCCATACGACCCTGACCCTGAACCCATGACCTTGAATTACCTCGAAAACTAAAACTCGAGTAAGATGCACAACATTCATAAAACATATTACATTACAGACTACTGCCACCATATTAGATGCACACTACCTCAACCTTGACACCATGACCTTGAACGATCTTGAAATAAAAAACTCGATAAAAAAAACATAACAGTCAGCATGTTACATTACAGACTGTAGCATAGCAGGAAAATTATACTGTTTTCAATTTTAGCATATTTCATAGTTATAATAGAAAAATTATGATTTTTTAATTTGTAATTTACTACTGGAAAGATAGTTTATAGTTTGAATTCTTATTGTAATATATTTAGATGTAATTGTGAGATGGTTACAATTCCAACTTTGGCAGAAGTGGTGACTGGTGACGCCAACATGACAAGGCGATTTTCTGAAAAAAGCGTCAAATTCGTACTCATGTTTTTTAAACCTACCTAGGAAAGTTATGATGTTCTGATAAATTTTGTTTTTCCATGGCAGGAATAAATATACTGTAAAGTGCGCTGTGACCACTCTGTACGTGAAAGGGTATTGTTGCCATTTCATTACGTTGGACTAGTATGGTTGTAGCACCATATTAGATTCAGATTACCTGGACCTTGACCCCATGAACTTGAATGATTTTGAAAACAAAAACTCAGAAAAATGTATAAAAGTCAACAGTATACTACATTACAGACTACTGCCACCATATTAGATACAGACTACCTCAATCTTAACCCCATGACTTTGAATTACCTTGAAAACAAAAACTCGAAAAAATGCCTAAAATTCAAGAAGCATAATATATTACAGATTACTTCAACCATATTAGATGCAGAATACATTGATCTTGACCCCAGGACCTTGATTGAACTCAAAAACAAAAACATGAGAAAAACATATGCGAAGGTGCAGAAGCTATGCGAGACAATTCAACTTTCACGAGAGCTACTGTCAATCTAAGCCTCTCAATTGACATCCCTACTGCTTATAATATATGCATATGTAAGCCCTATGTAGTCATATTGACTTTGAACTAATTGTTTTGCACCATTAATGCATTGTTCGGACACTGACCAGCCAATCATCGAGTTGCCAAGTGATTCCAGTCGATTGACTTCTACAGACTGAATACTAATGATTCCAAACATGACTCCAAAATGACTCCTAATGACTCCAAAATGACTCATAATGACACCTGATTGCAGTGCTGATTGCGATTGTGTTGCTGATTGCGATTGCGGTGCTAAGTGAATTGCTGAGTGCGATTGTGGTGGTAAGTGTAGTGCTAAGCATACTGTTGATTGAGATTGCGGTGCTAAATGTGGTGCTAAGTGCAGTGCTGATTGTGGTTGTGGTGCTTAGTTAAGTGCTAAGTGTGGTGCTGATTGTGATTGGGGTACTAAGTGTGGCGCGCATGTGTGTGGCTCGCAAGTTAAAATAAATTCTGTGTACTTTAAAATAAAGTTATATAGTCCTACTTCCAAATATTGAAATGTGATCATTTTATGTAGTAATATCACTTCAAACAATTTAATTATCCAGGTCGCTCGGTATATTTCAACACTTCCTGGGTAAACTGTATTTGCATTTTTCAATAATAGTAACTAGAACTACAGCAGGATTCCACTATGCTTCACCATTGTTTGAGTTACAACTTGAACTTTGTACTGAACAATGCTTCCAGTCGGTCGTCGCATGAAAATGACTTCATACAGACCACCCTTACCTACTAATAAGCATTTAGAACACATGTAAAAAACTCGATCACAGATCAACACTAGCTAAAATCAGTTAGCGATGATGCAGATCGCAGCTCTGTGGTCGTCGAGGTCAGAGGCAGCAATACGTATTCAAAATTCATTTTCGTGGTGTGAGGGCACTTTGAGAAACACCCAAATACTCACTCGCTTGTGATAAACACACGCAGGTACTTACATAAAAATATGTTATTTAAATGTGCTTGTAAGCAAATGTATATTCATATAATTACATATACGTAATTATGTATACAATTATAAAATAAAATTATTCCTGCATTTATGTGTACATACTTATGTATAGAATTTATTTCAAACGATTTAATATTTAAATAATAATGTACCTATACAGAATTAGGAATGAAATAAATAGAAACTTATTTTGATATTTACATATTTATATACCTACAGCTAAACATAATTATGTATAAAATGATAAGAAAATAATTATATATTTACAAACTAATATACCAATATATAATTACATATAAAAATTGAAACTAATTTTACATATACATTCTTATATACCCAACCTATACATAATTATGTATAAAATAAATAGAAAATAATTTTATATTTACATACATATATACATAATGATTTATAAAATAAATTATAACTTATTTTATCTTTACTTATTTATATAGGCCTACCTATACCTATACCTATACATAAATCGACATTATTTATAATTTAAATACTTATATACCTATACATAAGTATGCATAAAATAAATTAAAAATAACTTTATATTTGCATATTTACATACCTATACATAATTACCTGCATGTGTTCATCATGGGCGAAGATGAATTGCGATTGTGTGATCGAGTTTTCACCAGTGTTTGAAATGCCCATTGGCACGGGAGGGTGGTCTGTACAAAGAGTAATTTTTTTCTCGCGACGAACGACTAGGAAACATTGCTCAGTACAAACTTCAAGTTGTGGATCGAAAATTGGTGAAGTGTAGTGGGGGCCTGCTGTAGTTCTAGGTACTATTATTCCCAATTGCAAATACATTTTACCCAGCAAGTGCTGTAATATACCGAGGTAACTGTGAAATTAAATTTTGTGAATAGAGACTATTACATAAAATGATCACATTCCGGTATTTGGAGGTAGAACTTTATAATTTTTTTTAAATGTAAACAGAATTTATTTCATGAGTTGTTGCTCTTGGCGTAGGTGAGTAATGGGAGGAGAAATTATAGGATTGGTATGAGATCCATACAGTCTAAACATCTATGCATCAGTAGCAGGTCGGAAAGTAGTACTTCTGAGCAGGGATGATAGAGAAAGTAGTTCACCTGGGTCGGATAAAGAAAATAGTTCTTCCGAGTCCGACCCAGGGACTTCTTTTTCTGAGTCATCCGACACAGAAAGTCGTCCTCGTCCATTGAGTCGTTATTTGGCTGAACTGCAATACGTCCTTTTGGACACTGCCTTCGGCAACAGTTTAATGGGCGCGCGATTAGCTATTGATAGGCCCAATTCAGATGCGAACTTTGAGTGATTTTTTTGAGAGGCGCAGGGACCCTATACAGGCCTTAAAGTTGATTGTCAATAGCGTATTTAATTCCTTATGTGAGCGTACAAAAATAATAATTTTGAGAGAGATTTGGCCTTCTCTTAACATTGTGAGCCGATGAGGGTTAAATCTGGAGCAGCGCTCGAAAGAAAGGGCGAGGGGAGATCCCCGAGGAGACCCGGCCGGAGAAATTTATTTAAACTTCCAAGCCATACCCACATGCACCACACTTAGCACCTCAATCGCAATCAGCAATGCGCTTAGAATTGCACTAAGCACCACAATCGCAATCAGCACCACACTTGGCACTACAATCGCTATCAGCACCACACTTAGCACCATACTGAACACTGCAATTGCAATCAGCACGTCACTTAGCACCGCAATCACAATCAGCACTGCACTTAGCACCGCAATCGCAATCAGCATCGCACTTAGCACCACATTTAGCACTGCATTTTGCCCCATAATTGCAATCAGCGCCGCAATCAGGAGTCATTTCGAGTAATTGTGGAGCCATAAGGAGTAATTTTGGAGTCATTAGGAGTAATTTTGGAATCATTAGGAGTAATCTTAGAGTCATTAGGAGTCATTTTGGAGTCATTTGGAGTCAGTCTGTAGCACTCAATCGCATGGAGACATTTGGCAATTCGGTGATTAGCTGGTCGGTGACTGAACAATGAATTAATGGTGCCATATCATTGGTTCAAAGTCAATACGACTACATAGGGCTTGCATACGCGTATATTATAAACAGTAAGGAGGTGTCAGTTGAGAGGCTTAGTTTGACAGCAGCTTCCATGAAAGTTGGATTGTCTCGAATAACTTCTGCATCTTCGCATAGATTTTCCTCGAGTTTTTTTCTTTTCAAGGGCATTCAAGGACAAGGTAGTCTCCATGTAATATGGTGGCAGTAGTCTGTAATGTAATATGATTGTTGAATTTTATGCATATTTCTTGAGCTTTTGTTTTCAAGTCGTTCAAGGTCATGGGATCAAGATCGACGTTGTCGGCATCTAATATGTTGGCAGTAGTCTGTAATGAAATATATATGTTGACTTTTATGTTTTTTTTTAGAATTTTTGTCATCAAGGTCAATCAATGCCATTGTGTCAAGGTCGAAGTAATCTGCATCTAATATGGCGGCAGTAGTCAGTAATGCAATATTCTTGCCGACTTTTATGTTTTTTCTCGGCTTTTAGTTTTCAAGGTCATTGAAAGTCAAGGTGTCAAGGTTGAGGTAGTCGCATATAATATGATGGCAGTAGTCTATAATGTAATATGCTTTTTGACTTTTATGCATTTTTCTCGAGATTTTCAAAGTCCTAGGGTCAAGGTCAAGGTAGTCTGCATCAAATATGGTGTCATTAGTCTGTAATCTAATATACTTGTTTAATTTTATTTACTTTTTTGAGTTTTTGTTTTTAAGGCCATTCAATGCCATGGTGTCAGGGATGAGGTAGTCTGCATCTAATATGGTGGCAGTAACCTGTAGTGTAATATTCTTGTTGACTGTTATGCATATTTTCTCGAGTTTTGGTTTTCAAGGTCACTCAAGGTCACAGTGTCAAGGTTGAGGTAGTCTGCATCTAATGCGGTGGTAGTAGTCTGTAATGCCATATGCTTGTTGACTTTTATGTAATTTTTCTCGAATTTTTTGTTTTCAATGTCATTCAAGGTCTTGGCATTAAGCTTGAGGTAGTCTGCATCTAATATGACGGTAGTAGTCTGCATTGTCATATGCTTATTGACGTCTATGTACTTTTTCCCGAGATTTTTTAAGGTCATTCAAGGTTATGGAGTCAAAGTCAAGGTCGCTGGCTTCGAAAATGGCATATATGTATCGTCTACCAAGATGGTAGTCACTTAAACCAGATTTTTAAATGATTTTGTAATAATTTCAATGATAATTTTTAAAATTATTTTTAAGTATACGTATTTTTTGGTAATATTTGTAATTATTTGAGAATTTTTTGGATTTGTTTCGGATTTTTAGGATTTGGGGTCAAAAGTCAATGTCAAAGAACAATTGTCCTGAGTCCATCGCTTCTAGATCGGAGTCACTGATCCACTTAGCCGGAGTCACGAGTCCACCTCGCCTGTTCCACGAAAAATCTGGGATCCTTTTTTATTAATCTTCTATAATATTTTACAATTTTTAATTATAAGATTTTGTGATGTTTTTTAGAAATTTTTTAAAATTTTTTAGGATTTCTGAGGATTTTTTGAGAATTGTTGGGGTAATTTAAAAGGTTTTTGGGGTCAGAGTTCAAGGTTAAATGTCAAGATCAAAGGGCATGGGTCAGGCGTAAAAGATCAATGACATCCAAGATGGCAGTAGGGTGACATCACAACATGGCAACTCCCCACTCCTGTGCTCCAATCCCCTATCCTCTCGTCCCAGAACATACTATATCCAAATACTAAAGTGTAAAAATACATTATGACCCTTTAATATCGACAATAAAATGATTTAAACACGATCTTAAAACATCGCATGAAAGTTATAAGCACTCCGATAAGAATATTTACAAAAGCAATAGAATATGATATAATAACGGAGAAAACGAAACTATTAAAAATTAATTTAAAAAGAAATATTTTATAAATAAATAACTTACCGTCACAAAAATTTTTAATCTAAAAAAAAAAAACGCTAAAAACATGTTACGAATCACAGACAATTAATAAAACTAATTTTTTAAAGTCTCAATAAAACAAAAATCTAATGTTCGGCCAAAACACCAAAAATTATGACATAAAAGTCATACAAATGCTATCAGAACCGACGAAAAACCCAAAAAAATTATATGAAGGTTATTAAAAATACTCATTAAAATGTCTTAAAAATTAATTTACTTATATTAACTGTGTCCTTGCCGCTGTAGACCAGTGCTCTAACGGAATAGATTGCCGGCACAGTATCCAATGAATTGCCGGCTCACCCTTAAAATCAACTGGTAAATAGATAATGAGCAGAGTACGAGTGAATAAGTAGAGCGCAGAGCATGGAGTCGTGTTTACTCCACGAGAGATGGCGAGAGACTAACGCCGAGAGAGCCTGAGAGGGGCCTTATATACTCTGGCCAGCGTTCTACCCCATCACAATCAAAATAATTGCCGAGAAACCAGAATTGATTATATAATTTGCTATTTAATTAACAAAACTGAAATAATTATATAATTTGCTATTACTAAACCACTATATATATAGACACAGACATAATTTCCAGAACAACAGCATTTGCTGTCATTAATTACACTAGCAAAAATGAATTGAAATGAAATATGTGTAAAATTCTAAATTACCAGTCATTAATGATAATTGGGCGAAATAAAACTAACAGGCGTGATGAAGGCCGAAATAAACAACATCTCGCATGAAAGACTATTGGTCGCTACTCGCACGAAAAAAGTGTTGCCGTGGAGGGTACGAGGTGCCAGTGTGGAAGGCTTCGGCAGATGACAGCGGCGGAAACGAGGGTAGATAGGTGGCCGCCTCGGCCGCTGGAGGGCTGGCTGCCTGTTCGCTCCCCTGATCCCAGCAAGCTACAACCCACAGACTTTCAAATGAGACAGTATAGCTGGAATTAAATATGTACTACAACCCGAATGTAAGTTTGTCAGCATTAAAATGCACCAAGTAAAGTGGGTATTACTACTTAAAAGAGCACATGATAGAATATTAAATGTAATTGACATCGTGTAACACCATTTTTTTAATGAAACAATAAATGATAATATCCTAGAATGCAATGTTCCGTGTTAAAATATACCGTGATGTATTTCACATCTTGGAATGAAAAGACACCTGAGACGATTCAAATGATTTACTCAACACTAACTGAATATATCGCATCACAAATACTGTGATAAGAAAGATTATGTGATAGAATATTAAAAATACTACGATTATATTACGTTTGAATAACTCAAATTCTAAGTGCTGGTACATGAACAGAGTAAATTTACGTGTTACATTTCTATTTGAAGTGTATCATTAGGTTTCATAAATATCCCATCTTAAAATGTTATATTTTTGAGTGACAGTCCCGTGGTATATGTATGATTTGCAAGTTACAGTCAAGGGTTTTAATGTAATGTTACATGAGAAGAAAAATATGTACTATTTTTATAAGAGTAAAATTCTAGTGTGTTACGTAACGTGTTAGGCTCACACTTTTAAAATGGATAGTTTGTCACAAACCAAATATTAGCGATTCTGCATTTCGTGATGAATGCTGACAAACTTTTATTAATATATAAAGTTACATTTTTAGTTGTAAACGGATCAGTGAACGTGAAGTAATACACTCAAGTAAACTTTGTAAATATTCGAAGTTTAAATAGATCCTGATTTATTAGCAGAGTGTGTGGTTAAACTGAGCGGTTAGACTGATCGATTCCCGGCCGGGTCTCCTCGGGGATCTCCCCTCGCCCTTTCTTTCGAGCGCTACTCCAGATTTAACCCTCATCGGCTCACAATGTTAAGAGCAGGCCAAATCTCTCTCAAAATTATTATTTTTGTACGCTCACATAAGGAATTTAATACGCTAATGACAATCAACTTCTGTTATCATGATTGTTAACATTGTCGTAATGTATTAGACCGGCTCTTTGTTGTTTTATAATGTAATTTAATTATACTTGCACAAGCCTGGGTACGTGATAATTATTTTATTATACTCAAAACATGATCCTGTTTAAGAACTGTTTCGTCGTATTTTGCGCGCGGAGTACATTGGTTTGGCCTCATGCCCGTTGTCACTAAGCGTATCAAGTTTTTACTATGAATTTTAATACATTTAAAATGTTCTTTTACGCCTGAATTGCTTTAAGTGGTCCATCCGGATGTCGATCCATTTTGTGGCCTGTTGGCTAATATTGTAATATTTATATAATTTTTATTAGCACAAAAGTTTGCAAGTTCAAGCTTTAAACTTTATGAAGGTGTTACACTCTTTTTTATGATTGTCACTTTTGTATGTCTATTTATTGTGAAGGTAAAGCCACTTGTTTTTAATAAAATGTTTTTATGAGGACTTTAACATTTTAGTATTTAATGTCGAATCAAGTTACGGAATCCTTTAATAATATTTTGTCAAATGTTCCAACTAAGAGTTTTCACTGAATTTTACGAATAACATCGTTTTTAATATTATTGCCAGATGCATATATGATTTTTTAATGAATCAGATGGAAGGTGTTTTTAGTGTGGATTCTGTGGATTTAGTGTGCACTGTGGATTCTTATAGTGGGGCTTTGTTAAATGTGCTATGCACGTTTGTTAAATGTTAGTGAATCTTGGTTGTTTTAAAATGTTTTGTACGTTGTTGAAACTCAGTGTCATGGTTTCTATTTTTTCGTTTGATATTGCAAGCTTTATAGCAAAATACAAGTACTAAATTGGTGTGTGTGTGTATATATATATATTGGTGTGTGTGTATTTAATTTTTTTGTACTATATCAGCACATTATAACTAATAATTGTTAATGATAAAATAACTTTTTTTTCAAACAAGTGTTACGTAATTTATATCGCAAAACACTATCAGGTTAGTACTTGTAGATTACATGTTACAAACCTAAATTTAAGGTTAGGTATTAATTATGAATGCAGGCTGTCAATAAAACGCTGAAGTTGTTTCAAGTTATTTATTGTATATTAAATATTACAAGACATTTTGGTTAAACTTAAACATCAAACATTTCGATTACGCAAAAACTGACACACATACGTTTTGACAAAACACATTGACATTATAGGATGTTTGCCAAATTAGTAAACAATTTTTAAGACATTATAGGGTGTTTGCAAAGTTAGTTTACACCATATTCATTCATTTCATTGCAGTTGTGTGAATATTCTGTCCTTGCAAAGTTTCGATATGCATACATTTCAATTACGTCTTGCTTATTGAAAAGATTAATATTATTTCTTTCTTTAACAACCTCTGACCAATTTACTCCAACTTGTAAACAATTTCCTAATATTTTGTTTTTGTACTTTGACTTTTGAATATATTAACAAGTGACTTTATTATCTTTTGCCATTTTTAAACTTCACACGAAACAATTATTTATGTACATTCAAAGGAAAACAAATTTTTTAACTGTTACCAATACGCTATAGCCAAATACTTTCTTATCATACATAATACACAGAGTATAATCTTGAAAGATGTGTTGCACTTAGATGTCGATGAAGTAGGGGTGAGATCTGACTATAGACCCCCATCCATTACACACAGGGGAAACGATGCTATTTTGTGATGACTACTAAAATTTATTCTTAACACCGTTACAATCTTCTTTCCAGCGAATGACAGTCTCACAGTTTGGACTGCTAATTTCATAGGTTATTTCTCTGTTACCGCGTAATTCCACTATCGAGTCACTATGACTAGCTGCACATAAGTCCTCTAGCGAACAAGGAAATTCAAAGTATGGCTTCAGGAACCGCACCCCACAATTTTAGCAAACTATGGTTTCCTCGAATTTAGGTTCTTACTTGGAATCAAATGTACACCACCAATTTTCAACGCTGTTACATTTTTTTTTTTTTTTTTTTTTTTTACTTGTAACTCTCCTCCGTACGGTTTAAAATAAACTCGTTTATATCCTACTTGCACCATCTCGTACTCGACCAATGGGTTAAAAATATCAGGTTACCTCACCGCAGGCAGTGACACCACTGAAGTATTTGTCTTACATTGTTAATTGGAGACTCGGGCAGACTAACCTCCAATTCACCCTGTCAGTCACCGTCGACCATTTGTACATTAATTGCTAATTCGCACCTGCTTACATGAATGGTGATTTATATACGTACTTTTTACGGAACTTTTTTTATGACGGAAAATTATATCCTTTTTGCATATCTATGATTCGTCCGTCCCACACACTTGCAAGAATTATTTTGTTATTTTCACTACACACGAATACTACCGTGTTTTTAAAATACATGGTGCATATTTCAGGCATGTCTTCGTGCTGCACACGTCTGCCTTCCCAGAGCAGCCCATGGTGATTTTGGTGACCCACGTGTTCGTTTTTTTATGTATCAAACTTAAGTATTTCCTGTTGAACGAAGCTTTGAAGCTGAAAATGGTGGTAATATTTTTTTAATCAGTAAATGCCAATTCCACGATGATGAATGTATTTGAGTCCTAAAATCCTTGAACATTACAAAACATCTTAACTCGATGGTGGTTCGTCATCTATTGATTCACATCAATAATTTAACTAATTTATCTTGGACATTATACAACACTAATCTGTTAGGTATTTATAATGCATAAGCTTGAATGTTTGATGGATTGGTGTGTGGATTGGTGTGGATTGGTATGTGTTTGTGGATTGGTGTGGACTGATGTGTGGTTTGGTGTGCAGTGGTGTGTGGATTTGTATGTCACATATATTTATTTTCCTACTTTTTCCATATATGCAGTCTTTATACTTCTCTGGCGTTTGCAGATAATTGGTAGTACCCAATGCTTTTTATTCGATGAAGCCTCATTCCTTAAGTTCACTGATGATTGAAGATATGTCCCTACTGTGCAACCTAATTAAATGTCTGAATCTAACAAGAAGTTTATTTGGGTTTTCAGACAATATGTTGTTTTCTGCCTTCATCACACCACTTGTTGATGGAAACTCATTTGTGAAATGTTTAGAATCATCGTCTTCATCAATGTTGTCTTCACTTCTTTCTTCATCATAAATATCATGTTTACTTTCCTTTGAAGGAGGTGTATAGTTACTGACATTAGATTTCACAGTTAGTGGTGGTAAATTATTTTTTCGAAGATAGTTAGGTTCACGTGTCAGTTTAGAATGTGTATATTTCATATGATCTAATTATGGCATACTGTTTGTTGCTTGTATGCATCATAGTTCCCTCGCCTTCTCTGATCATATTATGTAGTGTATTATTAAAACGAGAAGTCGATACAGGCTGTTTCTTGGTAGGAGAAGGATTACTATACTTTACAGACTTTGGCATGTCTATTAAAGGTAACACCTCGTGTGACGTGTCTAGAACAGGTTTTGCAGGTAAAAATCACCCGAGATGAGTTCTAAGCACATTCACCCTTCTCATGTCCAAGAACATTTTGACCATAGCTGAAAACTCGATTCCAGAATACACTCTGTTGGCGAGTCGACGATGAAAATATTGATCCTGTCACCATTTTCATCACTGTTAGTCGTACATGTGAATAATCTTCAGTAAAAGGAGAAAGTTTGCTTCCCAATCGATGTTCCCCTCACGATGTCAGAATGTCAACTGAAAATATTTCTGTATAAACGTTATTCTTTTAACAGTAAAATGTCTAGGTAATGTCAACAAAAGGCCTTCCGACATAATATATTTATATGTAAAAAACATATTTGAGTACACTGAGACAACCTACATACTCATTCTGCATCCCATCAACCACGACATGTAACTGAACAGTGTGTTTATGAAATAGTATTGAATTTGGGTATCGTATTTTACATTGCACGGTTAAACTTTCATGTATTAACAATGACTTAACACCAATTGCGATGCGTGGAACAATTTTGGGTAGTATCAGACTTATATTAAATTACTTTTGTTTTATTTAAATGTTTGTCTGCTACATTACTCCGTTGTGTGCCATTATTTTTGACTAAAACAAAGTGCGAGATTTTTTTTTTAATTAAAACATTTTTTTATAATTGGAATAAATGTTCACTATACAAATTTTAGAATTAATAAACGTATAATTTTGCTTAAATAAATATAAGGGAACTGTTTTCAACGACGACCAATCTCTTATAATTTGCTTGTGTACGATATTTAAAGAAAACTTTAAGTTTATGTGGGAGAGAGATGTCTGGTGGCGTTCCTGATGGTAGGAAAACAAACTGCTCACTTCAGTTCATCAGCAGAGACGGGCAGATGGCTGCTTGCTCCCTCTCTGTAGGGGATGTTGAGCACGATGATTTAGTGTATCAAAGAAATTAATATTTCCCCCACTGAGCTCACACACATTACAAATGCAGCCGACATTATTTTTACTAGGTTATATTTTGCCACGGAACATAATCACATTACCGGAAACTAAACATTAATGAAAACTATACTGAATGCCATATTTACCAGAAATAACAATTAAAATACCCAATAGTAACTTACACGCAAGTGAAAACTAGGAAAATTAGGAACATATTTTAGTTATTTAAAAATCTTGTGAAACAAACAGAACACTCAACTTGAAAACCTTGTGACATTAAAGTATGTTGTTTGTGCAGTACATAATACGTAAAAGGTTTACACATAATTAAATATTCTGGCTCACATGCATGTGTGATGGAGCGAGTAGGGTCATGACATAGTGTGGGTGGGCAGAAGAGCCGATGAGAGGTGCAGTGGCCAGCAATCTCATTGCGCGAAGTAGCAGAGTGGCAGGGTGTAGATGTGAGTCATTGCCTTGCATTGTATCTGGAGTATGCTTGTGCGCTACACGAGTAGATTAATGTGTTTTTTACACATATTGTTAACATGATGGCACATTCTTAAAGTGTTTGAACAAATTATTATTTTAATAAACTTATTTTACAAACGATACTATCTAAAACGAGTCTCTGACCGTTACACAGGGTGGGAGATGTTCTTTTAATATCATAAGATGTTATATTATGTTAAATTTACTGACATCATTCGATTGCACGGGGGGAAAGTTTTCCTTATTAAAATATATTTTTAAAATAATATGATACAAGGCAATGTAGAAAAAAAGATTAAGTATATAATAATACTTTACAGGATATTGAGATAAAATTTACCTATGTATATCAAGAATAATGCCAATTGTGTAGAACATGTTGCTTAGTTAACATATTCAGCCTGCAAACGGGGAATTTAATAGTCAGCGTTTTAGACAAGTAGTAGTTACGCATTTCAAAGTCTAGCACATTTTTATTCTTAATAATACACATCCTATCTTCAAATGCATCTCACAAGCCCTAGCACTGTCCCGAGTTAAACTCATATGATAAAACTTTAACTGACATAGTTCGATTACATGAAGGAACAGTCTTACCTTGTAAAGTTAACTGTAGGGGTAACATGATATTTTACTGAACATTCAGTTACTAAAATATATGATTTCAATTGAATGTTTAATAATTCATATTGTATGCAGAAGCAAGTGAGACACTTCATTAAAAATAACAAGTATTGGAGGATATAATTAATGACGAATACAATCTGAGCTCAGTCTGCACTAAGGAGTGGTGTAGTGCAGATATGCAATAAGGGTATGTTTACTAAGTGTGTAATTACTATTAATACTTGTTCACTTTTTAATTAGTGTCTCGGTGCTTGTAACTATATTTAACGTTTCGGTAATTGTCGATTTTTTTATAAGTTTCTCTTTGCATATTCCTAGTAATTGTTTAATTGGTAATTAGTATTCATACTTATTGATTACAACTGCTTAATTGTCTGGGCGCATTTAAATGTATTGACTGTTTTGATGCTTGTGATTGATTTGTTTAATTGGTAAATATTCAGTTCTCTTTTTTTCAAAACCATACCCCCTCCCCTCACAAACCACCAAAACACAGTTGTCCAGCAAACTCCGAGCAGACTGGAGCTCAGCTGCTCTCCGCCCTCCCCTTCTCTAAAAAAGAGCTCAGTTGTCTGGCAGATTGCGACCAGCAGGCCCTCCACTGATCTCCCCCTCTTCCATCCCCGCCCAAGCATAGCTCAATTTCCCAGCAAGCTCCGAGCAGGCAGGACCTCTGTCGCTCTCCCCCACCCCTCAACCACCATCACAGCTCATTCCCTCGTCAGACACCGACCAGGAAGGGCCTTCGCAGCTCCCCTCTGTCACGATAATGGTGGTATCAAAAAATTGTTTAATTGAAATATGGTAATTATTAGGTGCTTTACATATTTAAAGTGATGAATAGCTGCAGTAAGTGATACAATTTACATAAAAGGTTAATTAAACAAAACCTTGTAAGTGGGCCTTATTTCCTGCACCGGCATGTAATAAGGCCCATGTTATTAAAGGTATCTTAAATCAGCTTGAATAGAAAACAATTTCAATTCAATAAACAGAATATATTTTTCTTCGCACTTTGTTACCATAAAAAATATGTTATTGGAAAATAGAAAAATGTATGTCATATAAAAACACAGAAAAATGGTAAAAATTATTTCTAGCATTATTAACTTTACCTTCAGGAAATACTCGTGCCAATTTGTTTTAAAAATAAGCAAGGATAGTAAAACAGTTTAGCGAACATGTATCATAATCATTCACATTTTGTTACAACAATTTAAAAAAGGTTAAGGGATGTACGTGATGTCACGATATTTCCAAAAAAAAAACACATTTTGAATTAACGAAAACCAATTCGAGAAAAAAAAAATTCTAGCAATAGTCACAGCAAATGTAATCTTCCTTGTCATATTTTATAAGTCCGACACATTCTTCATGTAACCAAACGAAACAATTTTTGCAAACCTGCATGTCAGCCTGAAAGTCTTCTCTGCAAGCAGCAGACTTTGTGTTGTGGTAACTGATGTTAAAGTTAGTAAATTTACATTAACGGCTTGTCAGGATGCAGTAGTAGCTGTTGATGCAGCAGTAGATTTTTCTGCATTTAACACAGATGTTGGTGGTTTATCTATTGGTGCCATAACATCCTGCAACGATTTGTGCATGCGTCATTGTCGGGGTCTCCTACAAATAGTTTTCTTGTCAGTTTCTGCGTTTTGTAGTTCTCTGCCTTTTTGTGAGGGAATCCAGGTGTTGTCTTTCCTTTCTTGTCGGGCGTTGGCAAAATTTCTTGAAAGGGTGACGTTGCCTTCTCATTTCTGCATTTAGGACCTATTGCTGTCAACCTTACAGAGAGAGGTGTTTCATCATCTGATTCCTCTTCTTCATGGTATGTGACAGTACTGGGGGCGAGAGCTACTTCAGGAATCACTTTGGGATCGAATGTATGAATTTGGTGTGTTGCTCAGAGTCATGAATTTGCTGCAAACAGGAGTGAATACTTCAGTGTTAATTTCCTGCCAGGGTCTTCAGGGCCTCGGTCCCACCATTATATCATTTCAGCATATCAATGATGTTCGAAAGATCGGAAAACCGATTTGTCAACTAGCTGAAATTCATGGTTGGTATTGCTTGGTAAAAAGAAAAGACTTATGGAATATTCTTCTGCTTTATCTACAATCTATATGTCCATGTGAGTTGTTGCTCCATCCATTATAGGTAAAGTTTGACCTACAGTTTTAAACTTTGAAAATGTATTCCAGCTATTGAATAAAAACCTCACTTGCCATTGACCCCTTACTTCTAATCCTGGACGAAATCCACATTTGAAAGTATTTCTATACCCATTTTGTTAAAAAAAAAAAAAAAAAAATTATCATTGGTGGAATCACAGCTCCCATTCTCACATTCACAGCATGTTCATGAGAGACAACATGTACACGTTTGACTCCCTTAAGCGCGAGAACTTTTGTTGACAATGCAATATCAAGGGAACATCTTTTTCGCCCATAAGTAGTAGAGCCAGCATGTCACTTCTGGACCACTTCATTAGATTGACATGAGGATGGAGCAGAAACAGATTAATCGATATGAGCATGTATATCGATTAATCGAATGATCGGTTAGTTTTGATTAATTAATCAAATTAATTAGTATAATTATTTGATATCAAATTTCTATGATCAAATTTTTTTATTGTTTGCTATTAGAATTTTTAATTATTTTATTTATGTTGAAAGGATGGTGGAGCAGGATCGATGTGTTCTCTGTAACTTGCTAGAGTCTACTGACCAGAGGAGTGGGTTGAAATTGTTTATATGGGAGTTGATGTTGGTGTAAGAGTGGTATAAGGACATTTTTATTTGTGAGTGTAATACACGCATGGGGCAGGCTCCTGGCCCACTAGGCGAGGGAGGTGTGGATGAAGCGAGAGTATGCAGGTATGTTATAGGACACTATGATCAAATACATTACCGAATTTGAATCCTTCAATGAAACTATTTCAAACGTAACTGATCTCCTCTTTAATCATGTAATCGACAGAAGCAAACACATATTCATTAAACCGACTTTAATTGTGCAATTACCAAATGGAACACACAATTTATATTAATATCATAAAGACATATACTATAATTCAAACATAACAAATGCTCACTGATCATTAACCAAATTAAATTAGATTAAACAAATTTAATCAAACAAATGAAACACCCAGCTAATATAAAATAACAGATCGCCAGCACTTCAAATCCCCCCTCCCCTGACTAAAACCCCCTCTCACACTAACGCACATATACACAAAGTAACACAGACCTCACCCTCATTGGCTCTCAAAACACGCATCGAAATACAGGTTAAACCAGATGAACTGATTGATTACATAATAAATTAATCGTAACACCAAAATCACAAACCCGCGCATTCTATTAAAACTCACTATATTTTTAAACTGTATGCACGAACTTGGTTATATCACACATGAAAATGCAGTATGCCAGCATCTCTATCGCTTGCATAATGTGAATACCTGTTGCAAAAAGCCCACCGATCGTAAATTAATATTGAAACATTTCAATTAATCAAACCTGATAATTATCCGAACATGCAAGAGAAAACTCTAAGTGTATGGGACGTTATCACTGCTGCAGGCCTTGCAGACACCTCGGCTATTCGCTTGGTATCTAACCTCTGCAAGGACCAAACAGAATGTTCGAGTCACCCCTCTGATGCGCTCCCGACAGTAACAAAGAAGCCGTTCCAATGCCTCACATCGTGACAGGTAGGGGAGCTGCATTGGCGAGCAGGAAAGCTCACCTGTCGAGACAAGCCTGGCTCGCCGAGTAACTTTCAAATGCCAAACCCGAGTAAAATTCAGACGAAAATTATTTTATATTATTTTTCTAGAATTGAAAAATGGATCTCATCACTCCATTAACATATTTAATTAAGTGTAACCTACAAGTTGTTATTTATAAAGCTACGAATTTAATTGACGTTCTTATAACATTACGTTAAAAATATTGTTAAAATATAGTTTCAGACATTACATTATCCAAGCTGTACATTATCCAAAAAAAATGTCTCCCTTACTAAGAACTATATGGAATCATGTTCATTTCAAACCAAATTACACAATTCAAACTCGTATTTGCAAAACTTACATCCTAAAATTTCACTTCGAGAAGTATAGTAATGAATATTACTTCCGCACAGGACAAATACATCAAACTGGATTTCATTTGTAAAACATAGATATGTTTACTAAAATACTACACGATTCACCATAACAAACCTATACAGGTATTACAAAACAAATATGTAAACATCTTTGTTATATAGTAAATATTTTAATTACTGTAAACTGGTATTTAAAATACATTTTCCAACAGCCAGAGTGTTCAGTGTTGTGGTTAACCTGCTCACCAAAGCGTATCGCCTTGTTGAACAGGTTTACACCCTTACCGAATAATCAACATATTTTTCATAGAATTTCTCAAGATTCTCCCATTTCCACAACCCTTCTAATTTCCTATTGTAACATTGAAATTAGTTTACACTGTAAACTGTTTCAGAGACTTCTCTCGAAGTTTTGTTCGAAAACAGATTAATTATAAAAAAAATAGTTTTTAATTAGGTGCAAAAGGTATGTTACAGCATTTCGTTGCAATATTAAAGAAAAATAAGTGTGTATACTGTCCATTTCAACACATATTTGAAGAATAGTATCTCTTCACAGCAAAAATCAACGACATCAGTCATAGTAAAATCATAAGTTTTTTTATCGAGTTTTTTATAAGTTTCTATTTCTTTGGAATCTGATTTAAAGCATTTTGGTTTGTTACAACACAAAGTCGATGCCAGTTAGCGAGACTCGCAACTAAACAATCCTTAGCCTTGCTCTGCAGGGCAAGAGTCTGTTTACCAGAAGTTCTTCCAAACCAGTTTCCCTTCTGACAACCTTGCCTTGTCCCACCATTATATGTTTCAAGTTCAGCTAGGCTTTCAAACTCCCCCTCATTCCAATACTTTCATAGTTCATTCAGTTCTCAAATACTCTCTTCTCCTTTACTTTCAAAGTTCATTCAATTATCGAAGACTTCCATTTTCATACTTGTTGGTGTAAAAACAGTAATTATAAAAACTCACCCACAAATTACTCAAATCTCCAGTAACTACAAAAATATATTTAAAATGTGACAAAAGGAATCAAACTTAAATAACAACTCACATTATTTCCTTCACCATTAATTACAAACCCAGTGTAAACATATTTAAAACAAACACATCAAACAAGCATATGAAACAAACAATTAGAAAAATTTCTTCACAACCGATCTTCTCAAATTTCAAACTCTTTTTTAAAAAGAAAATAAGTAAGATAAAAGGCTTCTCTAGGAAAAAACCATTCAATTGCTTTTAAACTTTTGATTTAAAGATCATTGCCACCTTTTTTGGGGCGGGAGGACAAAAACAAGGCAAAGATGTAACAGAGGTTTGAGAGGGAGAGAGGGTTCGATTGCAAGGAGGAGTGACAGAGCTGTAACAGATTGTTGGTGGAGACGATGTGAATACTGATGGAGGTGGTAATTGTGCAACATTAAAAAATTTAAGATATTCGGCGAACTCCAAAAATAACAAAGGTTTAGGAAGAGGTGTCTTTCTATAGCTCATATATAATGGCTCGCAACATTTCCTCTTCTTCTCACTACTTGAAGCACTACTAGACTCTGTCCATTGTATACTGCACTTTGAGCAGAGGCGTGGATGGCTCCATACATCACATTCAATATTCAGAAACGTGCTCAGTCGGCGAATGCTTTCGAAAAATAGTTTTTTAAATTGCTGAAAAATTCTGTCTTAGGAAAGACTTTGCAGAATGTCCGCTTGGAAAGGGACATTAGAGTCGTATCGCGGTATTACATGATGTACAGGGCGGCAGAACTGATTGGGCGACCTACATTCAAGGCAAATCCTCGATGAAAATCTAGTCCTGATCGAAATGGAAAAGGTCTCTGTTACATTCAACAAGCCTTTGTACACTGCTGTTGCCCTTTAATATTTATCCAAATTGTACCTATATGACTTCCATTAAAATTAAATGCAAAATAATTTTCTCAGCAGGCCTTGCATCTCCTATATTGCGATACCGATATTTTAATTTATGAAATTCACTGTGATGATGTCTACAAAAATATTTCCCCTTATTTGTTTACATGATTTGATACTTTTAACTATGCACCAGATAATCTGCGAAAATTCGCATGGGTGAACAAAAGCATTACAGGAGTTATGAAGGATGAATGTGCTGGTTTCATTATCACACACTTTGTAGGCCTACGACCTAAACTTTACTCATACACTGTTTTGAATGAACAGTGTGTGTGTAAAGCAAAGGTGGTAAAGCCTAATGTGTCGCAGTATCTCCTGCATGAGGATTATGTGGAATGCCTCAGGCAAACTTCCAGGGTTATGAGGACACAATTTCACTTCTTTTCACATGCTGACGAGTTCTACACCGAACACATAACACAAGTCGCTTTGTAAATTAATTATGGCAAATGGTATGTCGGACTGAAAAACGTGTCGAAATATCCATGGGGGCACTATAAGATACCTAAATACATTTCCCCCCTACTTGCCATTATCAGCAAACCACAACGTCTGCCAAACCAACTGCCAGACCTGTCAACCAGCACATATGCCAGACCTAACATCTACCATCTGCTGCGAGGGCCTAACCTCACCAACAACTATCTTCACCGCCATATCCCAGGTGTGAGATCATTGACTTCGAAGGGGAGACCGTCTCACTGCGAGGCCACATCTTCTATTACATATCAATCAACAGTACCTGGTTCACCACAAGTTGGGGTAAAACCCACATCATTATTCAACATCGAGGACAGTGTTACTGCATAAGTGACTTAAATTCATTACATCATTCAACAGTGAGGTCAGTAACTCGTCTTTCAATGAATAGTTGCAGCTGTGTGGATAGGCCCTCAAGCACGGAAGGATGTCAACCTATAACTGATAACCCGATTGTGACAAAAGAGACATCAAATATTGCGCTCCTGTACATAGAAGAGAGAAGTGAAATATTCTTTATGTAAATAAATAGAAGTGAAGAGATGCCAGAAATGTGCATGTATAAAGAAGAAGTGTATATAAATTGTTGTATATAAATGATGTCAAAGAACTGTTATCTAGAAATGTTATGTTAGAAGCTGTGTTGTATATAAATTTTTGTATATCTGCTAAAGAAGAATAATGTATTTTGTGTACATAATGTGGGTACATATTGTTTTTGTGGTTGATGGAAAAAAATTGGGGACTAGTAAACAGTATTTCAATCTGAAAGTTTGTTTAATTTATTTTTTACATTATCTTACAATGCAACATAGCTTATAAATTAGGCATTCGAGAAAATAGTGTCTAGAATTTCCACAAAGTGTAAGGGATAAATATGTTCTAGAATCTTCTTATAAAATAATAATAATATAAATAATATGATGTGATGAAACAATATGCTAAACAAGAGTCGTGACTTATATTTGAGACATGCGGGAACAGAGTGGTTGTAAATTAGACAATGTTGATGTTAACAATAAATAATAAAACTACAAAATGTTGTTAATATAAGCAAAAATTTAATTATTAAAAAAATGTGATGGAAAAATCAATCAAGATAAGTATATATTTACCGGGGGGGTTACACTAATGTATTTTACACTTTTACTCCACAAACACTCTTATTGAAATTAAACTATTCTTTGAAGGTAACAACACATGATGCGTGAGAGAAAATATTATGAAATCCTAGTGCTTGCCAATATGTCGGCGGTGGGGTAAAATAAAAATAGATTGATATTGGTGCCTGGAGGTCTGTTGAGCTCGGGCTGTCCTGGGGAGAATACATGTTATAAGACATTGTACTTAGTAATTGTTCACTGTTGGGTATGCAAGTGCATATGTACTCTCTCTTCACATGCAAGTGTGCGATTAAATAGTACATTGCTGCACATGCAAGTGCGTAGATACCCATTGCACGATTAAATTATCTAATTGAATTATTTATTCATTGTGCGAATAAATATTCAATGCACGATTAATTACTCACTGCGCGAATACATCCATACGCAAGTGCACTTAACCCCTCACCTCCCTCCTCGATAACTTTTCATCCAGCTGCCGACGAGACAACACCTAAATGCATTCCCCTTTTCGACTTCGTCAGTCTGCCTCTGTCTGCCGACCAGACAATATGTGTAATTACTATGTGATTGGACAAATCAAATCTAAATAGCCTTCCTAACCAAGCACCGGTCGCTGCAAGCACATCCTGGATTGCCACGCATCCCAAGACGTCCGCCAAAACCCACCCTCACATCTCCGGTACTCACACAAGGGGTCGTGGGCGGGGGATGGGGGAAGTACATGCGCAAATGCACACGTAATTGCATTTGCACATGTAATTGCAATTGCACATTCATATGCAACTGCATGTGCAAGCCCATCCGGGGGGGGGGGACGACTGCAACTGTATCGCAGCTATTTTGTATAAATTGGGTGCCCGTAGTGGTACTGTATGTGGAGGGTGGGGTGGTGATACGGAAGCTGTCACAAAACAACTCCAAGGTGAGCGTCCAGACAATGCCACCAGGCGTTTTTGGGGGGGGGGGGAGAAAGAGACAACTGAAATAGTGCCATTACCGCCATTTTGAATAAATTGTCTGCAGCATGAACATGGTCCTCCTACTATTGTCTCTGGCTCCGCGATGGACACTTTACGATATTTGCAGCTACCCGCGATATTCGCAAAACTATAAAAACGTCTACGTACAAATATAAGATAAACTGAAGGTCTTGCCTTCTGGATGCGATCCTGTACAGAACCGGTACCAAAAAATTGGTTATCAGTAGCTTGGGTCGAATTTCCTGTCCTATGGCAAAAGAAAGTTTGAGTTAATGCATATTTGTTTTCTTTTTCAAACATGCACTTATTTTATGTAACTGTGCCATGCCTTATTTTCCTATGGTAATATAAGTCAATGGTAATTAAATTTTCACCCTTGAGTTTTGTCCTTTATTAGCCATTAATGCTGTACAGATGTAAAGCTTTTTCTCAGTTTATTGGAACTATTTAAATTTTTTGCTTATTCAATTTTAACTCGTCAAAACGTTTACACATAACTTAAATATATTTTCCGAACTCAGTTGAATCTTTAATAAACTAGAATAATTTTAGTGCTAGTGAAAGGAACACACTGATACCGACTGAAGTAATAAAATTCTTTTATATATTTTAAAAGTAAATTAAGTTTTTTTTACTAATTCGTGAGGTTATGAATTTTAATACAGAACCTGAAACGGGAATTGTAGCAAAAAAACTTTGAATCCTTAAAAGTGTTGTACATATTTCATCGAAAACTCTTTCTGAGATTTCTTCATACAAATGCTCTCACTAGTCAGAAAGAACTTTAGGTAAGCATAATGTTGTACCGCAAGAGGTAAAGGAAACAGTTTTCTGTACATCTTATTTCACTCAGTCACAAATAAAAATAATCAAGTGAAATCTCCGACCACTTTGTCGGAAGCAACATTATTCCCGGGCTGACGTCACTCACGACTTGGTATTTCGTTGATTACTTCCTCGTGTTGGGTTCACAATGTTCTGGTAAAGACTGTTCACGATAAAGTGAGCACTTTTGAAATCAACCTTAGAAAAATGTCACTGCTCCTACCTGCATATATTCTAACAGGCGCACTGAGTAACTTGCGTCCAGTAAAGTCGGTAACGACGGATGTGAAGTAGTTCCATAATTTAACGCCGAATAAAAAGTGTTAGATAACCATTCGTGATAATTTAAATGATTTCATTGACTTTCTTTTTTTTTTCTTTTTTTTTTTTTTTTATCCATCGAAGTGTAAAAATGAACCGATCTGTAAAATATTTACTTTTCTAATAATTTCAGTTTCACCTGACCTACCCACGAATAGAGCGATGAGGCCTATGACAATGCTAATTTTACATAAGGCGGAATAATACACAACGTGCATGTAAGTAGATTTTAAGCAGAGCTTTCAAAATTGCTCAGTTTAGCCGTGAATAGCCTATAGTGACATGGCCGCTCCAGCATTTCACGCACCTCTGCGAATGGGTGATTGAATCTACATCCTCCACCAGCTGCGCTCTATTATTTTTAATATTTTGTAACCAAGATCTGATAACTAGAAAATATTAAAGATATTTCAAATATTTACATAACCCCCCTTTTTTTCTGAAATCTTTAAAACACAATTAGTAACTGTAAAAGAAAAACAGAGGTTAAGTTGGGTGGCAAAGGGGGGGGGGGGGGGGGGTTTGTCGATGCTTAAAAGCGAGGTCTTGAAGCGCCGATGAGGATGAAATGAGGTGGGTTTGGAACAGCGCCGGAATGCAAGGGCGGGGAAACGGGAGTTACCCGAGAAAACCCACCGACCATCAGCAGGTAAATGAACACACACATCGAACGACGCTAAAAACGGCTTTTCACAGCGTTGCGCTTAGTGGCGTTGGCGTACTTGATGCGCGTTGCAGTGTCGTCCTTATTACTCCCTCGCTTCCCGGCCTCATATGCGGAAATCAGCTCCCAAGAGCAAGCACTGCACTAGTTACCATTCCTTTAACCGATCTCGATGAAATTGTGTGCACTGTTTTATTAATAAATTTAAGTGGTCTATAGGTCTTCTTTATTTTGTACAACTTTTTTTTTTTTTTAGATATTTAATAGCGAATTTAGTAATCTATAAAATTTTATGACAGAACCTCTAGAAGACAGGTGAGTGAGTGAAGATATTTGGGCGGCTCTTAATAGCGAGGTCGTGAGAGCCGATGAGGGTGATTGAGGTGAGTAAGTAGCAGCGCCGGAATGAAGGGTCGGGGAAACGAGATATCCCCGAGAAAACCCGCTGACCAAAGGCATCGTCCGGGACGATTCCCACATGCGAAAATTCGGTGACACGGCCGGTGATTGAACCCGGTTTGCCTTGGAGGGAGGCGAGCGGGCTAACCTCTGGGCCACCGCGGTGCTTAGAAGACAGGTGTTCGAGTTTTTCGCCAAGCAAGCATACAGATTTCTTTGGTCTGCCAAATTTTTATAAAATGTTTTTGACATAACGAAAAGTGGACGCAATGAGCTGGCTCCTAGTTAACTAAGACGGGTTTGGTACACTATAAACTTAAAACAGTGAGAATTGAGCGTAATCGGTGAAAACAGTGAAAATTGCTCTACCGATAATCAGTGTCAGATAACTAATTAATACGGTGGCTGGATTTCACTGATTTATTTGTGATTCCCACCGAATGTCGAGAGCACACTGCTGTAAGTCACTTATTCCCAGTTAATTGTCTTGCTTTGCCAGTTAGGAATAGCATAGACTAAAGATGAGGTAGACCGATCTCGCTGGCTGCGCACAACCAAGCTACGTGTCCCAACATTGGACTACTTTTCTGCCATTACGACTAGCGAAAACGGCATGGTTTGGATTTTAGGTTATAAAACTTATTTATAAACGAATGCTTTGAGAAGTATGTATACTTTCTCTAACTGATTTGTTATGCAGTTTGATTAAATTCATGTTGGTAAAAGTATTTTGTTTATATAACAGTGCTTGTCATTTAAAAATTAAGACATAAATTAATAAACGTGTTCATCACTGTTGACCATGTGACTTCGACAATTGTGTTCCTTTGAGGTAGGTTAATGTAGGGTATATGCGCAGAAGCCTAATACGTGGTCTACCTCAGCCTATCAACTGTTTCTGAGTGAAAGTTATTTCACTGCTAGATAGCAGTGAGAGTGTAGAGTCCGTGCACCACACCAGCTGCTAGTTGAGCCTAGAATTGTGTGTTGTGCGCAGACGTGTGGCTGGCAGTTGCACAACGCTGCTACCTGGAATTATGAGTGACGAGGTTGTGCTGTGCGATGAAGTCACAAACCGGTTGTCGGGCCGCCATGCAAATTGTGTATTCTTTCACAATATCTCACCGAGCGAGGTAACTCACTGGACTCGCATTCGGGAGGGCCCGGGTTCGATTCTCGGCCCGGCCATCATGATATCGGCTTTCAGTGTTTTCCGAAATCACTCCAGGCGAATGCTGGGATGGGTCCCTAATAAAAGGCCATGGCCAATTTCTTCCCAATCCTTCTTCCCTGTGCAACTTGCACCGTCTCTAATGACCTCGCTGTCGAAGAGACGTTAAACCCAATTACTTGCCTACCTACCTTTCACAATATCTGAAACCAACATTGCAACGGGTCTGATAACTTTATTCCTACATCGGTAAAGGGTAACTGTGAAATTATTACGAAAGTAAATATCTTACAAATCTAATTCTTACACTTATATTCATAACAAAAATAGAAAACAGCAGAAAGTTTTTCAGTAATCATAAATGATTACCTAACAGTTAACACAATGTTAAGATACGGATCTACTGTCATTCTGTAGTTACCGACTTTACAGGGCGCTTGTCAGTCAGAGAGCACTTTCAATGTACACAGTTCACTGTACCAGTGATATTTCACAAGTGGCCAGGTAACCGGTATAACAGCACTATTTAATGAAGTAGATGGTTATATTGTGTAATTTCTTTTTGAAACTTTATTATTATTTGTATTTTTGTACATTTATGACTACTCTTAGGTAATATTAAATTTCAATGAAACTTAATCCAGAGTGTTATGTTTGAAAATAATTGTTTTCAATTATGTTTGCCAGTTCAGTTAAATTTTTATTAATGACAAATATTGTTAATTGCGATTGCTAAGCAAGGTATTTAAACAAATAATATTTGTTTATTTTCGTAGACTCATAGAACTCTGCACTTAGGAACATTACTGAAATTTGTAATTTTTCTAAATGTTTTAAAGGTCAGTAAGTGGCGAAGCTGATATTTCGCTTTTGAATAAGTATCTTGTTTACAGTGTTACCTGTTTGGAACTCATTGAAAATTTTTAACAAAGCTGAGCTTGATAAAGATTGTGATTTTGAGATGGCTTTCGGCTCGTCTCTTCTCACGCAGCCAGCATGACGTAGGACGTGGATATATCAGCTTGTCTTTTTTCGTTACGATTTTGATAAAGTTAGTTAGCGATTCCAAAACAAATTTCTTATGAATGCATCTGCGTGGGCAAATAGCAGTGATGAAGCCCTCAAATGCAGCTATCAGTAATTTAGTACTGTTGTGCGCCGACTTCATGAACTTCATCTTCGGAATGCGGGCTAGGCTTGGAAAGGCCGTGCCGCGAATGCAGCTATCGTCGGGCGTGAGAGATCTAAATTTATCTTTATTTCGATTGCCGCCCTAAAAACTTGTAAATGAAACTGTTCTTCCTTTATTTATTTTTCTTAGTGTCCTTGTATACGCATTTCTACCTGAACTGTACCATGATTGATGTAAAATTGGCTATCACTTAAAGAAAATTTAAAAGTAATGCCTATAAAATGTCACTCCAATCTTTCTGGGACATATATAATATAAAAAGACTTGAAGTTAAGTTTGACGTTTTGCCCAGTGGTTAAATTAGATCGCTTTTGCTTTAATTACGCTGAGCTACGTCGTGTTTCGTAACATTCCCAGAAGAAGGATTGTATTAAATATCTAAGTACCTAATTTCAGTTAAGATCTCGATGCACGAAAGGCACCCAATAAGATAAAACTATTATTTATTCAGTATCGGAGTATCTGCTAAGCAAAGATGGTTGGTTTTGCACGTAAAAATATTGAGATTGGAGAGTGGTGCAGAGAGGATGTTGCGAGGGGGAGGGGGTAATAAGACTCAGGCACTTATTTACATATTTGGGGCGTGTTTTTTTCTTTAGCCATCCTACCCATCCTGTAAACTATCTAGACTACCATCTAGCGGTGGACCAGAAAAGCCGATTGATTTCATCGTATGTGTAGCAGCCAGGGAAGAAGTAGAGACAGATAAAAAAAATTATGTTTTTATAAATATCTGTCGGATTAATGTGTTATTCAAATGTAAATTATGTATTATGATATAGTTAATATTTGTATGGTATTGTGTATCAAATAAGCAATTAAACTACATGATTATATTTTTTTATGTTAAGAATAAGGCAGTATAATCTGAAACCTACACATCAAAGTTGCAGGAAATAAGGCCCACATTATATAAATAATGGGCCTTATTTCCTGCAGTAACCAAGTGGTTTTTGTTTTTTTCGTTTATCGTGGGTTAATTGTTTAACTATGGTGTAACTTTGTTCTATATGTTGACAGTAGTCAATATCAGTGGTGTAACTAAGCACAGAAAGGGAGATCGGGATATACACACACCCAAAATTACTCAAAAAAGGAATAAAAATGCACTACATAATATACACTCTATACTCCAGTTATTATGATTATTTTCACATCTTAAGGTGGAACATCTGGAGCCATTTAAGGGGTTTCATTTTCTACATGAAAAATTGCTGTGACGTTAATTGTTATTATGCCGGCCGTAAATAAGTCATAGTATTCGACTCTAAAGTTAACATTGATCAAATTCATCCATACACATATCCTGTGTAATCGTCGACATTGGGCGATTATTAAGTTTCTAGTTAGATATTCGGATATGTTAACAGGTCAAGTAAACCAACAATAATAATGGTTGTTAATTTACCAAAGTTGCTATTACCTATCGGAGCCGAATAAAAATAAAAATTGTCTGAAGCAATCCAAGTTAGCAACTGGAATTCCCTCGGAATCTCATTTGGCAGACAACTTTAAAACTAAATACAGTTCTATAGCATATTTTAACACTTATTTATGCGAGCATGAGTTATTATTTTGGCATTAATGTGACAGTGTTTCTTTAGTTGTGCTTCTATTACACATCTAAGTTACTTTACGTTCTAAGGGAATAATTGCAACAAGGAAATGGATAAATCTATTGTTAAATTTATAGAAACATTTTTATTTATGTTTCAGATTGTGACAATCGGCAAAAATGCAGAAGCCTTAGAGGCAACTGGACCCGCAGCATGATGCAGAAAGCTTTAGAGTTGATAAGAAAAGGGAATTCGTAAAGGTATGTTGAAAATCACAGTGGTATCACTCGCAGAACTTAAATAAATTATTTAAAGTTTGGGAACTCCCGAATGAAAATAAAGTGGTCATAAGATTCTTACTGAATATCAAGAGAAGGATCGAGAAGAAAGGATTATTCCCTTTGCTGATATAGGATTCCCACTAACGCCAATATTTATGCATAAGTGTGTTCTCAAATCAACACATCATATAACCCTTCAACAAAGTAGACAATTTAGTTGGTAGAGAATGGTTTAGTGGCTTCATAAAACGACACCCGCCTCTTTCTAGAAGAAAGGCCCAGCCAATGAACCCTACAAGAGCTCAGAAATTGAATCCTGCCATTGTTAAGGATTATTTGATTAAATTGGGTGCTGTCATTAACCAACTTGCCCTTAAAATATGCTCTGATAACATTATATATAGTAGGGCCTGATTGTCACTTCTGGACCACTTCATTATATTGACACGAGGAAGGAGCGGACAATCGATTAAACAATATGAGCATGCATTTTATTTTTTATTTCTGAGTGTAACTCACGCGTGCGGCGGGTTCCTGGCCCACTAGGCGAGGGATGTGTGGATAAAGCGAGAGCATGTAGGTATGTTCTAGGACACTACAATCAAATAGGTTACCGAACTTTAATCATGTGATGAAACTATTTCAAATGTAACTTATCTTCACTTCAATCATGTAATCGACAGAAACAAACACATATACATGAAACCGACATTAACCGTGCGGTTACCGAATGGAACACAAAAACTTATATTAATATCATAAAGAAATAAATTATTATTGAAACGTAACAAACACTAACTGATTATTAAACAAATTTTACTAAATTAATCAAACAAACGAAACACCCAGCTAATATAAAATTACAACTCACCCGCACTCCAGATCCCCCTCCCCTGACTAAAATCCCCTCCCACACTACACGAAGTCACACATACATCACCCCCTTCGACTCTCAAAACATGCATCAAATGCATGTTAAACCAGACGAACTGATTGATTACATAATAAATTAATTGTAACACCAAATCGCAAACCCCACACATTCTATTAAAACTCGCCATTTGTTATATCACACTTGAAAACACAGTATACCGGTGTTTCTATAGCTCGCCTAATGCAAAAACTTGTTTGCGGAAACCTGCTGAATATAAATTAATAACAAAAACCTTTCAATGAATAAAACCTAATGATTATTTGAACACACGAGGGATAACTGTAAGTACATGGGACGTTATCACTGCTCCAGCCATCTCAGGCAAAACTGCTACCTCATGGGAGGTAGCAATTTCTCCGCTAACCCAGAATACTGCGAGATCTATCGCCACCCCTCTTTCAACCCCAAAACGAATATTGTGCAAGCGCGAACGAAGCAAGCAAAGATCTGGTCTTCCCCTCCCCGCCTCTAAACCAGGACAGCCTTACACCATTGCTTGACTCTCGTTCCTCTTCACACAAGCAAGCATGGATAAATGCATGGTTCAGAGTTTCCCTGCCAGAGGAAGTAAGAAGCACGCAAATCTCTTCGCTCCCCTTTTCACACACCTAACACAACAGATCCATCTATCTCAGATGTCTGTACACTCAAGTCGACATGCTCTGTCTCCCCCGCATTGTCGGTAGGTTCAAAGAAATTGCCGCAAGTTTTAACGCATCTCGAAACCATATATTTTACTGTTTCACTCTGCCTTCTCCAATGCATAGTCGGCAAGGACAATACTCTCGCGCTGTCAAGAAAGCAATAGTTTATTCACCTAACTAATTCGAGCAGCATGGCATGGAGAGGACGCAAGACTAGCTGTGTTGTGTGAGGTCAGGCATGGAGGGAGAGAGTTTACACTTTCATCCACTGCATGTAGAAACACCAGCTATTGAAGACCATCCACTTCCCCACCCGCGACTTTCCCCGCAGAGTTCTACTGTGCATGCATGTTACTCCGCCATCTCCTTACCAGTCCACCACCTTTCCCCGCGTGGATGCCTTCGCCTGCGCTAAGCACCTCCACGAAAAATTATGGTTGCCACTTCTCCTTTCCCCCTCCCCTCCAAGGATTCCACACCACATCAAGGCATGTTGTGCAGCCGACAATACAGCGTTTGCTGTCGACCGGCGTGTTTGTCTCTTCTCACACCCTTCGCGACCAGCCATTCAGCTATACAACAATGTCGAATATCCCTCACCCCACCTCCTCTGACATATTTTCGGAGTAGGTTAAAGAAATTACTCCAAATTCTCACACCTCAGACTGCTCGACACCACACATATTTGCCGATCCACCCCCACTTCCTCCGATGCGTTGTCGGCAAGAGCAAAGAGCTTAGCGCAATATGTCTTGCCTCACAGTTTACTAAAACAGAACAGAATGCTCTCGAAACCATACAATTTTGTACCGATACACCCCAAACTCCTCCAATGTGCTGTCGGCAAGGACAAAGTCAAGCTCTCCCGTCATCAAGAAAGCATATTATTCGCCTAACTGCTTCGGGTGGCGAACAAAGTCTATCCAATCACCAAGCCATCAACCTTCCCTTCTCTGAACTGTCATCCATCTATCAACACACTCGCCAATGGTAATCGCAGATTCCCTTTACCACGACTGCACTCTCGTCCCAGCCCTGTCCACCAGGCCAGAGAAGCCATTTCCAAACCACACTGATAATAATGAATGTTACTTTCCCTCACCCATCCCGCTGATGAGAAAACTATCTATAATTTGGAGACCCCCAACACTTTGAAAGACATACCCTGCGATGCCAAGGCTAACTCTACAATGACTCTCTCTCTCAAACACATCTAGAAAATGTATGTATGCTTCAAGTAGTGCTTCAGTGTTTCCCCATGAATAACATAATTCTTTCACGGCACGAGAGTTAACAGCAATTTCTCAGTTTTGTCGTTCTGAGGTATGCTAGATACTGGGGCAAGAGGCAGTCAACTAGGACATTGTGACATTCATTCGTAAAAGATAAACACACTTGCACGAAAAAAAAAAAAAAAAAACATGTGTCTCCATCATTATCTGTTTTGGCGAAATTTCACATCGAAAACACATCTGGTTCAACCCACTCAAAATTCCCAATAGGCAGTTTGCACTTCATTGTATGACTCCACGAGCCATTTACCTCGAAATAGCAAATGTATTTATCTGCCACTCTGGGGTCGTACTTTTCGCCAATGTAAATGCTGTGGGCTTCCGTGTGCCTTTTGGAAACTTGTGTAATACTTCCCCTGACCCGCATTCCACAAACAGGTATACATCTACATCCATGATCAACTCCGGCTGCACAACTGTTTTAAGCAAAAGGGCATCCCATGATATATATATATATATATATGTGTGTGTGTGTGTGTTTGTGTGTGTGTGTGTCACGTACATTGCGGGGTCAGGACAGTGTCTTACCAAACATACAGTTCTGAAATTCTCAAAAATATCAGCCAACAAACAGGTGTCCACATGTAAATACTGAATTTCATAATATCGCAAATTCTGGCAATTGAATGCATTCCACATGGATTGAGCATAAGCATGATCTGCATTGCTAATGCCCTTATTAAGAAATACATCCTCGGGTGGGAGTGAGGTACAGTTCAGACTCTCCATGGACTTAGCAATGCCTTAAGGAGTAACTATTACTGGCACATAAATTAACATACTTGGCTTTTCAATTATTTTGTAACCTGGTGCGAGACAGGGCACATAAATTCATGGTATGTGTTTGTCGGTTTCCCATTTAAAAATGAACCACCCACAATATTTACTTGTATACGGCATACATTAAATGTTAAGATATTAACTTGTTTTGATGTCTTGTATAGTTGGTTTGATGGCTCAATTGTCTTCATATTCTAACAAAGGTGCAATTGAATCTTTTTGCCTAAAATCAATATCGACATTCCTATGCATTAGAGATGTTAGCATATTTGGATTCCTTTGTAATAGGAAATTACCATTTTCAGGAACACTACTTCTAGTAAATGTTTCTAGGCCTTCGAGCTCATATAAACCAACAGGTATTACTACCTTGTGTTTCTAGTCACCAATAATTAATGTCAACAATTAGTTGTAATTTCCATGCTAGGAATACTATTATAAGTTACAAACTCAATTAATCTGATTTGCCAGTTGCCCTCTAAATTCAATGTTGGGAAATAAAATGACCTCAGTTGCAAGGAGTTACCATTTACAATCAACGTAATTGACATGTTACTAAAAGGTTTAAGGAGTATATATCTTATTTATAGTCAGAAATCGCAAACATAAATGAATTATATATGTTTCGTAATTCCTCTGTTTCATAATTGTACTTTATTTGTGTACTATTTAAATAGTTGCGTATTTCCATTCACTGTCTTAAATCACCAAAACAATTATAGTAAATTGACATATCAATTTTTAACAAATTCCACTTAATGTGTACCATCATTATGTTTTGATTCTAAATTAACTAATATGCATTCCTTAGTGTTTGCTTTTCGTGGTAATTCATCTGTCAATAATACTCCGCGGAAATATGGAATCTTAAGTTTCTTCAAGTACACAAGTATATCTCTTTCTGTGATCGCACGATTTGGGAGATCATTTAACACATTCTCTGATTCTTCCCACCTCGGGAGTTTTTTTTCATTTTTTTTTTTTTTTTCAAACTTCATTTTTCAACTTTATATGGTTTAAGAAACCTGCCTTTTTCCACTTGATTTAACTGCTAAACTGTTCGGACTTCAGCAGTGAATAATGACCCTAAAGCTGTTAGAGCGGGAAATAATAGTGCAGGCAATAGACCATCTTTCTTCCCTTTACACGTCGACTTCCTTCTGCTGTGCATTCCCATGCCTCTTTTAACCTTGGCGTGCATTACTTTGTCTACTACCCAAGCCTCTAACTTTTCACCGACAAACGGCATCGTCCGGCATGATTCCCACATGCGGAAATCCGGTGCCCGGCCGGGTATTGAACCCGGTTCGCCTTGACGGAAGGCGAGCAGGCTAACCGCTCAGTTACCGTGGCCCCAAAAGTGCGAAGAAACAGGGAATATAATTTATTGGTTGTGCACGTTTACTTGGGCACTTTATAAATCAACCTTTGAAAAATGCCACTGCCACTACCTGAATGTATTTTAATTGTCATACTTATTGGTATGCGTCTGACAAAGTTGGTAAACATAGGTGAATACTAAAATTATTTATTTTGCTTTCTTTTTTTTTTATGTGCGTAAGTGTGGAAATTTTACTTTATAGACTCTTCACGGTAAAATGAGCACTTTTGGAAGCCCTGGTGAAAATCCACTTGTATGCACTTTACGTATTATTCCGCCTTATGCAAAATTAATATTGCAATGGGCCTCATCACTTTATTCATACATCGGTCAGGAGAAACTGTGGAATTGTTAGAAAAGTAAATATTTTACAAATCTGGTAATTTTTACACTCCGGTACATTTAAAAAAAAACAGTAAGCGAAAAGATATTTTTATGTTATCAGAAATTGTTACCTAGCACTTTTTATCCGAGGTTAAGATATGGAACTACTTTCCATCCACCATTACCAACTTTACTGGGCACATGTCACTCAGTGCGCCCATTGAAATAAATGCAGGCAGGAACAGTAATTTTTTTATCTAAGGTCAATTTCAGAAGTGCTCACTTTATCGTGAACAACCCATAAAATAATATCATGTAGGTATTTCCAACGAAATACAATTTAACCGCCCCATTTTTATTTCAATGCATGTAGTGGCCACTATTTTGCTTTTTAAGGGCTGTCATGGCCGCCATGCCAGTAACGGTGAAGGTTGATTCACATTGAAATTAACCAGAGTCTCATTAACCTGTGTTTCGGAAAGCAGAGTTTGTGTGCGGTACAAATGCCACGAATGTGAGGTTTCACCGTATCTCGAAATCGACGCTTGTAATGCAATTGTATTGTCAAATGTTAGGTTTCGTGCGCGGTATAAACAACGAAACTTAAGTTTCAGTTGTAAATGAGTATGATATGAAAAGTACTACTACGATCGGTTGCAAAAGGCATCCCTTAACACCCCCCCCCCCCCCATGTTTCGTATGACGGTATAAAAACTTCACTAAAGCAATAGTTTTGAAAGTTGAGTTTTTCGCAACTGAGTGGGTGAATAAATTTGGGCGGCTCTTGACGGCGAGGTCTTGAGAGCCGATGAGGGTGATTGAAGTGGGTATGGAACAGCGTCGGAATGAAAGGGCGGGGGAAACGGGAGATTCCGAGAAAACCCGCCGACCAACGGCATCGTCCGTCACGATTCCCACATGCGAAAATCCGGAGTAACCCGGTCGGGGATTGAACCAGGATCGTCTTCGTGGGAGGCGAGCGGGCTAACCGCTCAGCCACCGTGGTCCCTCGAAACTGAGGTTTCTGCTGACGTTACAAACGTGCTGCAACAGTACTGTCAGCCAATCAAAGAAAATGAACTATTTTTATTTCTGTTTATTCGTATTCATTTTTATTTCTACCAACTTCCGTGTAGATTTTATGTTATGAAACTGAAGTTTAAATGTTATTTTCGTCTGTGCATGTTTGAATAGTAAACAAATAAGCCATCTTGAAAATTCCGACTTTCAAAGTAAATCTATGAGCGCAAATAGGCATCAGTTGAGGTGAGAGAAAAAAATTATTGTGTTACATAGGAGCAAATTTTTTAAATATTAATAGATCAGTTTTTCATATGAACATTTACTGTGTGTTTACATATACACAATCACACATGTAGCTATATACACGAGCCTTTTCCAGATCCTAGATGTCAAATAACGACTTATAAAAGCGGAGTCGTTCTTAATGTCGACGTAAACACAGTTACGATTTCATAAAAAAAAATTGGCATGGAGCAAACGCAAAGTTAACATAAAGAGCTACATGTTAACTTCAATCAGTCTTATAAGATGCTATATGCGACTGTTTGCATTTATTATAGAGAATAAGTGAAGCACCGTCTTAAGTTTATAAACGATAAAATAAAATTGTATTGTCGCTGTAAAAGTCATTAAATTGTTTTTCTGTGATATACTTACGAAAACCGTTCGAAGATGTATTAAAACTACTCATATATTACCTACATTGTAATTATTTACTAACGGTAGTAAGTTTTTGACATGCGTTCTGAATTGTGTGTAATAACAAATAGCTTAACAGTTGAAGAATTCTGGTTAACATATTTTGAAATTTTGCCAAAACTAACATGGTGTTGATAAAAGACCAGAAACCTTAAACTATGAAAACCTACCACTACAATGTTGGACGGGTACGATGTTTATTGCTACGGTTTCAGATATAAACAGAGAATAATATTTCTTCATGATGCAAATATTGGATTTATGGTTTCGAATCGCTTCGTAAATTAATGTAAATATTTTCAACAGTTTTATTGACTAGGATATTCCGCGCGATCGTTCTGGTTTTCCCCACTTCCTTCGCATGAACAGAAAGCCAAGAACATAGGTCATTTGAAATGTATGTGGCTGCCATACACGTTTCGTAACCAGTCGACCTTGTACAGTTTATCTTCGGAGATGTTCGTCTGACATCGGCAGTACTCCCAGAGAAAGGAAAACAAGTTCTACCAAGGAGACTGCTGTGTTACTAGTGTTGCGTTGGCCATCGTCGAGAACAGCTGTGTACCACTGAAGTTCTGAAGCAGCAAAACGTACGTACACATTCTTAAGTAACTCTTTGAATTTAAAATGCACATTTCTAGCTTGAAAATTACTTGAGGCTGCGAGGTTGAGTTAATACGGATACGTTTACATTGTTGTTACAACGGGCAATTCTACTCAGCAATATTTTACGATCTCTGACCATAGCTACGTAAGAATAATGTTTGATGGATGCAAGAGTTAAAGCCGGCCTACAATTGCTAAAAGCACATCAGTAGCACAACACAGTGATATACATAAGAGTCAAACTGCTTGTTTTCAGTGCTATAATCTCGCATAGCGGTAAGCACTTACCTAAGCACAGTTATAGTAACAAGGCGAATTCAACGTGGTTTATCTTTCATTATTACTATCGCTGTGCCTCAATATTCAGCCAATCAGAAGTTCGGACACTTATGTTACGTTATCAAAGGAAAAACTTATTTACAAAACAAGAAAATGTATATTTTTACTTCATTCCTCGGGCAGATATTTTATTTTGTTTATTTCTGGATAATCGCAACCACGGCAGTTTTACAACGTTTTTAGGTAATGTTAATAGTAAAAATTTAAATGAAAAGCATTTTTAATTTAAAAAACGTATCAAATTACTTGGAAAGATTTATTTTTGACAAAAAATCACTGCCAACTATACAGAACTTAATTCCTTCGCTACAAATGTAGCAAATAAACAAACTAATATTATCATCGTTATATTAATTGTAGCTATGTCACTGTGCATGTGTTGTGTTTTGTATGTGCTTGTCGCTATAACTGTGAATGTGTTAGGTATATGTCAATTTTAGTGCAAACGGCATTCATTTCAAAATATTTTCTGTTACGTTAATTATACTCACTGAACTATTTTAATATTATAAAACAATTTGCATCTCGCCAGAAGTAGTAAAAAACAACGTGCAAGTCTTCATTATTTGATTTCATTCAAATAATACCGCTATAAATATTGTAACACTAATGTCTCAAACAATAATAACTCTGGGAAACAAGTTTATGGACTACGGTTACAAATATCGGATAAAATCATGGGACAATAGTTATTTTAATTACATATATGATGCAATGAAAAATAAATTTGTGGGATTTCACCGTGGCAATTTCCTCAGTGAACACGGCATTTTGTAATCTGCGACTAAGAGTCTGATGGGCACCACAAACAATATTTCATAGAAAGAATTACCACAAAAATGTTCAGTGTCCCATTTAATATCTGTTGGAATTTGAGAAATAACTTGGTGTTTCATTGCCCTTTATTCGCTACACCATATTCTGAGCCTGGTAAATTCTTTAATTTATTTGTATTTGTTTACAGAATATGAAGCTGTTCCTGGCTGCCTTGTGCTGTGCTGCTGTATCAGCTGTCGTAAGTTCATGAAATATGTACCTATTTTCATTTATTGGAGTTTTGTGTAAAACACTTTCGTGATAACGAACAATAACAAAAATTAACACCCTCAGTGAATAAAGTACTACATAAAAAATAATATCCATATTTTGCGTCGTATGCGTTACAACAATAGTGCAGTGCATTCGAATTTCGGAATAAAGAATTTTATGTCACTAAATGGAGTAAGTACTATTTTTTTCTATGCCAGTGTTACTTTAACATCCGACTTCGAGGTATGTTTACTTGCGTAAAAGTTGCAGAACTAGTCTTCACTGACTGTTCACATTTCGAGTTCTAGCTTCAAAAATGTACTAACGTTCAATATAATATTTTCCCAGTTACTAGTGTATGTATTTAAAAATAATTTATTGTAATTGTAAACATTACGTTAACGTGTTCATTTATAAACACTTGTTACATGAGCAAAGGACGTGAACACCGATGAAATTCTGAATAAACGTTGCAGTTGTGGTTTATTGTTTATAAACGAAGGCAAATAATACAGCTTTATTTTACGGCTTATTTCTCGACACTGGTCGCGGCAAATATTATCATGAAAAACTTTTTTCTCCATTTGACACTCTTAAGATAGTGAATAATTATCACGTTAAAGATCAATCAAGACGATAATAATTGCAGCGTCTGACATATAACGATGTTTGGAAATAAGATGCACTTTTTTGTTGTGCTGGGTGAGGAAATTATGATATGACACGTTTTACTTGTCTTATAGCTGCCCCCCCCCCTCCTTTTCCCCTCTCCTCTTACATTTTGATAGATAATGTTGTATTATTTAATAGCTTCGTATCTTGGAATTCAGTAAATACTTGAGAGCAGCTCCAGACAAGGAAAACATATGTCATCTCATACTTGACAGTCCTGCCGGTAGAGACGTAACAACATGACTTTTGCTATATTTAGGCCGGGTTAGTGATCTATGCAACAAACGCAATAATACGACAACGCAACGCAAGAACGTTACTATCGTTTACAACGTAGACTAAAGATGAGGTAGACCGAACTCGCTGGCTGCGCACAACCATTATCCGTGTCCTAACATTTAATTGCTTTTCTGCCTACACGTCTAGCAAAAATGGCGTGGATTGTGTTTGAGGTTAGAACACTATTTAGTAAACAAGTACTCTTGAGATGTTTTTATACTTCCTCTAATCAATTTGTAATGCTTTTAGATTACATTCAAACTGGTGAAAGTATTTTATTAATATAATAGTGCTTGCCATTTAAAAATTAAGATGTAAACAAACCCGTTCATCACTGTTGACCATGTGACTTTGACAGTTGTTTAGGATTGGGGTAGGTCAATGTTGGGTACATGCGCAGAAGACGAATAAGCGATCTACCTCATCTTTAGTCTATGGTTTACAACATTGCACGGCGCAAGAAGATACCAACATTGCAATGTGAAAAAATGAAACAACTACAAAAGTTTCTTCACGTAATGCTTTTAAGTGAGCATAATCTGCTTTTTTCCCCAAACATACTTTCTTAGCATAGATCTTTTTACGTTTTCAATTTTAAGTTTAAGTTAAATGCCTGAATAACGAATTTCTAAAATACCTATGTGATACCAGAATATTTTGATACCTAATTACATTTATGACAAATTGATTGTACAAGCAAATAAGATACTGAAACAGATCGAAGACTTAAAATCGTAGTAATCTGTATGAGTGAAAAACGATTGTGCAATCCATTACCGCTATAATCTATAAGGCGTAAAACACAAACAGAATTGCAAGTTAAGAGTTGGCCATTTTTAGCGTTGTATTTTTGCGTCCTGTGTAGCTAATATAACTTTGAATCACGCGCAGTCGTCTTATACGCGCCATTGCGTTTCTTACGTGCTCGTATTCTTAGCATAGTTCATTAATTGTGCCTTACCATACGACATGGTGGCGGATTGACATATTTTTCACCAGAAGCTGGTGCTCTTGAATCAACTTTCAATTCTTATATTTAATCTTTTTTATTCCAATTTTGTTTGGCTTTCACAGTTTAGCATATTGAGTCTATTTTTCAATCCTGTTACAATTAGTTTCCGTATCCATCTCCTTCCGAATACTAATTTTCGAATAATCTGATTCGTAAAGCAACTTTTCTGCTGCAATATTGCGTTTTCTTAATATATTTGCTGCACTGGTTGACGTCAGTTCTAGTATGAGTTTCCTTTGTAAATTTTATATAATGCTTTCATCATTTAGATAAAATTTTGCTATCGTCAAACTGCCACTTCATTGGTAAAAATCAAAGTTCTTAAAATTATATTGGCGTCAGGTTAAAACTGTTTACAGTAAGTGTAATTCTGAGTCAAACATACACATGATTACGTTCTGAAAAGTTGTACAAACATTTTATGTTTGCATGGCTAATGCCAGCTAAATTAGGTAAAAATATGTCTCATAAAAATATACATTCTGAACATTCACCAACTTAAGCCATTTTTTTCCGCTAATACTGGAGTATAAGGTTCTTATTTTATATACCGAATAATTATAATTTTTGGTACTGCAATTTTAATTTATGCCTATTATTTTGTGTGTAGTGATTTAAAACACAAAAACATGTGCCACTAACTCGGATAACTGAATACACGTGTCCGTGCACAAATTATTTGTGTGACAATATAATTTTTTTTTTTTTCGTATAATTTACAGCAGACGTTTTTGTTATAGTTAAACTTTCAAACATTTGATTATGTTGATGATTTCTTGTTAGTTTACTAGTGAAATTTTTTCTTTTATTGACCGAATTCCTGATATCTTCCGTCCTCACAAGTAGGGATTTTTCATTGACATTCAGTAATATTTTTACAAATTCTTAAGCAACTTTTGTTTTCATTTGTGCATCAGAAGATAGATAATGTATTGCCGAAGACGATGTGTGATGTTCGGCCAATGGCCGGCCACCATTATGGAAAATTTCCGAATTCGCTCATTTTTACTAAATATTGTACGTTTTAGCCTAAATAAAGCCTTAAAATTTCCGTTTTTTTCTTAAAAATTATCCATTCTTCCCTCAAAAAAGCCATGCCCTAGAATATGCAGTTGCGAAACCCATTTTGGCAAAAACGAGCCAATTCAGGTGATTTGGAGGGCTCGTTATTGCTTTTAGCCTACGTAGTGAGAAATCGATAATATAAAAGTATTTTAATAATTATTTTATAAGATTAGATACATTTTTATAATTTAAAATTTTAATAAGTGTGATTATATCACCGGATTCGTCTTTTCAAGGTGCATACGATCGTGATGTCATGCCACCATACTCCCTTATACCACCGGTCTCATTCTGAAGCAAGTTCTTAAAACTTGGTATATAAGCTTCAAACGTATATTTTTTTCAATCAATGTCCTATAGCTTATGAATACTATTATTTTGAAGTTAATTTTGTTTAATTAATTTAAAGGCAACCAATTTACTGTATTATAACATCTCGTTATTTTTCAGTCAAGGTCTGAATATTAAATTACATCATGTGCATATACACACATTGAAATATTCTATATTCTTTTTAATTAATTACGTAACAAAGCAAGTCCGGTTGGTTAGATTAGGAATATTTACAGTAATTTAGGAAACCAAATATTATTTGTTATATCTTAGGAAGCAGGCTGGCGAAATTTTTAGTTTGCAAGTACAATTTCTAACCCTGGGAATTCAAATCCTATATAACCTTAATAGTAATTGGCTTAAAATAATATTTTGCTTTTTTTTTTAACGAGATCTGTTTATAACAGACTGGTTATGATACAGGATTAAAATAAGAGAATAAGAAAATGTATTATTCGATTTTAAATATATATATATATTTTTTAAGTTGTAAGTTTTACTGAAATTGTCTGTAGAGCACAGCAAAAGAGTTGTCTCAACTTCTTTCAGGACTTCTCTCTTCAAGTCTGAATATTATACAATATTAATGACTTATTATCTCGACTATTTTTCGTAGACATAACCATTCTAAACGGATTTTATTCAATGTATGTGTATGTCACTAAACCAAACACCATCATATTCTCTATATACCAGGCAGGATACTACACCAGCAAGAAATTAAATACATATATATATATACATATACATATACATCCTTCAGACTAAACAGAAAAAAAAAACCAGAAATCGTAAATTTTTCTACGCCATTCATTTACACAGTGTATTTACACCAGCATGCTCACTTTTCACTTAGGGGATATATAATCTGCTTATTATACGTAGCTCAAGGAAGTCTACACTAGTAAGCGTCCAATCAGAACCCTTGCCTACATATTCGTCTTCTTCACAGCAAAGTTTTTCTTTCAATGCCTCTACGGCCCCTGGGATACTATAAACTGTTCACTGTAAAATTAGCACTTTTGAAAGCCCTGCTTAAGATCTACTTGTACGTGTGTATTCTTCTGCCTTATGTAAAATTAACACTGCCATGGGCCTCATCACTTTATTATGCGTCGGTCAAGTGAAACTATAAAATTATTAGAAGAGTAAATATTTTATAAATTTTCTAATTTTTCACACTGGGGCGTCAAAATAAAACAGAAATTGTAAGAAATAATCCAAATGATCACAAATGATTACGTAACACCTTTATTCGAGGTTAACATATGGAGTTACATTCCATCCATCGTTACCAAGTTTATAGGGCACAGGTCCTCAGTGCGGCCGTTAAAATATACACAGGCAGGGGAAGTGACATTTTCTAAGGTTGATTTCAAAAGTGGTCACATTATTATGAACATCTTTTATCAACATTGTAGAGCGCTTGATTCGCAGTCTTGAATGCTTGGAAACTAATGGCTTCATCCAAAGGCTGAGGCTTTTCAGAGATACACTCCAACCAAACATTGTATTTTATGTGTCCCTCATCAAGATATTCTGTTATTTGATTAATTATCCTTTGCTTAATGTGGTCCAGGTCTTTCATAACTTACCTAAGAAGTTATTTCCAATCACAGAATCCTTTAAAGTATCCTTGAATGCAAATTGTTTCAGGTTCGATGTGGTTCGCCAATAGCTAGTACAGGTAGTTTCTTCTTAGCTGCTGAAACTCGACCTTTGCAGTTCTTGCTATGTCTCTTCACCTTATCGCCTCGTTTGAACAGATGCTTGCACTAGATACATTGCTGCATAGCACAGGAAGGTCCCTTCACACAAGAAGTTCTTTCATGCTTCGTTGCACTTTGGCTGTAGATAAATATCTTGTCATAGTCACATCAGCGAAGCTTTGGCAAAGTCGTCGATGGCGGTGCTGCTGCCGCAGGTGTCCCATCCGAAGAAGTCGATAGCACTGTGCCAACCTCAGGCGTCGATGGACCAGCAACCTTTGGCTCCAATTTATATTCCAGTTGCTTACACTAGCTGAAATGAATTGTCTTTCACGACTGCCACTGTCAAACTAAGCTTCCCAACTCTAACCTGGCTTATAAACTCTCAAGAAGGCATCTGTACATTCAATGTTCCACCCACTGTTACACTTGCATGCCATCTGCTTTACCGATCCACACCAGAATTACATAGGCCGGAATTATTTTTATTTTTAAATTTTAACATTATATATATATATATATATATATATATATATATATATATATATATATATATATATATATACACACACACATACATATAATCTTTTTTTTGCCATCCCAGACATATTTTTAGAATTTTTAATGTATTATTTAGATTTAACTTATGCAAGTTTTAAGTATTTTATTTACATGTAGGAACTTTGTTACTCATGCTGACTTTACCAAAAAATGTACTTACTGCTCATACTTTCTGATCTACTGGTCAACACCAGTCAAATATATACAGACCACCCATATCATCCATTTTATAACCCAAGTCATACCAGACCACCCAAAACCCCATCTCCTATAACAAAAAAAAAATGCAATTCAATTCCACCACCCACTACACCAAGAATTTCATCCATCACAATGCGAGCATCTATAGAGCTCAGGCCAGCCTATAACTTAGCACCAATTCTACTTGTTCTACCAACCATAATTGCTTATACCTACCAACCATACTACTCACTATAACTCTAGCATAACTCAACCATTCGTCCACACAGGCCATACAAAGCAAGCATACAGCCCATACCAGTTACACAATCGAATTATTCTCATATCCACCATGCTGGCTAATACCCAACAAAATACCACCCATACCAAACACTTTTACTCAAGCATGCCATAGCTTTACCAGTATACATACTGTCCACACATTTCGACATACACCAACAATCACAAAACAGATATATTCCAATTTTCAGACACACTCCATAGCTCCATCGATCCTTCAATCCAATCCAGTCCAATTCATCTATCCACCGATCCACTGATCTATCAATCTTTAGCAATCCTCCACCTAAATCACAATATTTCAAACTTTCCATTATGCAGTCAACTATCCACTTTATTCTATACATAAATAATGTAATATATATTCTACCACCCATACCATATACTCTACCAACCATCATCGGACTAAATATATTCATGTTCATATTAGAATTCAACCAAACCTCAGCGATTCAGCCAACACAAGTATTACCAAAAAAAAAATTCTTACCACCCATATAATCTGCTCTACCAAATATCATCTGACCTAATATACACACCTTTTCCTAGAATTCAAGCAGACCTCAGCCCACACTGACCTTACCAAAATTATCACAAGTCCAACATGATTGTCATACCGTCAAATACAAGCCAAATATTATACCAAGCATTAATATAAATCACTGTGTCGACCATCTATACCAATAAAAATGCTGACCACCACACCTCAGACATACGAAACAAAATATGAGTAACCCTGCAGACCAAGAATACTGGGTACTATAGCAACCATAACCCCAGCATAGTTCAGGGATCCACACAGATAACATTGAATATGAAACATAAAAAATACTAATTTTATACCACCACCATGCCATTCATTAAAACCACCAACCAAAACCTATTATAGTCCATTCACGACTGGAACAGAATTTCTTGGAGCCCTGCTAATTTTCTACTTGCAGACCCGTTTGGTATCCTTCCGCCAAATGTATACAAACATCGCCATGTGGCTGCCATGTAGCATCTATCAAAATCAATGTTTATATTTCATTGTGTGTTTGTGTGAGCATGTGTTCGTATACTTTCGTTGCATCTAAATATAAACATTGAAATGTGACTTCTACTTTTACACCTGTCAAATGTGTTGTTTACATTTTACAGCTGTTCAAGGAATTCTGTCATATTCAAAAAACCATTTCGTACTAATATGCACAATTTAGGCCTATAACATTATTTAAGTCAGCTTTATGACGTTTTAAAATTGCCTGAATTGACTATAGTTCTTACGGATATTTTACATTGTAAACATATTTGTTTTTCATGACATAGCACATTACACGTAATGCACGTTAATATTTTCCGCGACTGTGTTTAACACTATTACAACTGCAGGGTAAAGAACTGTAGTATTTAACCTCTTGTTATTGATATGTGTTGGGTTATTTCTTTAAAAGGATGGCCTCAGTTGGAATAAATATTAAAACGAAGGAACAACCAGTCCAACGAAATAGGCACATTACATTCAAGCATACAACTTGTGTCGCTTATTTTTCGTCATACAAACTTAAAAGATTGCTGTGAACATGCACACACATAAGCCTACCGTAACTTCCATTACGCTCATATTTCTATGTATTGCTACTTACTGTTTATTAGGTGTATTGAAATTTATCGGGCTGAGCTTAGTATTTGGTTCGGATTGTGGCAAATCACGTTTTACGACTGTGTTTCAAACACCTAGAGAAAGGCACAACATTGTGATAAATAAACAGATGTGGGTGTAAATAATTTACTTCGTCATAAAAAACAGTTCACAGTTAAAATGTATAAATAGTGCACATCAAATATTCGACATCACGCTCGCACATACAGGGCCAGCATAACAACCACCACGCAGCCACGCCACGCCCTTTCACATGCAGCAGTTAACGAAACACACGGAGTATATTTATTACTGCAGCGGAAACATAGACTTATCACAACATCGTTACTTGTCTAGCTAGGTTTAAAAAACACAACGTCTACAAACATGATGTGGTAATTTGAAGTATTTTTTCTCAGTAAGTATAATTTACGCTTCGTTTGGCAAAAAGCAACACACCATGTCTGCCAACTTCAGATGGTAACCTTCCATCATATCTAAATATACTAAAATAAGTACTCAAACATTAAAATATCTTTTCAGCTGTAAATTGCAAATTCAAGAAATCATTATTTTGTTGTAATAGGAATTAAATTTGCTAACATTTTAAACATGCATATTTGTCTGCTACTTAACGGTGTGAAACTTCCCAAGTGGGAGAGAAAAGAGTGAGAGAGAGCGGCAAGCCTTGCCCAGCTGAGAGTTGCTTCCTCAGTCGATAAAACAAACACTGTGTCACAAGGGCCTACGCACGATATTTTGTGCTGGTATTTTAAACTATAGCAATGAAATATATTTCCATCAGGGCTACCTAAATATTTAAATAGTCAACATTTAATTTTCAAATGGCATACCAAAAAACTAGGTTAGAGCAATATTCATCTGTGAACTATTTCTTACTAGCCATTGCCAAAACATCGTTGCTCTCAATGCTGTTAATTCATATTTAATACGAAATAAATATTACAAATTACAGAAGTTATTAAGGTGAAGTTTCATTTATTCAATCATACAGTACTCTAAAGTTAATAAACAGTGTTATATATTTGTGAAATTGAGGTTATTGAAAAACAGGTTGAAACGTTATGCCTAGGGTGATTTTTCAAAGGTGCATATTCAAAAGACTGTTCCAGTCGTGAATAGAATATAGGTGACAACCCTCCAGTATACCCGATACTAACATAAATCACTCTTATCAATCAACCGATCAGTTAATTGTGCCAGCCATCCATACTAAAAGCTGCTCTTACGAAACCTACCAGGTAACATACCTCCAGCATACTTAACAACCATATTGATAATCTAATGGTGCTGAGTACTAAAACATATACATATAACTTTCACCATGACATTAGCTTGCCTCAGCCATGCAATGTCGAAAGCAATACAACATAGCATACCAACATACTATACCATCTGTATATAACTAACCACCTCAGCAGATAGCCATACAAAATAAAACATACAGTCCAAACCATATCATTCGCTCTAACCCAAGCATGCCTCTGCCAGGCTATTAACAATACGGACCATATGAACCACCATACATCAGACTTACTGATCAATCATAACCGTCAACTATATTGACTACCATTTTTCCACATCTAACTTAACCAGTTACACATATAAACAAGCCAAACTAGCAGCCAAGCCATTCAAATATTCCAATCATAAGCTTCAACCATGCTATCATAAGATCAATACTAATCATTTCAACTTTTATGACATCTATACAGTCTTAATTTCCAGATACCATATCATACCAATTAACATAATGGCTATACTAACCATACAAGAAGCTAACTGTACAACCAAGTCATACCGATATGTTATACCATCAAGATGTACTAGATATAAAAAAACTAACCATACAGGCAGCATACACTGGCAGGCAATGCCATTATGTTACTTCATCCATTTCAGCGATTCCAAGAGACCATACCAACCAAAAACATACTAGTAAGACTTACTAACAAAACATACTACCAAAACAAGCTACCTATAACAACCATGCAGAGAGGTCATAGATATAAACTTTCTAAAAGCACCTCTACCAATAATGAGCCTACATACAATTCAAATTACCATCACACCTATCGTATTTATTTCGATGGAATAAGTTTGTCTCTGAGTGTAAGGTGTCTGTATATGTGATAAACAGGAGGGCAGGAGGTATGATCACAGGCGTGATGGTAAGTATAGAAGGTCGAAATATATGGCTTGAATATTATGTTGGTCAATCTGATAATAATATGAATTATATATATATATATATATATATGGCCATCATTGGCAGATGTGCTTTTAGAATGTTTATACTCTATGGCCTCTCTTCATTGTTGTTATATATAGCTTGTTTTGGTAATATGTTTTGTTAGTATGTCTTACTAGTGTGTTTTTGGTTGGTATGGTCTCCTAGAATGGCAGAAATTGATGGAGTATCATGATGGTATGTCTGCAGGTGTGGGCTGCCTTTATGGATTGGTTTTTTTATATCTAGTACATCTTGATGGTATAACATATCGGTATGGCTTGATTGTACATTTAGTATCTAGTATTGTTGGTATAGCCAATATTTGGATATGTGTGATATGATATCTGGGAATTAAGACTGTATGTGTGCCATAGAAGTTAAAATTATTAGTATTGATCATATAATTGTATGACTGGAACTTATGATTGGAATATTTGATTGGCTCGGCTTCTGGTATGGCTTGTTTATATGTGTAACTGGTAAAGTTAGATTGGGTGAAATGGTAGTCAATATAGTTGACTGTTATGATTGATCAGTAAGTCTGAGGTATGGTGGTTGATATGGTCTGTATTTTTAATAGCATGCCTGAGACTTGCTTGGGTTAGAGCAAATTATATGGTTTGGACTGTATGTTTTGGTTGGTATTGCTATCTGCTGTGGTGGTATGTTGACATATTCAGATGGTATAGTATGTTAGTATACTGGGTTTTATGGCTTCCGGCATTGCATGGCTGAGGCAAGCTAATGTCATGGTGAACGGTATTGTATACATATGTTTTAGTACTTAGTACCATTAGGTTATCACTATGGTTGTCAAGTATGCTGGAGGTATGTTACCTGGTAGGTTTTATAAGTGCAACTTTTAGTATGGATGATTGGCATAATTAACTGATTTGTTGGTTGATAGAGTGATTTATATTAATGCACGGAATGTTAGAGGTTTGTCACCTAGTATGTTTTGGTTGGTGGGATTAATGGATGGCATAGGGGTGGTATGAAATGAGTATTTGTTATGTTGAATATACAATGTGATCTGTGTGGCATGACTGAAGTATGCTGGGGTTATGGTTGATATAGTACCTAGTACTCCTTGTCGGCAGTGTTAGTCATATTTTGTTTCATATCTCTGAGATGTGGTGGTCAGTATTTTTATTGGTATGAATGTTTGATAGATTGATTTATATTAATGTCTGGTATCATATTTGGCTGGTGTCTGATGGTACGACAATCATGTTGGACGTGTAATTATTTCGGTATGGCCAGTGTGGGCTGAAGTCTACTAGAACAGGTCTCAGGGTTCCTCTGTTATCGCGGATATTGCTTGCGCCGCCCTCCGCAGGGACTTTGGATGAGAGGGTGTGACGTCACTGCTGGTTGCTGCTGAACATGAATGTGCGGTACTATTGTTCTGAAACTTAGAATAAAATTTATTAACAGATTGCATTCACCACTTGTCTAAACACCTCATTTAAATTTTTGTCTTACATTAAATAATGGGGGCCTTAATCATTTGTGGTGAGTAAGGCTATTTCATATTTACATGTGAATTTAATCCTGGTTTTATTATGTTTATGGGTTTATTATACTTCTGGATGTGTCAGATCTTGGAAGCTTGCATGTCGACACGTGCGTTAAAGCCAATTTATTTCTGAATAGTTTTCGTCAATTATTCTCTAAGGCAAAATATCTTTATACTAACTTATGTTACTGTTTAAAATCCATTTTTAGACAACGTCTACATATGGGGACAGACATAAAATTATCCATTTTAATAAAATTGTCTTCTCTGAAAAATAGTGTATTGCAAACTATAAGATAGAAGTAGAGAGGGAAGGAACTTACAAATAATTGCCAATTAAAATAGTACTTCCACACAAGGGGGTAGCATACAGGAGTTGGGGAAATTTGCACTCAATGACTTAACACCAGGGAGGTCAAAATGAAAGTGCCCTCGTGGTACTCTACCGCACTGTGTAGCTTAGAAGAACCCGACAGCAAAGGTCCAAAAAACCACAAGATTGTGTCCCTTCTGCCTGAAACTCTTTCAAGTCCAGTGGAGCACAGAATACAGACTCCTGCCTCTCTGGCCGGATCACCACATCGGCAAAGGCCCGGGCAAAGTGTCCTGCATCTCTAACGCGAAACGAAAGATTGATCACCTGGGTAAGAACTGCTAACTATTGGGCGAACGTGGGTCAACCACGAGCAGACAATAACAGTCGAAGTGGGAGTGTCTCGGGCACTATTCCCATGTCGTTGAATACCCTTGGCATTGCACACAATTATTCCTTCTTGGTGTCGGTTTCAGCAGTCCGCACATCAGACAAATGACTGGCACAGCATATCTCCTGCACGCCCGAAGGCCACGAGGATTGGCCAAGTCCTCGGATCACAGAACTGCGTGAACCCAACGGAGTTCATTCTACCCCGTGTCCGTATGGTAATGGATTGTGGGAAGTATTCGAGGAAGTACTGATGCGGGGAATGTGTTGCTTTGGCACTTTGCAACTAGGCCGCGTCGTCTGACACATAACTGTGACTTCTCGTTCTTCCATCTAGTAACTAACAACGTAATACGAGCTTTATGTCAGAATACTAAAATCTCGTAGTTAATTGTTATTCCTTATTTCTATGGGTGTTATGAGAAGTTTCTTAAATATACAGTAAGTAGATGGAGGGGAAAGTATTATAAAATAATTTTACTTTATTTGTGCACAGCAATATCTAACTATGTACAATATGGTGTACTGCATGAAATTTATTAAATTAAATCGAGTTGAAAGTTAATTTAATGAAAATTCTCATGGGATTAAGAGTCACTATCAAAACAATATATTCGTTTCAAATAAGAATAAGCAGCGCACATAGTGGAATTAAATTTTGATTTAGATTACTTTTTTACGTGATTAAGAACGTACGAGATATTACGAAGTACTTCCAATTGAAATAGTGTTTGTTATTTAGGAATCAACTATTTACTATGTAAGTTGGTATATTGGGCTGTAAAACATAAATTGTTATTTAAAAATAATTAATTCTTTAAAGTAGATATCATGACATAATTTAAATGGCGTTGCTTGTGAAAAGCTAAAAATTTTAATCGCAAAAGTGTACATGCCTGAATTATTGTTGCAACTCATACGGAAATTAGTGGGGGCGGGCGGAGGAATTTATTTAAATAAGGGGGTGGATGGAGACTAAGTGATGCAAGGCTGCGAGGGGATAGGAGGACCCTAACCTCCATCGATTTGTTATGATTTTATTTATGATTCTTTCATATCAGAAAGGGATTGGCTATAGGGGCGTGACAAGTTACTCATACGAGTTCTGTTATGAAAACTGTATAAAAGGGGTTTATTTAACATTAAGGTTCTACAATATTATTCCAATATAAATATCATGAAATGCGCGGGGGAGCTATACAAACATACTGAAGTAATAATTTATATTAAATTAAAAAGATTTTGCCAGCCAGATTCTGAGTAACGTCTAATTGGAGAGTTCCCACCTTGTTCATGATTCCGGAGGCTAATTAAGTTGACGAAAGTCGATGCCCGGACACATCCATGTTCAGTGATTTTCTTGTTCCATTGGTCCGGCGAAAAAAAACACAGCTCACTGGCTACACTGCCCTATATTGGCTGCGTTGTCCCCGTTTATTGGCCGGTGGAGGGGATTTCTGTGGTTTTCAATTTCATAACTAATTCCAGCAATCACGCCCCGTGTCCTGGATAAATATGTGAAGGTGTGATCAGGCAAGCCGCTCAGCTAAGGCCTGATCACAACTTGTAACAATGTGTTTCTGGTTTCATCTCTAATGGTGTTGTTTTCAGCGAGACGTCAAGGCCTACCTAACATTCAGGCTTTTAAGAGCTTGATTAAAAGTTATTTGCAGCCACATAAAGGAAAGTATGGTGAGTAACAACTTGTTTATCCTGGGTGCGTGAAGGCCATAGTTGCCAGAGGCGGTTATTCCATAGACGCAAGGTAAGCAATGCTTACACTATACATATTGAAAATGTTTGACTCTTTACAGGTTTCGCCTTAACTTTAAACACATTTAATTCTGAGTTTCCCGTTTCCGATTCGAGAAACAGGGTTTTCGTAACTCCCATACTGTACACGTATAGTGCTGCTACCTAGTATTTATTCCCACAAACGGGTGCGACTAGCGATGAATTGAACTCGCAAGCAACAACACCCACACGCTCGAGCTCCTTCATCGCCAACCACGTTCCTTCGGCAGGGTAAGCAGTCCTTTCTGTTTGCGTCCTCCAGTACAACATTTTTCCTTGGAAAGTGGATGAATGTGTTCGGGAAAACGGGCGTTTTCTAATCATTTATAGTATGCTCTCTAAATAATATTCAGTTTAATTATTATTACTTTATTTCGTTTCCGTTTTAATAACTAATATTAGGTATTATAAAATAGTAAATGCATGTGGAGGGTAAGCAAAGTTGGTAGTTGCGTTTGTTAGCAGAAATTGAAAATGGACCCACAGCCCGGCACTCACAATCATTTGTTGTATTGTAAAGTGTGTATGTATCATATTTTAATGGCATTTAACTAAATGTTATCTAAAACACTCAAATATGTGGGGCTATTATATTGATTAGCCCGTAGAAACACTGACTACACGGCACTGATAGTTGCAGGTGCACTGTGTGTGTTACAGGAGCACCGAGCGACGGTAGCGCTGAGCGACCCGCAGCGGAAGACGGGTGTGCAGGGCAGTGTGACTCTGGTGCAGGTGGATGACGGAGAGGTGCAGGTGACGGGCATGGTGTCCGGGTTGTCCCCTGGCCTGCACGGCTTCCACGTGCACGAGTCGGCCAACATCTCCGGCGGCTGTGCCGGCGCCCTCGGTCACTTCAACCCCTTCACAGTGAGGCTCCTCCCTTCCACTGATCCAGCCTCAACCGCTTTATACGACACGAAACTTGCAGCATCTTGCCTCGTTGAGAATTCGCTATAGGGAAACACACGTTCATGTAATTCGGGTTTTGAAGCCAATTTTGGTTATATAAACTTAAAACAAAAAAACTTATTTGTGAGAAATGATACTCTTGTACTCAGTATCGAGGCAAATATAAAAATTTGTTTTTATAGTAATTTCTTACTAAACTGTTTATTGTTCTGATCTTTTCAGGAAACAGGATATTCATTAATGTTACCAAAGGCGTCGATAGCAAAGAAACACGTACTTTTCTGCTCATAAATCTGCTTGGTGATATATATCTGTCTTTAACCGGAATGCAAAAAAAAAAAAAAACTAATTTCATAACCGTGTATTTCCCTATAGCAAATTCTCAACTGGGCACATCCTTAAGAGGACTATGTGCTGGAACATTTTTTTCCGCGTATCTCGGTAAATAAAGTATCTGGAAATACGACTTTTTGGAGGAAAAGGAAAAAAATATATATATATCTGTGTCGCTATATTTTTGTTTTTATTAAATTAATTTTATTAACTGGGGGAAAATGTGAAAATTGATAATTATCGAATTTTTAAAGCTTGTCTAAGCAGTTTCTTTAATCTGCAAGAGAAAAATTCCATTACATACGTAATTTAATCTGTTGGCGTCCATCACTTGTAGAAAAGTCCAACTGTTACAGGACCTAATATGCACAGCACAGCATTTTGACGGAAACACTTCACGCCCTACAGGTAGGAGCGATGAGGTGGTGTGGGTGCGTGTTTAGTGTCGCCCGTATCGCTCTCTCGCTTCTTGACATTAAGCGTGCAGCTACATAGTCCTGTTAAGCAGTAATTTCCCCCGTCATATTGGACTCTTGGTTATTCCTAGCTCGTGTATATTTCTAATAATAAAAAAAAAAAAAAAAAAAAAAAAAAACTGAAAGTACCCCTATACCCACAGTGCAGTACAGGCAAGGAAATGGAACTAAGAAGTCATTGTTACATCACAATATTCATTCTGCCGAAATTTGGAAAAACCAATACTGTAACATAAATACAAAGTTCGTAGTTCAGTCGCCATGAATGTATTGCTTTGTAAAGTCAATATCTAGGTGGGTAAAAGGATACTTTTAGAGATTTCTTTTTTTTTTTTTTAACATAAACGAGTTATCGAAACCTAGAATCCAATATGGCGATGGAAGGTTTCCCCTTTGAGCACTGAGGATGATGTTTCATCTCTGTTCGAAGAACCATCAAACTAGCAGATATTGCTTGTAAGTCTGGTCTCTCCTCGCACAAGAAAAATTCAGATTGCATGGTTTTTGCGTTGTTCCATGTCAAGATCACAATTTTAGTGTTTTCGAGAATACTGGACAACTGGAATAGATGAAAATATTTACACAAAATTTAACGAGGGTGACTGAAAATGCATGTAATAATTCATTTCAATTACAAATATTTATTCTACAAAAAATCGTTGACTGCTAACAAATAAAAATATGCGAAAACATTACCTTAAGGAAAGCGATTTTTCAAATCGTCAAACACCATTTTACAGAGTGATATTAAATATTTTTGAAGTAACGAATGATATCTTACTTCAGTGTGAATTATCTCATTTTGGTATGTGAGTTGCTTACTATTTTTAGGCCCAAAAATAGCTAAAATTGTGATTTTGACAGATTATTATGCAAAAAGTATGTGGTCTAAAAAAATTAATGCAAGGAAATGGTAATTATAAGCAGTGTTTACAAATTAATCAGTAAAGATATTTGTGCCCAATATCTTTAAGGGAGAAGAATACCATCCAGTTTGGATTTTTTTTTACCAATATTCGGAATTTCAAACTTCATGGCCATACATTAACTATCAAAACTTGGAACGGCACAGAGGACTAATTAAAATAATTGTAAAATTTGCACAGTTTCAGTCCTATCCGTATTTTCCCACGTGGGATATACATTATTAAATTATAAAGCAAACACGGTGCCGTAAATGCTATGCGGTTAGACTGATCGCCTCCCACCAAGGTGAACCTGGCTCAATCACCGGCCGGGTCACTCCCAGATTTTCGCAAGTGGGAATCGTGCCGGACGATTCCGCTGCTCGGCGGGTTTTATCGAGGGTCTTCCATTTCCCCAGCTCTTGCATTCGACTCTGTTCCATTCTCGCCTAATTTCACCCTCATCGGCTCCCAAGTTTCGTAGTTAAGACAGCCCAAATCTCTCGTCTCAACACAATAAAGCACCCTTTCATTACTATTACAGATGGAAAACAAGTCATGTAAGATAAATAATGCTGGAGTTGTGTTGAGAGATTTGAGCTGCTCTTAACGAGGTCTTCAGAGCCGATGAGGGTGAAATGGGTTGAGAATGGAACAGCGTCGGAATGCAAGGGCGTGGTAAACGGAAAATTCCCCGAGAAATTCACCTTCTAGCAGCATCATCCCGTAAGATTGCCACTCCCGAAAATCCGACAGTGACCTCGTTGAGAACTGAACCCGGTTCGCTTTAGTGGGAGGCGAGCAGGCTAACCGCTCAGCCACCGCGGCCCCTCGTGCATAGTGGACTCCATATGTTTCCACTGCTGGCACTGCTGGCGAGTGTTCCGCTACCCGAGGCCATTGATTGGTTGTTGGCGTTGCTAACTGTTTTCCTGCTGATCAGTCACCTCAGCGCTGCCAAGTAGCGCACGTGTGGTGTTGTCAACAGAAGCACCATGGCGGGCCCACAGACACTGAGCGCCACGTGGGTGATCTGGGTAACATCGAGGCCGGCCAGGACGGAGTCGCCAACTTCAACATCGTCGACGGCATCATTAGACTGACGGGCGACAAGAGCATCGTAGGGCTGTCCTTCGTTGTGCACTCGGACGAGGACGACTTGGGCAAGGGAGGCTACACCGACAGCCTGACCACCGGCCACGCAGGTAGCCGACTAGCCTGCGGCGTCATCGTCCAGTAGGGAAGCCGCCCTTGCTCCGCGAGACGACGCCATATCGACTATTTCGAGCCTCTTTACGGCGACTTCGAAATGGAGCGAATCGCCGAGCAGGCATTTGTCGCTTTGGGTTACTTGGTTACTTACAGTTATTTAGGCACTTTAAGGTAGTTCTTTCTGTGTGCGGGTTCTATGTACCTGTTTATGTTTATGTAACTAAAGTTTAAAGGAAATAAAACACTTAGCTCGTATATCGATACATAAGTTTAGTCATTTTAGCAGTATATCAATGATCACGTCACATTCTAATGGAAGCTAATCCATTATAAAATCTTCGTTTCGTCTCCCCTTTTCTACAGTGACTTTAAAAAAGAACAATTCCCATGTACAAAATATTCAAAAACAAAAATAATTTTCGTATTAACGAAAACTGTTATCTGTGTTTGTATTTAAGAAAATTGGTTCCTCGTATTTTTTGTAGGGAATTTCTTTTATTTTGGGCGATTTTGGGCTACCCGAGATATTAGATTAGGCGACTTGATTACATATTTATATGTTAAACCTGTAAGTATGTCGTCTGATCCAAGTTGCAGGGTGGAGTTCTTCTGTGGCATGTTTCATTTACATGACGAAAATGCACACTTCGCCTGGCACGCTGTCTGATTGGCCAGACTACAATAACACAAAATCAATTTTAACTGCAAATGTATCATTTCAGGTATTGTACACTACCATACTGCAACCATGTTGCCGCCATGTTGTGACATCACCCGTTTGCCTCCTTTGTCCCCTTTTTTACCTCAAAATTTCCCTTTTCCCCCTCAAAATCAACTGAATTTCCCTAAAAATGTGCCCTCACCTCTAAAAATTTCGGGAGCCGCGGTGCCAGAGCGGTCAGCCCGCTCGCCTCCCATCAAGGTGAGCCGAGTTCAATCCCCAGCCAGGTGCCCAGATTTCCGCAAGTGGGAATCATGCCGGACGACCGGATAACGTTGGTCGGCGGGTTTTCTCGGAGATCTCTCGTTTCACCCACCCTTTTATTCCAGAGCTGCTCCATAATCACCTCAGTCACCCTCATCGGCTATCAAGACCTCGCTGTTAAGAGCCGTCCAAATCTCTTCACTCACTGTAAAAAATTCCCTTTATCCATTAAAAAATCCTTAAAAACTTCCTGTTTTTTCCCAGAGAAGCCGAGACCCCCAAGCTTGAGGCGACTAGGGAGGGTCGAAGCGACCTCACTCGTAGCTAGGGTGTTTTACAATCACAATAAATCCATTTTCCTCGCCCCCTACACCAGTGGCCAGGTATTTCATTTAATTTAAGAAAGAATATTCGGTAATTGTTTTGTTTATTGTAATTTCTATGAACAGTTTTTCTTGCCACAAAAAGTCAGTACATTATGACATTATGATGTCACTATTCTTTTAGTCAGCTGAACGGCACTATCGCCAACATACAAATAGTAACGGGCATCGAGCGCAACTTGCCTCCACTTAAAAGAACAGCTGAACAGTATCTTCAAATCTGAGGACGCCGAGAATTTAGCAGACATAGCGCGCCTCCACACAAGCGTCCGCAGCTCGCGGACATTTACGAACTGCAAACCGCCGTCCAGGAAATGCAAAGGCGAAACTCCCCACTAATCGCGCAGGCAGCTCCCAGGCGAATTTCGTGGCGATGATTCACAGCAGAAAAATAGGGCTGCACAGAAGTTCGGCAGCGTTTTACAACCAAGCTCAACACACAAGACGTGAGCATTTAGAACGAGCAAGCAGACTAATTTCCACAAGTTTTGTAACAACCACGTTGCATACAATGTTGAACGAAAGACGTATTAAAGAACCCAAGCTCATATCGAGGCTCACTAGGCAACGACATACCAGAGCTGGGTGTGCTACAACTTGGCACATGTTACCCCGTCTGCTGCTGTTACAAGTCTATCCTCGCCCCGCGCGGCCGCTGCCTCGAGTGGCAGCGCTGGCGTCGCGCGCACGCTCAGCAGGCTTTCTAAAGCACTCAGCAACCATACAAAAGCCCTATAAAATCACTAACTAAACTCTAAAATACTACAAAATACTATAATATAAATACTAAATACAAGTATAATACGAAACATATTCGAAATGGCTAGTCGGCATAACCATATATTTAATAACATAGTAACCACTCATAAGCGAGCGCCCAATTCAAAATTACCAACCGCTGCATACCTTTTATTTATAAGTGACGACTCACTCGTCACAACCCCCATCCTTTAAACACACACACACACCCACACACACTATCAAACGTAATACAAGGAGCATTGTCCAACAAATTTTCAAACGTGATAGAGTTCAACTTAGATCTCATATCCCTTCCTATTACCACATGAATATGGTGGGTGGAAATATTCACAAATAATAACATTCATAAACATGTTTACAGCCCCCAAGATATCACAAATAACAAGAAGCAAATGAAGAAGTGGAAAAATCACAATAAGCTTAGAGGAAAGCTTTCACACATAACAATAGATATAAGAACCCAGAAACGCACTGTGTAAACGCGCATATACTCTATCACAATCTTGCACTCCGCGCTCAGTACTCCTGGCATACTAATCTGACGTCTTTGAACAGAACGGTTTCAAATGCGTTACGTGGGCACGTTTTAAACTCTACTTGTTCTATGTATCTTCCAAAAGTACAGTCACTGGTGTGAGATATTTTAACAACTTGTACGAACCATTGTTGGCCGTCGCCAATTTTGAAGAGACATAATTTGCTTTGTTACTCGGTACCACTTGTCGACACATCGCCAGGTCACCACAATTAAACACTTTTATAATGTGGCCCTGATTAAACTTCTTGGCCACACTCCTCGTAGCTTTCTGTAAATTCACATAAGTTTGATCCCATAACGTGTGTAAAGTTCCCTGGTCTGTTGTGTTGAGCGTCTCTGGAGGGATTCCCCAAATATTTGAAAGGGGTAACAGAAGTTCACGCCCTAAAAACACTTTACTGGGAGAAAAACCGGTTGTTGAGTGCGGAACAGAGTTAAAATCTAGATTTAACTCCTCCGTATCTTCGTACCAACTGCGGTGGTCGTGATTATGAAAAATGCTTAATGCCATCTTGATATTTTTATTTACCCTTTCTACTAAATTTTGGCAGGTATTATACGGGCTTGTAGTAATATGTTTTATTCCCCACTCAAAGCACATGTCCTTAAATAGTTTTGATATGAAATACGATGCACTCTCTGAAACTAACTGTTCAGACCCCCAAACATTATCAAAATGCAAACAATAAGGGCTTTAGTTATGTTAGTGGCTTTCATATCCGGTAATGGTAACAAGACCATGAACTTACTAAAACCGTCAGTCAAAATTAATATGAAATTGTTTCCTTTACGGAACCTAGGTAAAGGGTCGTACATATCAGCAAATACTTTCTCCCATGGGCGAATAGTGTGTTCTACGGAATGTTGACCGATCCGACTATTGCGGGGCTGTTTCGCTAACTGACAATAGCAATAACTGTGCTCCATTTTAATCACATAATCGACAGAAGCAAAAACGTATTCATTAACCAAAATACTTTAATAATGCGATTACCGAATGAAACACAAAATTTACTTAAATTAAACAAACGCCCAGCTAATATAAAATTACACCTCCCCCAACACGAATATAAATACGTACTTCACCCTCATCGGTACTGAAAATACGCAACGACACCAGACTAACTGATTGATTAATTAACTTACCCCAATATTGCGATGTCAATTGCGGTGCTAATTACATTGCTGTGTGAGAAGCAGGTGGGGAGCGGCTGAGGAGTTGTGTGAGGTGCTGCGTGAGGTGCTATGTGGTGTTATTGTAGTGCTATGTGGTGCCATGTGGCGCTAGTGTGGTGCCTTGTAGTACTATTTGTGGTGTCAAGTGTTAAGTGTTAAGTCTTAAGTGTGGAGGCGAATGTGAAGGGGGAGGATGAGGAGCAAGTAGACTTAGTCTTGCAAATTGTATAAGGTCTCTTTAAATTGTTGTTGAAAAAAAATAATTGTGTGTGTATGCCATCCATTTCAGCACATATTTGAAGAATAACATCTCTTCGCAGCAGACATCAAGTGTTGATTCAAAGTCGTAGTAATTTTTTTAAGTGATACTCGACATTTTTCGAGTGAATATTATAACCTATCATAACTTATTCATTCCTACTGCAACCTGTTATAAGACAAAGTCGATGCTGGCTAGTGATGTGGAGCTCGTCATTCCTTGACCTTGCGCTGCAGGGCAAGAGTCCGTTTACCTGAAGTTGCCCCATCCCACTTTCCTTTCCAACAACTTTTTCCCCCTGTTCCACCATTGTGTGTTTTTCAAGTTCAGCTAGCCTTTCAAACTCCCCCTTCATTCTCAAGATTTTCTCAAGAGTCTCCCTCATTCCATTACTTCTCAGAGTTTATTCATATTCATACTTCCATTTCCACACTTGTTTGTGTAAAAAACAATGCAACTCACTCACCCAATAATTACTCAAACTTAAAAAATTATTTTAAAATGTGACAAAAGGAAATCAAACTACTAAATAACAAGTCCATTTTACCATTAAAATTTAATTTTTCAAAAATCATCTTTAAAATTAAAAACACAAATACTTACAAACATTTCAACAACTTTTCACAAACTATCAAAAATATTTACAACTTCACAATCATCTACAAAAACATTCCTTAATATTATATTTATATACGAAAACACTTTAAAAATTTTTATACAAACATTCACACACACACATTCATACAAATTAACATTTCACATTACAAAGATATTTACAAACATTAAAACTAAAAAAAAATATATACAGCAAAAGGCGATTCGGGATGGCATCCTTGTGGTTCACAGCCTGTTTGAAATTTACATTCATCAAAACTAAAAATAATATACACTATATAACAAACAGCGATTCGGGATGTCGTCCATTGCAGTGTTACGGGTTGGCATCTGCTCTGTCACTTCACCAACACCTACATTGACTCCATGCACACATATCTTCAAGATACCTTATATATCCATACATTAAAAAATATGTAAACCCATGCTGCGAAGAGTAATTCCTGGGTGATATAAAGGAAAACAGGGGTTATTTTGGTCGATGTTAAATGCCATGCCGCTATGGTAATGCATCAGCTTTGAAGAAATATCTCGAATGATGTCGATGCAGTAGGCTTGAAGACAGTTGTGATGCAGATGGCAGTGAGGAGCAGGGTGTGGTGTTGGGTGCGGTGCTGGTAGTGGTGATGGTAGCCTTATATTTAAATTGGTACTGAAACCAAAGTAATGGGGAAAGAAAAAATATTTACTTTGGGATCATGTAGTGCTCCCAGGGTAAAGTCGATACTTCATCCATCTCAATGAAGTGCTTATCGTCTAAACCAGACAACACTTCTTTGGTCACGCGTTCGGTGTAAACCTTATAACCATGCCAACGGAACTGGTATTGGGTCCCCAGAACCCTGGTGCCACACCTAACCCTGCGTTCAACAAAAATGTACATATCAGTGTCAGTCAAAGCTCCAGCCGCGCATCTGTCATCGACAATAAAGCGTCCCATACAAGAGATGGAGCTGTAATGTACATGGCGGGGTCAAGACCATAATGAGGCGAACATACAGTCCTCAAATTTTCAAACACATCTGCCAGCAAACAAGTATCCACGCGTAAATACTGAATGGTGTACTGCAGCAGGTTTATGCAGTGGAACCAATCCCATGAGGCTTGGGCATGAGCATAATCCTCATCGCTAATGCCTTCGCCTTTCATGACATTATGAAATGCGTCCTTTGGTGGAGTGACGTGCACATCAGACTGTCTTGAAACTTAATGAAGTCATAAGGAAACACTCCCTTCCTTTTTGCCATTGCAAATTGGGTGTTGTCTGGAAACATCGAACAGGTGCAGTTTTCAAATTACCTGCCAAATTTCCAGCAAGGTGCTCATGAACTGAAAAGAATCAATGAAATGTAACTTCAAATATTGCGCCTTTACATTTGAGTCAATCCCATTGGGAATATGTTTGGTGATGGACTTGTACTTTTCAAGGCTCATTCCAATCACCTCGATTGTACCCAAGTTTTTTATTACCATGGTTCTGTCGGGTTTTGTTATGTGATGTTCAGCCATTTGCCTTATGAGAAAGTGAACATCATAGTTTTGCAGGTTATGAAAGACAGTGACAAGTTGTTTCTTGGGCAGTCTGAAGTTCAAGTTACATTTATTATGCGTGGCACTTCTGATTTCCCCGACCACAGTATCTGTACCGCGTTCATTCTTACATATATGACAACACTTCCGAGCCACCAACCTAGCTTCATCAGCAGGGGTTTATGGCTTGATCGGAATAGTCACACTGTATATTCCTGCAACCCACTCATTCAATTCAACCAATTTATCTACTAACTGGTTCATGCAACCATCACCCACAAACTAAAAATTGGTTACATAATGCTGGATTGTATGAACAAACCAACAAAATTCTGCAAGCATATGAAACATGTTGGTTGATGGTAATTGTATTATTCATATTATCATTGGGGAGACAAGTGGACAAGGGTTACAAATATGTCTCTGTCTCGCAATAGGCGATGAAACCCGATCTTTGCTGTTTGCTGTAATCCTCAAATTGCAAGTACTTGTCCCAAGTAGGGAAAGTACTGTGAACAGCCTTATGTTGCTGACAGAGATCATTTTGGTTTGCGATTTTCTCCTCACTATTAAAGTATTGTAGACAGTGATCGCAAAGAAGAATTTTCTGCTGTTCTTAGTCAACTGACTACGAAGCAGCTTTGACAAATCCTTACTGGAAACTAAATACAAATAGGTGTCATTACCACAAGCACGAATGACCAATACATTTACATGACATGATGTGCATGGCGAACAGGAAAAATAAACCTTGCTTATCGAAAATTTCGTCAATAATATTACCGTCTTTGTCTACTGCAGAGTAGACATTGATAGAAATGACATTGTTCTCCACGAACTTTCCAATATCCTGTAACACTACAGGATCCGACAGGCCTTCAGTATCTAAAACCTCGCAAGGATCTTGATATGATGTCATTTTCTCTGTATAATGTGTGACAGGAAACAAAGCTGAAATAATGGCGTAATGAAAACACAATCCCTCAGGACACTGCACATTAATGCAGGCTTTCTTATTGGCAATGAACTTGGGGAGTATAGTGTGAGCAGCAATGATGGTGAATGCTCTAAACTGCGATATGTGAACATCCATGTGCAGAATTAGAAGCAGACTTCAGCCGCTACCATGAGCACTAAATTCCTCAAGCCTTTTTTTTTTTTTTTTTTTAGATAAAGCCTAATTGTTTCATCATAGATTTCACTCACATTGATTGAATGCAGGACAGGAAGTAGTTTATTCTGAAATTAAAATGTCTGTATAGTGTCTTCCTCAACAGAAAAGGACTTCAAATATTTTAACCACTATGCTGACACAAAGTGTTATTGGCTGGGGTGATGCCACTGTTAACTCTAACAAAGGGACCCTGCACCTTGTGAAAAAAATTTTCAAAATCCGTATCAGACTCTACTTGATCATTACATATCCGCACATAAGTAAGACTAAACGTGAACGCCATAGCCAAAAGTTGGTATGTCAGATCAGGCAATGAAGCTTCCACTGAATTAGAGGAATCGGAAAACGAATTATTTCCTTTTTCCCTAGACAAAGTCTCTCTAATTGACTCGAAAGTTGGCTGTGAGATGGATGAAGCAATATCCGAATCACTCAAATTTTCCATGTCAGATAGAAACGAATTGTCTGCCAGGAAATCTACTTTTCCATGTTTGGTGGAAACGATTGTGTTCCAGTCTATTGCAGCTGACAGTCTTTCTGTGTGTGAATTAGTGCTCGAATCACTCAAGTATATATCCTCCAACAAGAGTTCGAAACGATACCATTTAGGTGAAACAACAATGTCCTGACAGCTTGTACTATGCCTTATTTTCATTTGCAACTCATATTCAGACTCTGTGCCACTAACAAAAAGATCGCCCAACAAACTAGCAAAATATTGTTGTATTCCCTTACTCATACTGATACACAATATAACCCACTTTGTGGCATAATCTGACTTCGCCACGGGGGTTGACAAAGTAACACAACTATTTTAGTATACTTGTATTGGAAAATTATTTATTTAAAATAATATATTAAGTGTGTGGAAGAGCTGTTTGGAAGGATGGGAATGTGACTCATGTTCAGTGACTGCTGCTGGTATCCCTGAAAAGGTATTTCATGCTCTCGGCGGGCTGGGCCGAGAAGACAGATGAGGGTTGGGAAACAGAAAAAAAAATTTACGAGCTGTGCCAGAAATGTTGCTGGACAATGATTTCAGCAGACACAAATTCTACGAATTCTGCTCTCGGACTGAAATGCCATGGCAGAGTTTCTTTGAAATGTATTAAAATATTATTTTCTGGATACACTATTTTTAATAAAAAAGTTTTTTCAAAAGCAGTTAGAGTGTTAGCTCCAGTTATCTTTTAATACATTGAAATTTGTTCAGCATTTTAGGGAGTATGTTGCTTGTTCCTATTTTAGTAGGCATATCTCATAGTTGAGAGAGAGAGAGAGAGAGGAATTATCTGTTTAATGTTGATTGAAAACTGCCAGTGTGCTGCGTTCTTAAACACGTCTTGTAATAAAATTTGTGCACAAGAGGGTCCACTCTGAAGCCTAAAATTAAAATGCTAGAAACTGTTTTAACTTGTCTGGTTAGGGCTTCATGTAGAAGCTCTTCTAACATTGCCCTTTAGAATTAGTATACAACACTTGTTGTAATTTAGTATTTTATTAAATTTCTCTCAGAGTTGGCAGGAGATCGCTGGCTTGTAGTCAGCACTATCACCCACTATCTTTAGCCTTAGGTTAGTTGGCATAGGGAATGCTTGTGCATCACATCATGAGAGCTTTCAATATTTGTCTACTCATCATAGCTGCAATAGTGTAATGTACATAAGTGTATCGGAACTGTTTCACTCTTTTGCTCCTCCCATGATCGTAAGTCTCACCGCCCTAAAAGGTTCCAACACCGAAACTTAACTTCACGTACTGCATAGTACTTTTCTCTGTTCAGGCCGATGGCAGGCCCAAATGCCATACCCGCTAAGTCTAAGATCTTTTTGTTGTGTATCACTGTACTGCCGCTTTTACCTATATAGCCATTCACGATACTAGTCTTTGTTTCTTATTTCTCATATGTAAGTATTTTCGGGATTTGGTTTACTCCAGGAACCTCCAAGTTAATAAGTGTTTTACAAACTATGGGAACTTGGAATCTTTGTTAGTTAAACATGTACTTGTGAGGGGATTGCCATATGACTGTCGACCTGCTACCGCCCTAAGTATTAGAGTCCACAAGCTCACCCATGTGTAGATGAGCTGGCACCCTACCAGAGTTTACTAATTTATTTCATAAATTTTTTGGCCATGAGTCAGTATTTGTCTGGAATCTGGCATATCTCGCCCCTCGCCAGTGTCAGAACCATGTTAAATTCTTTGACATTTTTGAAGTCTAATATTCCAATCACAATTTAGTAGTAGAGCTGTGGCAATTCACAAAATCTGATTATGTAATGCCAGTTCGCCGATGTGTGACAAAGTTTTTTGCTTTTATTTAAGTTTAAGTCAGGTTACTATTATGCTTATAAACAATGATATTGCTGAGGTGCAGTACAATTAAAAGCAATCTTTAACTTATTTCAGCCCATTTTTAGCAGCTTAACAGTGAAATAATTTGACATTTTATCGACGAGCATTTTGTGTTTATGACAGGAGAAAATTTAGTACATGCTAAAGGTGTTATAACACGGGCTAGTGTATGGCACCCATCATGGCATTTCCCACCTTGTATAGCCAGATTTCGTATCAGGTTTGGTAATTGGACATGTCCTATTTTTCGTGGCAGGTTGCATACCAGGCTTCGTACCTCGCCAATCACATCGCAGTTTCAGAGTGTAGAGCGCTCCGCATGGCTACTACTTGAGATGAGTTGATAAAGAAACCAAAAAGGGCACCTCCGTCTTGATTATACATCTGTGAGGTTAAAACCCATTCAAATAGATTTAAAATAGGATGGCAATATTGGCGAGGACAACTTTTAATTACTGTTTAAAACTGTTCTACACACTCAAAACATTACCTACTATATAAAAAAAATTAATTTGGGTGGTTGCCTTTGATCTAAAATATATGAACAGAACATATTGTGAGTGAACTTGTAGTGCAGTCGTAAAGTTATGTTGTATGTCAGGAAGCCTAACTCTTGGGAATGAGTTCGAAACCCTACGGACCCTAATTTTTTAATCATTAAATGTTATATGCGAATACTTGGCATGTAATAAAAAAATATATATTGAAAATGGTTGGTAATTTTTGTCAAAATTAAAAATAACACACTCGTCCACATGTGACTCACATCGTGCTCATGGATGTAACTACAATAATAATAATAAGCAATAATATAGCAATATTAAGATGTGCTAGCTATTTTTATATTCCTATGCAAGTTACTGACTGTTAGCAGTTCTACGAATTGGATACATATTTACTACGAACCACACACTGCACACCCAAGTGTGACAAATGCTGGTACGCAAAATGCTGACATGTAATAAGAATATCGCATGGCGGCCCATATAGCAGGTGGTATGCCGCCTCATACACCAGGCTTTGTACAAGACCAAGTGCGGCTGCAGGTAATGAGTAATATCGCCTTAAGACTTTCTGATAACATATGCTTAAGACAAGAGAAAATGCTCACACTGATGCCGCAGCAATAATTTGCCATGCTTGCAACTGCTCATATTCTTTGAAGTATTTGAATGCTATTTCATTTGAATTTTTTAGGTGGTTTCTAAAACATACAGATATCTTCCTCTCCTCATTCACAAACTTGTGTATTTAGCGACATCGAGATTAACAGTGATGCATGACGTGTTTTCAACTATGGTGATCAGACGATTTCAACACATCAGCATAGCATAGCCTTTCATCAGATTCCTAAGTTTGCATTACCGTTGACCAGGAGACGTTAAAAGTTTGTACTGTCTACCTTGCAAGAATGGATGTTTCAGCCAGTGAAGATTATATTATTCACCATCCCACCAAAGCTATGCAAGTCAAGGCAACGAGTACTACAAACCACTGCTAGATGGTATCTCTAGTATGGTGTGTCACTTGTCTTCCATTCTCCCAGCCAGCCAGTGCCAGTGACATCACAAAGAGCTATACTTTTCAACACTCCCCCCCCCTCCCTGGTTCAGTGAGCACCTACCATTCTCAAGATGCCAGCCAATGAATACTGAGGCAGTCGCCCAGTTTCGACTCGAGAGCAGTCTTCAGTCTTCCACTGCACTCTCTGCCCGAACTGACCAGCCTGACAATCTTCAATGTGCTAGCCACCTAAGATCTCACCGACTTCATTACTTGCTATGACTTCCTTCCAAAAATTGCATTAAAAATTAAATTAAGCATTTTTCACTGCTGTAACAGGAAAATTATTGTTTTTAATTCTGTGATATAGAGTCAAATAATTTTCACGAATTGACTTTGACTCCCAAAAACTCAAAAATCCCATCAATGTTCTATCTTTTTAGAGTGAAAATAAAACTTTGTTTTAGTTGCATGGCGTCTTTTCATCAATTATATTACGATTTCGCCTCATCAGTAAGCAAGTCTTGCCACTGATTCCAACTGAGTTTTCAATGTTATTATGTACCACAGAACCGAAGATTGTACTGTCTGCACGGCTCAAGATTGGATGTTCCAGCCCGAGATCGTATTATTCACCAGCCACCGAGACTATGCACCCAAGGCACCGAGTACCACAACACACTGCTAGGTAGCTCTACTAGTACGATTCGCCGCATCACGATTATCCAAGCCTGTTGGTGACATCATGCCTTGAAGAAAGCCATGCCACAGCTAACACCTCTCCAGCACCACCCCAATCAAGGTGCCTAAAGGGGAACGACACACCACAGACACTGCGGCCCCTTCTGGGCAATACATGCTAGGAAGTAGTACCAGTTTAAGTTATTTTCAGAGTGCTCTTCTACCCTGTCATTGTTAGCTTAGGAACAGGTCACCTCTACCTGGCTCAGCTTAGGTTAAGATTCCATAAGCTCTTGCCTCCATTAGAAGATAGTGCGACACCACTCTGTTTACTTCCAGTTAAATGGAATAAACATAAGTAATATCAACTCAAGGGCATCCTTTCGTGTAGTTGTAATACCTCTCCAAGTGGACCTTACGCCACTCAAGGGATTACAGGTGACTGGGAAAATTTCTTATACGAGCTAGACACACCAATAGAGTACCAATAGAGTACCTATACACACCTTGGACGGCCACAATTGTTGTGCTCCCCGGAGTACAGAATGGTAGAATCCCAACACAAGGTACTCAGTGTCTTGAGGCCATCTTTCCTGCTCAGTAGCATACTCTCTCCATCACATTTTGATGCTTGAGTGTTCTCTGAGTCTGGGGAGACTGTTCCCTCCTGAGACACTCGCCCATGTGCAAGACCTGTCAACGGCATGGCCTGACTTCCAGTGTTTACTGTGTAACAAGGCAGAGTGCTAAGATTGGGAGACTGCTTGATTCAGCAGACACTTTACGTGGCAGAACACCCGGTAGGACAAAACATCACATACAGTCACTTCATGGACGTGAGAGTATAATTATATCCAGATGCCCTACTCCCATCGGAGTGGTATCTGAGAGGTCAGGCAGGCGCTAACTGCCTCTGGGCGCTTGCAGGAGATTACTCCCCTCTTCATCACTACGATCGCGCAGCACTCTCCCCAAGATCAAGCCCAGGAGTTACACCATCTCTATATTCCCATCACTCCAGAGATTCCTAAGTGCCTCTTCAAGGACCCCATCTGTTGGAGTGAGGACACGCACCCCCTGCTAACAGCCTACATCGCAGGAAGGGAACAGTCCTTGCATCTCGCCAACACCTACTACAGGGTAATCAAGCCAGTGGAAACTAATCAGCCGACAGACACAACCTTTGAGCCATTACTCATAAATCAGCCTAGATCACATTCATCCCAGCCAGAGTTCACCCAGGTTAAACAGTCGCTTCAGATTACAAGTCGCGCAGGTATACCGCTTAAGACCAAACCTATGAAATGCAAGATCACTCTTGTGGAGCTGGATTAATTTTCCTGTCGTAAAGCTACCAGGCCAGTCCTCTACACTGGGCATATGCAAGTGGATCCAACTCTGTAGCCGACTCATGCATGAATTCACTGGTGAAGAGGTACTGGCATGCCTTACTACAGAATTCTACAGCCACACCCAGACACCAAATGAGGAAGTTGAGATTTTTGTCCACCGCAAGGCACAGATGTACCCTCGCATTTTTCCAGACGGAGATGAAGAAAGTTGTGTATGGCAGGTAACACACCTGTTGTTACCCTAACTGACAAACATTCTACTCATCCCTAAGCCACTCACAGCGAACGAACTTGTAGACTATGCGCCAGAAGCAGAGCGCAATTTTAAAGTGCAAGCTATCATCGACTACCCGAAGGAAAGCAAAACAATGTAGTTAGACAAGCCATATGAACGACGACAGAAAACGCTGCCATCCGCCCCACCCACTACCTACCTGCCAAAATGTTGGTATTGCCCCACATAGGAAGAAGGGGATGCAATTCGTATGCCATGTACCATCCAAACAAACCCAGATAAGAAGCATCTCTCAGAAGGGAAATGCCATCGCCTACAGGCCAACAGGGGCAACCATGCCAGAACAGAAGGGCAAACTGTATAGCTCTTAGATGAAGAGAATACATCACCCAAAGCCCCACACATTCAAGTTTAAGTCAATGGTAAAAACGTATTAGCTCTGCTTGACTCAGCTGGGACCAGAAACTTTGCTCGAAGAGACATCCTCACGGAAGACCAAAGGGTATCACTACATCCACAACCCAAAACAGTGAGAATGGTAAACCGGAATGCATGCTCACCATCGATGATCGTATGACACTCATTGTTGAGCTCCACAAAATTAAGGCACTAGTGGAGATCGTCGTGTCACCTGACATCCAGGAGGAACTTAAACTAGACCACCCTTGGCTTCAGCAGCAACTATGCATAATGGACCACAGGTAACAGAAAGCATACCTGGGCGACAACCACTGCATAACAGTTAACTGGGAACACTGTTCTGACACCGTAAAACCTCAAGCCATCTACAAAGAGGAAATCAACCACAAACTCTCCGAAGCTCAGTTACAACAATTGAAAGAAACACTCGACGAGCACGTAGGCACTTTTAGATCCGGAGGAACACTTCGTCAGATGAGAACCATCAAGCACGAGATACTGCCAAACACGACTGCACCAGTCTATAACAGACCATCTAAGGTCTCTGCCAGGCAACACCGCCTCATTATGGAACCACTCAAAGACATGAAACGCCACGGGATCGTCGAGCTGTCAGACTCTCCATACAACTCCCACGTTGTAATAGTCCCAAAGAAGGATGGACAGCTAAGGTTCTATATGAACTACAAAGCTTTAAATTATGTTACACTTCTGATTCCTCCAGCAGCCCTCGACCTGGTGCATACCCTGCGTAACATAGGCGAGGCTAAAGTCTTCAGCACCTTGGATATGTAGTCTGGATTTTGGCAAATCGTGGTCACCTCAAGAGCTGGAAATACACAGTGTTCATCTCACCAGGAGAAAACTTGTTTACTCACAATGGGTATCAGAATGCCTTGAACTCCACAGTATGACAGCGAAACATTCGAAGAACCACTTCGGGAAGTCTTCCATAGAGTACTTGGGTCATATTGTTTCAACCGAAGGCAACCACCTTCAAGAGAAGACAATACGAGCTATACAGAAAGCCAAGGAACCCCGCACCAAGAAGCAATTCCGTCACTTCCTTGGACTGTGTAATTGGTTCCGAGACATCGTGTTCAACATCTCCAACCTCATAGCTTCACTGCACCTGCTGCTAGAGAAGGAAGCATAGTGGCGATGGGGACCTGAGCATCGCACCTTTCAAGCTCTCAAGAACAGCTTCCAAAACATCAAGCATCTACATCGGCCACAAGGAAAAGGACCTAGTATCCTACAGACAGCTGATAGTCAGAGTGGCCTAGGATTTGTATTATACCAGGAAGACCCAGAAGGAAAACCTCTAGTCATAGCGTACGCTAGCACCAGGCTCAATGCCATGGAGCATGTACCACATAAACGAGCAAGAATACCTAGTGGCAATTTGGGCTATACAGAAAAACAGCTTTTATCTTAAGGGAACTCATTTCATTTTGAGAACTGACAGTAAAACTCTCAAGTGGATCCGGGAGTCGAGGAACAAGGCCAAGCTTGGAAGATGGGATTTCTTTCTCTCCGAGTTGATTTCGAAGTTCAACACCACCCAGGCAAGAGCAACAACCCAAATTGACGCCCTGACACATCAACCAGACCTGGAAGATGAGGCCAAGCCCGATGAAGATGTGGACAGCATCTTACTACCTCAACTTTCGGACAACAGCTCCGAAGAACAGCTCAGGATTCTTCCGCTCAAAATAAGCCACTCTCATATCGAGTGCTATCAACAGCAGGACCTTGACATGAAAGAACTTCTATGAAAGCATCCGCAATGATTCACACTACGAGATGACAGCATTACCACCCCTACGCATGCCACCCAGGCACACTGGAAACATTAGTCGATATTGGTACATGCTACATCTGGGACAGCATGAGCAGATATGTCCCCCGATATGTCCATGGTTGCACAACATGCAGCAGAAACGAAGAGTACCCCATGAGACAACCGACGGCCAAACCTCGCAGACCACACACCCCATGCATACATATAGCCACCGATTAGCTGGGGCTTTATCCCTGCAGTACCAAGGTAAACAGGCACCTGTTGGTCATGACAGACATATTCTCCAGATGGGTGGAAGTTTTCCCTCTGCCAAGCCACGAAAGCCACCACATCATCGGAAAATTCAACAATGAAATTTCTCCATGCTGGGGCTACCCACAGAGTATACTTACTGACAACAGGACCCAGTTTGCTAGGAAGAAGTGACTACTAGGCTGCCAAGAATGGGGAGCTGAGACCTGGGGGTTTATTCTAAGTTTTCGTTCCGACGAAAAAAAGTAGTATCCATACAATTATCAGTCCCAACCTATTTAGTATTCTAAGCTTGAAACGAAGGTCGAGTGACGTCACGAGTGGAGTCGGAACATCTCAACTGCTCACGAGCAGTTGGCAGGCTAGAATTTCGTAGGTAAATCAATATGGCAGGCATAAGTATTGAATGTGGCAGTGTATTTCAATGACACAGAAATAAATAATGTGTAGTATAAAGTCAATGCAGCACGTGTTTATGTTGTATGGTGTTATAATGTTCCTACACGTACATTTACGATATGAATAAGCATGAAAAGATTGGTTATAACTATTACAAACGTGTATCACGTACGTCTGTTAAAACATTGTGCACAACGTGATACAGGATATTTTACGTGTGGGAAGTTATTACAAGTGCGTAAATGTACAAATACTCAATTGTAAATATTTATTCAATAAACTTTTATAACAATAGCCTTTATTCATCCCTTGAAAAACATGTGTTCGGTGGCCTATTCACCTAAGAGTCACTACAGGTGAAGATCGAAACTCTCCTCCCGCATAATTTTTACTTTGTTTAAATATGTGAAATACAGTTATCTGATGATATGCGGTAACAACATTTTTAAAAAATCTTATAAGCTGCGTATATTTGAATTTCGCCCCTATTAGCCTACAGTTGGGAATGTTTTGGGGCTGGCTCTGTTATAGTCTATAGTAGGGTAAATTTTGACAGTTTTAGAAAAGTAGCACGAATTTATCCTTCCACCATAGCTGTTTTGTCAGTGAAGAAAAATACGTTTGTAAAGAAATGTTAGAGTCCAATGCACACTTGCATTTTCCTCTTTCCTCGTGTTTCCTGTCGTGAGAGGCACAGAAAGACTGTTATCTAACTTCTATACAGTAATTAATGTAGGATGTTATAACTATGTTGGCATTCCAAAATTGTTGTAATTGCCAAGTTAAATTCGTTAGAGATCTGTTTGTTTTATGCCGAGGGAAAAACGAAACAGTAATCTATGTAGTTTTTTTTTAGTGGAGGGAGGGGGGGTTGGACTTTAGTTTTACGTCTCCCATGAGACGAGATTATTTTGATGTTCTTACGATTGTGCGGCATTTTGATTTGCATATTGTTATGATGGAGAAGTGGAAAATTTTGCTCGTATGGAAATAACATTCAAATTATTTAACTTCGAAAATTTTAACTTTAATGAAAAAAGAAAACGGGATACATAGGCCTATGCATCGCTGTTCGTATTTGTACAGATGTAGCAATACACACTTTGACCAAATATTATAGAGACTAATACCAGACATCTGGCGATTTTCAGTGCGAAAAGTGATTGCCCTATGCTCTGCAGGCTTGAAGTGGCGAAACATTTGTTTACATTTACCGTCATGCATTTTAGACTGGAAATTGCTTATGTTTTATATAGTTTTAATGATTTTCTTTGACTGAAGTTAACCTTACACTTGTTGAATTTACGATATAGACAAATAAACAAATATTATTCACTCACTACAAAAATATGGAAAATGCAGCTCTTTCAGGCCATGTGCATTACTATAATTATATTAACGGTTTATAAATACATGTACAAAACATGCAAACTTACTGTTTGTAAAATTCGCAATCTCTTGAACACGAGGTTTTCCATGGCTCTGCAGTACACTTCGGCGGACACCAAGGTTAGGAATATTAATATAATCGATTTAAGACATGTACATTTCTTTGTTATTTAGGACAGTTTTACATGGAATTTATAATTAACATCTGTAACATTCCACCACAGTCTTGCCCAAATATTTCATTTTCCACACACACAAATAGTTTGCTAAACAGACGGGCCTCGTCCGTAACACGTAAAGATCTATATCTCACGAAGGGGAAAAAATGCTGTTCAACATGGCCACCGACCACAGTTTCTCAAACTCCTCACAAAATCAACGAAAACTGTACACTATTATTTCCTTATAAAACACATATTTGTAATAATATACAATTGTTTACGAGCTAAAAAAACATATAGCTTACTATTTGTGTCTTTAAGTAATGTTTTTTTTTTTCAACAGATTTGTGAAATCTTAAAACAAGCAATTCTAGTAATATTTTGTTCGTACATTGTCGGCCGTGCACAGAGATACAAGTGCTCGTCTAGTTTGGAGTGGGGAAAGTCGGTAAACCTAAGATCCCCGAGTGCATGCTTGTGCTAAACGACTGATAACTCTGGATACCGTTTTGGATCCGACGATAATTTTGTCGGCTGTGAGACAGTAGGTTCATGATGGATTGGCCAGTTACCGACGAAACTTAGAATAAGCTCCATGGACAACTCCACCGTATCACCCAAAAGCCAACCCCACTGAGCAGAGGAGCCAGGAACTCAAGAAAGAGCCCGACACAAAGTGGGTGATGACCAGAATCACTGGGATCGCCATATTCCCAGAATTATTTTTTGCCCTCAGACGACGCATGCATGAGGCGATCAACTCCAGCCCCAGTCAGCTCCTTCTGAGACAGACATTATGACGCCCAGGGGACTGGCAATTGGAACACTAGCCGACTGAAATACCCTGTCCTGAAGATATTGGTCTAACTGCTCTGGTCCAAATAGATGAAGCACGGAGAACCCAAGAGACGTACATTGTGAAGAAGTATCAACTGCCATGCACTGGCATATGAGACTTTGAGATGGGCGAAACAATCTTACTCTGCAGAAACCCCCTGAGCCGGGGCAACAAACAGTTCAGTGTGGGACTCGTCGGAAAGTGGGAAGGCCCCTATAAGGTTATGGGATGCCAAGAAAATGTGTACTTGACTGAGAATCGCTGAGGGCACATATGGAAAATCACTAGCGGACAAATGAGGCCCTACTACAAAAACGCCCTGGACTCTGAAGTACACTAACCCCACATCAGTTATCTCCGAAACGGCGAACGACGTGGAAGAGCTTGTTATCGATGCTACTCCAAAAGAAGAACCGATACTGCAGCCTAAGGAGTGCACTGAAGAGAAGTAATCTAGCGAGGGATCCATTTACTACATGCCTATGTTGGTGGAATTACCTAAACATCGAGCCAGAGTATCTAAACGGACGCTACAGTCGACTCCGTCTGAATTCAAACCGACTCGAGAAGTGCTGGATAGAGATCCAAGTTTCAGACGGCCTCAACCAAGTTCCATCACCAAGAGAATTCCAGACAACAGTTCCATCAAATTGACAGCATTCCAGAAGCCACCAGCTCAGCGAGAAGACTGAAGTGCCAGACGCCGTAGCAGCCACCACCGATACGCCACCTCCCACGAGTACAACACCTGCAAGAACTGCCAGTCTGCACTGGGCCTTTCTCAAGGTTAAAGTTCAGCTGGTACCATCAGCCGCTATCTCTCTGGCTCATGCGACCACCCTGATGGCCCAGTCATTACAACGCAGAGGAGCAGGTGAAGAGGTCCCTCCACTGCTCCACACAACTGATGTGGTCAAGACATCGTCCGATGCCACTGCCATTCTGATGGCCATTCTTCCTGTAAGAGGGAAGATCATCACCAAGGCTCCCGCCTCACCCAGCACCACGGCCGTTTCTATGACCACATCTCCCGGACAAGGAAGAAACTGGTCTGTCTTCCCGACTACAGCATCGCCCAACACAACGACCATTCTCATAGCCATCACCAAGTCTGACAGACGAGGGAAGAAGCGGATCCACAGCGTACCAGCAGCTGAGCCCGAGGTCCATCCCCTCACCTCAGCTCCTGCCATTGCAACCAAACGAGTGGTGACACCAGAACAACCACCACTCCCGCTAACAATGCAGTGAGTTACCCAGGCCTCCAACCTTGGACGAAGAGGGGGATCACCCAGTAGAGTTGTTGATGTGGAGGTTACTGTCTTAATCACTGCTCCAATCCTAGTTCCAGACGAAGAGACCAAAAGGGTAGGAGATGCAGCCTCCAGGTTACCCCTTGTAGCAGTCACCAAGGGGCCGCACACATTTTACTTAAGGTACAATGGAGTATGGCATCAAGAGCGAGGTGCTTATTTATTAAACAGCTCTGCCTGACCCACTCCCAGTGGGGTATAAATACAGAGCGCATTATGCCACCCCTCCAGATGCGACCAAGTGATCAAGGCATTATTTCGTATGATTGTCGGAGCCAACGACAGATTCAGTGAGGCTGAAGACGAGTGCTACAACACCATCCAGGCCTAGAGGAGCTCTTGGCCATTCTGCAGCACTTCTCATATGGTGAACATGATCTAACTAGGCAGTTAGGCGTAAGGCCTATCGAGACCCCGTTATTCAGTTTACCCAGTACCTTAGTTACTCGGTGGCAAGGATAGGTAGATCCCAGTAAAACACTATTAAAGTGTAGAAGCATAAGTGTGCATTAATATTGCATATAAGTTCTGTATAATTGATTCTGTACCAGAGTAGTACCAGATGTAGTACCAGAGTGAAGTAGTTGAGATCACTGAGACGAGAGATAGGAGGAAGGGGATCGCTACACCCTGACCACAAGGTCAGACCACCGACAAGTACGACACACCCGTAGCTCGTCTCCCCCACCTAGAGGTCAGCCCTGGACCACTGCTGGGGACAGCAACTCCATGACGCCTGATCTTCCGCATCGAGTGCAACCACTCCTCACTTTCCAGGCTGTCCCGGTGCCAGGTCAGTACCGAGAGGCACCCTGGCGGCCACTTGTCCGTTTCACCTAGCCGAATCCTAAGTATGCATCGCCATTGACATGTGTTGTACCCCACCTTAGGCCGTTTGTCACGCCGGGCGCTCCACAAAGCAGCACGAATGCGCACTCGGTGATTGATTGCCGGCGTTTAGTGTCAGTGCCGTGTGTGTGCAGGAGTGGGACATTCAAGTGCAGGATACAGCAAGTGCAGTTCAGTGCAAAGTAGGGTAACACTACGTGCGTTTACCAGCTCGAAACCCCAGCAGAGTGATACACAGAAATGTGTTATTGCATCAAAAGGGTTATAAACATTTTTGCACGAATATTTCTCAACATGTGATGAGAACACGTGACCAGTAAATAAAGTTAATATATGCATAGAAAACTGTATGCAGCAGTGTTATTGTTTTTGTAGTGTTGTTGTTTTTCATCAGTGTTTATTTTCACCACCATCAGTGTTTTGTCTATTCCATTCCACCCTATTTGCAAGGTACGCCTCAGAGTAATTATTTGGTTTGTATTTGCAGTGTTTATTATTGTTTTTATCAGGTAATGGTAAATATGTTCTTCTGCATGTGCAAGTAGATCACTCCACGGCACATGGGCCCACGTCCGCTAGCCCTCACACCATGGCGGGAAGCTGCACCCAGAGGGGGAGGACCGTGTGAAACCACGCTCGTGATTTTCCCACCTGGACAGCTTCAATTCTTCTGCACCAGTAACTTCTCTGCAATAGCTTAATTTCTCAAGAACCTTTTTGTTTTCTGCCGTCAGGGACACTCCCCCTCGCCTCCCCAGGAATTGCATCGCCTGTAGAGTTCGTAAATTAATCAGCACACTTCATTCCATACCAGCCTAGTCCTTTTATTACTGTGTAGCCTTTGCCACAGGCTGAAAGCTTGCAACTGTGTAAGCTGTTCTCCCGGAGGGGACATTTGAGTCTCCAAATAAAACAGCATAAACTGACGATTGCTTTTTATTCGGTCACCGGAAGGAATTTAGGGACGTGCCCCTTAAAACCCGCAATTTTCTTCTGCAAGTGTTTATGTACATTTTAATGGTAAATATTTGTTTTCACTTGTGCTGAAACATATTTCAAAGTATTGTGTTTAGCATTTATGGGTGTGTGGTTTGGCACTAACATTCCACATGTAGGAAGTCTGATTATGCCGATTCAATATGTCAATAATTTGCCATACCATGCGGTGATTGGGCCGCCCGAAGAGCACCTCGTTTAGCAAACAATGAAACCTCTACATCAGGTGAACAGCGAGTCCATCGTGGGAAAGTTTGGCCGTGTGATCGACCCACAGCACCCCGAGGCGACAAGAACTCAGCTCTACTGCACCAGCATCATTGACGCCGCCACTGCAATGTCTGGCGCCTACTGGGTATAATTTCGAACACATATTTCCAAATTTTGGTCACTGGTTTTTGTAAATTCCCAATCATCCCTTTTCCAAGCCATGACAGCCGTCAAATTGGTGCCCTCCTGTGGTGCTAAATTTCCCACCTTTTGAATTTTTCCCCACTTCAATCTATCCATCTACATCATCCTAACCCTGTCTAACCACCTACTCGCAACAGGAGAATGCAGAGGAGAACATCTACAGCATCACGATGCCTTCCAGATGCCTGGGAGATGCCAGAATATGGACCATGTGCTCTGCAGGGAAAAGGGCATGCAAAGCTGGTTTGTCGCCATTGTGGGGAAAGCAGAGAAGAAGAGCGAGAAAGGCAGCCATCTTGGTGCAGCACGTGACATTAGAGCTCACGCCACTAGGATGGAGGACAAAGGAAAGGAAGGGAGGGAGTGCCTGCACCACCCCCTCTGCCACCAGCAGCAGCACCCAACAGGATAGGAGGGAGGAATGGAGGGGAGAAGTTCCCATCCTTCACTGCACTTATCACTCATGCCACCTGGCTGTGGTCAGCTGAGTGGGACCAGTTCGTTGACCTCGCATTCGTGCACACTCGGAAGGTGAGGGGGGAGGGGCTGCCGCATCACGACCACTGCATCACACATGTGGGCCTGTGTACGTCAACATGGCCAGCTACACCACATCCTCCGCGACACCCACACAATTGTGCTTACAGTGCCTCAAAGCATTTCCATTTAACTTTGTTGATAAATTCGGGCTGGGCACGCAATGTTGTCGTTGCGACCATCGGCCGGACTCAACAACAAACAGCAGCGCAGCGACCATCTGCGAACAACCACACACAGTGGAAACAGTGGTGTAACTGGAACATTCACAAGCAGAAATAGTTCAATCGCGAGTAATCAAGATGGAATCAGACACTCTCAACTATCACACACCGCATTATTGTGATAATCTCATTTGTGATGGGCAAGGGGCAATTATCCTACATTGCTGAAACTGTCAAAACCAAATTCCACAGGGAATGCCTCAGCAAGAAAGAGCAAACATCAGCAAGCGGGTTAGTGTTTACATGTGGTACCTGTCGCATAAGTAATGGACACTGCAACATACAACAATAAATCCAGGACTTAATGTCAAATGTCACATCCAAGCAAGCATTAGTGGGAGGAATGTTCAAAATTTAAATTGGCAAGCAGGCGTAATGAGCAAGAGGGAGAAGAAGCAGGAAATTGTTGCACAAGTCGCAGGAGAGGAGGAACGCCTCGTATACACGGCGGAATCGCAAGCAGGGGAGCAACACCCACACACCAACAGTGCACACGTGGTGAGCAGAGGAATGCCGCAACCGTTGGTATCAGCAGTGTTACCTCCATACCATCCTAATACAACTCCATTACCAAACTTACCCATCAGTACCTATTTACCACCATGTACCCGACACCGTTGTACCTGTTCATACTACCACCACTAACCACCCCTTACCCGACCATACCATCCACCATGCCTTATATGGCACCGCAAGCAGAAGTAGTACAGTCAACAACAAGAAGCACAATGGAGCCAGCTAGGGAAACAGGAACCGCTGTGCCAAACTACAACACAACACCACCAGGACAATCTCATGCGAGGATTCCTAGCAGATTTCAGATACTGCCCACATTTGCGGGAACATCGTCGGAGGACCCCACTGTATTTCTAAAGGATTGAGCCCCCAGCCTCACTAGATATGGTGTAAGTCAGGAAGAATGAACTAGCTGTGTTGGTGTGCAACTCCAAGGAGACGCACAATCTTGGTGGAAATCGCTAAAGGATTATGGGCTACAGTGGCAAGAGTTTCGTCGTGCCTTCCAGAGCTGTTTCAGAGTCATGTTGAGCTCTATTCTAGCAAAGAGCCACCTTATGTTAGAAGATCAGTAACCAAACGAACTTCTAACTGTATTCATCATATGCAAAATGCAGCCAGATTCACCCTCAGTTGCCGGAATGGGAAGTCTAGGAGATTATTGCGGAAACAACAAGGTCAGAATTCAGGGCAGCATTGATACAGCTACTCAACAGGTCCATTGAAGACGTCATGCATGCTGCGATATTACTGGAACACAACCGCGAGCAACCACGTCGCTATCCGGGAGAAGTTCGATGTCATCACAAGCAAAGAGATATGCGGGGACATGCTGCTCCACCACCGGTACAACAGGAACAAACAAACAGTTCGGCCAACCTAAAGAAATATTTTTTGACCGCCACAAGTGAACAGACCGACATACCAGAACAGGAGGATGCAGGAAGTGCAAGGTACGACACACAGTGCGGGAGTGTAGTTAAGTATGTTGGACCAAAATCAACTGCCGCAATATCCATGTCGATATTGCCATACACCGGCATACCACTGGCATAACAAATCCCCCAAAAATCCTCACCTACCACTCATCCAGGAAGCGGCATGTGAGAAGCAGGGAAACGGGATGTAGGGGTGTGGATGCCGGACATCTCTTCCACCCCTGATCACCGACAGAAACAACAGGACCAGACACCACAACAGGCATCACTAAAGCATGTCAGTAATGGTGAATAGCAGTTTATCCGGATCCTTGTAAATGTGAACGGGCATCAATATCAAGCGCTAGTTAATACCGGAGCATCACACATTTTAATATGGCCAGAATTTGCAGAATCATAAGATGTAGAACCTGTTAATTTTGCAATTAGATTAGCCACAAAAAATGAGAACGGTACTGCATTACGCCAAGCGAAAATTACAGTCAACATACGGGACATTAGCACTATAACAACAGTTATTGTTATACTGGAAATCCAGGAGGATTTCATCTTAGGAATCCAGTGGTTATTCGAGCAAAACACAATTGTATAACTGGCTACCTGCAGAATACATTTTGGAGAGAAAGAAAGACGTACAGTTTATAATCTGGACAGGAAACCGGCAGATAATTTACCGCACGTCATACTGAGTGATCTTGACCACAACATACTGCCCGAACACCAGGCTGCTTTTCAATGTCAAACGAATGAAAGAATGTAAGGATGTATTCGGTACATGAGATGCTCTACGCCGAACCACAGTTGCAGAACATGAAATACCGTTAGAAGCAGAACCCATACGGACACTGCAACACAATTATTTACAGCATCAGTCCAGACTACTTAAACAACAAATCCGGGAAATGCTAAACGACTGTGTTATAGAGCCAACAGACAGTATGTACAACTCCATAATAATGCTCGCGCCTAAAGAGGGTGGTACATGGCGTTTTTGTGTCGACTGTAGTCCGTTAAATGAAGTGTAAAAGATGCTCTCAGCTCATTAGGACAGGCAAAAATTATGTCATCCTTTGACTTAAAAAGTGGTTATTGGCAAGTACCGGTAAAAATGGAAGACCGTAAGAAAACAGCATTCACTCAGTCAGACGGGCGCCGATTTCAGTTCTGCACTATGGCCTTTGGGCTTAAGTGCACCACAGCCACCTTTCAATACATGATGGTGTGCGTGCTGGATGGTTTAATAGGCGAGTACACCATAGCCTACTTGGACGACGTGATTATATATTCCAACACGTGGGAGGAGCATTTGCACCATATGCCCGTAGTTTTAGAGAGATTAGTTATTAATGGGCAGATGCATGCACTGGAAAAATGCCATATAGGAAAAACCATCATTGACTTTTTATGGCATGTTATAGACACAGAGGGAAATAAGCCAAATCCAGAACAATTGAAATTAATTGCAGAGTATCTTTAGCCAAAAACAAGAAAAGTTACGAAAAAAATTTTGGACTAATAAATTAGCTAAGATGGCACATTGAAAATTTTTCATTCATAACAGCACCGCTGACAAATTCATTTTCACCACAAAACATATTCCAATAGTCAGATTAAGTGGAACAGTCTTTTCAGGAAATCAAGAAAAATAAGAAACTTGTCCAACACTGGCGAGATACGATGCGGGCAAGCACTTGTATTTATAAACAGACAGGAGCCAGGAAGGAGTAGAAGTGCTATACCAACTAGCCGACAGTGGTGAAAGAAATGTAATTGACTTCGCTAGCGCCAAGCTAGGCCCTACCGATTGGGGCTACAATGTTAACGAACATGAATATCACGCTGTAATCTGGGCGATAAAAAAATACTGGGCATACTTAGAGTACCAGTGCTTTACGTTATGCACCGAAAACAGATGCCTGCTCTGGCTACATAATATGTGTGAGGCTCAAAGTAAAGTAACAAGATGGGCATTGTATCTGCAATCGTTTGACATCTCTGTGGAACACATAGCAGGAAAGGCGAATCAATTAGCAGACATGTTATCATGCACACGAAACCCGCAGGTTATTTTGCATGATGAGGCGGGGCAGGAGGAGATCCTTCTGCCAGGCAACGGGACTATTTCCGAACTTAGCATACAGCAAGTGAGTGCCGTAGTAAATTACATTTTGATCTCGAAATTGTTTGAGCAAGTAAAACAAGCACAGCAGGGTTGCTAATTCTTGCAAGACAAGACACTGCAGTGTGAACAGGGAATGGTAGAAAACTGGTGGGTCATGAATGGCTGGCTAGAAACGTGCTGGCTGGGAAACCTGGGGAAATGGAGGGTGTATGTCCCTACATGTGCATGGGACCAGGTGTTCGCCCATGCACACAGTGGTAGCATAGCAGGGCACTCCGGGGTGGACCAGACAGTGCGGAAATATAATTGAGCATTTCTTTTAGCCAGGACTCACGAAACAAGCACGTAGCTTAGTGTAAAAGTGTCAGAAGTGCAATCTGTTTAAGAGCTGCAGGACCGATGGCTGGTAAAAACAGCAGTCACGTCTGCCGAGAAAACCTTTCGAGACAGTGTGCCTCGATTTAATGGAACCGTACCCTCGGTAAGCTAATGGGAAACAATTTAAAGTGGTAGTCACTGACAATTTTTCGAAGTGGGTTGAGGCGTACCCTGTCAGTTGTGCCCGTACAAATAACATCGCAAGAGTGCTAATGACGACTTTTTCCAGCGTTCGGGTTTTCCAAAAAACCTCCTGACTGATAACAGGACCCAGTTTACTGGGAAACAGTAGAGTGAACTATGTACGAAGTGGGGAGTGAGGCACATGACAATGGAAATTTACCATCCCAGGACCAACCCACGGAAAGGCGGAATCAGGAGTTAAAGGTTCAGCTTCGCCTCCGTGTGGGTGACCAACACACGAAATGGCCGGAACACATAGCAGCTACCTTATATACGCTCCACCGACAAAACACCTGCCGAAGTATTGCTGGGTAGGAACCTATGCCTACCTGGAGAAGGAAAATGTGGGAGACCGGACAGAAGTAACAGACCGAGCCAACTGCCAACTGCCAACCATCGAGCATGTAAGTAACGAGAACAGCAGGTTCACGAGCAGCATGTGCGGTGCACAGAAACATGGGTGCCAACAACAACTAGATCACCGCCAGTGCCACAGGTAGGGCAAGAAGTATATGTGAAAACGCACCCGCAGTCTGCCGCACGCAAGGGTTTTTGCCCCTCAGCCCCAGGACGGCGACAGCGTTGCCGAGCTCGCCGAAGCAGGAAGAGAGGGCAGTGTAATGGCACCTCAGGATGAAGGAGTTTATCCGGCTCCACCAGAAACAATGCATCTGGGGGAACCACCTGGTGAGACCCGTGGCGACATCGTGGGAGACGAGCTCCCTGAGCAAGCAGGAAGGGAGGAACGTACATCAGTACCTCCGGCAGGAAACAGAGGAGAGAGGGTAGAAGACCCTCCATTGCCCGACATCACCATGCCCGACAGGGAGAGATGGAGCGCAAGCATAGAAGAGGATAACAAGAAGAGGAGGAACGGCAGGAGTAGGCGAGGAGACGCAAGAAGCAGCAGCAGTGACGGTGGGAGTGAAAGCAGCTGGTTAGTTGCTTCATTTCACCTCCGCAGGACATCACGGCAGGTCCACCCGCCTCAGCAGTGCCGCCAATGTGGGTGCACTTCGGCCACCTGTGCCACAGTTCACCGCAGACACGCAGGAGCACCAGGAGGACAGTACGGCTCAGCAGGGAAGGGCCTGCAACCTACGGCCTCGGAGGACCCCGAGTGCTGCCGGTAGCGGCGTCGGCCCACAAACTGTCTCAGAAAGGGTGGTGGAGGGGTGTTTGATGTGTGTCGTTCATCACCTTAGGCCATTTATCATGCCGACCACTCCCCAGAGCAGCACGAATGCGCACTCGACGATTGATTGCCGGCGAGTAGTGTCAGTGTCGTGTCGTGTGAGTGTAGGCGTTGGGAATGCAAGTGCAGGATATGGCAAGTGCAGTTCAGTGCAATGTAGGGTAATGCCACATGCACTTACCAGCCGGAGACAGCAGGCGGAGTGATACACAAACACATGTTATTGCATCAAAAGGGTTATAAACATTATTGCACGAATAATTCACGACACGTGATGAGGACACGTGACCAGTAAATAAAGTAAAAGATACCCAGATGCCCTTATGTCCCAGTGTTATTATTTTGCAGTGTTGTTTTTCATCAATGTTTATTTTCACCACCATCAGTGTTTTGTCTGTTCCATTTCACCCTGTTTGCAAGATAAGCCTCAGAGTAATTATTTGATTTGTATTTGCAGTGTTTATTATTGTTTGTATCATGTATCGGTAAATATGTTCTTCCACTTGCGCAAGTAGATCCCTCCACGGTGCGTGGGACCATGTCCGTTAGCCCTCATGCCATGGTGGAAAGTTAGTCAGCAAGCCGCACCCTGAGGGGGAGGACCCTTTAAAACCGTACTCGCGATTTTCCTGCCCAGACGGCCTCAATTCTTCTTCACTGGTAACTTCTCTGCAATAGCTTAATTTCTCAAGAACCTTTTTGTTTTCTGCTGTCTGGGACACTCCCCCTCACCACCCCAGGAATTGCATCACCTGGGGAGTTCGTAAATTTATCAGCACACTTAATTCCGTACCAGCCTAGTGCTTTTGTAGTCTTTGCCGCAGGCTGAAAGAGTGTAACTGTGTAAGCTGTTCTCCTGGAGGGGATATTTGAGTCTCCAAATAAAACAGCATGAACTGACGAGTGTTTTTTATTCGGTCGCCGAAAGGCATTTCGGGGCACAGGCCCCTAAAAACCCGCAATTTTCTTCTGCAAGTGTTTATGTACGTATTAAGGGTAACTATTTGTTTTCATATGTGCTGCAACTTATTTCAAAGTATTGTGTTTAGCATTTATGGGTGTGTGGTTTGGCCCTAACAATCCCCATGTAGGGAGTCTGATTACGCCGATTCAATATATCAATAATTTACAATACCATGCGGTGATTGGGCCGCCCAGAGAGCTCCTAGTTTAACAAACAACGAGGCCTCCACATCAGGTGAACAACAAGACTATCGCGGGAAAGTTTGGCCGGGTGATCGGCCCGCAGCACCCCGAGGTAATGAGGACTCAGCTCTACTGCACCAGAATCATTCACGCCGCCACGGTGACGTCTGGCACCTACCGGACATAATTCCAAACACCTCTTTCCAAATTTTGTTCACCGTCTTTGTAAATTCCCAATCAACCCCTTTCCAAGCCATAACAGCCGTCACCATGTAAGCTAGAGCAACCACCAAAGTCAAGGAAAACGCCGAAAACAGTGAGTGTCAGTGCTCCGAACCAATTAACTTAGCGATTGATAGTAGTTAGTATGTCATCCCCCACCTTCAAATATTAAATACATACTGTCGAAGTACGTCCTCGCTGGACGGTGCAGTTACGTAATCACAAACATTTTTCTGGCTCTTTATCTAGCGCAATGCTTGCATCAAGCAAGTCACCTTAACTGCTCTTACCTCCCTAATTATGTAACAAGCCAGTGTGTAATGGTCGTTAACTGCAATTTGTAAACATTACATGAACACCTTGGACACGTCAGTAACAGTGCCACGTATTGTACAGTGCAGGGCTGTCCAACTGGCGGCCCGTGGGCCGCATGCGACCCACAGGTCATTTTGTATGGCCCGCGATGGCTTTACAAACTTAAAAAACATATAAACAATATAAACATTAATTTTGCAAGAAAAAGTCTCATCGATACTTCACTGCGTCATCTCCTGAGGCTGTCTACAATTGAGCTAGATGTGGACATACGGTCGTTGGTGGATTAAGCTGAATGGACACAATCCCTACACTGAACTTAAATTTTGCTTAATGTATTACTTGTTTTATTTGGTATGTAAATATTTACCACTTAAACAATCAAACTTTGTTTTTAATAATAATATTCAATTGAATTTATTTTTATTTATTTATTTTTATTAACTGTAGTCTAATGGCGTAGTCTAATTTAATACCTTGTTATCTTTGTACAATATAAGAAATTTTTTTTTCAAAACTATGGTATGGCCCGCGCCTTTGTTAGAATTTGAGTTGAGGTTAATGAGTCCTTCCAAGTTGGACAGCCCTTGAATAGTGTGATAAACAGACATCACGTGTGTAAAAGCATTGACGATGCTGATAAGTTGATGCATGTCACACTCCTGCACATTGCACATGTACCCTCTACTTTTCGACTTTGCCCCATCATCGTGCATTGATAATAATTAGAGGCAAGTCACACACTGGCAGGCAATAAACATTGTGCTTACAGTGTTGTTTCAAGCATTACGGAAGACTACAGACACGTAGATAATTAATTTAATTTGTACTACCCACTCAAAAGCGGACATGCTGTCATCACCCTCAAGGAATAAATTGTGTTACCACCGAGCCGCCGACACGGCCAAGTAGAAGAAGCTAGTTGGTAGGGATGCTGCACAATGGAAGCACCCTGCAGCCAATGTCATTACTGCTACCACAGCCTCGTGGAGAGGCGGTAAATATGTCATCAGCCTCGAGACAGGGAGATAAGAAATGGTAGCGCGGCTCACTTCCCTAATTTAAACAACCACTGTGAGATGAGGCTAGAAACCCCGCAAACCTGGGGCAGCCAACAAATAGAAAATTTCTGTATAAAAGGAGAAGCGAAACCACCGCTCAACAATTGTCGGCCCGCCGAACTGAGTAAGGTCGGAGAGCACTTTCCAGTCTGCACAAAACTCTCCAAGTCTGCACAAGGTTCTACTTGTCTGCATAAGGCTCTCCTGCTGCAAAACAACCACTACCAGCTCCAAAAGCTCTCTATCTCCAACTGCCGCAGCACAGGAAGAAAACCTGTCTGAGATTAGAATAATCTCCCACGACACTGTCAAGACGTTCACTCCAGACAGCCAGAGATGTATCAACGTCCATGCACCTGTTTCCCTTATTACCCAGAGTCAGTCCGTCAAAACTACGCAGCAGCAGGAAATATCGTCGTCCCTTTTGGACTACCACTCCTTGATGCACAAAACAAATTGTGATTTATAGAAATTTGAATGAATGAATTAATTAATTTTTATTCACACTCGTAGGTTCGCCTTCACCTGCTTTCACGTAAATAATAGTTAATTCAATTAGTTTTTTTTTTTTTTTTTTTAATGTATAGAGTCAGAGATCCCCCTGCATTTGCAAAATATTCCAATAAATATGTTTGTGCTCAAATTGAAACCCAAGCTATTCAAATTCTTTTAACCTTAATCATTTAAATGGTGATTGTGTAACAAGTGTGGCTCAATAAAGGAAAGCGATCGCTCCAGGATATACATGAGTGGGCCAAGCTGTCTTGGGACGCCTGGCGCCTGAATATAGCTATAGTCTGCACAAGACGTGGGAGCTCTTGGGAGTGTCCGGAACGCCCACGATTGCCTACAGATACGCTCACGCATATCCAGATTGTCTAACCTGCTCATTACCTCGGATTGTCTGAACAAGTGTGATGATATGATTATCATCACCAGAAATATTTAGGTTTTGGTTACAGTTGGTAATTCTTGGTAACCATAATTGTCACTCTTTTAGTAACCAGTTTTAGTGTATGGTTTTGGGTTACCATTGGTAGACTTTGGTAACCAGAGTTGTTAATATTTTGGTAACTAGGTTTTAGTATGTATTTTTTATAAGTAAAGGCCGGTCTTATATTCCTATGTTATCAGTATTTATGATTGCATATTTGTGTATCACGTATATATTTTTTAGCATGAAAGTATAATATAATTATTATGGTGATATAATTTTTGTTGGACACAATGTTAAATTGGTAGTGTATTTAGTGTATAGGTAGTTGTGCTTGTTTACGGTATTGACCACCTTTTTGTGTTGTTCTGAAATGTTTAGTTAAGGGAATAAACACACTGTAGCCTTTGACATCTTCGTCATATCCCGGAAAACCACCTGTCGGATCTAGTTTCAACCTTTTCTCCTTAGGCATGTGAACAGAAGCTCGTGAACCAAAAACTTTGAAGTTGCTAAGTTAACATCCTTTTTGTGATAGGCTTCACAAGGAGTTTTGCCATCAACGGGACTTGGACCTGATTGGTTTAGCATGTAGGCTGCAGTGTTTATTGCTTCGGCCCAAAAAGGCATGGGCATACCCCCAAGCATTGTACGGGCAGCTTCCCCTAAAGTTCGCTTCTCCCTTTCTGCTCTGCCATTTTGTTGGGGCATGTATGCAACACTTCTTTGGTGCACAATCCCAAATGAGTCTAGTACTAGTTGTAACTCAGTGTTAGTAAACTCTACACTGTTGTCGCTTCTCAGACACTTAATTTTACATTCAGTCTCCCTTTCTGCTTTCGTTATATATTTCACAATTTCACTTCAGATGTGAAAACCAATCGCCGGGTAAGGCGCTAACACAAAGTGGTGTGTAGTTAGGGAACAGTGATCCTGGTGAGCTTCTGTTCACATTAGACAGCGACTCAAATTCTCCGAGGTTGTTCCTAGTCATCGCAACTGGTTTTCTGTACACAAGGTCATGGCTGGTTTTCTTGCTGCCTTGTTCCTGCGAGCACGTTTTGACATGCCTCTGCATCAGGTATGTCTGCGAATTCCTTTTTACCACGAGTTTGCTGGAATGATTTCTTACATAGTCATCGGGATCATCGTTCAGTGAGAATATTTGTGATCCCGCTTTGAGCGAAGACATGCGCTACTCCTATTGATAATAACCATAGCAAAGTGATAGGTCAAAAAGATTTTAAATATCATTTATGATGTCAGAAATTCAAGTAAACTCGTACTCAATGACTTTGATATAAAATAAGTGCGAGCAAATTGGGTACATTCTTAATGGTTTGTTCTTTCATGAATATAATTACCCGAGGGTTAGTATATATTTTAAAGAGGGCCCAGAATTTTTAATAATGTTCTCTAGTACATGTAAAAGTCAATGTAATGCTTACGAATACAGTGTATTTTCTAATTTGTCATTAAATGTGTGAAAGTCATAGAAAATTGGCCTATGAGAACATTCTGTCAGAGTCACCTTAAGGAACTGTATGGTGAATGTTGCGGGATCATTACTGCTCAAATGTACTAAATGAATTGTAGTAGTATTACGTTCGTATGGGCCGCGGTACATGGGAAACTTTGAGACGAGATTGCTTTCCGCCTCGCGGGAGTGTGCGGATATGTTGATAGTGCGAGTGAGGCATGGTTGAGACTCCTGACACCCCGAGGAGTCGAGGGCGTTTCACAAGACTGAACCAAGGAGGGCTTGAGCTATGCTGGATAGACCGATAGTGCACCGTTCTAACTGAGATTAGTGATTGTGAGCCAAGAACACTATCTATTTGGTTTCTTTTAAAGAGTAGTTTCCAAATTCTCCGGAAAGGTGGAGGGCGCAGCAGTCAGCTTCGACGTCTAGCCCGACGAGCCCTAAAAATATAGATATACTTACCCACTACTGCTGCAGCTCCTAGCCCGTCCAGTGAGTCTCCACAGAACTCTCAGCCCACTGAGCCCCTTATTAATCCACCCAAGGAACTGCCCCCTATCACGTAGGACTTTAGTTCATTTATAAATTAGTTACTAGGAATTGGTTGGCCGTGGCCTGACGTGGAATACTTGAGTAATCTAGAGCCGCGAGAATACGAACCCGAACCTAGCCCCCCCTCCCCCATGGCCATGCCTCGTTCGTAGCAATCCCACCAACATGTGCCGAATACGTAGCGCCGCAGGGAAGTTGATTACTGTTCTCATTCCCCCCAAAACCGGCACTTTCATATAAGGTAGCTGCGATTACGCCCGATTTTGTCTCAGCATGAAAATCTACTAGGCCGGCCCGGTATGAACACCCAGGCAGTGTCCAAGAAACTGAGCAGAAACTGCTGGGAGAGAAATAGCTCATATTCATTTCATTACCTTAACATACCCAATACTTTCCCATGATAATTATTTAGTGACAGCTGGTGTCGTGCATTTTGGTAACCTTTACGGTGTGCAGGACCAAACTCCCTCTACGGGAAGTCTATGTGTTCAAGCTCACCCTGGAGTTTGATTCCTCTCCTCCTACTACCAATCCATTACCGAGCAAGTGTCCAATTAGATCTCCCAACGTGGACAGAGCAGCGACCTTACCAGGCAAAGCAAATCCAGAGCACCACAACACTGCTGAAGTGTATTTCCGTCAATACAGGAGGGAATCAGCACTCTCAATCACCGGATATAATTAAGTTTATCCGCCAGGCCTACTAGATAGTAGGTGTTGCCCCGATAGCCCCGGCAAAAGGACGCTGTAGAGTGTGCACCTAGCCAGCCGTGCAAGTGAGGAGGAGTGCACCAAAGCAAACAGGAAATGGACAGAAGCATAACAACACTTCAAACCTTTCAAAATACTTTGCTTTATATAGTCACATCAAGAAACTGTAAATATTTATTTGCATTATGTAGAATCAATTTTCACCTTTTCTATATTTAAAAGCAAACAAAGTCAGTTCTAATAACGTAAATATTCTTGCATTTCCATAATTTATTCTGGTATTGTGTAAAATCCCTTCAAGAAACTTCAAGTCAAGCTGTCTATGTAAATATAATCAAAAGCTTTTGCTGATCATCACATGTTGAATTGTGTAGAACTGCTTCAAGAAACACAACCTAAGAGACTGAAAGCAAACAAAAGGATGTGATAAAGTCAGTGTATTGTAAATAATTCCAGTGATTATGTTGTTTGAAAGTGACTTCCTGTCTCTATCCTATCTGTATTGTGCTACCCCACTTGCAGTTGTTGATAGTAAAACTAGTGTTGTGGCAGTGAAGTTAACTAAGTTTGGCAGTCGGCTGAGTCTGGAAGCACCCATTTAACTAATCCCCTTAGCTTTTTCTTACACAAGTTATACCCCTGATGTGCGACACGCAGGTGGCCTGGGTAGAGGCCGCTCTTATTTTTTTCCGCAACAGGTAGCCAAAGCAGGACAGATAGCTGACACAAGTCTGAGCGAGGATTTGGGCAGTTTTTATTATTTATTTAATATTAATTGCAACAATGACAATCATATTTTTACTACCCAAGGGTCGAATACTATTCCACATGCCGTCAAAGATGTATTTGCATTCTTTTCAGGTTCAACTCTATAACCTTCTATTGTAAGCACCCAAGTCGTAATGCTATCTTGTAGGGCGGCACACACCAATAAAAAGAAGCTTGCGGCACAACTGACTCTGGTCCCCTTCCGCAGCATGGCTGTATTCAAACCCAGCAAAGAGCTCGTGAAAAAAAAAAAGAACATGTTGAGTTACTTCCGCAGACATGGCAAAGCTGCCACTGAGGAGGACCACCGCCATTTTACGTCACTGGGACGCTACTCCCTCAGCGCGGGGGTAGATCGGTCCCTTGTGAGGAACCTTGGCCACCCAGTTGGTTCTCAATTAGATTGCGGAGGCGAGGAGAAACTAACCCCCTCCCCCCTCCGCACCCATCAAACATATTTTAAGCTGCAAGGCAACATTCTTGTACAGGATTCCCAGAGTAGCGCCTGGGAGCTGTTTCCATAACTGATTTTTACTTTTCCCTGCCTGTACGGGATAAAAGAGAGTGGTGAAGTTAATTGATTTTATCAGCGCGGAATTTTAAAGTTCAGGACTTGTGAAGTACTGTCACGAGCTCCCTGTGAGAGAGCTAGCGACAGTTTGGTATAAAAAGCGGAGGTTAATAGCCAAATGAAGTTAAATTTTCGATATAAGTAGCTTTCCCATGACTGGAGTGGCAAGGGTTTATATAATTAAATTAATTATATGTATATTGAAGTGGTGAATTTAAGTTTCGCGAAAAATTTAAATCAGTGTAGTGGTTACTGAGGAGGAAGAGCGAGAAAACACCAGTTCACATGCATTTAAGAGAGACACAGATGTCTAGCCAGCCCGGTACATGAAGAAACGGAAATAAAAGAGTCAACAAGCACCTGCGCCCACCCATCCATTCTCCAGCATAGCTGACTTCTTTTATCGCCACGTAAGGTCAAGAGCACAGAGCAGACAACAACACACAGAGCAAAGGTAGTTACAGAAGAAAAAGGGAGAAAAAAATGATGGTGAGAGGACAGTGCGACATTCTCTCAAAGGAATTTCTTTCTCGTCCCATCCTGACAGCAAAGGAGTCTTCACCACAACCAAGAGGGAAACAAATTTCTCTTGAGGGGACAATGCGACATTCTCTCAAAGAAATTTCTCATCTCTCTTCTTCAGTATAAGCCTCCGTCGCAGCAGAGAGGGGGCGAATTGACGCATTACGTCTTTTAAAACCATAATATTACGACTTCGCCTCATCAGTCAGCAAACTTTGCCACCTCATACCATGCCACCTCATACCATTGTACTGTCTGCACAACTCAAAAACAAATGTTCCAGCCCGAGATCGTATTATTCAGTGGCCGACAAGGCTATGCATCCAAGGAACCGAGTAACACAACACGCTGCTAGGCGACTCTACTAGTATGATTCGCAGCATCTCGATTCTCGAAGCCAGCTGGTGACGTCACGCCTTGAAGAAGTTATGCCATAGCTACCCCTTCTCCACCGTCGCCTCTATCCAGCTGAATGAAAGTGAAGGACTAACCAGAGTATAAATAGCGGGATGCTCGCTCGCTCATGGCCAGTCTTCAATTTCTCCACTGCAACCCTTGCCGCAGAACTTGACCAGCCTGCTTGCCTTGTTCTAACCTACTCTCTTTCACCGTATTTGTGCCGAAGTAACCTCCTCTCCATGGTTTCCACCATGACACGTCGCTGGAGCTATACTTCTCAACCTGCTTAGTATTCACCACATTCGTGCCAAAGATACACCATTGCCAACATCGTCTACACACCCTGACACTGCGGCCCCTTCTGGGCAACATATCGTAGGAAGTAGTACCAGTTTAAGTTAGGTATTATCATAGCACTTGTCTACCCTGCCATTGTTAGCTTGGGACCAGGTCGTTTCTACCTGGCTCAGCGTAGGTTAAGATTCCCCAATCTCCTGCCAACGTTAGGAGGTAGTGCGACACCACACTGTTTACTTCCCGATAAAACGGAATAAATAGGAGTTTTACCAACTCGAGGGTATCCTTTCGCGTAGCTGTATTACCTCTCTCAGTGGATCTCACACCATTCAATGGATTGTAGGTGACTGGGAGGATTACTCATATGAGCCAAACACACCGATTGAGTACCCACACACATTGGATGGCTACCCTTTTTGTGCTCCCGGGAGTACAGAACGGTAGAGCCCTGACACTAGGTACTCGGTCTCTCGAGACCAGCTTGCCTGCTCAGTAGATTACTCTCTCCACTGCATTTCGACACCAGAGTTCGTGTTCTCCGAGTCTGGGGAGACTGTCCCCTTCTGAGACACTCACCCACGTGTAGGGACTGTGAACGGCGAGGTCTGACTCCCAGTGCTCACCACGTTACGACACAGAGTGCTGAGTTAGGGAGACCGCTTAGTCGGCAGACGCTGTACATGGCGGAACACTCTGTAGGACAACACGTTGCCTAGTCGCTTCATTGACGTGTGTGATTCTGTCCAGCTGACCTACTCCCGTTTAAGTGGTATCTGACAGGAGGTCAGACAGGTGCAAACTGCTTCTGGGCGTTTACAGGAGCTTACTTCCCTCCTCATAACCACGATCGTGCAGCACTTCCCTACGTTCAAGCCCAGGCATTAGAACGTCTCCACATTCCACTCACTCCAAAGATTCCTAAGGACCTCTTCCAGGACCACCCCATCCCTTTGAGCGAGGACATGCACCCCTGCTAGCAGCCTACATCAGCGGACAGGACAAGTACTTGGGACCCTAACTGGCCGACAGACACAACCTTAAGCCACTACCCGTAAATCAACCTAACTCACACTCACGCCAACCAGAGCTGACCCAGGTTTGACAGCCGCCTCAGCTTATGCGTCGCCCAGGTACACCACTTAATGCCAAATCTGAAAAGCAAGATTACTCTAGTGGAGCCAGATTATGTGCCCTGTTGTAAAGCTACCAGGCCAGTCCTGCCCTATGGTCATCACACGTCATAGTGAAACAATTAATTTTAATATTTTGACATCTTCTGAGAGAAATTGTACCCTGAACACACAGAGAGCTTCCCTTTATCTCCAAAATGAAACCTAAACAACAGTATGCAGAGGATTTATTATTTAAATGTGATGCACCCTGTGTCGGTGGAAGGAGGAGGTACCCGGCCTGTACCTTGATACTCCCTACCAGCACTGAGTCTCCCACTTCGTTACAAGGGCACCTTACTGGAGGTACACCTATCGTTGGGGTTGATCTTTGGAGTGGTGATTTCCCTTTGGTAGGTTATAAAGGGAGCCCTTTGGCAGCATATAGGTTTCTAATGTGTGTTCCTTTGCCTGGCGGGTTGGGGTTGGTCCCACGTTGGGGTCCTTACGGGGATACTCCCTAGTGGAAGGGTTGTGTTTAAAGAGAGGGAAATGAAACCCCAGGGTGAGCTTGGTAAAACACGACTGTCTCTCACGGAGCACGACCTTGCTCACCGTGAAGGTTGCCAAAATACGGGATACCAGCTGTCCAAAAGAATGAAATACCACAAGTGGAGTTGGATATAAGGGAATGGGAATGAGGCTGACTTTCCTCGTATAGTTCCTACTCAGGGTTTCATTTACTTCCGGGACGCCTGAAAGGGGGCTGCCCTCGTAGGCTTACGAGAAAGAACAAAGTTATGCGGAGAGGAAGCTATCTGGAATTTTGGTGTAGCTTTGGGAGGTATGGCGAGTTTAATTACCTTTCCGGCTGCCGTTCGGATTGTACACGTATTTGGTGGTGCAGTATCGCTATCTTGGGATAGGGCAGGTGGCTCCACAATCAGTGCGGGGTTAGACGGGCTAAAAAATGCTAACGTATTCGTAGCTTGGCCATAGCCAACAGATGCCTAGTTTAGAATCTAGTTCGGATTCGTGTTCGCAAGTTATATAGGGCGAAATTGGATGTGGTATGGGAGCAGTGACTTCTGGTAAGGGGGACAGGGGTGCAGTATCATGAGTGAAGTTGACTGGCGGTGCGCCACCAGACTGAGATAGGTCCCTCCGTAGGGCCCATCAAGAGCTTGACGATGATTTCTGCTAAGCAGTCCTCTTCCCTTTCTAGTCATCAAAATTTATGAAAATTGACTTTACCAAACTAATGTTTTATTGCAAGATTTCTCTCTCTCCAACTGAGGCTATTTTCATTAAAGTACTGGTTGGTCTCACTTTTCCCCCCTAGCCATCGTAGTACAGCCCTCATGGGAGTGTCTTATTGTCACTCCCGAGGCACTGACAGGGAGAAATGGCAAGTTAAGAGTCGGAATGGTACTGCAGGTAAGTGCGGGAGTACCGGACACTCCCACGAATCTCAGTATGTCTTTGCATGCACTGTGATCCTGAGGGGTTCGGCCTACCCACACTTATTCTGCAGTAAAAAGTTAGATTTGCTGTTGAGTTCCAAATGAAATTAATAAAATTAAAAATTGAGGATTCGTAAATTACTACTTCATCAATGTTACAGTTTGTCGTAGCATTTTATTGACACTTAAGAAAACACTGGGGGTTCGGATCTATTATAATCTGAAACCAATAATAATTATTAATAATTTAATTTTACACCAGGTAAAAGCCAACCTGGATGAATTCTTTCTAAACAACAAACTCCAAGAACACTAGGGATGAATCGATACTACATTTTCTCAATACTCTATACCAGTTTTGATACCAAAACATTCTCACCCTACTCGATACTGATATTTTTCTCGATACCAAATTCAAATTGTCGTGAACACAAAATCACTTGGCCAAGAAAATTGCTTATTTTACTAGTGTCGACACACAATTAAATTATATAAAAACCCACATTACACTGGAAACTCTCCCACAAAGGCTTTCTGAAATTCTTGTGGGAAGCTTTGGAATGCTTGCTGCCAGTCAAGATAATTATGGTACACATTTAAAAGTTGCTGTTAATATCTTGCGAACCACTGAACCTAGGTCATATTTTATGGATACGTTGGAATGCCTGAAGGATGCAGATTAAATTATGGCACGAGAAAATGAGTATTAGATGATTAAACTACGGTACACTTTTCAAAAGTATCATAACATTCTGAAAGTTATGGTATGGAAAAATGGGTGTAAAAATGTGATACTTTTGGATATTCTCATGCGATACTCAATACTATGAAGTATTGAGGTATCGTGGATTCCATCCCTAACGAATACTAAACGTCACAATTAACCACAAGTTAGTTATTGGAGGGGTGGTTGTCCAGAAGGGACGTCACGATGGCCTGCTACCATGAGAGTCAAGGAATGACTGAGGTAAGGTGTACAGGGTTGCAGACGACGAAATTACCTCCGGAGATCCTTCACATGCTGCTGGAGCTGGAGCCTTTGCAAGTTGATGGACGTACCTTTGCAGGCTGCTGGTAGAGGAAGAATGGCCTTCTTCAGGATGCGAGAGGCAGAGGTCTTGTCCAGACGCAGGAAGTCCTCCAACATTTGCGGTTGATCAGGTGACGAACTGCCGTAAGAGCGTTTTCAGGATCCCTTATATAGTCAAAATCTTAGCTTCGTGGTTCTCACAGGGATGTGGGGGTTGCTAGCCTTCCACCACAGGGGTAGATTATCTCAGGGTAGCAGGCATCAGCATGATTCTCTTATCACCCTGGGTGGAGGCTGATAAGTTTACCACCTCTTCTCGAGGCTAGGAGGCTGTGACGTCACTGGGCACAGGGGTGCTGCAATCCTGTGGTGACTGTTTCAACTTCCTTGTGTGTGTCAGCTGGTCCATGGCTCGTCGGGTAAAACAATCTCTGGTCGAGAGGGTGGCGACCACATGTCTAATTCTGGGCGGGCTGCACAATTTACATAATTAAATGTGTTATTTATTTTCCGTGTCTGTAGTTGTCCAACGTACGGAATCAACCATGTAGCCACTAGAATAAATGTACGCCGCTATATAGACTAGCCCCAAGGCTCTCAGTGCTCAATGATGGGGCGAAGTCGACCAGTAGTGTGCGCAGTCGTGCTGCGCAGCAGTGTGGCATGTATCAAATGTTAACGTATTATCGCAGGTCCAGTACTTTCTTTTCCACGAGCTTTATACACACACTACATATATTTGTAAAAGGTAAATGTCTAATGTAAATGTCAAATGCTGTTGCAAATAACATTACTGGCTTTGCTGTCGTTTTGAACAAGTCATGTGAAAGGAACAGTGACCTCACCATGGCGACACGAGAGCAAGGTGACAGGTGGCTGACTTACCCGCCACCCCTCGGGACTAAGCTGCATGCATCCAGCCCAGACAATACTGCCACTGCCTGTCTTGTCTGGTAACTCGCCAAGTGAATACATCAGAGCACAAACACTGGCTGATAATCTTGTTTATTTTTGTATTCATTTTCCACAAATTCTAAAATTCACCAATGGATCCACCAGTGATTGAAACACAGGCGTACATTGGTTGAGGCATTTTTCAAACATCAGGTTGATATTTTAGAGGTATTTGCTTCTACTTCCAGATACAAATTAATGTCATTACACACAAATACAGATTTGATTGTCCATTTGTAAAACTCAACTTTCGAACTACCTTTGTATTTTGGAATGACTGAAGATGCGCTCTCTGGACTAAGCAGTAACAGTTGGCCGACACACACACACACACACGTGGGTAAATATTGGCAACCTTTTTCAAAGCAGTGCCTATCTTTAGATATTTCCTTCTTCATAGTTTGGACAGTTGTAGTGAAAAGAATTGCAATGGTGGGCAAGTAACATAAATTAAACAAACTTATTTTTAAACCTATTTCCTTCAATTTTTTATAGTTCCCCAAAAAAGGGTCTTTACTTTGACGGAGTCATTACCAGGGTCATTTAGTCAAGAATGGACTGTGCATCAGTGAAGTGAAAACAAATAGCCAGCAACCTTTGTGTTACTAAAATGTCAATTCATACTTTAACGTGTATAAATAATAATAAAAAAAAAACTTTACGTTGAGCATTACAACTACAATGAAACATCAAGGCTTAGAACTAGAAATGGGACATTCGATACCTCGATACTGGGACGTACCGAAAGTACTGAGTATCGCTACGTTCATACTGATACAGTTATTCTATGCATGAAATGTAATATTATCGATACGTGTTTGGCTTGGTCTGCCATGTACCCTATTGTCGCGATGCAGCAAAGTTTATTTTCATTCTGCAGTTTACTAGTTTTACAAAACCGGTGAAGTGTCATTTACTGAATCCTTCTGCAAATTATTTCGTATCAGTGGCAGAAACACGTGTAGGATTACAACACAACAACAATTATTCAAGAACTGCAAATACAAATTATGAACAGTACATCAGCATGTATTGTAAATAACGTATTTCGAAATGGTTATTAGAATGTTTGAAATGTATGTGACCTATAAAACAACCATTTTAACTCTGTTTTGCAGTGTAAAAATAACACCTTTTACTGTATGGAAAATGAACTAGTAAAAATATTTACGTCTTGAATGTGTTCAATATTAGAATTGGTACGAAGTACACATTTACAGTGTTTTTTTTTGGCGAGGTTAAACTCGACAGGTATACAATAATTAGAAAGTTACTTCCACCATAAGCAAATTTTCCACTCATCAATTAAAACAGTATCTAATTCAAAATGAAAAAGTCTTGTAAGAAGAGGTGCAAAACAACGCCGCCTCATGCAAGATGTTAAACTAACGTCTCTTCCAACCCCATCCAATCCCAGCATTATGATTTTGCCACAATAAAAATAAGTTTGGTTGGAATGGTAACATACATTGATCATAGCATTTGTTTACACTAATTGTTTTCTTCGTAGACAGAGCGAGAGCGGCTTTGGCACAAGGATACATTGTGGCCGTGCTACGTTTCATTAATTACAAATGAATCTATAATTATGTAGTTGCTGAGTTTGAGTTAGATAACACTGGGCAAAACTAAACCACTTCTGTATATTTTTTGGATTAAGAATGGGCAATTCAAGCTAAAACGGAAATAAAGTTTTATGAACAGAACTTGCTGATCGGAATAAGATTGCTGGAGATGCATTATATAACAATGAATAAAGATTTATGTACAATAGGTTAAGCTAGGTATTCTAAATGCAAGTAAATACATATTTAGATTTTTTACATGTCATTTATGTTTACAACTGGTATTTCATATTTATTTTATGTGTTTTGCATTTGTACAAGGTGTGGCAACGACCAATGCAAAACAATAAACAGAATAATAAATTTATCTTACCTCCGGTACCAGAAGAATTGCCATTGTTGTTCTTCATCCTGCAATAAACAGTTCACACCCAATCTGACTTAATCCCGAAAAAATTATTTAGTCCTTTTTTCTCTAAATAAAAATTTGTAAGCTTTCTTAGGTCAAAAATTGACATGCCTGAAGTGTTGTTTTAGTGTCATATAAATATTTACAATTTATTAAAACTGACAGGCTTACCATAGATGATAAGTATATATAAATTTAAAATTTGTTTCCATCATCTGTAACATCATCATCTGCAATTTTTCTCCAATTTTTAACTTGCTCAGAAATTTGGTTGACAACAATGAAAATGTAGTTTACAAAAATCTGAATGCATTATTGAAGTTTTTTTACTCAAGAGTATCGAGTATTGAAAGTATCAAGCCAAAAGCTGTATTGAGTATTAAAAAAATGGTACAGTATTGTCCCACCTCTACTTAGAACTATTTTTTGTAACTCTCCGCTAACTCTAATCTGAACCTGCATGCTTACTGTATACAGTACCATACATGCACAGAATTTGTGCACTTTACTTACTTAGGGTTGTGCGAATATTTGGTATAACGAAATGAAAACAAAAAATGACAGCATTAATTTTCGTTTCTGTAAGAAATTTGGTTATCGAAAGTTTTAATGAAACAAAAATTCTCGATTTCAATGAATTTCGGGTGTTTAACTAATATTCATTTAGTGCACCAGCAAAGAAAATTTTTTCCTCTAAATAATCTTGTTTGTTTCCATCATTTTATAACTGAAATAACTACATAAAATGAAAAATTAAATATAGGAAAAATCCCCTTTGGTAAAAACTCCATATCCTACATATTTTTTGGTCTGATTTTCCAACGAATTTGTTATAATTAACAACTTGCTATAATGCTAGAAATTTGTTAAGCTTTTATTAAGGCTGAGCATTAATAATATTGTTTTTCATTTTCGTTTCAGTTTCACGAAAGTTGAAACCCAACACACATCTTTCATTTTTGTTTTGTTAGAAAAAAATCACATTTGCACAACCCTACCAGTATGCAGAAAATCTCACCCATACAAAAAATAAACACGTATAAAAATGGTAAAAATATTTATTATATATTACAGAACAGATATAAAAGTAGGAGACAATGCAAAAATATTTTGATGCAGTGAACACGATTCCAGCATTGTGTAAACAGTTTCTCACAACTTCACACGGCAGAGGCGTGCCAGCAAACCTGACATCTGGAGGAGAGAGCCGACGCCATCAACAATCCTCAGATGGGTGTGACCAATTTCCTGCAATAGTACAATACAATGTTATTTATGTGTCTCAAAGTAACATTTCCTCAGACTTTGCAGAGTGCAAAGCCTGTCGAATTTTTTTAAACAAGAATACTCTCCGTGCCTTTCAAACAATATAATGTGTGTGTATGTGTGTAGCTCAAGTTACTGTATATAACTATGTTCCAATAGTGCTGAGCTGGTATCTATACTAGATATTAGAAACAGTCTAGTATTCAGAATATCAAAACCACCCAAAATCAAACTGATACAGAACACAGATTCTTTCTTTGTTTTTCCTTCCCCATTTATGATGGGCAAATCACATCAGTAAAAACCTTTCTTCTTACTTCAGCTTGATTCATAAGACAAGAATTTTAATTCTTTACTTCACTTTGCCCAGCCAATTTTGAAATAAACCAAATTATAACCTACAAAGCACTAATGACAAACAAATCACACAGAATTGAAAGTACCATATTTATTTGAATCAACAAAACACATTTTCCCTGAAATATTTTTGAAAACCAAGGATGCAGCTTAGAATCAGACATCATAAATTTTCCGACCTGACAAATTTTTTTAATGCAACTGTATTATTTGTTTCAATAATTATTTTTGGTTGTTACTGTCCATTTCATATGTGGGGTAAAATCTGAGACAATGTGACCAACCTACAAACTATGTAAACAGTAAATGCTCTCGTTCGTATAATATTCTATCAGCTGATGAACTGCTGCAGGATCTGTGTTGTTAAGTTGGCTATTTTTATGATGGCTTTGGAAGAAAATAATACTCATAACTAAAAGTTGTAATTTAAATTCTTTATTATACTTACAACATTTATGGTTTAAATGATGTTTTTAAAGCAATATTACATTTTCTTGGCTATTAGTGACTGGACTTTAAAAACATGTTTAGCATTTACGACAGAGTATGTCGAAATGTACTAACAGTAAACGTTTCCTGCCAATGGCTAGCCATGTTTATGTTTCCAGTTTCCAGTTTCGGTGAATGGCCGTTGTGCATGTGCTTTTTTCTCATTGTGTTATTATATGAATATCTTGTTGGTGTAGTAGCAATATTTAATCGGTAGTTCATTATTTTTTTTATTTGTCTTTTTTCAAGCATAGTTGGTTGTAGGTAACATTGTGCGTTTCCTTGAGTGAAATGTAATTTTAATCGGCACATGTTAACCACATCCCTTCCACCATTTTCCTTACTGCCATCAAAGTGTGTGCATGCACATCTTGCTGCGAATACAAACAGTAATGCACGTATCACGTTTCGTTATTTCATTTAAGTTAAGATTTTTGAAGTTAAATAATTTAAATGTTATTTCCATACGTGCAAAATTTTCCACTGTTCCATCAAAGCAATATGCAACTCAAAATGCCAGATACTCTTAAGAACATCAAAATAATGATGTCTCACAATTACGACTCATCGCCAAGAGTACTCCTTTCACCACTACAGACGTGAAACATTGCCTACCCTACAGGCAGCAGGAACTTACGAGCGAATCCTTCTCACCTGGAGGATATGCAACCCGGCAGGCATACACTCCCTTCCCCTAGCTGAGAGCCTACAAGCTGCCCAGACCTCGGGCAAAGCAGAGCGCCACAGATGAGGCTAGAAGCAGAAACGCTGACTAGAGTTTTCCCACGCCTTCCCCACACCCCGCGCCGGCAGCCTACAAGCTTCCTCTATATAAGTCTGGACGCTGCAGGCCTTGGGAGTCATTCTTTCGCATCTCCTCTCGCGATATCCAGCACTACCTCAGTGCTGCAATTTCCGGAGATCTTGGAAACTTCAAGTATGCCCCCGCTGCTACTTACTACGTCTCGATGACCAATGAACACGATCATATGCATTTAACTTCACTTTGTCTCCTCTAGAGACCTTTTACTTAGCAGTTTAACATTAATTAATTTTATTAGTCTAGAACCAGCTTTCCCCCTTTTTCACTTACAACCAGGTCGCCTACAACTGGAACCGCAGTTACCTTCAGCTCTCCACGGCTTGGTAGGAGATAGCACAGGTCACGTGTTTATTGAACCTTCAATAAACACTCATTGTTCTCTACCTTTCTGTTTTTCATTTCCAGGGTATTTGTTTGTATTAATAGTTGGATACAGAATACGCCGTGCACTGCCGACAGGAACCGGGAGAATTTTTTTAACAGAGTTAGCCTGACTATGGATCCCTTTCAGGTATCTGCATGTCAGAAGAAATACATATTAGACGGCTACCTGTTTCTTACCAGTCACACATTAGCACTAAGTCAGTGCTCAAGGGGCAGAAACAGTGATGCCACAACCACTGGAAACACCTTCACACTGGGAGGCATGACAGACTCAGGTTGCTTCTCACCATTTGCACTAAGTCAGTGCGCGGTGACAGTGGCCTAAAGTTTTACCATTCATCCTAGTGTGAACGCACAACCAGTAGAGACTTGGTGGCCCCCACGGCTCCACATCCCTGATCAGCCCGCATACTGTGGGGGATCAGTGGAGACTCCTATCGAGCCCGTGCCGGCAAGTTATTATTGGGTTACACTGTCAACCTTCCTATCTAAGTGCATCTCGTAGACTATAGAACTGTTTACTCTATGCCTCACAAGAGGAGTGGTAGAAAACGCAGGGAACAATATCTGGCTCACTCTGCTCTCAAGCCGTGAATCGCACTACCATATCCTACGCAGGAGAGGCAGGTGGAACGGGACTGCGCCGCCAAACTTAGACGTCAGGCAGTCGCGCCTGGCAATTGACTTCCCGCCTTGTATCCGCATACATCCTACATGTCACCCTGTTGTAAAAGGGTTCCTGCCCAGTACTGAAGGGCGCCTAGGCAAAATAACCCCATCTTCTGGTCTAATGAAAAACACCTGTGGAACATCAGCTATGGCATAAACCGAATTTGCCGCGTCTAAGCGAAGCCTACACAGACTAGAGCACCCAGCAGCAAGGGTGAGTAAGTTCTAACCAGCACCCCTCACCTCTCGCTGATTATCTAAACTAAACTACTTCACTTTTGGTCTAGCGGACAAAATCTTCGACCAACGTGCTAAGTCGGTCTAATCTGACACGCATTAACGTAAAACTAAAGCACCTCCCCTCTCCACCTATGTCTTAATTGTTTCCTTTATCCCTCAAAATAAATAAATAGAACCCCAACAAATTTAACTTGGTAATTACAAAAATAAAGTTGGAATGCCAACTTAGCTATAATATCCTACATTAATTACTGGACAGAAGTTAGTTATAATATCCTACATTAATTACTGGACAGAAGTTAGCTACCGTCAGATTTTCAGTGCCTGTCATGACATAGAACACAAGGAAGGAGGAAAATGCAAGTGTGCACTGGACTCAAAACACTTGTTTACAAACGTCTTTTTCTTCAGTGACAAAACAGCTGTGGTGGGAGGATACATTGTGGCCATGCTACTTTTCTAGAACTGTCAAAATTTCCCCCACTCTTACATGAAATGGACAATATGACTGTAGCATGTAGCTTAACAAAGTAATGTATTAACTTTTCACATTTTAAAAATTAGGTAGGCAAGTTTTAAAAATTTCAGTAAATGTACTGTGTACATAATGGTTTAAGTAAGGTGTACGTACTGTATGAAAATTTTCATAAGAGTTACTTGTTCTGCACAAAATTATATGCATATCATGAAATATGGTTTTTAGCAGGATTTTGGTAACAAAACATATTCCATACATGCTCCATTACGTGAAACACATCAATAAGGTAAAGTCTGAAAATTTCCTGGTAGCAGACTGGGCGGTGTGTGGTTATGAGAAAAGGATATAGGGCGATGCACATTTTCTTTACCTTTGCGAAACAGCACAGCCCTCTAGCGGGAAACCTAGCAACTGCAAGTGGAGTACCAGCACAGCTATCTAGCAGGTCATGCAGCAACTACATGTTGGTGAAACAGAGCGGCCATTAATCGCATTATGGTAGAATTTCATGAGATATAATGCTTCTTGAAAATAGTGTAGATTATTATTAAAAGAAACCTGTCCATGAATAGTATAGCTCAAAAACTTGAATTAGAATTGTATATTGTTATGTGAAGTACCTCAAGACACACATACAGTAGCTCAAAAATGGCTCCTGTATATCGTATGGTTAAATAGCTATGGACAAAAAATCTTTACAGAACAGTTGTGTTAACATGTTTGTGTGTTGTACCATGTGGTAGCTGATGTCTCAGTCAGTGATCGACACTTACTATCAATGATAACTGCTACCTTCAATAAACTCAACTTCACATGAAATATAGTGAACGTAGAATTTCAGTTACAAGTTTTATAGGAAATTTATTGACAATATATTTTCCGAAGCCAACAAAGCTCCACGTTTTTTATTATACATTCGTAACAACTATAAACATAATTAAGTAATGAATAAAAAACCAATACTGAAAGAGTAAAAAATAATAAAAAAAAAACTATACAGCATTATTAATATTATCTAGTTAATTAGTAATGACAAAGATATTTGTGGTTTATTTGTCATCGTTGCAAAGTCCATCACGTCTCTACAGTTGTGTGCACAAAAGTTCTGTCTGATCACACTTGCAGCAGCTACGACACTCTTGGCAGCAAAGAATTTATTCTTGGCTACATTTTGATGTTGCAGGCAAGGTCGTCCACACAGGCACCCACTTTTCGGCACATTTCTTCCAGCCCTACTTTGAGGGATCACCTTGTCCTTGTAGAGGTTTGAGTGTATTGCCCCACATAACTTCTCCCTGATACACAGCTCTAAGAGTGTGTAATCAAAGTGCATCTAAAGTAGGTGGGATGTTCTCTACTTGCCTATTTTTGGAGTTGATTGAATGTTTCTTCTACTCATCCTTAGGCTAGAACAAGAAAGCTTTGTGTGGCCTCGGGCAAACATCCCACTATTACCATGCAGGCTTCCTGCTACTTCCACTGAAGGAGGCCACATTATCACATCTTGTAAAGGCATGAAAGTAAGGGAGTGCAGAAACTTTAGGACGTGAAAGAGCATTTACTATTTCATGAACAGCGGATACTTCAAATGCTTCCCTGCTCCTATGGCCACCTACAATTGCTCAAACTCCATAACTTGGAAGAAAGCCACAGCAAGATCAACACCAGTATCTACTGTCTTGACCATGAGCATTCTTATTGCCATCGCACTGAAGGACATCCTGCCAATTTCTCAGTATGGGGACCGAGCCTGTAACAAGAAATATTTTCCCACTTCCATGATGTTTGTGTACGTGTCTCCTTAAACTGTACGAGAAATACTCAGCCCAAATAACATTTAAGCAATCAACATTTGTAGCTTGGCTTGCTATGTATGGGATGAAAACATGTTCAATGTATTCATTGAAAGTACTAGTTGTACCCTTGGGTAGCATGTGAATAATGGCAGCACTTTCGTATCCACTTTCGGTTCGGACTGAACACTGCCTACAGTCTGGAATAGAGCACATTAAGATCACATTTTTTGTTGCTCTGGGCTCTCCACCAACAGAAAGGGAGGAGAGATTAGGCTGATTTTCATGCTTGAAAAAGATTTCCAAATTTCCTGAGAGCGTCTGGCAGACAATGTAGAACATACTGAAAAGAGCAGTTATTTCTCAGGAATAAAGTTTTGCTTACCATTTTTCCTAATTCTTGAACAACTTTCGCCTTGAAAGTTGGGATTCTATTAAATTTCAGTGGGTCCATTATGTCTTGTTCACACATTACACATCTCTCCGTAAATAAATTATGAAAACTGAATTTCTCCTCGCTTAATATTTAAAACTGTTTTCATGACAGATTTGCCCATAACAGACTTGGTATCAATGGTGTAAAAGTTTCCGGAATTTTCAGAAAAAGGGTTTTAATAGCCTCTTGAAAAGTATTTACTAATGTTTAGATGTTTTCCCCTAAACTTCGCTAGGAAATGATTAGTCTATTCATGGTGAGTGGTGCTGCTTTCACCTTCTCTGATGATACTCTGCTCAAATTCTTCCAAATTCTTGGACATTTCAGGGCATGCCACTCTACGCAATGTATCTGGCTTCTCTGCCAGTTCTCTTCAACTTACCATTTATTTCCTGACAAGCATGATCTAATGCAATGGCAGAGAATGGTCACATATTCTTCTATACTACAAACCCCCCAGCCTTGAAAGCCTGTGCAATATCTAGGTGCTTGTACTTGATATGGATGAGGTCCCAGATATGAATAGAAAGTTACCTAGCATAGTTGGTATGATAAAGTGCAAAAAACCAAGGTACTTAGCGAATAAGAGTTCACGTAAAACTAAAAATTAGCTTCCCTGATGGATCGCAACAGAGACCAAATACACAGCTCTACCTTGAGCACAATGTCCCAATACTGGAACATAGGCTGCTGAGTTCTCATCTTGGTATGCCAGTTGGAGATTCTTTGTGTCCTTGATAAGCTAACCGCAAGAGGATATGTATGGCTGCAGCTGTTACTTCGTGATCATATTGGGATCTCTTTATATGAGAGGGTATCAGTACAGAATCTGCCTTTCCTTGAGTGGTGACTTCAGCATCAACCAGTACAGATGTCCAACCATTTCCCTGGAGTCACTTTCCTACTATCCGTAAAGCAATGAGTTCAATGTGCAAATCACCCATTGTAATAAATAATTTCTCCTCGCCATGGGTATCGACCATTGTGAACTGGATCTTCTTTAGGAGAGCATATAGTGGAGCATCTGCTGCTAGAACTGGAATCTGTCCTAGGTTTAGGTGCTTCACCTGCCTTCACTACATTCATGGTATGTAGCATCATGGTAAGAGACTGAGCTTTCTCTGTGAACAAGGGCATAGCTTCCATAGGGGTGATTAGTTTATCACATCCACGACTGTCTACTGTGTTAGAAGCATCCCAAGGCTGGCGGGCATCAGGCATTGTACTGAAAAATGATGTAGCCATTTTTGAGCTACTGTATGTGTGTCTTGAGGTACTTCACATAACAATATACAGACCTGCCAACTTGTAAAGTTTGAAATCAAGAAGATTGAGGAATGCTTAAAATAGTGCGTAATCGGATCACTGCATTTTATATACATTCTTTTTCTTGTTCACTGGCTGTTATCCGTATTGTTATGAAAATGCAAAATTATTGATGTGCATTTTGATGATAAATCAACATAATAATTATTTCTAGGTGCAACAATACATACTTCTGAGCTTCATGTATCAACTGAGAACACAATAATATTATATGTAGCCAGACATATATTACTTTTCTTTTAAAGAAAAATTCAGTTACTTACCGAATATTCCAACACTGTCCGCACATTACATGAGTTACAAAGTCAAGCATATGAACTCAAAAATTGTGGTAATCATTCAAAAAAATTTCCAAACAAAAACATGCACTTTTAACATGATCTGTAATGTCACTTTTTCCAACGTAACAAATAGTTGTGTCACAGCGACACACTACAATATGCATACTTTTCACCTTTCAGAAAGAATGGATACTGCTCAGAATATGCAGACCTGAATACTCGAGAAGTATTGTTTTATGTTTTTCACACATTATACAGCAATTATGTATGTGCACCAGACTATGAAACAAACTCAAGCCTATGTATTTAAAACAAATCATTATAAAATATTTCTTCACACTTAAAATACTCCTAAAAGTCCTATGTTTGTCTATAACTCACAAGCTCCATGATATGCCTCACAAAGTGTTATTTAACATGTTGGCATGCAAAATTGCACACTGTTTTGTTACTACATGGGTACATGAATATTACAGTACAACTTCGTGCAAGTGTTTGCTGCTATTTTCAATTTATTGTATTACCACTGCTAACAGATACCTATGACACCTAAAAGACAGGAAGCTGTAATTTCACATAAAAATTATATGATTATTTTTGCGAGACAAGCAAGCCGGTGAAATATCAGGGCAAACCGTTCACAAATACATACTGGAGAACTGGAGAAATGTGCTGCCTTCGATATACCTAACCCAAAAATAAGATGACAAAATTTACAAATTTACTTACCAAAATAGCTTTTCCTTTGTTTTATCACCTGAATGAAAGCTCACTCTCATACTTTACCAATTTAAAAATCAGGATACCAACACCTATTAACTTTATAAAATGTTGTCTTCACGGCAATCCGACATCGCATGAAATGCTCGACTCCCAGACCACAAAATAAATATGTGAAGTTGATGTACAAACACACCGGCGAAGTTTACATAACCTTGCTACTATCTATTTTAATTATAATTTACATGCCATGTAATTTAAAAAAAAAAGCCAGAAATACTGTAGTATGAACTTCAAATATTTTTCACTATTTAACACAAATTACTCACGTGAAGAGACAATATTAATGACTTTCAAACACTGAAATGTAATTGTAGTTTATAAACACAAACAACATTGGCATTTGTTTAGCCACAGTCAGTGTGTGCCACGTTCAGTTGTCATATGACTGGATGCATGCTGGGGAAGATATTGATCAATGTGCTAGGCCCTGACACACTTCAATCTTCAAGTCAACCATTTTTCTCTTTTTGCTGAATGAACTTACGTACGTTTTTGACAGTTACTGGCACCAGTGTCACCATAATAATGCACCGTAGGAGCATAAAAACCACCTAAATATTTTATTTAGTTAAACACAAGACAAAATAAGACTACATAAGAGTGAATATTAATAGCTGCTGCGCGTGCATGAAAAAATCTCTTGCACATGCATGTTCCCGACTTGCAGAAAAATTCTTGACTTTTTCAAGATTTTTCCACCACTCGAGAAAATCTCCGACTTTTCCCCATATTTCCTGATTTTCCAGTTAAGTGGCCACACCTTAAATTATCATGAAAATATTACTTATAAGTGACAATTTCACAGAGAGCAACAGCCAAGAGCCAGGCCGCCACTATTGATGAATTTTGGAATCTGGCAGAGAGAAAAATCGCAAGATATGGAGAGTTCCCGTAAAATCGTAAGGTGCGAACTTTACCATAAAAATTAAAGGAAAATCGTAAGGGTTAGCAGGTCTGCAATATATCTTCAATGGGTCGACAGGGGACACTGTTAATACTCACGAAACAAGGGGGCACATTGGCGTACAGTGGGGGTAGTTGCTAAAATCTTCTGTTTCCTTTCTCTGTTTTTTGTGTGGTCAGTTCATGAGCTCTTCTAAGTTTGCATTGTGTTTGATGTTGAACAACATATTAAGTAAACACCTAAACATCCATATTTGAACATTTATCACACTGGCACAGTTGTATTTATTGTACACGTAGATTGGCCTTGTTGGCACGCAATAGTGGACTGTTGCTGTTACCAGTCGCCACGAGATACAGTAAATTTCCGCATACTTTACGTCATTGCGTATCTTATGCACGTTACTAATTTTTTTATCACCAAAACCATGAAATAAAATAATTCTGCGTAATGTACACAGTAGATCTTACAAGCGACAGGTGGTGAGACGTGGAATGGCAGCCGAAGGAACAGAACACGGTCGGCAAGCAACCCCACTCTGGAGGCGAGTAAACAAGCTATTTTTAGACAAGCATGGGGGGGGGGGGAGAAAGACAGAGCCATCCTCCCCTACATACCACAATACAAGCATGTAGATGGCCAGCCCTGCCTCTCCTCCCGCCCATCCCTTCTCATCATTGTAGAGGCTCTAGGTAGCCAGCCAATCACGCCATGCCATGTCTCACCCTCCTCCTACCCCTTCCCCTAGCTGCAGCTAGTCTGTCAGCCAACCCACACTTCACCCCTTTCTTCTAAGATGCACCAATCAGCCAACCACGCCAGCCACACCGTATCAGCGCGGACCAGTTCAAGACCAGTGGAGGATGGATTACCAGATTTATTCTTCTAAAACACAAATGATTTATTTTTCATGTTATTTCATAATAATTTATTCTACGTTTTCATTTTTGATTCTTGCTTTTCTTCCCATTTTCATTGAACTCCAGTTCAGTTCTTTAATTACTATTTGTGTCACTGTTCGCTTACCAGGAAGGGTGGAAAGTGGGACAAGAGAATATGTGGTGGCACAATGGCCTAGCCAGCCATAGCAGAGGCCGGCCACTGCCACATGTCAATCACTGTGCTGTGGCATGTGAACGGATAAGTCACGATATCAGCATCATATATTATGTAGTTGTAGCGTTTGTTAACGTCCAAGTGTTAAACTACATTATTTTGAGATTATTTTGGCTGCATCATTTCAGTTTTATTTAAGTTATAACCTCACTTAAAAAGTTTTTTCTGATACCCGCACGTATTTATACACACCGAACTTTCAACTTAAATATGGTATTAAAATTGTGTAAAATATGTGGAAATGTATGGTAGATGAGGGGGGAAGAAAGGTAAGTGGGAGAGGTGGGTGAAGGACAGAATCCCTTTGTGACGTCACTTGTCGCACAGCACAGGACAGACTAACCTTCAGGTGCAGTGCAGTGTGCTCATTTCAATACACCACTGCCAAATTTTTTAACTGATTTCTTTTTTTTTATATTGCATTAAATCCGGTACTCGTAAAATCGGGGTCCGACCGTATTTCCTTATCATTTTTCAATTATTTACATGAATATTTTATGGTCCTTCCCTTATAAAAAAAGGGCTATTTCAAGAGGGCTGTTATTCCCAGGCTCGTAATGGGTCTAAAGATGCCTGTATTAATTTCAATTCTACCCATAACACAAAAACTATTTTTCAGACATTACTCCATCATTGGAAATAAATGTTCAAAATATAATACAGAACTACACATGTATATTATAAAATAATGAGCAAGTGTTAATAAATTTTTAGGTTCAATTTGTAATGGTCTTTTGCAGAAATTCCTTGTTTCCGCATTATAATTTTGGATTCATAGTGACTGCACAGTTATATAAAATTTAAATATAATGAGTTACATTTTCGTACGTAATTTTAATTGTGTGTTACCTGCTTGTAAAAAGTCTAGAACACATTTATATTTTATAAATAGGTTCCTGCTTTTTTGCAAGTAGGAAATAACAGTGAAATTTTGATACAAATATATTAAACAACTCGTAAATTGTGCATTTTATATAATAAAACATTTCCAATAATGCATCTGAAACTTAAATTATGACACAAAAACAAAGAATTTCTGCAAAAGAGGTGAAACCGAGCCTTAATTAAACTAATGTGTAATTACCTTCATGAACTGAAGTTTAACATCAAAAGCTATATCCAGTGTTTTGCAGACACGAAAAATATTTGTAATTATGTCTTCCGCTGCATACCCAAGTTTCCAAAGGTGAGCTATAATCTGGAAAAGAAGAATATATGCCAAAATAGTAACTGACCACTTAAAAAAATTGCTTTTAATTTGTCAATTTTTTATGGAAGCAAATACAATAGAGAAGGTAGTGTTTCCTACTACCTTGAAAACTAACAATTACGATCTTTCACAGTTCCCAGGCTAATGATTGGTATTTTGAAGGAGTCATTTAAACTTGTGACTATTCTTGCCTGCCCTCACCCCTTTTACGCAAAAATTGCATTGAAATTTTACATCAGCTGGTTTTGCATGGTTTTATTAGCAATAAATACATTATACTTGTTACAGTCAAATGGTTCCAGTGAATTTACTCACAAGTACAGCAAAATAATTTTTTTTACACATTTTGGGTGACTGGGAAAAAATGTTGCAAAATGCAGGACAGCGTAAAACCAGGGGGTGTAGTGCAGGGGTGCCACTGCATGTGCTTGCAAGTTAAATTCGACTTATTAAATATGATTTGACCCACAAACATGTAAAAAATTGCACCAGTGTTCAAATGTTTATAAATTGAGTGAAAATAATATGTTGAGTTGAGGGATTTGGGGGGCTCTTAATAACTTGATCTTGAGAACAAATGAGGATGAAATGAGGTGAGAGTGGAACAGTGCCAGAATGCAAGGGCAGGAGAAATGGGAGAGCCCAGAGAAAACCCAATGACCAGCAGCATCGTCCGGCATTATTCCCACTTGTGAAAATCTAGCGTGACCTGGCCAGGAATTGAACCCAGTTCGCCTAGGTGGGAGGAAAGTGGTCTAACTGCTAAGCCATCACGGCCCCAATAACATGTTTTAAAAGTTTTAATGAAATATTATTTAAGCCACCCGGAAGATATTATAACCTAGATGAACATGCAGGTACAAAACCACTCATCACCATCAAAACACAGCACACACAGCACCTTTTAGCAAGCACGAGCTACGTTTCCACAGGCCTCTCGCAGGAAAATCAGTTAATTTATTACATTTTAACTCATTATCTCTGGTATTACTTGGTCCTTTGCGTGTTTGACATACACTCAACATAAGGGTGGTAAACGGTAGATGTCCTAATGCAGTATCAATCAGTGTGGTTTCGTTCCACTTTCACATTGAACAAGCCGTGTCCCAACAAGCAACCTTGCCAAGGTGAATGATGAGGTGAAGGGTTGGCTTGCCCTCGCTCCAACGACTATGAGAGCTGTGCGAGCACCCAGTCTAATCAATAATGTGCACACTGCCTCATCTTTTATTCCCTGAGGACACAAAGAAACTGATCCTAGCGACTATTGCACAAAATGTCTCTCCTTAAAACTGTTTATGAAGTTGCAGGGCACATAAGTGGGGTCTGTGTACGTCTCTTTCAAGCAAAGACGCAAGAGCAAATGGCTAAGCTTATACACACTTGCAAGTGATAAGAGCCTGCTGCATCATAATAACACAATGTATATCCGTGTGAGTTCCAGCGAAAGGTGACTTGGGTAAAGTAATTTCTTTGGGGGGGATAAATAAAAAAAATTGTTTGTTTCACATGACCCACCGCTATACAGAGATTGGTTTCTTAATACAGTGAAACCCTGTTAAGAAGTTCCCACCTAAGTTTCTTTGCTCATTAAGTTGAATCATTTTGCATATTGTCTAAATGCACATGTGTAATTTGACCTATTAAGAAGTTTTCCTGGTTAATAAGAACTATTTCTTCAGTCCCTTAAAAAAGTCTCAGTTTTACTGTATATGGTACAAAGACGATACCGCACCAGAAGATATTATTCGTGGAAAGTCTATTGAAATAGCCTCAGTGTAAATTATGACGTAGATAAAGGATGGTGACACCTTTAAACATAAAATTAGAACCTCTGAACCAATTTCAATTAAACCATCTTTTGTCATTTATAGTGTTGGGTCGATTCCTGAAATATATTGATTCCGATTCCAAAATCAATTCTCGAAATTGGCATTTGATTCATCGATTTTGATTCAGATCCTAAGGCCACTAACACAAAATATATCCTTAACTCTAAAACTACCAAATTCATTTTATTCTACTGTGAAATAAAATGTTTATAGAAGCAGGGAAGAAAATGGGGCTTACCTTTGCTTACAAGTTTCATGGAATTAGTTTCACTTTCTTGTTTATAAAGTTATGATGAAGTTATGTAAAATCTCACAAAATACACTATATCCACACGTACATATATTAAAAGCAAATGGCTCCAAGCCAAGTTTTAACAACCGAGTTTTTGTGATATTGCATAATCTCTCTTTCAGTTCACCAAAACATTACTGAATCAATATTCTTTGTTGCAACAAAAAAATAAATGCCGTAATAAAAAGTTGAACCATGGAATCAGTAGTTGAAATCAACTTTCTTGAGATTCTTGTGCAGGAAAACTAATTTCTGAACAGTCTCTGGATCCAGTGTAGTGCATTTTTTAAAATCACAAATTAGACCTGCTGTGCTAAACAAACACTCAGAATGAACAGTTGCTGGTGGAATAGCTAGATAGCATTTTGTCAACTTTTTAAGTCTCAGAAATCTAGCATTTTCCCAGTATGCTGGCACATCACCATCTGATGACAGGATAGGTTCGTTTAGGTAAGTTTGTAGTTCTTCAGATTTCACCATGTGTTGGTGAACACTGCTTGCAATTCCAAGAAGTTTAGCATACATGCTCCACATTGCATGTTTTTGGTTGCTGTTAAAGTTGGTGCTGCTGTTACTGCTCACAGTAAAATTTGCTGCATTTGAGCTTTCCATTTCTCTTGAAAGTGCAGATATTTAAGATGTTAGTTTATCCATTTCTGACAACGTGCTGTTTGGCAGCAATTAAAGCTTAATTTGAAACAAAAATCTTGGTCTTGAAACGTGGGTCAATAATTGTTGCAGTTGCACTGGTCAAATTCACAGTTCCCGAACCTCCTTTGCAGAGATGCAAGCAAGTAATTTGTCATACCTTTCAATGTACAGTTTTCCTTTATAGTCTGTCACTGTTAAGGTTTCCAGTATTTGACAGCTACTGCTGCCAACGTATTTGAAGTGTTATACAGTAGCGTCGTATTTGAAATAACGAATGTCAGCTGATCGCCATGTGAAGCAATGGTGGTATCCCTAAATAACATGTATTCTTTCTTACATCGGCGAAAAAGAAAATAGTGTACAGTACAAATAAAAAAACAAGTAAGCATCTCGGAATAAACGTAAATAGTATTACGTTGTAGTATTCTGTACAAGGTTATTAAATGTGTTTATAGTTTCAAATTTGTTAAATTGCATAACAGAAATAATGAAAAAAGAGGGCTGTATATCTTCACCAACCAACGACTGAGCGCCATGTTGTTATTGTGAGATGCAATTTTTGTGTGCGGGCGTATCAGTTTAGAAGTTCTAAATCAAATTAATGAATGTTGTGTGAATAGTTATTTAAAATGCAGCGACTTAAAAATCCTTCATGCAATTGCCAACGACAGCAAGACATTGTAGGTGTTGCCAAAGGACTCGAAGACATGTTACTAATGGGAGAACTCGAAAGTCGTAAAGTGGTATTTAAAAAAATAGAAACAAACGGCCGATTGCTTGGAATTTCATCAAAAACCATCGCAAAGAAAATAGCGATAAATTATGTACATGAATATTTGGAGTGTGGTGTATTTTGATGGGGAAATGTAAATATCTTAGGCAAATGTTTGTTAGTTCTTTTATAATTAAGGTAAACATGTTAAGTTTGTATGCGGGTTTTTAGCAGACAACATTTAAATGTTCAGCATTCATTTCATTTCTTAGAATATGTTAATGTTACAGTTGAATTTATTTATGTTTCGTCAATAAATAACAAATAGTATAGACTTCACCAAAACATTGAGGTTACACTGCTTGCCTGTGTGTGTAGACCAAAACCATGAATGCAGTTGTAATTAAATACTAATTATTTAGGCCTAGTTACGTCAAAACTGAGAGATATAATGTTTTGTTTGTCCAGCAAATCTATGTAAAGTACATTTTCTTCTGTGGTAAATTTTTTAGCTACGATAAGAAATACCAATCATATAGGACAACACATTGTATGGAAATTTTTTTTGGGACAATGTGCATGTATATTAAATATCCATGTTACTGTAATAGTACATACGGCCATGTGTTTGATGTAATTGCCACTAGTTTTCATTACTTAATGATCACAGGCCTACCAGTCTTCACTATTTGTGAGGAATGTTTTTGTGCATGCTTATTTTATTGTAATTGCTACAAATAGGTTTCATAATTATTGATTGTAGAATACTTTTACAGTTCTAATTAACTATTTCTGTGTATGAGCTGACAGGCCTAACTCTTATTGTGTTTGTTCACAGCCTAAATGTAATTTTTTTTAAGGTAGGCCTATTGGTGACATTGCCTTTTCACACAACTCCAGCAGACTTTTGTTTTCTCATAGTTTATTTTACTGCTCAGTTGTGAATTATTTTTTTTATGGTGCTCTCATCAGTTAACAATGTAAGATTCACATTCTTTTTTTAGTGAATTCGTTAAATTTTTCAAGAGGCAAAGAAGGCAATTCTGATCATACTTTGGGCCAGGTAAGTATTTGTATTCTCCATTAAATTGTTTAACACGTGTAATTTAATTTCGATTACAGTGTTAATTGTAACCAACATCAATGTCTTTCTATCTTACCTCAAAAATTTTCCTGTTGTGAGAGTTGCAAACTTGCAAGTTCAATGAAATTTATTGATTTAAAATATTTTTTTTTGTGTTTGTAATTATTGATTTGATAGTAATTAATAATATCTGTTTAATTAATAGTAAGAATATGAATATATTTTATTGATAGTATTCTGGTAACACAATATAGATGTTACTATCAGAAATTTAAAAAAAGATCTGTGTAATCACATATTTTCTTCAATTAGGCCTATAGTTGGCATGTTTGAAATGTCAAGCAAAAATTCACATCATGTTGACATGTTATGGAAAGCACATGGTGGCGGAAGGATATGTATTCTGTTTGTTTACAAGGTACTACTTTCATACAATCTCTCAAAATCTGGAAACCTTACACGAGACAGACTATAGAGAAGCTGTCATACTGTTAATAATTGTAATTGTCTCTCCAACATTAAAATTCTGGTAGCTGATTGCTGGGGTTGCATTTTCAAATAGGGAAAGTATTTCAGCGATGGCTTCAATAAGTGGCCACTGACTGGGGACGAGGTGAGTCCCATTAGTTCGGTCCAGGCTGGGAGTTACAAGGGCCAGTGGTCTTCTTTGCTTCAGAACTCTCTTTAACAAGTGGAGGGTACTGTTCCACCTGGTAGACTCATCTTGGATCATGCGTTTCTTTGGCATGTGAAGAGTCTCTTGGGCTGCTTTCAGTTGTTTGTTGGCTTTTACAGAATGCTTAAAAAGACCAACTTGTCTCCTACTCATGGTGATCACATTACTTACTTCTTTTTTATTAAACATACTATCTTTAATGACTAACTGCAGTGTTTGGGCAAGACATGATACATCTTTAAAACCTGCATTTTCCATAACGGCAGACATATTGCGAGCATTATCCTGAACAACATAACTGAGCTTTTCTAGCAGACCCCACTCACCTAACAACTCTTTAAAAACTGCAGCTAAGTTTTCAGCTGAGTGCACTTCATGTGAGAATGGAATTACTTCTATGCAAACATGTTGCATTTTATAATTGTCATCCAAAAAATGTACAGTTATACTAAGGTAGTCATCATTTGTTGTGGATGACCACATGTCGGTCGTAATGCTGACATACTGAACAGGTTATAAAATGCTTTCAATTTTCACATTTACTTTTTCATACATTTCAGGTACAACTATTTTAGAAAGATACTTCCTGGTTGGAAACTTATCCTTCGGTTCGGCCACATTCATCATTCTCACAAAACTTTGGTTTTCAGCTACAGAGAATGGTTGGTTATCCACACAGATCATTTAGGCTATTGCTTTGGTTAATGCTTCTGCTCTCGGATGATTAGAAGCAAATGGTTTTTTGCTGTCTATAAACTGTTTGAGAATTACCCGAGTGTTTTCAGTTGCAGGGGTGTCTTTTCTTCATACTTATTTGCTTCTAATTCATGTAATTGCTGGCTGTGAAAAGTTCTGGCATGCTTGTGCAAGTTGGATTTTGATTTGCTTTCTCCGCCTCTTGAAATCATTTTCCCACAAAAATTACATTTTGCTTTCACATCATCACTGTGTTCCAAACATAACTTAATTTTTGCATATTGTCACCGAAAACCAGTAAAGTAATAATATTATCATAACTTCATAACATGTGCGCATCAACAAAACGGAACTTTTTTCGGTTAAACTAAATCTGAATTCGCAAGTAAAGTGCCAACTTTTCAACACGGTCATTATGTTTTGTTTCAATCTGCTGCCATTAGTGCCTCGAGATGTTGCCTACGCTATTAGAGAAGAACGGGAAAGAGACCCCTTTTTCAGCATAAAAATCAGTGCAAGCGTATTTCAACTATTTCCTGCTAGAGATCTCGCTTTTGTGCTGTTCATTCTTAAATGACATACTATACAATGTATTGCATGTTAACAAATTTTTTGATTGTGTGGCCTTGTGTGTTGTAATTGAGATGCCATTTACTGTGTATTATTATATAAAAATCATTCAGAAAGGTATTAAGTTAGAAAATTATCAAGGAGGTATTTTTTAAATACATATTAATGGTAAACTTTTGGCACCTGTAGAACATTGACAAGTGTTTAAAAAATTAAGAAACAGTGATCCCCGCATTTTGAAATTGTTTACTTTTGCATACGAAACTGTACCCTGGATTCATTAAAATGAAAAAAAAATTTCACTTTCTATACTTTTCCATCGTAATTAAAGGTAAAAGAGAAATGGAGAATAGTCATATTAATGCAAAATTGGATCTCTCTGGTTGCCAAACTGCAGCTCACGAGCGTGTAGTTTACACAGCATTAGTACAACTTCAAAATGTTACTGTCCAATATAGTAGTCACTATTTCCTGGCTATCCTCAACATAAACAAATTAAATAGAAACCCAGGACAAATCCAATACGTAGGTCTGAGATTTCTCCACCAACTGAGAGAAAATAAGCATGAACAAACTGTAACAATGAGGGTTTGATTAATTCCAATCACACTAGTTCAGCACTAAAAGAGGTAGGAATCTAGGTGTCCATACAGAAATAAATTCCCTGTTGTGAAACGCAAGTACAAACTTATGAAAAAGTCTCATGACCGACTAACTCAAACGGTCAATAGATTAAGGGGGGGAATCAGAGAACTCAAAAATTAAAAGGGAACCACGCAGAATTTTTAAGAGTTCCTTTGCAGAGGTTCCACTAACTTTGGAGATCACATCACTGGCAATGATTGCTGGATATTTAGTAACGGTTGCGGAAGAAAATAATAGTTGTGCATTTTGCCTGGACCAAATTTCAGCTCCTAATTGCGACAGCCCATTGCTGTGCTTAATAAAAATGCAAAATCAAGGAGCTCTGCGCTACCCATCAAGAATATTAGTGTTTTCCCTCAGAAAAATATTGGAATTTACATGCACTGTCTTGAATTATTTAGGGCACAAACAGGTAGTGAAGAAGCTAAAGGTGTTTATTGTGTCTAAATTTGTATAATATTTCAAGTTTTGCGAGTGTGATCAAGAAAAACTCAGTAATGTAATCATTTCTAAATTTCTTAAACCTACTTTGGAGAACGAAGCACAATTAGTGACAAATTTTATCGATAAGCCTTCAAGAATATGCACAAAACCATTAAGCTGTAAAATATTAAAACTTTCAAGAAAATGAATAAGCTACTTATTTTAGGTAAGTCACAACGGCTTATTATGACTAGCTTTAATGCTTTAAATTACCTGTTTTAAAGCTTTAACATATTTGTGTTGAAACTGGTTTAAAGCTTTAAATTGTTTGTTATTGAAAGTACTTATAGCGCAGGAATTATAGGCTCAAAAGGGCCCTAACCCAGAAAATATAATATAAAGCTGCAAATTTGGTCATTAGTACTATTCACCCTCCTGAACAGCATACTGAATTTCCCATATTCTCCTGTGCCGGCGTACTTTTTTCTGGGCAAGAATATCTTAAGTCGCAAGAATCGACACACAGGTGAAATTGACCGTTCAGATATTAAAACCAAAAATCATTTCTCTTCTATATAATTTTTAATTCACCGAAAGACCCCACATGTTCATCCAGTGGAAAAAAATATTTTAAGGGGTTGTTATAGTAATTTTCCTTCAAGAAATCATTAAAAAATTAGCAAAGTGAAGAATAAACTGACTCAGAGATGCCAGGTAGTTGCCAGATAGTTAAAAAGTAGCTTCTACAATAGATATTCGTTACAGTTTTTCCTTTACAACGAAGTATTAGTCATTATTCTGTGATGGACTGTTGATGAGATATGGCTGCCTAATCATTGGCGCGTGTCGTCTAGTCACAAGCACTGGCGCGCGTCACCAAGTGCAGATTGTATTGTCTAGACCTGCTCATCCAACACGTTGTATTTCAATACTTGTACAAGTGTCTGTTGTCTACCATAACGATTCCATGCAGTCGACTGAACAGTGACTAACTCATTGCATAAATGTTCAGTGTTTGTCCGGACGTGTCAGAAATATTAACGCGCTCTGTGCAGTTGCGTATTTGCTGGTGCTTCATAACAAATTATTTATTTAGTAGAGTGAGTTTGTGGTTAGAAATGAAGTGCTAGTAGATATAACTAGTTGATCTGAGTGGGGGAAAAAAAAAAAAAAAAAAAAAAAAAAAAAAAAAAATGCACTCACACACACACACACACACACATTGAATCCTGGCCAGGAAGAAGTAACTACAGCAAAAAGAGGATTGTTGGGACTCGTTAATGCCAGTGAACAAAGGTTGATGGAAACGTCCCTTTTATGCAGTCTCTCGTGGTGAATGGGTCATCACTGAAGTTGCACGAACGATGCAGGTAAGGTTATTTATTATAGCTTTGTCATACCCACGCGTACTCGTTTAGACCTAGCATTAAGTGTTGCACTTATATTACTACAGTGTTTACAATAACTAGGTGGTGCAACGGTAACACGCTAGACTCGCAATCGGGATGACTCTGGTTCGATCCCCAGTCCGACCATTCTGATTTGGGTTTTCCATGGTTCCCCTAAATCACTCCAGGCAAATGCTGGGATAGTTCCTTAACCGATGGACAATTCCTTCTTAATTCCTGTTTAATAATGTTCCTCTTCTAAGGCCTTGCGGCTGTTCAGGAAGCACTCAAAACAAACAAAAAAATAAAAAATAGTCCATCATTATGTTCGATGAATGAAAACTTTTCCATTCTCTAATTATCTTTTTGTTTTACACTGCACTTCTTCAATATTTGTAAGATATGCTACTATTTCATAATACTGATTAATTCTGATCTCAAAAGTGCAATCATGTGATGTCAAAGTTTAATTTATTACATAAAATAGATTTGCAGGAGGAAAAAAGAAAGAAAAAAAAAAAAACATCTCACACACAATACAATAATATTTATTTGTCAACACCATTAGCAATTACAACAATGTTCTGTATTTGCTTCTTCCATACTGCAGAACTAAATAACATTTACGGTGTAAATTAAAACAAATGTTTTTAAACCTACTTAATTAAGATTAACCTTTTCCTGCATATTTTACGCAACTTATTCTTGTGTGTATTGAACTGTTTTAATTTGAATCAAAATTAAGATTGAGTAAAGTTTACGTATGATTTTTTAGAACATCTAAATAAACCCATTTTATTTTATATTTGAATGAGCATTGTGTTTGCGAACTGTATCAAATTTTTTACCTTGATAGGAAGCACATTAATTTTGTTTGTTCCAGCATTCATAAACAGTATTATTGATTTTGTATTCCCAATTACCATAATAACACACACAGTGGCATGTATGCATGTTTAATGACTTTTTATAAAGAAGTATAAATATTATTTTTCTCAAAATGTAATCGATTTTGTCTCACAAATGCAAATGAATGTGCATGTTACCATAAAAGTAAAAAATACAAAATCTTTAACCACTAAAATAATAATTAAAAACAAAAAAATCAGCATATAACGTGTTTATCAAGAGTGGAGTGAAGATATTTGGGCGGCTCTTAACAGTTATGGTCTTGAGAGCCGATGTAGGGTCAATAACGTATATGGAGCAGTGTCGGAATGCAAGGAAGGGGGAAACGGGAGATCCCCAAGAAAACCCACTGACCAGCGACATCATCCAACACGGGGTGACCCTGACCGGGATCGAACCCTGATCGCCTTTGTAGAAGACAAGTAATCTGACTGCTTGACTGCACGGCCCCTGTGTTTATCACCAAAAAAATAAAATAAATGTAGGTGAAACATATCGAACTTACCTCTAAGAGAGGTGAAACAGATATTCCACATAATTCTACAAAATGAATTAGTTTACCTATTTGGTAATGCGTGTTTGCTTAGAAGTGTAGGAGCTAGCGAAAGTTTGATTTGGTTTATACTGAAAACTATTTTTGTTGACAAAGCTGAATGAGACTGAAATAATCACATTCACAACATTCCCTGATTTCTGTCCCAGGAAAGACTACAGAACACCCAGTACAATAAAGAAAGATCTTAGTAGTGTCGAGCCCTTGAACGGGGGGATGCATGGGGTGAGATCGTCCATGCTCGTGCTGTAAGTACCTGATCTCGTGGCTGCTGAGGCTAAATACCACAAGCAATGTCAATTGCTATTTCAGGGTTGCCACCTTTTTTCCACTGGAAAATCCCCTGTCATTTCCCTGATTTCCAGACAAAAAGAACCTTTTTTACCTTGACATTTTTCTAACATTTTTTCTGTAAGGACTGGCACCTTTGAATTGTAACACACTTTTACACCAAAATAAATCTCTGATCTTACAAAATTGCTCACCACATAGATTGCAAAGAAAAATGCATAAGTAATTAGTCCAAAATCATTAAAAAAGAATTCCCTGACATTTAGCTAACTTGTTTGAAATTTTCTGACATTTCCTGGATTTCCCTAACAGTTTTCAAATTCCCTGATGTTTCCCTGTTTTCCAGGTTTTCCAGACCTGTGGCAAACCTGCTATTTGCATCTCCAGGTATGCTTCCAGCTCATTCACTGGTAGTAATTCTTGTAGCATATTGTAGTGTACAGCAGTATAATAAATGCTACAAAATTATTTTTTATTAATGAGTGTTTATTATGTCTATTTTAGGAACACTGCAAAGTCTGCAAGACAGTAAAACCTTTTTTCGAGGAAGAGGGAGGCCTCAAGATGAGTGCAGAGCTTACGCATTAACAAAGCTGTGTGCTTATATGGATAGTGCTGAAGATTCACACTTTCTTCTAAGTGATATCATAGAAACCATGAAAAACTTCAATACAAATAATCCTAATGATTCCGTTTGTACTGCCAATATCTGAAGGAGACACTAAATGCACATTATGGGAATAGTGTTTTTATAACTGAACTATCAGGAAAATCGTCCATTGTAAACTTGAAGGGAAGTGTGAGTAGTATTATGCATGACAAATGGTACTTGGACAAGAAGAACACGAAAGAAGAGGAGAATATTCACATTGCAGAGGCAGCAGCAGATATAATCAGGCAAGATATCAGATCACTAGTATTCGACACCAAAATTTACCCTGCCATGGAGTGTCTAGATTCAGGACAGCTATCTGAAACATTGAACACAGTAATTCACGGGGAAGTCATCGAGAGAAAGAACACAGCAATCTGAGAAGCCATAATGTCTGCATGTCGCCCCCGTTCTTACATATCTCCTACACTTCTGGGCATTGGTGTATATATTCACCGGCATCATGCATAGAGACAGCTGGTACATATTCTCAGCAATCTTTCATTATCTGCAAGCTACAAGAAAGTTCAAAGGTAAGGCACTGTATTAATGCATTTCTATTACAAAAGTAATTCTTACCAACCCTCCTTACCCAACAATTCCTTCTCTCTACCTTTGTAAGAGCACCCTTAATTGTAATGAATTTGTAGTTCGTAACTTACTAGCTTTACTATGGTATTTTATACATTTTCTGTACAGATATGAATTTTCGGCTTTGGAAAATGACAGAGCCAATACAGGTGGAAGCAAGAAAGTATATATTCAATATACCGTTGACAACGCTAATTTTAATATCAGAACCCTTACAGGACATGGCACATTCCACTCAGTGGGCGATGTGCAATTTATTATCCCAGCCCAAAATCAAGCATCAATGACAGTTAACAGACTGCTTCATCCATCAGCAGACACCATAGCCACCAGAGGCAAACTTCAAGTTAGTAATTGTTACAAAAAGTCAGCATTGCCAGGACTCAAGGGCATTAACATTCGCGAGCTAGCCACTGTCTCTGATGCTACAGCTCAGTCTGTGAAAAATGCTATTTGCAGCAGATGTACTTTGGTACTCTGCTAGATGGTTTGAAGATTCTTTGGCACCATCCTGGAATGGTTTTATGCGAAGCTGTATATACACAGGAGAAATTAGTTGTAGTGTCACTGCAATTGAGACAGTCCCATTTATACATTTAGATCCATAAAATGTATACTGCACTTCTGTTAGCAATTGAGGAGTGCAAATGCCACAATCAGAGTAGCTGTATTGTAATTTTTGATCAGCCACTGTATGCCAAGGCATCAGAAATCACCGCAACAGCACCTCCTGGGGAACTGGATAGTGTAACTCTTCTGCTTGGTGGATTCCATCTCCTCGTCAGTTTCATGGGCTCTATTGGATTCAATATATCTGGGAGTGGCATAGAAGAGCTATGGATGCAAGTTTATGCTAAATCTTCAGTAACACACATGATTTTGGGCCATGCATTTTCTAGAGCTGTGCGAACACACATGTTAATTTCTCAACCCTTGATTACTATGATACTAGGAATGGAAAACTAGTTTGGGGTGTATCAAGAAGAATTACACAAACTCTTTCTTGAGGTTTCAACTGGTGAGAAAATTATTCCAGATGCTGTGGAGTCACCTGTGCCAGTGAGTTTTCTAGCTTTATTTGAGAGAAAGTACACAGCATTGTCTGAACAAAGTCGTACTGGCAAGTTATGGGTCCAGTACTTGCGGTAGGTGGACATATTGCACCTCGTTATCAGAGCCAAAAGGTCTGGTGATTGGGAACTTCATATACAGTGTGTGCGGTCAATGTTGCTGTACCTGCATGCTGCTGGACACTTTCACTACGCAAAATCAGCTCACCTATATGTCCAGCAGAGGGAGGAACTCCTATCTTGAATGCCGCCACAAGAGTACAACAAATTTACATTGGAAGGTTTCTTCATTATGCGGAGGAAGAACGAGTTCTGGGGAGTATAGACAGACTTGTCAATAGAGCAGGATCTTATGCATGCTCTCAAAACTAAAGGGGGACTTACAAGATGACGTGGAATCACAGAAAGTACACTTGCATATATTGTAGCTGCTTTTCCCGTATGCCTGAAGTTGTGCAATGCCTTGGAGGAGCTTTCTGGCATCAAAGTTAGATCATCTGAGCAGCATGTTGAGTTAAGGGATTCCCGCAGAACCAGAGATGCTTGAGATGTTGCTGTCCTACTGTCTTGGCTTAAGGAACACTCACCTTGGGATGTCGACAGCTTATCACTTGCATCTGGTGTTGTCGGAAATGATAGTATTAACTGTGATCAAGCAGAATATGTTGGTTTGGGTGCTATAAAACGTATAATAGGCTCAAATTTTGGTGAAGTGAAACTTATGCAGAAGAATAGAATCAAACCTCTCTCAGCAGTGGTTCGAAGCATCTTGATTCGAGATTATGTTGTAAAGGTAAATTCTCACCAGCTCTTTATGTGGATAGTTTGTGTAATGAAGACTGAGAATAATCTCAAACACTATCTCAGTTATGAACTTTCTCCAAGACCTCCAGCTCTTTTTGATGAAGTGGCAATGCGTAAGACAGTCAAATCAGCTTTCTTGCAGTTGTTCTCCTACACCACACCTGAGGAAAACTCCACAAACAACCCAAGAAGAATAGTAATCGATGGCAGACATCTGCTTCATGCTCTGGTTTGGTCATGTCCCGCTACATATGGCCAAATAGCGGATGCATACTTAGAATTTGTGCAGAAACATTATAGAGTATCGGTGATGTATTTGATGGCTACAATGTTCAGTCTACAAAATCACAAGAAAATTTTTTGACGTGCTTCTCAAAGGACATCTGCTGAAATTATGTCTGACATGAACATATTTGCAAGCACAACACAAGCAGATTTCCTAAGCAACCATCACAATAAGGAACGACTGATCACCTTGTCCCACCATTCTGAAACAGCAGGAATCGAAGTGTGCAATTCTGAGGGCGATGCTGATACTCTGATTGTGAAAAGAGAACTTGAGCTGGCTTCAGTGGGAAACAATGTCACAGTCGTTGCCTCTGACACAAACATTGCACTCATGCTGCTAGCCGCACCACTGATGACATGGAATTAAGAGTCCTTAATCCAGGTACAAATACAAAATGTGATAAAGTGTATAATGTAAGAGAAATTCACGAAAAGATTGGGGAGAGCAAAGATAGTGTCCTTTTCTGTCATGCAGTTACTGGTTGTGACACAACATTTGCTTTCTTTGGCAAAGGTAAAAAGAAAGCATGGAAAATTCTCCAGAGACCTGACATGAGAAATGTCACTAAAGTGTTCAACAGTCCAGAGTCTACGAAAGAGGAGGTTTGTGCTGCTGGAGAGAAGATCGTCATAGCTCTATACGGTGGGATAAAGGTCAACAGTTTGGATAAACTCTCCAGTATACATGCTCCATCGCTAAGCAGCCTGTGACGGTGGCCTTTGAACTAGCAACATTGCCAGTAACAAGTGAAGCATGTGCAGAACATTCACTGAGGACATATTATCAGGTATGCTGTTTCAAGTCTACACTGAGAGTCAAAATGTATACACATAATATAGAAACAGTAAATAGCAAAAACTTGTTCTTTTCCCTAGGTTCAGCAGTGGTGCAATAACATATCACTAAATCCAGTTGACTAGGGGTGGAAACCGGCAGGGGTGGAAACTGGCTGGAGGATTCTTGGTTCCAATACTGACTAGCCGGGCACCAGCACCCGAGTCTTTGTTGGCCTTGTTCCCTGTGGCTGTAAGACCAAATGTGGCTACAGATGTGAATGCAGGTGTTCTGGATTGGCCTGCTCGACAATGTGTGGACATTGTAAAGGAGGAAGTTGCATGAAAATATAAATTCAAGATTTTCATGGAAGTGATGAAGATGATCCTGAGGAAGCTACTTTAAAAATAATTATTGGTAATTCATAAATAAAATAATTAAATTGCCTTCCCGTTTTTTTGTTTATAATGCAAAATGAAAGAGTAGACTAGAATTCAAACATTTCTGCTTTGAACATATTTTAAGAGAGAGTTCTTAACTTAGAAAATATTATTTCAGTGTTAATAAGATAAAGTTTTGCTACCAAATAATGTAATAAGAGTTATAATTCCATAGACCTAAAGAAATTTTTTTACATGCTTAGGTTGGCTGTGGCAGGAAATTGAACTAACAGCTCTAGTAGTAGCCAGCAAGCAGTTGTATTTATTAGCATCATAGGTGCAGCATGGACGTAATATATTTTGTAAACAAATGTTACTAGTGTTCTGTTTATAGTTAACATATTAATATTATTTATTTAACGGTTAACAGTGCCAGAAGCACACAGCAAGCTGTTAAAGTATCAATTTACAAAATCAACCTAACATTATGTAAATGTGGCTGATGGTTACTTCCGAACAATTGTTCTATTTATGGCTATCATGTTTATATTATTTATTGTGAATGGTGTTTACAATTCAGTCAGCTATATTTGCTGCAATATGTTGTACAAATTACGAATAAATTTTGCCATTTGTGCACAAAACAATTAGTGGCAAATCAGTGAAAATCCTTGTTAATTTTTTTTTAAAAGAATTGATCAATTTTGATTCCAAAATTTATGGATTCTGAATCCTTCAATTCCACTGGAATCGATAAAATCAATCAATTCCAGAATCGGAATCAACCCATCACTAGTCAATGTATTATACACAACCTCTACATTACCAAGAATATGCAAATTTCCCATTGTACAAATAAATATTCTAGAAATCCATATTTCATAATCTAGGGAGATAACAGATAAGAATTGCCATTTGTTTACATATGCCAGTTTAATATTTTCTTGTATGTTTACATTCAGAATGATGATAAAATTTTTATTATGGTTTAATTTTAATTATGTCAGTATTTTTCTGAAATTTTAATTAACTGAACATTTTAAAGTCACAGATTTATATAATTACTGCTTCTTAATTTCTGTGATTTCTCCTTGTCATGCCATATCACTGTATACTGATAAGCCAAATTCCTAAGAGGACACATATGTTAATTTTTTATAGATAATATTTCCTCATCAGGAAGCTGTTTATTGCTTGGTATTGTTAAGCAGGATAGGGTTACACTTTTTAAACCCAGGGACTTTTTCTCTAGACTTGGGATAGACTATTCATGGTAAAGTGAGCAATTTTTAAGGCCCTGCTAAATTTTTCCTTTCAATTAATTTCCTTTTCCGCAACTTTTTAATGTAAACATTGCAATATGACTAATAAACACAGTGTATACATTTCATCACTCTCAAAAGTTAATGTCTGAGACAGCAATAAAATATATTTATTATGGGTTAATGCCTTTTAGGAGGGCCTTAAAACTTACTCACTTTACCATGAACAGCCTATAGCAGCAAGGTCATGTAGGACTAGTTCCTGCAAATTTTATTAAGATTTTTCTTAGACCGTCCATCATAAGTAAAGTCCTGGAAATCTCACAAATGCGAATTTTGAATTTGTATGATTTAGCAATAAATGCGAAAAACTTCTGTAAATACACTAAATTATCCACAAAAGCCCTTCACTGCGCTAGTATTCAACGTAAATAAAAGATTGGTCTTCATTTTTTACTTAAAAATACTTGCAGACAGTGTTTGTATTGACAGAAAATGTATTGTAAACAACCGTTTTTTCGGACATCAAAGATATAAGACATGCATGCAGCACTCAACCAAAACTGGCTTACCACACAGCTACGAACCTCGCACTAGCAGTGTTGCTTTCGACTACTACAATACTATATAGTTTAGATGCCACACATGAGAACATAATTTTGCTGCTCTATAAGAGAAAGATATCATATGTAGTTTGCATGCCTGCCACTGCGCCACAAGTGCACAATAATAGATACCATTTTGTGTAACATGTTACTATGGTTTTGCTTTCTCCAGCCACGTTATCATCTGTGGAATAGCAATTATGCAACATATATTTGTAAACATTGCAAATTATACAAATTTTCTGTTATAAACGTTTTGTGGGGGAGAAATTAAGTGGGAATTGATTAAGTTTGTATGGAATTGTGACTTAACATGTTCGATAATGTGAATATTTCCGTAATGTGCCTAAAATCATAACGTAAATATCAGCAAAAGTGAAACAAAAAACCATAGTAATGCATAGGCACTTGCCAGGACAAAAACAGCTAGCAGTGTCACTTTTGACTACCACAACACTACATTGCGGCAGCATATTTTGTTATTATTACAATGAAAACTTTTTACATAATGAATGTGTTCATAGCGAAGTGGAAGAAGTTATTCTTACAAAACTGTTTTTTTTTTTATTATAAAAGATGCTAGTTTTTAATTTGAAAATGATACAAAATGCTAAATTTCATTTTTAAAATGCTAAAATATACATTTAAAAATTATTAATTTTCTGTACCTCTAATTATAAGGCAGTGGACAAGGACAACGGAGGAGAGTCATTGTCAGTGCAATAAATGTGCGCATGGTAATGAAGAGGCCTAAAAAGCTCCAGTTTTAATTTATTAGTGGATTTCAAGTCACCATGAAGATGTTCGAGGGGATGCTTGTGACTCCATGGCTGCAGTATTTTCTGAAGAGTAAGAATGTACTGAAAAATACGATTCAGAGGTCCACTTAATTTCTAACTGTTGAAATCATCACATTAATTGCTTAAAGTGAAGAGAAACTTTTAAATATTTTACTTTGGATAGTTTGGATTCTTAGGACAGAAGTCCTAAGAATTTAATTTTGCTCTAAAATTAAGCTAGTTGGACAAGCATTTGTTTAACGAATTTATTCAAAATTAATATTAATTTATTTTGCAGAATCTTCTCATCAAAAAATTGCATTAATCTGAACTAATTAAAATTCACGTAATGCTGTTCTTGAAACATATTAACTTAAAGAAAGAGATTAATTTATTGATGCTTCTGAGAAATTTTAATATATTAATCACATTAACAATCAGTAACAAATCTTTTTGGATTGAAGAATTTGAGGTAACTACAAATGTTCATACGTGTCTGATGCTAATATGTGTTACAATTTTTATCACAGTAATAAAACTTTCATTTGTGTGATTTGTGTAGAATTAGAATTTAAAATCCCATTGACAAGGGTACTATGTATTTGTGTTGTTTCTCTATATGTTCTGTTACAGCATACTTCTACACCAGGAAAATAGTAAATCTATTTTACTCACCTATTGGTGAGAATTTGTGTGTCTGTTAATTTATTATCTGATAAAAGGGTGTAATGCAGGGCTGCCACCAGCCCTGATGCTGAAATCCTGGTCCCTGTATATAAAAATCCTGTAAAATCCTGGAATCATTGGGTCAAATTCTGTAAAATCCTTGGAATTAAAAAAATTGAAAATTCCAGAACAAAAAAGAGTGGATATGACAGACGTTTTCATATTTAATGTAGTTGTTTTGGTTTGGAATGTACATACCATAGTAATTCTTTTCTCCATTGACACTTATACTTTCGTTTACACAACGACTGTATCGGTGATAATTTTAGTTTCCTCACCATTGTGATATCAATGACAAACGCAAAACACATTCACCAAATTCGGATTGCATGTATAAAAATGGCAATTCGCGGCAAAGGTTTTTTCAATAATGGCATTTGCCTTTGCGTGTGATCATACAGCCAAGAACAGAAATATGTAGATAACTGAATACCCACGCCAATGAATAATGAAACAAAATATTTAGGACATACACTATTGAAGCAATGGTGTTCGTGCAAAATATTTTACTTAATTATTCACCTCCGCTGTAAGAATCTTTCAAACAAATGCATCAGTGAAAATGACACACATAGCTGTGGGCGCTAGTGTTGCATGTACACAGTAACCACTTTGAGCAAAGCGCTAAAAAAAATCTAGAAAAAACGAAACCCAAACTCTAGTGTTAAAAATCTCTAAAAACTGATAAAATTCATTAAAACGGCAGGCCTGCTTTCATGTTGTATCACACTATGGTAAATGGTCAACAGCATTCTCTGTCAGCATCCTTTTGGGTTGCCTAGCAATGACACAGAGGAATTTGTTGATTGTCTATGTGCAAGGTTTCTCTTTCACACTATCGCTCAGATAAGATATACAAACATATATTTAACTATTAACAAATAAATAAAAAATTTAGTTTTTCAAACTTACATATAATTAAATCTAAACTTTGTTTAGTTACGATGCTTAAACTTCATCTTCTTACGAGAAAACAAAACAGATGACGAATAAATACTAATTACAGAAGTCTGTTTGAAAACACTTTCATGTACTGGCACTGTCTTCCAACAAATAATGCTCCAGGGATCCAATTTGGTTAAACTGGTCAACTGTGGGCTTCCAGAATTATATGACATTTGTGAAAAAAAACCCAACTCCAAAAGTCTGCTTCCTGTGTTAGCAGTTATAACTTGAGGATCAAATATTTATATTTATATGTGTTGTGTGTGTGTGTGTGTGTGTGTGTGTGTGTGGGGCGTGTATGTGTGTGTGTATGTATGGTTATATATATATATATATATATATATATAATATATATATATATTATATATATATATATATAAATATAAAATATAATATATATATATATATAAACTAAAAAGAAAATAACTCTCCTCTACACAAACTACTTTATGACACCATGTGACCAAAATCAGTTCAGAGGCTTTCATCTTATGTTGCAAGGTTATGAGGTTAAAAAAACTTACAGGAGGATTGAGCTTATAGCTGGCACTCTATATCTAGAATTCGCTGACGGCTGTAGCTATACCTGCACCTAGCATTAAGTGGCCTACGTGTATCTGACACTGGGAGGCATAGCTGAGGTAGCGCAACTGTTCCCTGCAGATGAGAATCGTAAGAGGACCGGGTAATAGCCACTGTTATCTATTAAGTATCAGGGGGGGCAGTGATGTGTGCTGAAGTTTTAGCCTTAAGCCTATTAGAATACATTTGAGAATCAAATTTATGAGTACTGGGTTTAACCTGGCAGCGATTTTGCAAAGCCATTCTCATGAAAGGTTTTTATAAAGGGTAATCAATTTCCACTAACAAACACAACTTCCAACTTTGTTTACCCTCCACATGTATTTACCGTTTTATAATAACCAACATTAGTTATAAAACGGAAACAAAATGAATGTAATAATAATTAAACTGAATATTATTTAGAGAGCATATTACAAATTATAGGAAATCTCCTGTTTTCCCGAACACTTTCATCTACTTTCTATGGTAATCTAGGACTGGAGGACGGAAACAGAATGACTGCTTACCCTGCTGAAGGAATGCGATCGAGCATGTGACATGTTGTTGCTCGCGAGTTCAATTCATTGCTAGTCGCTCCCGTTTGTGGAGATAAATACTAGATAGAAGCACTATGCGTGTACAATACCGGAGTTACGAAAACTCTGTTTCTCGAATCGGAAACGGGAAACTCAGAATTAAATGTGTTTAAAGTTTTTTTTAAAACAAGTTACAGAAATTTAGCACCGCTTTCATTTTAAACACCGAAATTGACACTGCTTTAATTTTTAAATACTGAAATTTAACACTGTTTCAATTTTTAAATATTGAAATTTAACACTGCTTTCGTGTTTAAACACCAAAATTTAACACAGATTTCAACTATTTTTTGCACTGAAATCAGGCATTCTATTTTACCATTTTCTGGGGTCCCTAAGCATAACCAATCAGTCTGCAGCCACGCCCCCTCTTTCCCAGTCCGCAAGCATATTACATTACAGACTATTACCACAATATTATATGCAGGTAACCTTGACCCCATGACCTTGAAACAAAAACTTGAGGAAAAATCCATAAAAGTCAGCAAGCATATATTACTGACTAGTACTACCATCTTGGATCCAGGTGAGTTGGACCTTTGACTAAAACCTGGTGACACCTTGAACTCAAAAATATTTATTAAACTAATGACAAGACTTGTGTCCGTGCCAAGCCATGGCAAGCTGCCAAATCATCAACTCCGAGGTGGACCAAGGCTCTATGGAACCAGGTTGCTTTGGACCTCGTGGGCCCATACCCACGTAGTACCATGGGAAATAGGTATCTCCTTGTCACCAATCTGTTCTCGAGGTGAGTTGAGGCTTACCCGCTACCCAACATCAAAGCTGGGACCCTCATCAAAAAATTACAACAAGAATTGTTTCCTCCCTGGGACTGCCCACAATGTTTACGGGTACAGTTTACCAGCAAGCAATTGGCTGCAACTGCCGAAAGTGGACAGTTAAGACCTGGGCGACGCCTGTGTACCATCCCCAGTCCAACCACACTGAAAGACGCAACCAAGAAATAAAGAAAGGTATCCGACTTTGCATAGAAGAAAACCACGCTCTTAAGATGCAGAAAAAGTACTAACAATTTTCGATCATGCCCAGGAGTTTGAAAGTGAAGGCTTCTGTGAATTTGATAAAACTAAACATACTTAGTCAAATGCTATGCTGGAAAAAAAAAAAAAAAACCACCCCTTGCCATGCAGTGTGCACAGCGAACAGCAATAGTGTGGTACATAAAAAGACAGCTGCATCGGAAGCAAATTCCTGTAAGATGCAGATATCTATTAGCAACATTTTAAAGATTGCCAAGAAAACATAAATGTCACTGCTAAGTCCTTAACTGAGTAATGTATAGAAACCAACTTCCTTCTAGAAAAACTCAACAGCTTTGCAATTGTAAACTTTGTGGAAATATTTATACTGGATAAGGAATACTTTTATTTTATCTGTAAAAATTTCTTTACTGATTTCTTATTGTTAGGTGGTGCCCTCACTTATCAATGAGTACATGGTAGTATTCTTTATAGATGGAGGACAACTGGCATGTATGAAAACACTACGGAGTTGTGTACCCAAAATACAAAAAGTTTAAGAACATCTGATGGACTCTGTTGAAGGTTAAGATGTAAGTGCAACAAGACAACTGATTAAAAGGTACAAAAGGTTTATATTGAAATAAAAATATTTTTACCCACAAATGAACAAGATCTGTATGCGAGTGGTGTAAAATTCTTGGAATACTCTAATACTAGTGAGTGTTCTTGGGCATGGGCAGTATTAAATGTCTCAACAAACTACAAGATTAATCACACAAATGTGTCTGCAATTGTAAGTGACAATTTGCATTACATAACTAAGTGCGTGTACTCTTATCAGGTTGTCCTTCCGTCCTAATTGTTAAATATTTGTTGTTTATTCACTTAAATACGTATCAATTCAAGTTACTAAATAACACATTCTTTAGATTTGAATTAATTTACTACAAAAACAACAGATGTATGTGTTCTAACCTCTCATTTTCCCCTATAAAATTTGACCAAATTAAAATTTTTTTTTACGAGCCGTATTCAATTTTACGATGAAATAAGCACATTTTATTTATCATAGACCAGGGTTCTAATCAAAAATTAATAAATGTATTCTTGTTGCAGACAATTAAAATTTGCAATCAACTGAACTGAGATGGTTTCCTAACTTTCTGATAAAAAATCCATTGCGAGGTACGATGATTTGGACGAGCCAAATGTACACAGATAATCATTACGCTACTGGAAAAATACTACGAGTTGTTTGCATGCATGGGGTTTAGGTCTCCGATAAAGCAATCAAATCAACATCTTAAAATTAGGGCCTAATTTAAAAACTAGCTGACACATAGTTCTGGAATACAGACTACTCTTAAAATATACATAAGCTGCAATGAAACGTTTTTAAAAAAATGTGGGAATAACATACTTAGTTTATTTATCTCTTACTTAAATTGAGGCCAGAAATTGCACAGTGCAATGTCATTTAGTTTGGTTTACTGCACTAACATTCACACTGACTTTGCTACAAAGCAATGACATTTAGTTTGGTTTACTGTAAACATTCACATTGATTTCCCTAGATTCTAGTACAAGTGACACACAGTAACAATAAACAATAGAAATGCAAAATTACTTTTTTTTTTTAAAGGGAGGAGATAGGAAAGTTGTTTGTACACCTATTTTACTTCCACAAATAAATACTGATTCAAAACTACAGATGGTGACCAAATCAACTGAGTATGTAACTACATTTTCATGTGCAACAAGTTCAAACCTTGTATGCTTTATCCAAGTTTCCTTCTGCACAATGTAGCAGCATCTCCTTGATCAACAAAGGATGTGGTTCATCACAAACCTGCAACACAAATAATTATAGTTACAGTGGATTCCAGAAAATTTGTTTTTCAGTGAACCAACACAAAGAAAAGGTATGTGGAAAATAATGGATGTAGACTTGGACTTTAGACCTGAGAAATAGCTTACATACGTAACCTCAAAATGCATATCTGTTTAAACCAACAACATAAAAATGTAATTAAAAATAAATCATTCAAGTTAATTTATGATTAAATATCCATTTTAAATTAAAAACTTCAGTTCTTGAAATATGTTGAAATGCAATTATTATTTATTTTTATTTTCTAGTCCAGTGTTTCTTAGTCTGCCAAGCCATGCTAAATCTCAAGGTTAAAATTAAAACACAACTAATTTATTTGCGATTGATGATTATCCATGTTGTTTTGTATTCACATAGTGTTAAAAAACTATTGATGCGCACAAACTTTAGCTAATGTACAGTCTGTTTCTGGTGGAGGAAACTCTGATGAGTGTAGTTCCTTTGTGATGATGATGGAAAATTCTTTTAGTGATATAAAGACAAACAAATACTTAGAACAGATTTACTGGCAACCAACATCCATAACTCCTCCAACCCGTGAATTTATACTAAAATGGCATTTTTATTGTTTTGAGGTTTTGTCATTACCAACATTATTACACCCCACAAAGTAAAAACTACCTGTTTTTATCTGTGAGCAATTTAATGATTACTTGTATGGAAGTTGTTACAGAAGTGGGGTAATCAACAACATAGTTTGTACTTTGTGATTCCTTGCAGAATAGTCACAACACATAATGATTAATATTAGGGATGTAACAATTCCGCTTTTCTTCTATTCTCGATTTTGATGCTGATACCACTCTCAATTCTCCATTCCTTTAGTTACAGATACTTACTTTACAGAATTAATTAATATATTGGAGGGTGTGAAATGTAATTATTTAAACTAGGCCTATTACTGACAAAAATAATATAACACCTGAACAGTGGGAGCATATTCATATGAGATTCCCAAAAGTTAAAAAGAGATGCATATGAGATAATGTTGAAAATGCGCACACACGCATGCACGCATGCGCACACACACACACACACAGAGATATATTGGTATATTTCGTCCACATAGTTTATTCAAAAATATTTCCAAACCTCACTTGCCACGATAAATGTTCACCAACATAAAAAATTATTTAAATGTTTGCAAGACTGGCACTTATTGAAAAGCAATCATAGTTAAAATTTTTTAAAGCAATAATTATTTAACAGGCTCCAATATTAAAATACACTATCAGTTTGGTAAATTCACAAACAATTTTTTTTGGAAATGCAAAGTTTAAAATTTTTTTTATTTACACTAATATATTTTAATACAGGGAATTATGAGATACATACATAAACTAGACAAGCAGTATCCATGTAATATCAATATCATCTGCAAAAAAAATTCTCAGCCCAGTTTAGGTCTGTGTTTGTATCAATTTCTTGCACGCTTCACACTCGCCTTTGCACTTTTATCTTTACATAAAATGTCCAAATGATAGAGATTTTATGGTGTTTTACATCAGCTGCAGCATCTTCCACAATTTATGAGACTAGATATTTTATGAAACAACACGTTTAATGTGTCAATTTAGATATCACACATTCGTTTCACGCACATCCATCAATGTTAGTAAACAAGTGGCTGCCATAGATTACTGTACACATTCGAGTTGCGAGTGTTCACTTTGCATGATTGGAGGCGGTTTGTTGTCAAACTCTCTGTAGCTTATCTCAAAGTACATGTTTTACTGCTTGTGCAATCTTTGGAATGTTTCCTTATATTTATAGTGTATTCCAATTACTGCTCTTCTGGACTGCACTCGGTGCGCACTGGCAGAGTTCCGCGTGTTCCAATTACCAGAACTCGTTCTGAGAGCAGTCGGATTTTCGCATTCCAATTGCGAGTTGCGCTGAACGAGTGCACACTGAGAGCAATTTTTGCTGCACCGAGTATGGTGTCAGTTATGCTTTTCAGAGTAATATGGCGGTGACCTGTGATTGTGAAAACAAAATGAAAATAATTATTGCAATGCTGGAAATTCTACAATATCTAACATTCAGGCAGCATAATAGTTAATATGGAACAAATAAGGTCTCTGTATATTGACAATATTGTTTGTAATTACAGCGGCAATGAGATTAACTTCAACCAGTGACTCGTACATACATTTCCCGACAAGTTCAAAAAGTGATAATGGAGAAAATTATTTGTACAGAATTTCATAAATTTAAATTTAAATCCTTTTATCATCATATTTCAAGCATTTTCTCCAAAAGGTGATATGTTGTCGCAAATGTTTTGCACTGTTTTCGCGGCGTGTTTCAGTTGTTAGTGCATAAATAATATGCACTCATTTCTGGTAATCACGTGACACATGCACCCGATGTGCATCCAGAGCAGTCAATTGGAATACGCCATTAGTTTTGCACGAAAAAATGTATTTACATGTGTTGTTGCATTTAAAACTATGATTTCAGAGATTTAAAAATTATCTCGAGACAAAAATGAAAATCTTTTCATCTCTACAATTTCTCAATATTCCTGAGACTCGTGTGCCTTGAGATTTTTACAGCGCCGAACTAAATTTGTGATATAATATAGGAGAAGAGTCTATTTCGCAGAAAGCTCATTTCACGAGATATTGCGCATTTGTGGTATTTTGTGATATTTTGCATTTTAACTTGTATTTCGGTGTTATTTCGTTTTATCGTGATTTACAAAATCGTGCCTCTAGTGACAGGCTACGTATTTGAAGGAATCTGGTTTTATTGCTTCGATTCTCGATTATACGATTCTTCAAGAATCGCGGGTATCGAGGAATCGTAGAATCGAGTTTGACATCTCTTAGTAAATAAAGTGTGTACTGAGCCATCATTCTCCTCAAAGTTTGATTACAGCTTTCACTGTGTAAACATGATTTTATAAAATCGAAGCACATGGTGTTGGTTTATCATTGGTTAAGGACGTTTGAGTTTCAGGATGTCCACCGTTAGTTTCAAGTGTGATGTAGGTTTTTAAATAATTTCAGTGTGTGTCAACATAATAAACATTTATATTCAAACAAATATTGAATCAAGTCTTGGGTAAATTAGTTCTAGTCAGTTGAAACGTACACACCAATAACGAATATGCAAGAAAGCGTTTTTTTTTAAATGAGATTTATTATTGATTTATACACTGTGGAAATTCGTTAACAGCAGTCAACTGTTTCACCACGCATCCCAAACCAATTGTTCATTTCTAATTTTGTCATGTCGAACTTTTATTCTCGATAGGCTTCCGTCCTCCTTTTCTTCGTATCTAATTTTCTATAAAAATTAAACCTCACAATACACAAGGATCCCTACGTAATAATAGGCATATTTTAGGCATTGAAGATATCTGGGATTTATTCGTCACTGTCACTCAGCAACCACTGTTGATGCATTGTGACTTACATGCCTAACGTGTGGAGGGAGATTCCCCAGGATCATACCCAGGAACTCTTTTTTTCAACGCCACGATGTTAGCAATGTTAGCAATTTTCTTGGTCAAGTTGTTTTGTGTTCATGACAATTTTAATTTGGTATCGAGAAAAGCATCAGTATCGAGTATCGTGAGAATGTTTTGGTATTGAAACTGGTATCGAGTATCGAGAAAATGTGGTATTGACCCATCCCTAATTTATATTCTCCCGGCTCGCCCTTGTCCAGGTGGAGGGTGGTGGTGGGATGACATCCTCTGGGCGTGTGATGTCACCAACCGGTCAAAGTTACAGCTGCTTCATAGTTCGATGATTCATACTAGTAGCCCCATCCCTAGGTGCACTATAGTACTATATGACCTTGAAGCATCATCTTGGGGGGCTCGGCCGGTTACCATAGGGTAAACAGTACAGTTTATTTGCGTCTGGAAGATTGTACTGTCGATCAAACTATTGCGGTGCAGCAGGATGGTTTCACTGATGGGACAAAGTCAATTTAAATAAGTTGAAAAGACATCACGTGTCACCTATTTAAGGATAACAACAAACCAAGATAATTTCAGTTCAATTCCTATCAGTGTTGTAAAAAAATGTTCTACTGAACAAGATTATTTGCTTTTCATGCTTTTCCTCTTTTTTTTAATTATTATTATTACTGTTTTGATTGTCTATATCCTAATATATAGAGTATAAAACATTTTTGTATTGCCCCTGATAAGTGTAAAATAGGGATTTTACTGTACATGTTATTAAAATTGTTATTTCAGTTCATAAATAAACCACAATATGAATATGACCTCTATGTTGCCATGTAACAGTTTGAAGCGTGCCGCTTCTACACCTATTATAATACGACTCCAACTCATCGCTTAGGAGTACTGCTTCCATCTCTGCAGAAGTGAGCATAATGTTGCCTACCCCTACAGGCAATGGGAATTTCTGTGTTTTTCCTTCTCACCTGGAAGGCACGCCACGCCGCCCCTCCCTCCCCGCGCACCACAGTTACAAGCTGCCCAGACCTCGGGTACGGCCAAGCAGACCCGACGAGGCATGAAACTAGAACTGCTGATTAGATAATTCTCTTGCCACCCAGGACCAGCACAGCTCCTCCACTCCCCGCGCCGGCAGCTTACAAGCTACCACTACATAAGTCCGGCAGCAGCCGAGCTCTGGAGTGATTATTTCGCATCTCTTAAACCACCCACAGCACTCTTAGTGCTCGGGAGCTCTACAGAAGTTCGAAGACAAAAGTACGCCTTCACGGCAACCATCTACGTACGTCAACGACCAGTCAACCAGGCGACATACAAAACAAATTTTCTTATTTTAACTTCATTTGTCTCCTCTAGACACCTTTAATTAGTAGTTTAACTCTAATTTTTGTCTAGAATAAGCTTTTCCCGGTTATTTAGAACCCGGTCACCTACACCAGGAACCACACAGTTACCTTCAGCTATCCTTGACTTGGTAAGACGTGGCTCAGGTCACGTGTCTATTGAACTTTCAATAAACACATTTGCTACTTTTATATCCAGGGTGTGTGCGTGCGTGTGTTATATATATATATATATATATATATATATATATATATATATATATATATATATATATATATATATATATTCACGGTTGGAGGTAGATTACGCTGTGCACTGCCAATGGAATCCGGGGAAGTTATTAAACCGAACTAAGACATACACATTAGACGGCTACCTGTTTCTTCCCATCAAACACACAGCACTATTAGTGCTCGTGGGGAAGAAACAGTAACGCCCCAACCACTAGTAACACCTTCACACCAGGAGACACGACACACTCAGGTTGCTTCGCACCACTCGCACTATTAGTGCGCGGTGACGGTAACCTGCAGTGCTGCCAGGTATTCTGGGTGGATGCATAACTAGTAGAGACTTGACGCGACTCCGGCTCAATGTCCCTGATCAGTCCGCCTACAGTGGGGGATTAGTGGGGACTCTTATCAAGACAGCAGACAAGTCACTATTGGGATACACTGTTAGTATTTCCATTTCAATGCACTGTGTTATTTATAGAACTGTTACCCTATACCTCACGAGAGGAGTGGTAGGAGACGTAGAGTGGAACACCTGGCTCACCCTGCTGTCTCGCTGAGGAGAGTATCACCCTATCCTATGCAGGATAGATAGGCGGAACGGGTCCATGCCGCCGAACTCAGACGTCAAGCAGTCGTGCATGCACCTGTAATATTAATTGAGTTTCCACGTGTGTTCGTACCAGCTACAAGTATCACCCTGTTATCTACGGCTTCTTAACTGGAGTGGAAGTTTGCCTAGGTTGGGACAACTTGGTCTTCTGGATGAAAGAAGCACGACTTATTCGGGCAGGCAATCACCCCGTTTAAGACTAAACTTACCTCAACTACCTAACTAGAGGTGAGAGTGTATTAGAACTTGCCAACATTCTCGCCTCATCCCCGCTACCTAAGTCGCTTTTGGTCTAGTGAGTAAAATCTGTAACTACCGTGTCCAGTCAGTCTAATAGGACACAAGTTATTAACAAATTTGCAGCTCTTAAGTGGCTACAGTGTGACCCCTTTATTAAACACTCCAAGGGATCAGGAAGGGTGTTGATAAGTTCAAGATATTGTAAAAAGAGGGAAATTTATGCTGTAGAAACCGTGAAGCAGACCAAAATAAAGTAGATGTAAAATGCTGGAAAGTATAAAATCAGAGTGTGTAAAGATGGGGTTCTACTGTATTAGTCATAAGCTTATTAGATATAACACAAAGACCTAACACATTGTACTCAATACAGTAAACTCTTGATTACAAGTCCTTCAATGGTTCCCAGAAAAAGGGTTTTGTTTGAAATGGGTAGTTATTCGAAAAACCTTTTCAATTAAATTTTTTTCATGGTTCACCAAAAATGGGTTATTATTAAAAGAGGTTAGCTGGGGTCTTACAAACGAGACTTGACTGTACATGAGGCATTGGAACCCTACCTTGAAAACATTTTCACTGCTGACATGGCCAAACCCATTGTATGTGGACTGCAAGTTGTTGAGAGCCTGTCTCATGTCTCCTTGCGAAGTGAACACCACAGCTTCCAAACCATCCTCTGTGTATGACACCTGCAGATAATACACCAATGTACATGTCAAACATACACAACAAGGTACATGTTTTAAAAGTTTATCTACTTATAAAATTCCTATTTGGCGAAAACAATTTTAACTTTCTTGGATGTAAACACTATGGCAACAACCCTCATCATTTTGTACAACTTTTTCTCATAGTATCTGCAGTTATGATTTTTGAGGAGAAAATAATCAAACAAAAAATAATGCAGAAAAACCATTTTGCATGTAAAGTTAACAGTATTAATGACAGATTTTATATTTCAGAAACAAAATTTATATGCAATATTGATCTGGTGTCATAAAGCCATGATCAGTACATTGCAGTTAAATCGGTAAATCAGACAAACAGGTCACAGATAGTTGAAGTTCTACTATATTAAACTTGTGTAAAAACAATTTGATATTAAGTTTTACATATGAGTACAGTGGGTATAATTGTGGCAAAACTAAAACATAAAAAAATTTAAGGCCAAAAGTTATTATCATCACCTATCTACATTTCTTTCTAAATGTAGTTTACTGTACTTCTTAGCATAACCATGACGCATGATGCTATCTGAATCTGGGCAATGTGACTATGTTTCGAAGAAGTAACTGGCCAGGAGCACTTACTGGGGGCGACTTATGCCTGCTTCACTTGTATATCGGCGCACAATCTGTGTAGAGTGTGGGCCGTGTTGGCTGTCTGCTAGGCATAAAGTCTGTCAATGGTTTGCCAAAGGCCGGACTATCGGCTTTGGGGCCGGTTGCTTACTTACTTTGGTGCTTGGCTGGCTGGTTGAAGCTGTGGGTTTGCTAGCGGTGGTGCGGCTGCTAGTAGAGCTTCGTTGTCCCCATGGGCTACTGCGACTGGAACTGCTGCTGCTGGCAGCGATCCTCTGTGGGCTGTGGTGGCGGCGGCGTATGGAGAATCACGGACAGGCCAATCCAATAGGCACCTTCTCCCCACGTCGGATGGCGGTTACCACGGAGTGTCGTGTTCGTAGAACTTTTCGGAGAGGCTGAAACAGAGAAGCGGAGGGAGCCGGGGAGTGAAGCCCCACTGACTGATGGGCAGCTTGAGCTCGTTGCCGGGGTGTCAGTTGGCTAAGTGCCTTACTGGATTGGGTGCAGCTCCAGGTAGTTTGGTAGGGAGAGGTAGCTAGCCTTCCTCCTTCCTCTCATTCAGGTCCTTCCCATCTAGCTTTGTAAAAAGGGCATCAGGTTCCAAACCTTGACTCGTGAGATAGGAGAAGGCGATGTGCAGTTCCCTGTCTAAAAGTGTTCTGCCATCTAGGTACACTGGACCCGTGCTGAGTATAACCTTATTCCCCAACCGGTAACACAAACAATGTGGTGGTTGAAGAGCTGGTTTCTTCAGAGGGATCTCAATAGCTTTGATGGGTGAACCTCTAGAGCAGACATGTCCAACCCAGAACAAACCAAACACTCCCTCCGGCCACACAAACGGTGCGGTGGAAAGTTCAAGCTGGTCTAGCGACTTATCCTATCTAGTAGGGGTATGACTAGGGGTTGTGGCTCTACCGTTTAGTACACGTGGTGCACTGAACGGATGGACATTAAATGGTGTGTGTGTGTGTGTGTTCTTGATGTACGAGTTCTTGAGAGAGAGCTCGCAGTCCTGCACTAGGCAGCAAACTGGTATTGGAAAAGCCCCGGTCTCCTGCTCTTCTATGGCATTCTGGGACTACTCAAGGAAAATGAGAGAATAAGATAGGTTAAGAACGTGTTTCTTCAGTGAGGAATTAAAAAAATGACCCGTACTACCTTGAGCATGCCGGAAGTAGTAAACTACGCTACCCAGGTGTAGGGGACCTGGTTCTAGGCTAACGGGAGGCAGTTTCGACAAGGTAGCTAATTACAACTTTCCCTGTCTACGCTATGTCACATGTCCTGAAGGGACTTAGGGGACCCACGTCCTGAAGGGCGTGTGAGGTAGCCGTTGTAAGGAGCAAGCGACTACGGGTGGCAGATTACTTCTGGAAGATTAGGCTGTTGGCTAATGCGATGCTGAAGAGCTTCTAGGCGGTATCTGTCAGAGAGTTCCCGCAAACAAGTGCGGTGGAACAGCTGTCCAAGGCTAGTAGTGGCTCTCAAAAGAGCCAGACGTCAACTGGCAATTTCAGCTCGTGCATTACAAAAATTGTGCTTTGCTGAGGGCTTGCCGGCCTTGGTGGTGGGGGGTGCTATGCGCACGCATCTTGGGCGGAGCTAAGAGTGGCCACTGTTGGTAGGTGCAGCTCTCATTCCACGCGCCCTTGAACTTGCTTAGGGTTGCAGCGATGGCTCAACCACTGATAATCAATTTTTGGCATCCTAATGAGGGGAGGTTGGGCAAGGCTTGCTTACTGACCGGCTGATTCTGATGAAACGTACAATTCTGTCATATCTGCAGTAATCCCCACAACCAGAGAAAATCCTGTAGGTGCTCTGGTAGAAATTATATGCTTCCAAACCCCGTTCAATGCGCTTTTAGTGAGGTGCATAGACAACGCGAAGTATTTTATCTCAATAGCCAGTAAGCATCACGCGTCAAATATATGTAATTACTACGCTACTACAAGAACTGTTTGCTTCAAACACCTGCTGCAATATTCTTTTTTAATCAAGCACAACTCATGCAATAACTGGTGACAGTGCTGTAGGATGTTCAAAAGACAAACACTATAATTCAGTATTCAGTATGAACCAAATCACCAATGTTTCAAACCATATAGCTTTCCTCTATTTATGGTTATGATAGTGGAAGAAATAATAAAAAATGTTACAGTTATAAGATACAATTTTATAAACTCATCCTGACATTAGAAACAACAGAAAATCTGGCCAAGTGATATTTCGGTCTATACGTCTCTTACCAGTCAATAAATCAATGCTGCAAAATTAATTAACTCGCATAGTGTTGCAACACAGCGGAAACTTGCCAATTTCAACTGACTACTTTGAAAGCATGCAGATAAAAATAACCATTTCCTAGAGCTGATCAGTTCCCAGATTTTTAGTTCGATATAGTTTTTGGCTTAAAATGTCTGTTCTTGGCTCGGGATCAGTCACGGTTACACATTTTTAGGAGTGCAAAAAAGATTACAAAAATATTATTGCACACAAAAAGTCCCCTCCTTCCCTTCTTCCGTGGCCGTTCCAGCCAGTACACCTCTGCTGATGTCACTTGTGTTCTCGCTTGCAACCTGCCTGTGTGTTCCCTTCATCGCTACAATGCTGTTCTCCCTCTGATGTTACCTGCCAGCCTGGGTTTTTTATATTATGATTAGCGACATGGCCTACAACAATGAATTCGCCTTGGTGCTTATCACCTTCAACCTTTGTGTGATTAAGCCAGTGGAATCTACGTGCATATAAACGGTGAGTCACGACAGAGGAGTTTTATTAATCATGTAATTTGAGTGTCAAGTATTTTCAAAGGACCTAGATGACAGGCAGCGAGTATAATATTTTCAAAATTCTATTTCGGTCAGACTGGTGTAAATTATGTTTAGGTTAATATCATTTGTGATTGCTGAAGCATCATGAGTTGGCTTCAAATTTTCCAGTGTTTAGAGCGTAGAATCTAACAGGTGAAATGCTACTCCCTCACTTTAACTGTTGTGGTTAACTGTTACGTGCAGAGAGTTCATATTTTACATTGTGCCAGTTTTATTTTACAGTGTGAAAATTTATGGGGCTTCAGTAAGCTGCCTTCACATAAAGTTTGTTTTTTAATTCTGTTATTGAATTTTAATTTATTGTATTGCCTGTCTGCATTATTTTAATTGAGTCACACTGCTTTTTAACGGGTTATTAAAGTAAACTGGAGTATTTATTCTCTCGTGTTAATATTTCTTTGGTGCTTATTATTTTTTAACTTCTTGTATGTGCTCACGTCAAGTGTATTATGATTTAAAGGGATTGGCCGTACCAGGTTATGTAATTTTGAAGTGTGTTATAAAGGTCAATGGAAAAGTTAGCAGTAAAATTTGGTTTGTTCTGGTGTATCGATCCTCAATAATTGAAGATGGTTATTTTGGATTAATGAGCATTGGCTAAGATACTGCCTTGTCAAATGAAACTTACCAAGCTCACATTAAATGTTTTGGTACCATGATATTGGACAATTGAGCAATGCATGTGAGTTACATAAACTGAAAGCAAAGGTATACTATTGTATCGCTGTGAGCAAGTGCCATTGTGTTGGCACAAGGTAATTGTAACCCTCTTTGACAAGATGTTACTGAAGTGGTTATTCCTTATTACAAAGTGTTCTATGTGGCTTTTTGTATACTGTCTTGCCTTACTGCCTGTTCATTGGAATTGATATAATATATTATATTGTCAACTGATATTGACTTGTATACTTATTTGTACTTCAGCACAACATCAATTACTCTAAGAGGTAACTTAATACATTAGCATCTGCACACGTTTTTACAATATTAACCAGCATCTAAGAAACTTTTGCGAAAAAATTAACTTCACTCAACTTGTATGGAAGTCGCTTCAGCTGAAAGAACGTAAATAAATATCTGCCATAAGCAATGCAAGTGTATAAAACCTTACTAAAAAAGTTCCAGCCTGAAGTGAAAACCAAATAAATTATCTTTATTATTCTTTTACATACATTTGTGCAGGCAACTGAACACGGCCTCACACAATGGCGGGAACACAGCTGGTTTATAATCAGGCTGTTAAAAAACAGTGGTTAACTAACAGAAAAAATTAAGACATGACGTGTGACACGTTCTTGCGCATTGAGGAGATGGTTAATGTGCTGGAAGCTTCCTTTCAAGGTGTCGAAAACTGCCTAGCGTTCAGGTGTCCATTTCCATCAGACATCTTTCCTGAGGAGCGGATGCAGTGGTGCTATGACTTCAGCTATTTTGGAACAAAGTCCCTGAGCCAGTTGCAGACCCCCATAAATCTGTGAAGCTGCTTCTTTGTGTGGGGAACCACAGCTTCTTGGATGGCTTGGACTGAGCGGACTTGATGGTAGTTCCCTTCCATAGACACAACGTGGCCTACGTATTCTATGGATGTCTGGCCGAAGTGGTTCTTGGAAAGCTTAGCTGTGAGCACATGGAGCTCTAACCGTTCTAAAACTCACTGGAGGTAAGAGAGGTGCTCCTCTCAAATTTTAGAGTAGATTATTATGTCGTCCAGATAGGTGAAACAAAACTGGCTCGAGTATCTGGTGAGAACTTCGGATGACATCAACCGCTGGAACGTAGCCAGTGCGTTCTTGAGTCTGAATGGCATCACTCAGAATTGCAGTCTCTCTCCCTCTGGTGATACGAAGACAGTATAGGGACGGCTATCCGGATGCACGAAAACCTGCCAATACAGTACCCTGATTGCATGTCTAAAGTGCTGAATATGCGAGCCTCGCCTATATCTCTCAGCGTGTGAGTCACGTTGAGAACCGGTGGAGGAGTGATGGGCAGAGTAGTGTCATTGAGTGCCTTGTAGTTTACGCAGAAACAAAGTTACCCATCCTTCTTGCGTACCAGTACCACATGAGAGTTGTAGGGTGACGTAGATGGTTTGACGATCCCCTGACGCTTCATCTCATCAATTTGCTCGATGAGCACTAGCTATCGTCTCGCAGAGACTTTGTACAGTCGGTTGTATATAGGTGTGAAGTTACTGAGAAATATCTCGTGCTGCACCATGCACGTATGGCGCAGGTTCCCATTGGTTCCAAAGGCGACTGCATGTTCATCTAAGACTTCCTTCAGTTGTTGAAACTGTTCGGGTGTTTGGCCAAATTGGATTACCAGACGTTTGCAACTTAGACAGTGGACGCCCCATGTTGCTGGCATCAGAAACAGGGTTGGCAGTTCAGAAGTTACTCTATTTGATGCGTGACATACTGGGAACTTATATTCAATCTAGGTCTTGTAGAGGAAGCCAGTTCCTACTTTTGTCTAGAAGCTGAGTCATGCGCGTCTAGGCTGATATGGGGGTTCAGTTTCGTGCGGGTGCTGGGGCCTTTCCTGTATACAAAACTGGTAGTGTGGCTACTCCGGCACGGCACAAAATCTGGCATGGATAAGATGATTCTGAGTTTGGGTGCCACTACTGTCTGGGTGATATAGGCTGTTCACGATAAAGTGAGCACTTTTTAAGGCCCTTCCAAAAGGCATTAACCCCTTATAAATATACTTTATGGCAGTCTCACACGTTAACATTTTAGAGTGAAGAAATGTATACACTATGTTTATTAGTCATAATACAATGTTTACATTAAAAAGTGGCAGAAAGGTAGAAATTAGTTGAAATGAAAAATTTACTGCTCACTTTACCGTGATCAGCCTATACCAGGGCGACGTTTGAGTGGAGCAGTACATGCACTGAGTGCGGTGTTAGCAGATACAGGGGTACGGTGCTCAATGTCCTGTGTTTTTGCTAATGTGTTGGATGAAGTATAGTGGGAATGAGGTGGGTGATGACAGGTGTCAGTGACTGTTCAGGTTGTTGCAGATACTCTCGTACCCACTCTGGGTACTTGGCACGGCCGGTCCTCTCAAGTGGCGTGAAGAGATGGCGAGGCACAGGTGTGTCTGCTGGTTCTTGCAGATGTTGAAGCGCTTGCGTCTGCTCTTGTGGAGGTAGACTAGCTATCTGCTTAACTAAGGCAGGTTGAAACTCATGTGCTCGACCTGATGCAGTAAGTGTGTGTCGTATTTTCTCCTTCAGACCTCTCCTCTGACTGAAGGGCATTGGGAAGCGGAGATTTATCCTTATACTACTATAGCAAAATTACGTGTGGCACCACTAGTGTGCGTGGCCCTGTCACAGTCTTCCCAACTTAGAGGACACCAATCTCTGCCAACAAAGTCCACTCCAGAGAGGTTCGTGAACACCAGGCCAACAAGCTGATCTCAGGACAGTGTACCTAGGTGTGGCTCCTCCTTTCCTTCACTCCCAAAGGGGTTGAGGGGAAGGACGGCAGATTCTAGCACGTGGGCTGCATAAAACAGTACCATGAGAAAAATCCCTGAGATTACCTGCAAATGTGTTAGGCAAGGGTAACTACAGAATGATACTATGGCTACAAGGATGGAACTCAAGGTTAAAAGCTGATGTCACGTTTTAAGGAAATAAATACGTGATAAAAAGTAGAGTTGTTCCGATAGCATATTTTCCGATACTGATAACACTGCTAATACCCCGATACCAAAAACAGATATCAATGCCCTTTGCACTGAATTTTAGAAAAAGTATTACTGTTAATAATACGTTAAAAACATTGCTCCTACACTCATTTAAATAAAGAAAATAATGTCATAAATTACTGTGTACAATTTATTGTAATCCGAAACAAAATGCAAGCTGACCTAAGACTTTCAAACCCTCTGAAAATGCAAATAATAGGATACCAAATGCAAGTCAAATTTTGAATGTACCGCGTGCACTATCAGCTTAGAGCGCACGGAGAAGTTATTGATCACGCAGTGCCATGTCTGTTGGTTTAAGAGCTGGGGGGGGGGGGGGGGGAGATTGACGACTTCTCCACGCCGCTACCTGTTAGCGACAACTTGCACGTGTGGCAAATGTCTATTGTTTAAAGTAATTAATCATATTTTACTGCGCAGAAAACTTGTAATTTTGAGACACAAATGAGGCGATAACTGATTTCTTCACTGTCTTTAATAATTAATCATTCAAAACCTCTTCCTCAGATTTCCCTTGTCATGAGTTACAATGCACTCTGCTTGGTGCTTACCTACCCATTATTAGACGGCAAAAGGTGTCGAATAGGCACTTACATATTATCAGTTTATTCAAAGATGTGTGTCTCTTGAAATAAATTAAAATAAATCCTCCAATTTCCCCGCAAGAAGTTATTGAAAATTAACACTTATAATACAAGTTGCTCGATGTTCAAACAATTTTTTGCTGACAAGTGGTAAAATATATGCTTCTTGGCACATAATTTTATTCGCGAAGATGCTGCCCTTCGAGTTAAATAACTATTAAGTTTTAAAGTCATGTTAATTTTATGCCAGATACAATGTACAACCAACCTTACCGGATAAAGCGACCTTTAAACACAAAAAAAAAACATCTTTACATATAATAATTCCTCGTTAAAATGTTTTGCATAACATTTTCAGGTGAAACCATTTGCTTTGAAATACAAGTGATATTAGGTGCAACTATTTTGAGCGACGCATGCCACATTTACTCGTGTATAGCGTGCACTCCTGTATAGCATGTACCATGATTTTTGCAACAAGTTCTAGGGATTTTTTTTTTTTTTAATTAAATTGCACCAAACATTTGTGGCGCTCTGTTAGTAAGTACGGAACAAATTTTTTTACATTAATGTGTGGCGATTGTGATATGTTTGGAAAGTACTTCAATTAAATAACTTGGGTGCAAAAATCCAAAATAAAAAATCCGGAAATCTTCTGCTCATACTACTCAACATTTCCCGCTTCGATTTTATTTTTCTCCTTTCTTCTCTTAGCAGTGACTGGCTCTCTTTTTTTGCCACGCTAGAATGTCACACTATCCTTTATATATATAAAAATTCCCCACTCCCCCCCCCCCCCCCCCCCCCAAACATGGTTCGCTAGCCTCTACCATGGAAACAAAGACGGATTGGCGGAATTATCAACCAGCAACATCTGAGTGTTGCTTGTGGGGAGGGCATAAATACGTCGCAGCTCTGGTTCGTGGCGTGACAGAATGTCATTAGGTGATCAGAGGGGGGAGGGAGCAGGGTTTCGACCTACACATAACTGAAAGGTCGCTGAGAGAGAAAGAGAGAGAAAGGAGAGGAGTGATGAAAGAGCAAGAGATGAGACAACAGACAGTCCCGCCGCACTTCCCTCAAAATACCCAGACAATTTATGGCTACCACTCCCCATTCCTCTTTTTTTCTGTGTGCTTGCACTCCAGAATTTTGTTCCTTTATTTTGGGAATGAAGGGTGCGCTATACACGAGTAAATACTGTATTTGTTCCGTTTTTTTTGTTTTAATGTGTGGTGTATACAAACTGAAATATGGTAGTTTTTGTGCCTAAAGAAAGTATTAACCTAATTTCATTGACTACAACCGATACTAAAGTATCTGCCCAATACCATACCCGATACTGATACATCGGAAAAAGGTGAAATATCGGCCGATACTGATACCTAGTATCAGTATCAGAACAACTCTTAGATAAAAGCACTCTAGCTCCTGGGTCAGCGGTACAAGTGACTGACACAACTAAAGGGGAATGTGATACTAGTGTTGAAACTAGGCAACAAACTCTTGCATTGTTGTGTGAACATGTTACGGAAAACGACGTCACATGCTAAGATGACTAAGCAAGGATTGTGACAGGATTTGGCCTTGAAAAAGACTTTAAGGAGTGGTTCCTCTACAGATACGTCTATACCTGTAGGAGGTCACACGGTTTGCGGGGTACGTACCGGATATCTCCTAACTAACGTAGCCTACCATATCGCAAGCGTGGCTTAACGAAGTATGGGGAGGGTTGTTTAAGCAACTGGTGCTGGACAACTTTAAGAGTGGCCAATCTGGCGGGATCTGAGTGACTGGCGCTAGATATGAAGTCTGGTTACAATAAGCGAAGGCTTAAGGTGCAAACTGGTCAGTGTCCGAGCAACTAGTGCTGGACAGCTGAAGACTGGTCTCCAGATGCGGACTGTTTCATCTTTTATACTAATTGTGGGCCATTGCCCATTACTGATTAGCTGATGCCGCAAGACTAGGGCGAATGGTAGTCGCTGAGCAGGGGGTGTGAATGCACGGCATGCCTCTGTGACATCACCCGCCGGCTGGAAAGGGGATGGGAAACAAGAGACAGGCGATAATTAATGCTAATGCTATCTAGCAGGGAATAAATGAACTTACTGTCTTTTAAGCATTGTTACGGTAGGATGGTGAATAAAACAATCTGCAAGGCAGACAATACAATTTCATGCTCACTGGATAAAATTAACACTCAAACTCAGTGACAATGGTCTTAGGGATAGAGCTGAAGTCGTTAAAATTACCATAATTGAATAAGCGTAATGCATCAACACAAAACATCTATGTTTTGGTAATTATTGTAATTATTATTTTTTATTTATTTCTGGCATTTTGTTTATGATTTTACTTTTTAATCTAAGTATTTATGAATTGTAAACATGTTTTTAAAAAGTTTGACTTGTTCCATAGCCATTTTGCTTCACTGCAAAGTGGCCTCAATGGAAAATAAATAAATAAAATTGTAGTAATGGAATCAATTTTCTTATATTTTGAACGTTCGAAGTTGCACAGTTGTAAGTTTGACCGACCATAAATAAACAAGATAAACATCATTGTTGTTACATCCACACCACAGCCATAATATGCAGGCCCCGTATAAAGCGTAATGCAAATGTGCAACCAACCTTTAAAAATATGTGATAATTAAATCAGCAATTGCTGGAATCATTCAGAATATTACAAACTCTACTGCTGGCATTTAGATGTAAAACCAGGTTCATAATTGGCATGTCTAGCTAGCAACCATAACATCTGATAACCTCAATCATAACATACTGCTGCTCGGAGCCACTACTACAATTACAGTGTTGTTTGTTTGCCACTAAATAGAGAGAGGAGAGAGGGTGCGTTCAGTAATCGATAGCTAGCACAAATCGACCAGAATACGCCCAATTCCATTTGTGGGGTGTGCATAATCTGCAAAACGAAAACACGACAAAACCAATTAAAAAATATTACAATTCCAGTGATTTTGCTGTGAACTGTTGTACAAGTCATAGTACTTATTTGTCATGCAGGTAATAAAAATAATGGAATGCATGTGATGTGCTGTTTAAAATGCTTTAGTAAACAACAGGATACTTTACCACAGTGTGTGTTTTTATTTACAAACATGTCAAGTGAAGTTTGGGAGCACTTTTCTATTGATCAAACTAAAAAACAATTCTTCCTTCCAGCGCAAATACTTTCCATTACTGGAAGGAAAATCACAAATTTCATAACATAAAAAGACTGAAGAAAGGTACCTTAGCATTCCACCATCAACAGTATATTCTGAAACACTTGTCAGTACTGTTGTTGCCTGATTGTGGCCGAAAGCGTAGTTGTTTAGGTCCCGAGATGATGTGAAAGCTTGTTTTTTTGAACAAAAATCTGTGAATTGTATTTGTACTGTAATGCCCCAGTGTAAGTAAGTATTGTATTTAAATATATTTTACCCCTTGGGTCAGTCATTTGTAGGCTTTAATTCAATTCATATGTTTGCAAACCTGTGCAACATTTTTCTGAAGATAGCAAAAGCTCCTTGTTAAAAAGCTGTTTCACTCATTTTTTCATATAAAATAAAATCCTGCAATTTTTGAGCACTATTTCACAGCGCTGTTTACTTACCAAGATATAAAATTTGTGTGAATTTAAATAGAATAGTTTTGACTGTGAATAGCAATGCAATTTTGTGTGTTAAAAGTCCTATCAGTTGTTAATCATAGGAATTGAGAATCGGAAAAGAATCGAGAATCGACAGAGAATAAATAATTTGGTATCGGCATCGAAAAAATGGAATTGTCCCATCTCGAGCCTTGAACCTGTGTGGTGATGACTAGAGTCATGACAGGACAGTGGAAGAATCTGACCACATGTACACGCTGAAGGGATGAGCCCTTTCGCTCAACATTTTGCTCACTCATTGCCACAATCTCGAGAGAAGCAAAACACCCGACAACTGAAGCCATGGAATTGATAGTTTCTTCAATGGTGCAACCTTTGATTTTGCTGTGATCAGGCAAGTTGAAACAAATCCAATGTTGTTGACAATACGAGCATAAATCACAGCAGCATGCACCTTCTCAGAAGCACTGCAGAACCCATGAATTTTAATACTGCAGGCACTAGTCCACTCAATGTGTTGTGTGATTCTCACCTTGGCCAGAGCACCCAGTGTCTTCTCGAGATGTCCGACTATTTAATTAAATTAATATTTCCTGCAAAATATCATGTTGATTTTATACCAGAGATGATTGATTGTGGACTTATGACGTGGGCCGAAGACTCTCTGGTAAGCTGTTTTTTTTTCTAACCTACCCTAATTCCAAGTATTAGTTGTACGTCCGTGATAGGGACGGGAACTAATGTATCTCAGGGCTGAGCCCCTTATGGCTACAAGGGAGGGAATCCATGCAAGGGGGCATGCATCGTGGCAGAGAGGGATTGGCCAGCCATGGCCACCGTTTTGGGCCATGACCACCTCCTTTACTGTGCTTAATAGTTAAAACTATAAATAGTTAAAACTATAACTAAGAAGAGGCTGGGAAAAACCGGTATAGGCATCATGAAAACCAAGCCGACAAAAAATATTTCAAAATTGTTACATGCATTATAAAAAAATGTTACAGGAAACAGATGGGTAAGGACCACGTTCTTTATTAGTAGGAAGATAAATTTGAGTAGAGAGGGGGCGGGATCTTTCTCTGGCGAGCATTTTTGCTGCTCCTTATATAAATTTAAGCTTTGTGGCTGTCACAGGGGTGCGGGGGTTGCTAGCCATCTATTGCAGGGATAAATTATTTCAGGGCTATGGGTTGCACCACGCATTTCTTATCATCCTGGATGGAGACTGATGAGACATTTACCACCTCTCGAGGCTCGGCTGCGATAACGCTACTGGTTGCAAGGGTGCTGCTCTCCTGCGGTGACTCCGTTAACTTTCCTATATGCTCTAGCGTGTACGTGGCTTGGTGTGTAAAGAAATATTCGGTTTTGGGGTGGCGACCACATGCCAAATTCTCAGCGGGCAGTAAAATTTAAATAATTCATTGCATTACTTATTTGTGTGTCTGTAGTTGTCCAACGCATGGAATCAACCCTGTAGCCACGGGATCAATTGACTGCCACTTTTGACTTGCCCCAAATTGCTCTCAGCGCTTGCTGATGGGGCAAAGTCGAATAGTAGAGGGCACAGGCGTGCTACGCAGTAAGGCGGCATGCATCAAAGTATACTCATTTTAAAAGTGTTACTCAAAAATGTATTAAGTAGCAAATACCATCTATAATTGAAAATTTACTATATTAACTAAAGACAGTATATGATACGAAACACAGTGTAATGACCAAAAATTTACAATCTAACAAGAAGACAAAGACAGTTAATTTCAGAGCACAGCCTACACTGGTGCCAAACCTTTGCAGCACGAATACAGCTAAAAATACATGCGTCACAGAATACCACATAAAGACAATTATGAGTGACTTTTTTTTAAGCATTTTAAAAGTTCCTGAACAGAACCACGGATAGCAAACTTCAAAAATACAAAGTGCAATTGTGTTCCAGCAGTACCTGTTCCTTCTGGCACACCTCAATAACCTTGGCAAGGATCTGAGCGTCGGAGAGGCGGCCGTACCTCAGCATAGCGCAGCGTGACTGGATAGGCTCTATGATCTTCTCACTGTTGTTACATGCCAGTGCGAACCTCGTGGTGTTGCTGTACAGCTCCATGGTCCTCCGCAGAGCCTGCTGGGCCCCATCCGTCATGCTGCAGTCAGTCAGCAGAGTTACTAACAGCACAACACACTCTCCAGCATTAATAATATACTTTATTACACTAGAAAAATTATATGAATAGTTTAAATCATAGCGAATGTTAAGCTTTAGTAACATTTTTAATAGGTAATCGTCTTAATTATATACGGGAATTAAAATTTTTTTATTGTTGTCTAATACAGGTACAAATTCTCTCCTATTCTGTTGCATGAAATATCATTTATTTCAATATTTAATGTTTCCTGGTTCAGTTGGACGTGCTAGAGGGGATAAAATAACCTATTATGATGAGTAGTTCTAAAAAGTTTTCATTTTGAAATTCACTCAATATCATTTTAGAAGTTTCAGCAGTCAGAATTGAGGACTTTGTATTGTAGAGGATCAAACATTTTAAATTCACTCAAAAGACTGATTTGCCTATCCACCCATAGCTTGTAACATGGACTACCATATAAGTGTCGTTATTGCGTACTGAAATTTTGGGAGAAATGGATGATTATGACAAGGAAAAAGCAGTTCCCATTCCAAAGTTATTTTCATTGTAGGATGGCACCATATTTTAAGGGAGATATGATGCCTTAAGACTGTCCACAAAACAAATGAGAAAAATTAATTTATCTTATAAAGTGAAAAACTTGGTCAAAATTATGCAATCACAGTATATGTTGCAACATTAAAACATGGAACTACTTGTAGTTCGGTGCCAACTTAACAACGACTACTGCAGTATTTTCTTATGTTAAAATGTATGCAGTCAAAAGAAATAATTTTTTCATAGGTTGATTTTAAGAGTGCTGACTTTATTGTGAACCACCTATATAAATGTAGTGCATATCTAAAAATATAAAGGGGCAGTGGTGGCTGAGCAGTTAGCCTGCTTGCCTGCCACCAAGGTGAACCAGGTTCAATCCCCGGCCGGGTCGCTCCCGGATTTTCGCATGTGGGAATCATGCCAAGCGATGCTGCTGGTTGGTGGGTTTTCTAGGGGATCTCCCATTACCCCAACCATTTATCCTGGTATTGCTCCATACTCACTTCAATCACCCTCATCGGCTCTCAAGACCTCACTGTTAAGAGCCACCCAAATCTCTTCACTCACTCTAACACCCTCGGGTGCCAGCGTAAGCCAATATCAATTGACTATGCCTACCCTCCACCCCGCAGGTGGTCGAATATTTCTGCATGCAACTAGCATCAAGTGTTTGTCCTACCATTGTGTCCCTCGCTTGCCTTCTCACTATACTTGTATTACTATGACTTGGATTTCTCTTCTGTTCTGATTACCGTTTGTTGACAACTTACTATGCTTAGTTTTTTTCAGACAAGCCATTAGCCATGTGGAAGCCTACAAAGTGACTCACAAATACAACTTTGCACAATAATGGATTTTTTTTTTAAATTCCGAGTGCAACCACAGCAAGTCTTCGCCCCTTGTGGCCTCTACCTCTCTGCCAGTCCATCACAAGCGACGACACAGATAAATTCTCACTTCCTCATGTCCAGCCTACCCCCCACCGCCCTCTACCAGGTCCTGCCTTTTACTGGGTTTATACCTTGAGGTTCATCAGACGTGACAGATATGACCTTCAGTGCCTTTATACTGCAATTTGAAAACCCGATTTTCGGAGAGTAGAGTTTGTGTGCAGTAAAAATGCCACAAAAGTGCAGTTCCAGTATATCTCGAAACCAAGGTTCATAATTAAAGTTTTGCATCAAATCTCATGTATTGTATGTGGTATATAAACAATGAAGTTTCAGTTTTGTTTGTAAATACGGGCACAAAAAATTACACAGCATCCAATATTTTTGTAATTGTTCGATGAAAATTGAGGTTACTGATACAGCTGTGTGGTATCATTTGGAAGATGTTTGTTTATTTATATATATAGCAAATGCAATGTTTGGTAGTTTCTTGAAAAAATATACACAAATCTTTTTGTACGAAGCAAAAAGTTTTCATATGTAGGGTTTGGTTTTGTTCGTTAATATAAATTAATATTTTATTTAAATGTCTTTGGTTTTTCCTTAAAAACACACACACATTATTTAATAGTGACTGTCCTCTTGGAAGAAACGACTGTGTGTCCAATGTTAGCATTTTTGTAATCAATTTGTGACAAAGGAGGTTGCAGATACCTTTCTGTTATATAATTATATTCAGAAGATGTCCGACTATTAAATTAAATTAATATTTCCTGCAAAATATCATGTTGATTTTATACCAGAGATGATTGATTGTGGACTTATGATGCTCTGTACATCCTCGCGTCACTCAACGTAATGGTTTGGAATTGGGAGACAAGGAGAGGCTAAGTATATTCGTTAAGGTATCATTTTTTCCCCAAAAGAGGACATCTTGATACTAAAAAATTTTTATATTTAATTAAAAAATAAATTATTTTAATGCTAGAGACGATTGAACATGGATGAAGTATAGGAGTTTGAGGTGGATGAAATATTTTCATTTCCCAAAATATTTATAGCGACCTCCTTTCCATAAAGACCTAAATTCTGGAAACCATCAGAGGCAGTTTTAGAAAGGTTTTACTATATACAATTATGTAATACAAATAAGTCATTACTTAATGCCACTGTGTATTGTGGTTTAATTTATATGCAATTGTCTTCACAAAATTTTTTCTTTACTTAGAATTAAATTTAGGCTATTTGAAACATAGTAGATACCACCTCACAGTGCACTTTATCGAGCTCACTTTTACAAACTGCTCAAATATATACAAAAAAAATTAATTATCATTGGTATTTCAAAACAATCAACAACATGAAACTAAATTTTCAAACACAGAATCAATTCTGAAATATGCAGGAAAATACCAGTTATGTAAAACAATAATTACACATTTCAAAACACAGTATGGTACTACTTGGTAAAAAAACTTGCCTGCGAACTACCCAGCAATAAACAAAAAATTACTACCTTGTAATAGGGAACCAAATCATACACACCTATCTGCCTCATCTAAGATTATGATTTTATGGCGACCTCGTGGCAATGTAACTTTTTGCTGGGCGAACATCTTGATCTTACTGCGTACCACTTCAATGCCTCTCTCATTCGAAGCATTAAGTTCTAGCACAGCAGAGCTGAATGCTGGTCCGAGCATAATACGGGCAAGACACAGAATAGTTGTGGTTTTGCCAACCCCTGGAGGACCCTGCCACATACAACACAAACATACCTCAAGAAATGTCTTCACAACAGTGTTTATTTTACACTAAAGATAACATTGTTCAAGAAGAATTTTAAAACTGATAAAGAAAATTTAAGATATATTGGTCAAAGAGTTTATTTATAGTAAGCTTATGTTTTGATGCATATATGTCACATAAGTCATGTATTAGTATTGGTTAAAATTAAGATCATATGGTCATCAACAATGCAGAATTTTATTTACAATGCCTAGATCCAAAATTTGACTAAAAAACAGTAAGTGTAAAAAACCAAAATATTTACAATCCTAAAGTGCACGTGCATGCATGCTGTAGTGATAACCTGGCAGGCTACACCACCTAAGGTCGTGCGGGGTATAGCTGGTGGCTGAGCGCAGTTGTTTTATAAACATACCCCAGTTGGCCCAGACATAAAAGGGTCCCTGCATGGCGGTGCCCCCCCCCCCCCCCCCCAGACGGCACCGTGAATCGACACAGTATACTTGTGGGTGAGTGAGATCGTAGGCTGAAGACAAAGGCAGCAGACGACCCTAGGCCCAGAGGAGCTCTGAGGCCAACTTGGAGTGTATTCTCTTCTTCCTTCTTGTAGTTTGTTTAATTGTAAGTTTACACAAAAGTGTGTGGCACCAAATACTCTGACTACACACACTCTCGCTAACATGTCGCAATGACCACACCACACACATCTACAACACAAACTATTAGAAAATTTCTTCAGACACTTACACGTACTTCAGCCACTCCTACACGAACACTAGACTTACACGAGCAGTTGCTAACTCAGTTAACCAGTGCTTCCACAGAAAACATTACACCCATTGAACAAACTTCTCAATACCAATCAACACTTAACCAGTCCGGTACCAGCGGTTATTATTTGAGACCACGCTCAGTCCACTCACTAAAGACAACCAATACAAATTCTATTTCCATTCCTGCTACAAACGTGGACAACACCATAACACCACCTACCCAACCACAAACCACCCCAGTCCAGTTAATTTTATATTTCCAGAAACACACCATATTCCCACCTTTTCCGGAGAAAACAAAGCCAGTGTTGAAGAATTTTTAGATACCTTTAATGGCATCAGCGAGTTAAATAATGGGACCAAACTTGAAAAGCGACTGCGTTTAAAGTTTTATCTGGTAGGAGTTGTGAAGAGAACCTACAAAACATTATTATATTACACTGGAGCGGCTGATATCATTTGGCAACAAACTGAGAATAAATTACTACGCACATTCCACAAACTTGACACACAAGACCAGTACAAACACCTGTTACACATCACATAACAACATGGCGAAAGCGCTCAAGCCCATATCGAGAACTTGACTTTTTACAAGAATAAATGTTACCCACACTTGCCTGAACAAGAGTTTTTGAACATAATTTGGAACTCTCTTTTGCCACCAATTGCTGCAAAACTTATCCTTTTGGACAACACAACACTAGACAAGCTACTACACAACATTAAAAACACTGAACGTGGCATGTACAGTTATCAACACAACATTGAACAGAATACACCAAACCCACTACACGCTAAACTCCACGAAGAAATTGCCATTTTAAAGGAACAATACAGTGCAAAACATATCTCCCCCACCCAGGAACAGCAGGCCCGCGTTCTAGCCACGTGTAATGCATTCTTTAATAAAGTGGTGCCCAGCAGAACTTATGCGGAAATCGCCAGTTTTAATGCCAAGGGAGGTAATTTCCGGTCACATCCCATCCCGCCCTTACTTGCTATACCAAACCACATTGTACAATGGAGCAAGGATCGAGAAACCAAATCCGCCATACATTTTGCTGAACCTAACAGGCCATGCTTTTCTGCTAGATCGACTCAGGACCCTGTTTGCCAATCCATTAGTAAACAATTATCCATGCCACCGCCTGTAAAGCGGTCACACAATACGCAGACCAATCAAACAGTGCGTCAGAAGCCCACCCGCAGCGACTCTCGCAAGCGCAGCGTTTCCCCCCACGCAATTCAGGTTGCAGTTGCCACACCTTCAGAGCCCCGCGCGCGAGAATGCAACACTGGCACATCGCAGTGATTCCTCACTGCGCAGCAGGCAGTTCCCAGTCCCCGTACCCTTGCTAGTGATACCTGTGCATTGTCTCTTTACATAGGACATAAAAGTCGGCAGTGCCCCCTTTTCGCCAATCAAAATTTTGTTTTTTTCCCACGATGTTGGTGACCGCTTTCGTCGGGTAAAAATGATTCAAGCTGACACCCCGTACAGTTTTTGTGACCCACTCCAGCTGTAGCGCGTACTGAATGCTGCAATCATGAGCATTTGTTGGGAAACTTGCTGAGCAAAGCAGTGCCACAAATGGGAACACGAAAACAGGCGTGTGCTACTCCCCTTTCACCATGTCAGCTGAAACTTATAAGTACTGCAATGCCACATGTACTTGTTACTATTAAGGGCAAACAATACTATGCATTAGTAGACACAGGGTGTTCTTGCAGCTGTGTCGCCAGCACCGTTTTACCGGATCAGTCACTTTCTCCCCTTAAAGCAAATATTACATTAAATGCAGTCACCTCAATTTTGCCTCCTCCTAAGTTTGAAACTACTATCAACTTGCATATCCATGGTCACACTTATCCGCAGAATTTTTTAGTTCTTGACAGCCTTCAACAAGATATAATTTTGGGTGCGGACTCTCTTAAAAAATGTTATCCCTATATTAAAATACAATGTCCTCTTTATCCACACTCACTATAAGAATAAAATTACCCATTGCTACTCGTCCGTATTGAATTAGTCCCAAGATGAGCGACCTTTTACTTCAAATCAAAGATATGGTCAATGCTGGAACTATCCAAGAAGCTGATTCCCCATATTCTGCCCCTAACCTTGTCATCTCCAAAAAAAGTGACGGCCTTGGATTTTTTACAGACTTTCTACAAATTAATCAACATCTTATTAGGGTGCAATATGCACTACCTTGTACTGAGGACATTTTAAATGCCTTGCAACATTCTCCTTTCATCACAATCCTTGACTTATTTTCTGGCTTTTATAGCATCCCGTTCGCCCTCAGGATCGTCACAAATTTGCTTTTAGTATCGATAGGATGGGTTTATTTGAATATCAAAGAATGCCAATGGGCTTCAGCACCGCCTCTCAATATTTTCAAATGTTCATTAACAAACTTTTAGTCCCCCTGAGATGGACTGCAGCAATCGCTTATATAGACAATATTTTAATATTGGGTAGTACCTTTGAGGAACATATCGCTAATATCCACAAAGTCTTCAAAAAATTACACCAATTCAATATTAAAGTCAATACCAAAAAGTGTTTGTTCGTCCAAAAAACAATTAAGGTCTTAGGTCACTTCATCACACCCCAAGGAATGTCCACAGACCCCGACAAGGTAACTGCCATTGAAAATATGCCCCCCCCCCCCCCTAACTAACCTGAAACAACTTTGCACGTTTCTTGGGATGACTACCTACCTGCTGCGATATATTTTGCATTATGCATCCATTGCACAGTCACTGCTTGAGCTGACTAAGCATAATATTCCCTTTAAGTGGGAAACTGAGCACCAAAAATCCTTTTTACATTTGAAACGAGCCATTCTTCATGCGCCTATATTGCAGAAATTTCATGAGGGCCATGCGATTATTCTAGCATGCGACGCCAGCAACACTCCAGTAGGAGGGATGCTCATCCAACTTGACCCACACTCTCAACAACAAAATATCATAGCATTTGCATCTAAGAAATTTTACATTCAAGAAGGGCGCTGGAGCACCGCTGAGAGAGAGCTAGCAGCTATTAAATACTTATGCACACATTTTCGTCAGTATTTGTATGGGCGCAAATTTACAATTGAAACCGACCACGCCAGTTTGAGGTATCTGCATTCCATGGCGGGTCATAACGCATGCATTCAGAAAATGGCAATCACCATTAGGGGAATTTGACTTTCAAATTAATATAGTTAAGGGTAAATTAAACACACTTCCTGATGCATTAAGCCGTATCCCCACAGCCCCACAGGTCGCTACACCAACTGTAACAGTCCACAACACATAATACATAGTCAAAGACGACATAATGAAATGCACCTCGCTTTTTAAGGCAGTTGACAAAGCCATTTTTCAGAACCCTGACAAAGTGTCCAAAATTAGTGGGTCAGTAGCCATATACATTAGTCAACACTGGGACAATGTTAAACAACATTCTATTCAGCACATGGCCCGAGTGAGAGGGGCAGAATCACCACTGCAGTAGCTAAGGAAGACATTTTTCCTATCCAATTAATCATCAAAATCATAACTACCCTCTACCAAGTGAATGTTGAAGTTATTAGACAAAGGTATACCTCCACACTCGCCACCACATGCATTGATTCAGTCTTTAAATCTATAATCCTTATTGTCCTTTTTAATGTTGTTATACATTTTCTCCCCGTCTATACACACGCCCAGGAAAATATTCAGATCGATATTACAAATCATTGTTCCATCTGTGCCCACTCACTGTGCCCACTTCTCCCTTCATTGGTGAATACAACGACCCCCATATTCGCAATCCAAAACAGGTCTCATTACACCCTGAACAAGCCGATACAAAATATTGTCGGTTGAATCGTTGCTGTGGTATAGCCTTCAACAGGGAAATATTTTTAAAAGTCCACTCACCCCAGGGGTTGTCTAAGTTAACACTTGTCCCTAAATTATATGTCCCCGAAGTCATCCAGGCCCATCACGATGCCATATTTGGGGAAGGTCACTTTGGTGTGCTCTAAACACTGCAGAAAATTAAACAATCTTATTTTTGGGACACAATGGCCAATTATGCTAAGAAGTATGTTCAATCCTGCCCTGAATGCCAGAAAATTAAAGCCATCTTATTTTTGGGACACAATGGCCAATTATGCTAAGAAGTATGTTCAATCCTGCCCTGAATGCCAGAAAATTAAAGCCATCACCACACAACCCATGGGCCAGTTAACCCCAATACCTCCGCAGCTGCTTTTGAAGACTTGGGCTTTGGATGCCAAGGGGCCCTTACCTGACAAAAGCCATAAAAAATAAGTACATTCTGGTAATGACGGAATATGCCACATGCTACATTTGTGCTAAGCCAGTTCAGTCTATTGATGTGGCCACCTATGCTGAATTTATAAAAGAAGTAGTCTTGCAGTTTGGTTGCCGAGAACAGATACTTACAGACCGTATGACAAGTTTTCAAAACCATCGAATTAACAACCTCCTCAAGTCACTTGGCATCAAAAAGCTCACTACCACCGCATACACCCCCCCCCCCCCGTTGTAATGGTTTAGTCAAAAATAATAATTGTTCCATTGGGAAACAACTTACAGCTTGTGCGAGTGCGGACCAATTAAACTGGGATTTGTACGTTCCATTCATTCAGTTTAACCACAACACTACCATTAACAGCTCTACTAAGTTTACACCTTTCTATTTGCTTCATGGGGTGGAAGCAGTTCTCCCTGCCCAGGTAGAAGCCATTAAGTTTTCAGAGTGGGGGCATAATTGGTGCGAGCAACTTTTAGCCACTCGTGAAACTGCCAGACGCAATTTAATTCAGGCTCAGAGCCTTCAAAAAGCCTGATTTGATAAAATGCACAGGAAAAACACCTTACCTGTTAACGACTATGTTTGGGTACGTAACCACGGAAGACATAAGGCCCTAACCCATCGCTTTCGCAGCCTGTATTGTGTCACGGATGTTTTAGGTGAATCCACTGTGCAGACAAACAAATCTGGCGTCTCCACATTCGAAGCTATCTGTACCAGGCACACCAAGTTGGTGCACACCCGTTAATATTTCACGGTAATGTCACTCTGTATAATGTGTTTTCTGTATCAGTGTCTAATATCTATGTAAAAATGTGTTACAGTTTCACTTATTCTGTTGTACGTCACGTGCTAAACTGTAGGTGCTAAGATGTCTATCCTGACATCGCTACAAGGGATCCAATGAGTATAGTAATGGGGATGTGCTGACCTAGCTACGAATCAGTACGTGTGACGCAGCGAGCAGCAGATACAGAGTGCCTTCCACGTAGAGTTACTGCCTCTCAGCCCACCTTCGTGCTTCTGTTCCACGGCCGCCACATGTAGAGAGGATACCAGGCCTGCCAACTACATTCCTCACTCCTTGCCGCCACACAGCACCACTACAATGTCCTTCACGCCACCACACAGCACCACTACAATGTCCTTCACGCCGCCTGCAGCGGTTGGCAGTACTGCACACAGGTGCGTTGCCAAGGCAACGGCCTTCCAGGGCTATCCCACATTGAGGAGATAGGACCCATTCCCTGCCCACTTCACACACGCCATCACGGCATTGCTAGTGTTTTTTTTTCTCACAGCTGCACTCTCCATGCCAGCGACTTGTCGCCGGCAGCTGGCATGTATTACATCACGATGCATTCTGACATCCGCTACATAAGCGTGTGCTGTTATCACAGAGCAGAAAGATAACCACTAATCTCCCCTACCCAGTCTATCATTAGCAACTAGCATAAAGATTTCACATTTGATATACGATTAAATAATTTTCTACCTTATTTAAGTATTGTCTATGTTTGTTTTATGTCTCCACAGAGGTAGTTAGAACGATTATTACCACACCAGTATATCATTTTATCCCCCCCCCCCTCTCCTAGATTACTTATTCAAATAACTAATTGTTTTTTCTTGTATGCAATTTCTGTATTTTATGGAAATAGGTTCTATGAATTCAAGAAGATGTGCCAGTTACTCCGAGTAGTAAGTTCCTGTTCCCACAGCTATTTTATCTTGTGGACCCTGTTTAATTTGATTATTTTAGGCGAGATGCCACAGTAAGACGAGTCTGCCTACATGCCATTCCAAGGAAAACAACCACCAGAATACTACTCCGAGACAACAGGTTTATTTTTATCGGATATCACATAATTTATGTTTTGTTTTCATGTCTGTTATCATGTAACTTTTACTGCAATCAAGTTTAACCTCCCTTTTACATGATGTCACATCTGTCTTATAAAGCATTATTTTTAACTATGCTTTCACGTGATTACAACTTAGACATACAGGTATGGACTTATTGTTCAATGTTAATTTCATGCATTTATTTAGCAAGCCTTGTAGTAAGCTCCCTTAACTTGCCTACGTGTTTTTATGCCACAATAATGCTATTCAATTATATCTTGTCGTCTTTTTATTGTGGCCTTAACATTCTGCCTTGTGTGTACTGTTAGTTTTTTTTCAACAATTTTCAGGTGGATATCACATGAGGCCTGAGGAGCCTCCACGACGTCACCAGAGAATTAAGAAATATTGCCTGATATAGAGTGATGCAATTCAGTTTAATTTTACACATTCCTATATCTGACAGGATGTGTTGTCCCCATTTGTAACTGCGTTATTAAAGTGTGTCCCGTACATTCCCTCCCCTCAGTACGTTGTTTTTGTGTGTAGGTAAGTTGTTTGATTATATCTGAATTTATATGAGTCCTATATTGACCGGCAGATTTTCAGTTACAATTCCAATCATTTTATAATTAGGGTGTTATAGCTCCTGGCATTATAGGTAATACTACAGCAACTGAGCTTAGGCCTACAGTTTTTAACTATTACAATACTTCAGCTATCTATATACTTTACACAAAATGCATTACTATGACTATATAGTCCATTCCCGATTGAAAGCGACTTATGAAAATCAACCTTTGAAAAAACACTCTAGGCATAACATGTCACCTGTTTTTTCAATAACCTGTATTCCACAAATATATAACACTGTGGTTAACTTTTAAAGTACTGTATTATTGAATAAATGAACCTTTACCTTAATATCTTCTATAACTTGTAATATTTATTTCTTTTATTAATATGAATTAACAACAGCGAGTGAAGGGACGTGTTGGCAACAACCGGTAAGAAATATTAATTTAACCTTGTTTTTTATTATACTATTTGCAAATTAAGCGGTGCCTATCGAAATATTTAAGTAGTCCCGGTGGCAACGTATCACATTTTTACAGTTTAAAATAACAGCGGAAAATATACTGAGTAGACCGTAATAGTACGGTATCATTTTATAGAGCGAGAAAGCAATTTAAAAAACGTCCGCTGGCGAGGCTTGTCGCCCTCTTTCTCTTTCTTTGTCTCTTTCACACTCGGGAAATTTCACATCGCTAGTAGGCAAGAACCTTTATACATGTTTTCAACTGTAGCATATTTCATACTTATTACAGCAAAATAATGACTTTTGAATTTGTAATTTAAAACTGAAAAAAGATTTTAATGTTCGAATACGTTTTTTAATACATTTAAATATGATGGCGGGGCAGTCATCTAGTGAGGTTGGCAGACGTGGCGAGCCATGACGTGGCGAGCCATGACATGGCGTGTTCCTTTTTGTTAAACTAAATGTAAATTATTCTTACTCCGAAAAATATTTCGAATTACCGCATCATGTTTGTAGACGTTTTTTTAAAACCTACCTAGACAAGTTACGATGTTGTGATAAATCTGTGTTTCCACTGCAATATAAATATACCGTGACGTGTGTTTCGTTAATCATTGTGTCTATGAAATGGTGTGCCTTTGTGCATCATGGTTGATACGCTGACCCTGTGTGTGCGTGATTTAAAAAATTGGATTAGCAGTATTTATACGTTTTAAATGTGAACTATTTTTATGATAAAGTTATTTATTTACATCCACGTCTGTTTATCACAATGTTGTACCTTTGCCCCAAAGGGTTTGAAACACAGTAGTGTAACGTAATTTGCCACAATCCCAGAAAAAAATACTAAGCCCAGCCCGATAAATTTCAATGAACCTAATAAACAGTAAGTAGCAATACATAGAAATATGAGCGGAATAAAAGTTATTGTAGGCTTATTTGTGTGCATGTTCACCGCTATCTTTTAAAGTCTGTACGATAAAAATGAGCAACACAAGTTGCGTACTTGAATTTAATGTGCCTTTTTCACTGGTTGTTCCTTCGTTTTAATATTTATTCCAACTGAGGCCGTCCTTTTAGAGAAATGACCCAACACATATCAATAACAAAATGAATTACAATTAGTCAGCCCTTTACTTCACAGTTGTAACAGTGTTAAACACAGTTGCGGCAATATACTAACGTGCATTACATGTATTGAGCTATGTTGTGGAAAACAAATATGTTAATGTAAAATAACTAAGAATTGTCTTCAATTCAGAAATTTTCAAAACTTCATAAAGCTGACCTAAATAATGTTAGCGGCCTAAATTGTGAATATTCATAGGGAATGGTTTTTGGAATATGACCGAATTCTTTGAAAAGTTGTAAACGGGAAACAACACATTTGACAGGTATAAAAGTAGAAGTCGCACTTCAATGTTTATTTTTAGGTGCAGCAAAAGTATAAGAACGTATGTACACACACAATGGAATGTAAACATTGATTTTGACATGCTACATGGCAGTCACATGACAATCTTTGTTTACATTTGGTGGAAGGATACGATACAAGTAAAAAATTCTCGATCACATTATATAACGAGATTGTCTATGTATGGTGAACATACCTTCTGATATCCAGAACTTCACGAGTTCTGTCACATATATGGTATTTTATTTCTAGTTTAGGCTAATACTGAAGCAGTACTCCGCCGTTTTTATTATCCATTTCCCATATCTGCAGATTTTCTTATGTTCTTCTGTATGTGTGATGTTCAATAAAACAATTTATGAAACCTACCACTAGCAAGTAAGATGTTTGTAACGTTGTACTGTATAGGTTAAGTTTGTTATTCTCAACATACAATGTATTTACCAATTCTTTTCATGATATGTTATATAACTTATGTTTTATTTTTAATGTAGACTTCGGGCATCCTATTATATTTTTCGCCTAAGTGCAAATATTCATTCAATTGAAAGGTTATGGTAGAGTGCCCCATAGATCTCTCTCAACGCAATCACGTACATATGAAAGACACTTTTAAAATATTGCAGTGCCACGAACCTTCCTAAAAGACAGTGCGACATAAAAATAGTGCTTTCACAATATTCCGTGTACCCCCACAAACTTTACACTCCTGCGTGGATGTTGTTGTATATGTGCTAATACAATGGATAATATGGATAATGAGAGAAATAAACTTTCAGTGCTATGTGCAACTATAAACTTTCTCACAATGGCGTATGTGCCTTTAGTTTTTTCAGTTTTTGTATTTTCACATGTTTTATGTTACATCGCAAAGTGTTTACTAGTTTCTGAGATATGTATATTTTTACAAACCAAAGTTCTATCGAACTTCCATAGACGTAAGTTACAAATACCACTGAATATATATATATATATCTCTGTGTGTGTGTGTGCGTGCGTGTGTGTGTGTGTGTGTGTTGAACGTTTAATTTTCAAATCTGTGTAACTCACACTGAAGTCTGTGTATACTTATATGGACTAGGTAGCAATAATTATCCCATAATTCTCGAGTGTATTACGTACACAATAATCACTGTACACATCCCCGCCTAGCGTGGCTTCCGTCACACTGTGTTGTCGACAGTTCAGTGTGCGTCTGCCGCAGTGAACTGCTCAAACTTAAATTATGTTGCGCATGTCATTCGCAATGCCAACCATTGGTCTTGTGATATTTTCTCTTAAAACACACTATATTGTTTCTGCTCTACAACATGCAAACCATGGCACATTGTAATGTATTTTTTAAAATGTACCTTAGCCAGATGGCAGTAACTTTTAACGTCTCCTTTTATAGTTAATGTTTCTGGCATGTTGTCAAGTGTTCACTAACGGTGCGCTTATGCCAACCTCCCACCTACCCGTGCCTACTGCCTTGCCATTGGGGGAACAATTTTTTACATAATTATTAAATGTGGCCGTAGACACTTCCCCTCCCCTCCTCCCTTACGTATCACAACATGTTCAGAACTTGTAATTTTTAACATGGCTAGCCACATACCTTGTATCACTGTATTTTATATTTAATCTACCCCGTCTTGCCTTTTGCCCCGTAAAATCACGTAAACTTAACCTCACTATATTTTTCAACTCACACTTGCTCCCTCGATACCGCGCTTAAGTCCTCCAGGTATGCAACCCTGCACGACGCTCTCCACTGCCTTGAGCTCCTCGGCCTCTCCAACACTGATGTACCCCAGGATACTTGTGCCTCTCTCACTCACCCCCTATGCTCTCTTCTCCAACCATGTTCTCTTCAACAGCTGGGACGGCTGTTATCTCGATTGGGGGGAGGGGGGTGTTGTGTAGCAATAACCTGGCATCGCTACACCGCCTAAGGTCGTGCGGGGTATAGCTGGTGGCAGATCACATTTGTCATATAAACATGCCCCAGTTGGCCCAGATATAAAAGGGTCCCCGCATGGCGGTGCACACCCCCCCCCCCCCCAGACGGCACAGTGAATGGACACAGTATACTTGTGAGATTGTAGGCTGATGACAAAGGCAGCAGACAACCCTAGGCTCAGAGGAGCTCTGAGGCCAACTAGATCTGCAGACGTTGGGTGAGCATAAGCGTTTGCGGTAGGGAGCCATTCTTGTAACGAGCCATTGTCCCTCTTCCCCCTGTAAAGTTAATTACGGCAAGGTTAGGGAACTAGCTGCGATTATATTGTGTATCTCGTATAACTACTGTTTCTGTATAATCAATTAACGTACTTGAAGTTTGTAATATTAAATTATATATTTTTATAATCTATCTTTCTTATTTAGCCACCATCGCGAGCACCCCACGTGACACACCTTACCTCCTATTACAGTATAACAGTGTTTGATGTTGGTTCAAGTACAGAGTATTGAATACCAGAGTTAATTAATTAGGAAACTGGAAGAAGGGAAAAGTGATACAATGTGCACATGTGCGAGTGTGTGTGTGTGTATGCATTGGTAATATTGTGAATTTAGGTATTGTTTGGTTAGGTCATTTTGCAATTTAATATATTTCCGTGATATTCGTGAAATAATTCTAATATTTTATCATGAAAACATGTTTAATTGCAAAAAGATATAACCGAACAATACCTAAATTAATAATATTAACAATACAAGTTACAAATTCAATAATAGGGAGGGCTATGAACTGGAGGGAAATTGCGGGGTACAATTTTGAGCGCAATGTTAAACCCTATGGCCAGGTCAATAAACCACGACAGTACTGAAGAGACGGGACACATGCCCACAGTGTACGATGGCCCAATGTCAGAAGCGACTAGACACGTGATCAGCTTATACTGTTAACCCAGAATCTCCAAGAAGCAGTTCTGCCAACATCTCCCCACGAAGATTATACTGCCTGATTGAGCCATCGCTCCCTCCAGCGAAGGTCACAATAGTGTCAGAGCATGCCACTGGAGGGCAGCACATATTTCACAAAATGGCCAAAAATTAACATATAAGGTTTTGCATCTTCACTGACAATATTTTATCGTCTTCAATGCCTCTAATTTTGGAAGATGCCACACCTACATGGCCTTTGTAGAATGGTGTACTGTTGTGACTACCAGCTGTCTGTCTACGGGGCTGTTAAGGTGAACATATCATCACGTAAGAAAATAGCTCTACTTTCAGGAGTGGAACTAGACTAGTGGTTTGCGAAAAAAGAAAAAAAAGAAGAGGGTGGAAAGGGGGTATTTTCCCATGTACAGGTGCAGACCTAGATTTTTAATATGTAACATGGGAGGAGGAAATGTGTCATCATAATTTTAGGAAACAAAATTAATTTAAAAGTTAGTATTTTACACAATTCTTATGTTATTTAATTTGGGTATTAAAACATTCACAAGATAGTTTCATGCCAATATGTTAGTTGGGGTCGGAGGGAAGGACGTTATCAGGGTGGCTAGCAATATCCTTATAACAAATTTCCTGACATTTCCAGGTATCTTGATAGATTTCTCTACCAATTAATGCAGCAAATATAAAAAAATATTTTAATGATTTTCCTCAAATAATTTAATATTTTTTATGGGCAACAATAACATAGCCAGAACATTAATTTAGGCCTATGGATACTTTCCTATGCAAAAACAAATATTTGTTTATTAAAAAAATAAGTAGGTACAAATATGGAAAATGGAAAAAGGTGAGACAGAGGTTGAATACTAGCATTCTCATAACCAGAAAAAAGTAATAATACAGAAACAAGGCACAATAAAATGTATCAATTCAATGAGAATCACTGAAAGTGTTTGAATTATCTTTGAAATACTTACATGCAAAATCATACACGTACATCTATAAATATATTTTCCACAATGCCAATGCTTGCTGAATCAACAAAAAAAAATCAGGCAATAAAATATGCATAATAATAGTTGCAATTAAACATACAACAAAATTGTGCCCAGGGTCATAATTCTTCCCAAGAAGGTGGAATAAATTAAAGTAACATTCTAATTCATAATATGGCATGTAGCAGAAGTGCTAAAATCAAATATTTATTTTCTTATAAAATACATTTAAAACTTTGTATTTAAATTCCCTGACCTCCCATAAATATAAAATTTCCTGACTTTTCCAGGTTTTCCCTGTTTTCCCTGCTGCTAGCCAGCCTGATTATGTTCCCTGTACACTCCACTACCCCTCCCCACAAAAGTTAACACTGTTGACTTTTTATTGAGATAAAAACTGTTAGAGTAGGTAATATCACAAGTTTTAGCTAGGCAACTTGTGACAATAAACTACTCTTTCTGTGCATAAATAATATTTACATATGATCTAGCACAATTTTTTAAGACCCAACACTTTGAATTAGTGCAAGAGCCATCTGCTCTTGTGCAGTGCATAATTATTGTATCTTACATAATAAAAAAGAACAAAAACATGAATGTTTATAAAATTCAAACTCTCTCTACTCTGAATGTGAACAAAAACCTGAAAGTTCAAAATGCTTAAATAACACACCAAGTACGTGAAATATATATAACACAACATATACAAATATGAAATGTTCAAACCTCTAATAGTTGTTACACTGTACACAATAATTGCATTACTAGTAAATAATAATAATTTTTAACATCTTGCTCAAGAATCAGGGAGCGAAAGAATACTAAAGTAACAGCTTCCACCATTTTTAAAGCAGTAATATTGGCAGTCACTCAACAAACATGTCCTACAGAGATATATGTTTGAAAAGGGGTGTGGGTCGTCTAGCCACTTTCCCTTGGCACAAATCAAATGGATTAATTAATGTGACCAGGGAACATACGTAGCAACACGTTGCTTTAAAATGACTTCGATATATGCAATTTTTCTACCTTAGAACCCTAGTATAATGCTCCCATTTATAAGACTTTCCCATCCATAATGCAGAATTTTTCTGGTCACAAGAATTTCACTATAAGAATAACATTAAACATTACATGAAATAATGTTTTCACTTTACCTTTAACAATAGAAAAATGACTCCTATTAAAAATTCTCATTTTTTGTTATAATATATTTTATATAATTCAATTATTACTTATTTCACATCTTAAGCACTTGAGTTACTGACAATGTAAGATTGTTACAATGAAGTAATTTGACACTGAAGATTAGTGGAGTAGACACTAAGGCAGCTCTAGACAAGGTCTTGAGAGCCAATGCGGGTGAAGCATTGTATGTAGCAATGTTGGAATGAAAGGTGGGGGGAAACAACAGAACCTTGAGAAAAAATGCAGACCAGCACCATCGTCCCACCACTGACTACTAGTGTTCTTATTTGTACACAAACATATTGCACTTTATTTGCATGTACTAATCTATAGGATACTATAGATAATGAACAGAGTGGTTCCAACAGACTGCAGCAAAATAAGTTTATAAATTTTAGATTTTATTTGGAGGGAGAGGGGGGTGGGTGTCAGAGAGTAAAAAAAAAAGGGGGGGGGGGATTGCTACTTATGATGTTTTTTTACGGTTCTATTTGCCTTCTTTGATTATTGTATTTCCAACTTATAATGCTTTCCTGCTTACAGTGCCATTTTCTCATGGTCCCTGTTTGAGAACATTATAAAAAGGTTCTACAGTATTTTCATTTTAGTCATAATAACTAGATAGTTTAAAATCTGAGTCACTAAACTAAATTTTTTATTTTAATAAATTTTAAGGAAAATATAAAGTAATGGAAACCACGTGATGAATTAGTTTATAATCAGCAGGGAAAAACAACTCAACTATTATCTGTGCACACTGCAATGCTTGTCAATTATTTACATAGAAGTCATCTAGAATAACAAGTGCAATATCTATGCAACCAATAAGAAATATACTTTCTCTGAGGTAAAGACGTCACTCAAGAGATTGGTGAAGAGACTCGAATTCCGTGCAAACATCGGTCCACGAGGACAATACACTGGAAGACTGGAAATTGTTTACGGAAATGTGGCAGTCTACAAACAAATTCTAAAAAAAATTACCATTTATTACTGTATTGTGACAACAACTTGGATGAGAGTAACATAAGCAAACTGCCTTTAAACTGTTGACAGCAGGACATTGAATATGGTGAGCAAAAAATTAATGACTATAGTTATGTATTGAGTTTGCAAATGTTTGTAGACATTCTCTTTGAAACTGTAACTTTCCTAGCAAGAATTTATGTACGTGTATTATCATCTTTATAATAAACAATTCACATGAAATTAAGTATCTGCAAATAGGAGATAACCCCTAACTAAACCAGACACAAAAATTGTTATACGCAAACTGTGACAATTACTTGAATCCGTAAATCCTACTTATGTACAAAGTAGGTTCTGTAAACAGCAATTATCAGAAACACGTAAATTAAGCTAATTAAAATAAACTTTGCATGAGAAACAAATATTAAACCTTCCCCAAAAACTCTGTGATCTCTAATAATGCACCTATAACATAAAACACAATTAATACACAACTAAGAAATCTTCACAGTATGCATTAATGGCAAACAGAATCATTCTAGAATAAACAAGTGGTGTATTATTATGAAGAAATACATATGTATTAACTAATACACAGAAAAAACAAGCATATGTAAAACAAACTTGAAATTGACGAAACACTTGTTTGCCTTGGGCATCTTGTATTGAATACCGCTGTATTTATGAATCTACAAAAACCACCAATACAAGAATCATAAACATTACAAATGTATTATAAGAGTAAAAAGAAGTGTAAAGAAAATAAATTACTGTATCATTAAAAATTTCCCATTAAAAGAAGTTTATATAAACAGTTTGTTCTATTGGCAAAGAAAATTGGAATAGCTACCATGAACACATTACCAATGCAAAACCTAAATTTTAGAGCACAGAGAATTATGTATGGTGTAATAAATTAATGTCAGCAGCACTGTTTCTTTGTACTACACAAATATTTTCACTACTGGCAGTGGTTTTTTTCCTCCCGGTGTGCAGGATTCTATTACAACTTTCTACCTACCTCATTTCCCACTCATCAAATACTGTAATGGTTACTACAAACCAACAAGTTATACGCTTTAGTACAGAGAGGGTGGTAAGTTCCCCCACCCACCTGTGTATGATTTCACTGGGCACTGATCAAGAAAATATGTTCCCTGCAAATTTGCCTAATTTCCATTTGCGGGCAGTGTAAAAAAATGTATACTTGAGAGTTTCAGTCTGCTTTATGGGGAAAAAATAAATACATTTTTGTGGCCTGAGGGAAATTCAGAGAAAAATCATGCACAATGGATCCCAAAAATGTTAAGACAGGATGTGTTATGCCATGGAAAGAAATGACAATGGTATGGTGCACACATTATTTGAGAACAATGTGTGAAAATTACTCGTATACCAATATGAACTACACAGTAGTGGTATATATCACATTCAGGAAGCAGGAAAAGTTTCATTAATGGAGTGCTATTGAATTTTAAAGTTAAAACAAAATTTGGCAACTACCATAATGAGATGGTGAAAATTTCAGTACGTGGTATGAAATGCAGATTATTCTTCATCTAGCACAAAAATGATGTACTCAGCCACTATGTTCAAGAAACAAAGCCATTGGTTATAAACACAAAACATGGAATTTTCAATAAACAGGAGGATGGGGAGTGTCGAATGTAAATGGTTAGAGTGCAAGCACAAATGTATCACATTCCTACAACTATAAAGAGTATAAATTAGTGATGGGACTATTTAAGGTTTTTGTCAATTCCGATTATCGATTCAATTCCAAAATGCTTGTTTTGATTCTCGATTATGGACTCGATCCAATTATCAACAAATGTTAAATACATTGCAACATTTTGTAAACAGCTGTACAGTTCTACATTTCACACAACTTACAGCGGAGACTAAAATAACGAGAGTGAGAGAAAATAATTTCTCTTAGTTGAATTAGCAAATTTAGTGGCATTAACTATTTCGTCCAGTACTCTGTGGAAGAAATTTATAATTTTGTCGTGTAGAAATGGCCTTGCCAGGCCAAACGAATGTGTCAACATCGTGTGATTTCAAGAGTACTGCACATTTCCCAAAAAAAATATAATTTCAAGGATATACGGTAAACATTAAGGCAAGTCGTACATATGTATATTCTTTTCATAAATTTTTCAGTGTGACGTTTTTAAGTTTTGATTTTGTTGCGGCGAGCTGCGTTTTATAATACTGCTGAATGTAAACAAATCAATTGCAGTGCATTCGAGGTTATACTTGCATTAGCATTGACAAAATGTACAAATGATAAGACATTTTTTTGGAATTTTACATTGGCTGCAGCATCTTCCATAATTTTTATGAGACTAGATATCTTATCAAACCAGTCCATTTAATGTATCAATTTAGAGATCGCACTTTCGTTTTCACGAAAATTTATGCGCAACTGTCAATGTAAACAAACATTTGATGCGGCCATAGATTACTGCAAACATTCTAGTTGTGAGTGTTTACTTCACACCATTGTGTTCACTTTGCACAAATGTTACTAGCGCTTAGAGGCAGTTTGTTTTCAAACTACTACAGCTTACTTAAAGTGCATATGCTTGTGTAATCTTTGGAATATGTTTGTTTACATTTTGTTATGTAAGAAAAAAACTTAATGTAATTACGTGTGTGTGTGTTGCATATAGAACTACGATTTTGAGATTTAAAAATTGTCTCGAGACGAAAACAAGAATTTTTTCATCTCTAGTATTTCTCGATAATGCCTAGAACGCGCCCAACTTTAGATTTTTTTAAATATAGCGCCAAAGTAAATTAATGTACAGGAGAAGAGTTCATTTCTTGTGGAGAAGGCTAATTTCGTGAGATATTGCGCATTTGTCTGTATTTCGTGTTATTTCGCATTTTAACTTGTATTTTGGTGTTACTTCATTTCATAGCGAGTTACCACAAAGTTGTGCCTCTAATTATGCCTGATTAAATAAGACTGCAAACACACGCAAGCTGTTTGCATTGCGTTTACAAGCGCCACCAGGTTTGCAGAATATGCTACACAGTAGGAAAATTTTACAAAATCGAAACAAACTTTTAAATGCAAAAAATTGAAACTCATTGATTCTTTAATACAGGCAAGAATCAGTGCAATCAAGGAATCAATAATCAAATCGTCCCATCCCTAGTATAAAACGAAGTCGCCTGGTAGCATGTGTCTGTGTATTCGGATAAGGCTACTAAACTACTTGATGGATTTTGATGCAGTTTTCACCATCATTTAGAAAATTTCTCGAGGAAGGTCTAGGAATATAATAGATTAACATTTAATGTAAGGATAGTATATAAATGTCTATGTTTTCTAATCAAGTTGGTAAAAGCCGCTTTTTGGGCGCTTACATGGTTAACGTTGAGTAAACCATAAGAGATACAACAAATTGATGTACTAAAGAATTGTAGATCGCAAAAAAGTCTACAAAAAAGTCAGCAACACCATATGTTTATCTTTTAAAGATGACACACAGTAACAATTTTTTTTTTTTTAAATCGGACTGAAAATAGGTGTTCACTTACGAAGCCTTTTTGAACAACACAGTATTAATCCTTATCAAATTAAATATGTTAGTTACCTTAAGCATTTAGTGTATATACTTAATGTAAACCTAAACAATGCCACATTTGTAAAATGCACAGGAGCAAGGCTGAGGCGGGTCGCTAATATAGCATAAATAAAACATTTTTTACACATCATGGTCACAAAGTTGTTAAGACTGCTGCTAAACCACTGCGATCTCAATGTCATACAGTGCATACAGAGTTTAGTGAAATCACAAATAACTGGTAATAATATAACATCCAAAATTCCCACTCAAATTCAGCAATACACAACATCACTAGAGAAAAATTGCAAAAGGAGTGTAAACGTGTAAAGAAACTTCAGAATATGTATTGAGAAAATGACTGGTTAGTAAATAATGTTATCATAAATGTCACCATTTAAACTTGCAGAATAGTTACAGTGACAGTAGAAGATAAATGGAAACTGATGAAAGAAACATCAACGTTAAATGAAGAAATAGTGTATGGTAAGAGAACATGTGATATAGTTAACATTTATGTATGTCTGTGCAAGTTCAGGTCTTTTTTTTTTTGTGAAACAGACTGCTTTCCATATTATTTCCTCCTGCAGGGCTGGAGGGAGAAACATGCATCATACTAAATGTGACACAAGGAAGCACCCCCTATAACAGAGGACTGCAGCTCGTATATAGATAATTTATTGGGTATTTGTTGACCTTGGCCCGACCTAAAATATTTAAGCCACCTAGAGAAACAAGAAAAAGATACAGAACCTAACCCCCCACACCGACTGTGTACCATCCCAAGTGAACCAAACCATATGTGCATAATACATACCGCCGCTGGGAACTGATTAGTCCCACCAAAAACAATCCTGGTCACTTACGGTTGTGAATATTGTCCTGGACTTTGTCCCCACAAGGCAGCGAACTAGGCCTCCCCCTTATAAATGCCTGGGAAGCACCCGAGAAAGAGAGTAAGGATTTCCGGGAGAATTTAACTCTCACTCATTTAGTTTGTTTCAGCATACCCACTTTCATCCCCATATATTTTGTGACAGCTGGCATCACACATTTCGGCAGCCTTCCTGGTGAGCAGGACTAAACTCACTGGGAAGGAGGTCTATGGGGTCAAACTCACCCTGGAGTTTGATTCCTCTCCTCCGATTAAAAATCCTCCACCGAGAAAGTGTTCCCTTAGATCTCCTAACGTGGGCAGATCAGCAACCCCCCCCCCCCCCCCCCCCGGCAATACCAATTCTGAGCCCGACGACAAATCAGGAGGAAGTTCACATAACTCTTCATAGAGGAATCAGCACTAACACACCGGATATAATTCATCCTGAATTATTACCTCAACATGGCTATATATCAACCCCTCCCCTCCGCTTCACTCCAAAGGAGTAGATAAAGTGGAGACCTCAGCAGGTAGAGGGATGAAAGGAGTAGAGAGTTCAATGACTCTTCTTTCCATAGCTAAAGGAGCCGAGATTGCGTCAAAATAACACAATTTTGTAATTGAAGAATTAATTTAATTAAATATGCAAACATATTTTGAATAAAATGAGCCTAAAAGTAAACACTAGAACTTCCCTTGTCACCAAAAATATTTCCAATCTTCAAGTGACACACAAGTTTACCAAGTGCAAAGTGCATTTTCAATAGCTTCTTGATAAAAAAATCAGAGGATTTATTTATGACATATATTTATTTAATTCGATAGGCAAATTCTTCCAAATAGAAACCTAAAAACCTGAAAGCATACACTTTACTTTTAACTCCTTTTGTTCCCAAAAAAATGTTTACAAACCTTGAGCAACGCAAGATTAAAAAGTGTAAAATCCATTTTCAGTGACTTCTCATAAAAAAAATCAGTGGATTTGTTGCAAAAATTTTGATTTATTTCAATAATTATAAATTTATTGAATAAACTGATATCATGGAAATACATATATGACAAAAAACCTTTGGTCACCAAATGATATCCCAAGCACCATACGTGAACACATCATTAATAATGGCAAAAGCCAAATGGAATTTTATGGGAAAATGTGAGTGAGTGAGTGAGTGAGTGAGTGAGTGAGTGAGTGGAGCAAGCGAACGAGTGGAGAGATTTGGGCGGCTCTAACATTGAGGTCTTGATAGCACATGAGGGTGAAGGGAGGTGAGTATGGAGCAGCGCTACAATGCAAGGGTGGGTAAAATTGGAGATCTCCGAGAAAAAACGCCGACCAGCAGCATTGGCTGACACAATTCCTACATGTTTCAGTGTATTATGTACTTTTTTCAAGGTAAAATATGTTTGAAAAGTGCAATATGTCTTATTTCAGAGTCTTGCATAGTGCTAATATTTCAAATTCAAAGTGCGCGTGGCACTGAAGAGAAAGACAATAGTATTCAGGCAAAAACGCCTTCAAAAGACAATTAAATAACAACAAAAATTCTATATTTAAATTGCAACTGTTATTTTTTCTTAAAATACTTTTGGTGCCTTTTCAATTTGCCATATTAATATTTTACTCTGCGTGCATAGCACTTCTGCTTGTGTAAACCCTGTAGACAGCCATGGTAGGTCCGGACGACCCCTCCCTCTGGGCAGTCATCCTAGGAGAGCTGGTGAGGTAAGACGCTGTCACGTACACACTTCATATTTTTGCACTGATGTAGGATTCAATAGTTCACTTTAGTATACCGGTTGACCTTTGCCTTGCATACGTTTTGCCAGACATCCTCAGCGTAATGGTATCCGCTTAACTTAATTATTTACAGCCTTTCAGGCTTTTTGGAATTTAAACGAGATAACATGAAAAGCGGACGGAGAGGCCATGCGGCCCGCACAGTTTGTGTTATCAGATGCCATCCGCCCATGTTAGGACTTTTCATTGTATTTCTGCTTAATTGCTTCGAGTAATATTAAGTTTGTATAATTATTTGGGGTTTTTGTCATGTTAAATTGTTTTGCGGCCACATGGTTAGCTACCACCAAGTCCTTATTTGCGCCATCACCGTGTTATGAGGACTAATTCTTGTTCCATCGTATGCGCCTAATTTTATTTCCTGGGTTTACGTAATATTTTCAATAAATGTTCATGTATTTTTCATGTTTGATGCATTTTGTTCCTAACCACGCGTTCAATTCATGTACTTATGTTTTCCCGCCATCCGGCGCTTTATGAGCTTTTGTATTCTCATTTATTGAAGGGAATATTTTGCTAATGCCCACATCATTTTGGCTAATGATTCTTGACAGAATTTACTGTAGAATACGGCATTTCCACGCCCGCCTACGTGGTCCGCTACAAACTTCATCCAGCGGCATCTGCGCCATCTAAAACTAATTTAAAACGTGTGTGTTTATTTTACCTGCTCTTAACGTGCCCCATGTTCACCCAGTGTTATTTCGTGTAATTTTGTACGAAGAGATTATTTTCGCACCAACCCGCTATGTGTATGACAGTCACCACACATCAAGTGGTTCGGGGACGAGTCCTGATGAGTAGGCGCTAGTTGTGTAGTGGCTGTAGGCCCTTTGCCTTGTGGAGGCTATGCTCTCAAACACTGCGGAGTATTAGCCAGCCGGAGTGAGCAAGTTAAGTAACATGCTTGGGGAATCACTCACCGGAATTCTTTTATTGATAAGGTTTTTTGTATATTTTCCTTATGACAATTTTCTCGTTCTGGTTTCCTTTTTCAGTTTTCCTGTCATTCTACACACCCTTATGTGCCAAAGAGTGCTTTTATTGCCACTGATTGGTCACAAATGTATAGTGTCATTGTATCTATATAACCAAATATTTCTGTTCAATAAATAACATTTATCAATCAATCAATCAATCAATCTCCAACCGGAACTGGCTAGTCACGTCCGAGGAGAATTCCATAATTCATTTCTGGCACGTTGTAATCTGGTAATAATAAAGGTACCTATCAGTGTAAAATTTGAATGCCACTTTTTGTAGCGTCAGTACCCAGTCCAGCCAAAGTGATTGATTTTTACAGTGTTATGTATAAAAGTTGTTTTGTAAGTACGTACAGGTATGACCATATGTATATGCCGCTGTCTCAAAAATCACACAAATATATAAAAAAAACCTTCAAATATGTAGATGTCTATCAAACAAGACATCTATTGCTATGGTGAAAACTTCAATGTGAATATATGACTTGGAAGGAGAAGCTTCGGCTGTCTTTGAGTGATACTTTGACATGACCAGTACGAGCTCGTTTCCACCTCCGACAAGGCAGAGGAGGAGGAAGATGGTTGGCTAGCAACCAGCATGGCGTTCTCGCACCCTCCCTCTCATGGTTAACCAGGCAAGGGTGAAAGAAGCCTGTGATGGCCACGTACTCTCTCCCTTCTCAATACACATATTCTGTATTGCAAACATTGCTGTATCAGCAAAGTTTTTTTAATATTATGGTGTACCAATTAAGGACAACATTACAACACCTATATTTTATCACTGGTGAACATTTAAACTGATTTTGATCACAACAGTAGCAGTCCCACATGGAGAAAAGATCGTAGCCTTGGGGTGGGAAAAGGGGCGAACAGGCAAGTTGGTGGTTATGAAAATAATCACCATGAAGTGTGACCAAAACTGATGCAATAAACTCATTTTTGGACTACATATTTCCTTCAATTTTTCAATCTTTTAAACCTCCCCAAAAATGGGCTATTTTGAGAAGATCACTGTTCCCGGGGCCACAGAATCAAGAGCTGACTGTAATTGATATTATGTTTTTGAGTATGAAAGTTTTGGCCTTCCAAATTTAATTAGTTAAATTGTTTTTCAGGGCAGTTTTCAAAAGTAAGAGAAATACAACACTTCCGAATTAGGAGTGACATCACAAATCACAAGTTCTACTCTCATTACTTTGACTTAATTCTGCAAGATACATTTTTGCAGAAAGAAAGAAAAAAAAACCCCACACACACACCATGTATTTAGAATTAAAAGAATAATTACTTTTCAAATATATATTAATATTGTACTGTGATGGATGAAACAGCATTCAGTTATATGTATGCACTTAATGATTAAAATTAAACTGTAACATTCAATTTTGGCATGTTTACTTTTTCATTAATGTTTAAGGCTGAAAAAAATGTTTTCAGTGCATGTTTATTATAACAGGTGTAACATGAAAGTTATCCCTCCCTAAATAAAATGTACTTTCTTTTACATTACACTTCTGACTGGTTTCTTTATTCTTCATATGACCATATACTTTCACTTACCTCCAAATACAATATCAGCTGATTTTAAGTATGGAATTACAATAAAGACAACTCTGGAAAGAGAATCCTACTGAAAATGAAAATAAAACATTCCTCAGGCAAACACGAAAAAAAAAATATATATATTTTATGATATTTTAGGTATTTTGTCTATGATTGATGAAATTTGAACTTTTCTCTTGAACATTATTTGGAAGCAAGCACCAATTCATTATATTTAAAATGATAACGAGACTCAATTCATGTGGCATTACCCTTTGGCAAATTCTCTGTAACACTGCTGTCACTGATACTATAACATGAAAACATGGCATCACAAACCATAAATTAAATAATGAATTTCCTGTAGTTGATACATGAAATGAGAGTAATGTTAAATGCTCTACTATCAGCAGACACAGTTGCTACACAGACAGTAGCAACAAAAATAATGTAAGGACACAAAAAAATATGACTGAACGAGTCAATACTTACAGCAAGGATGATGTTAGGAACATTTCCTTGTAATAGCAAATTCTTCTAGCCTTTTCTACAGTATTCTCGTTGCCAACAATTTCCTGGAATGCGTGAGGTCGATACTTCTCTATCCTAGAAAAAGAAAAAAAAATAGGGTTACAGCGAATTGGGTAGACATAGTAGGAAACAATATACAGGTTGAACATAAAATATGAATACAATTTGATGGCATTACAACCTTGAAAGTGTCTACTTATTTAAGGCTCATCTTGTACACTACACCTATTTAAAGTCGAAACCCACAATAACGCACATGTATGTTACAAAACAGCGATCTTAAGTAAAGGTCTTCAGGCTCCATACAAAAACTGCAAAAATTTATGTTAAGCATTAAAATGAAACAAATTGTGAATTGAGATGAAAACCTATTCAAAATACTATTATAATACTCTTGTCGGGCGTAACCGAATTAGCAAGGGATGGAGGTCTTAGTGAAAATAAATAACTAAATATGATTTTTAGTTAATTCACACACCTATTATTTACAGCATTAAATTATCTGTCTTGACTATTACTATTTTTATTTCCCAGTGAGAGCAATATTTAATGTCTATTTTAACTCTAATGAACATCTTTAAATGTCTCTGGTTATAGTCAATTAACTCATACTATTCGTTAACACACTTTCAGTCTGCCTGTTACCAATATTTATAATGTTTTTCACTAATGTATCCAGTCCACTAGTCCAGTCTGCTAGTGCACAATTTGCTGCGCCAATGCTCGCAGTCGCAGATTTTTCCTCCCGCTGGTCACTTTCTTGCTGGTCGTTTCTCTAGGCAATTATTCACTCAACAAATCACTCCACTTGTCAACTCCCGGCTCGGAGGCCTGTCACACTTTTATATCAACAGTACTGACCAACTGGAAGGTTCAACGCACCCTGAGTTACACTGAGAGAATAACGTCAGTAATCCAGAGCATTCTTCAGATAAACGCAGAAATCCTATCTGCCGAAAAGGTTATCACGGCAGAATGTCTTCATAACTCAAAATGCTGGTAGGATTATTGTTTGGTTGGCATTCAAAACATTCCATTGACTTGCCACCCTACTATCATATCACTACCTTTTCCTTCTCTCCTGCCTGCTTGTGCAGGATGGGCCAAAGTCAGTGGCACAGACCAGGGACACAACGCTGCCCCCTCCTCAAGTCTGTTCATCCTGAACACATTCTGCAACATCCGGACCACCCTAGAATGCGAGTCGGTCGATGTGGACTAATTTCGGCTTCGCCTATGAGCCTTGACGACAGATCTGAAATACATCATTGATCATATTCAGATCTTTTAGGGGCATTCCCAACATTTCTGTAGCTTCAGGAAGTACCCTTTTCTTCTCTATGGGTTGTACAACCACAGAAGTTGTCCTCATTGAAATACCCCGTACAACATTCTCCTATCATACCGTGTCTTCATCCTGGCACTATTTATTCTGAAGTACTGCCAAGCAAAACCATGAATGCTAACAAGTCTGTTAAATAATTTTCTGGCATAACCAAGGGCTTCAGCATTCCCTTCTGTTGGTTGGCCTAACAGCAGGTCACTAGGAAGGTGTAGCTCTCTTACAAACAGCACCCTTGACGGTATTACCCTAGTGGACTCTTGAATTGCCGAGCGGTAAGCAAGGAGAGATAACTGCACCTTTCAATACCAATCTCCTTTTGGCTCTCTGTCACAAAGATCAACAGGTACTGCTCAAGAGTGTGGTTAAGCCTCTCGACTGTTCCATCCGACTGAGGGTGTAGGGCTGTAGTCCTAGTCTTTTTCATCCCCAGAATCTTTGTTATCTTCTGGAACACCATAGCTTCAAAGTTTCTCCCCAATCAGAATGTAGTACTATTGGCACACCAAACCTCGCGAAAACATGCTCTATGAGTGCAGCAGCCACAGTACGTGCATCTTGATTTGGGAGGGGAATGACTTTGGGTCACTTAGTAAAGCAATCTTGGGCCACCAGGAGATACTGATTACCTCCCTCTGTGACAGGCAAAGGACACAAAATAGCTACTGCTATCCTCTTGAATGGAGCTCCAACGTTGTATTTCTGGAGGTGGCCTTGTCCCCTGGTACTTGGGCCCTTCCTCATATTGCAGGTGTCACGAATGGCACCATTTCTCAACATTGTACCGACAATGAAGCCAGTAGAATCAATCTTGTCAAGGGTCGTATTAACACCGAAGTGCCCACTGGCTGACCCATTATGCAGTTCCTTTAAGACTTTGGTAACTCTGCATACTGAAAGGACCAACTGTAAGTGTGTGTGTGTGTGTGTGTGTGTGTTTTCCATTATTACTTTCCCAGTTTCCGTAAAGTATGCCACTCTTCCGTACGAGGGAATTCCATTGTGCCCAGCATGCTTTGACCGCAGCGCTCAAGCTAGATCTCTCTTCCCAATTAGGCTGACTGCCAGTTTCTTTCCACTTTAATAATGGCTGCAAGGTGGGTTCCTTCAATTGATCTTTCCTAATACCATTATCACTCCAGATAGGTGACCCATCACAAGATAAAGAACCTTGAATTCTTGTCCTCCATACCTTCAGCGATTCAACATTCTTTTATTCTTGTTGTTCGCAATGATGACAAAATAGCTCATGTGACCTAGGGAGTGCATCTGCATTGCTGTGAAGATGCCCAGATCTGTGCTGTATTTCAAGGTCATATTCTTGAAGATGCTGTATCCATCGGGTTATTTTATCTTAGGGATTCTTGAAATTCAGTAGCCAGCATAATGAAGCATAAACTAAAATGTTTGTCATAAAGGTAGGGGTGGAAGTGTGAAATGGCCTTCACCATGGCCAGAAGCTCCCTGTGTGTAACACAGTAATTTCTCTCATGCTTATGCTATACCTCACCAAAGTATTCCAGCAATATTTACTTCCCATCCTGAACCTGAGATAACACAGCTCCAATGCCTACATCACTAGTATAAGTGTCCAAATTGAATACACCCTCAATTTTTGGGAAGCCCAGGACTGGTGGAGATATCTGAATTTTCTAGTATACTGAAAACATCTTCAAATTAAATGATCCAATTAAATTTTCTTTCTGCCTAGTTCATATAGTGGCTTGGCGATCATGGTGAACCCAGTTACAAATCGACAGTGTATTCAACTGGTGAATTTATTTATATATGGAAAATTATTGTGGTGAGAGAGAAAATAATGTTTTTATTTTTGAGAACGGTTGTGTTTTGGTGTCTCATCAATACTCTTAACTTACAAGTACACCTTGTCATAACACTTTCTTACCTCGCTCTGAGAATGCACTGGAAGACACCAAAGGTAGCACCTAGTGCGTGTAAGTGTGAAGACTGCCAGTGCAATGCATACTGACTCAAAGTGTAAGAAATTTGAACTATCGTAGATGTCTCTCCTTGACATTAACCAGATACTCTCAAAAATTTTCTACTTAACTTTCTCCCCACACATAAAGTCTCACTGACACTTATGGTTAAATAGTTGCAAAACATATGGAGAACAAAACACAATAACAAAGCAGACCCTTGGGTGTAACGGGGTGCTACCATTACGATTTGCAAGAAAACACAAATAAAAAAAATTTATTCAATTTAATATTAAGGAAAATTGTAGAAATTATGCAAATATCAAATATCTTGCAAAAAGTAACGATAACTACACCTGCCATTCAAACAAACACTCACGTTCCCCCTTACAATGCATTAAAATTCTTCCACAAGTTTGAACCAAAATAAATAGAAATTTCCTCAGGTGTGAGCGCCAGTCAGTGAGCATAAGTCTCTTTTAACTCTCAGGTTGCTCTTTGGATGGAAGTCTTCCTGAACTGAATTTATGACAATTGAAAAAAAATAAAATCTTAAAAGCTTTTAAAAATTCCTTTAAAATGTTTATAAAATTAATTTCCTCACAGAAAAATTAACGTAAAATGTTACAAAAAAGTGTTCCAACATCAGTAGAAAAGTTTGTAGTAGGAAATTAGAAAACTTTTGCTGGGTATACCTTTCCAACTGCTATTACATACAGTTGAATAGGGCACAGGCTATGTTATTAAATCTTCTCAGAAAAATAAAATCTTTCATAATCAGGCCTCTTCTGCACCTGTCCTTGCTTCATAATAATTATTACTCAACTTCGACGCATGCCAACATGCTGTGCTGTGCAAATGCGCACTCAATGGGCGACTTTGCCCCATCTACGAGCAACCCGGACTCAAGGGGAAGTCATAACAGTGGCATATCAAGATAACGTATTGAGCAAGGAAATTCCACAAGCCTGGAATGCTGAATACATAATTGTAAACTACCTACGTAATTACAATCCACATTGCCTGCCCGGAAACCTGCATGCAAAAGGCACCTCCACGAATAAAATAAATATTTTTGATGTTCTACTACTCGTCGCTTAGCCCTGGTAAAAGTTCTTACAACCCCCAGAGATGGCAGCACCCCCGTAGCCTTGTGATGTCACGACTCAGGAACAGGCGTTTTAATTTGTCGTCTCCTCCTAGTAGGGCGATAAGATATGAGCGGCGTTCCAGCACCCCAGATAACCTACCCCTGCGCTATGTTACCTCCCGCACCCCGAAGAACTGCTGATCTGAATCTGAGAAATTTTCATATAAACAGAAGTCCAGCATCCAGCACCGGCAGATACGCCAGGCTCGCCGGCTGAAGAGGACGCAAGCCCTTCCTAGTCTACGAAGACTCTCCCTAGTCTGCAAAGACTTTCCTAGTCTGTAAGGACTCTCTTAGTCTGCTAAGACTTCCTCAGCTTGGAAAAGGCTCTCTTCAGTCTGCCGGACTCTCTCTCCTCTCTGCGACCTGCAACATGGTGCACCATCCACTCCGCAAACTGTGAAGACTGCAGCCTCCAACAGCTTACACACGGCTTTCCTCAACTGCACCTGTTAACTGTGAGGACAGCACTCCTTTATCCAAGGTAAAAGTACTCCACGTACCCGGTAACCCTATACCCCAGTCAACTTCTGTGACTCCGCGGTAACATGCCGGGATGTCTTAGTTTACTTCCTGATAAACTCCTGGTAAATTCCAGTACGCTGTGAAAGTGCGTTTAAATTACCATAGCAGTTTGTCTGAGTAAATTTTGAATAATTAATTTTCTCCTCGCTCGCCTTCGCCTATTTCTTTTTATCACATAATTTATAATTGTTTAGCCAGTCAACTAATTATAATCATTTGTAATTATTGGTTTAGCAGGGGCTTTCCAATTTCCATATCGTACGTAATAAATATTACGTTAAACCTGTCAGTTTACCATCATTGTTAGTCTCCTATTTGTCTGTGTTAATTATTGTACCAGGTAACTTCACTCTCATTGGAAAGAAACTGCGTGTAATTAGAGTGCTTACGAAGGATCTGATGTATAGCAGGAGAGGTGGAACACAGAGCAGGCAACGGCATAAGGAACGTCACGCCCTAGCACAAGCCGAGATAGCTGACACCCTTTTAAATACTACGTCAAAGGTCGAACCCCTGCCACATAGTAACGAAACCGTCCCTCTGCCAATCTCGCCTTTCGTTCCCCTTCGGCACGTGTTCCATCTGGATCACAATTTAGGTGCCTGTTGGCCCGGGTACCCTACAGGAGATTACGTAGCCCAAGTAGAGCAGTCACTACCTATAGCAAGTGCTACTCCTGAGGACACTGTGCCCAGGCAGGCCCCTAAGACGTCCAGCATAATCAAACTCTCCTCGGGAAATCTCGTCTGTGTTCAACACCCGGCCAAAACAGAGCTACCAAACTTTTGTGTCGTCAAGCTGGCATCGGGGAAAACAGTACGGGTTCGACTCCTGCCTAAGGCAGTCCCTAAGTCACGTGCGGCACCACCCTCGTCAGATTTTGTTCCCGCACGTCGACCCACTCAACCCGTTAAAATTTCCCCAGGCAGATAATACGCCTACAAACCCACAATCACGTTTATTGGCATCCCGTTTATTGGCAACGCTGACAGTGAGGAGGATAGAACTTCCAGGGCCAGAATCTACATCCATTCGTCTCACGCTGGGGTTTGACTCCCCTCAATCCCGATTGTACCCTACCATAGAGCAGCAATCCACAATACCTAACCCTTCCACAACCCGTCGGGCCCAGAATGTTAGCCTTATACGCCGCGGTAGGCTTACTTGAAATTCCGAGAGGATAGTCAGCGGATTAACCACTACCTCACAAAGTAGGGCAAGTGTCTAATTTGAGTGTAATATTAAAACACTTGACACAGTTTTAACACTTAAAATTTCCATTTCGAGGTAGCTCTCTTGCAGAGCAACTGTCCCCGACAAAACCTGGTCCAAGAAGACGGAAACAGGACAAGCCAGCAACACACTCATCAATTTTGGCGCAAATTCATGTATCTAATCACAGCCAGCATCCTAAAAGAAGCTGTCTGAGATGTGGATAACATGAACATGTCAATGATTAAATGTCAAAATCATATGGCAGTCTATGAGTATGTTTATGTAAATATTTACATTCGCGTATCACTGATGTTGCGTACCTACTTCACTCTAGCGGTCGCCGGTCCTCTGAAACACTTGAAACCACAAAGACACATATTAAAACAAGTTTTAACATAAAATAACCCAATTTTTTTTTTAGCAAAATACCAACAATTTACATACAGCTGAATGAAAATAAACAGCGATTACTTTTACTTTGACTTTTGCATTACCTTATACGTCAATCAGAATAAACATTTAAAATGGTGGCAATAATGAAAAAAAATATAAACAAACATAGGTTTCCCTACAAAACAATGTAAACATTGTCATAACCCTCCAAAATATACAATATACATTGGTTAAAAAAAATTGAACAATCTGAACTGGCACAACGGTAATAGGAACATAATCCCAGAAAACTACACACTTCAGTTTTGTCAGTTGGTGTCGGCCAATTTCTTATTGCCATGGTCTTCTCGGGGTCTGTTCCTATTCCATGGGACGGCACTACACGTACCAATAAATTTGTTTTCTTTTGGAACAGGTGGTACATCTTAGAAACTAGTTTCAAGTTTACTGTGGCCACTATCTTCAATACACAGTCTAAGCATGATAGGTGCTCTTCAAATGTTCTCCCTGTCACAACATCATCTAGGTAAACCTGACATATCTAAAGGCCAGACATTTTCCATCAGGCATTCAAAGGTGGCATAACTTTGAACTGCCGGGTTCCTTTCCCTTGGATGCAAAATGCAGTTTTCTCTCAGTGCTCTGGGGCCACCTCGCACCGACAGTACCAACTCTTCATGTCCAGAATAGAAAACCATTGCGAACCTGCTAAGCTGGTCATCTATCCTTGGAAACAGGTAAGAGTGTTTCTTTGTCACATTAGGATCGCAATAATCTACACAAAACCTCAGAGAGCCATCTTTCACCTTAACACGTACAATTAGTGACAACCATGGACTAACTGATGGATCTATCACATATAACTCCTTCTTTTCTTTCAGTATTTCCTTTAACTGCCTCATGCCAAGCGAGTGGCAACGTCCGGTCAGCTGCTGGCTGCGGAGGGCGAAATAGTAAACAACAGCAGTTGAAAGTGACATAAGTGATGCAATGTGGATTTGTTAAAGCAGGTCTTTTTGAACTAAGTTGTTTTGAGAAGTGTTGAAGCACAGTAATTCTGTGCAGTATTAATTAGGGCTGGGCCGATACCACATTTTGCAGATCCTAACGATACAGATTCTTGTGAGCCGATACTGCTAATACTCGATACCGACACCCATATTAGAAGAGGCTTTTATGTGATAAAAGAATATATGAATACTTTCATAATTTATTATTAAAATATATTATATGCAGCCAAGAACACTTTAAAAAATGAACTGAAAGACTTCTACTAGCACTAAAAGTATTTTAAAAAGCAGATGGAAATCTATGTTAAAGTTAGAGTCACACTATGTACTATTTGATGCTTTAAGTAACACACAAAACAATAGGTAAATTAATTTCACATAAATTCTTCAAAATTGGAGAATAAAAGCAGCACTTAAAGAATACTTAAGTAATATAATTTAATCTTATGTCAGGGCAACTTAATTCATGTTTTAAACTTATCACATAGAAAATATTACTTCTACAAGTTTGTGTACCACATTTCACAGCATAATTCAACTTTGTTTATATTCAGAGAATTAAAAATTATTAATATGCCTCGGATTTTTAAATTCAGCACACCCTTATTTTACTGAGAGGTAATTAATGTCAGATTTCTTTTGCTCTTACAAGATTTAAAATACTGAAATGACAAGTTTAAGCTGCAGAGTGCCCCCTGCAAAACTGGAAACTCAGAACCGCAATACAGGCTGTAGATGATTATCTCTTTTAAAGAGCCCATCACAGCAGGTGGCCACCACCAGCATTTCTCTCCTCACAGCGGAGCAGCCCTTTAGGTTATGTGACAGTCTGTCATTTTAATTCTTAGAATAAGAACAGCAGCAATTGAGCCTGTTTTACTCCAAAGTCACCACCCTATTTCTTATCCTCTGATGTTACGACCAAGCATGGTAAACTGCAGTATTGGTGCCGAGTATCTGAATTTATTTTGTCAGATACTTCCGATACCATAAATATTTTGGCAGATAGGCCTACTGTGGTATCGGCATCGGCCCAGCAGTAGTATTAATGTTCAAGCCGCTGTTTGAAAGGGTTCAAATACCTAACTAAGTGCCACCTAGTTCACTAAAATTTTTTTTTCATCTTACTCATTACACTGCTGCACGTCTCTGCTGGAAGATAGAGCTGTGCAGGAGGGGGGATGAAGAAGTGGGAAGGAGGAAATTATAGATTACGCAAAAAGTACTTTTTGACTTGGTTTCCATTTGGGCAGGCCAGTGGTTGCCAGTAAGTTGTCTTTATTGTGACACACAGGCTGACCCATCGCAATTGTGTGCGCCTGCCTTCTTATTCCGCAGTGTAGTAACCAAAAAGTAGATAGTAACAGCCTGGGTGAGTGTAAACAACTCTTCATCTGCAATGATAGATAGAGCCCTGTTGTGTTTAAAATGACAAGTGGTACTGTAGGCGTACGGTATAGTACTTTTAAGAAATGGAAAAAATGAACCCGATCCCTGGAATACGTGGCTTAAATGTGAAGAAACTGCAGAAAATGTGACCTATGTATTGGGAATTATTTAAAGACTCTGCTCTAAGAAAGGATAAGTTTGTTAAATATGCTCAATCAGAGATGCACAAGAATGCTCTTAATACACCTACATCAATTAGAGAATTCTTTGTTTACATCACCTGCCCCAGTACTACTTGTATTGCAGTATTTGCATACATACACACTCGCAATTAGGCTACCGCCCGGTGGCGAGCTCTCTCAACTCTCCTTCACCCAACCAACTACTTTTCCACTCCCTTCCTGAAATTACCAACCCCTCTCACAGATACCAATTCCTCCCTCAACACATTCCACTCCCTCACAGACCTCACAAGCATGGACTGCCTACCCCACTCCGTTCTCCTCCACACCCTCTGAAGCTTCTCACTGTTGTTTCCTCTTCCTCTAAACACCACCTTACTTAGCTTGCAATGTAGCCCTCCCCATCCTCCCTCTTCATTCACCACCCTATACATCCTGACTAACCGTTCAACTTTCCTCCTGTCCTTCAATGAGCTCCACCCCATTTCTTTCATCATCACTGATGGCCTATAGTTCCCTTCTTCCTCATCATCCTGCCCTTGCCTTCTCCCATCTTGCTGCCTTTCTCTGCACCTCCTTTTCCAGTTCTCGCACCTCCACCTCCACATACGGGTCCCATACTGCTGCAGCATATTCTAACATTGGGCGTACCATTGTGCCATACGCCTTCTCCTTCACCTCACAGCTGACTCCATTCAGCACCCTTCCCAGCATACCCAGAGCCCTTATTCCCTTTGCTACCACCCTCTCTACCTGTTTTTTCCACCTGAGGTCTCCCTGCAGTACAATCCCTAGATACTTATATTCTGTTGCGGTTTCTATCTCTTGTCCCTCCCATCTGCTCATCTTCTTCCTTGTGAACCTCACTACCTTAGTTTTTCTTACATTTATCTTCGTTTTATTTTTTCTGGTCCACAACCATATCTTATCAATGTCCGCCTGCAAATTTCCACCCCCCCTCTCCCACCTTGGCATATACAACACAATCGTCTGCAAACAATCTGATTTTTCCCCTAATCTCCAAACCCATGTCATTTACCATTATGGTAAATAACAAAGGACCCAGCACGCTTCCCTGTGGTACCCATGACATAACCTCTTCTTTCTCCGATATTGCCTCCCCTCTTTCACCCTCTGCCTTCGCCCCCTGAGAAAGTCCCCTATCCATTTCACTACCCTCCTGTCTGGTATCAGCGCCTCCACTTTCCTCATCAATGTTCCATGGGGCACCTTATCGAATGCCTTCTCGAAATCTATGAAGCAGGCATCCACCTGCTTCCCCTCATCAACTACCTGCACCATATCCTCTAATAACCCAACCAGCTGAGTCGCACATGAGTAACCCCTCCTGAAACAACGCTGGGACTCCTCCAACCAATTCCTATTGTTCATTACCCTCACCACATACTGTACCACCAGCCTCTCCATTACTTTTCCTGTACTTGATGTCAGACTCACCGGTCTGTAGCTGTCAGGCCTCCCCCTATCCTCTCCCTGCTTGTGTACAGGTACCACCATAGCATCCTTCTAATCTTGTGGTAACTTACCCTCTCCTAAGGACTTTTTAAACAGCACTTATAAATATTTTACCACCTCCTCGCCACCAAACTTTAGTGCTGCGTTTCCTATCCCATCTGGTCCCCTGCCTTACTGCTCTCCAAACCCCTCATTACCTTTTCTATCCCCCACTCCCTCATCTTAAACTCACTATACACCCCCCGAACCCTGTTTGTCCCCCTATTCCAACCCTCCTTTGCCTCAAACACTGACAAGTACTGTCCTTGCAGCATCTCCAATTTTTCTTGGTCATTTGTCGCATGCCTACCATCCCTTCCTGTTAGCAGAGGGATCCCTTCCTCTCCTCCCCTTAACCTCCTAACATACCTAAACAATTTCCCCCATTCCTTGCCTTTTCCTTCTTCCACCATGTTCCCCAGAAATACATTCTTTGCCTGTTTGATCTTCCTTTCAAGCTCCCTACCCATTTGTTTCATCATTTCTTTAGATCTTATCATCCCTTCATTTCTCCACTTGGCATGTAATTTGCTGCACTTCTTCATTTTCAAAATCTCCTGTCCATAATATGGCGGATCTCCCCCAGTCCGTAACCTTTTCATTGGCACAAATTTCGCCAACATAACCTCCATTAATCCTCTAAACTCCCTCCACAACCCCTCTACACCCTCCTCTATAGACCATTTTTTAAACCTGTCTCTCAGGAATATTTCTGCCCCCGTCTTGTCTCCTCTTCCATACTGCCACACCAACCTTTCTGCCATTTGCACTTCCCTCATCCTGCCAATTCCAGTTTCCACAACCGGGATATGATGGTCGCTTATACGATCCAATACTATTGCACCAACTACAGCATTCCAAGGTCTGACGAACACCACATCCAGCACTGACCCAACACCCTCCTCATTCCATCTCGTAGGTGTTTCTACTATCTGGACTAATCCTCTGTTGACTAACTGTGCTGCCATTCTCTGCATTATGCTACCCATTCCTTCTGCACCCTCTACCCATTTCACCCCTGGCCTATTCAAATCCCCTGCTACAACAACCCACTGCCTGTCCTTTCGTCTATCGACCCTCTCCTTGATCATCTCAATTGCCTGCCATCCCTGTCCTGGTGGTCTATACGCTGCCAGCAAAGTAATACTCCTATTACTACTAAAACTCAATTTAATTTCCATTACCTTGACATCCTCACTAACCCATTCTACCGCCCCTTTTAGCCCTTTCCTTACACACACCATTATTCCTCCTCCTCTCCCATTCCTGTCTCTTCTGAAGATGGTGAACTCATCCTGCCTACACTATGTCCAGTACTTCCTCAGTCAACCAAGTCTCCACAGCTACCACTATATCCGCCCCATATCCTTCAACCTTTCCCCAGAAGCCCTCCAGCTTGTTGTACATACTCCTACAGTTCACCACCACTATTTTTATACTAGTACTCTGCTTTACCATCCTACATTGCTTACCTCCTATCTCCACCCCTGCGGCCTCATCAATGCTATCCACTACATTTCTCTCCCCTTCCGTTTCCTTGATTCTAACTGATTGCTATTTCAACAACTGCTGCTCTGCCCTGACCCTCTCCATACAGCCAGCTACTTCTCTAACTAGCAGGTCACCTAGAATCCTCTTTCCCTGTTCTGTCAGGTGAACCTGGTCCCTCCCTACACTTTCCCAGCCTACCCATTTCCTACCACCTATAAATGTAGCCCCCAAATCCCTACACACCCTCTCATATACCTCACTCGCAGCCACTGCCTTCCTATAGGATACTCCTTTCCTAACCAGCACGCCACTTACTACTGCCCTAGCTCCTGGAAACTTCTCCTGCACTTTCCTCAGCAATCCCCTGAGGTTCCGCTCTACCTCCTGCCCCACCTCCCTATGAGCCAGGTCATTTCCCCCTACATGAATGATAACGACCTTTGCCACCCTGCTACCTTTCTTACCACTAACCCTTCCCTCCAAATCCCTGGTATTTGCCCCCCCCCCCCAAAAGCTGCTTTATATGTCATTTCCTTCCTGATATTCCTCAGCTCCATCCCCTTTACAATAGAGCTGCCTAGAAAAACTACCTCTGGCTCCCTTTCTACAACCTTTTCCTGCTTTGTGGCTCTTCCAACCACCTACCTATCCTTGTCTCCGGCCTCCTGCAGCACCCTTGTTTCCCTCCCTTTGGCCAGCCCTCCTCTTTCCCCTATGGCCCTGAACTGTCTACTTTGTCCTGCTTGCTGGTCTTTGCTAATTGCACACTTGCAAGCCTCAGCATACTACTTCCTACCTTCTACCAATGCCTGTTCCCTGATTTCTGATTCCCGTTCCTCTATTCCTGATTGCTTCCTGCCTACTACTATCACCCTTGCTACTATTTCTTGCTCCTCTAACCTTATTTGCTGTCTTATGTCTCCTACTGTATTATCCCTTTCTACTGCCTCCAACTCATCTATCCTCCTCCTTAATCTTACCACCTCTATCTCTGCCTTTCCTCCTGCAGTTCCTTCTGCAGCCCTACTTGCATTCTGCCTAACTCTTCCTCTCTACTCAGCTTTTCCTCCTGTGGACTGGCTTTCATTTTCCTTAGCACCCCCTTTATATCTTCCAACTCCTCCTCTAACTTATCCACCCTCATTTCAACTCTACTCTTACCCATCTCATTCCTGACCTTTTCCTCCATCCTCTCAATCCTATGCATCATTTCCCTCTCTTTCCTGCTCATCAAATCTACCATCTCCCCTTTCCACCTCTCCTCCTTAGCCCCTTCCATTGGCACTGGCACACCCTCTACAAAGCTTCCCCTCAGCATATCCCAAATCCAGTTTCCACCTTCTCCACTTATTTGCGTTTCCTTCTCTACCCTCAATTTGTTCCCTACCACTGCCACTAAACCCTTTCCCTCAGCACATTCCTCACACTTCCACTCATGTTCCTGTAGTGATTCCAGTTCCTCCTCCCTGATCCCTATACAGCCAACATGGTACCAGCCGCCACACTGGTCGCACTGCACACCACTATCTAACCTTCTCCACACCTTTCCGCAGCCCCTACACTTACGCCTCCCTACCATTTTTTTTGCCCTTTCTCTCTAAAAAAAAAAAAAAGTTTAACTAACTTAAAACTAAAACTACTATCCCTAATAACATACACCAAATATCTACGTATACACACCCTTTCTTAACTAGCCTAACTTACACCATACACCCTTTACTCTCCTACAATAACAAAGGCCTCGGCCTCGTGCACACAAAGTGACACTACTCCCTCCTTATAACTATTTACCACATAAAACACTAATCTTAACTCTTAAAACTCTAATTATACCTCAAACTATTACTCCACCTATATTTAAACCTATTGCTAGAACTAATCACAAGCCAAAACAACCTTACATACGGAACAACACAACCTGTAGTCCGTCTGTGGCGGCCATCTTCGTTTGGTATTGTTAAACCATCTGTATGCAAGGCTGGTAGTATTATAGCTCCCTTGTCATTCAAAACATACCATTAACTTCTTGTTTCACTAACTCATCACTATTCTGTCATCTTCTGCCCGCTCGTATGGGGTGGGCCAAGGTCAGCAGCGCAGACCAGCGACACATAACAATACATTAATTAGACCATGTCAATAATATGTAGGAACTTCTCAGTAGGTACCTTTAAAATATCCGCAAAAAAAAAAAAAAAAAGAAAGAAAAAGTCAAATCAGTTAGAAACTCCAGCTGCATGGCATGCACTTTGGCACACTGCAAGGCATGCAAGTCACTAGCGAGATAAGACTTTACGCAACATATGATGTTATGAAGGGCTGCTTTGTTATTCACCGCCTATCCTAGTTCCCCCTCCCTCACTATTAGCTCAAGGCTACCCTCCAATCACATGTACATAGCAACAGTGGTATCTAATAACAGTGGAGGTTACAAATCTTCCCTTTCCCTTGCATGAGCACCTTTTATTTCATAACATTGACATGTTCCTATGTCTTTGTGGGCGGTGTTTACTTTTGTGACACTTTTTTAACAATGCTGTTATAACTTTGATTTATGGCTTATCTTCTTGGATTTTGATTACGGATTGCGATTGGAATTGACTTCACTGCCTGTTGACAACCTGATTAAGCTATTCTTACCTGTTGTACTGCGTGACCCCTCGCCCCCCAAAAAAAAAACAACCACCACCTTAATCAGCTTTCTAGCACCAGTGAATGCAGAGCAAATGTAATTTTTGTAAACTGAATACAGAGTAATTTAGGAATTAATTCCAATTTTCAAAAATTAATATAAAAAAAGACAGCTTAATTTAAAAAATCAAAATGTCTGTTTCTGGACATTCATAGAGTGCCAGTCAATCGATGTGGACAACCTTATGCTCCACACGTGAGCCCTGTCGCCCTAATATTACAAACGCTGAAATCTAACTTGGGATTTGAAAAATATTTTCAGTGTATATTTATAGGTTATAATAACGCTTTTACCCAAGTAGGTGTGGTCACAGGCAAGAGTTTTCTTTCTTTCAATACCAAAAGAGTCAAAGTTATCTCCTTAAAAAAATTTTTTTTTTGGACATCACTAACGTATCTTTAATTTACTGCTGCTTTTCAATGAAGTAACACGCACTTATAAAATTAGAAAGTATGTATACATACATACAATGTTTGCACGAGAAAAAAGGAAAATATTACATGTTACAGATGGAATATCAGATATCTCAGGGGCAAAACTTAAAAATAGACAAAACACTATATAATGTAAACATTCACCAAGATACACCGCAAAAGTTTGAATCATTATCACAGTTAATATTTTACTTGCAGAATGCCTAAGCTGATGCTTATAAATCACATTTCCCAATATAGGCAGTCCTTGACTTTCATACATTTGAAATTCGTACAACTTGCTCTTTCATAATGACATATCACCTCTAAAACAACTTTCATACAACCAATTTTTCTTTCATATGTCTAGCAACCTACCAACATATTGATATAGCACTGTTAGTTGCCATCTAACACCACCTACCATGTTTTCTGGCCTTCGCAGATCATAGCTTATGAATTTTTGCATATGGATGTTATATTGGCACAATATAAATGAGTGCTTCTGTTAAAATAATATACGAATCTCTGAAATTTTTTTACATGGTTTTTACAACCTACGATATAAAATATTACATTTGCACAGCAATTTTACATAAAGTAGGAAGCATATTTAATTACGTAATTTATTCACATAGTACTTGCAATCAAATACATATACAGGTGTCGAGAAACAAACATTTCAGGTAATAAAGTATTGTACATGCATATTTATTTGTGATTTTTCAATGAAATACTTGTAAAAATAACATGTTTAACAATTAAATATATTATATTTCTACCAAAATAATAATAATAATTTTTGATTTTCAACTTTGGAACGGAACCCCTCTTATTACATGCGTATATTAGATTCATTTTTCACAGACATTTTCTGGAACACTTTATATATGAAAGTAGAGGACAGCCTAAAGGTTTTACTGTGTCAACAAGAAAAAACTTCAGCAACGAAAATATGTATAATGTATGGAAAGCGACCACTGCACACAACTTTTTAAATTTTCCCAATGAAGGTTAACAAACTAAAAATATATGCAATATAATTTCAAGACATGGCATGCAGCGGGGAGCGGCCGGTGAAGGGAGATGTACGCACAGGCTACCGCAGCCTGATTCCGTGCTAAAAACATAGTCTCTCAGTTGTGCAATTGCAGATGTGTGCCAAATGTATCCATGTACACAGATGGAACATCACTAACATCAACTGCTGCCAGGACATTTCAGAAATCAACCTGACAAAAAAGGCATTGCTTCTACCTGCATCAATGGGTGCACTGAGTGACATGCACCAGCAAAGTTGACAATGATGGAGTGGAAAGTAGTTCCATATCTTAACGTAGAACAAAATGTGTTAAGTAACCATTTGTGATGACTTAAGTTATTTATTTCCCTTTTTGTTTTTTAAAGCATTAAATGAAAAGAGGAGTAGATTTGTAAATTATTAAATTTTATAATAATTTTCAAGTCTCACTTGATCAACGCATGAGTAAAGTGACGAGGCCCATGACAATGTTAATTTTACATAGAGCGAAAGACTATGCAACATGCATGGAAGTAGATCTTAAGCACGGCTTCAACAAGTGCTCATTTTACTGCGAAAAGCCTATAGGTACATTTACTCTGATGCTCTAATGCAGTGGCCACAAATACAGCAAAACCCACTTAAGAAGTTTTCTGTTATGAATTTTTCCTGTTTAATACGTTTTAAAAAGTTTGCACTTTGCCCATTACAACTACATAATTTTACCCTTTTCCTTCTTAAAAAAGCACATATTTTTCAGTATTTTTTTGAAACGCCTTAACAGGGTTTTACTGTAGTTAGAACTGACACCGTCAGGTGGCAGTGGTCAACAAGTGCGTTTATGCTTGCCCAGATGTGTACTGTATCATTTCTTCCATTGTGTTTTGGTGCCATCTGTTCTAATGACGACTAAATCAGACTTTCTAATCAAACTGAATAATTATGAATTTAACTACAACTAACATTTAATTGTTGTATAAGTTCAGAGAAAACAATTACTGTTTTAATACTGACATTTCTACATTACAGATAAGTAGTATTTAAAATAAGCTCTTTTTATAACACTATCCTGTATCATTCCATTGGGGACAGACTGTCAAGCCATCAAACATGACCCTTATGAAAAATTTAAAAAAGTTGGCAACCCTACATGTTACACAGAAGTCACAATTTCAAATGGCACTGCAAAGTGAATTGAACTGCTGTTATGTCACATTTACATGGTTACAATCCACACTTTTAAAAACAACCTTGAAGCTAACCCTAGAATTTTTTATAATGATGTTAAATTAAACAATACAGCAGTTTTTTTATTTTTTCAGAATTAAACATATAAAATTGAAATCAGCAAAATTTTATATTGTATCTGCAAATGTTAACTCAAATGTTCACTTTACTTTCAATTTTCTGTTTCATGCTCATTGTGAGTATACCATGACACTATGTCATTACCAAATTAAACAAATATCGGTGTTTATATAATGCAACTCTAGTATCGAATTCACTTAGTAAAACTTTTTCAGCAACATTTTCGGGGCACATTCTTTAGAATTAATAAAGGGTTAAGGTTAAATCACACACTAAGTTGCATTTTTTCTACTTAAGTCTCCAAAATTCTAAGGTGCAGGGAAAAAGCAACATGCGAAGAAACATAATACAAACAAATATAATCAGTCTGATGTTATAGTATTTTTAATAATAATTTTATGTAATGATGTATGTGGTTTCAGTAATGGAAACATTATTCTTGGATAATGTAAATGACTAACAGAAATTGATGACTGCCAGACCCCTTAATTTCGAGACGTACAGGAGCTTTCCTAACCTTATGTAGCTGTATTAGGAAATACTTTTAACTTTGCCGGCATGAACGTTTCAATGAATGATGAGAAAAGTGCATGCATGCACACACACACACATATATCACATGTAACGTGTGATTATGATTTAGGTTTTCATCATCACGTGTGCAAAGAGGCCGATAACTTAGAACTTTTATATAAATGTTATTTCCAGTGTAAAATGTGTTATATTGTCTTTGTAGTGTTTAATGTCTTAAAATGTTTTAAAGTGCTTGTACTAATTTTAATTGTTTGGTTATAAAAATTCAAAGTGCCCGCGGCACCAAGATGAGGAAAACTTAATATTCCAGCATGAACGCCATCACAAAGAGACACTAAAATAATACTGAAATTCATAAAAAAATTATAGATATGTAAAACAACATTTAATTTGGCTGACACCAACTGACAAAACTGAAGTGTGTAGTTTTCTGGGATTATGTTCCTATTACCGTTGTGCCAGTTCAGATTGTTCAATTTTTTTTAACCAATGTATATTGTATATTTTGGAGGGTTATGACAATGTTTACATTGTTTTGTAGGGAAACCTATGTTTGTTTATATTTTTTTTCATTATTGCCACCATTTTAAATGTTTATTCTGATTGACGTATAAGGTAATGCAAAAAGTCAAAGTAAAAGTAATCGCTGTTTATTTTCATTCAGCTGTATGTAAATTGTTGGTATTTTGCTAAAAAAAAAAAATTGGGTTATTTTATGTTAAAACTTGTTTTAATATGTGTCTTTGTGGTTTCAAGTGTTTCAGAGGACCGGCGACCGCTAGAGTGAAGTAGGTACGCAACATCAGTGATACGCGAATGTAAATATTTACATAAACATACTCATAGACTGCCATATGATTTTGACATTTAATCATTGACATGTTCATGTTATCCACATCTCAGACAGCTTCTTTTAGGATGCTGGCTGTGATTAGATATATGAATTTGCGCCAAAATTGATGAGTGGGTTGCTGGCTTGTCCTGTTTCCGTCTTCTTGGACCAGGTTTTGTCGGGGACAGTTGCTCTGCAAGAGAGCTACCTCGAAATGGAAATTTTAAGTGTTAAAACTGTGTCAAGTGTTTTAGTATTGCACTCAAATTAGACAAGGCCATCCTTCGAAATGATGAGAACAAATATAAGGAGTTGCAACAGGCCAGTAGACATAATCTTTAAAATTGATGATGATGAAAGTTGAAACTTTTCAGGCGTTGTGGACTGGCAGCATGGACGGTATTCTTATCATGTTTACAAATTTGACACTGTTCAATCCTGGCCACTTCTTTTCAAATGAGTGTTAGAACATGGTGTTTGATGTGTGAGACCAAGGGCAACACACACACAAAGGTTACTGAACATAGCATGTGGTATATAAAAAAATACAGCACGTTTGGCAGAATATGCTGCACAATATTCTGTAGTATGGACCTAAGACACTGAGTTTTATCAAGTAGATATGTCTAGCAGAGTTCATGTTTAGCCAATGGTTTCACAACGATCACTAGTGTGTAACCATTTTCTGCTAACAGCCAAATACTTTAATCAATTAGGTACCTATTTCTTTTATCAAAAGGTGAACCCAAAATCTCTTTCCTTTCCCAGTTTTCTTAATTTTTCTTTGTTATTAAGAGTAAGAAATTTGATCACATTCAACATAAGAATCAGTCACTGGAGCTGATTTTTCGTTAGCAACAGTTGCACGCAGCAGTCCCGTGGGAGCTATCCAGCAGTATGAATGCCACGTGATGGCAGCAGTGCTGCGGTATGACAGCTGCGCTGCTGCAGTGTGGAAAGGATATGAACTGTACTATACTTATAGTATACAATAATTTACAGCTTTGTATAATATACTAATGACATTCATTATAGTACACAAAAATACTATAATTTGAAATGAGCCCTGGTACTGTATTATGATACTAATTTATTATTCACAATTTATTATATGACCCAGGAAACACTAACATAAAGGTTTTATAAATAAATTTCAATATAAGAATAATGTAAACATATATGTTGAGTACTAAAGTAGCATTTTAAATATTATATTTAGTTTAATATAATATATTATTTATAAGTTGTAGAACATTTTAAAAACAGAAAGCTGAAGGGATTTATAAAAAATTCAGCATGTAAATCTGAAATGACTGCCAAAATATTTTCGTTAACATACTACAATTTAGTACTAAATACTATAATTTACACAGACTTTTACTAATTGTTTAACTTCGGGGTTCAAATCCCGGGTCTCGTGTACAACCTAATACCAGAGATTTGTTTATAAGTATAACATAGTTAATGACGTCAGGATGTACGTAGTAAAGTTGAATAGGTTGGTAGTAGTTGAAATGAGTAAAGCAGTAATTTGCAACAGCTGAGTATTTTAGATTTCATAAGTTGTAGGACTGTATGTTTCTTCGTATTTTAGAATAGTTAAAAATGTATGCCTTGTTGTACGCTCG